>OX031061.1:46499691-47789691 GCA_943736015.1 Tridacna crocea
AGTGGCAGTTAGTTCCTTACCGATCGCCAGCCAAAGACTGATGTGACGACCGAGTAAAAATCGTGCTGCCGCCTGTCTGCAGCTTGATAGCCACCGTGCAACCACGAAATGCACCCTGCCGGCGCCCTGACGACAGCCACAATTGGAAAATATCGGCCAGTGCCAGTCAGAATTTTCACTTTTTCTTAAAACTTCAGTGGTATCCTGCGGCGTCTAAAATGCCGCCTGCCATCTGCCAATTATGCCTGCCACCGGCCAAATTTGAGTGAAAACTGGCAGTTACCACGCCGGCAGGCGGCATTTACTGATTTGTGACCGTACTATAAACGTGACTCAAAAATTGAAACTAGACTTTAGAAGAGCAGAAAACATAGTGGGAAAAGAAGAAAATGCTGGTAACCAGCATTTTCTCCTTTTCCCACAATGTTTTCTTCTCTATCAAAGAAAAATTACACCATTTGAGCCACACTGAAATTGTCGTCTGCTAATGCTTCAATTTCAGAAAAGGCTAAAATACTGTCATCCCCTAAATCATTCATCTAACAAATTTCAGGATACCTTATTCTCTAAAATACAGAATCTCAGCTGATCCCGTCTAAAATGTGTATGTCCCAGGGATCTGCATGCAGAGTTATTGTTGAACCCTTGACTTAAACCTCTGCCAAATCTCCCTTGTATGAAAGTCCCTGAGTACCAGGGCTTTTGAAAACATTGTTGGAAAAAGGAGAATGCAGGTAACCATAAAAAGAAAACGGTTCTCTGTATATGCTTTTTTAACCCTTCTCCTACTAAATGATAATGAAACTTCCAAGCCAATAGTAAAAACCTGCATAATGCTATTTAACCCTTTACCACACAGCAAAATTTTAGACCTATCCAAATTGAAAGCATTTGCAGACGACAAAATAAAAGTGACTGAAAATTTGAGATTTGTTTTGTGAAGGGGAGAAAACATTGTGGGAAAAGCAGAAAATGCTGGTTACCAGCATTTTCTCCTTTTCCCACAAAGTTTTCTAAAGGCTTCTTTCTCAGGGTCTTCAAAAGTAGGGATTGTGTGGTGAAGGGTTAAACTTATTTAAAAAAAAATATCTCTTTAATGGACTAAGTGGAACCAAGATCAGACTGCATGTTCTGTGCAGTCTGATCTTGATCTACACCGGTCAGTGAGTCACACTAAGCATCCTGAAATAAATAGGGGCAGGTCTAAAATTTTGTCAGGTGAAGAATTAACTCATCACCACACAAGCCGGACTTTTAATGACCCCTACAAAGAAGCCCTTTGAAAACTTTGTTGGAAAAGGAGAAAATGCTGGTTATCAGCATTTCTCTACTTTTCCACAATCTTTTCTACTGTATCAAAGGCAAATTCCATCTTTTGAGGTATGGTTAGATTGTCATCTGCAAATGCTATCAATTTAGGCAAGTCTACTATTTGCTTGTGTGGTGAAGAGTTAACAAGTTATGTAACCATATAAGGAGCCTGAGCCAACCTATTAGTTACACAAATATGTAACTTAAGGACATGTCTCCACCTATTATCACTGATCCCATTGTTTTCAAACCATTTTGGAGCTAAGCTTAACCCTTTACTACATAATTCTGACTTTTAACAACCTTAGAAAAGGAGCCCAATGAAAACATTGTGAAACAAGGAGAAAATGCTGGTAACAATGTTTTCCCCATCGTATATGTTCATCCTATCAAAGACAAATTCTATCATATGAGCCAAATTTAAATCATCCTCTGCAAATGCTTTCAAGTTGGACTAGTATGAGTTTTGCTCATGTGGTAAAGGTTAACTCTTTACCAAACGACAATATCTTAGGCTTGTCTTAATTGAAAGCACTTGCAGATGACAAAATGACAGTGACTGAAAATTTGAAATTTGTTTTGTGAAGGGTAGAAAACATTGTGGGAAAAGGAAAAAATGCTGGACCGGTTACCAGCATTTTCTCCTGTTTCCTAAATGTTTTCTATAGGCTTCTTTTTCAGGAGCATCAAAAGTAGGGATTTGGTGGTAATTAACCAACTCTTTACCAAATGTCATAATATAAGACTTGTCCAAATTGGAAGCATTTACAGATCTGACAAATTTAATGTGGATAAATGACTGAATTTTCGAATAAAAGATGATGGTTACCAGCATTTCTTCTGTTTTTCCACAATGCTTTTAGAAGATACTTCTCTTGCAGGGTCATCAAAACTCCTGATGTGGCAAAGGGCGATTTATTGTGATCAGCAGACAAAAATGTAAATTTGTCCAGATTCAAATCATTTGCAGACACAAATTGGAGAGTGGCTAAAATAATGGAATTTTTGCTTTGGTAGATTAGAAAACATTGTTGGGAAATGGAAACAAAAGGGCCAAAATGGCCCTGGATCGCTCACTTAAATTTTTGAGAGGACCATAGCCTTTTTTTTTTTGAAGGTATTGAAACACTGGAAACAAAATCATCATTTTGACAAGCAATTTCTAAAAGGTCACCTGTAAAAGTCCTTTCAAAATCTGACCAGCAATTTCAGAGAAGAGGAATTTTCAAAAATTTCTTCATTTCCATAATTATACATGTAGTGCAAGTAGCCCCCATTCACCAGAGCAATGTTTCTTGATGAATCAAACTTTCACGAACAATTTTTGAAAAGGGTCACCCAAAGAATATCTCTGTGATAATTTTCCAAAATCTGACAAGCCGTTTCAGAGAAGAAGAATTTTTAAGCATTTCTTCATTGCCCTATAGTGCAAGTAGCCGCCATTCACCAGAGCCATGTTTCTTGATGAATCAAAATTTCACGAACAAATTTTGAAAAGGGTCACCCAAGGAACATCTCTGTGAAATTATTTCAAAATCTGACCAGCTGTTCGAGACAAGAAGAATTTTTAAGAATTTCTTCATTTCCCTATAGCGCAAGTATCCCCCATTCCCTAGAGCCAGGTTTCTTGACCTATCAAAATTTTACGAACAGTTTTTGGAAAGGGTCATCCAAGGAACATCTCTATGAAATTATTTCGAAATCTGACCAGCGGTTTCAGAGAAGAAGAATTTTAAAGATGTTCTTCATTTCTGTATAGTGCAAGAAGCCCCCATACACCAGAGCCATGTTTCTTGACAGATCAAAATTTCGCGAACAGTTTTTGAAAAGGGTCATCCAAGGAACATCCCTGTGAAATTATTTTAAAATCTGGCCAGTGGTTTCTGAGAAGAAGAATTTTTAAGAATTTCTTCATTTCTGTATAGTGCAAGTAGCCCCCATTCACCAGAGCCATGTTTCTTGACAGATCAAAATTTCACGACCAATTTTTGGAAAGGGTCACCCAAGGAACATCTCTGTGAAATTATTTTCAAATCTGGCCAGCGGTTTTAGAGGAGAAGAATTTTTAAGAATTTCTTCATTTCTGTATAGTGCAAGAAGCCCCCATTCACCAGAGCCATGTTTCTTGATGGATCAAAATTTTGCGGACAATTTTTGGAAAGGGTCATCCAAGGAACATCTCTGTGAAATTATTTTAAAATCTGGCCGGTGGTTTTAGAGAAGATTTTTAAAGAATTTCCTAAAAAATTCCATTTCGTTGCCATGGCAACCAGAGTTTTTGACGGAATCAAATTCTGTGAACACTTTTTAAAGAGGACCTCACAAGGAACATTCCAGCCAAGTTTGGTCCAAATTGGCCCAGCTGTTTAGGAGGAGTTGATGTTTGAAGAATTGTTGACGACGCACTGACGCACGACGGACACCGGGTGATCCTAAAAGCTCCCCTTGAGCATGTTGTGCTCAGGTGAGCTAAAAATGCTGGTGACTTAAGTATTTTCTCCTTGTTGCCTCAATGTTTTGTTAAAACTAAGGTTTGTTAATCCTTAAACACATAATCCAAAAGTTCTAACAACCCAGAAAGAGAAGACATTTGAAAACATTGTGGGAAAACGATTTGGCAAGTCTAATCCTTTGTCATTCATGAAAAATGAAGTGGGCAAACTTACCTCTGGCACTCTGGATGTAATTACGGAGATCTTTTTGGAATCGAGTGGCAACTTCCTGAAATGTTATAAAAACTTCATCACCTGCAAGTTTATGCTGCTTTCATTTATACTTCAATGTACAACCCTCACAAAATACTGTGACAGAATCAGAAATTTCTCTGCTTTATCATATCTTACCCTGCCTTATCATATCTAACCCTATACAAAACAATCTCAAGTTTAAGCAACCCCCTCCCCACACACACACACACAAAAAGAAATGTCTGAAAACATTGTGGGAAAAAGAGAAAACTAGAGTTTTCACTGAATGTGACTTAACCCTTTACTCCATAGATACTCATTTTGATGCATCAACAAGAGACAGCTTTTGAAAACATTGTGGGAAAAGGAGAAATTGCTCGTAACGAGAAATTTCTCCTTTTCCTACAATGTTTTCCACTCAATCAGATATTTGTATCCTCATTTATCCATATTTTTGACATCATATCTTTATTTGCTGCTGAAAAGGAAGGACCTCAAATTGGCATATCAGGTAAAGAGTTAATACCCCTGCCAGTACTTTGACAGTAAAAAGTGTCATGTTCAGGGGCAGATAATTCCTCAACAATAAAGAGTGTCACTTGAAAATTGCGTCTTGCAAATCTTCAATATATGATCAGTATAATTTTATGTGCTAAGTTCGCAACACAAAATTACTAGTATTTTGTACACAAATGGACACATGGACGGATACACGGACAGACAGGCTGATGAATGTATACCCCCAAAAACATTTGTTTTGCAGGGGTATAATGCTTATTTCCCATAAAAATTTGCACTTTTTTAGTCACACTTATTATGTCATAATCATGCAAATATTTTTACCACACAACAAAATTTTAGATTGGTTCAAATTCAAATCATATGAAGGCAACAATTTAAATGCAGCTCAAATGACTGAATTTGTGTCTTTAACCCTTTACCAAACGACAAAATTTTAGACTGGTTCAAATTCAAAGCACTTGCAGACAGCAAAATAACCAGAAATAAAAAATTGAGATTTGTTTCCAGTCGGGTAGCCAGCATTTTCTCCTTTTCCCATGATGTTTTCTATAGGCTTCTTTCTCGGGGTCGTCAAAAGTAGGGATTGTGTGGTAATGGGTTAACATGTCCTGATTGCAACAGCTTTTACTTTGGAAATGTCTTAGTCACTTGGTAAGGAGTTGACAAACAGTGTTAAACCTGACAGTGCCTTTAACAACAATAGTTGCCTTTATAGCCACTCAGTAGATCAAAATCGGATTGCACAAAACATGCAGTCTGATCTTTGAGCTACACTGTCTGCTTTGCTGAAATAATACAGACAAAAAGTATCCACAAATTTACTATTATTTAGGACCTACTCTAGACTTAAAATGTCCTTTTGATTTATTCAGCATGATAACCTTTTACTAAACAGTCCAAACTTTTAACAACTCCTGGAAATAAGAATTTTGAAAAGATTTTAGGAAAAGGAGAAAATGCTGGTTACCAGCATTTTCTCCTTTTCCATCAATGTTTCCAACCCTTGTAAGAAATAAATTTCATTTTGAGTCAGAGGATAATGATTTTGATGCCTGCTAATGCTTTTGATTAGGATAATTCTCTAATGATGTATGACAAAGTCAATGTTGGATTTGATTTTATTTGATACTCTCAAATTAGACATGTATCAAACACAAACAATACTCCGGAGACAACACTTAAATGCTAATTTCATCTATTCATTACTCTACAGCTGAGAGGCAAAGTCATACCATACCTGCTGTTTTTCTAACTTTTGGCAATCTTCAATTAGTATGTCATCTGTTGTTTTCCCCGTCTTTCCCAGGCTTTGCATAACCTGAAATGAACCAGTAATTGTATATATATTAACCCTTTACTACACAATCCCGACTTTTAACAACCCTGAGTAAGAACTTAGAAGCCTTTTGAAAACATTGTGGGAAAAGGAAAAATGCTGGTAACCAGCATTTTCTCCTTTTCCCACAATGTTTTCTACCCATCACAAAACAAATTTCAAATTTCCAGTCACTTTTATTTTGTTGTCTGCAAATGCTTTCAATTTGGTAATGAGTTAATACTAAACTTTTGTAACCATGCTCTGTAATAAGGGAGCTTACACATCTGCTAACGGTCAGCCGACATAATCAGGGCAGGCTGACCTCAGTGACCTGGGCTGTAAATTTTTGCTATTAACCAATTTTCTGCATGTCAAAGTATCATTCTATCTTATGACACAGTTAAAGGCACGACAATATTTCTCCTTCTCCCACAAAGTTTTCTACCTTATCAAAGAAAAATGTTGTCATATTAACCAGTATGAAATTGTTGTCTCCAAATCCTTTCAATTTGGATAGGTCTAAAATTTTGCCATGTGGTAAAGGCCACTAAAGGGTTAACTCATTACCAAACGACAAAATTTTAGACTGGTCCAAATCGAATGCATCTGCAGACCACAAAAATAAATGTGATTGAAAAATTGAAATTTGATTTGTGAAGGGTAGAACACATGGTGGGAAAAGGAGAAAATGCTGTTTACCAGCATTTTCTCCTTTTCCCACAATGTTTTCTAAAGGCTTCTTTCTCAGGGGCGTCAAAAGTAGGGATTGTGTGATAATGGGTTATAGCATCTCTGTGGTGTACCATACCAAGCAAATCATCACAATACTGATGGATCCTTAACCCATTACCACACAATCCCTACTTTTGACGCCCCTGAGAAAGAAGCCTTTTGAAAACATTGTGGGAAAAGGAGAAAATGCTGGTAACCAGCATTTTCTCCTTTTCCCACAGTGTTTTCTACCCTTCCCAGAACAAATTTCAATTTTTCAGTCACTTTTATTTTGTCGTCTGCAAATGCTTTCAATTTGGACCAGTCTAAATTTTTCTCGTGTGGTAAAGGGTTAAACTCTATTTATCTGACAACTGGCTGAGTCCAGAGTAATACCTAGGTATGCTGAAAATTATGAAAAGCAAAAAGTTGCCACCCTGATTCACCAGCCCAGGCTGTGCAGGCTGACCTGGGTCAATACTTTTAGAAGGTTCATTAATTTTAACCTCCTGTATTACATCTTGGGCCTTGCAAAACCACACCAATGGCCATTTAACTTGTCTGAATGACCACATTGGTCATTTCAACTGTCAACGTCAAACCTTAAACCCATCCATTAGACAGTTACGCTGTTGACATCAACAAGCAAGTATAAACCCTGGAGCTGTTTGAATAAATCTGTATCAAGTCAGCTGAAACTTTGGTAGTGGCTATGTACATGTATTTTGGTAAGAAATTTCTCACAATCTGATTGGATAATAATTGCCCCGAAAGGTAACGTTTTTAAAAGGCTTCTATCTCAGGGTCGTAAAAACCAGGCATTGTTTGGTAAAAGGTTAAGTGAACAGTCTGATCTCATGATCATAGATTCCACAGGGTCTGATATATTTGTGTGGAATCTGTAACTTTCAAATGAACAGTCCGATCTTACATTCCATAGTCTCACATCTTTCTGTGGTATTCAAGACTGAACGAGACCATTATATGGCTTGTTTATGCTAACTGAATAAATATTTTTTCCTAATTAGCCCTAATAGAGTTATAACCCTTTACAAGGTGCATCATTTTATACCAACACTCCAAATGATGATAAAAATATCCTATAACTTGCACTTTCATGCTATTTAACCCCTTAGTACCATTCAAGATTTGAGAAAGTTTCTGAGGCAAAGTTCAGGATATACATTATAACATCTCTGTGCAGTCTAATCATAACCTACCTTTTAAAAAGTAAGTTTAGCTGTGCCTTAGCTTTCCTGGGGTTACCCTTGTAGCAAACAATCCTCAGATTAACAGCCCTTGGAGAAGAAGACTCTTGAAAGCACTGTAGAAAGAGGAGAAAATGATTTCTCCCTTTTCCAGAGTGTTTACTTACCTTTTCAACCAAATGCATTACTTGTGCCACATTCAATTTGTCTTCTACAGGGAAGTTTATTTGTACAATCTAAAATTCAGTCCTCTAGTAAAGATTTATCATAATGTACTAGCATATAAATGGACTTGCTAGTTGCAAAATGCCCTTTTCCCCAAGATCTCCAATATCTGGGATACAACAAAATGTCAGTTATTTATAAACAGTGTATGTATATGTTTGCTTTAATCCCCAGAACTTTCATGTTCTAGGTGTTGATTGGTAATGTTTTTGTCATGGAATCAATTGACCAGCGCTCCAGTTAAAGGGTGTGATTTTGATTTCGAAATTAACTCTTTACCAAATGATAGAATTTCAGACTGGTCCAAATTGAAAGCACTAAATACAGACGACAAAATAAACATTACTCAAAAATTGCAATTTGTTTCCAGCAGATAGAAAACATTGTGGGAAAAGGAGAAAATGCTGGTTACCAGCATTTTCTCCTTTCCCAACAATGTTTTCAAAAGGCTTCTATCTCAGGGTCGTAAAAACCAGGGATTGTTTGGCAAAGGCTTAAAGATATTAATTACTCCCTGTCAAGCCCTATGTTATGGGCACTCATTAGAATCGTCTTTTTGAGACGATTCTAATAAGTACCCATAACATAGGGTTTGAACGAGAAATAATTAACTAAGAATTCGATCTCTCCTCCTTATCTGGAGCTCTGATACCAAACAATCTAAACCACTTGAAAAATGTGAATACAAAATTTAGATGGATGACACACACCATATATCTATAATACAATAATATTAACAAAAAAAAATCTGTATTTAGGGTTATTGGATGGTATTCTAGGAATTTAATCAAAGGACTGATAGTCCTGAGAGTCGCCTGTAGGGTAATGGGTTAGAAGTTTTCAGCCTTTTTTTGTTGAAATCTATTAAAAGCATTCAAGATACAAAATAACTTAACCACAAGACAGTATTATATGCAAGCATATTTCTGAGTTGTCATCCTAAAATTCAAAATATCCGTATTAAATTTACATTTAAAAATGTGGTGGAAATTAAAATTTAGGCACCAGGACCAGCTTTAATAAGTTCAACGTTTTTTACTCACAGACAACAACCCTTTACAAATAAAGACCAGATTATCTTCTGGTATAGGATCTAGTGACATACTTTCAGACAAAAAATGCCCTTTTGCAACTCGCTCATATCTAATCTTAGCAGTCTGACAAAGTTTCATAAGTATTACACTGAACATAAATGGATTCTACAGCTCTATTACGGTTTCGTCTGATTTGACCTAATGACAACCTCTAGGCTTTTTCATTTATCCCCAGGTGACCTATAGTCAGTTTTGTCAAAGAAATTATTGAGACAAACAGTCGGGTAATTTCATGATCATTGGACTGAACTGTAGCCTTTGGAGCACAAACAAATATTTGACTCAGTGATCTACCTGTCCTTTGGAAATAATTTGTTTATGTTGTTGTCCAGGTTGAGGTTTTGACCAGCAATGGACTCTATGAATGTGGCTGCTACAACTCAATAAAATCTATAACCCAACAGCATGATCATCAGCCTTTAATATTTGTCTGCGTTTTATAACGTCCCAGGGATTATAGTGCTTCCACACCAATCGAAAATTGTTTACATGTATATTGCTTTAGTGTAAATTAAATGTTTGCGATTCGCTTTATTACCCTTTACAAAAACCTTTCACAAGATTACAAACACTCCAATAAAGAACGTGTTGTTCGAGCGGGTAAACACTGGTCTATTCTATTATATTTGAATTATAGCAGAGTAAAAAGTCAATTTCTCAGATTGCTGGTTGTAAGAACTGCGTAGTGTAAATTCAGATTTTGGCAGTTACAAAAGCACCTTGCGTTCGAACACCAGCACTAAAAAACTGTTGTATAATATATACTATATCTAAGTTAATCGCTCATTGACAAAAAAAAAAAAAAAAAAAACAGCAGACTTTAACAAATTTGCCCGTCTTTATGAACGAAAACCAATTAAATATAGTAAACTTCAAAGCACTCTCTCTACATACATGTAGGTCAGTGTACCCTGAAAGTAAAAGCCGGTTCAGCGACTGATTCATAAATATGTAAATTTGTAAAGATTTCCGTGGTGCAAATGACGTTTGTACGTCACGTGATTACAAGGTCTATATTTGTCGCAGAGCTACATTCCAGGAAACACCTGCAAAGCGATAACTTGGTACAGCCTAGAACCGTGTACATTGCATACGCTATGTACGATCTCTGGTGCACCTAGAATATGGGTGTGCAAAGTATCTAAAGTCTAGATTAAAAAGCTGGGAAGAAGCAACGCGTATTATAAGAATGTCTAAGAAGGCAATGCAATCATTCCATGTCGTTATAAATTCGTTAAAAAAAAGTAGCCTACCGTTGAGGAAAAAAAGCAATATTTTGAATCAGCATCACCTTTCTCTGTCCGATCATAGGTTGAGCGTTGAATTGAAATAAGGCTTGCAGTTAGGATTGTAAGATTGTAAAAGTTAGAGTGTACTCCTAATGGGTAATTATCAAACAATTTTCACTGAGAATTGTCCGCAAATAGAAGCAGAAAAGATGCTTGTGGTTGAAGATTTCTCAGCGTGTCCGCAGACTTGTTTAGTTCGCGGCAGGTATTTTTATATATACGTAATGCGCTATTTTTAGAGATGATGTCTTACAGGAGACATCAGGCTAATGTGTACCCTTGCGGACGAAATGATTGTTTCAAAGGGTTGAACCGTTAAACAGCTCAGTCTTTATAGATATATTCATTATCACAAAGGCACAATTGTAAATTATGTAAAACAGAAAAAAAAAAATGAGTTGTTCACCGAATTATTAGAAAACTGTTTTATCTCGTAAACCGGAACTTGGGACAGGAAGCAGTACAAGGCCGGAGGTATGCTTACGTCACCCCATAGATCAAGACGATTACAATGAGAGCCTGTTTGCTACGCAAACAGGCGACTCAAAAACCAAAAGGGAAGTGAGGGTAATGCAATAATTACCAAAAGTCAGTCAACGGCATACCAGTAAACAAAATTTTAATAATTCAGGCATTTACATGTATTTTGAAAGTTGCTGGGATTTGACTGAATACCAGAATCATCAACCATTTACCGGTAACCTGCTGTAGGTGTCTAGAATACCGAGATCTGCTAGGGCCCCTATTCACCTACCAACCGAGATCTGCTAGGGCCCCTATTCACCTACCATTCTTAAGAACTTTCTCTGTCTTATTCTCTTGAATTTTCTACATTTGTAAGTAACACAACTTCTGAATGGCTAAACCATGGAAAAAATGAATCGGTGAAAGTTGTTTAATAATACTCATTTTTAATTATAGCTAATTTTGCAGGATGATATTTTAGCTGTTTCTCATTTCACAGGTCTTACCTTAATAAACTAATAGCAATGAGTATTGGCGAGTGTTCTATTTTGTTTAGTGTAAGAGATATGGTTCCCATTTTTTCTTGCATAAAACCAAACACGAACTGCAACAAAAGGCTACCTTTTACACAAAAACGTGTTGTAAAACAACTTATTTCTTTTTTTGTCAAAAAAAAAAGGGCGTTATATCTTGAATTTGGGGATTCAATTTGCAAGGTGAATAATTATGCTTACCTAGGGGAACAATGGTTGCTATTGCGTTGTTAGCTAAAAAATTGAGTTACCATACTACTAAATTACTCTTAGTAGGAGTAGGTTGGTGTGGTCATGCTTTGAGGTAAAACGCCACCTTCTGATAACGACAAACCATCGATGTTTGAAAGGTGCTTCATTTTTGTGTAAAAACATGCTTTGTATGAAGACATGCTTCCCAATTCTTAAATGTTATTGATAATTCTGCTTCAACCATAAGAAGGTAACTGTTTTAACAGTTTTTCTTCATATTAGACAATACAAACAAATTTAAACATTCATATCCCTGTGCCTCTTAAGCCGTCTACTAGTATCTTTTTTACAGTTTCTTGTTTTGGTTACATGTATATAAGCTCTATACACTTAAGGTTCATGTAAAGTGTTTATTTTGCTTAATTTCATACGTCAATAATTCTGTAATTATTAAAATTTGTCCGGGAAAACCATATATCAAATTAAAGCTGTGGATGAGTACAAGCTGTTTTACATAATTATACCTACTGGCCTTACAAAATAAAACTAAAACATTGCAGAAAAAGATGACATCGTTTAAAACCTACAAAATAATAATGACATAACAAAATTGCTTAAGTTTTGGAGAAAACATAGGCTATGGTACATACCAGGTACTGCTACTACCAAAAATCCTATAGTTTCTTTAAAAAGGCACATATTTAAGTCAGAAAGTTTGACATTTTTCCCTTATTGAATTGTCAACCATGTTTGACCTACTTTGTTTTAGTAACAGGTATGGTGTCTCCACAGGATCAAATTGTACAAGTGGTTGTGCATGATAAACTTTCATTAGTAATTTTAGATAATAAAACAAATAAAAATGACCTGTACAAGTGAAATGTCCATGTCTACGTCCAAACCCTTTCTCAAAAACAGCAGTTACAAAAGGTGTCACCAGTCTGGTAGATAGGATTAAGGTGTCACCAGTCTGGTAGATAGGATTTAGAATCAATTTTTGACATAAGCATTTTTTTCATTGTTCTTTTTGTGTGTGTGATGGGGTAGTGGGGTGCTGTTTTTGAGAAAGGGTTTGTAAGTGGACATGGAAATTTCACTTGTACAGGTCATTTTTATTCTAAAATTATTACTGGAATAAATTGACCTGAAATTAACCTTTATGCAAAGAGTAATTAAAACGTGAATATTTAAACCATCTGGTATAATCGGACTGTACGGAAACTGTTATCGGTAAATGTCGGGTTTGACCCTTACTGCGCCTTAGTCAAAATAAAACGGTTTTGCGGATGGCATAGATTAAGATCAGGCTGCATAGAAAGTGCATCATAGATCTAAGTCACCCACCATGTATTACCAATTTAAACCAACAATATAATGGTTATTTCAGGTATTTCAAGTATTCTTTGAAAACACTATAAATCTATTAGCAGCATAAAGAGTTTAGAAACATGCACATAGTTCCGCATGCAGACGACATTAGCCGGAGCCAAGTTAGAACAATAAATCAAGCGTGTAATATATGGTAATTGAGGTCATTTATTTCATGTCAATTTGTTCAGGTAATACTAATGAAAGTTTATTACACACAACCACTTGTACATTTTGATCCTGTGGAGACACCATACCTGTTACTAAAACAAAGTAGGTCAAACATGGTTGACAATTCAATAAGGGAAAAATGTCAAACTTTCTGACTTAAATATGTGCCTTTTTAAAGAAACTATAGGATTTTTGGTAGTAGCAGTACCTGGTATGTACCATAGCCTATGTTTTCTCCAAAACTTAAGCAATTTTGTTATGTCATTATTATTTTGTAGGTTTTAAACGATGTCATCTTTTTCTGCAATGTTTTAGTTTTATTATGCAAGGCCAGTAGGTATAATTATGTAAAACAGCTTGTACTCATCTAGAGCTTTAATTTGATATATGGTTTTCCTGGACAAATTTTAATAATTACAGAATTATTGACGTATGAAATTAAGCTAAATAAACACTTTACATGAACCTTAAAAAAAACAGTTTTAACTCTTTACCACACCACAAAATTTTAGACTGGTCCAAATTGAAAGGATTTGCAGACGACAAAATAAAGATTACTGAAAAATTGAAATTTGTTCTGGGAAGGGTAGAAAACACTGTGGGAAAAGGAGAAAATGGTGGTTACCAGGTTTCTTTCTCAGGGGCTTCAAAAGTAGGAATTGTATGGTAATGGGTTAAACACTCCTCTAATCTACTTACAACGCAATCTCAACTCTTAACGACACCCTGAAAAAGAAGGCCTTTGAAAACATAGTAGGAAAAGGAGAAAATGCTGATATCCAGCAATTTTTTTTTTCCATTTCGGACAATGTATTTTTTAATCCTACAAAAAAAAAATTTAAATCAATTGAGCTAGTAATACATTTATTTTTTCGTCTGTAAACTGATCTTGTAGCAGGGTCAACTCCAGAATTTTGTCATTTAATTGGTGAAGAGTTAACCCATTACCACTCAATCCCTACTTTTGACGCCCCTGAGAAAGAAGCCTCTTGAAAACACTGTGGGAAAAGGAGAAAATGCTGGTAACCAGCATTTTCTCCTTTTCCCACAGTGTTTTCTACCCTTCACAGAACAAATTTCTATTTTTCAGTCACCTTAATTTTGTCGTCTGCAAATGCTTTCAATTAGGACCAGTCAAAAATTTTCTCGTGTGGTAATGAGTTAAACCTGTAATGCACTGATGAGATCAGATGGATACAATCAGTATGCACTGAAAGGCATGTCCCACTATCTCTCAACTTGTTACCAAACGACGAATATTATAGACTTGTCCAAATTGAAAGCATTTGCAGACGTCAAAATAAAAGTGACTGAAAATTTGAAATTTGTTTTGTGAAGGGTAGAAAACATTGTAGGAAAAGGAGAAAATGCTGGTTACCAGCATTTTCTCCTTTTCCCACAATGTTTTCTAAAGGCTTCTTTCTCAGGGGCGTCAAAAGTAGGGATTGTGTGGTAATGGGTTAACTCTTTACTAAACGACAAAATTATAAACTTTTCCATACTGAAAGCATTTGCAGACAACAAAATAAACGTAACTGAAAAATTGAAATTTGTTTGGGAAGGATAGAAAATATTGTGAGAAAAGGAGAAAATGCTGGTTACTGGCTTTTTCTCCTTTTCCCACAATGTTTTCAAAAGGCTTCTTCCTCAGGGTTATCAAATGTCAGGATTGTGTGGTAAAGGGTTAATCCTTTATCACAACCACCTCAGGTTGTTAGGACAAAGGCTTTGGAAAACAATAAGGAAAAAGGAGAATCACTGGTTTCCAATTCTTTCCTCAAAAATGTTTTCAAAAGCTTTCTTTTTCAATGCTGTTAGAACTTGGGACTGTGTAGCAAAGGGTTCCAGAGAAAATCAGAGTTCCAGATAAGAAGGATTGATGGTAGTCTAAGTCCATTATTTCTCTTCCAAACCCTACATTGAACTCAGTAGAATGGTTGCAATGAGACCATTCTAATGAGTACCCATAACATAGGGTTTAGAATAGAATAAGTAATATTTTCAATTTTGAAATCAAAATCACTTCTGCTATCTAGAGCTCTGGAAAATGTATTTTACTGAATTTTAATTTATCTTCATTACTCAAGTCATTGCCCCATAATTACGCAGCTTCTATACATCTGTAACATTAAGTTTTCACATAACAACAAATATATTACATGTAATTGGTTATATATTCATATAAAGAAAATCAAGAAAACTTTCAAAGAAAGGTCTGTACTAACAGACTTTCATGTAAAGAAAATCAAGAAATCTGTTTCACAGAAACGTTTGCGATAACCTTTACAGTAGCAAATAAACAAAACACTGGGAAACGAAAGGATGTTCATAAACTATCAAGAAAACACCAACTTTTTGGGCACATATCACCACTATCATTGTATTTACAAATTCCAGTCTTGATGGATCAGACCACAATGATTTTAAGTCTTTTTCCCCTTGGTAAATGTTAACACTATGTTAACCCATTACCACACAATCCCTACTTTTGACGCCCCTGAGAAAGAAGCCTATAGAACCAGCATTTTCTCCTTTTCCCACAATGTTTTCTACCCTTCACAAAACAAATTTCAAATTTTCAGTCACTTTTATTTTGTAGTCTGCAAATGCTTTCAATCTGAACAAGTCTAAAATTTTGTTGTGTGGTAAAGAGTTAATTAGTAATGGGTTAATTATTTATCTAATTAAATATTTGATTATCTAATATCTAGGAGAGAGGCACAACCACTCTGCCTTTAGAACATTTCTTTCACTTTGGCAACATAACTTGACAGTTACTATAATTATGAGCTTGTTAACCCATAATCACACAATCCCTACTTTTGACAACCCTTAAAGAAGCTTGTAAAAAACATTGTGGGAGAAGGAGAAAATGCAGGTAACCATCATTTTCTCCTTTTCCCACAATGATTTCTAGACTTCACAAAGCAAATTTTTAAATTTTCAGTCACTTTCATTTTGTCGTCTGCAAATGCTTTTGATTTAAACAAGCCTAAAATATTGCAGTTTGGTAATGAGTTACAACCAAAGTCTACACTGTAATAACCATAAAAGGCAGATTATTTAAAGGAATCAAAGCGTTGAGAATGCTGATGTGGTATTTGTCAAGGAAATTAACCCATTGCGTGGAATTAATGATTTGAAAGGAAGAGAAACATTATTCAATAATTTGCTTGAAAATCAACCTTTTAAGCAAATGAATACCTTTTTGGTTGAAGGGAGAATACTAATGACAAAGTTTGGATTATTTGGGTATTGGTGGTCTCCCTTTGATCATTACGAGGAGTCAGAGTAACGTCCCTCAACAGGAGGATGCATGCAAGATAAAGAGACAAACCATGTGAAAATATGGTATAAAATTAACTTTGTACCTAAAAACCATGATTTTTGAAATATAAATAGCCTTTAATACCATTTAATTCCCAAGATTACAATAAATCATTTAGATCTATATATATAAATGCGCAAGTAAATGGTGTAGAGCGCATTCATAGGATGAACACGCTATGGGACGAATTGTTTTTGGAACAAAAAGCCCAGGACCAAGTGATTGGTGGACAAATTTTGTATCACTGCGCCAATGCAAGACTATGAGCGATTCAATAAAAAAGATTAGTATTTCCACAGTCGATGGCCTCACCCAGAGAATTTTAACATCCCATTTCAAATTACATATCTGAGTGCTACCAAAATACTCATTCGCCTGAGAAAATTGCGTTTAAATGGGTTTATATCCTTCGCTTTGCACAAAATATGATACATGGTCTTCAAATTCAATATTGAACTTATAGTGGTATTGTCTTCGACAAATACCACAAAAATAGGAAGTTTTTTACTGTAATTTAAAAAAGCAATCACAGACAAAAGAGCTTTTTTAATTAGTCGCCGCGCAGAAGCGCGCGACTATATTTTTAATAGTTTTTCGAGTTAGGACATGGATAGTGGGAATTTCGTTTTTATAGGGGTGTTAGGTTAACAAGGAATCTTTCTAACGTTACTTCGCCTTAAACTGGCTTTTTAATTCATTCTTAAACTACGAAATTGCAATACGATACTATTTTTGTTCTATTAATACTTACAACATCAAAAAACTGCCTAATTATTTCTTTTATTGTCGCTATTCGTGAGAAATGGACTCGTTCACATAAATGCCTTGTTTCCATTGGTCAAGGCTGTACAGGTTTCCAGTCATTTCGCACCTTGTTAATTTCGTACCTAGGTCATTTCGTACGATTTTGGTCATTTCGTACCTACTTATACTTTCAATTTTGGTCATTTCGTACCTACTTATACTTTCAATTTTGGTCATTTCGTACCCAGTTGGTCGTTTCGTACAACCTTCGTACACAGGTTTAATAATCATTTTGATTATTTTGTAGATAGTTTTTCCTACTATTTGTGTGTTTTTTGTTGAATGACCACTGCTAAAATTGTGCATTGCTGAAATTGTGCTACTTATTTCTAAGTTTAGTTTTTACAACAAAGATAGTTTAGAACTCCTTTGTTTATTTCTCAACGAGCTCTGCATAAATTTAATTTGTGGAAAAAATCTGGAGAGAGGCCACTTTTTCGCTGTGTTGTTCATAATGATAAAGCGCGATGCAAAACCATGATTCTTTATGAACACTGTTCACCAAACACTATATACCGGTAGTCTTAGACTTGTTTAAATTGAAAGCATGCCTTGCAAACTTACGTCCTCTTGAATCATACTTTCCTAGGACAGCAACATTTTAGTAACTTAGCCCTGCTTTCACCACTTTCCCAAACAAACACGGGTTATCACATGTGTGCTATCAAATTCTTTTGTCAAAACATGTTGGATAAGGAGAAATTGCTCGTTATAAGCAATTTCTTCTTTATTAAATACTTTTTCCCCACTACTAGCGAATTTTCCACCATTTTTGCAGCTTTTTAAATTGTCATCTGCCAACTCTTTGAATTTGGAAGAGTCTGATATTTGTCGTTTGGAAAAGAGCTAAGAGAGCGCTGTGCTAGGGTATTAGATACTGTAACAGAAGACAAGTTTTGATTACTATTCACATAATTTCATAATGCGTTAAAAAATGTGCTGATGAAAACTGACATTTACTTACTTGCCCTGTCTTTCTTGAAGCATTAAACAAATTTTTTTGCGGCGACTTTGATGCTTTGCATCAACTTTTTCTTGTTCTCTCTGTGACAGTTAAGCAGCATGCATTAGGTTAGTGCCTGGATGGGTGACCAGCTCATTGCATGTTACACCTTTTCTTTCACTCCCACCTTTTCTTTCACTTCTTACATCAATAGACAAAATATGCAAGAAAGAGACTTGATAAGCACCAGTAAGTTTAACACTTAAATACAGTCATAATCACATGTTTTAATGACCATTGCAAGGAATCTTTTTGAAAACTCTGTTGAAACAGAAGGGCTGAAAACGAAGAAAATCTGTGATAACAATGTAGCATAATGATGTTCCCATGCCACTTTTAATTGTTGTCTGCAAACATTCTTAATTTGAATGAGTGCAAAATATTGCCATTTGGTAAACAGTTTGGTTTGAAATAAAGTGAGTTAAGATTTACATGAAGAATACAGTCATGTGGAATCATTGTTGCAAATGAAAATTTTTTGGCAAAATGCAGTAACACCAGCTTTTTTAAATGTGGACTGCTGGCAGCCATAAAATGTCCTCAATGGGTCAGGTAATATATTAGTGTTCATTTTGTTTTCTTCAGCAGTCCATGGGTTGATGGCAAACAAAAATAACCTAGCCCTCACAGGCATTGTATGGGTGTATCACTAAACTTGATATTTGTCAACCCTTTCACCGAAATTGGGTTACATTACTCTTATTATCAGTACTAAAATTTTAGACTCGTCAAGTATAATCCTTTGCCGCAGAATCCTGACTTCATAATCCTGGGGAGCAAATGCTGCTAGATTGCATTTTCTCCTTTTCCCACAAGTTTTCTACTCTTTGATAGACATGTTTCATGTTTTGAGCAACATTTCTCTTCTGCAAATGCGATCAATTTGAACTAAAATTCTGTTGTTTGGTCAGGAATTAGTACAGTTATGAGCTACAAACTATTAACTCATTCAAATTCATTTCTGTCCTCAAAGGGTAGAAGCTTTTATGGATAAAAGAGAAAAACTGATGCTAGTTAGAATGTCTGCAAAAGCTGTCTCTTTCTGGCATACAACAACACAGCAGTGTTTGGTCAAATTTCAATTTGGGTGACACAATCAGTGATTCCTGATAGGAATTAGTTGAAAAACTGGTAACACAGAACAGGCACTGTAACTTTCTGTCTAATACGTTGATTGATCTAATAAAGAAAAAGACCTTTATTTGAACTAACTCTTCCTTCTCTGGTGATAGAATTGTAATAACAAACATAGATAAGAGATCATTTCAACAGTATTGCTGGTGATAAGTGTTAAAACTAATGATATATTATACTTTGACATGGCCAGTGGCAAACATCTAACTACTAGTCTACCTGCAAACTGTAAACCTTGGATATTTCTAAAATTCAGTTTTAACTAAACAATTACATGCTTTTACCACCTTGAGGAAGACTGCTATTCAAAACATTTTGGAGACAGGAGAAAATGATGGTAAACAGCATTGCTGAAAAGGAGAAATATTTGTTTTTATCCTTCAGCATCTATTAATGAGATGGGCTGGACTGCTGGGTTTACGGTAGTTTATTTTTTAGATGCTGCAAGAATTCAGTCCTGATGCCAGATAGTTTCATGTGAAAAAAGAAGTTAAAACATTCTAAGAACAAAGAATTTTCTTTAGTCTCGTACAAAACATCAATATATTGCATAAAACAGCACCATTACCGATACTGTTTTCCTAATGTAACTAATTATGTCCATCGAACTTATATCTATGACCCAAGAATGGGTCAATATAGTTGTGGTATTTCCAAAATGATCCCCTCCTTATGGAACCAGGATTTTTTTCTTTTTCCTACATTTTTTTGTCCGATCTCAAAGACAAAGATAACTAAAGCTGTCACTGGATGTGATTTAACTGATTACCACACAATCCCTACTTTTCACACCCCTGAGAAAGATTCCTTTAGAAAACATTGTGGGAAAAGGAGAAAATGCTGGTAACCAGCATTTTCTCCTTTTCCCACAATGTTTTCTACCCTTCACAAAACAAATTTCAAATTTTCAGTCACTTTTATTTTGTTGTTTGCAAATGCTTTCAATTTTGACCAGTCTAAACTTTTCTCATGTGGTACAGAGTTAAATACCTGTCCCCACCAGTGCTTTGACAGAAACAGGCAATTGGTACTATTTTGTACATAGACAGACAGACACACAGGCGGATGCACACACACACAAACAGACAGGCTGATTCCAGTATGCCCCTGAAAACATTTGTTTTGCGGGGATATAATAATTCAAGCCACATAGAACTTGTCATCTGCAAATTTGAGTTCTTACTATAATAAGGCTTTTGAAAAATCATAGGAAAAGCAGAAAATACTGGTAACCATTATTTTCTACTTCTTCCATAATCTTTTCTATTCTATCAATGCAAAATCATTTGAAAATCTTATCATTTGCATCACATTGACTTGTACATGTATGTTTATCTGCAAATGCTTTCATTTTAACTCTTTACCAAACGTAAAAATTTAATGTTTGATGAAAATGAAAGTATATGCACACAACAAAATAAATGTAGCTCAAATAATGTTCTTTGTCTCTTGTAGGGTAGAAAACACTGTGAGAAAAGGAGGTCATTTAAGCACAGGATTGTGTGTAAAGAAGTTTAAAGGAGAACGAAATTTTACCATTTGATAAAGTGTTACACATTGATGAGCCCAAAGGTTCGATGTCTTGTTTGCAGGTAAAATTGATAAAAGAGAAAGCTTCAAATTTCAAAGAAAGGTAATTAGAGAAGAAAACTACACAATCATATTTGTGTATCATTTTACAAAACTTGAGGATAATTGTATACCCACAAATTTTCTAGTTTCTCCTCCAGGTATGCAAAAAAAATACTTACAGGTCAAGTATGCAAAGAAAGTATTCAGATTTCATTTTCTTAACATATTGAATTACATTCTATTTCAACCTTAAAATTCCATGCCTAACCTGAGTGTCCTACCAAGGTAAGGATGCTGGGACACTGTTCCATTGTACCATATTACAAAAAATTTTCCATTAATTACAGTGCACACAGATGGGATTTTTGCTGTTCAATGTATTAGGGAATCAGTCTGGAGTGCATTATGTTTATAGTCAGTCATAAGCACACATGGTTCTCTTCTGTTGAAAAATATTATCCTCTATCTCAAACCTATTGTCCCATGTAAAATGATCCTAGGAAGAAAAATGTATAAATGCATCTTTTTGTTGACAGTGTATATCAACATTCTAGGCTAAAAGAAGTTTCTGGCAGCCAAAACGATGCTTTTCTTTCACTAACATTTAGAAAAGCCTTCTATGTCTTCTAACTCAGGTTTATAAAATGTGGGATAGTTGGAAAAGGTTTAACATTTTAACCATAACAGATTACAATTCCAGCTACTTATAGATATACAATGTAAAATTACAAGGAAGAAATATTTACTGTAGAAACATATAAATTTGTTTGTTTCATCTTCGCGAGCCAAGGTTACGATCACTATGTGGATCTTACCTTGGCTGACTGAGCCCGATTTCCAGATTTCTGTGATGCGCCCTCTAATGGATGCTGGTTATTACCCCCCTTCACATCATATTTCTAAAAGCCAATGAAATATCGTTTTATAAACCACTTACAAATACACATGAAGCGATAAGCAGACGTCCACATGTGTTTCCATGTTTACGTTCTATTCGAAAGGTAGTGACCTTGTTTTATTTTTATCAGAGATGAAATGTTACTAGCGATTTCATTCATTGCAGTTAGAGCTGAATGCATCAAAGGAAAAAGCGTATCGTGGGAATGTAAAAATCAAGCTTGATCCGCCAAGGGTAGAATAGCATAGTGAATCGGCAACCTTGGCTTACGAGGATGCATTTGTTTGCAAATGGGTTGATATATTGCATCCTGAATAAATTTGCAGCAAACTTCTTCAAGAATATCATTCTTTGTGATTTGATTTTCAAGATTTGTCTGCCTAACATATCCGGTAAGTAAATGCCTCCTTTCTTAGGGTTGCTAAAGCTCCAGATTGGGGTACACATAACAGTCAATTGCTTTAAACCTGCAGTATCTGCATCCGTAGCATTAATCTGTAAATGTTTCATTTTTTTAGCACCATGAGGGTTGACCTTTTTACAATATTAATTATACCAAGTTTTAACAACCCTGAAGAAAGAGATCTGTAGAATCTGTGTGGGAAAGGAGTAAATGTTAGTAAGCATTTACTCCTTTTCAAAAGACAATCTTATCAACTGAATCACATTTAATTTTTCTTCTATGGTTGTTTTCAAGTTGGATAATATGTATAAAACTTTTTCAACTGGTAAAGAATTAATTATAGCTGAAGACCATTATTAAATTTAACCCTTTCCCAAACGACAATATTTTAGAGTGGTCCGAACTGAAAGCATTGCAGACTACAAAATAAACCGAACTCAATAATTGAAATTTGTTTCAAGCGGGGTAGAAAACATTGTGGGAAAAGGAGAAAATGCTGGTTACCAGCATTTTCTCTTTTTCCCACAATGTTTACAAAAGGCTTCTGTCTCAGGGTCGTAAAAACCAGGGATTGTTTGGTAAAGGGTTAAGCAACAGATTTGTACACAATTCATTTGCTCAAGTACTACAGAAACTGTCAATCATCTACAAAATGTCAGTCTACCCTGTACAAGGAAGTTTTTGTAAAAAAATTTTATTTTTGTAATTATAATTATTGTAAATCCAGGACATTCCTTAACAAGCGCATCCCATCAACCAGAAATTAGATTGACAGAATTATAAACATTATAATGTGCCTTGTGTTCAGTCTGATCTTCATCTATACTGCTCCCTGGCTGCTATAAGGAAGTAAAGGGTTTTGGACAATGAAATAATCATCATTCACGATCATAGTTTATATATTATGTGAAGTGGGCAGTTAGTGTTTGATGTGTAAACAAACGACTGACTCAAGTACCATAAAAAGTGTCAACAACACAACCTGATCTACAGAAAAATCACTGAATAACACTATATTTCATATTTAATCTTATATGCGAGATGTAACCCTTTACCACAATATTCTGAGTTTTAACAGTTCATAAAAGCTTAAATTGAAAATGTGAGAAAAGAAAAAAAAAATGCTAATAACCAGCATTTTATCCATTTCCAATACTTTAAAAAAAAATTGAATTTATCATTTGCAAATACTTCCAATTTTGACAAGTCTAAAACTTTGTCTTTTCGTATAAGAGTTAAACAAACAAAAGCCTGATGATGAAGGCTATTTCATTAACCAAACAATCCTTGGTTTTTACAACCCAGAGATAGAAACCTTTTGAAAACATTGTGGGAAAAGGAGAAAATGCTGGTAACCAGCATTTTCTCCTTTTCCCACAATATTTTCTACACTGTTGGAAACAAATTCAATTTTTTAGTTACATTTGTTTTGTCATCTGCAAGTGCTTTCAATTTGAACAGGTTTAAAATTTTTTTGTTTGGTAAAACGTTAAAAACCTTTTAACACATTACCACAATCCCTACTTTTGACGCCCCCTGAGAAAGAAGCCTTTAGAAAACATTGTGGGAACAGGAGAAAATGCTGGTAACCAGTATTTTCTCCTTTTCCCACAATGTTTTCTACCCTTCACAAAACAAATTTCAAATTTTCAGTCACTTTTATTTTGTCGTCTGCAAATGCTCTCAATTTGGACCAGTCTAAAATACTGTCGTTTGGTAAAGAGTTAACCGGAGTGTTTTCCTGATAACAACTTCTGCTTTCTATACTTTCAATTTTCAAGGACTTATCCATTGGAGCCACATCTAATTGGTCTCCTGCAATCCTTCCAAAATGGACCAGTCTAAATCTGTTGAGAAGAGATATTTACAGGTATCATGGTAAGCTGATCGACCGATGTCTCAACCCTTTACCAAATAATTCAAAGTTTTTATAACTCAAACAGATTTGGCTTTTGAAAATATATTGGGAAAAGAAGAAAATGCTGGTAACCTTCATTAACTGAACCACATTTAATTTTTTGTCTGCAAACCTTTTAATATAGAATGTTCACTGGTCTAAATTTTGTCATGTGGTAGAAGTGTATAACAAACCACTGACTCTTGCATATCACACTAGGACTAACCTGGACATGACATTGTATTATCCAACCATTCATAAGAACATTCATAGATACATGTAAGTCTTATTCTCTATACATGTATTTTTTAACTTTGAAAGTAACACAACTTCTGATTGGCGAAACCAAATGATGTATTATTTTCAAGTTTGGAAAAGCTTAGAGAATAAGACGGAATGTTCTTACAAATAGTTTGTGAATACAGACCCTGGACACAGGTGACTTAACCCTTTACCACAAAACCCTTTAACACACAATGACAACTTTAGACAACCCCTGGAAAGAAGCCTTTTAAAAACCATACTAACTACCCTATCAATAAACTACTGCACCATTTGAGCAACACTGAAATTGTTGTCTGCAAATGCTTTCAATTTAACCCATTACCACACAATCCCTACTTTTGACGACCCTGAGGAAGAAGCCTTTTGAAAACACTATGGGAAAAGGAGAAAATGCTGGTAACCAGCATTTTCTCCTTTTCCCATAATGTTTTCTACCCTTCCTGAAACTAATTTCAACTTTTTATTCACATTTGATTTGTCATCTGCAAATGGTTTCAAATTGGACCAGTCTAAAATTTTGTTGTTTGGTAAAGAGTTAACAGGGGTAAAATTTTGTTGTTTGGTAAAGAGTTAACAGGGGTAAAATTTTGTTGTTTGGTAAAGAGTTAACAGGGGTAAAAGTTTGTTGTCTGGTAAAGAGTTAACAGGGGTAAAATTTTGTTGTCTGGTAAAGAGTTAACAGGGGTAAAATTTTGTTGTTTGGTAAAGAGTTAACAGGGGTAAAATTTTGTTGTTTGGTAAAGAGTTAACAGGGGTAAAAGTTTGTTGTTTGGTAAAGAGTTAACAGGGGTAAAAGTTTGTTGTTTGGTAAAGAGTTAACAGGGGTAAAATTTTGTTGTCTGGTAATGAGTTGCACGATTGATCGGAGTCAAATTCATGCATTCCACAGATTTCTTTCTTAGTGCTGCCACTCATTCTTTATTCTAACAAGACACGCGAATTCGGCCCTATAAACACAGTGAAAGGAAAGCGTGGTAAAATCTGCGACAATACATGTAGAGTGACGTCATTCTGTATCTTAGTGACGTCATTCAATGAGTGAGTTATTCAATGGAACATAATTTTCATCCGCGTTTTTACTCTAAGTTTGAACTTGTTTTCCTTCCATTAAGAATTTGGGCAACTTCAAAAAAAATGAAGCTTTTTCTATAACATAGGATTTTGTTAATTCAAAACACAAAATTCATATTTTTTTAATCTTATCATGTGTAGATTGTGGTTTTCCATAATCCTGCCAAGTTTCATTACTCTAACATTACGCGTTGCAGAGTTATGGACCAAAATGTATCAAAAAAAGTAACAAGTGTAACACTTTTAGTGTGACATTTTTAAAATACCCTGTTCTTCATTTGTTAATCTTGCTTACAGTTGTGAGTATATATTATCAAGGTTCACAGTATGTGTACTAAGGTATATTATTTTCAAGCTGACTTCATTTCCTCCCACTTTGGAATTGTTGGAACAAATATCCCAATAGTTATATACACCCACCCCTTGAGCTTAAGGGAACACAATTTTTCATGTGTTCTGATTTTCAAAAGCTACCATTGAGAATAGATGAAATTTAAGATTCTGGGTATGATTTTTTTATAAACAGCAATGTATTAGAAACAATAAAAAAATGTCTTTTCAACAGACAAATACAACACCTGTTGTATAGCCTGGCTTGATCAACATGACCTAAAAATGTCACAAGTGTAACATTTGATGTTTCAGACATCAGTATTTCTTTAATCTTTGAATAACATATCACTATTTGCTATTTTCCTGATCCAGGAAGTCAAAAGATGGCAGTGATGTCAATTTTATTCAAATGAGTGAGCAGCGGACCTCGCCAGCAGGTCTCAACTGATGTCACAAGTGTAACACATTTTGAGCATGTATAACATACACATGTACAGGGCTAATTTAAATACCTATATTGCTTTAATAGTCATTGTAGTACTTATGAAGCATCACAGTTCTTTCATTATGCATAGTTATAGAGATTTTAGCACTTTTGTGAAAGAAATTTTAATAGATCTATAAAACTTAGATATAGCAGGAAAATGGCATCAGATATCTGTTTTATTATACAAATTCATTTCAGTTTTTTCAGTCACATATAATGTTTAATTATTTATGTACCTAAAAGTCAAAAGATTACAATTAATTTCAAAGGAAATCTGGTGGTTTTTGTCAAAATCAGTAAGATGCCCTAAAGTGTTACACTTGTGACAAAAATCATACATTTCAAGAATTAATCATTATAAATTTCTTAATTCCACAGCTAGTTAAAGAAACTGAAAAATGAACTTCAGACTTGTTGTTAAGTTACAATATAAAGGTAAATCCTTTGCCAAAACGCGTGAAAAGAAATTTTCAAGCTTCGAAGTATGTGTAAGAAAGTGTCGAGAGAGACTTAAAACTGACCCAGGACTAAAGCAGAAGTAAAAAATTAAGAAGGCTGTAATAAAAGCAAGAACTGTGAACAGAAAGTAAAACAGCAGAGAAAAAAAGGATCCATCATTTGATATAGAGGTTACTTCAAAAAGAAGGCAATGACAAAAGTCTTTCATAGAAGAAAACTCAAAAAAATTGCCAAACAAAAAAGACACTGTGTTGATTGGAGGCATTCCAGTTGTTAAATGGCATCTACTTTATTCAAAGCTTAAACTGTACAAGTAATTCATAAAGGCCAATCCTGACTTTCACAGAAAATTTATCACTTTATTGAAATTGATCCCAAAGAAATGTAAAAGCTTACATCTCACTTGCAGAAGGGTGTTAACAAAAATCTTGAACAAAAATTAGGAGCCCTCAACAAGTTTGTTCAGAGTAAGAACATGCCAGAAAACTGAAAACTACTTTAAGAAACTCATCGAACATGATTGTATGCCCATTTGATGATTTCCCCTTTCATATTGTGTGTTGAGAGAAAAAGTAGTTGGTTTGTTACAGATTCCATTTAACCCATTACCACATAATCCCTACTTTTGATGACCCTGAGAATGAAGCCTTTGAAAAACATTGTGGGAAAAGGAGAAAATGCTGGTCACATTTATTAAAAATATTGTCTGTAAAGGCTTTCAATTTTGACAAGTCTAAAATGTTGTCTTTTGGCAAAGGGTTAAATCTCTTTCACTCCTCTACAAAGAGAGAAAATGGTACATACAGCATTTTATCCTTTTCCACCCAATGTTTTCTACCCTATCAATGCTCAATTCTACAATTTTACACACCTTAAATCTGTTGTAAGCAGTTTCTATTGGAGCAGGCCAAGAATTTTGTTGCATGGTAAAGAATATGAAAATAAAAACAGGTACTGAAGTAAAATATTTTTGTCATAACTGTAATTACTACTTTCGTCACAAGTGTAACATATAAGGTACCTTTAATTCTAGCCTACAGATTATGGCAGGGGCTTTAAACTTATAACAAATTGTTTTATTATGATTTGATAGTTTATAACTGTTTGCAGAATGAGAGATTCTACCACTTTCATGAGTCATTTGTGAAAAAAGTAAAACAATATTGCCAATTTAGATAAGAATAGCTTCCCTTATCATTTTTCTTCAATGTTCCTCCTAAAGTTGAAAGGTTACTTGCAAAGTGCTCTTTAATCATTTGTGATTACCAAAAGATTCTAAATGTGAAAAGAATTTGGTATTAGAATGCAAATTTTAAACAAAAACCCTTAGTTTTGAAAGTGTCACAAGTGTAACATTTTTTTCTGAATAATGTCATGTTTTTTAAAACAGACCTAACAACCCTGATATTCATCACAATCAATTAAAATTTTACATATGCTTTGGCAATACCTTCATTGATATTAACATATATGTTTTTTCACTTTAGCTTGCCCGTTTTCCCAGTGAAAAAAACTTTTGGATGTGTCGAATGAAAATATACGGCTCAAATACTAAAAAAAATCCTATAAGAAAAAAATAAATAGATATGTGTGAGAAAAAATGTGTTAAAATGGTGCCCTAAACACTTCCCCCTAAAGCTAAATGAAAAAGATTGAAATTTTTCTAAATGCCTTTGTGTAGTATCAATTCTTTTGTAAACTAATAAATTGAAAGAAATTGATGAAAAAATTATTAAAACATTGATTTTGGTCAAGTTCTACATTTTTTTTGCGTGTAGAAGCGCTTGTTTCTTGAACTTTGACGTCTCCTAGTCAAAAAAATAGAAAAAGCGCCATGATAAAACAGGTTTGAAATTTGACCCCCAATGTCACACTTTTGCTTCATTTTTTTTGAAGTTGCCCATTTTCCTTTTCCTTCCATTAAGAATTTTCCATGTTAGAATCGAAATAATCTTCTTTCTATCGTGGTTTATCATTCAATATCGTGGGAGAGGAATGAATCCACTCACAGTGACTTTTATATACATGTATCTTTGGAAAGAAATTTGCCCAACCATGGGTTCATAACCAGGGACTGAACCCATGGCCTCCTATTCTCATGTACTGAGCACCACCAACTGAGCTACTGAGGTTCGGCCTTGAGGGCTGAATGAGATATTTTTTCATAGGCCTGATGCTCGAGTCTTGGCACGCCTCTTTTAAGAGCCACTGGTACATAACTATATCAACAGTAAGCACCATATTCATAAGTTATAAATTAAAGTTTTAATCACTATGGCCTTTTCTCGTTTCTTCGTTCATTCTCGCTTCTCCGTTCATGTACTAAAGCGGAAGGAATAAGCACTCTTGACGTTTTGTTCCACCCTAGTTGTATTCTACTCGGTTACATATCAAGCATAACATCCTATCCTACATGCATGTACATCAATAGTATTTTTCTATCATATAAAACCTGAAAGCATCTAAAGTATATCTCTGAGCTATTCCAAATGTAGGTTTACAGACGAAAGACGTTGATGTCGACAAACGCTTTTTATCGACTGCATTAAACAAAGGGGAGCTGAATTAAGTTTTTTTTGGAAACAAACGGGTCCCAGTCTGCAATATCATTGATCGCGATAATAAAGACCGAGTATGCCGACCATATGAAAATGTTCTAAATATAGAAAGCTGGAAATCCAAATTTATTCTGATGATTTATATTTTCCGAAAATCGCACTTACATCTTCTTCTGTATTTTTGGTGCGTGATTTCATGTATAGGTTTGCAATTTTGTACATGTTTTATTTAATCTATAGATGTTTCACGCACGATTTTGCGTGATCGGAAACATTGAGAATATTCACCAGTCTTTAGCTACCAGCCTTGACATTCAATCAAATGAATGGAAAAATGAGAAAAGGGCCATACTAACCAGGTTGGCGTGGTAGGTTTGAAAAAACCTAGGATCAAACCTTTTGATGCAAGTTGTAGTGACTTTTTTCAGCTACAAGTTTGATTCAGATTTTATATTTGATCATTACACAAATATTTTGATTCCTTGACAGAAAATGTGAATTTTGTGAGCTTATTTACGCTTGGTGAACGGAGAAAGGACAACACAGTATATACTGTGTTCTCCTTTCTCCGTTCACCTAAGTGTAAATAAGCTCACAAAATTCACATTTTCAGTCAAGGAATCAAAATTTTCGTGTAATGATCAAATATAAAATCTGAATCAAACTTTTAACTGAAAAAAGTCCCTACAACTTGCATCAAAAGGTTCAATCTGGGGATCTTTTCAAACCTACCTCGCCAACCTGGGTAGTATGGCAACTTTCTCATTTTTCCATTCATTTGATTGAATGTCAAGGCCGATAGCTAAAGACTGATAAATATTCTACACACTAGTTCAGACAGACAAGCTTATTCATAGTAAAGGGTAAACACAACCTTTTTAGGCGTATTTGATTTTGAAAAACATTGAAAATTTGCTTTTTATAGTATCTAATGAAATATTTTCTTTCAAATTGTGAAAATTACTCTCTTTTGTTGCATTTTTGTGTCTTATTCGATAGAAAAAATGGTATCGATGTAGGTTAGGATGTTATTCATAATATTTGACAGAGTAGAATAGAACCAGGGTGGAACAAAACGTCACAAGCGCTTATTCCTTCCGCTTTAGTACATGAACGGAGAAGCGAGAAAGAACGGAGAAATGAGAAAATGCCATATATATATATATAATCCACTAAAGGTAATAAGGAAGTCAAACTTTTCTATTCCTTTACCTCTTAAAAAAATTTATCACTCGACCAAAAAAAGTTTAGATTGGTAGATCTACAAATTTTTAAACCACAAACTTAACATAGCTGAAGTATTTGAATCTGTCTTTCAAAAGGTAGTAAACAGTATGGGAAAAGGAGAAAATGCTGGTAACAAGCATTTTCTCCTTTTACCACATTGCTTTCAAAAGCAATGTTTCTTCGGGCTTTGGTAAGGAGTCAACATAATACTGATGTAGCAAACCGTTTATCAGTACAGTCACAAACATGACTATAAAAATCATAAACTAGACTCCTCCAAACAATGAATTAAAACTAAAAGCTCTATCGACTTCCAATTTTTTTTCCGAAATAAGTTTGATTAAATATTTCAGAGAATCAAAAACGTGGAATTTGAATGGCAATGCACATAAAAATAAAATTCTTCTTGAATCGAAATGCATTGGCGAAGACATATCACAAAAAAATAAATGTTCGCGATAGCAAGTTTGACATTCGTGTGACAGCTTTTTTTGACAGTTTCGAGCCCCTTTTTCACACCTGCAGTTTTCTATGACATTTTCTATCCGAATTCTTCCAAGAAAACTTTGCATTTTATTTTGCACACTAAAAATTTGGAAAGCTTTAAATACATGACAAATTAAAACAAGAGCATACCTGAGTTTTCCGACGACGAAGAATTTTTTCTGCCTTGTTTAAAATCCCTCCTTTACTGTTTTCGGCCATTTTTGGTTTCATTCATGTATAGCGTAGTGTTAGAATTGTTTTGATTGGCTGTGAATTTAGGACATGTCACACGCTGGAGTTTGTAGCAGTGAACAGTTTCACAGTCAGGTATCGACCGAATTGTTTCCAACTCAAACCGTGGGTCAAAGGCATTATAAAGTCGGCTCTTTTGGACCGTCTCATTCATGAACATACCATGACTGAAATCGCCTGTAAACCTTGCCTTCAAAGTAATTTAAGAATCATTTCAAGAGCTTTCCTGGCTAGTAATTTCATGTACAAATGTTTTAATCATTCGTAGCAATTTAAGATCCACCATACATGTAGGCAAACAAATATTTGAATCATTCGTAGCAAAAGATCCACCATACATGTAGGCCTACCTAAATTTCATAGATATTTGCAATTAATTTTCTCCAGCTTAGCATGCCATACTGTAGGTTATTTTGTTCCCAAACATTAAATATTGGTTGTTAACCATCATATGGAATGCACTGAAACTGTCTGAAGATTGTCGCCGGGCCTCGGTGGCTTGGTCAGTAGCATACATGCAGGACTTGAGAATGATGGGGTCGCTGTTTCGATCCCCGCTAGTTTTCTTCTTTGCGAAGTTTGATGACAGTCATTGCCAAAGGATTTATTCTTCTCTTACCGCTGATCATTGCATCGAAAATGGTAGTGTGCCTGTGGCTTGGAAAGAGAATTTGCAGAGCACTGACCAGTACAACGAAAGCAAGGAAAGTATGGATGCCGCTGCGGTCTGAAATAATGTTAAAAACGGCGGTAACACCATACACTCAATAAAACAATTTGAGGTTTGTCAATATTTGTTAAAAAATGCTTCTTTATCTACATGTACTTTTGCAACTTTGTCGCCCATATGATTAATTGGTGGCAGATAAATAACAAATATCATTCAATAAAATAAACTGTGTTCAGAACTAGTAATTTAAGTGTAAAAGCGGCACTCATTAGCGCACTCGAAAAAGATATTTTTTTCCCGCAGCCTTTATAATCAAAGCACTGTCAGAATAGCAAATGTGGAGTAAGCCGCCTCGATAAAGACCAAACTTGCCCTGCCCTTTATTGCAGTCGGTAGCACACTGGACATGGGGTTGGCGGTTCGAAATCAGAGCCAGACAAATCTTTTTCCGCGGACTGATGATAATCACTGCAACAGGATTCATTCCTCACTCACTGTTGGTCACTATCGATGATGGTTATATGGGAAATAAACCGGTGGCTTTGAGAGAATAATGTGCAATTGACTGGCTAAAGAAACTCCAACAAAGCATGGGCAGGTCCAATCACCACCGCCATTTCACTGAATTAATAATGAGAGACTGTGTAAGCGCCATACAAGTAATGATAATACTGGATAGCCTCAAAACAAGAATGAAGAAAAATAGTCTAATCCTGCTTTGTGTCTGATCTGGTTATCGAGAAAATATGCAGTATGGTGAAAATTACCTATTTTTGGACTTTACTGGGGCTTTAAAGTCCTGAAAAACATATAATGGGCAGTATTTACATATTAATAGAGGGATGACAAATAAGCTTTCCATTTCATGTAATACATATGATACTTAAATGTGGATATTTAGAATTTTCACATCCCACCAAATTAAAAAAATAAATATATATTTTACTGAAATTTATATGAAAAAACAATAATCAAGAATCACAAAATTTAAAAAAAAAATGATGGTACTCCCTTAAAAGGCTACGTAGCACCTTAAGCTATTTTTAAATTTCCCGCCAAAAATTTTAAAAAAAGCATTGTGGGAATGTTAAGTGATTAGCACGTGACTAATGACGCTCAAATTCCACAACATAACAAACATGTAATTATTTTCCATAATGTCCTCTTCGGACGCTATGTTTGAAGCTCCGTCTGTATATTTCCGGTATGTAGATGAGCGAGTTGCTCATGTGAAAATAGACTGTGTTGCCCGTCGGTTTCGACCTGGGCCGGAGTAAATCGATAATTTCTCTTGTTGTCGGATAGTTTTTTTACTACTGGGTTGTATGAATGAAAATTATGAGGCTTTGGGAGTAAAAAGATGATATTTTTGTATTCTTGTAAAATTTTCGTCCCAAAATCTGAAGGGGCACCTTTAAACAAGAAGAGGCAAAGAAATCCTAGTTGGTCAGCTCAGCAAGTTAAATGTTGTTCTATAATGGAGTAGTATATCCTTCAGTTTACAAATTATAAACCATACAACTATCCGTTGCTACATTTTCCTGGAGACACGCCCCCCCCCTTTCGTATTTGCGTATCAGAAAATTTTTAAAATCGGGAAACTACCTTTATTCAATGACCTAAAGACGGCCAATATAACCTTTGACCCGACCGAGAAACACTTATACATAATTTACCTTAATACAGAAGGGAGTGAAAACAAGTTACAATTTCAAAACAGCACACGAATTGTTTCACTTATAGCTGGGGCAAATTCCTGAACGAGGCCTTCTTGCCATTTCCAGGAGTAACGTTCTGAAAGCGTGCCAACGGCGAGCATGTCTTCATTCAACCACAATGTTTTCACATAGATTCATGACCAAAAATGTATTAAAACATATTCTCGTCTGTTAGAAAATATCGGAACACATCTACAGAAGATGCCTTCATTTAAACTTTTCAGTATTTTATAGAAATCTTGTCAGTGAATTATATCCTTCTAATATTCACAGTGAATGTTGTTACTTGCATAGCTGATTGTGCTTTCACCCTGCCTTTGGTACAAATAACAAATGAATAAACAAAGATTTGTGATTGGTCAAATATGTAGATTTTTTATTCAAAGGCCCCTGCCCATTGGCTGGCAAAATTAAATTATTTTTTTTCTTAGATTAATGTTGGTTTTGGTGTATGAACTAAATTTCTTTCACCTAATGATAAGCTTGGCTACATTTTCATGTGTGGCTTTTCACTCATGACTATTATGACTTGCTTCTCACTCGATGAAAGAAATTTTGATTGTACAAAGAAATAGACAATTATCCTCCATTTCTTCCATCACTTAACTCATTACCAAACAGCAAAATTTTAGGCTTGTCCAAATCGAAAGTATTTGCAGACAACAAAATAAAAGTGACTGACAATTTGTAATTTGTTTTGTGTGGAGCAGAAAACATTGTGGGAAAAGGAGAAAATGCTGGTTACCAGCATTTTCTCCTTTTCCCACAATGTTTTCTGAAGGCTTCTTTCTCAGGGGTGTCAAAAGTAGGGACTGTGTGGTAATGGGTAAAAAGGTTCAAGGACTCATCAGAACTCAAACATGTGAGGAAAGGAACAGAATAAAGGGGAAAGTTGGTTTAGAGAATTTCTAAAAATCATAACAGCAAATAGGTCTATAGAATTTACCCATTTAGATACTACTTGGAACCTGTTGCCTATCCACACTCCAAATAATGGAGTAGTAAACAAGTATGTTAGGAGCCATTCATTATTTCAAAAGCTTTTTTGATTATTTTTACTGCATATCATGTCATACTGATTCATTACAAAAGCCTCAAGAAAATCCAAATCAGTACCCACAAAACGGACATTTTCAAAGAGCAGAAGTCACAGAATGTATGTTCACCCCAAACATAATTTCAAAAAGCAGAAGTCACATAATGTATGTTCACCCCAAACATAATTTCAAAGAGCAGAAGTCACAGAATGTATGTTCACCCCAAACATAATTTCAAAGAGCAGAAGTCACAGATTGTATGTTCACCCCAAACATAATTTCAAAGAGCAGAAGTCACAGATTGTATGTTCACCCCAAACATAATTTCAAAGAGTAGAAGTCACAGATTGTATGTTCACCCCAAACAGAAAATATCTTGATCTGTATTTGGAAAATAAACAAAATTGAAACCTAAAAGGTTTTCTCTGTCTCGATAACCTAAATTTAACTAACCATTTACCTAATAATCCTAACTTTTAACAAAGGAGGCTTTTGAAAAAAAAAGCGGCAAAAGGAGAAAATACTGGTTACCAGCATTTTCTCCTTCTGCCACAATGTTTTCTGATTTTTGAAAGCCTTCCCTTGTTTCTGATTATCATTTAACTTATTAAGAATGAGATGGCCTCTTTCAAATCAACATCTTCTTCATTATTTGTCAGCTGTGAATACTCTATCTTTTGAACTTGCTTTTGATTTTTGTCTGGTTAAGGGTTAAGCACTAAAGGGCTCATCCTTGTAAACTCTGACCAAGGCTAAACCAGACTCTTTTCACATTCTTGATCATTTTTTTTTGTTCAAAGCCGCATTCACATCGTTAAGACATCTCGGCAGTATGTTCTGCATAGATCAGCTGTCAATTTTTTTACAGATGACAAATAATTAGATTTGTGCAAGCTGACAGCATTTGCAGATGACAACGTAAGTATTACTCAAATATTGCAATTACAACTAAAATGCTGAAAACCAAATTTCTCCCTTTTCCCACCAAGTTTTTTCCAGGGTCGTTACAACATAGTGACAAAAGGAGAAAAAACCTGTTTGGAATAGGACCATCTCTTTACAAGATCACAAAATTACGGCCTTGTCCACATTGAACATTTAGAGCTCCAGATAGAGGGAGTGATTTTGATGTCAAACTTGAGATCATCAATTATTTTTCAGGAAACCCTAAGTTGTGGGTACTCATTAGAATTGTCTCATCGAGCCAATTCTAATGTGTACCCACAATATAGGGTTCCAAAGAGAAATAACAGATTTAGAATACCGTTGCTCCCTCTTATCTAGAGCTCTGGGATGTGTCTGCAGATGACAAATTAATAGTCCTCAGCAGTGGCACTGCTTTTCCATAGAAGTGTCTATGAACAAGGCACTGCAGAGCCTAGCTTAATACAGTTGAAAGCCAGGAAAGACATTAACAGATCAGATGTCCCTGTGATATGACTGAAATACAGGTCAAAAGTCCCATAAAACACCATTCAATCGATCAAACAAGCTTCCTTTTACATATTTTGTATTTATCTCAAATTGATCCAGATCTTTGAACACAATACAACATTACAATGGTTGTTGATGATGACAATGAAAATGACCCAATACATTACACATAGCTGAACAGAATAGAAAATCAGACTTTGAATCGAAGCCATATTTTCTTAACTCTTCACCAAACAACAAAATATCAGGCTTGTCCAACTTCAAATCATTTGCAGACGACAAAATAAGCGTTGATCAAAAAATGAAATATATTTTGGGAAGGGTAGAAAATATTTGGGTAAAAGGAGAAAATGCTGTTTGGCAGCATTTTCTCCTTTTCCTAAAATGTTTTCAAAAGGCTTTTTCTTCAAAGGCATCAAAACTCTGGATTGTGTTGTAATGAGTTAATCTAAAACCTGACAATATGTTTTGACTCTTTACCATACAATCCAGTTTTAATGACCCTGGGGAAGAAGGTAATTCAAAAACATTATGGGAAACAGAGAAGATGCCAGTAACCAGTTTTTTTTCTATTTCTAATTTTTCTACCCTTCCAACGTTGCAAATGGAGAAATTACTCATTACTTACAATTTGTAATTGTAACACAATGTCTTCTTATCTATGTATTCATATATCAAACCTTATTTCAAGTTCATTTCCCATGAACATTTTTGAAGTTGTCTGCTGCAGGAAGCAAACACATGTAATTAAGGTCCTTAGTTAATAGTTAAGATCACGATTAGGCTGCACCCTAATATAAAGTCTAATCTTGGATGTCCACCTTTATATCATATTCTGGTGAGAAGAACCTTGAAAATGAATATTCCGGTCATTTTTGAAAATTAAATAATAGCCTTCATGCACATGTACTTTTTCTAGCAGCCTTAACACTGCCAAAAAGTAGTTGAACTCTTTGCCACACAACGTTTCAAACTTGTCTGCATTCAAAGAATTTATAATAGCAAACAAAATTTAAAAATGATGTAACTATGTCTGAAAGGGTAGTAAACATTGTATGAAAAAGAAAAATTGCTAGTTAGTAACAGAAGTAATCATAAAACAGGTATTTGGGTTTTTGCTTCTCCTGAAAAAAAAAAAAAAAATTTGCAGATATCGAGTTCTTGCAATAAAGTGACGACATCTTTTATTTGGCCAGATGCATGTTAGTATCTTTTTTGAATCATTTTTGACAGTATATTGTTTCTATTATTATTAAATATATTTTTTTCAATTGTAAACACTGCGTGAAAAACAAATGTTCATTTCATTCAAAATATGACTCCATCAGCTTTATAAAGTCAATTATGCACAGGTCAGCTGAAAAGACAATGTCAACACAACAATATACTAGAAGCTACACAGATGATGAAAGAGGACAATGATAAAATGTGAAGATGCTATTTGTCTTTAAGTTGCTGCTGTCGTTGCAGGCTGTGTGTCCATTGGTTCCGAGGCTGCTGACATGTTTGAATCTCCACCATCACCTGTAGTATTAGAGAAGGAAATATATGCGAGAACAAAACTTAAACTTGAAGCCATTTTTCACAAATTTAGTTGCCTATGCAATTACCAGCATTTTCACATTTTTCCACAGTGTTTTCAGAAACCTTCTTCCTCTGGGGTCGTTAAAACACAAGATTGTGTGGTAAAAGGTTAGTGCTCCAAGGAACGGAAAATTGTGGTGTACCAATTTCCGACTATTGATTTCCTTACTTTTAGACAATACCTTACTCTTTCACAATTGACACACTCCAGAACATGATGTACACAAAAAAATTGCAATCTGTTGAAAATACCATGGGAAAAGGACAAATCACTCTGGAAAACATGTACTCCTTTTCTCGCTATATATCAGAGAGTACTTGCTATAAGGTCATTAAAGTCTGAATATATCTCCTATGATGAGATATTATGAAATAAGAAAAAAGTGAACAGTCCTACCATGATTGGCTTTTAACCCTTTACCGCACAATCTCTAGTTTTAATGACCGTGGAAGACTGGACTTTTGAAAACATTGTAGGAAAAGGAAAAAATGCTGCCAACCAGCATTTTCTCCTTTTCTCACAATGTTTTCTAACCTTTCAGAAACAAATCTCATCATCTGAGCAACAAGTAATTTGTCATCTGGAAATGCTTTGAATTTGGACCAGTTTAAAATATTGTCTAGTTGTAAAGAGCTAAAAGGAAGCTCACCAAACTATAATGATAGTTAAAAGTTACAATAATAACAACAAGAAAATAATGCTTAGAAAATCTGTTTCAGAAGAAATTCAGAATACATTGCACTGACCACTTGAAACAGGAACTGGTGTGGGTGGTTTTCCAGCTGTAGGCCCACTGGACTGGGTGGTGGCAGGGAGGGGTTGTGTAGTTGGGGGTGGGGCAGGGGATCCTTGCTGCACTGTTGGACCCATGGGTGTCATTGGTGACCCTGTGTTAGCGTAACCATGACCGACCCCCGATACTGACATAGAGGAAACTGATGCTGGTCCACTCATTTGACCTAAAATAATTAACTCTTTACCACACAACAAAATTTTAGACTGGTCCAAATTGAAAGCATTTGCAGACGACAAAATAAATGTGACTGAAAAATTAAAATTTGTTCTGGGAAGGGTAGAAAACACTGTGGGAAAAGAAGAAAATGCTGGTTACCAGCATTTTCTCCTTTTCCTACAGTGTTTCCAAAAGGCTTCTTTCTCAGGGGTGTCAAAAGTAGGGATTGTGTGGTAATGGGTTAAAGGGTTATGAATCATTACAGAAGACTACAAGATGAAATTACTATAATAAAAAAATTCATGAAAAAACGTTCAAAGAAAATTAAACCTATCTCTTCTTGTAGATAACCTTTTCTTCAGTTCATCAGACAACCTTTTGACATAATGTTTTCACTTGTGTTCGCATATTATGCCTCTATCATCCACATTGATGTTTTTAAGCCATCTGTTTAAAATTTCTGTGACATATAGGATCTGACATGAGTTGGTTTTTGAGATAAAAATTTATTAAATGAGTCTACAAAAATGTTATTAAGCGAGCCTTTGATGAACTGGAAGTTAAATAGATTTTTACGAACGAAAATAGTTCCGAAGAAACTTGCATAATTGATTTTTGTTTGAGTCTAACAGTGATTAAATCAACAACTTTATCATGACAAGAAGTTTGACTGCTAATTTCCTTCAGGAACCTAGGTCAGCAATGTTTTATAAATGAAGCGTATAATTACAGTGTTGACCAAATACAGCACTATTTTCTTATCTCACACGTGTGAGACAAGAAAATTTGTAATGGCTGTATCACATTGAAAACAAGGAGAGTTATGTGATAAAATGTAATGAGTCAAACTTGTTTAAAAAGATATTTTTTTAAACATTACGAGTCATAACAACATGAATTAGGAATTATGAATTTCACTGAAAACATTTTTGTAGCAGCTGTTTCCTCGCTTTTATCAGATGACACAATTTTGGGCAAAGCCATCTTATTAAACTCTTTACCGCACAATCCCGACTTTTAACAACATCATTTTCTCCTTTTGCCACAATGTTTTCAACCTTTCTCAAATTTCAGGTTTTGAGTCACTTATTTTGTTGTCTGAAAATGCTCTCAATTTGAACTAGTCCAAAATTTTGTGGGTTGGTTAAGAGTTAAGGTCATTAAAACTTGTAGTTGTTTTGGTAAAGAGTGAAAGCTGAACCCTAGTAGATGTGAAACCACAACTTAAGATACAGTAAGATGTATACATACCATCACTGGCTCCCTGGGACGCTTGTTTCTGTTCCGAAGCCATCTGTTGCATGGCTACCTGCCTGGCTCGATATTCAGCTGCTCTGACTTGTTCCATGTGGAACTGCTGTCTTTCTTGTAGTAACTGTTGTCTTTGGTATTCCAGCTAGGTAAGTACATAAACAAAGTGAAACTTTTGTTCCCATTAATCAACATTTGGCATATTAAAATATTTTAATTCAAGCTACGAAAACCCTGGAAATCAAGTATATTGGGTCAAGCAAAGACTTTTAACATAGTCATATCAAGTAATAAGTCTTTCACTGTTTAACCCTTTACTCCACAGATACTCATTTCAACGCATTGCTTGTAAGAGCCTGTGGAAAACATTGTGGCAAAAGGTGAAATTGCTCGTGATGAGCAATTTCACCTTTTGTCACAATGTTTTCTATGCTACCTAAAGGTGTCATATACACATAAGAAACAGCTTCAAAGATACCATAGAAATGCCTTATGGGGTAAAGGGTTAACAAAGTTAATGTCTTATTTATGCCCAAGCTACCAGTACACCTATCAATGTAATTCCTGAGTATCTTCCACAAAGACTTTACAAAATACTCTTTCCCAGCCAGTAGCGGTTTTCTATGAAGAATGACAATGACTGATCAATCCTCTTCCATCTGGGCAAGACAGGATTTAAAACTCACAAGCTCTTGGGATCGAACAAAATATTCTATATGATCTATAAAGCCAAACTTACAGCCTCCCTTTCTCTGTCCATGATTGCCTCCAGTTCATCAAAATGTCGAAGCTTAATTTCTAGTTTCTTCATCTGTGTTTCTACCAGTAATGCCACTAAACTTTTTATCTTTCTCTCCTCAACAGCAGCCAAATGCTACAAAATGTTTAAAAAAAAGGTCATAATCTAAGACTGAGATATGAATGCTTTACAGCTTGATGTTTACTGACATTTTCAACAGTATTTCAGTCAGATCACCACAACAGCTCACTTACTTGCATCTTTCCAGAAGTCCACCAGTGTTTGGCCATGATCCATTTTAATTGACCATTTAATGTCACTCTTAAGAATTTTCTAAATTTCAAAGGAACAAAACAGTCCAAAATGGTTCAGCCAATCAAAACTTTAGTTTCTAAATTTAGGTCGAGACTATGAATACAATTAACTCATTACCAAACAACAATATTTTAGGCTTGTCCAAATCGAAAGCATTTGCAGACAACAAAATAAAGGTGACTGAAAATTTTAAATTTGTTTTGTGAAGAGTAGAAAACATTGTGGGAAAAGGAGAAAATGCTGGTTACCATCATTTACCCGTAATGTTTAAAAGAGGCTTCATTCTCAGGGTCATTAAGTCAGGATTGTGTGGTATAGAGTTAAGAGTGGTTCTTGAATACAGGGCCAGGGTCTTAGATACTAATTGCTTGCAGTTGTCTATCATTGAAAAAATAAAACTTTTTGTAGGTGAATATATTTGAAGGGTCACAATAAGGACTGAAGGGTCAACTATGATGAAAATTGTACATACATTTTCCAGAAGTATGATAGCTCCCCTAAACATTTTAACAAGTCACATGTAAACTGCAGGAGGAGAAGACGTGTGCATACATACAGACAAACAACCTGTCTAAGCAAAATTCAAATGACCAACAGACACATTTATGTAAAATATTCCACCCTATTATTGGATGCAAGTTCTTGCAAGTTACAAGATGGGTAAAAATATCAACCTTAGCTTTAACAGCTGCAGCAGAGAGAGCTGCCGCTGCAGCAGCAGCAATGTTCCCACGATCTTTCTCAATCCTCTTCTTGGCAACCTCGACAGCATTTTCTTCACTCTTCTCTCCATCTTCTTTTTTGTCATCTGCCTTCTTTCCATCATCCTGGACAATCAAATTTACATCAATCAATACAATTTGCCACAATTTCATATCGTTCTAGTAGTTGATTATCTAGTGGCATTTCCACAGTCTTAGGAAATCCATTTTTGTTGTTGCAAATGTGACAATACATTTGAAAACAGGATCAGTTAAACATATGGGAAAGTAAAACACCCTACTTTAATTTAGTCCATATTAAACAGTGGATGAGTGTTAACAGGTTACTGAGCAAATAATTATCATCACTACACAAAAATTTGTATAAAATTAACCCAAATCATTTGGGCTGTCAGCACTGCTAACACACTGTTTTCCAATACATTTGACACTTCTTATACACAACTATTGCACATTCAAAGAAGATGAAGGTCCTCAAAATTCCCTATCTAGGCTTATATTCTAGCACACTGCTAAGCCCTTATGTACATACATAAAAGTTACAGAAATTCTCTTGTTCAGGAAACACCCATCCCCCATTTGTAGCTAGACCCTCAAATATTGTGTCAGATGTACATGTATATTGAGAAACTGGGCATCAGGAGTTCCACCAGGATTTTACAAATAATCATGTGACTTACAGCATCTCCCTTCTTGCCATCTGATTTCTTGTCTGCCTGATCTGTCTCCATTGCCTCCTCTCCCTACATATGCAAGAGTAAAACACAAATGAAGTATGCAAGCTAAGTGATTTCAATTCTTGAAAAATAAGAACTATCTTCATCAAAATACATGCAAGGGGGTAGACATGGTAAATAAAATACAGTATTTCATTACTTTGAAAGCACAGAAAGAACAAGTCATGTTCCTATGAAACCCTACAAACCTTTTCTTCTGCCCCAGGCTCTTTCTTCACTTCCACATTTTCTCCATCTGCACCTTTTTCTTTGTCCTCTTTCTTTTTATCTCCTTCCTTCTTTTCTTCTACAACAGGAACAAGATAACAAATGGAATGTTATTAACTGATGGACTTTGTATAAGAACTGGAAAAAAATATTGTGTGAAGCAAGAAAAATTGTTGGTTACCAGCACTGTCTCCAGTTACCTCAATGTTTCAGATTTTTTTTTTAAAGTCTTTACCAAACAACAAAATTTTAGGCTTGTCCAAATCGAAAAAATTTGAAGACAACAAAATAAAAGTGACTGAAAATTTGAAATTTGTTTTGTGAAGAGTAGAAAACATTTTGGGAAAAGGAGAAAATGCTGGTTACTTCCTCAGGGCTTAAATATATATGCAAAGTTCTGACTGAAACTTGATTGCAAAATAAGTGAAAGTAAACAGTCTATAACAACACATAAATTTACACTTTAATCCAGAAATAATCAAGCCTTCACCTTCAGGTTTGTCAGGGACTGTTCCCGCAATGCCTGACTGGTCTAGTCCAAAGTCTGGCCCAACATCTTTCCCCTCAGAAGCAGCTTTTTCAACCATCTTTACATGGGCATCTATCAAGGCAGGTGGAACTTCATCCTTCATTTTAGAGAACTCCTCTGTAAGAGACAAGAAGTATTATAATTGAACTGTGTTTTATGTCATTTTTAATTGTTGTTCATTTAACTCTTTATCAAAGGACAAAATTTTAGACTGGTCCAAATTGAAAGCTTTGGCAGACAACAAAATAAAGCTACAAAATAAAACTTGACTTCGGAAGAGTATAAAACATTGTGGGAAAATGGGAAAATGCTGGTTACCAGCATTTTCTCCTTTTCCCACAATGTTTTCAGAAGGCTTCTTCCTCAGCTTCATTAAAACTAGGAATTGTTCAGTAAAGAGTTAAATCACTGCAACAACTCAGAAACTGTTCGAGTATTTATATATCTGTACACAGTTGGGATTGAACTTTTCAAACCTTTACCACACAATCCTGAGTGGTTAACTGATAGAAGATACTCTTGAAAACACTGTGGGAAAAGGAGAAAATTAACAATAACAAGCAGCATTTTCTCCTTTTCTTAAAACATTATCTGCTATATCAGAAACAAATCCCATCTTTTGAGCCACAACACATTTTTTTTTTGTCTGCAAAACCTGTCATTTTGGATAAATCCAAAAAATTTCTCATCTATTAAGTAAGTTACTGAATGTCAGAGGCCTCATTCTGCTGAATACAGTCAGTATTATACCTTAGCCATCTTAACTGTATTTTGCTGGTTTGTATCCAGCCATGTTGTGATCCTTGCTTGTAAAACCCACTTCAAATAAACAACTCTGCTACCTATGTGCACATTTTCCCTACAATTACAGACAAGACATAGAAAGAACAGAAATGCCTTACCTAGAGCAGATTTAGCTGCAGCACTAGCCACCCTTGGGTCAATTGTTGAAGCAAGAAATGCCACAGTTGACATGACTGGGTTGCCTGCCTGTGAGAATGGTAAGGGCTGGTATGACAGTGGTCCTGAAATTCACAATACATGTACAATTAACCCATTACTACACAATCCCTACTTTTGACGCCCCTGAAAAAGAAGCCTTTAGAAAACATCGTGGGAAAAGGAGAAAAGGCTGGTTACCAGCATTTTCTCCTTTTCCCACAATGTTTTCTACCCTTCACAAAACAAATTTCCAATTTTCAGTCACTTTGATTTTGTCATCTGCAAATGCTTTCAATTTGGACAGACCTAAAATTTTGTTGTTTGGTAATTAGTTAAAGACATTCAATTAAGGCAAATTACAACTGTCCTAACTCTACAAATATCAAAAGTAGGGATTTCTTCACCTAAACCCATGTTACTGATACTTATCAGATTGGCTATGATAATATCCAGTGACCTTTTAACCATACTGTATCAGTGTAAGTCAAACTGCTACAGCCAAATTTCAAGCCAGCCATCTCTATGTCTCTTTGTATCAATCTGTCAATTTAATAAATATCAACGAAAACACCCTCCACAGAGGACAAGTTGCTCATAACAAGCAATTTTCATTTTTAAACACATAGTGTTCGAAAGTGCTGTGCACAAAGACAGACAGGAAAGGTAGACTGGAGGTGATAAAAGTTTCTTCATTAAGCTGAACATTATTTATATGGGACACCTTAATAAAACTGTAAATTTGAATATTCATCAGAGCATCCAACTTCTCATCAGACTTTTAACATTTAAGACTTGTTATAATGCAAGCATTTGCAGCTGAAAATCTGTCTCAAAGAATGTTTGTATTTGAAAAGGATATGAAAAATTCTGGGAATGAAAAAATGTAGGTTATTAGCATTTTTTATATTCATAATGTTTAAAATATAAAATAATCCTTGTCCTCAGGATCCCAAAAACAGTAGAATGTTTGGCAAAAAATATTGCCTAAATACCTAAATGTCCATAATCCTCCTCCAAGTATGGATCCTCTATGGGCAAGCGCAGGAACTGCAAAATACATTCATCTTGTGTACGACTCCCAACATGCTCACTGATTTTGTTCCAATCATCTTTGTACATTTCTAAGGCCTCTAGAAGTAGGAGTGTTTCTTGGTCTGTCCAGTCCCTGGTTCGAGTTGCTGCTCCTTTGTCCTGGAGGAATAGAATGTAAAATGAACTTAACTTAACCTATCCTTGGCTATTCCTTGGCTGTTGAGGATTTGATGAAGGTAGTGGTAAACCTTGTTTATTTACTTCCAGTATTAATGCACGTTTTAAATCGTCCATAGACATTTCCATAAAAACCCTAGAGGTTTGAGTGGGGATCTAATCTAAGACCCAATTACGAATCCTATACCTTTACCACTGAGCAATGTGTGAACCCAGTTACACAATTAACATTTAACCAGATGACAAAACTTTAGAATTGACAAAATCTAAAGCATTTCCAGCGGACAAACTACATGTGGCTAAAAATTTGAGACAGTCTGTGGAAAATGGAAAATATTTTTGGGAAAGGGACAAAATGCTGGTTAAATATATTTTGAGGCTGTTAAACTTTAGATTGTGTGGCAATGGGATAACATGGCAATGAGATAACACAGTCTAAATTTTAAATGATCTCTGTATCTGAAGTATTCATTTAACTTAACAGAAACAATCTCTATTGAAGAGACCATCAAATTAAAAATGACAAAAAATTTGGCTGAGCCACATCATCAAATCATGGCCATTATAGTAAATGCCAAACATGTTATTGATTTAGCTACCAGACTTAGCCAGTGAAATGTGTAAAACAAAGGCCTCATTCTATTGGTTTCACATGCATGCAGTGAAGCGTCAGAGAACAGATTATGGTCCTTGTACTGATATTCAACAGGAATTTAATGACAAACACAATTACAGTGAATGCAAGTGAAGACTGAAAACTAAGCTAAAACTTAATGTATTTACAAAGTAATGGTATTTTACATATGGCAACCCTATGCCACTAACAGGAGTGGTTTGGGATACTATAAGAGAGTAATACATTAGTGGCCGTGATCTTACCTTTTGACTTTTCTTTCCGTAAATATCTGTGCGTAGTCCAAAATTGGAGAGTTCTTTTCTCTCATCACTGTCTTTGTTCTCATCAAAATTGATAATCTGTTTGGCTGCAGATGGCTGAAGAATCAAATTCATTAATGTCAAAATGGCTTTATCATTATTTCATAAATTAATACTGCAGACCATTTGTACTTCACTCTGTAAAGTAATGACAAACATTTAAACCCTTTATCAGAAGACCAAGAGGAAAGAGGCTTCAGAAAACATTGTGAGAAAAGGAGAAAATGCATTTTCTCCTTTGCATTTTTTCCTTTCCAACAGTTTTCAATCCTCCCAAAAAATAATATCAAGTTTAGAATGAATGAATGAATGAATGAATGTTGTTTTATGGCGCATCGATAGCTTTGGTCATTTAGCGCGCATATCTATGTTAAAAGATAATAAACGTGGAGTTGTTTAAACTGAATAAAGTTTGAATGACAATAAAAGAATTGAATTAAGAAAATTTAATGCATAAAGGGCATCATCGAGTTACAGGGCAATCCCTATATACTCAAAAGTTTTAAATGATAAGAACTGAATTAAGAAGTATGCATAAAGGGCATTATCGAGTCACAGGGCAATCCCTATATACTCAAAAGTTTTAAATGATAAGATTTAAGAATGTGATAAAACGGTTTAAACTCAATGTTGGTTTGATAAAAAGAAGTTTTTTTAAATGAAAAAGAAATATGTGTCATTTATAATGTGCATAAAATATGATATTGAGTGGCTGGGCATTCCCTGCCTACTCAACAGTTTTAGATTAAAAGGCAAGACTAATAATATTGTTTTTCCTTGGAAATGAGGTTAAAACTGGTAAAGATTGGAGCCTCCAATGGGATCAATACACTCCCATTAAAGAGGTCCTGTCTCCAATGAGATAAGATGTCTCCAAGAGAGCCAATCCTCCCATTAAGGAGATGCAAACTGAATATTAATGAAGTAAAGAATGTTGTAAAAAGATGGGTAAGAAACTCGAGAGTAAATATCACAGTTTATTGTAAATGCCAATCTCCTTTATGAAAGCGATAATAGATTCAACGCTGACAGAATCAAAAAGATTTTTCAAACTATCTACATTGAAATATTTTGAACGAACTGGCTGAAAGTCAATGCAATCTAGTAGGATATGTTTTACAGAAAAGGTTGCATTGCATGGTATACATTCAGGGGCATCATCTCTTGTCAAGAGCCAGGAATGTGTGATGCGTGAATGGCCAATTCGAAGTCGTGCAATTATCACTTCTTCTCGACGAACGGACCCGCAAACGGGACACCACTCACCAAGGGATGGCCCAACCGAATGCAGCCCATTGAAAGCATCAGCATCCCACTGGGATTGCCAAGAAGACCGGACACGTGACAAAACGGAGGACCCAAAATCAGTGTGTGGAACCCCAAAATCTGAAATGGGAAGGCCAAGCGCAGACCTGGCAGACCCATCAGCACCCCCACCGCCCCCGACGCCCACATGACCCGGAAGCCAGCAGAACACCAATCCACTCCCAGAAGAAACCCGCGAGACCCCCCCAAGCAAACTGCAGACCAAAGGACTCCCAAGTCGTCGACCCGAAAGAGCCTGCAACGCTGACAAAGAGTCCGAAAAGACAACAAAACGGTTGGAACCAGAACCCTCAACCAGACCAAGGGCAAGATCCACCGCTCCAACCTCAGCAGAGAAGACAGAGGAGCTGCCCGGAAGGCGGCATCCCAAGCCTCCCCGTCCACAAACCGCGGCAGCCGCCACAGAACCGCCCCCCCTAGATCCATCCGCACAGATGGGCCCGAAGGAAAAACAACGCCCCCCCACCCCACTGCATCCAGCACGAAACACAACTCCATCCGTGACAGACCCCCCGTCAGATGCAAGGTCAAACCCGAACCCCGCACCGCCCAGCGTCCATGGAGGGACTTCAGAGACCCTACAGCCGGCAACAGACCCAGTGTCCACGCCAAGGCCATCCACAACAGGCCCCACGCGGACACCAAATGGAGGAACAACATCCGGCTTCCCCTCAAAAAGACGCCCATACTCAGGCCCAAAGACAACGCTATGAGCCGGACCAAAACGACTCGACTCAAGTCCCAAAACACATTGAAGTGAGAGTCCCTCCCCCCCGCAAGAAAGGGAAGGCTCACCAGCCCCAACACAGAGGCCACCGACGGGAGAAGCTCTAAAGGCCCCAAGTACAAGACGCAGACCCCCGCGGTGTACAGAATCGAGGACTCCCAGACAGGACCCACGGGCCGATCCGCACACAACAGATCCACAGCCCAACCTGGAGCGAACCAAAGACCGACAAAGTCGCAAGAGGACCCCACGGTCCGCCCCCCATTCAGAACGGGCCACAACCCCAAGAAGACTAAGAGCCCTCCTGCACCTCCCCCCAAGCGCAGTGATGTGAGGAAGGAAGGAAAGCCCCCCGTCAAAGACGACTCCAAGAAATTTAAACTCGGACACGACTTCAATTTTAGTTTTGTCCAAATACAGTTCAGGATCTGGGTGAACACCTCGTAGATTACAGAGGTGCATGCACTTAGTTTTGGACTTTGAAAATCTGAAGCCATTTTCATCAGACCATGTTTGCAATTTGTTGAGACATTGCTGAAGTTGTCTCTCAATAATATTCATATTTCGAGATCTGAAGCATATGACGAAGTCATCAACATAGAGGGAACAGTCTACACCAGGACAGATAGCTTTAACTATACTGTTTATTTTTACACTGAAAAGTGTAACAGAGAGAATACATCCTTGGGGTACACCCATCTCCTGTTCACGGGCTCCCGAGACAGTATTACCAACTCGGACGCGGAAAAGACGTTCATCCAAGAAGGCTGAAATAAAAAGAGGAAGACGGCCTCGAAGACCAAAGTCATGCAAGTCTTTCAGAATTCCGTATTTCCAAGTTGTATCGTAAGCGCTTTCAAGGTCGAAAAAGACAGATACTACATGCTGTCTATTAATAAAGGCTTCTCTGACAAAGGTTTCAAAGCGGACAAGATGATCTATGGTGCCGCGCTGGCGACGAAATCCACTCTGTACATCAACGATGAGGTTGTTCTTCTCTAAAAACCAGACAAGCCTGTCGTTGACCATACGTTCTAGGGTCTTGCAGAGACAACTAGTAAGAGCTATTGGCCGATAGTTAGCCGGGTCACTAGCATCTTTGCCAGGTTTTGGGATAGGAATGACAAGTGCCTCCCGCCAGGATGCAGGAAAATCACCTGACTGCCAGATATCATTAAAAATATCAAGTAAAACTGAGAGGGAAGTAAAAGGTAAGTGTTTTAAAAACTGGTAATGAACTTTATCTGGGCCAGGAGAAGAATCATGAGCTTTATTCAGAGCAGATTTTAATTCTTTAAAAGTGAAGAGTTTATTATAATGCTCTGAATTCGAAGACTTGAAATTAAGCTTTTTCTTTTCTTCTCTAGCTTTATTCCTCTGAAACTTTTCTGAATAGTTTGCATAGGAAGACTTTTTGCAAAAGGTGTTAGCAAGAGCATCAGCTATATCCTGGGGAGATTCCAACGAAGTATTGTTAACCTCAAGGTGACTAACAGGGGTCTGGCCTTTGCCATTGATCTTTCTGATCATATCCCAGGTTTTTTTAGTAGTAGTTCTACTATTCAACTTAGAGACATATTGTCTCCAGGCCTTGCGCTTACTTTCTTTAATGGTACGACGGGCTTTTGCCCTGGAAATACGGAATAAGTTAAGATTGTCTTTGGTAGGCCTGAGATTAAATTTTCTAAGGGCCTGTTTTCTGTCTCTGACAGCCTGTTTACAATCATCATTGTACCAAGGCTTGTCAGGTCGTTTTGGGTTTGCCGAGGTCTGAGGGACGGACTTTTCAGCTGCATCAATTAATAGGGAAGTGAAAAGTTTTGCAGGATCATCGCAATTTCCAAATTTATCATGTGTAATGGTCTGTTCACATAGGGTTTCAAATTTATTCCAATTGGCTTTGGAAAGCTTCCATTTCTGCGGTCGTACACTGCTGGACGGTTGTGTAGATGAAAAGATAATGGGGAAGTGATCACTTCCACACAAATCCTCAGTCACTTTCCAAGTAAAATTGGGAAGTAAGACTGGGCTGCATAATGTTAAATCAATGGAAGAGTAAGATCCAGTTGCTGGATGCAAGTAGGTTTTGGATTTGTTATCATTCATGAAAGACAGAGAGTTGTTCGAAATGAAGTTCTCCAACTGGAGACCTCTCTGGTTGGTGTCATTGCAACCCCACATAACATTGTGACCATTAAAGTCCCCAGCAAGAATATAGGGGGATGGCAATTGTGAAATGAGATCATTCAGATTGGTCTCATTGATAGGTATGCTTGGCGGGAGATATAAAGAACACAGTGTAACAGCATTGTGTATAGATAACCTGACAGCAACAGCTTGCAGGTTTGTATTTAAAGAGATAACTTTGTGAGGAATGTTGTTGTTTACAATAATAGAAACACCTCCTCTGGCTTTTTCACCTTCGGTAAAAATCTTGTTGTAAACAGAATGATATTTGATAGTGATATCATCCTCCCGTTTAAGGAAGGTTTCTTGCAGACAAACAGCAACTGGTTTGTGCTCATTGATTAAAAGTGAAAGTTCGTCAAAGTTTGACTTCAGACCTCGACAATTCCATTGGATTATGGTATCCATAGTGTATGAGGAAAGTATAAAGACTAAAGTAAAAAACGAGGCCGTAAACCAATGCATTTTAAAATAGACTGGTTAAGATTTAATTACAGATGTCTCGGCTTTGGATGATTGCCACGTGTCAAAATCCCTGTTCCAAAGATCTTTGGAAGTGGACCAGATAGAGGCTTCTGAATCTGAAGCCTCACCTTCCAGATTTTCAGTATCTGCGTCCATGTCCTCTAGCTCCGAAAATCTGTTGGAGGTAGGGACAGGATCATTTACTTTGACTGTGATCTCACAAGATCCTTGGTTATCTTTAGATTGTGGTTTAGATTTGGAAGAAGACCTTTTAGGAGGTCGGGGTGTATGATTGGGATTGTTATCCTTGGATGAGACGTTAGGTTTTGTTGTAGACTGAGAAGACTGAGGTTGTGGTTTCTTAGGAGGTGGTTGTGAAGAGGTAGATGGCTTTGGAGTTTTCCGTGAAGAATTTTGTGAAGGTGTAGATGGCTTTGAAGTTTTTTGAGACGAACTATTTTGAGAGTTTGTGGGTTTTGAAGATGCCGAGGAGGTTGTGTTTGTTTTAGATACAGATGGAGAGTCAGGAATTAGTTTGGACAAGGTGGATGGAGGAAGAAGTTCTTTCAGTTCAGAAGCTACATCAGGAAATTTTTGAAGTAGAACTTTCGCAAGAATTTTACAAGTGCTGCAGTCGTCCTTTTCAGTTGACGAGCCAACAACACCTGCATAACTAGGATCAGAAGAGGTTTTCTTGCGTTGTTCAAATATTTTCCTTGCCTCTGGAAAGCTAACATTATTGTTGTATTTAATTGAAAGAATTTCTTTTTCTTCCTTCCATACTGGACACTCTCTTGAGAAAGTAGAGTGTGCAGATTTGCAATTAATGCAGAGAGGAGGATTTGTACAAGTAGTACTGTCATGGTCAGGTCCTTGATGAGCACATTTTGAGCACGTTTCTTGGTTCGGACATTTACTGATGTGATGGCCGTATCTCTGGCATTTAAAACATCACAAGGGGTTCGGCACATACACATCAACTTTGACTACTTGGAAGCCTATCTTGATAGACGTTGGAAGAACAGGTGAAGAAAAAGTTAAAATGTATGTATTTGTCAGTCTCTGTTCTCCATCTCTGCGTACAGAAATCCGCTGAACATCGGATACACCTTGTTGTTTCAAGTTATCTTTGATTTCTTGCAAGGAGTTGCAGTAAGTAAGCTCTTTGCATCTTATTACTCCTTTGCAAGAATTGAGGGAAGGATGTGGGCAAATTTTAACGTCCATGTCGAAGAATTTTGAGTTTTTCAAGAGATTTAGTGCTTGTTGATTAGTTAAACATTCAACTAAGAGAGTCTGATCTTTCAGTTTTTTAACGGATTTTGGAGTTCCAAGGATGCAAGATATTTGTTTTTCAATAATAAAAGGAGATAGTTTTGTGACAGGTTTTGAAGGATCTTTGGATTGGATGACAATAAAACGTGGTGAGTTAAAAGAAGAACTAGAAATAGGCTCCGTTTCAGATTCACTATCTGAAAGGGGGCGCTTGCTTTCATTCAGCTAGGCCTTTTTTTGGGATGCCATGTTTGTGTGTTAAGTTTCACCACCGATGCTCCCCACCCGCCATGGAGCCCAACGAGGGGACATGGTCTGGGGAAAACCCATTCGCAGACCATGACAGGGATACATCAATGGTATACTCGGTATGAAAGGGCTAGACTGGACAGATGCATTCTCGCAGAAAGTCCTACCAAGCTTAGACGATCATTGAGACTTTACAAATGTCAGCCAAATACCAAAAAACTTTCACCCAATTGACCCATGAGCCATCGCCTTCTAGGGCTAAACAAGAAATATAATATCTGAAAGAGTGTGATGTAATTATGTGGAGAAGATGGTAAATTTAATTGAGAAAAGATGTAAAAGAAAGAGTATATCAGATGTCCTAGGGCAAGGCATGACCAGCCGATTGATCAGGACGGGCCTTCCTGACCTCCCGTTTAGCCCAACTTAGGGCCAAAGTGGTGTGTTGCAAGTACAGGGCCTAGCCAATCCCTGATGTCACTCAACCACCAGGATCCCGTCATCAGGCGACACGGGTCGCAGCCCACGGCAAACGGGCAGGTCCTTTTCGGTGGGGTTTTACCACTCTGCAGGACTACAACCGGGATTTTTTCTATTCCCCCTACCCGGCTGGGGGGGAATATCAAGTTTAGAGAAACATTTATCATGTCCTCCGCAAATGCTTTCAGTTTGGGCCATGTCTGAGACTTTGTTGTTTTGTAAAGAATTGTGAAACTTTCTAAGAAATTTCATTCGAGCTAGTTCCTAAATTAAAACATAAAGAATAATATTATACATATATATCAGCTTTGTATAATACATCAGTTTAACTATTTTCTTACTATCAGGCTAAAGTTGTTGAAGACTGAATGGATGCATAAATTATGTACTGAGAATGTTTAGTCTATTAAATCCTGTTTGATGAGATAAAAAGACTTACAGTACCTTGCAAAAACAGAAAGAATGCAGACTATTCTCATGGTAACAAATAAAGGTACAGAGATAAACAAAACAGCAAAATTTTTAACTTTCTCTGCTACATAACAATCAATCTGTGAAAGCCATTTTTTAGGCCTCTTCATCAAGCAGCTTTTAAAAAAGTTACCCAATAGAGAATCTCTACATTTGTCTCAAGTTTTCCTTGTTTTTGTACATTTCACATGTTATATGTTCAACTGTAAGAGTCTTTTCTACAGAGGCCTTTAAAACATCTATAAACCAAGACTGCTTTGTGATCTTGTAATAGAAAATTTTACAAAATATCAAGAAAATGCTTGAAACTGGAAATTTCTCCTTTTCAAATAATGCCTTTTAACCTTTTAGTGTTTTAGTGTTCCTTTGACTTGAGTTATTAAAATTTGTCTGCAACAAAAAAGAAAAAAGAAACTCTTGATAATGACAAAGTAACAATTACCTCATTTGGTAAAGAGTGAATTAGAGTGTAAAGGGTTAATGGTAGATCAAATCTATGAATACCTGATTTAATCTTGGAGGATTAACAGGCTGTAATCCTGATGGAGTGTCTGCCATGATGTGGAAGTGAGAGGTGGGTGGGGGACCCATAGCTGTGGGACGACTGTCAGCGTCTACTTGGTAATTGATCAATCCCCACTGCTCCAAAAATGCATGGACCCTAAAAGTATTAAATTACCATATTATACAGGGTGCATTCTTTGTCCAATATGGTGTCCTATGAATATGCATGTAGTATTGTCACCAAAAAATGTATTTAAATTTCCTACTGTATATTGTCTACCGTTTGAATAGGTTTCAATCTGCATCAAAAGTACTTCAGTTATACCATGGTAAGAGGTCACTTATCCATGTCATTGATTGGTGTACTGCTGTGCTTAGCAGTGCCTGTGCTTCAAAGACCAGCAATGCCTACAAGGATCAAAACAGGATTTCATGACAACAATTGATTTGTCATCCCTTAGCCACTGAACCAATCTTTATAACAATTTACTAGAGCAATAAGAGTTACCTATAAGTTTTGACATGCTTCCAATGTATTATAAACTCCATAATAAATCAAAAAGTATTTCTAAGCATTAACTCTTTACCACTCATTGTGTGGTAAAGGGTTAACTTCTTATTGCAATTCCATGTTTCAAACAACAGACATTTTTTCACACACAGAAAATGTTATTGTTTGGTAAAGAAGTTAATTTGTATAACTTTTGAAAACATTTTCTCCTTTCCCCACTATGTTTTCTACCCTATAAACAAACAATTGCACCATTTGAGTCTTACTGAAATTGCATCTGCAAATGCTTCAATTTAGATGGGGCTGAAGTTTTGTTGTCTGGTAAAGGGTTAACTCTTTACCACACGACAAATTGTTAGACTGGTCCAAATTGAAAGCAATTGCAGACAACAAAATGAATGTAACTGAAAAACTGAAATTTGTTTTGGGAAGGGCAGAAAACATTGTAGGAAGAGGAAAAAATGCTGGTTACTACCATTTTCTCCTTTAACTACAATGTTTTCAAAAGGATTCTTTTTCAAGGTCGTTAAAAGTCGGGACTGTGTGGTGAAGGTTTAAGCTGCTTTTCTACATCAAAAAGCTTACATGATTACAATAAGTGAATTCATGTCAATATAATAATAATTGAGCTTCAGATAGGATATTGCCTGGGTTGTAATAAGGTTTGTAACTCTATTGCATTCAGAATAAACACTAGCTTTACCTCATGACAGCACAAACATCTCCCGCCAAGTTACGTCGACAGGCTGTACTTGTAAGGTACTCCATTGGATTTAATCTGTAGGTATCTATGATGAAATTTCTGTAGGCCATGTATCTGAAATATTATTACACATTCATAATATCATCCATAAACATTGAACAACAAGAGCTTCGCAGAGCGATGCATATACGCCCGAAGGGGCTTGTCATTGAAATGAGTTGCATAGACGGATGGGCCATGAATGAAGAGTAGTTATTCTCCATAAGTGAAAATAATTTAAAGGGCAATAACTAAAACAAGAGGGCCAAGATGGCCCTGGTTCCCTCACCTGAATTTTTGAGAGGACCATAGCCAATTTTTTCACAATCTAAACAACCATTTCAGAGAAGAAGAATTTTTAAGAATATCTTCATGTCTGTATAGTGTAAATAGCCCACAGCCATCAGAGCCATGTTTCTTGATGGATCAAAATATTTCGAGCAATTTTTGAAAAGGTCAACTAAGATACATTTCTGTGAAATTATTTCAGAACCTGATCTGCAGTTTCAGGGAAGAATTTTAAAAAATTTCTTCATGGCCATATAGTGCAAGTAGCCCCCATTCACCAGAGCCATGTTTCTTGACGAATCAAAAATTTCACGAACACCTTTTGAAAGGGGTCACCCAAGGAACATCTCTGTGAAATAATTTCAAAATCTGACCAGCGGTTTCAGAGAAGAAGAGATTTTAAGAATTTCTTCATTTCCCCATAGTGCAAGTAGCCCCCATTCACCAGAGACACATTTTTTGACGAATCAAAATTTCGTGAACAATTTTTGAAAAGGGTCATCCAAGGAACATCTCTGTGAAATTATTTCAAATTCTGATCTGCAGTTTCAGAGAAGAAGAATTTTTAAGAATTTCTGTATAGTGCAAGTAGCCCCCATTTACCGACCAGAATTTTTAAGAATTTCTGTATAGTGCAAGTAGCCCCCATTCACCAACCAGTGTTTTTGACGGAATCAAATTCTGTGAACAATTTTTAAAGAGGACCTCCCAAGGAACATTCCAGCCAAGCTTGGTCCAAATTGGCCCAATGGTTTAGGAGGACTTGATGTTTAAAGAATTGTTGACGACGCACGACGGACACCCAGTGACCCTAAAAGCTCCCCTTGAGCACGTTGTGCTCAGGTGAGCTAAAAATAAGGGTGGCAAAGTTACAAATTTTGTGATTTGCTCTTATCCACAAGGTGTTCTATCAGTCTTTGAAGGTCCAAGATTATATCTTTTATATTTTAGAAATTATGGCCCAGACGAAAATTCAAAGTGCAAAGGGCAATACCTCAAAAAGAAGGATGGCAGAGTTATGGTTCTTGTGCAATGCACTTCTTCATAATGTGTTCTATTAGTCTTTGAAGTTTCAAGATGATGGATTTTGAAGTTTGGAGGTTATGGTCTTTACAAAAATTCAAACTGAAAATTAACAAAGGGTAGTAACTCAAAAAATAACGGTAGCAGAGTAATGGTTCATGTACACTGCACTTCTTTATAATGTATTCTATCATAGTATGTAGTTTCAAGTTGACACCTTTTATAGTATGGAAGTTATGGCATGGACAAAAATTCAAAGTGAAAAGTTGGTTATTTCAGAAATCAGGGGCAGATAATTTTAGAAAGCAAACAGCGATCCAAATTCTAAGACCCAGGTGCACAACTAGACATCATGGAGATTCATTGTGGCAAGTTTCAAATAATTCCGATGGAAACTGTAGGAGGAGTTGCGCACACAAGAAATTGCTAACAGACGGACAGACAGACGGATGGACGGACGGACGACAGACATTGATCGATCACAATAGCTCACCTTGAGCACTTCGTGCACATCAGAAGTACATGTGCTTTAAAGTCTTAACCTTTCACAGTATGTGAAATAATTCTGATATTATGGTTCTCAAACTGAATTTTACACTGAATATAATACAAATTTCTAGTATTCTTTTTAATATTAAGCCCTGAATTAAACCTGCACTAGAAAATTGTTATACCATTCTTTTACCAAATATAGATTATCAAATTGAAAAAGGTCAAAAACATAGATTAATCAGACCAAAAAAATATCTGTATTTAGGGTTTGCCTACCCTACCTAGAAAATGCTGCAGACCCTAAACTTCTTTCACCAAGCTTTGGTTGGTTGGTTGTATTAGGGTTTAACGCCACTTTAACAGCTCAGGTAATATCATGGCAGTCAGTGACGCACATGTGTTTCCTGGCTCTCTCACAGTGGTACTTACACAACTTTCTTTCCAAAGCCACCAACTACTTTTCTCACCATGATTAAAAAAAATAATTTATCGGTCGGGTGTAATTTCAGTCCATGTTAAAGTTCTTGGAAAAAAAAACAACTAATCCCTATCTACCCTACCAACAGTGTTTTGAAACCCTACATACAGATATGTTTTCCTACTCCTCATAGTCTGTTAAAAAGGGTTTCAATGCATCTATAAACAATATCGACAAAGGTCTGCTAGCACAGTTCAAGCAGACTGCTATGGATCAAAACTTTTTTGCTACTTTTAAACTTTTTGCATGCCCAAGGACCATTCTACTTCACTATTCAGCTGGTTGTGAAGACAAAATGAATTTCTATAGATCCATATAAGAGTGATTAATTTCTTGGTATATCCCTTTACCATACAATGCCAAGTTTTAATGCCCATGGAAAAGAAGGCTTTTGAAAACAGTGGGAAAAAAAAAATGCTGGTAACCAGCATTTTCTCCTTTTCCCACAAAGTTTTCTATCCTATGAAAGCAAAATTGCACCATTTCAGCCACTTTGAAAATGTTGTCTGCAAATGCTTTCAATTTGGATAGGTCTAAAATTTTGATGTGTGATAACTGGTTAAGCAATTATTGCTCTGTATAATTTTCAAAAATGGTCAGCCGTAGCACATCAGAAAAAGGGTAATGTAATAACATCTTGTTGGCAGGTAACAGAATAAATACTTCCAATTTCCTACTTACACTTCAGGTGATTTTGATTTATTTTTTCCATTGAAGAATTCTGGCAGTGCCCTTCTCTCTATTGCATTGATCCCATTATAATCAAACCATGAAGCGTAACTTGGTATAATGATGTGATGAGTTTGTTCTGTCACTGAATCATCATTATCTTCCTTCTCTTTACCCTCATCCAGCTCACCTTCTTCCTCCGCTTTTTCTTCACCATTCTAAAAATGAGGAAAGTTCATGCTGTAAATTTAACTGATTAACTCCTTACCAAATGACAAAACTTTAGACTGCTCCAAATTCAATGGATTTGCAGATGACAAATGTTACTCAAAGGATGATTTTTGTTCTTGATAGGGAAGAAAACATTGTGGGAAAAGGAGAAAATGCTGGTTAAGCTTTCTCTTACAGAGGCATTAAAAGTCGTCATTGTGTGGTAAAGGGTTAACTTCTTATTGCGATTCCATGTTTCAAACAAATTTGAGAAAGACAGTTGTTCACACACAGAAAATGTTATTGTTTGGTAAAGAAGTTAATTTGTATAACTTTACAGATAATCAAAAGAGCACTTACTAACTGTGACTGTTCCTCATCCATATCCAACACTGACCCACCTTTAATGGGCTGAAACTCACTGTCTTTGTTACTTCTGGTAGAAGCTGCAGTAGAAAAAACATTTAATAGACATTAATTTATCACCATATCAAAAAACTTTAAAGCAAATAACTTTCTAATTACGAATACATAATCAGTCCTACTTAATGATGAAAATGGTTTTGTGTGAAAATATGCAGTGTAAGTATTAAAGTGATATATATGTACTGTGACACATAATTAAACTTGTTAATGTTGACAGGTCAATAACAAGAGAACAGCAATCCATACCAATGCCCAGCCATTATACTGTTGCTTACCTACCTTCAAATACCTATAATAAGGACAAAATCAGAATGGTAGAAAACATTGTGGGAAAAGGAGAAAATGCTGGTTACCAGCATTTTCTCCTTTCCCAACAATGTTTTCTAAAGGCTTCTTTCATAGGGTTGTCAAAAGTAGGATTGTGTGGAAACGGGTTAAAAAGAGTGTGTATTGTTATTGAATCATATTGTACACAGCTTACAACATTACTTAAGTCGTATCACAGTGACAGCTCACATATCCATGTATTTCCAGGCTTATACCACAATAAAGCTGGTGCTCTGTAGTGTCTTGCTCAAGGAGAATCCTATAAAAATTACAGTGCATCCAGCAAGGCTAAAGCCCTACACTTTACCAATAAGCAACACAAGACTCCTAACAACAGGAAATAACTGAAGCAACATACAGTGACGAATTGATATCCCATACTTCTGTACTGAGAAAAATCTGACAAGAAGATAGAATTGACAAACAGAGCCAAAACAAAATCGTCCAACCTTAAAAGGGGACAAGAATAAAAATCATCTATTTCATTACAGACAGCTTCAGAGAAAGTGATGGTATTCTAAATCCATTATTTCTCTTCAAAACCCTATGTTCAATAAGAGTACCCACAATGTAGAGTTTAGTGGATAACAATTACTATTTCAAATTTTGAAATCAAAATCACTCCCTCTATTTGGAGCTCTACAAATAGACTGACCTGTTTTTGAGAGAGGAACTTCCTGTATGTTTGTTTCTGGAACTGGATCTTCAAGCTCTGCTGTCAGATCTTCTTCGTCATCCTCTCTGTAGGATCTACCTTTCTTCAGTGCTGATCCTGGTATAGTACGCCCACTGCAAAGAAAGAAAGAGCACTGTGTGTGGGATGCCAAGGCTTGGCTATGCATATTTTTTCAGTGAAAAATTCCAAGGCAAAAAAGAAGCTTAACTGTGTTAAAAATGTGTTTTTTCACTCTTGACCACAAAACCAAAATGAACATTTGTCAGGATTGACAGCAATAGTTGGCAAACAACAATTAAAATAAAGGGTCAAATGACAGAACTTGTTCTTTAATATTGTAGAAAACACTGTGAAAAATGGGAAAAAATGTTGGCTTCTTATTCTGCCTTTTCTACAGTTTTTTCACAAGGCTATTTAATAAGGCCTAGGGAAATACTATACCTCTTCCTTTTCTTTTTTTCTGGGACTGGAGAGGGGGATCTCTTTCTTTTGCTTTTCTTTTTGTCTTTCTTCTCATCTCCAAATACCTGTAAACACATAGCTACATTACAAGTACCTGTTATAAAAGTATCTGACAAAGGTCTCTCCAAGGGTAACTGCTACATATTATTGAATTCTGTTCCACATTTTAAGTTTTTCTGAAAATTAATTTCAAGGATAAAGGTAAGGCATGCTTATGACAGATTAAGACTCTGTTTTTACAGGAATTCCACCCTAGGATTGTTCAAGCCAAACAACAACCATGTCTAGAGTTGAAAAAGATTTACAAGTTTGGAGTGGCTTTTAAAGTTTTTCACTTTTGCTGCCATAGATCCAAAGCTTTACACTGAAGTTTTTTCAAGAAATCTGACAAAAACCAAGGTAGAAACATTTGCATGAAATCTAACTTGAACCAGATATTACAGAGATGTTAGGAATAATTACAACACATGCAGTGATCAGAAATCCATGACTATGGACACTTATCACAAAGAAATATCAGAACTACTGTTGAGAATAAATTGTATCTATCCCCAAGAGAATTATATAGAATATAACAAATAATCAATAACTATAATTGTTTACTTTGACTCACCTCTTCAAATGTATATTTGGATGGCAGCCTCTTCTTTGCCTTTTTGCCTTCATACTACATGAAAAACAACATCAAATTTTTTTTTTTCTACTTGGATTTAAAGAAATATCATGATATAAGTTAAATCTTTCCCTGATGGAAAATACAAGTTCTTAAAAATTGAGAGTATTTTCATACAACAAACTAAAAAGGTATAGAAATGCAGTGGAATTTTTTGAAAGAGTTTTAGATATTGCAGGACAAGCGGAGAAAATGCTGGTTACCGTCATTTTCTGTATTTTTTATTAAGTTTTTAAAAGGCCTAATTTGTTGGTTGCTTCTGATAACAAAGAACCTACTCTGAAATTGTGACAATGAAATGATTGAATATATCAAAATGAAAAAGTACCACCTGCAGACAACTTTTAAACTTATTGTAACAGAATTATGACAAAAAGAGAAATAGTTTGTTACATGCAATTCCTCGTGTGTTGCAGCAATATCTCCTAGTCCATTTATGTATCAAGCAATCATTGCATTACTTTCAAAATTAGAAAAGTCTTGAAGAATAAGAATCAAGATGCTTTAAGAATAGTTGGTAAAAAATAATACAAGGCATTAATTTTATCTACCTCAATAAAATTAAATTTATTTCTTTTTGTAATTCTTGCATCCAAAGCAATAAATTCAACATCTTTCTTTCTTTAGATCTCAAAGTACATTACTTGCAGAAAATGTGTGAAACTGTTGTCATCAGTTAGAATAAAACTATCCAATAGTATCTATCAAAGATCAGGCAATACGATCTTCCCATTATCATCTTCATCCAAACTACCAATAATAGTTACTTACATTGCTATTATAGCAATAAAGTCAGAACAAAAATCACAAAGTAAATCATAATTCCAGGAAGCAAAGTCTAGTAGATGTGTATTCAGTATTCACAGCACATATGAATTACATAGTTCCCTCTCTTATATTCAATCTTGTGTAATATCTCATGAACCATCTGCTGAGTGTAACAACTACTTACTATTAACCCTTTATCCCATAAGGCATTTCTAAGGCATCTCAAACTAACCCTAAATAACAGCAAGGATGAAGCCGTTTCTTATGTGTATATGACACCTTTAGATAGCATAGAAAACATTGTGACAAAAGGTGAAACTGCTCGTCACGAGCAATTTCACCTTTTGCCACAATGTTTTTAAAAGGCTCCTTTAAACAATACATAGAAATGAGTATCTATGGAGTAAAGGGTTAATTAATAATTTAGTTACATCAACCATTCTCCTGATATTGATAGTTCCTATAATAGTAATGTAGAATATCGTTTTACGAACAGATCTTGTTGTACATATAATTGATATAACCCTAAAGTTTCCACTTACACTATGTATAGATTTTTCATCAACCAAGTAATAATAGCAGAAGTCTTAGAGAATGCAATTTTATTATAATTTCTGTGTGGGTCAAGGTGTAGTGGAAGGGTGCAGTTCAGTCTTTATCACATGATAAAATTGCAGACTTGCCCAAATCAAAAGTACTTTTAGATGACAAAGTATGATTCAAATACTAGCATTACTGTTGAAAATGGAGAAAATATTGTGGGACAATGAGAAAATGCTGTTTACTAGCAAAGGTCTCTAAGGGTACTCAAATATTGAGATTGTTTGGTCAGGCCAAGGGTCAAAGGTATGCTCTGTACATATTCTTGTAATTCAACAATGACATTACATGATTACCTCTTGCACACGACTGTATTTATATCTGGCAGCACACTTTTGAAAATAGTACCACATATGCAGAAATTAATGCTCAACGTAATTTTACATTTTCAATAATGGAACAATAAGTTCATGATGCACGATGAATGACTATCCATATCTTACAATACACCCTTTTATCTTTTTTATTTATTTTTTTTTTTTGGGGGGGGGGGAGAACAGTTACTAGAGGACAGCATGCAGGTGCTAATGTTGGGCTGCAGTTGCTTTTTTCAGTGCAAATTGTAAGATTAAAAAAAGGACATAACTGTGTCAAAAGTACTTTATTAGTTACCTGCCCTTCTTGTATGGGATCCCCTTTTAACTCATTACCAAACTACAAAATTCTAGGCTTGTCCAAATTGAAAGCATTTGTAGACAACAACATAAAAGTGACTGAAAATATGAAAATTTATTTTGTGAAGGGTAAAAAAAAACATTGTGCGAAAAGGAGAAAATGCTGTTTACCAGCATTTTCTCCTTTTTCCACATTGTTTTCCAAAGGCTTCTTTCTAAGGGTCGTCAAAAACAGGAATTGTGTGGTAATGGGTTAACAAAACAACTTGATCGATTCTGAAGTAAACATAATCTTCAGTAATAACAGAGAATTATAAAATGTTTTTGCACAACAATCAAGACAATGCCAGGGTAATGACATCTTCGAAACATAGCTCAGCTGATATATAAATGGATCTTGTTTTATGCTGCATCAACAGTTCAGGTGAGTTAGTGCATGTAAAAAGTAATGTAAGGTTTATAGGGCCATGGTGAACAAGGGACTCTATGAAGGGGAATTTACCTAGAAAATGTGTACAGAAAACCGTGCATGTGACCAGTGAATAGTAACTGTGTTTGTTATGAGAGGAACTATGCAGTGTAACTGTGAATACAATACTCACACGGACTTTACCCCCTACTACATAACAAACCTCCTCTTCCACTAGATAATCCTCTTCGTTCATCCACTCATTGTATTCATCCAAGTCTAGTAACCAGTTTGCTGACACCTAAACATATGAAACATATCAAAATAATCCACAATCTCAACCAATTACTACACAATCCCTACTTTTGACCCCCGTGAGAAAGAAGCCTTTAGAAAACATTGTGGGAAAAGGAGAAAATGCTGGTAACCAGCATTTTCTCCCTTTCCCACAATGTTTTCTACCCTTCACCATACAAATTTCAAATTTTCAGTTACTTTTATTTTTTCATCTACAAATGCATTCAATTTGTACTAGTCTTAAATTTTGTTGTTAGGCAGAGAGTTAAATGGGAATCACTATATCATGTTGACTTAGTTTAACACATTTATTTTACACAGATTGAGAAACAAGTTCTTACAACTTATACTAATCTCTCTTGATTCACATCGACTTCCATCAATGAGAGAGGTTTAGTCTGCATTGTGATAAAAGCCCACAGTCCCTGGAGCACTAGCCATTTGCATTACTGACATATCTTTGATACCAGAGATTCAAGTGTACTAATCAATGAAAATATAGACATGTCAAAACTGAAAGCAATTGCAGGCCACAGACTAAATGTGTCCTGAATGATGGAATTTCTCCTCAAAAGGTTTGAAAAGCATGGTGGGATAAGAAGAAAAAGCTGATTACCAGCAACTTTCACTTTTACACACAAAAAGCTTTCTTGGTCTGTGGTTAAGTATTACAAATAAGTTTTGCCATTTACAGTACCTTTCTGTAATTTTAATCATTATAAATTTTATGAGGACTGTTTTACTAGACAAACCCATGAAATCTCTCATAACAATGAGTCTCAAAGATCAGACCGCACATTATGCAAAGTCTGATCCTGACTTACATTATCTGCAAATGCATTGCATCTTTTTCCAAAGTATTTCCTACCCCTCAGGGCACTAAATATTTCAGAATTCTTACTTGTCCTCCTGACATTTTGCACTCGTCCTACAGTTAGACAAAGAAGGATAATCCACTTGCCCTCACCAAAGTTTTACTAGTAAGGACAAGTGGATCTTTTGGATCCTGCCCCTTCAAAGACAATTCCTTATGGGCTACATTCACTTTGTCGTCGGCAACTGCTTTACGTTCATTTTGGAAAACTGTAAAGTCATATGCTCTGGTAAAAAATTGACCCTATTTTTTAAGGTATTATATAGGTATTATATAGAAATCTTTACAAACCAGGAACAAACACTCACCTCCCAGGCTCCAGGTGGCGTCCAAGCTGCCTCAGGTTCTATGTCTGAACTTTGATCGACTAGCCAGATGTCATAACTGCAATATTTGAAGATGTTTAAGTCTTTTACCATACAACAAAGACATAAACAAGTAGGAATTAAAACCACTAGGGAAGAACAAAATAAAAGTGACTGAAAAATTGAAATTTGTTTTGGGATGAGAAGAAAATATTATGGAAAAAGGAGAAAATGGTGGTAACCACCATTTTCTCCTTTTCCCACAATATTTTCAAAAGGCCTCTTTCTCTGGGTCATTAAAGTTGGGATTGTGTGGTAAAAAGTTCAGTTTTATTACTACACATTACTACAACTGAACAACTAGCCATATGTCAGCATTCTACACTGTAATATACATGTACTTTGATATTGTCCCATATATTTGTATGGTAAGAGACCAGCATTTTCTCCTATTCCCAAAATGCTTTTTAGTTTTTCAAAAGACATTATCCCTCCATTGAACCACAGTTAAACTGTTGTCTGCAAATGCTTTTAACACTGACAGGTCCAAAATTTGTTGTTTGGAAATGGTACAAATTGACAATACAGTAAATGCTACCTAATCAATTCCTTGTGACAAACAATGCATGCTTTGCTTTAAATGCGTATCATTTTTCATTTGAAACACTATTTCCTGGTCACATAGATCTGGCAGAAACACTGATGAAGTGCCAGAATATGCATCATTTTTACCGTCAGCTACAAAATGTAGATTCTATTTTAATCAGCACTCAAAGCAATGGAAAGTTGCAAAAAAAAAATTGAAAACAAATTAACATACCTGTCAGGAGTATTCCACCAGTGAAGTAATGTACTTCTCTCTCTCTTAATTATAGGTCGGCACCATTCTTCTACAATAATTCATATAAAAAAAGGTTCCTGAATAATACCAGATAGTAAGACAAGATTGTGTGGATATCTTTTTCTATACAAATCTATCCAAGACATATCTGGAACTTATTGTACAGATGGTTGTTTGACTTACCTAAATACTTGAGACAGCAGTAACCACAACAACAGGTTTTTATTACCAAATGACAAAATTGTATACTGCATCCAATTGAAAGCATTTACAAATATTAAAAGAAAATTGTTTTGAGAAGAATAAAAGGTATTTTCAAACAAGCTTTTTGAAAGTCCCTTTTCTCAAGGTCTTTGAAAGTTGGGATTGTGTGGTACACCATACAGACACTGTACAGAGTAAGGAGAAAAACAACTGTAGTGTTAAGATTCAACAGAAAAACCTCCCGAAACTAAAGCATGCCTCTTTGAGAAAAATAAGTGTAAAATAACTACAAGTATTGATGTGCAAATGTACAGTACAACCTGTATTCAGAGACCACTCAAGGGAAGTACTGAAATTGGTCTCTTACAGCAGGTGGTCTTTAAATACAGGTTATATTAGGTTAATGTAAGAAGGGTTGTTGCATCAGAACATTTGTCTCTTAACCCATTACCAAACGACAAAATTTTAGACTGGTTCAAATTTAAAGCACTTGCAGACGACAAAATAAAGGTGACTGAAAATTTTAAATTTGTTTTGGGAAGGGTAGAAAATATTGTGTGAAAAGGAGAAAATGCTGGTTACCAGCTTCTTTCAAAAGGCTTCTTTCTCAGGGGCGTCAAAAGTAGGGAATGTGTGGTAATGGGTTAAAGCAGGTGGTGTCTTAATACAGGTGGTCTCTAACACAGGTTTAACTGTACTTTAAAATTGAATATATCAATAGACTTGAAAGCATTTTGGCAAAGTGAGAGCAAATTCTTTATTTGCCACAATGTTTGTAGGGAGACTATTCTGGGATGATAAGTGTCACCAGTGGTAAGTAAGATGTATAAACTCTCCTTATCTGCAGCTGATATGTATCTAGCCTGTTAACAAATCAGAGACTTTTGAATGTTGCAAGATCTACATTTATTGATTATGCCTCTGCAGACCACAGTTTTAAAACACTTGGAAAGTGCTTCCTTAGGAAAGACAGATATAATACCTAACTCGTACTTAGTGCAAACTTGTCAAAATTCAAGGGAAAACAATTCTACAAAGTGGACAAAGATATGGATAGGAAATGGGATTCGTCCTTGAACCTTGAATGGGTAGAAAAGATAATGGGAAAAGGAAAAATAGTAGTTTCAGTCATTTTCTTACCAACAGAGTGTTCAAAATCTTAGTGTCACTAAACTGACACTAAAGTTTGGTAAAAGATCTGACCAAAGAAATATATTATCCAACAAGCTTACCATCAGATGCCGGAGCCATTCCATGGATCACATGGGTAGCATCCTCTTCGTCTTCAGCCATGGTACCTTGGTGACGCTTTATGATATCTTTCAGGCGGGAGATCAGAGATTTCTCCAGGTTTTGTTTGATAAAAATACAAGGCTGGATGTAACATTTGTTTGCAGTGACAGATTTCAAGATCTGCATGAACATTTCTACATTTCTGTCCATTCTGGAAGGTGATTGGAAGTCAAAACGTCTCCTGCAATACAATGAAAGATCATATTTACATACATATTAACCTTTTTCCAAACAAGCCCTGGTTTTTACATGTCTGCTGTTAAAGTCTTTTGAAAAGACTGTGGGAAAAGGAGAAATTGCTCCTTTTCCCACAGTGTTTTCCATCCTTTTTGAGAACTTTCCGCCATTTTCTCCAAATCTAAAATTGTTGTCTACAAACTCTTTTGGTTTGGGAGAGTTCAAAATTTGTCATTTAGGAAAGGGTTAAGCCATGTCTTGTGAGACAGAGATGTAATGCAATGGCAAAAAGTAATGATCAAAGTTAGCCTACACAGTCCATACAGGATAATGAGGGTAAAAACTGTTAGCTAATGGTAAATCTTCTGCATGTCCAGGCACCCTTCTACCTAAGAATTCAGTTGGTAGTATTAGTCAAACAAATTGACATGAAATAAATGACCTCTATTACCATATATTACACAGCTGAATTATTATCCAATTTAGCTTCAACTAATGTCGTCTGCATGCGGAACTATGTGCAGGTTTTTTAACGCTTTAGGAGGCCAAAAGATTTATAGTGTCTTCAAAAAGTATTTAAAATATCTGAAATGAACATTATTTTTTTGGTTTAAATTGGTGTTAGTTGGCTAGTGACTTAGATCTAAGATGGACTTTCTGTGCAGCCTGATCTTTATCTATGCCATCCGCAACAGCTTTTTGCTTTTGGCAGTAAGGGTCAAACCAGACATTTACCGTTTAACAGAATTTATGTACGAACAGATTATACCCTATGATTTAAATATTTATGTTTTAATTAATCTTTGCATAAAAGTCAATTTCGGGTCAATTTATTTCAGTAATAAGATAAAATGGATTTTATGGCACAATGGTAAAAGTGGTCCAAATTTTAGGCACAGTGTCAGTCAAACAGTCAAGGTACATGTAGTTCACTGCACTAATATGTGTATAGGACAGGTGAAACTTGAGCTATCATTGAATGTGACTTAATATTCCCACGAGCACTTTGACAGAAAAAAGTGTCAAGTTTGATAGGAGATAATTCCTTTACCAGGAAGAGCTGACAATTGAAAATTGTGTCTTGCAAATCTTCAATATATTATCAATATATGTGGAAAGTTTCAATACAATTGAAACAAAACTGTACAAAGAGTTTGCGATACAAAATTACTAGTATTTTGTACACAGATGGACACACAGGTTGATTCCAGTATACCCCTGAAAACATTCATTCTGTGGGGGTATAAAGAATGGCTTCAGTATACCACTATTTTATGAAAGAGTATATAAAAAATTGTTTACAAATGACTCACCATCCCTGATCTGTTTTGAACTTAAAAACTGCAGCTAGTGTGTGACAAAGGGCTCCTCCAGGTTTGAAATCAAGGAAACATTTCATCTGCAAATTAACAAAGAGCAGCATTCAACATAAGGATAACATTGAACAAGATCCTATGAAAATACATAGCAGTTCTGATTACCTCAAGGAGAATAAAAAATGAACATATGGATATTTTTTGCAAGAGAATCATACAAAAGAATTTTACTGCCTTTGATATTTATGAGTGTTTATGTAGCCTTGGCAAGCGTCAAATACATTTTAGTCATCAAGTTTGATAACTAGAGGCGCTTGAGCGTCTGTATCGCTCCACAGGCCTGATTTTTCTGTAACGGTGAAGAGAAGTTTTTAACAATTACCATTCATTCCTGCATTTTAGGTCACCTAAGAAAAAAAAAATATGAAAAACATTGTGAGACAAGAAGAAAATAAAAGTAACCTGCATTTTCTTAGTTTTACACAATAATTTCTACCCTTTTTGATACAAGTTTTACTAATTTGAAGATTTATTATGTTGTCTGCAACATCTGAAATTTTGTCTTCTGGTTATAGTTAACTCATTACCAAACAACAACACTTTAGGGTTCTCCAAATGGAAAGCATTTGTAGATGAAAAAATAAAAGTGACTGAAAATTTGAAAGTTGTTTTGTGAAGGGTAGATAACATTGTGGGAAAGGGTTACCGGCATTTTCTCCTTTTCCCACAATGTTTTCTAAAGTCTTCTTTGTCAGGGATCAGTTTGACTGGATAACAAAATGCCTTATCACAACAGTAAAGCCCTGTCCCTCTTTGTAGTAGGTCACCAGTAGGTCAACAAACCTTTACCAGAACTAATCAAAGTGCAGAGGTTCTCTTGTTTTATATGAAAAGGATTATAGATTATGTAAAGCAACCATCTTAAACTCTTTACCAAATGACAAAATTTGGGATGTGACCAAACTGAAAGCATTTGCAGACAACAAATTAAACATTGTTGAAATGATGATTTCTTTCTTTGATAGAGTAGAAAACACTGAGGGAAAAGGAGAAAATGCTGATTACCAGCATTTTCTCCTTTTCCAAGAGTGTTTTCCAAAGACTTCTTCTTCAGGGTCATTAAAAGTCAGGATTGTATGGTAAAGACTTACCACCAAAGGAACTTACCTACAATACAACAATGAAATAAAAAAGAGTAGTCTGAGAGAAGAAATTTTTCAAAGATTGTACTTTATACCATAAAAGGAAAATGAGTCTCCCATAAAAGCCATGTTTTTTGACGGATCTTTTTTTTTTAAGGAATTCTGTAGACCTCTATCTAAGGATTATTCCTGCAAAAAAGTAATGCTATCCAATTAGCGGTTTGGGAGGAGAAGATTTTTAAAGGTTTTTTACTTTGGTTGCCATGGCAACCAGAATTATACATGGAACATAGTTATTTGAAGGAATTTGAAAGAGGACCACCTAAGGAACATTCCTGTGAAATTTGGTAAAAATCCAGTCAATAGTTTCTGAGAAGTTTTTTAAAGAAAAAGTTTACGGACGCACGCACGGATGAACGGACGCACGACGGACACAACGCCATGACAATAGCTCGCTGGCCTTCGGCCAGTGGAGCTAAAAATGATAATACATATAAACATGAATGTGAGATTTTCTATTTCTCACATGAAACAAATGACAGACAGAAAAATATCCCACATCATCACCTTCAGCCTCTATATACCGTTCACAGATCTATGTTTACTTTGTAGTTTTGTTTCAAATACAATGTATGTACAAACACAACTACATGTACATATTTCTGTGACATTTATACTGAAAAAAGAGTGAAACTGTATAAAGAGGGGTTAAGTCTACTCATTTCCGCAATGCTATTGATTTTAAGAGACTTTTGCTGCATTTCTCAGATGTATTTAGTAAAGTGTTACGTGAAAAAAATAAAGCTTTAAAGATTTCAAAACATATACATGTACTTATTTACACTGGGGTAGAAAAAGAATATGAAAAACAATGTGCTGCTCTGGAAAATGGATATTTCACATATCGCTGTGAATGAATTTTACAAGGCAATTTGTTCCGTTACATAAATACTTTGTCTCAAATCCTGCTGAAACATGAAATAGAATGGTCCTTTTCCATGCAGAATGTGTTGGCTGAGATTGGTCTATACTTTTTGCAGATGCATTACCTTTTTACCACACAATCCAGAGTTCTAACAACTCTCATGAAAGAAAGCTGTTGAAAACATTGTAGGAAAAGAGGGAAATGCTGGTAACCAACATTTTCTTCTTTTCCCACAATGTTTTCTTATCTTTCACAGACAAACCCCATTACTTGTGACACATTTACCATGTCCTTCGGAAATGCTTCCGATTTGGATCTGTCTAACATTTTGTCATGTGCTTAAGAGTTAACCCTTTACCACACAACAAAATTCTGGACATGTCCAATTTGAAAGAGCTTGCTGACTACAAATAGCATGCTGCTCAAATCACGATTTTTTTTCTTTAGATAGGGTAGAAAACATTGTGGGAAAAAGAGAAAATGCTGGTTACCAGCATTTTCTCTTTTTCCCACTAGGTTTTCCAAAGTCTTCTCTTTCAGAGTCATTAAAAGTCGGAATTGTGTGGTAAAAGGTTAAACAATCTGTATAGAAGTCCTTACCGGAAGTTTTGTTAGTGGTGGATTGCTGACAGATTTACCAAACGCATCTTCTTGAAACTGCAGAAGTTGAAGCACAAGATTCGACAATCCTTTGTTTGTTGGTGGATCGGCTTGCGTGTACTGTTAAAAAATCCAACAAAATTTTACATTGATTTTTAACAGGGTTTTTTTTTTATAATTCTTTTAATTCCAGCAGAAATGAAATACATTAGTCATGAAGCTGCTTGCTTATGCAGGCTGTATGCATTTGCACTGCACAGAACATGCAGTCTGATCTATGCTATCTGCTTCTTTGCAAGACATTCTGACAAATGCAGCTTTGAAATTGTCAGTGGCTTTAACACTACATTGAAATTTGCTTTATTAGCTAAAATTGAATTGCTGTGGCAAGAGGTTTTTCTCTCATTTAAATTGTCGGCTGCAAATACTTTTTGTTTTAATTTAATGAAATGAAAACCTTACAATGAACCTTAAACAGGTTTATAAAAACCGGTACCAGTTATCTGGTCAAGTTACAGAAATTTATAGAAGCAAAACACCTTTTCGAAATGGTTTCAATCATTATGACATGACTCATGATTCGTCACTGATTTTTTGTGTATGTTTTAAAAAAAATTATTTGAAATTTAGTTGAAAATGGGAGGCAAGCTTATTCTTATGATATCTGAAATATAGAATTTCAACTTGTAAAAGTTGCACGCACCTCTTGGTCGGTCTGTTTTGGGACCAAATGGACAATTTAAACAACACAATTATGTATTAAATGAAGGTTTTTCACTCATATAGGTGACATACTACAAGAAAAGGGTGCTGTCATAATGATAGGAGCAGACCCTTTCCTGAGGGATCGGGCTCATTCTAAGCTCAACCATCTGTAATGAATGTAGCATAAACCTTGAAATGGTGTGCTGCCAAGTTCGTGCTACTCGACTTCCATTTGTCAACCTGCCCCCCTTATAATTTTAGCCTTCGTTTGGCATTTTCTTTGTCCCTTTGTTCTGGGTGATACCTCTTCCATACTTGTTAAAGTGACAGCGAATTCAGAAAAGAATTTTGGCATTTCATGCCTGAAAAATGCCGATGTGACAGCAATGTGACAGCCAGTAAAGACGACACTATTTTGGCCAAAGGTCAAGAGGGCCCGAATTCGAAACAGCCCCACGTCAAAACAAACCATGTCTATTTAATTTATATATAACATTTCCCCACCCCAAAATACAGGTGACGAGAGAAGGAAAGATAAAATATAACAAACATGGGTCAGAAGAATACTTGGGCAGAGCCGTGGTTTTTTTTACATTATACAGGGTAGAGATTAATGAATCTCAGGAGATGATCACAGGGTTTTCCCTGGTGCACAAATTTGTGCGTTTTGACGCATATTTTACCTAAATGACCCGTTAAAATTTTCCGAGTGCGGGCATGGGACGCAGTTCAAGTGGGGAATCGAGAACCGTCGTAAATTTGACGAATAATGTGGGGGGGCGAATGAATTACAGACTGCGTCTATACACTTTCAATCGATTCAAAATTATACCTACTATCGTATGATACTATTCGGTTGTAAGCCAGTCTCGATAATTTGTAGACTGTGCGTACGTTTTTCGCTGTGTTTAAACGCTTTACACATGCGATAGAATGCAAAAACCAGTCGTTACCAGGCAACTGCATCATGTCGCAGTCTAAGTTGACAAACTTTTTCCAGCGAAGCGAGGCTGCAAGTGTCAGTGAAAACCAATCAGATCCCGAAAATGATAGTCCTGTACCCGGACCAAGCTCTCCGAAGAAGGCTCGTATTAAAAAAAAGAGGCTTTTGCGATAAATGGTTATCTAATTACGACTGCTTGTATTTAGACGACGATGGTAAAATGAAGTGTAGTCCATGCGTCAAGACTCGGCAAGACAACCCCTTTGTAACTGTCTGTGAAAACTATCGAAGTTCAACATTTAGTCAGACACCAAAAAACTGCCAGTCATATCACGGCCCTCAAAACGTTGAAGTTGAGTAGCAACATGACCAAAAGTATGAAAATTGCCAAGAGGGAGCATGAGAAACTTCAGACTAGTGGTTTAAATGTTCAGCGTCATGTTTTACAATTACGGACTGTCTATTGTATGGCCCAAAACGGAATTTCAGCCCGAAATTTTCCAGCCCTGATGAAACTTCAACAAGAAAACGGCTGTAGTTTAGCAGACGAATATTACACTAAGCCAGAAATTGTTTCAGAGATGGAGTCTGTGCTTGCTAATCAGGTTGAACAGTCACTATTGAATGATATTTTGGACAGCAGATTTTTTGGTCTTATGTTATTGGACCGCATTTTACTTCTCAAAATGTGACCCCTTACTGAGACAAATGACCCCCAAATATCAGGATTAGGGGGACACAATGACCCCCTTGAGAAAATGTCTAGGGAAAACCCTGTGATCAATCCCTAAATTAATTCACTTTCACATGCAGATAGTCCTAAACAATCAGACCTGAATTTTCATCAGTATGACTATTCTAAATTCAACGATTTTACTCATTCTGAATATATTTCTGGGCATCGGACTTCATACTTTGAAGACAGAACAAGTCTGACCTCCATTTTGACAGGTCTGTCGGATGCTCGCTTTGATTTTTCCCCAGGTCCACTTCGGATCAGCGCTATTTTTCCAGCCCTGGTAGGATCGGAAGTCCGAAGAAGAAGGTCGGTGGTCGCCTGATTTTTCTTTAACCCCCCCTTTAAGGTTGGTTGGGTAACCGGAAACACTGGGGTTTTTTTTGCCCTATGTATCTTACCTCTTTCTGTGACACATTCTTGTGTGTATAGCAGAGAAAAACTGTACATGATTTTTCTATTTTTTTACATGAATCACATACATCTACATTGCTTACTCAATATGGCCTACCACTACAACGCTCGCCCTACTTGTTTTCCGGCGACATTTTCACCAACTGATTATGTCTGTGGTTATAACAAGATTTCTTTTAAGCAAGACTTTTACTTAGAAGAAAGCATCCACATGCACGGATATTTAAAGGGAGATAATTTGATAAACACAATTACTTAGATTTATCTTGTAAGGTTACGATACCATTCATAACGAGCTGTAGTAAACAATTTAAGAAAGGTAGAAAATACTGGTAACCACCATTTTCTTCTTTTTCTACCAAGATGCAATCAAGGACACAAAAACAAATGAGAGGAAAACATCTTCCTGTAGCCCTCTTGAAATATCTTTTCCCACGAAATTCATGCAACTGAGCTGAATCTAAAATTTACAAATTCGAAAAGAACAAAAGATTCGTTCAGTCAGACGCCGGTTGAACACAAAGTTGGTTTTGTAGCCTGAATCAAGAAACGGTTCGATACAACAGCATTCATTTTTACCTTTTTACAGTTTTTATGTAGCCAAGTACGGACTGAGTCAAATTGTGCGATTGTTTCAACAGCTTCGAAAAATTTTGCATTTGGAGCTCCATCTTTCTTTTTGATCGCCGCCATTTTGTCTCTTGCGTGGGTAGTCCCGCAGTGAAGAATTCAACTTTCCCTTTTTATCATTTCTTGATTTTTTTAAATCTAATAGATCAAAATTTGAGTATGGTTTAGAAAATTCCAGAAATTTAGGGCTCCTTAACATCATTGTAGATCAATCTCAAGTCTGGAAAAGTCACTGTCAGATTCCATTGTGATTTTATGGTCAAAGGGAGAAAACTCGTACAATCTGCTTATCCGTTAGTTATTAAGAGTAGCCTCCCTTATTATGCCCCCCCACCTTCCACGGATAGTATTTTTGTCAACCATTACAAACAGGGTAGAGGTTAAATGTACACCGAATAAGTCTGTACACCAAAAAAATCTTATGTCAGTCATAATACGGCAACGCCCTAATTTTCATTTTACCGAAACTCCGCCCCATTCGGCAGCCCTTATCGCATTTCTACATGTACCGTGCCAATTTTCTACTCTATATTACGCTTAGATTTCAATACGAACTTTGAAATGTCGTCTGCATTTTTTTTTAAAGTTGGACAGTCTTTTATTTTTTGCCATCTCCTTATGGGTTAAATGGGTGGTTTGAAAATGTCAAATTGGGTGCCCGCTTAATGCACAGTTCCTGACTAGATTTGTGTAACTATAAACTCCGCCCATAGGCGGTATCGGATAAAAATAGACATCAGACTTAAACGGTGTACAGACTTATTCGGTGAACGTTTAACCTTTACCTTACGCGTTACACTTTAAGAACCACTGCGTGTTTGAGTTATACCCGTACAGTAGATCGAAAAACCCGGACCCTCTGTTAATCCTCGCCATGCTAACAGACAAAAATTAAACTTAAAAAAAGGAAGAGCGAGATAGAGAAATACGACCGTGCAACAAAAACTTGCTATTTCAAAGGAGGTCCAAGATCAGATCGACGTCCATTAGAACATCAAAATTTAGCCTGTGCATATTTTTAAATTTATGGTTTGGCCGCAGGTTACCTTCAGTCTGAAGGGTCTGCTCCGATGCTATGTTTGTGACTGGTCTTCGCATACAGTATGCGAAGACCAGTCACAAAAATAGCATCGGAGCAGACCTTTCAGATTGAAGGTAGCCGCGGGTGTTTCCCTGTGTCAAAGACTGATGCTGTTGCGTTATTTTCAATCAATGATTTTCTGAGTGATTAAGTATACAAAGTGAAAAAGAGTGACCTCCTTTCTTTAAACCCCTTCCACTCAACAAAAAGAAACGGGGTGGGTGGGGGGCTTCATTTAGAATCAACATCAATAATGTCGGGAAAAAAAATGCAGATAGATGGATCTATATCTTTCATTTATATTTCGTAGCTTGGAAGATTCAGGTATGCTTTCACTTTCTGTTAGCTGTTCCTTACAGTCAATGATCTAGGAAGTTATTGCAATTTGACAATTCAGCAAATATTAACGATAAAGCATATTTGTTGATAACCTCGAAAATATATGGCGTAGGTTAATAAGTTGAAATTGTAAGTTTAAAAGAAAACTTGTGTATCGTAAACACTAATCAGTTAATTAATTTCATAATGAAACAAAAGATACATATACTGCGTGAACTCTTACTTTGATAATCGACTTGTTACTTCCGTGTTTAAATTTTGGCGGTCGGCTTGTTTATAAATGTGACGAAATACAAGGGAGACTACTGCCTATTTACAAAGTAGTATCCACGTCTGCAATTAGTTTTTCTTTCTTTAACCTATCTTCTTCTACCTACGGCCGAATCTTCTCGTAGGTGGTCCGAATCTTCTTGGGTCCGAATCTTCTTAAGATTTCGTGTTGGGCCGAATCTTCTTTGGTCCGAATCTTCCTCCACCCGTTTTATGCTATCTACAAATATAAGGGAGGTAACTCTGCCATTAAGAAAGTGATGTCAGTATATACGAGTTTTCTCCCTTTGACCATAAGTTTTTTCCTAATTTAAGCTGGTTTCCAATTCATGCACACCTGTGTGTAGAACTTTCCATTAACCAAAACCAGTGTAATCAGGGTGGAAAGAAAGTAAAAGAGTTCATGAAATAAATGAAATTTAAAAGTCGAACAAATGATTAAATAAATCAATGAGAGAATGTTTACCCATTATAGGTTGCCTTTGTTTTAGAATGAATCTTGTTTGAATTATTTCCCATGTCATTTTCCTGCCAAAATGGTACTGCTGAATCAAATTGAAAAATAAGCAGATCTTCTATATTCTCTGAACATAAATTCTTAATAGAATAGTATTAGAACCTGTCATAGTTGCTTTCACACCCCTTATTGAATTATATGTATTCTATGAAACTGTAAAAAAAACCTGCAAGAATCTTCAGGGGTTGATCCAGGATTTTTTTCAGGGGGACGGGGGAGGAGGGGGGGGGGGAAGGGGGCATGTTACGGAAAATTGATTTGATCATTACCTTCTCTTTTTTTTTTTTATCGGTATAATATTATGATGGCCTTACCAGGACACCAGTCTAGCCTTACCAGTTTTCGATGGACTTAATTGACAAATTTTGCAATAGCATATCGCAATGAAGTCTTTTTTACACCAAAAATATGTTATAAACAAAAAAAAATTCTGACTGAATCATGCGTGATATATTCAATGGTAACAACATATTTCACCCCTTAACCCATTACCACACAATCCCTACTATTGAAGATCCTGAGAAACAAGCCTTTAGAAAACATTGTGGGAAAAGGAGAAAATGCTGGTCACCAGCATTTTCTCCTTTTCCCACAATATTTTCTACCCTTCACAAAACAATTTTTATATTTTCAGTCACTTTTATTTTTTCGTCTGCAAATGCACTCGATTTGGACAAATCTAAAATTTTGTCGTCTGGTAATGTCTTAATCTTGTGAGAGAAGTTGAATTTGTGCATGGGAAAACATGGCTCTGTTTTGTGTCTTTTAATAAATATGGGACAGCAATTGGCAAATGGTGGGGTATCATGTCTCTTCACTGTATCACGTAGCATGTTTTCCATCTGGGCCTGTCAATTACGTTGCACTTCACAGCGATATGTTGCTTATTGCCATGGCTGTAATTGTCATTGCTAATTGATTCACAGAGCATAGCCATGTATAAGAGAGAGGCTGCAGGTGACTAGCAATAACGTATTTGTAGCTAGAAAGGCGGCTTAGGCCCTTGATACCGACAAGATTAGATGTATGTGTGGAAATGACAGTTGGATAAAAACAGCTGTTGATCACAGTTAAACAAAAGACAGATGACTTGTGAAAAAAAGTATTATTGCATATCTCTTTTATATACCATTGTCAATCTGCTCAACAGGTATGTCCCATTTGCTGAACTGAGGCTTATAAATGTATATCCCTAAAATAAAATAATCTGAACAAAGGCAATTTTTTCACACACTAAAACAAAGTTTTTTTTTATTAATTTGGCAAATTTAACATCAATCAATTAAATGAAGTATATTACAAATTCTAACAGATAATTTTTATAACACTTTGCACTTAAAAAGCTCATCATGTCTCTGGGAGAATAGTAATGGAAAAACAATGTGGACAGTTGTCCTCGTTTTTGAGAAATTTGCCTTCAAAGAAGTTTTCAAAAGTCAGCTTATATTGGATTTAATGTGCCTTTCTTCAATAGTCAGCTAAACAGGACTATTACAGGAAAAAATATACAAATATGTAAGTTTTACATCATTTTAAGTTAAGTTAAAAGTTGTGAAAAATAAACCACAAATTCGATCGATCTGATTAATCAAAACAATCATTACTTCATTATTAATGAAAATAATAAAAAAAATTGTGATCAGTCTCCTGCACTTTACAATCTCAGTATAAAGAATTCTCAACGATGTAGCAATCAACATAGTTGACAATCTGCCAAAATAACCAGGTTAATGGATAGATCGTCTAAGGCAAGTTTTGCTATACTGCAAGAATAAGTTTTTAAAACACAATGTGCAACAAATGACCTAGTTTTTTACTCCGTTTCTTTTTTAGGGAAAACTTGGCGGCCGAAGAACTGACCATTTTTGGAAGAAAAATGGATGCGTTGTCTATGCATGTCATATTCTTTGAAGATTCAACCTGTGTTATATGACGCATCACCAGCTCCGATATCAGGCAGACTGTAGTAATATGGGCTATAAAGTAGCAATGGAGAAAATGATAATTTTTTATCAATACTTTTGAGGAAAAATCAGGCCTGTGTTAGTCCTAGATTTCTCTTAACTGCTGATCATAGCTGAGTGAATCATATAAGGTAACGTTTTATTGAGTAAACGTTTATTTAATTTTGAAAGTAATGGTTGTCACGTGGTAAAGTGGTTCGGTTCTGTACCCAGGATGCCCAAATTAGATAGATGAGTATTTATAGTATGCCATCTAGTGGAAGATAATGAAAATGGATGTTGAAATGACAAAAAAGGGGGAGAGGGGGGAGGGGTCGCAATGACAAAAAAGTGTCGAAATAACCAGTGTCGAAATGACCAGGTGTCGAAACACTTGATACCATTATATTGCCAGGTGTATGCAATTTCAGAAAAGTGCTGTTGCCTGCAAGAAAAGTTTATTGAATCAATGTGATGATATGAAGCTGGGGTTCAATAATCTTAACTCTTTACCACACAAGGAATATTTAAACTTTACCAAATTGAAAGCATTTGCAGACAACAAAATAAAGGTGACTGAAAAATTGAAATTTGTTCTGGGAAATGTAGAAAACACTGTGGGAAAAGGAGAAAATGCTGGTTACCAGCATTTTCTTCTTTTCCCACAGTGTTTTCAAAAGGCTTCTTTCTCAGGGGCGTCAAAAGTAGGGATTGTGTAGTAATGGGTTAAAGACAAACAATAACTCCAACTCATACTGTCATATACATTCTGTGCTGTCATTTCAGTCATAAAAATCTGTATTGATGTTTCAGATATAAATGTTGTAGTTGTTTTTTTTTTAACTTAAAATTACTCCAATTGTCAATTTTCGCGTTTAAACATTTTTAAATTTGCAGGAGTTTTCTCTTTCAGAATTCTTTTAATATAAGGTGTTCGAATAGAAAAAGAGATAACAGTAACTTGTCGTCCAAATATGTAGCAGAGAGATAGAGAGGAATGGGGACACAGACAGGCAGATGTACAGACAAACATGCAGAAGGAAGAGAGGGGGACAATTCTGAGTTGAGTTCTATAAAATGAGGTAGATGATAAGAAAAAAAACGTGACTTTCTCGAAGCAGAATAAGGAAAAAAAATATGCATCATATTTTGCTGCTTGTAATTTGTATCACAACACGTTTTGTTCATTCTTATAAATGAAGCTACTTTTTTTTTTTTAAAAAGCCGATACAAGCTATTCCGGAAACGTTAAAAATGATTTTTAACATTACCGGAAAAGTGGTGTGATATATTTCCAAGGGAGATGACTCTGTTCGAAATAACAACAAGCTGCTCATCCACCAAACAGAACAAACATCGAAACCCAATGCAAACATGAAGAAATCGGAACTAGTGAAAAACATTTCAACAAGCAATTGCGCCTCAGAATCTGACCCACCATCCATTCCAAAACGAAGGTTGCTTTAGGTTTTTTTTATCATTAATTTGCGTGATCGCTTCGATGGCTGGGTGTATTTAAAAGAATTAGAAAATCGGGTGTTGGTCCGAAGTGTTACGCAACGCCACAGACACCCGATCGTTAATGCTACGTTTATCCCTTTTCCAAATAATCCCTGATTTTCACGACCCTGAGAAAGAAGCTTTTTGAAAACGTGGCGGAAGGAGAAAATGCTTGTTACCAATGCTAGTTGCCAATGAAGTAAAACAAGGGAGTGTGTGTGATGTGGCCATTGTGGGACTCTAACCCATGGGGTCCTACTAAAACACGCCGTACCAGAAAAATACGCCGTACCATACGCCGTACGGATTAAAACACGCCGTACCAAAATGTGAATTATATTGTATGCTTCTTTTGGTATTTTTATATTGAAAAACATATAATCTAACCTTAGTAGCAATATTATTGCCCAATTTTTCATATTTGTCAAGTTATTGGTAATTATAGACATTCGTGTACGGGACCAATAGGTGCCCCTTACGCCGTACCAATTACATGAGCGTCGTACGAATTTTGAGGCACAAAACAACCAAAATAATAAGAACTTATGGTACAATATGCAATTATCTACTTATTTACGAGTTCGTGTTGTTCTATTTCATGTCTTACAGAGGTTGTAGGTACATGTCAAGCATCCAGCATGTATTTACAGAAGGGAAATAACTCTGTGGTACTGAGCAAGTTTATACAGAGAACTTAACGTTTCATTACTTTAATGAAACCTTGTGAAAAAAAATAAGAAATTGCTGGTCTTGAAAAATAAGGTTATTGAAAATATTTAGGTAAAAGAAGAAAATGTTGGTAACCCTCCCGTAACAAATTTCATTTGTGTCGTCAGCAAATTTGGACCATTTGAAAATTGTCGATTGGTTAAGATTAAATGATTGTACATAGAACTTTTAGCCCTTAAAATGTTTCCAGACTCAACGACGTGGACGTGGTTCTACAATGAGTCCTTTTGTTTTTAGTTTATTTCACTGTTATTATTTCAAACTATTTTATGAATTTATAATATTAAACTCAGTTTTATTTTTTCATTCATTAATCCATTTTTACATTACTAGTTCTGATGTTTTACAGTCAGTACCGTTGCCCACTGCGAATGAATTAACCCTTTCCCAAACAACAAATTTTAGACTCTTCCATACTGAACTAGTTTGCTGACGACAATTTAAAACTTGGTGAAAATGATGGGAAGTTCTCCAAAAGGTTAGAACACAAGAGCAATGTTTCTTGTCTTCACAGTGTTTTCAAAAGATTTATACTGCAGACACTTAAGAAAGGGTTGTCTGGGAAAGGTCACTTCGCCGCTTCCAAGACCCTACTGAAGAAGGGCTCGCAAGTCATCATCACACTTAATGTGAAGAAATACCTCCAAGAAGGGATGAAACTGTCCCGCTTAGCAGATGGAAACATCGCTGCATGTGGAAACAGATCGGGTGTAATAAAGCCATGTTTCCTTAAATGTGTGACTGTAAGAAAACGGCCCTTCTAAGGGCCAACCAACAACGACCCTTCCAAACACCAACGGCCCTTGCTAAGGCCACCAATTTCACAGAAATCTATCTTTGCGAAAAACTGTCTTAAAAACTGCCCTTCTCAGTGCCAACACATTGAAGTAAACGGGAAAAGACGTTACCCTCATCATCCCCTTTCTCAATAAATAAAAAATGACGCGAAAATGGGTTCTTTCTCAGGTATTTCCTGGGGCAAGAAAATTCAGGGCCCTTGCCTAGTACTGGTAAAAACGGGAATAAAAATATGTGAGCTTCCGCAGTGAAATAATGTACTTAAAGTGGTGTAAATCACCATAAAAATCAACCAATCAACATTTGCCAGTCAAATTTCTTTACATTGTTTATTGGTAAAAAATCACCGGGACAAAAGAAAAAGAACACATGTTTGTGAAACACGAATGCCCCCGTTTAAGCAGACGGACAGGCGGACAAGGGTAAAGCTATATGGCCCTGATCTTCCGATGCCGGGACATAAAAAAATAAAATAGATTAATCTAACTAAATATTAATTTATAGTTTATTGATTGCAAGAGTTGTGATGACAATTTTCGGAAGATAATCATTCAAATCGGCACATGTAAAGGTTGAGAAAGTGTTACTGAGGGCACACAAATTGGATTATCTAAGTTCGCCTATCCTTTTTTTTCCATACCGTGTTTTCTACCCTTTTGGAGAACTCTCCGCCATTTTCATCAAGTTTAAAATTGTCGTCTGCAATCTGTTTCAGTTTGTATGGGTCTAAAATATGACGTATGGTTAAAAGTCAATTTTTTCACAGTGCGCAACGATACAGCATGGAAAAACAAGCACTAAATGGAAAAATTGATTAAAGAATGAAAAAATATAGTCCACGTTCTACAATCATTATCTTTTTACCAAACGACAAAATTGTAGACTGTTCTAGATTTGCAGACGACACAAATGAAACTTGTGTTCTTGGAGGGTTGAAAACATATGAAAAGGAGAAAATACTGGATACTAGTATTTTGTCCTTTTCCCAAGGTATTTTCAAAAGCCACATTTTTTAGGATCAGAAAAGAAGAGAAACGGTCATAAGCAATTTCTCGTTTTTCCACAAGGTTTCATTGAACTGATGTTTAACGTAAAGTTCTCTGTATAAACTTCAGAGTTGTTTCCCTTCTGTAAACATCCGCTGGATAAATACTTGACATGTAACTGCAACCTTTGTAAGACATGAAATAGAACAACACGAACTCGTAAATAAGTAGATAATTGCATATTGTACCATACATTCTTATTAATTTAGTTGTTTTGTGCCTCAAAATTCGTACGGCGCTCACGGTCCCCGGCGCTCATGTACATGTAATATTGGTACGGCGTAACGGGCACCTGTTGGTCAGGTGCAAGAATGTCTAATATTGGCAAATAACTTGACAAATATGAAAAATTGGGCAGTAATATTGCTACTAAGGTTAGATTATATGTTTTTCAATGTAAAAATACCAAAAGAAGCATATAATATAATTCACATTTTGGTACGGCGTGTTTTAATCCGTACGGCGTATGGTACGGCGTATTTTTCTGGTACGGCGTGTTTTAGTAGGACCGAACCCATGATACCCGGAACACTACTACTGCAGCGCAACCAATCTGAGCTAACCGGGCATCAGGTCATTAGTCTACTTTACTCAGTACCATACAACAATATTTTAGACAGGTCCAAATTGAAAGCATTTGCAGATGACAAAAAAAAGTGACTGAAAATTTGAAATTTTTGTGAAGGGTAGAAAACATTGTGGGGAAAGGAGAAAATGCTGGTTACCAGCATTTTCTCCTTTTCCCCACAATGTTTTCTAAAGGCTTCATTCTCAGGTGCGTCAAAAGCAGGGATTGTGTGGTAATGGGTTAAGTGAACCACCATAAATGTCATTAGCAGAGGACCTGAGATTCAACCTGATAATCCTCAAGTGTTTGATGTCTGAGCATGGAGAACATGTTAACTCTTTACCAAACAAAAAATTTTTAGACTTGTCCAAAATGAAAGCATTTGCAGATGACATAATAAAAGTGACTGAAAATTTGAAATTTCTTTTGTGAAGGGAAGAAGACACTGTGTTAAAAGGAGAAAATGGTGGTTACCAGTATTTTTAGCTCCACTGGCCGATGGACAGCGAGCTATTGTCATGGCATTGTGTCCGTGGTCCATCCGTCCGTTGGTCCTAGCATGAGTCCGTAAACTTTTTCTTTAAAAAATTTCTCCTCAGAAACTATTGACTGGATTTTACCAAATTTCACAGGAATGTTCCTTAGGTGGTCCTCTTTCAAATTCCTTCAAATTATTGTGTTCCAAGAAGATTCTGGTTGTGATGGCAACCAAAGTAAAAAACCTTTAAAACTCTTCTCCTCCAAAACCGCTATTTGGATAGCATTATTATTTTGCAGGAATGTTCTTTAGATAGAGGTCTACAGAATTCCTTAAAAAAAAAAAAGATCCATCACAAAACATGGCTTTTATGGGAGACTCATTTTCCTTTTATGGTATAAAGTAAAATCTTTGAAAAATTTCTTCTCTCAAACTATCCGTTGGATTTCATTGTTGTATTGCAGGTAAGTTCCTATGGTGGTAAGTCTCTACCATACAATCCTGACTTTTAACAACAAGAAATCTTTGGAAAACACTCTTTGAAAAGGAGAAAATGCAGCTAATCAGCATTTTCTCCTTTTCCCTCAGCGTTTTCTACTCAATCAAAGAGAGAAATTATCATTTTATCAATGTTTGATTTGTCGTCTGCAAATGCTTTCAGTTTGGTCACATCCCAAATTTTTTCGTTTGGTAAAGAGTTAAAGATGGTTGCTTTACATAATCTATAATCCTTCTCATATAAAACAAGAGAACCTCAGCACTTTTATTAGTTCTGGTATAGGTTTGTTGACCTACAGGTGACGTAGTACAGAGAGGGACAGGGCTTTACTGTTGTGATAAGACATTTTGTTATCCAATCAAACTGATCCTCCAACTTCAATAAAACAATTGTTACAGTACATATTTTCTATATTTTGATGTTTCCTTACCCAAAATGGTTTGTTACAAGACCCTCTTTACGGTAATTATAACCAGAAGACAATTTTTTTATAACTGGTCATAATTGAAAGATGTTGCAGACAACATAATATATCTTCAAATTAGTAAAACTTGTATCAAAAAGAGTAAAAATTATTGTGTAAAACTAAGAAAATGTAGATCACTATTACATGTATTTTCTTCTTTTCTGGCAATGTTTTTCATAGCTTTTTTTTCTTTAGTGACCTAAAATGCAGGAGTGAATGATAATTATTTAAAACTTCTCTTCACCGTTACAGAAAAATCAGGTCTGTGGAGCGATACAGGCGCTCAAGCACCTCTAGTCTCCGTTTCCCACAATGTTTTCAAAAGGCCTCTACCTTAGGGTCGTTAAAAGTCGTCATTGTGTGGTAAAGGGTTAAACCTTGAAAGGATCCTTAGAAACACATGAGAGGCATGACAGAACCTGACAGGCTGTGCCTCTGTGGTAGAGGAAAAGTTTAATCATAGTAGATCTGTAGACAGTCACACTGTGGAGCTAAGCAACCCATTCCCTCCATAGATTGTCATACATATCATACAGTACAGTGAAGAAACCTCGCCAGACCTAACTGAACTTTGTAAAAAGAAATACATATCAGTCTGGAATCACACTGGCTCTATAGCTTATTCCTGTAAAGATGGGGAGTGACATATTTGTAGTTATATATACCTGGCTGTTTTTGAAGAAATCTCTTGAGTTATATTGTCAAAGCCCTGGCATTGCTCTTGTCTGCATTTGTGTCGTCATCTGCATTGTCAAGCTAAAACATTTTATTATATCATTAAGATATTTACTTCAAACTTAGAAAGGTTCTTAACTCATTACTAAACCACAATATTTTAGGTTTGTCCAAATCGAAAGCATTTGTAGATGACAAAATAAAAGTGACTGAAAATTTGAAATTTGTTTTGTCAAGGGCAGTAAACATTGTTGGAAAAGGGGAAAATGCTGGTTACCAGCACTTTCTCCTTTTCCCACAATGTTTTCTAAAGGGTTCTTTCTCGGGGTTGTGTGGTAATGGGTTAATTATCAAAAGGAGAACCTATACTATAAGGGCAGGTAATCATCAAATTTTTTTTGATAGTTACACCCCTTTTTCATCTTAAGAATTTCAATGAAAGACAACCACGTTTTTTGATAATATGTTGATAACGATTTTTTTTTAAGGCAAGAGCTGCTTAAGTGGAATGGTTGGGGTTACAAGGACTCCAAGTTTATTGTGAACAAAGATAACCAGGTTGAATTTACAGGCGAAAGGTATGGATTTAAATGAGATGAAAATGCTATCACTGTGTAACAATATTCTCCTTCGACTCTTTCCCACACAACAAAACTTTAGACTTGTCCATATTGAAAAGATTAGTAGGCAACAACATAAATTTTGTTTAATAACTCTTTACCAGACAGCAAAATTATAGACTGGTCCAACATGAAAGCAGTCACTTATTGACCTGGAAATTTGTTTTGGGAAGGGTATAAAACAGAGTCTTGAAAACCCAGGATTGTTTGGTAAAGTGTTAAATAATAAAATATACCCTAGAAAGGGCAAAGAACATTTTTGGAAAAAGCTGTTTATCGGCATTCTCTTCTTTTTCCAGAATGTTTTATTAAGACCTCTTCTTTACGCTCATTAAAACTTGTGATTGTTTGAAACAGAATTAGATGCTTTCAAAGCCCCCTTTCTCTAGGGATTGCCCCTTAACTCGTTACCACATGGCAAAATTTTAGACCTATCCAAATTGAAAGCATTTGCTGACAACAATTTCAAAGTGGCTCAAATGGTGCAATATTGCTTTGATAGGGTAGAAAACTTTGTGGGAAAAGGAGAAAATGCTGGTTCCTTTTCCCACAATGTTTTCAAAAGGCGTCTTCATTAGGGTTGTTAAAAGTCATCATTGTGTGGTAAAGGATTAAAGGGGTAAGTAGCTTTCTTAGATGAGTGGACTGTGGTGCAGACAGTGTTCATGTTACAGTAAATTGTCTAATGAACAAAGTCTGTAACAGAAACAATTGAACAAATGCATAGCAGAAAAACAGGGACCAGGCAGGATTCGAACATAGAATGTATGGACAAAAGATCAACAAAATAACCACTGAGCTAAAGAGAATTCTCCCAAACATAGTTTATAGGTATTGTATTTAAACTGGGATGAAGCCATGCATGAAGGAGTGGTTTCCTGTGACACACCCTCTCTCAAAGTCATCATTTCTCAAGGACTAAAAGCCTTATTAGGGCAACCAATGGGATTAATGGCTCAATGGCCAATCCTGGATGAGTCCCCATCTTTAGAACAAAGTTGGTAACAAAGAAACAGATGAACAAATGCATAGCGCAATCACAGGGACCAGGCAGGATTCAAACCTAGAAAACCCAAACGAAAGACCAACACCATAACCACTTAGCTAAAGAGAATTCTGTCTAACGCAGTGGTTAGGTATTGTATTTTACCCTTTACCAAACGACAAATTTTTGGACTAGACCAAATTGAGAGCATTTGCAAAGGACAGCTCAACTCTTGCTGAAAACATGATTTCTGTCTATGATAGGGTAGAAAACATTGTGGGAAAAGGAGAAAATGCTGGTTACCAGCATTTTCTCCTTTTTCCACAATGTTTTCAAAAGCCTACTATTGCAGACCCAGGGATTGTTTTGGAAAGGATTAAACAGGGATGAAGCCATGCATGGAGTGGTCTCCCCTAACATTTGGCTTAGACAATATTTCAAGAATCAGTTAATCCTTTACCAAATGGCCAAAATATGAATATGTGGAGACAGTGAATTTTGTGTTGCTCAAATGATGAAACTGGCATTTAGTTGAAAACATTGTGGAAAAGATTGTAGAAAATTTCACTGGAAGATGAAGGAGAAAAAACGCTGGTTTACATCATTTCTTCCTTTCCCCACAAGAAGCTGTCTTTCTCAGGGTCATTAGAACTTTATTTTGGATTGTGTGGTAAAGGCCTTTGAAAGTGTTTTTCTTTTACGAATTTTAGATATCAGTTAAGTGGACATGTCTTACCTAATCTTCGAGACTGGATGTGTGCCACTGTTGGCATCAGCCTGGATCACAAAACACCACCTCAGGTAGGGATCACAGAGGTCTTGTACAATCTATTATGCCTAACCCTTTTACAAACTACCCCATGTTTTGACAGCCCCAACCAGGAAAGCTTTTAGAAACATTGTGGAAAAATGATAAAATCCTGATAAATACATTTTTTACATTGTTGGTACAAGTCTACTCCTTTGTGTATCAATTTCTCAACTGCAAATGTTTTCAGTTTTGACAATTTTTAAAATTCTTCATTGACAGCAAAGGTTATTACCTTGCTAAATGCATTTTTTAACTTTTTGTTTTGCAGACAACCATTAAATTTTGTGAAATTATTGTGGAAAAAAGACAAATGAGCCATGATCTATGGAAAGGAGCTTAATTCATCTGTGAAAAATTTCAACCCAGGTCAGCAGTTAGTGCAGGCTGACCTGGGTCACACTTTTTGCTATTTGTCAATTTTAAATCTGTCAAAGGAAAAGACTATCACATGATTAAGTTTAAGTTAAAAATAGTGGAACACCAAGCCTTGAAATGTCCTTGGCCTCATCAAGGATCATTTCTCTTTGTTGAATATCTATAATACAAACCTTGTTAATAACTCTTCACCAAATGACAGAATTTCAAAGTTACCACTTGCAGACAGCAACTCAAGTGTGACTTAAATGATGGAATTTATCTCTGATATGATAGAAAACATTGTGCAAAAAGGAAAAAAATGCTTGTATATTCAGCATTTTCTCCTTATCTCAAAATGTTTTCTGAAGCTTTCTTTCTCTGTATCATTTGAAGTCTGGATTAATTGAAAAAGGGCTTAGACACATACCTTTTACAGTATGGTTACAGTTAGTTAATGAAATAGTTGTTGTAATAAAATGATCAGACATTTTCTAAATTGGTATTTATATTTGTATTTCATGATTGAAAACATTTTGACAAAATTCGAACTTATCAAGATACATGTACCAATGAAATTTGATCGTAATGTTTTCAACAGCTGTCAGCCACTGAAATCTTGACCTTTCAAGATATATGAATGTCAGTAACCCAATACTGATTAGTGCCAGATTAATTCCTGCAGGTAACTATTTCATCTTGATGAATTTTTATCATGTTTATGCTGCCAAATTGTATTTACTTCAGTTACAGTTCTATTCTTAATAGCTTGTATATAAATTTTTCAGTCAGAGATGATGGCCAAAGATATGCCTATACCAATACGTAATGAAGAATACCTGAGTGAACTTCGACGGACAAACATTAATTATTCAGATGACTGCCAGGATAGGCTCTTTAGAGCTCATGGTAAAAAAAATGGCCTCTTCATTCAATTTAACCCTTTACCAAACAAAACAAGTTTAGACTTGCCCAAATTTAAAGTTTTTGCAGATGACAAGACAATTTGGTGTCCAAAACACAAAGTCGCTTTTGGGAGAGTAGAAAGCATCTTGGGAAAAGAAGAAAAAAAAAAGGAAAATGCTGTCTGCAATTGCCTTCAAATTGGATATTTTTAAAATTTTGTTGTTTTGGTCATTAGTAAATCTAAAGTTGATGAACTTTTTTTACAGTGGATTTAAATAAAAAGATTGGTACAGATTTCTACTTGCATGTGTCAACTTATGCTAGATGATTAGTTATAGCCCTCTTCTTACATTTTTAAAGTTAACCCTTTCCCAAACGACAAATTTTTGGACTAGACCAAATTGAAAGCATTTGCAGACGACAATTCAACTCCTGCTGAAAAGATGATTTCTGTCCATGATAGGGTAGAAAACATTGTGGGAAAAGGAGAAAATGCTGGTTACCAGCATTTTCTCCTTTTCCCACAATGTTTTCAAAAGGCTACTATTCCAGACCCGTAAAAACCAGGGATTGTTTGGGAAAGGGTTAAGCTAGTCATACATTGATACTACTTTGATGTATTTACCTATGCTGATCATGTGTTAACCTTTTACCACACAATGACGCCTTTTAACGACCCTGAGAAAGAAGCCTTTTGAAAAACATTGTGGAAAAGGAGAAAATGCTGGTAATCAGCAGTTTGTCCTTTCCAACAATGTTTTCAACCTTAATAAAGAAAGAACGCACCATTTGAACCACGTTGAAACTTCATCTACAACTGCTTTCAATCTAGACAAGGTAAAAATTTTGTCATCTGGTAACACTTTAATGCTACTAGAATGTATTTACTTTTGCAGGTCATACATTGAATGAAGTGTTCATTTTAAGGGAGGGCAAATTTAAAAGGATTCCAGATGTAGTAGTTTGGCCAAGTAAGATGTTGTTTTGTCTTTTCACTGAGGTTAACAGTCTTTCATTGAAATTAGTGCAGGAAAATGAGAAAGAGTTTTCTTATTATCTCTTGGATTTTGCTCCACTTATTTATGTAAAGATCCATGGAAAACAAGGTTAAAAATAGTCAACATTATTTAACCTGTTACCACACAATCCCTTCTTTTGACGACCCTGAGAAACAAGCCTTTAGAAAACATTGTAGGAAAAGGAGAGAATGCTGGTAACCAGCATTTTCTCCTTTTCCCACAATGTTTTCTACCAGTCACTAGTCCTGGTTATAGTTGAAAACACTATTATTCTTCATTGAACCCTATCTTATGGATACTCATTAGAACTGTCTCATCAAGACAATTCTAATAAGTACAAGCAACATAGGGTTAGGAAGAGAAATAATGGATTTAGAATATCGTAACTCCTTCTTATCTTGAGCTCTTTTATACTGTTCATCTGTTTAAGACAGATGAACAGTATAATACAGAGCAGATGCTTAACCCTGTACCACACAATTAGACTTTTAAATGACCTGAGAAAAAAGCCTTCTGAAAACATAATGTGAAAAGGAGAAAAGGCTGATAAACAGCATTTTCTCCTTTTTCAAGAACGTTTTCTTCTCCTCTGGAAACAGATTTCAGATTTTTCAGTCACTTTAAGGTAAGACCTGTGTAATGGAAAACAGCTATTTCCACTAAAATATCATCATGCAAAATTAGCTATAATTAAAAATGAGTATTATTGAACTATTTTCACCTTTTCATTTTTTCCATTTTTTCCTTCTTTGAATTATCATTTATAAATCTAAAACCGCCATATTCTCAATTGAAAAAGAGATGAAAATTACCTCCCTTTTTAGAAAACAAACACAAGTATCAAAAAATAGTTTCAAGATAGACATAAACGGAATTTCTGATCCGTTAGAAATGTGCAAAAATATTATTTCTGCATAAATCCTTATTTATCCTTATTTAACAACCAATTAGAATTTTTGCCAAATGTTCACCGGAAGTGCATTACACAGGTCTTACCTTAATTTTTTCATCTGCAACTGCTTCTCAATACCGGCCAGTCTAAAATTTTGTCCTTTGGTAATGAGTTAAAAGACCGACAAATAGGCAAATTGAATTAATGCAAAAAAAAAATTACCAATAAAATAAAACATGAATTCAGAATAATTATATTTTACAGGCTGTCATAATGATGTAGTAAAAATTGTAGAACTGGCAACTAAACATGATGTGGCAATCATTCCATTTGGAGGTTTGTAAATTCATGTTTGTTTACATATCAAACAGTTAACCCTTTACCTCATAAGGCATTTCTATGGTATCTCTAATTGGCCTTAAATAACAGCAAGGATGAAGCTGTTCCTTATGTGTATATGACACCTTTTGATAGCATAGAAAACATTGTGGCAATAGGTGAAATTGCTCGTCATGAGCAATTTCACCTTTTTCCACAATGTTTTCCAAAGGCTCCTACAAGCTATGCGTAGAAATGAGAATCTATGGAGTAAAGCGTTAACTCTTCACCATACAATCCTGACTTTTAATGACCATGAGAAAGAAGCGTATAGAAAACATAGTGGGAAATAGAGAAAATGCTCATAACCAGCATTTTCTCCTTTTCGCACGATATTTTCTACCCTATCAAGGTCAGAAATCATAATATTACCAAGATTTAGTTCGTAGTCTGCAGATGCTTTGAATTTGGTCCAGTCTAAAAATTTTTCCTTTGGTAAAGAGTTAACTAAATGTTATATCCTGTAAAGCTGAACTTTATACCAAGATTTGAATTGTTGTAGATGGTAAAACAAAAGATGAATTATACAAGAAGTTTTATACTTTACCAAATAATCCGAAGTTTTAATGTCTTTAAAGGATGCTTTCGAAAACATTGTTGGAAAAAGAGAAAATGCTGATAATCAGTATTTTCTCCTTTTCCCACAATTTTTTACCCTTCAGATGAAAAATCCAATGATTTAAACTTCATTTGATATGATTTCTGCAACTGCTTTCAATTTGGACTGATCTAAATTTTTGTTGTCTGGAATAGAATTAACTTTACCAGATAACAGACCTTAGACACATGATTGTTGAAAGATATGTAAACAACTAAGTGAATGGCTACCGTCATTTGTCCCCTTTTCCAAAGTGTTTTTGAAAGATTTCTCCGTCAGGTTTGCTAAAAGCTACAAGTGTTATGTAAAAAGTTGCATTCAGAATAGATGTTCTACATCGCTCTTGGTCTTTTTTTATTCTGACTAGGTGGCACCAGTGTGTCAGGAGCTCTAGAGTGTCCACAAAATGAAACCAGAATGATTGTCTCCCTTGATACTTCACAAATGGTAAGGAAAAGAACCAGGCTTTCTACACTTAGATCATTTCAAATTGCATTTCTACACTTATCCTGTAGATAAAGCTGGAATATTTTTGAAAATGGGATAAATCTATCAATGCATCTTTTCTGTGACCAAAGTTTCATTAGTAGCAAAGCAATACATGAATGTTTTACAAAATGGACCACTGTTAAAATCTGTTTGCTTGCAAGTTTCTACCATCGCTTTCTTTTAGTACTTTATATACTTTCATTAAATTTTTTACATCTGTTTGCATTAAACTGAAGGTACAGGTCATATAAAGAATAGATCAAAAGATAATGTTTTGTTCCAGAAACTGGTTTTAGAACTATGAACAAATATTCTGTGTGTTTCCAACTGTGTGTTTGTCTTTATTTTTCAGAACAAAATATTGTGGATTGATGAAAAGAACCTTTCAGCATGTATTGAAGCAGGTATTATTGGGCAAGATTTAGAGAGATTGGTAAGTGATTGTTTATTCTGCTTACTCTTCAGAACACCATAACATTTTAGACTTGTCCAAATTTAAAGGTTTTGTGGACTACAAATTGAAGTTGGCTCAAATGGTGAAATTTGTACTTGATAGGGTAGAAAAACTTGTGGAAAAAAGGAGAAAAGCTGGTTACCTGCATTTTTTCCCTTTTCCTTTAATTTTTCAAATAACCTTCTGTGCAAGGGTGTTAAAAGTAGATTTTACCAATAATATCAATAAAAAACTCATGGAAGATATGAATAGGTGCTGTGGCCACAATGATCAAACCAAACTACTGTTGAAGAGGCGATGAACAACAAACACCCACCACCACACAACCCTCTGTTTTAAAGACCCCAAGAAAGAAGCCTTTGGAAAGAATTGTCAGAAAAAACAGAAAATGTTGGTAACCAACATTTTCTTCTTTTTCCACAGTGGTTTCTACTTAATTATGGACAAATTTCATTGCTTGAGCAACAGTTAGTTTGCTGTCCGTAAGTACTTTTGATTTTGACTAGCCTCAGATTTTTTTTGTGTAGTGAAGAAATCATTTGCAGGGCTCACCATTGTCTGGAGCAATAAGCTGCTATGCATTGGTAGAATTTTATGTAGGGCACAATTTGAATAGAACTAAGTAAACTAGTACTGTACAGACTACATTGAAACCTTCCGGAATTTTTTGAAGAAAGAGGAAAAATCTATCAGTATGTAGTGCAAAACAGTGTTAGAAGAGGAGTCATTCATTGTTACAGAGAGTTGTATTTGTGCAGTTATGGTTTATCATGTATAGTTTGACAGATTTCATAGAATTTGTTATCTTGAAATGCTTTGAATTTAGACAATGCTAAAATCTTGTTGTATGGTCATGACTTAACCCTTTTCCACACAATCCTGACTTTTAATATTCCTGTGAAAGAAGCCTTTTTGGAAACATCGTGGGAAAAGGAGAAAATGCTGGTAACCAGCATTTTCTCCTTTTCCCACAATGTTTTCTCCCCTTTACAAAACAAATTTCAACTCTTAAGTCATTCATTTTGTCCTCTGCAAATGCTTTCAATTTCTACCAGTTTAAGATTTTGTCGTTTGGTAAAGAGTTAATGTGCTTGATATAAAAATTTTCATTATAGCTAGCCAAGAAAGGGTTCTGTACAGGGCATGAACCTGATTCAATGGAGTTCAGCTCACTTGGAGGTTGGGTTGCGACAAGAGCTTCTGGGATGAAGAAAAATATCTATGGAAACATAGAGGATTTGGTGAGTTCATTGTTTACTGGAAACTGGCATGTCCTCTTTAGTAACACGGTATGTCAGTTGTCAAGCCTGACAAGCTAACCAGAAAATATTGGTGGATATAAAGGGAAAGAACATTTATTTAAGTTTTATCTAGCTGATATTTTGCTCTTGGTTAATTACAACAATTCTTTTCCAAACTTTCTTATCAATTCGAATAGTATTGATTGTTTTGTTAAGTAAATAGACCTGATCAAATTATCACATGTCTGTAACAAATTGTGTCAGACTTTTTTGTTTACTTGATGCCCAATGCTGGGTTTTCATGGGCTGATAAGATGTTGGAACAGTTATCAATTAAAATCGGCAGAAAGGTCAATTGATTTGAGTTGCTGTACACAACCGTTTCTTTCCCTAATGGTCTCAGAGCCGGAGATAGAGGGAGTTATTTTGATTTTGAAATTGAAAATATTTATTACTCTCTCTTTAAACCCTATGTTATGGTTACTCATTAGAATTGTCTCACCGAGACAGTTCTAATGAGTACCCACAAAACAGGGTTTTGACAATAAACAATGGATTTAGAATCACACCCTTCTCATCTGGAGCTCTGATAGTGTTATAGAAAGTTCATCATGCCATGTTTGTTTCAACACTGAAATGTTATGTAAAGGATTAATGTAACTTGTAAAGTGATTTTCAAGATTGGTTAAGTTTATTGCTCATTGTTTACTTTTTTGGTGTTTCTCTACATAATTGGTACAAAAGAGAAATCCTTTCGCAATCCCAAGAATGTTATTTGGTATTTGTATTACCTCATGCAAACATTATACTATATTTAACAGCTTATCCGTGTAGAATGTGTGCTTGGAGAAATCCTGTCAAGTCCAAAGAATGTTATGTTGTCAGTAGTATACCTTATGTAGATTTAATATTTTATTTCTCAGCTGATTCATGTAAAATGTGTAACACCTAGAGGCACAATGGAGAAGTCCTGTCAGGTCCCCAGAATGTCTTGTGGTCCTGATATCCACCATTTTATTCTTGGCTCTGAAGGTGAGTTCTACATATAGTAGAAATATAACAAAAGGGAAAAAAAGGAGAAACATTGTGACAAAAAGAAAAAATATATATTTTTTAACCCTTTCCCAAACAGTCCCTGGTTTTTTATGACCCCGAGATAGAAGCCTTTTGAAAACATAATGGGAAAAGCAGAAAATGCTGGTAACCAGCATTTTCTCCTTTTTCCACCATGTTTTCTACCCTGCTGGAAACAAATTTCAATTTTTGAGTTGCGCTTATTTTGTCATCTGCAAGTGCTTTGAATTTAGACTAGTCTAAGTTTCTGTTGTTTGGTAAAGGGTTAATGATAGGGAAAAGACATTATGTTAAGAATGAATATAAATTGTTTCCTGTCTTGTCTTTTCCCAAAAGTTTTTCATAGGGAAGGGGAAGAAAGCTTATAACCCATTACCACTTAATCCCTACTTTTGACGGCCCTGAGAAAGAAGCCTTTAGAAAACATAGTGTGAAAAGGAGAAAATGCTGGTAACCAGCATTTCCTCCTTTTCCCACAATGTTTTCTACCCTTCACAAAACACATTTCAAATTTTCAGTCACTTTTATCTTGTCGTCTGCAAATGCTTTCAATTTGGACCAGTCTAAAATAATGTTGTTTGGTAATGGGTTAAGAAACATTATGTGAAAGGAAAATGCTGGTAACTAGCACTTTCTCCTTTTCCCACAACATTTTCCAACCTACAACACACAGACTTCATATTTTTAGTTACAATTAATTTATTGTCTACAAATGCTTTCAATTTGGACATGTTTTAAATTTTATCATCTTGTAAAGAGTGAAAAGACGTGTATTTTTAGAAAGGAGAATGATCAGATTGCATCCTCTGTACAGTTTGATCTTGATCTGTACTGTCTGTAAAAGCTTCCTATATTGTCCTAACCAAACTACGAGCTAGTTCCATTTCATATTTTGTTTTGATATCAGGCACACTGGGTGTTGTTACTGAAGTAACAATGAAGATACGTCCTGTACCAGAATGTAAGAAATACGGCTCCATTGTTTTTCCTGATTTTGAAAATGGTGTGGGCTGTCTTAGAGAAATTGCAAAACAAGTAAGATGGCAATAGATTTTTGAATTCTCAGTTATTTCTTTTTCCTGATTACTGTTCAGATATAAAAGACCCCTTTAACTCTTTACCACACAATCCTGACTTTTAACAACTCTGAGAAAGAATGACCTTGGAAACATTGTGAGAAAAGGAGAAAATACTGGTAACCAGCATTTTCTCCTTTCCCCAGGATGTTTTCTACCCTTCCCAAAATGAATTTCAGTTTTTGAGTCACATATATTTTTGTCATCTGCAAATGCTTTCAATTTGGAGAAGTCTAAAATTTTGTGTATTGTAAAGGGTTGAGAGACTGAGTAGTTTTGACATTGGCCCAGAATAAACAGGAAAATTTCTTTTTTGAACAATGTGTAAAACATGTTCGAAAAAGGAGCAATGTTTTTGTAAGGCATATGCAATTAGTTTTATTTCTATGCTAAATGGATAGAAGTTGGAAAGCATTCTAGATACTGTTCTAGTTCTGAATTCCAAGACTGGCAATTGGATTGGCTGAGAAATTAACACAAATGGCATAGTATCCTTGGTGGCCAGTTAAGATCAAAGATCACACTGCACATGTTGTGCAGTCTGATCTTTGATCTAAACTGTCTACTTACCTGAAGCAATAACGACTAAAGGCACAATGAAATAAAGATTTTTATGGACATAAATTTCAGACTGAAAATGTCTGTTAGGCACATAAACCCTTTGCCAAACAATCCAGTGTTTTAGGGACTATTAGGAAAAAAAGCCATTCAAATATATGGCATAAAGAGAAAAAAAACAAGCACTTCTCCTTTTCCAACAATGTTTTCTACCTCTCCAAAAGTAAATCCTGTCCATTAAGACAAATATAATTTGTCTGCAGTTGTTTTCATTTTGGACCAGTTTGTTCATTAACCATTCTTTAAAAAGTTCTTGTCTGATTGTGCAGAAATTTCTAAATTTGATAATTAAACATCTCTTGATTGGCTAAAACAAATGGTTTAAGCCAATCAGAAGTTGCGTGTCTTTCAAATTTTGAAAGTCTTGGAGAATTAGAATGTCTTCAAGAATAGTCAATTAATATGGACCCTGATTTTCTTTTGACCTTGTACCCCATAAGGCATTTCTATGTTATCTCAAATTGAGCCTAAATAACAGCAAGGATGAAGCCGTTTCTTATGTGTATATGACACCTTTTGATAGCATAGAAAACATTGTGACAAAAGGTGAAATTGCTGGTCATGAGCAATTTCACCTTTTGCCACAATGTTTTCCAAAAGCTCCTACAAGCAATGTGTAGAAATGACTATCTATGGAGTAAAGAGTTAAGAAGGCATTTCTTAGCATTGAGAACAGGCTAATAATCAGAAAAGTCTAAACGTTGTAGGATCCATGTATATGAGATGTTTGATTTATTTTTTTTTTTGAAATGCTTCAGAAAAAGTTTAAATTTTGTTGTGCAGTAAAGGTGTAAGATATCAAGCATTAACTCTTTACCAAATCACAAAATTATAGACTGGTCCAAGTTGAAAGCATTTACAGATAGCAAAATAAACATAACTGAATATTATAAATTTCTTCTGGAGGGGATGGATAACACTTGGGGAAAAGGAGAAAATGCTGATTTCCAGCATTTTTTCCGTTTCCCACAGTGTTTTCAAAAGTCTTCTTTTTCCAGGTCATTAAAGTCAGTATTGTGTGGTACAGAGTTAAAGCAATTACAGCTCTAATATATCTTGAAAAAATTGCTGTTTTCAGAAATGTGCTCCAGCTTCCATTAGATTGATGGATAATGAACAATTCCAATTTGGTATGTTAATATTATAGTTATTTTATTAGGCATAAACAAAATATTTTTGTCAAAAATGGGTTGCATTGGTTCAAAAACATGTCATTTTATCAAATCTTTGATATCTTTGAAAACCTTGTGTATGCTGCAGAGGCCATATTGCCAGTGTGGTAATCTTGAAAGATGGTGAGAATGCTTGTTTTGATGATATCTAAAACAAGTATAAAAATGGGCAATAGCAGGTCAAAAGCTAGGTTACCAGATCGAATCTTAGAAAAATCTTACTTACACTCTGTGTAACATTTTTGGCAACATTTTTGTTCTAGTGCTCATGGAAGTTGTGTAGAGTGTTTGTAAGGATGATATATTGGACAAATTGCAAAATGCATGACATCGGTTCAAAACCCTATAATTATATACCGTAGGGGCCACACTTTGAGTCCAATACTCACAAAATTTGTTGGAATGATTGTCTTGATGATATTGTTTGAATTTGGTTCATGTTGGGCAAAATGTTTTCAAAAACTGTCTTGTTAATACGTCAAAATGACTATCTATGGAGTAAAGGGTTAAACAATCCTTGTTACAGTTAAACTATCCTCCAAAGTTATAAAGAAAAACCTGTTCAGAATTTTGTAATAAAGAGGTCAAACTGAGGTCATTGGAATTTTGGTATCTATTTTTAGTCTTTTATGTTCAAAAACTGATTGCAGCAACATCTACTTCACCTTACTGTGAGATGCAATTATATAGATGCTGCTGCAATCAGTTTTTGAAAGACTTGAGGCCATCGTTTTTGACAATGTTACCTCAGATTGATAGAGAAGGAAAAAATGAACAGATTGAAACCCAGTCTAGTTCTGTCAGAGTGAAAGAAATGATTGGCTTTTATTTTGTGACAGGGAGTGCACTGAAGCCAGAATCCAAGTCACTGTTAACCAACTTCATAGATGGTTTGAAAAAATTTTATGTGACCAGAATTAAAGGTTTTAATCCACAGAAACTTGCAGTTGCTACATTGCTGTTTGAAGGAGCTAGTCAGGTGTGTGGCCGTAGTGCATGAAGTTACAGTTGAAAAAGAAAGAAATAGGCTTAACCCTTTACCAACAATCCCTGGTTTTTATAATCCTGAGATAGAAATCTTTTGAAAACTCTGTGAAAAAGGAGAAAATGCTTGTAACCAGCATTTTCTCCTTTTCCCACAGTGTTTTCTATCCTGCTGGAAACGAATTTGCATTTTTGAATTACATTTATTTTTTCATCTGCAAGTGCTTTCAATTTGGACAATTCTAAAATTTTGTAGTTTGGTAAAGGGTTAATGGCTGGAAGGAATGGCAGCTGGTTACAAGTAGGCACCTGTTTTCACCCAAGTGTTCCATGTCATTCACAAGAGATATTTTCCTCAGCTATTTTCACTCATCCACACATCCCCAGTTTTAATAACCTTGAGGAGCCAATGAAAACACTGAGAAAAGGAGAAATTTCTGTTAACCAGGAATGTTTTGTATCCTGTCAAACACAAATTCCATCATTTGAGTTTTAGTTAAATGGTCATCTGTAAATATTTTCAATTTGGACAAGACTAAACATTTTGTTTTATGATAAAGAGTTAATTCTCTACTAAACAAAACCTTTGACCCAATCATATTAACCCTTTACTGCATAGATACTCATTTCTACACATTGCTTGTAAGAGCCTTTGGAAAATATTGTGGCAAAAGATGAAATTGCTTGTGACAAGCAATTTCACCTTTTGCCACAATGTTTTCTATGCTGTCAAAAGGTGTCATATACACATAAGAAACAGCTTCATCCTTGCTGTTATTTAGGGTCAATTAGGGATACCATAGAAATGCCTGATGGGGTAAAGGGTTAAAAACATTTACAAGCAACAGATTTAGCTGCAGTGGTGGGATTTGTCTGTAACTCTTTACCACAAAACAAAAATGTAAACAGGTCAAAGTTGAAAGCATTTGCTCAAGACAAGTTAAATGCGGGTCAAATGAGAAATTTGTCTTTGATTGGGAAGAAAAGATTTTTGGAAAAGGAGAAAATGCTTATAACAAAAATTTCCTCTTTTACCCACAATGTTTTCTAAGCTGTTTTACCCACAATGTTTTCTAAGCTGTCTTTCTAAGGATTGTTAAAAGTTACGATTGTTTAGTACAGGGTAAAAAGGATAGGGAACATTCTGGGGGGAAAAAAAATAGGTAAAGAGAATGTTCTCCTTTTTCTGCAAAGTTGCCTTGCAGGTGTGAAAACATGGATTCTTTGATAATGGATTGAATGTTTCACTTCCATGTTGCCTTTATCTTAAATGGAGCATTTTCGATGGTATGGTATGTTACAATTATTGTCACAAGTATTTGCTTATCTGTAAAGTTTTTGCGCATCACTCCAAATTGATGTCATCATCTCTTAACCTTTTACCAAACAATCTTGTGTTTTACAACCCAGAGGAAAGAGCCTTCTGAAAAAATTGTGGGAAAACAAGAAAATGCTGGTAACCAGCATTTCCTCCTTTTCCCACCATGTTTTCTATTTTTCTACTCTTGTAAAGTCATGTTTCAAGTTTTTTATGACGTTTATTTTGTGGTCTGCATATGCTTTCAATTTGGGCAAGTCTAGAATCTCGTTGTTTGGTAAAGAGTTAAATGTTTCTCTTGTGAATCACTAAAGGTAGTTAGTTGCATGAATGGTGTTGTCAAGGAAAAAGTAGAAAATATTGGAGGTCAGAGAGAAACGATGGCTACCAAAATTTTCTGAAAAGTTTGTTTCTAGCATTGTATGCTTTTTCTAAGATTTCCTTTCCATTTGGTCTGAAAAGTATGGGATCGCTTGTAAAATGGTCAATAATACATCTAGAATCATTAGATTGAAGTTAGATACCTTGTGTTATTTCTAGGATGTTGCTGCACAAGAAAAAAGAGTGTATGAAATTGCTGCAAAATATGGGTAAGTTGTTTCCAATCATGTGTCATTGTTATCTCTGTTATTATACCCCAGCAAAACGAATGCAAGGGAAATATCGGCTTAGCACAGTAATGTGGTTTGCACTTTACTCAGATTTTTTTTCCGAGATTTCTGTTATCCATGAAAATTCATAGACGAAATGGATTTACATAGAAATGTTTCAGGGTTACTTCAAAATCTGAAATGTATTTTGTCAACATGTCTATTTTTGCATTAAGTTCTTAAATTAAATTTTGTCCAGTGTAAGATAGTGGTTAACCCATTACACACAAGCCAAAGTTTTAACTTCATTGAGAAAGGGGCCTTTTGCAAATATAATGGGAAAAGAAAAAATGTGCTAACCAGCATTTTCTCCTTTTCCCACAATGTTTTCTACCCTTTCAAACACAATTTTATGATATGAGTCACATCTAAATAGTTTTCTGTGAATGCTTTTAACTTTGGGCAAGTTTTCTCTTTTGCACGGTGATATAGAATTAAACCTTTACCATGTGAGCCCGAGTTTAATAACCTTGAGAAAGGATGCTATTGAAAATACTGTAGGAAAAGTAGAAAAAGCTGGTTACCAGCATTATCTCCTTTCCCTACAATATTTTCTGCTACTATTTCACAGCAAATCTCATAATTCCAACCACACAATGTGTTACCTTATAAACAACAAATAGTTCTCTCCTATTTTTGGATGGAAAGTTTGTGTTGGTTGTATTCAGTGCTTTAAGGACTTACCGACTATAAAGTTTATGATTACTATGTTACAGAGGTTTGGCTGGAGGGGCTGAGAACGGGGAGAGAGGTTACATGTTAACATTTGCTATTGCCTATATCCGAGACCTTGGGTTTGAATACTACATAGTTGCTGAATCTTTTGAGACCTCTGTTCCATGGGACAGGTAGGCTAACATTGTTGAACTTCCAAATCCCATCCTTTGAGCAACAATTTTACTGTTGTCTGTATTTTTTTTCCCTAATCTAAGGTTTTTCAGTATAGATTATATCTAAAATATTATCACCTGGTAAAAAGTAAATGCTTACACTGCTAAATAAATTTAATGAAAATCAGGGAAGCCAATAGTAAAAACCCTGTTGCTGGTATTTAGTTCCCTTCCAGCAAAGCCGAAGGGAACTTTAACTTTGCGCTCCATCTGTTAGTCTGTATGTGCATCTGTCCTCAGCAAACCAGCTTTCCAGACTTTTTCTAAAAGCTGGCAGATATTTGGCTGATTAGGTCAAGTTCAAGTTTCATTCCAGCCCACTGATTTTTTTTTTAATGAATTTACGGACCATGGAAAATTTCACTGAAAAAAGTTCTTAAACGAACTTACATAAACAGGGAAAATTGTTCATATACCTGGCTTGCAGTAAAGCGTTGCATACAAAGAAAGACATGATGCTTGTAATGCTGAAAGGGGATCAAATATGTGCTTTCTCCTCCACAGAGTTTAACAAACTGTACATGCCATTGATATAGACAGGAGACTGGGTATTGCTATGCGATTCTATCAGAATGCTTTTTTAATTTTTTAAAAAAAAAGTTTATATTGGACAATGTAGAACAAAGATCAGTCTGCATTTTCTGTGTAGTCTGATCTTTGTCGACAAAATCCACAAAAGGTCTGTTTGTCATGTTTAGCAGCCTAAGGGTCAAAAGGGGTGTGATGTGAGAAAATAAAAGTGGAAATTTTACCATATTAATGTAATCAACAAAAACACCTCTGTATCAATTTTTTGTGTTGTAGATGTTTGGATTTATGCACCAATGTTAAAGATAGATTACATCGAGAATGTAAGGAAAGAGGAATTCAGTTTCCACCTTATATCACTTGCAGGTAGGTTCCTTTACATAGGATAAATCTTACAACTGATTTGATCCACTAGAAATAAATTTCCCTGTTCAAATTGCAGTCCTGTTCTTTCCTTTTGTTGTTAGATGTAATGGGTTAGTTGACTGGATATGGTTCTGGTGTAAGAAATCTTGAAGACACTTGGGATAAAGAAAAAAGTACTTGTAACAAACAGTTCCTCTTTTTCTAAAATGCTCTCTTTACCCTTAGAAAATACTATGTTGTTTCAATTTTTAGTCTGTGATAAATTGTAGGCTGTATTTTATGTTTATCAATTGGATTAAATGGCATACTCAGTTTAGGTTTTGCATAAGTTTTATCAATCCAAACTGGAGGCCTGACTTGTTCTTCACAGCCACTGTATTTACTCATTCTTGGCCATCAATCATATTTAATCCTTAACCCTTTCCCAAACAAGCCCTGGTTTTTACGTGTTTACAGTAAAAGTCTTTTGAAAACACTGTGGGAAAAGGAGAAATTGCTTGTAAGAGCCCCTTTTTAGAAGTATGTATCTGCCATTTTCTCAAAATCTAAAATTGTCGTCTGCAAACTCTTTCAGTTTTGAAGAGTCCAAAATTTGTCGTTTGGGAAAGGGTTAACAAAAAAGAATTAACAGTGTATTCACTTGCTCCAGACTCCTGATGTTATTTCCTATTAAAAGTCATTTTATTTACTGGGCTTCATTGGCAGAACTTGTTATCTGACTCCTTTTTTTCACATAGTCAATTCTGCTCAATTTTGAGATTTGACTTCTTGTAGATAATAACTGTATTTTTGAACTATAAGCTGGCAAGAGATTTCTCTCTGGAAGCAATAACTGTGTTTGCTTGATATGAAATACAAAACACCTGTATTCATTTTTTTGGATGTGGCTGAAGTTCTGTGTATTTATATTCTTCTAACAGACCTATAATGTTACCATCCATTTTCTTGTTGTAGAGTTACACAGACGTATGATGCAGGGGCATGTGTCTATTTTTACTTTGGCTTCAACTACAGAGGTGTTTCAAATCCAGTGGAAATGTATGAAGATATTGAGGTATGTTTGATGTTTGTCAAGTACTTGTATTTGCCTTGCAAACATGTAGTTTGAAATTATCAAAGGGAACAAACAAAATTAACCTCGTAACCTCTAACCACAACATAAGGTATTTAAAGTATATTTGAAATGGAACAAATGCTTGTAACCAGCATTTTCTCTTTTTTTCCCACAAGGTTTTCTGCCTTTACCAAAATGTTTTCTGATTTCCTAAAACAAGTTTTCATTTTTTGAGTCACTTTTATTTTGTTGTCTGCATATGCTTTCAATTTTTACAAGATTTTGTGTTTGGTAAAGAATATAGACTGATAGATATCTAACACAGACCATCTTATATCCAATTTATACTTTGGAAATCATTATTAGCAATTTGTTCTCTTGTCTTATAGTTTTCAAATGATATTTGTTGAAAGGTTGAAAAATAAATTGTTTTAGAGAGCATTGAGCTTAACTATTGCCCTGAGCCTTCTCAACAAGTCAGGCCTCCAGTTTGGATAGATAGAATAATTTTCTTCTTTTGTCTTTTCTTTCTTGAAACAGTCTTGTGCTAGAGATGAAATTTTAGCCAATGGAGGGAGTATTTCCCACCATCACGGAGGTAAGGATACATGTACATTATATTCTTTCTCATTCATGATATTTTCATGTTTCTGTATATTTTGATGAGCTTTTGTAGACTTTCCTAGCATGATTTTTATGATGGAATTGGCATAGTAAAACACCTTGTTGCTTTGCAATATTCTTTTGCATGTTTTGACAAAACCTTTTCAAGAAAGGTAAAAAGCTTCTGAGAGAACAATGTTATGAAAGAGGAAATAGCCTTTAACCATCTTTAACCGATTACCACACAATCTTTACTTTTAATGACCCTGAGAAAGAAGCCTTTAGAAAACATTGTAAGTAAAGGAGAAAATGCTGGTAACCAGCATTTTCTCCTTTTCCTACAATGTTTTCTACCCTTCACAAAACAGATTTCAGTCCTTTTATTTTGTTGTCTGCAAGTGCTTTCGATTTGGACAAGCCTAAAATACTGTAGTTTGGTAATGAGTTAACAGTGCATCCAAGTAACTGGGTCTTTCTAGTATTTGGTATTTCGTGTTTGAACTGAATGAAACGGCACAGATAAAGTGAACCAGATATGCTACTATTTTACATATACATGTACCTATTAATGATCTGACATAGATACGGACGCTATCTTATATACATAGAGATCAGACCGAAAACATTTTCGGTATCAAGTAGTTACTCAGTGTAGATTTTTGCCTTTCTTTTATTTACCTACTTTTATTGTAATGTGGTACATTGTTTTCATTGGAACAGTTGGAAAACTTCGAAAGAAATGGCTCAAAAAGACAATCGGAGATGTAGGCCTGGGAACCATGCGTGCTGTGAAGCAGTATATAGATCCAAAAAATATCTTTGCTTGCAATAACTTGATGGTGGGGGAACCAGAAGACCAACAACATGGCCACGTGGCATCATCTTTGCTGCTTCCAAGCAAACTGTGATCATGTGACATTTTACATCATTCTACCTGATATAGCTTGTATTATGCCTATATATTTCAAAATAATGTAATAGCTTGTGCTTATTTATTGAAATGAAGTCAAATGATGTCATTGAATCATTTTAAACTCCACCAACCAAAGGCCGGCAAGCTTATATCATGGCCTAGCCCTATTCACCAACCATTCTTGAGAATATTATTAGTCTTATTATGCCCCCCTACGAAGAAGCGGGGGTATATTGCTTTGCACTTGTCAGTCAGTAGGTCCGTAGACCACATTTTTGTCCGAAGTATAATTCTAAAAGTATTTCAGGTATCATCTTGAAACTACATAGGTGGATAGGAGAAGTGCAGTGCACAAGAATCATAACTCTGCCCATCATATTTATGGAGTTATTGCCCTTTGTTGATTTTCATACTTAATTTTTCGTCCCGAGCATAACTCTAAAAGTATTTCAGGTATCTTCTTGAAACCTCATAGGTGGATTAATGTTATTGAGGAGAAGTGCAGTGCACAAGAACCATAACTCTGCCCATCATATTTTTGGAGTTATTGCCCTTTGTTGATTTTCGTACTTAATTTTTGTCTGGAGCATATTTCAAAATGTTTTTCAGGTATCATCTTGAAACTTTATATGTGGATAAATCTTATTCAGGAGAAGTGCATGGCACAAGAACCATAACTCTGCCCATTATATTTTTGGAGTTATTGCCCTTTGTTGATTTTCGTACTTAATTTTTTTCCGGAGCATTACTCAAAAAGTATGTTAGGTAAAATCATGAAACCTTATAAATTGATAGTTCACATAAATGGATAGTTCACATAAATGGAAAGTGCAGTGTCCAAGATTTATAATTTTTGAGTAATTACCCTTTGTTCATTTTTACACTTTGAACTTAACAGTTTACAATCACATGATATATTTACAATTGGATGCCATTAGAGGGGCATGAATGTTTTACAAACATCTCTTGTTCTCCAAGGTTTTCTAAATTTGTAAGTAACACAACTTATGACTGGCTTAACTAAATGGTTTAGCCAATCGAAAGTTGTGTTACTTACAAATGTAGAAAATTCTGGAGAACAAGACAAAGAACGTTCTTCAGAATGGTTGGTGAATACGGGCCCAGGTGTCTGTTGTACTTCTGTCTGAGGGTCCATCTGCCTGTATGTGGATTAACTTTTATTTCAAAGTTGGCTGAGCATAGGATTTAAACCTGTGACACCCTGGTCTAGAGTCCAATAAGCCACCAAATAGGCTATCAGGCTTGAAGGATCAAAATTGGAGGCATGTACAGACTTCTATCTTAAAATTGATGCAAATGAGCTGAAGTTCTCTGAAAGGAAAATAGTGTGGGAATAGAAAGATATTGTTGACTTACTTCAAAAATCTCATAACTACAGCTTGAAACAAGCTGTATTTACGAGGTTTTGAAATTAACCGACAATATGCTGGTTACCAAAAGGTCTTCAAATGCCCATTTTCTTTAGGGTCATTTTTTTTTTGGGGGGGGGGGCTTCTTACCTGTAACAGGATTTAATAAAATGAAAAATTCAAAATGATTCAATACTTCATTACTCTCATTTATAGGGCAGTCATATTCACCATATATTGTATTAGTATAATTTTCATTTGATTGAGAAAATTTACAAAAGACCTGAATAAAGATGCCTTTGAGTTTTTCATTCCTGTATTTCTTAGATTACCATTCCATCTGCAATTAACCTTTTTTTATGCTCCCCGGAACATTTCATGGGAGCATATAGTCGCCACGCTGTGCTTACATCTGTTTGTCCATCCGTCCGAAGGCATTTCTCCACAACCCCTGGACCAAATTTTATGAAACTTCATATCTGAACTCCTTGGAACAATGCGCAAATACCTCTTTCCCAGTTTCGAAATTTGAGGCTGCATCATGGAAAAAGGGGGCTTCATGTGAAAAATTGTTTTTCACTAATATCTTCTACATCAGTACTCAAAACTTTGCGAAATTTCATATCTGAACTCACTGGAACTTTGCCCAGATATTTCTTTCCCAGTTTCTCAATTACAGGCTGCGGCACGAAAAAGGGGGGCTTCATGTAAAAAGTTGTTTTTCTCTAATATCTCCTACATTAGTGCTCAAAAGTTCATGAAATTTCAAATCTGAACTCGTTGGAGCATTGTCCAGATACCTCTTTTCTGGTTTCTCCATTTCAGGCTGCGTCACCAAAAAGGGGGCTTCATGTAAAAAAATCGTTTTATGTAATATCTCATACATTACTGCTAAAAAATTTCATGAAATTTGGAATTTGAATTACAGTATTATTTAAAAATGCCACAAACCACACAGCCTTTGTATTTATTCCATTTATACAATATTGTCTTAAGGGGGCTTCAAGGGAGCTATGTGGGCTTTATGTCTTCATACATTTTATGACAAGCTGGGGAAGGGGCATAACCCTTCTCTGATGGTTCTTGTTTTAGTCTGGCATAGATTTTGAAAACAATGAGACAACAGGAGAACTATTGTCTTTAAATTATTGTACACAACAATCAAAGCATGTTTGGCGTGAATACACTTTTCTGTGTAGAGAATAGGGCAATACACTCTAATAGGAGCTACAAGTAAGTTAAGACCAGTCCAAATAGGAAGCATTTGCAGACAACAAAATTAATGTGACTCAAGAATTGAAATTTGTTTTGGAAAGGGAAAAAAACATTGTGGGAAAAGGTGAAAATGCTGTTTACCAGCATTTTCTCCTTTTCCCACAATGTTTTCAGAGGTCCTCTTTCTCAGAGTCGTGAAAACTCAGTATTGTTTGGGAAAGGGTTAAAGTAACTCCATGATACAATTTACCGAACAAGTCATTACGTAATGATGGATCCATAAAATCCATTTTGTGAGGCAACCCACTGAATCATTAGATAGAGTTGTTCTTAGACATGCAGTAAATAAACCAAGAGTGAAAATTATAAATCCAAGTGAGCCTGCATTGAATCATATTCGCAAGCCAAGACTGACGATTCACTACGTAAATCTACCCTTGGCGGATCGAGCTTGATTTTCATATTCACCCGATACCCTTTTTCATTGGATGCAGCCAGCTCTAGCTGCAACGAATGAAATCACTCGTAGCATTTCATCTTTGATGAAAATAGAACAAGCTCTCTACCTTTCGAATAGAAGGTAAACATAGAAACCCACGTGGATGTCTGCTTATCGCTTCATGTGTATTCGCAAGCGGTTTGTAAAACGATATTTCATTTGCTTTTAGAAATATGATGTAAAAGGGGGTAATAACCAACATCCAATAGAGGGCGCATCGCAGGAATCTCAAAATCGGGCTCAATCAGCCAAGGTAAGATCCACGTAGTGATCGTAAACTTGGCTCGCGAAGATGGCATGGACTGCGCTAGCTGAACTGGGTCGAAACGGTTTGTAGATGCATTAAACCCCTTTTTTAACACAGCGTTGTTCTTAATTTTTTAACTTTTTCTCCAAATTCTTAAGACACAATTTGTGAATATATTAACTTTTTACCACGCAACAAAATTTTAGACTGGTCCAAATTCGAAGCATTAGCAGACGACGCAATTTGATTGATTCCAAAATTGAAATTTGTTTTGGAAATGATAGAAAACAATGTTGAAAAAGGAGAAAATGCTGGTTCCCAGCATTTCTCCTTTTCCCACAATGTTTTCAGAAGGCTTCTTTCTCAAGGTTGTGAAAACCCAGGATTGTTAGGTAATGGGTCAAATGGTATTTTCCATAATTGAGACAAAAGATGTGTTCTACTTTTCAGGAAGAAAAGCATTTTCTCCTTTTCCCACATTGTTTTCTAAAGGCATCTTTCTCAGGGGCGTCAAAAGTAAGGATTGTCTGGTAATGGGCTAAGTCGAGTATTACCTACTTATTTAACAAGGCCCGGGTCATCATCATTTACCTAAATTAATAATCTATTTTTAGACTAGCGAAACTGGTTTATAGGCATCGGGTATGAGTCAGACTCCATATAAACTGAAAAAACCCAGTTGCCAAATACTGCCTCACAGAAAAATAACTCCTTACTGTTAGGAATCTTAATTCAGTCATTATGACAACTTTGACTTAAAGCGCAGAATCTTTATCATCCCAATTGAACTTGTCCACTTTCAAAGCAATAGACTGTACAAGATGTCATTGATAAGTTACATGATGTTTGCTTATATGTACGAGGGGAGGTCAATAAGTTCGTAGAACTTGGTATTTTTCTTTAGAGTTCAATTTTTTGTTAGTTTTTTTTGTGCATTATAAAACTTTGCCAGTTGAATGATAAAAGCCATTCAATCAACTTTACAGTTTTTGCTCTTACTTCTTGTTGGAAAACCTATACCCATAGACAAAAATGAAGTCAGAATATTGAGTTCACAGCACAAGTCCAGAGTTGCACAAGCGGCTATTCGTGAGTGCAAGTTCGAGCATTTAAATCACCCAATATACAGTCCAGTCCTGGCCCCAAGTGATTATTGTCTGTTCCCACATTTGACATCCCACTGGCTTGGAGCGAGGTTTCCTGACGATAATGAGCTCAAGGCTGCTACAGAGTGGCTTCTGACTTTCTATTTTTGCCTATAGGTATAGGTTTTCCAACATATATTAAGAGCAAAAAAAAGTAAGAGCTGACTAAATGGCTGCAATCATTCAACTTACAAAGGTTTATACTGCTAAAAAAAAGAAAGAAGAAATTTTGAATTGTATAGAAAAATAATGAGTTCTACAAACTTATTGACCTCCCCTCGTAAATTAAGTGACCTATATGCAAATCAGGCTAATGTCAAAGATTCCTACTCTAAAAGTATGAATGAATCTAAGAATAATACTCCCAGGTGACTTGTAGCAAATCCCATGTACACAAACCCTTACTAGCCTGGGAACCCTTCTCATTCCTCCAGTCATTCATTATTTAGATCATTGTAAATGCGAAACTGATTTGTTAAACTATTGTTTAAAATCTTGTATATTAACTCTTTTCCACACAATCCCTAGTTTTCGCATAAGTGGGTAAGAAGCCCTATGAAAACAATGCGGGAAAAGAAAGAAGAAAATGCTGGTTACAAGCATTTTCCCCTTTTCTCATGTTGTTTTCAACCCTTTTAGAATATATTTTCATCAATTTGGTCACGTTTAACTTTATCGTCTGGAACAGCTTTTAATGTGGAGAGCCGTAAAATCTTTCATTTTGTAGAGTTGAATAGTTAACTATTACATACTGTGCTGTTAACCCTTTACCACACAATGACAACTTTAAAAGGCCCTTAGGAAGAAGCTTTTTGAAAAAACATTGCGGAAAAAGTGGAAAATGCTGGTAACCAGCATCTATCTAAAGAAAATGCTGGTAACCATCATATTGTTATGTCAAAGTTATGTTTTTGGAAAAAAATATCTCATTATCGGTTAGTAGATTCAAGATCAGATTGTACAGACTATGTAGCCTGATCTTATTCCACACTGTCTGTCCGCTCCTCTGTTCAGACAGACACCTTTTAAAATATCTACGAAAGTGAAGTGAAATGCTGGATAATGATTCAGTGAACAGTTGTAGTTCAAGCTAAAATACAGGGAGCACTATGACTATTGTAAGAAGCACTACTTACATCATGTTTCCAGAGGAATGAAGCCTTCTGCATTTAATTCAGACTGGAAATAAAACAAAGCACTAAAACTAGAAGCTATTTATCAAATCTCAATCCGATGGTTACACCAAACAAATCTGACAGCGCGTCGGACGTCATAAAGCCTCCACATCCACCCATATTCATCTCAAACTGGGAAAAGAAGAGATCAGGAAGCTTGTTCTCAGGTGCAACCGCAACAGCTTCATCCTTCCATCTCGTCATAAACAAATTTGCTTCACCTACACTGGTAAAGTTGGCCCCGTTCTGATTGAACAATAGGACGAAATAACTGTTCGGATTCCCATCACAATTCGTGAACGTGTAATCGATCCCATTGACGCTGTAGCCTTGTGTATCACCTAAATGTGTGATACCAGCGATCGGTAAAAATCCTAAATACAGATAGGGACTCATTTGGGAGTTTATGATGTTTGCGTAGCCAGAGTTGTCGTTGTATTGTAGGAATAAATTCGTAGCGTTGTAGTCATTGATTTGCTCTATTATAGCCTGAAGTTGATTTCCATTATTTAGCTGATGTCTAATAAGGACCTCTTGATGGTTATTTGTGAGTGTATCGACATTTAGTACAGATATATTTGTAGGTGCAATGTAGGTGTAGATGTGGGTAGGGAGAAACTCGCAGTAGACCTCAAAGGACTCGAAACATTCGTTTACAAGCAAATAAGTACCGTTTGAAGGGTTACCAAGCTTCGCCTCTACATCCATGCAAGAAGTATACGCTGTGGCTGATAGCAAAAAGAGAAAACTATAATACATGACGTCCTGAATACTACGTACCAGAAGATTGCTTTGAAAACACTTCTTTTTTTACAATATTGTTAACCAACACGAATTTCAGTCAAGTTAAAAGATACGTAAAAAATATGGCATAGACAAAAGGTTGCAGTTAACGACATATATGACAATTTTTTCTGAAAGATTGTTTTTAAAACGTTTCGAATACAAAGCTCACATTTTCTATACGAGATATAGTAAAAAGAAAAGATGTGGGTCAGCCTGCTCGTTTTTGAGAAATTTACCTTTGAAAAAGATGTATACAGTTCAAAGCTTCAGGTTATATTGGATCTAAAGCGCCATTCTTTCATAGTCAGTAAATTACAGGAAAGATAAACAAATATACATTATTTTGAAGAAAATTTATATATTTTTGCTCATAAACGACTGGTTTTGAGCATGTTAAATGTACAAATATGCATGTTTTGTATAGAACGTCGACTAAAAAGGGATAGAACTTGATCCAATTAAGGGTTTTTATTATATACCTAGCAGTGAAATCCTAGAATTTCCCAGTGTAATGAATTTTGATATCATCACTAGTGACGATATCAACTTTCACTTTCACTTCCTGCCGTAACTTAGGAACTACTTTTTTTTTTCATTAAGCACTTATAGATAGTGTTAATTTTAAACTATATTTTCAGCCAGTAGTCTCGCTTTGTTCTTTTAAATTATGTATTCATCCGCACTATGTCCCTGATTTCTTCTCTCTATGCAAGATATTGATTTCGACTTTCAAACGAAAAATTAAAAATGATAATGTTAATAAGGTATAAAACAAATAGAATAATCAACTGCTTATTTTCATATGAAAAATATCTCACTCGGATGTGTCGTAAGGCGTTTAAAAAAAAAAACTTGTGCTGCGCTTTCGTTTTTTCAACGCCTAATAACGCATCCTCGTAAGATATTTTTCATTTCAAAAATATTCAGTTGATTATCCTCTATATCTTAAAAAAATACATACATGTACTTTCTATCATACAGACACTTTTACAGAATTTATAATTCTAAACAATAACAAAACTCAACAATGCCACCTATCCGTCCTTAATTCGTCAGAAAACAAGGCTAAAGGTCACTGTGGAATATATTTTATCAAGGAAAAAATAAGATAAAAATTCAGCAGACATGGTGGAAGAAAAGAAATTGTCCATTAGGAGCGATTTCTCCTTTTCCTATAATAATGTTCAAAGTAGAAAGAGCTGTACTTCGACAACTTTAAATTTCCTGCCTTTATTTCCTTGTTTGGTGTGTCACGACGTACCAGCAGCATTTGAATTTTTTCGCGGTGACGGTTTAAAGATCTATTTTTTCTCTTCACCAATACTACCTGAGGAAAGTGCAACTTGTTTCAGTGCTCCATATAGTATTACAATTATGTAAAAAAATAAATACATAGGTGCATCTTTGATTCAATATCCACGACAAAAATACATGCGCACTAGGATGCGCGCAAACATTTATCATATACGTCCTTAAGGACCATTTCATCTTTTGTCACAATTTTTTGAAATTTGTTCAACTGCAAGACCAAAAATTTCGTTTGTATTATGAATGCGTTGGTCACTTCTAAATTATAGATTTCCAGAAGTCACCAAATGAAGCTGTCAACTAATCAACTATTGACTAATTAGTATACATATTGCATGGTGAACTTGGAAAAGAGGGTTCATAGTTTAAATGTGGTTTTATCCCTTTCCTAAACATTCTCATGTTTTAGCCACTCTAAAGAAGAAGGCTTTAAAAAAAATTAGGAAAAAGGATAAAATGCTGGTTACCAGCATTTTCTCCTCTTTTCTAGAATTTTTCATGCCTCTAAAGATAATTCCAATCATTTTGACTCATTTTTTTTTCAGGAATCACTCAAAGGGGTTGATAAATAGAAATTAAAGCACTTGGTTCACGACTGAAGTAAAATAAATTAGCTATAAATGTGTTTACCGATTTACTTTGCGCTTTAAATTGTTTGCCAAACTTGTAAGAGACGTTAGGGCGTTTTACAGTTTTCAAAATTGCATTCAATAGACATGAAATAAATCATTTTGAAGACTCAAATAAAAATCAGTAATTCAAATATGAACCGACAGTATTCGTCACAAAGTACCATTTTTCATTTTGTCATTTTTTTTTTCAGTTTATATTGTTGACATTTAGTAAACATGAGTCATGGTCTGTGCGGGAAAGGGGTTTAATGCACCTGCGAGAATTATCCATCAAAGTGAGCCTGTGCAGTCAGCAGAGATACGCCTGGGTCAAAGCCTTTTGTCTATTTTCTGTACGTTCAAGGACTATTCTAATTCGTGATTTGGTCGATTGGTAGATATTTTTTTTTTGTTGTCGATGCATGAATATATGATGAACTGCTTGGTATGCTGCATCACGAAGATACGTTAAAACCCCTTTTGGCGGGGCAAGGCCCACTTAATAGATTTAAATAGCTTATTGGAATTATATTAGAAATAATTATCTCCCGCTAGATGGGATTGTACAATTAACATATGATTTGGGTATCATGGGCACAGAGCCGTACTACTTTTCAAAACAACCGTAACTTTGAATTTCAAAATGAAATAAACGACTATTCAATAAAATATTACATGGTGCGATTCATTCATCTACGATCGGCTAGCATGCTTGAGTAATAGGCTAATAGCTTCGGTATAAGCCCTACATTTCCTAAGTATAGGGGGATGGGGGATGTGTCATAGCAGACAAGCCGAAATTTTTAAGTATATGACATGCGCAGATATGCCAAAACAGTGACGGGATCCACGACCAACAACACTTTAGCAGACCACCAGACTCATAATAATTGCCTTTTTTTCAAGAGAAGTGTTCACATATAATCGCTTTATGGCCTTTAAATTTGGAATATTGAATCAAATAGTAGTCTAGAAAGATGAGCGGACACCAAAATAGGTTCATTGCATGTTTAGTATCCGCGACGTGCGCCCAAGAAAGCGTACTGCATGATGTAGGTTAACACTTTAGATATGGGAGAAGAAGCACTTGTAGTTAAAAAATAATTTACCACATGTAGGAGAGACAAATTCGCATCTTTTCAAGTTGTCATCCCAGACGAGAGATGCTGGACACGGTCTGTTGTCAAATAGCATCCCTTCGGAACAGGTAGCAAACACATTGCACCCTTGACAAGAATGGTAGTCTCCATTGGGAATGTTTGTACATGACGTGATACAACCTTCGATGCAAAGGCAGCCTGGGTCTGAAAGACAAAACTAATTCACTTTCTTGTAAAAAAGTATATTAATAATAATTATAAAAATGATAATAATATCCGAGGAATAATTATTTTACTATCAGTTCTTTCATGCGAATGAAGAAAGATTGGATCATACCTAAATATAACCAAAGTTTTGCATGTGCCCCAAAGTGTCATGAAAGGACATTAGTTACGAGAACCATTCTATGATAATAAGTTGACTCTTCACTATTTTATATTAAATGGAATACTCATACACGACTCTTTTGTCTACTGGTAGATGTTTCGACTAAATACAAGCGTCGCAATCGGGTGAATTAACCGAGAAAAATTCGTATCTATGCATTGTGAAATACGTACGGTTCCTAATTTAGTAAGATGATGTATCTCGTGTCCGAACGAAGCATACACTGATTTACACTGTAATGTTAATCCGCTATTCATAAAAACAGATTTAGTACTTTCCACACTAGTAATTGCTTCATTGTGTTTACAGTTTTCGAATAAAATACCGGTACTATCAAACAGTCGTCGTTGAAAGTAGTAGGTATACAATGAAAATGAATATTATGTTGTAGAAACTTTCGGTGCTGAACTGCTGATATTTACTTCTCGCAGTGTAGGAAAATTTTGACATCGCCTCTCGGTCTGACGCGATATGAAATTTTCTCCCGCTGTATCTGAAGGATTGATATGCACCTAAACGGCACATTTCATGGTCGAAAATATGCCAAATTACCGTTCTGAAAATTTTAAGGATCTTCTTAAAAAAGAAAATTGGAGTATAAGTTCTCTATCGAAATCTGCCTATGTTTAACTTGACAAACTGTTCGTACTTTCATTTTTAATGTGGTTTATCAATTCTGATTGAATGATTTAAGTTGGAATGATATGAATAACTTCATCAAGGTTGTTTATGTCGTAGCTAAACGACTAACATCGGCGCCGTCATGTATAAGATCACTTGATTGAGAGTTACTTGAACAAAATTGTCATTCAAAAATAATTAGAAAAAACAGTATAATATCAGGAAGCCATAAGTAAAAATGGGCGATTCTAGAAAAAATGTAATCTCATAAAGGGAATGACCAAATCTAAGTTGCGAGAATTTGTGGCCAGACCACTTTGCCTGGTCATTTAATTATGTATATTGTTCTGTATTGTAACTTTTGTTTTTGTAACGTAACTTGGCAATAAAATATATTTAAACTAAAAAAAAAAACGTGATCGGCAGTTCAAATGGAAACGATCGTAATGGCGCCTGTAAACAGTTTGTTTCGATTTTGCCATGGTCAAATTTAGAAATAATTGAGATAGGTATTTGATGAGTAGAAGAGTTATAACACTCATGAATTGTGCTAGATTAAGGAAAAGATGCATTTCCCTGACATTTCCTTATTTGTTCTATAGTTTTGACCCAATATGCAAATCTAAGGACCCGTGGAGCTATTTTTAGCGGCAAAAAATAGGGCATGAAAGATTGCGAAAAAAAGGCATGGTAATGTTCTATTTTGGACTTTATCCCCAGATTATGTGTTGTTTTGAGCTTCTATTTAGCTTGGTATTTTCAGGCCAGCTTTCTAGATTTGCATTTTGTGAATTTTGAAATAGAGGCTGAAATGGCATATTCTGTCAGGTTTTTGTTTTTCCGATCATCCCACTTGCCTGTATTGATCAATATTTTTACCATTTTACAAGTTGAACATGATTTATTGATAAAATCTAAGAAATAGAATTATGCTGTTGCCTCTAAGTGCTTTTTATAATTCCAGGTTGATGATATTGACTGTTTATTGGAAAAAATTGGTGTAACGTCGTGAGTACCTACATTTTACACTGAAACCATGTGCTGCTGTACGTACGAAATCGGCCGAGTTGTGACGAGTGATTCCGTATGTATCACATTTGTACATTGACATTTTCAGGTAAGTGGAAGAAACTGCAACTTGAGTAAATTTCCGTGAATACTTCTGAACTATGAGCAAAATCTGTGAACGCTTTTTACTGTGGGTAATTTATATGATAGCTGTATAAATACTTGTAATATTTTTTATTTTTCAATGACACTTGGGTTTTATTATATATATATTTTTTGTTTCTTAATTTCAATAGCTAGCTAAATTAATCCTTAGGCTACTAAACGCGTCTAAGATCGCTCTTGAGGACAGTGTAGATGAAGATCAGACTCGGATATATTCTGTCCTATAAGGATAGAATTTTCCCCCAAAATACCTTTGAAACAACAAACTTTTGATTCATACTATAGGCTTAAAAGTTTCATTGCATTTATTCAGTCAGATAAGTTAAATGCTCGGCCGTTTTGGTACAGGAGCTGATTGACAATCAGTCTGTATGATAAGAATAACGGATAAAGATAGAAAGATCAACCGACAAATTTGTTACTTGTAAGGTAATTTACAGACAGGAAATTTTATGATTGCGGAACAGGCACAACACAACATGAGACAAACTACGAAACGAACTACAGTGCAATCATGTAGAACACATTACATATTCAAATACAAATCTAAGATAAGGAATAAACAGAGTAATTTCAAAGTAAAATTCAAGATCCGCAATAACGACATATAATGTCATAATAGCTTAGAAGCACATACTGATGCTACCGAAACAATGAAACAAAGCCGGAAATACAAAAAAAGGGTTGTTATACTCGCCCAGGTAAAGATGAGATGCTCACAACAGAAAAAACAGACACAGGAGAAAAAAGAAATACAGGTGTGGCATAAGCCACGTTTATGAAACAATGATGGTACACGAGGAGAGCTGCTAAACAACGCTAGGGTGTACAAAAAAATCTCCCAAACAAAAAAATTTACCAACAGCAAAAATTATGATAGGACACAATATTTGATATCGGGTATTACCGAAAGATATCGTTTGAAAAAAAAACAAGTGCGATAGGAAAAAAAAATAATAGTACAGGAAACATGACCAACATTTGACAACAGCTTGAAAATAATTTGGTAGTTTTAAAGGTAATTAAAAGAAAAAAACGCAAAAAGGGACCATCTGTACTAATTGCTCTGACTGACCAGGTCGACACTTTTTGCTCTTATGATATTTTCTGTATGAAAAGTGGTCATTCTATCTCATTTTACAATCATTTTGAGCTATCAACTTCAATTAACCTGTACTATCGTTGATCTGGTTTCATCTAATTGGTGTATGGAATTCCCAGATTGTCCCTTTTGGTATGACAGGTCAGAGATTTCTAAGTCATGCTGCATCCGCAATCCTCTGGTACATGGGTTTGGAACAGGCTCCTAGTCATCGACGATTTAAAATAGATGCAAATTTTCGATTTGAAGACTGACCATCTGTTAGGCGATGAAAGTTTGTGAAATTATTTTACTAAAAGAATACTTACGTGTCGTGTTTTGATTTGCGACCATATGGGGCCAAAAGACTAGCAGAATCAAGACACTACAACCAGAAATCATTTTCAGATGGCTTCAGTCCTGCATAGAAACGAGATTTACCGTTCTTTTTCGCCATACAATATCACTTGACTGTTAAATGTATGGAGTGACGATTGTCCTCTGTATGTCCCAGAACTACGCGGCTCACAATGATTGAAGTTGTACCGCACATTAAAATAACTGAAGTTATCTGTACTTAGAATTCTTCTCTGCATTTTTATAACGATTCATTCGTAAAAAAAATTAAATCTAGATATGCCCGAAAAGAAAGTGTTTATGTTAGGATATTGATATTGAAAAAAGATATATCACATATCACACAGCCATTGCTAACATTTTTTTTTTTGCTGCTATGGTAAGCACAAATAGAATGCGCAATCTGATTTATTTTTACAGTGTCTGCTGGGAATTGAAATGGCAATAAGAGTAGAGTGAACTTGTAAACTGACCGTCAAACTTTACTTTTCTGACAACCCCCAGTCCGGTGTTTTTGTTTGAAATTCGTGGTCGTATTCTTTTAATTATGGATCTTGAATCTTAAAACCTTATTGCAAGTGAAGCATCATTATTGTCGGATTTCTTGTTATGTAAAAAGTAACAAAGAAAAAAATAAATAATCCGATTACACCTAAAAAATACACAGTATATAAATGAACTGTACCCGAGCCGGATATTGCGAGTAAATTTCAGCGATGTCCACTTTGCATTAGAGACTGCCGAGATAAAAATCACTGCTTCTTTCATACTGCTGAATGTAAACTATGTGAATCTTAATGTATAGTTTACGCCAAGCCTTAATTTTCAAAACATAAACTGCCATATAATCATTCTTAGCTTTAAAACATTGAAATTCTCAAAACTCGCCGGAGGCTACAGCGTCATTTGCACTAGACCCGATCTTAAATCAGCTTTTATCATGTCAAGGCTGGCTGAAACACTTTTTCTGAGTTTGAACCGGTGCAATTAATTAATTAAAAAAGACATTTGCGGCATTGGGTATTTTAAAGTTCGATTTTGAACATGAAAATAAGAATTAAAGCATCTATGTGAACAAGGTCGACTGTACGTTTCTTGCTGTTGATTCTTACCCTTACTTGCAGGTTTACGAAATCTATCTGTACGATGTCTTGGGAGTTTTTTTCAAATATTCCGTACATTTCTAAGGATAACAAATCTGATGCCTGATGAAATTTGTACATTTTCAGGTATAAAATGGCGTATATTTCAGATGCCTTTACAACAAACTACCATTCACAAGCTTTGTCGATATAATAAATCATAATTTGGAAATCCATACAGGAAAAACCTCAAGATCAAAATTTCAGCATTTGACTCACAAAGGAAAGAAACAATTTCGTATATATATAAAAAAATTCAAAAGTATTCCAAAAGATTTAAAGCTATGGAATATAGACCTCTGCTACCTAATGATGATACTAAGACAGTGAGTTTCAAGGCTTGTTTATGTGTCACCATTTCAAAAAAGCCCCATAACGAAAGACACCAATGAGAGATGCTCACAAGTTCCTTGGAGAATCTGAATGATTTATGCAAAATACTATTTTATAGTGTTTATTCCGTTTCCTCATAGAAACGAGTCATCAGTCAACCATTTAAGAAAATATTGTAAGAACTTGAGAAGAAATTACTCTGAACGAACAATTTCTTACGTTGTCGTAACATTTTCTATTCTGTTTCAAAATCATATTTTTATTAAGCAGATCTGTAAATTTTTCCCCTAAATGCTCCCAAATTTGATGAGTCCAAGATGCCGTATCAGGAAAGGGTAATTCCTCCTTTTATCTATTAGCAGATGAATTCCTCTTTTTATCTATGAGCAGATGAATACGAATTGTGAAATTTTACTGTATGAATTCGTTCCATTCCTTAAAAGTGAGTATATAGGTTTTTCACATCACACCAAATTGAATGATTTATATGTCACTGAAATTTATATGAAAAACAATACAAATCATCAATAATTAAGAATCATAATATTACAAAATGAAAGAAAAAAATGGAGGGTGGTATTCCCTTAAAAGGCCATAAAATAACAAACATGTATTTATTTTCCACAAGGTCTTCTTCGGACACTATGTGTGAAGCTTCGTCTGTGTATTCCCAGTATGTAAATGAGTAAGTTGAAAAAATAGACAGTGTTTCCCGTCGGTGTCGACCTGGGCTGTAATAAATCTCTGATTTCTCTTGTTTTCGGGTGGTTTTCGACTACTACGGTTTTATGAATGAAAATTATACGGCTCTAGGAGTATAAAGTTTTTTTGTGTGTGTTTTTGTAAAATTTTTGTCCCAAAATCTGAAGGGCCACCTGTAACTCACCAAAAGAAAACAGAATAAAACCGAGTCTTTTTTATTATTATGCTTGGCTGCTTTTCTCTCAAAAACCCAATCTTCAGTTACTGTTTACAGCCACAAGAATAGATGTTCAATGACCTGTCGCAGCTGTTACATATCTCCCCGTATTTCATATTTGATATTGTCTTTTATTCTGGTCCGCCTTTATCACCGATTTCAACACTAACTTACGGAAATAAAATACCGCTTCACCCCTATCCTGCTGTAATAAAAGACCTGTGCAGTACACTCTGCATGACTAGAACTAAAGACCCAAACAAAATGTGACACATAGTCCTTGTGACACGTAATCCTTCAACAAAACGTACAACAAATGGTGTTCAGAAATGACTCTGAGAATGACAAAAGAACAAAATCATTGTGCCACTTTTATAATATAAAATAGCGTATTTCGTTTGTGGTGGTACGAGGATAAGGTTGTACACATGGTAGGTAGACGAGGGGTCGAATGGCTAGGTGAGAGATTATTCAGTGTCGACCGATTACAGTGCTGACAGCACTTTGATTTTTTATACGCTGAAAGGGTCGTAATTAAGCTATGGCCACGGTCGGTCATCGTTAGCTTTTTTCGTGTGCACCCACAGTTTTCATCGGAATGATTTGAAACTTACTACAATGAATCTCTATGATGTGTGGTTTTGCATGTGACTTGTCAAATTCTGATCTCTATAGGGTTCTAGATTTTAGCCCATTTCACTGACAAACCCCTTGGGGCGTATAATTTTTATGCACTGCTATGCGAAGCTCTTGTTTTTTTTCCAATGAGACAAAGTCGTATCATTTTGAACGTATACCTAGAAATGATTTACATATAATCAAAGCTAATATTTTTTACTTGTGATATGTATATTAGATAGCGTTGTGGCAAAGGGTGAAATTGCATGTAACGAGGAGTTCCACCTTTTGCCACGAAATTTCAAAGATTCTTCCGTACAACTGCTTTGAAATGACAATCTAAGGAATAATTTGCGAAACAAAGTTTGTATTGAGCACTCTAGTAACGTGCGTAATGGATGCTTCGCTCTTGTGTAGGTATAAAGCAATGGAAATCCCCGTGTGGTACTCCTAAGAAGTCGTTCAGCCAACTCGCAAGTAATGTACAGATCATTTACTTGGTATTTGCAAGAAGGGTACAGTATCAAACCGTTCGCCATGCGGAATTTCCATACATTTTTAGGTTATTATATCAGATCATGTCGGCTTATATTGGCGGTTTTGTGAAGAGCATATATTTAGAAACAAAACTTTACAAATGGGTATCGGATAAATAGACGGATTTATACATAGATTTCTGTGTGAAAACAGCATGTATAGTAGTGAACAAAACAAGTGAAGACGAGTCTTGCACTTTATCAGCAATTGCATGGCTAAAGATGGTAAACGATGTATTTATTTGAAAGACACATTATTTCATTCAATGAAGCAAATGTTTACAAGTTGCGTGAAAGTCACAACAACCTGTCAATCACAATTATTCAAAGGCACTCATCTGTTTTCACCGATCGATTCATGGAATTTACTCGCAATATCCGGTTTGGGTACAGTTCTTTTAGATACTGTGAAATAGCAACGAGATCTCTCAACGATTAAATATTGGCGGAGGTCATTTTAGGCGATTATTTGCCAAATGATATATACAAAAAAAACCAAGAAATTTCTTTTAAAAAGATACGGCTTAAATTGACTCTCCAAAAGGTCTTCAAATCCGTCATTTCCTTTTGTTAACCAGCAATGTCTGTTTTTTGTTAATCCATTTGAATAATTGGCTTGCAACATGTGAAAAAGGACATTCGTACATTTGCCTAATGTGTCGTCTCGGATCAGCCTGCGCAGTCCGCGCATGCTAATCCAAGACGGCACTTTACGATTGCATTTGATTTTGTGCTACAGTACACATGTGCAAAACAGAAAATTGTATAAAAACGGAAAGTGTCGTTTCGGATTAGCCTGCGCGGACCGCGACATTTTACGCAAATGTCCGAATGCCCCTTTTCGAGTATTGCAAGTCAATTATGATACCAAAAAGTAGGTTAAAAGCTAGCACATTCAGACAAGCTGAAAAATATTGTCGGTTTACTTAAAAAACCTCGTAAGGACAGCATGTCACAAGCTGTAGTTACGAGGTTTTTGAAGTGAACCAACGATATGTCAAGTTCGACACCGCTAGAAAAAAGGACATATACGAGCAGTAAAAATTATTGAGCCTTTCTAAATTAAGTCTTTTAAGCCAACCTAGCCATTAGCATTTACTACTATCTAGTTAACTGGAATAGCCGTTAGTATCATGGTGAACATTATTATTAAAGAGATTTTTGTCTTTGGCGTATCTTTAGAGAGAATAACTTACCTTTATTTAAAATACACAACTCAACCTTAGCTGAAAAGAAATAATTATTGCAGTATATAAGTGAAAGAGCGTGCTACCTCATTAAGAGACAAAATCTAAGTGTAAAAAAGGCAAGCGCTTCAGGCACCCGTTACAATCAGATAGAATGGCATTATAATTGCTTAACCCATAATCGAACAAGCGTGTTCAGAAAGTTAACCAAAAGCGGTCATACATTTCACAAAGAGCACATACTCGATCGAAGGACAAATGCCGTATTCAACAGCATGGAAAATATTGAAGGAAAACAAGCAAATAATCGTTAAAACTACTCCTTTTTCGATATGTTTTTCAACTTTGTCAACGACAGCACGATAAAAAATGTCGTTCCTGCTTAAACAGATTGATGAGGACAACATATGGCAATGTTGATTGAGAATACAACCTGAGACCTACTTCGTGACAGAAAATATTTGTTGCCTGCACAGGTCATATTCTTCGAAGATTTGACCAGTCTTATATGACGCGTGACTCTCTCCGATATCGGGGATACTGTAGTAATACTCGGTATAAAGTAGCAATGGAGAAAACGGCTTTTATCAATACGTTTGAGGAAAACTTAGGCCTGTTCTAGCTCCAGATCTCTCTAAACTGCTGATCATAGCTGAGTGAATAGCACGAGGTAGCGCTTTATTGAGTAAAAGTTTATTTTAGCTTGAAATTCAGTCAACTTTTATTTTGTCGTCTGCAAATGATTTCGATTTGGACAAACCTAAAATGAGTTAAAGATAAGTCTCATTGTTAGTGCTACATATTCAAGGGGTTAGTGCAAGACTATTGTAATTGCATATACAATTTGTCGTCTTCTGTATAAGTCTTTTGTTATTTGGCTCTAACTGAGAGCAGACTGTTTGAACTGTCAATTATGTGATGGCTTGCTTGGTATAATGCATCTTAGAGGTGCATTAAACCCCTTTTCTCAGAGCTCATGTTATACATTTAACAAACGCTAAGAGCTAAAATTTGAAAAAAAAAAACAAAAAAACGCTGAACATGATGCAGTGGCTCTGACATGATGAACTTAGAAAATTAACATTTGAAATTCCAAATATGATATGCAGCTGCTACGTAAAAATGTGGATAGGCGACAATCCCCTCCGATCCTTTCTAACATAAACCCTCATAATTAAGTTCATTGTTCTGGCTAATAATTATTTATTGAACAACGCACGCCTCAATGGCACTGTAAAATGGTACTGCAGCCTTGTTTTCACATGAGCAAGAAATATTTTAGACTACAAAAGTATGAATTTCCTGGTTCCTAAAACCTAATTTAACATAAGTTTCAACCTGTATTAAAAAGAAATGAACAATTCCAACGGACAGATCTATATTCCAGTTTAAATCCAACACTTTTAACTAATTCTGTATCCTGCAAGCCACAAGTTCAAGTCCAAAATCACCAAGTAAGTCATTCCTATTTATATCAGCTTGGAAAATTCTAGATTAGTCTTTTCTAACAATCTGTTTCTGAAAATAACCACAATGGGAAAACCAATAAATGTTCTTCATGTTTCTAGAATATTCTGAAACAGGTCATTGTACATACTTTCTACATAACACTTCCCCTCCTAAAGGAAAAGAAAGTTTTAAGTATTAAAACATTCTTTTGTTAGAATATAAAGCATGCTTAATATTGCGCTTGACAGTACGAAAATACATAATACATAAAGACAAATGTTAACTATTTTTAAGTTAGACAGTCAAAAATTCTCTGACAGTCTTTAGATGTTCATCCCAATCATTGCTGTGAATGATGACGTCATCGATGTAGGCCCTACAGTCATCCAAATCAGACATCATCGCGCTGATAAGACGTTGAATTGTTGCTGGCGAGTTTTTCATCCCAAAAGGCAAAGCTTTGAACTGATAAAGTCCATCTGGAGTTATAAAGAGATGACCGCTTTGTTGCAGAGATCTCATTAGCATTTTCAGTGAGAGGAATTTGCCAAAATCCTCTTAGAAGATCAAATTTAGTAACATATTTTTGCATGACAAATATTATCAATGCAGTAATCTACTCTTGGCACTGGAAACGAATCAGTCTTGGTCACAGTATTAACTTTTCTAAAGTCAGTGCGCATACGAGAAAGTTCAATCTGGCTTTGGGACAAGAATACAGGGAGAACTCCATTCGCTTTAACTAGATTCAATATAATCATTGTCCAATAGAAGCTTGATTTCCTCTCTAAGATGCTCATATTCAGAAATTAGCCTTTTTAATTCATCTTTTTGATTGTTATCTAATGGTGAAAATTGTTATTATAATTTCTTAAAATGACAGAGTGACGAAGTTTTGAACAAATACGGTTAGACTTGTCAAAGCTTATTTCCTCACAATTTATGTCTTCATGGTAAATGTGATTTTAAGGTAGTAGACCCCTAATACCTCTAGTGCTGCATGCAAAAAGTTTTCTTGATAGTTGATAAATATGGATTTATACAGGTATAATACTTTTGCACATTTTTTTAAACCGACCAGAAATTTCTATTTGCCTATCTTGAACTTATTTGAAGATACTTTTGTTAGTTTCCAGAAAAGGGATGTGATTACTATCTTTCTTTGTAATGAAAATATAGTGGTTTTAAATTTATAAATGATAATTCTAGAAAAGACAAAAAGGGAAAAGTGGCTTGGTTAAAGCAGTACAATAACACTATTTTTTAATCATAGCAAATTTTGTACGATAGTATCATTGTGGAGATAGTTGTTTTCTATTAGAGGTCAACTACGTTAGTTTAGAGGGACGGAGGAAACTACATTTATTGGTGAAATATTTTAACTACCCTATCAACATATTCTTTTAGTATATCAATATAACATAATGCCCGCCTGTCAGACACAGATCCCAATAAGAACGATTATAACACACAACTCTTTCCTGTTGTCGACCATACAATGCTGACGCATTCTTTCCTTCCTTCTCTCCTTTATACTAATCGGCCTTGACATAGTAATGTTATTTGTCCAGAGTCGTGTCTGTCAGGATAGGCGATGCCTGCCTGTCAGACACAGATCCCAATAAGAAAGATTATAACACATTACTCTTCGTCTTGTTGACTATATTATGCTGACGCTTTCTTTCTTTCTTTCTTTCTTTCTTGATGCAAATCGGCCATGACCTTGTAATGCTAACTGCCAGAGTCGTGTGTGTTAGGGTAGGCGATGCATACCTGTCAGACACAGATCCCAACACGAAATTTCGTGAAGTTTTCTTTAAAATTAAACTTTTTCTTTCTTTCTTTCTTTCTACCTAACTTACTTCCTTTTTCTATTAATATAAATCGGCAATGACTTTGTAATGCTAGCCGTCCAGAGTCGTGTCTGTCAGGGTAGGCGATGGCTGCCTGTCAGACACAGATCCCAATAAGAACGATTACAACACAAATCTCATTCGTCTTGTTGACTATATTATGCTGACGCTTTATTTATTTTCTTCCTTTTTTCCTTTCTTCCTTCCTTCCTTCCTTGATACCAATCGGCCATGACTTTGTAATGCTAACTGTCTGGAGTTGTGTCTGTCAGGGTAGGCGGTGCCCGCCTGTCAGACACAGATCCCTGCAAAAAATTTCGTGTAGTTTACTTTAATAGTTAACATTTTCTTTCTTTCTTTCTTTCTTTGACTGCGTCAATCGACCACAATCTTTAATTTCTTACGTTAAGAATCCTTTCTTTCAGGGTAGGCGAGGTAGACTGTGAGAAACAGATCCTGATTAAAAAGACTATATTTCCATGGTACATACAGTTTAATATTCCTTCCTTCCTTCCTGTAAATCTGCTAGGGCCTTTGTTATGCCTACCGTTCAGAGTCCTGTCTGTCCGGATGGACGATGCCTGCCTGACAGACACAGATCCCAATAAAATTATTTTAACACTTTCGTCTTATTGTACATATTCCAATAACGCTTTATTTTTTCCTGTATTTCTTTATAAATTTAAATCTGCACGACCATAATGCTTAGCGTCCAGGGCTCGTATTCACCAACCAGAAGTTGTGTTACTTACAAATGTTGAAAATTCTGGAGAATAAGACTAAGAATATTCTCAAGAATGGTTGGTGAATACGGGCCGAGATTTCTGTCTGGCAGGGTAGGCGATACCTGCTGGTTAGAAACGATCCTAGTGAATTAGACTTCATTAACATTGTGTTACATATATTCAATGTTCCTTCCTTCCTTCCTTGCTTCCTTGCTTTCTTTTTCTTTTTTTTTCTTTTTTTCTATCGTTCCGTCGTTCGTCTTACCTTCTTTCCTCCTGCTCTCCCTCCCTCCCTTCGTTCTTTCCTTTCATATTTCTCTCATCCCTCACCTTCTTTCTTCCTTAGTAAAAGTTTATATACTTAAAATGTTGTCTTTTCTCTGTCTATCTTTCATTCCTTTTTTTTTCTTCTCTTCCCTTTGCCACCTCCGTATCATGACCTTTGTGAAGCTAATCGTTCAGATTCCTGTCTTTCAGGGTAGGCGATGCTTACCTGTCAGACAAGATCCCAACAAAAACGATAAAATTGTCTGTATTACAAAAAGGTTTTCCTTCCTTTTTCCTTGATACTAATTGGCCTTGACATTGTAATGCTAATCGTCCAGAGTCGTTTTCTTTCTTTCTTTCTTTCTTTCTTTCTTTCTTTCTCAAGTGTAAATCAGCCGTGACCTTTTTGATACTTACCGTCCAGAATCTTGTCTGTCAGGCTAGGCGATGCCTACCTGTCTTAGAGCCTCTTGAAACAGAACATATCCTCATATCATTACCTGTATTTGGAAGATCCTTCCTTCCCTCTTTTCTTCCCTTACATCCTCCCTCCCTTCCTTCGGCTGAATATTTGGATTTACAGAAATCGGTGCATTTTCAGCATTGTTTTTTTCGACTTTTTCCATTTTTTTTTCATTACTGCTGGAAAATAATCTAATAGAGTTTCAAATAGGCGTTTTCTACTGCACAATGATGTATAAAACTTTTCGATCGGCATATACTTAAGAGATATAGAACCCGTAAAAGGTTTCTTTATCAGGTCAAATTTCTGAATTTTCAGAAATCGGCACATTTTCGGATTAAAAAAAAATCCATACTGTTTTCATAAGTGCTATAAAATAACACTGTTTCAAAAAGGCTTTCTCAGCTACCCAGTGATGTAAAAAACTTTTCGATCGGCCTAAATCTAAAGACTGCATGGCCTGCGAAAGGTTTCTGAAAGAGAAGCTGAACAAATCTAGCGGAATTGTACCAAATGTGGTACATTCTCGCTGGTTTTGTTTGGCCTGGCCATCAATATTTTCATACTGCATAACTTTGCTACTTTTTCCACTACCGTTTTCATTAGTGTTAAAAAAAACTTTTAACACAGTTTCAAATAGCCTTTCGCAGCTACACAACGATGTATGAAAGTTTTCGATCGGCCTAAATCAGTTAAGAACTACAGACCTTGCGAAAGGTTTTTTTCATCAACTGTTCACGACAGCTTTAAGTGTCTTCTACAATATGGAAGGAGCTTTCATTCATTCTTTCTAAAATGTAAGTCGACCGCTTTCTTTTTAGAAGTAAACGTCCAGAGCCGTGTCTGTCTATCTGTCCTCCAGCAAATCAGTTTTCCAGACTTTTTTTTCTAAATACTTTCATTAAAGAATTGCGTACAAAGAAAGACACAATGCTTGTAATTCTGAAAGGGGGGGGGGGTCAAATGTGTGCTTTCTCCTCGACAAAGTTTCAGTGCCAGTGATATATACCGTGGAATGGGTATTGCTATGCAATATTATCAGAATGCTTGTTTTATTTTTTTTAAAGAAGAGATGTGTGTGTATATAACAATGTAGATTCTAGAATAGACTGCAAGTTCTGTGCAGTCTGATCTTTATCAACAATTTACACAAAAGGTCTGCGAGTCGTATTAAGCAGCCTGAGGGTTAGAAGAGGTGTGATGTGAGAAAATAAAAAAGTTGAGATTTTACCATATTTATGTAATCAACAAAAAGCCCATCTGTATCAACTTTTTGTGTTGTAGATGTTTGGATTTATGCACCAATGTTAAAGACATATTACATCATGTAAGGAAAGAGGAATTCAATTTTCACCTTATATCACTTGCAGGTAGGTCCCTTTACATAGGATAAATATTGTAACTAATCTGATGCACTAGAAATGAATTTCTCTGTTCAAATTTCAGTCCTGTTCTTTCCTTTTGTTATTAGATGAAATGGGTTAGTTGACTGGACACGGTTCTGGTGTAAAAAATCTTGAAGACACTTGTGATACAGAAAAAAAGTACTTAAAACAAACAGTTTCTCTTTTTCTAAAATGCTCTCTTTACCGTTAGAAACTACTATGTTGTTTCAATTTTTAGTCCGTAATAACTTGTAGGCTGTATTATATGTTTATCAAGTGTATTAAATAGCATACTCAGTTTGGGTTTGGCATATCGTCGGTTTACTTCCAAAACCTCGTAACTATAGCTTGTTACAAGCTGTAGTTACGAGGTTTTAGAAGTAAACCGACGATAATATATTATTATGTTTCATCAATCCAAACTGGAGGCCTAACTTGCTCTTGACAGCCACTGTATTTACTCATTCTTGGCCATCAAAATTATTCAATCCTTTTAAAAAAAGAATTAACAGTGTAGAATTAACAGTTTATTCACTTGTTCTAAACTCTGGATTTCACTTCCCACTGAAAGCCACTTTATTTAATCGGTTTGACTTGCAGAACTCGAGATCTGACTCCATTTTTTCACTTGGTCATTTCTGCCCAATTTTGAGATTTGACTTCTTGTAGATAATAACTCCATTTTGGACTATAAGGTGGCAAGACATGGAAGCAATGGGCTGTGTTTGCTAGGTGTAAAATTCAAACACCTGAGTCCATATTCACCAACCATTCTTGAGGGTATTCTTAGCCTTATTCTACCATCTTCGCGAGCCAAGGTTACGATCACTACGTGGATCTTACCTTGCCTGATTGAGCCCGATTTCGAGATTCTTGCGATGCGCCCTCTATTGGATGCTGGTTATTACCCCCTTTTACATCGTATTTCTGAAAGCCAATGAAATATCGTTTTACAAACCGCTTACGAATACAATTATTCAACATGAAGCTATAAGCAGACATCCACGTGGGTTTCCATGTTTACCTTCTATTCGAAAGGTCGCGACCTTATTCTATTTTTATCAAAGATAAAATGCTACGAACGATTTCATTCGTTACAGTTAGAGCTGGCTGCATCTAATAAAAAAAGAATATCGGGGGAATGTAAAAATCGAGCTCAATCCGCCAAGGGTAGAGTAGCGTAGTGAATCGTCAGCCTTGGCTTGCGAAGATGATTCGATTTAGTCAATCAGAAGTTGTGTTACTTACAAATGTAGAAAATTCTGGAGAATAAAACAAAGACTGTTCTAAAGAATGGTTGGTGAATACGGACCCTGTATTCATTTTTGGCTAGGGGCCAACGGCGCCTAGCCTTAGTAACCACGTTTCAGACTTTTGTATGAAAGCTGTAACCACTCTCAACATCATATATTACTGCACTATGCACTGTCTCTGATTTCTTGGAACTGCAACTGTCGTTTCTGATTGGCTTGAAACGACACACCCCTCAAAACCGCCTTACGCCTTATGAGTTATTCATCCGTTTTGTAAAATAGAAATTGAAAGAGGGTTCGGTGTCTACATTTACCGAGAAAATGTCAAAGATGATAGAATCAGAATAAAATATTTTAACGGTGTTTGTTGGCTCGATGAATTTTAAATGAGAATGCTTAAAACAGAGAGGAATTCTCTCGTAACTTATGCAGAGCATGACACAACCAACACCCGTGTTCAGCTTCCAAGGGTTGTCGCATCGTGTGCACTTTTAGATGCAGATGGAGCGTGACGAAATTGACATTTGGTTGATATCTGGTATGATGTGTATCCATGACCGGTGTGTAGTGAACTTAGTGATCGACCTAATTTTTTGTCCAATCAGAGAGGAGTATTTGTGGAAATTTTCTACCTCTTAAAAGTCCATAAAATTTTGTCCGCTTGAAATAAAGACAGGCGTTCTGCACGTATGAATTCTACTGGCTCCTCCCACATCTACGTAAGATTAATTAAAGCTCCTCCCAACCATTTAAAGCACGATTTGAAATTTGTTACAACACAACCTCAACCCTTTACCAAGTAATCCTGTATGTTATCGGTGAAAGTTTGATTTTAGAAAATATTGCAGAAAAAGGGAAAATTGCAATAGAGGAATTGAGTAATAAAACAAAATCTGATTTTTCTTCTCTATATTTTTACCTCCAATAAATTTTACACCCAAATGGGCGACCCAAGTAGCTTTTGCGTACTTTAACGATCAATCTGCAGAGAACGTGTAGTCTGATCATGAATTGAAACATTGTGCTAAACAGCGCAATGTTAAAATTTATGGTCTGATTGCACGGTGTCCGTTTTGTATCAAGACAAAAATTTGATCACAAAGAAATGACACTTGAAAATCTCCCCAAAAAACAACAAAGATTATCTACAGAAAAAGCCAACTGATTATCTTTTAGAAAAGTTCAACTAGTCCTTTTGTTTTCTTCTAAAAATAACCCTAAGTAGTATTTAGCAAGTACAGGTATAAAGGAAAGTCCGAAAATGCTTGCCATGCACTCTTTACAATATGCCAAAACTTTAGGCTCTAGCATATTAAAAGCAGCCCAGGCACGTACAATGGTTAGTGTATCTGACTCGTAACCTGGAGGTTACGGGTTCGATACCTGGTTGCGGCGAACTCTCTTTCCGGTAAACTTTTGCATCTCACCTCTGATGCATGTCAGAAAATAAGTCAGTGGCTTTGGAAAGAAAGTTGTTGGTGTGAAAAAGCCAGGAAATAGAAGCGGTGTAAAATAACAATCATCAATAAATTAGCCAATTATTCAATCTCTTTAAATGTCGACCTCATTTGATAACAATTGATAACGGGGAACAACAACAATTGAGATGGTAGATTGTTTACAAATGTCATACCTAGATTATCTTATATATCCAAGGACAACGCATCTATAAATGAAAAGTGGATACATTTGTGATACCTAAAATGTTGATATTCAAAAATCAACATATACTAAAATTAATAGTGTTTTGCGTGTACCCTAAAGAACGAAATTTACTGATAAACATGTTAACTTGTATTATTTGAAAAAAGAAAAAAAAATGGACTGCAATTATAAATCATATCAGTTACCTGTTTTTACAAGTTCTTATGTGGGCAATTGCAACAATTGCGTACATGATATATCCTTGAAAATTTCGTCTAAGTCATTTCCTAAGAAAAGGTCAAAATTTGGTTTGGCTTCCGCCATTGTAAAGACAGCAATGCCATGCACTTTTCTTTTGCAAAATTTGGGCTTGGAGACGCGCATAACATGAGGGTACTGTGCATGAGGAAATCCACGTGATAGTGTTGTTTTCTCGTGTTTCGGGCGTGTCTTTACAATAAAACAAAACAATGAAATTTGATAAAAGTCATGTTTCTTGATATACTTATGTCATGTGGGCGTGTTTATAGGGTCATGCGGTAATGAAGGCATGTCTTTGCATAATATCTAGGACAAACTTTATAGAGAATGCAGTCTCTATAAAATGATTTATATAAAAACCCAGTCGATCACTAAGTTGGTTAGAGCACAAAAAAGAGAATTCTTCGAGAAAATAAAAGCTACGGCGCAGAGCGCCTTCGCTTTTATTTTCTCAAAGAATTATCTTTTTTGAGCTCTAACCATTACATACAAAACCCTTGACCTTGTCAGCCGTAATACATGTATAAGTAGGGCAGTTGTTGACGAGTCGGTGTTTTCCCAGTGCATGGAAATACCGGAATGGACTGGTTTTGGACCGGAATGGACTGGATTGGACCGGGATGGACTTCAAGATACGTTGTAAAAGCTTGTAGCAACACTTTACTTATTTGACTACGGGAAAGGGAAAAACCGAAACATGCTCATGTAAGAGAAAATATTAACTTGCAATAGATAAGGCTTTAATATCTCTGTCATTACTGAAGATATTTACTTCAAACTGGGACTTGTGTCAGCTTTCAAAAGGGAAGCTCATACAAACAGGACAGGTGTCCATCAAAGTATTTTTCAAACATTTATAAATACCCTTTTTTGACTTTGAGTGTTTTGATATCTTTTTAGCTCAGCTGAGCACAACGTGCTCAAGGGGAGCTTTTATGATCATCCGGTGTCCGTCGTGCATCGTGCGTCAGTGCGTCGTCAACAATTCTTTAAACATCAAATCCTCCTAAACCGCTCGGCCAATTTTGACCAAACTTGGCTGGAATTTTCCTTGGGAGATCTTCTTTAAAAACTGTTCAGAGAATTGGATTCCATCAAAAACTATGGTTGCCATGGCAACCAAAGTGAATTTTCTAGGAAATTCTTTTTAAATCTTCTCCTTTGAAACCGCTGATCAGATTTTGAAATAATTTCACAGATATGTTCCTTAGGTGACCCTTTTCAAATAGTGTTCGTGAAATTTTGATCCGTCAAAAAGTGTGGCTCTGGTGAATGGGGGCTACTTGCACTATATAGAAATGAAGGAATTCTTAAAAATTCTTCTATCACAGAGATCTTCCTTTGATGACCCTTTCCAAAAGGTGTTCGCAAAATTTTGATCCGTTGAGAAACATGGCTCTGGTGAATGGGGGCTATTTGCACTATAGGGAAATGAAGAAATTCTTAAAATATTTTCTTCTCTGAAAGCGCATGTCAGATTCTGAAATAATTTCACAGAAATGTTCCTTGGATGACCCTTTTCAAAAACTGTTAGAGGAATTTTGATCCATCTAGAAATATGGCTCTGGTGAATGGGGGCTTCTTGCAATATGAATTCTTTAACATTCTTTTTCTCTGAAACGGCTGATCAGATTTTGAAATAATCTCATAGAAATGTTCCTTTGGTAACTTTTTACAAAAATGATTCGCAAAATGCTGATTTGTCTCGAAACATTGCTCTGGTGAATGGGGGCTACTTGCACTATTTGGCCATGAAGAAATTCTTTTTCTCTGAGACGGCTGATCATATTTTGAAATAATTTCACAGATATGTTTCTTGGCTGACCCTTGTCAAAAACTGTTCGAGAAATTTTGATCCATCAAGAAACATGGCTCTGACTGCTGTGGGCTATTTACACTATACAGACATGAAGAAAACCTTAAAAATTCTTCTTCTCTGAAAAGGTTGATTAGATTTTGATAAAAATGGCTATGGTTCTCTCAGAAATTCAGGTGAGCGATCAAGGGCCATACAATAAATCTTTTAAATTATGGTAACCAGCATTTTCTCCTCCCCCCCCCCTACAATGTTTTTTACCCTTTACAAAACAGATTTCAGTCTTTTTATTTTGTCGTCTGCAAGTGCTTTCGATTTGGACAAGCCTAAAATACTGTAGTTTGGTATTGGGTTAACAGTGCATCCAAGTAATTGGGTCTTTCTAGTATTTGGTATTTTGTGTTTGAACTAAATGAAATGGTACAGATAAAGTGAAACAGATATGCTACTATTTTACATATACATGTACCTATTAATGATCTGACATAGATACGGACACTATCTTATATACATACAGATCAGACCGAAAACATTTTCGGTATCATGCAGTTACTCAGTGTAGTTTTTTGCATTTCTTTTATTTACCTACTTTCATTGCAATATGGTACTTTGTTTCATTTGAACAGTTGGAAAACTTCGAAAGAAATGGCTCAAAAAGACAATCGGAGATGTAGGCCTGGAACCATGCGTGCTGTGAAGCAGTATATAGATCCAAAAAATATCTTTGCTTTCAATAACTTGATGTTTGGGAACCAGAAGACCAACAACACGGCCACGTGGCATCATCTTTGCTGCTTCCAAGCAAACTGTGATCATGTGACATTTTACATCATTCTACCTGATATAGCTTGTATTATGCCTGTATATTTCAAAATGAATGTAATAGCTTGTGCTTATTTATTGAAATGAAGTCAAATGATGTTATTGAATCATTTTAAACTCCACCGACCAAAGGCCGGCAAGCTTATGTCATGGCCAAACCCATATTCACCAACCGTTCTTGAGGATATTCTTAGTCTTATTCGCCAAGGTTCTCTAAATTTGTAAGTAACACAACTTCTGACTGGCTAAACCCAATGGTTTAGCCTATCGGAAGTTGTGTTATTTACAAATGTAGAAAATTCTGGAGAACAAGACCAAGAACGTTCTTAAGAATGGTTGGTGAATACGGGCATTGGTGTCTGTCATGCTTCTGTCTGAGGGTCCATCTGTCTTAATGTGCATTAACGTTTATTTCAAACAGAGTTGGCAGAGTTTAGGATTTAAACCTGTGACACTCTGGTCTAGAGTCCAATGTGCCACCGAATAGGCTATCAGGCTTGAAGGCTTAAAATTGGAGGCATCTACAGCCGTCTATTTTAGAATTGATGCAAATGAGCTGAAGTTCTCTAATTGAAAGGAAAATAGTGTGGGAATAGCAAAATATCGTTGGCTTACTTCAAAAACCTCGTAACAACAGCTTGAAAGAAGCTATAGTTACGAGGTTTTTGAAGTTAACCGACAATATGCTGGTTACCAAAAGGTCTTCAAATGTCCATTTTCTTTAGGGTCATTTTTTTGGCTTCTTTCCTGTTTAAAAAAAAAACAACAAAATGGTTAAATACTTTATTACTTTCATAGCGTTTATAGGACAGTCATATTCACCATATAATTTTCATTTGATTGAGAAAATTTATAATACACATGAATAAAGTTGCCTTTGAATTTTTCATTCCTGTAGTTCTTAGATCACCATTCCGCCTGCATGAAACTTTTTTATGCTCCGCGGAACATTTCATGGGAGCATATACAATGTAGTCGCCACGCTGTGCTTACATCCATTTGTCCATCCGTCCGAAGCCATTTCTCCACAACCCCTGGACCAAATTTTATGAAACCTCATATCTGAACTCCTTGGAACAATACGCAAATACCTCTTTCCCAGTTTCGAAATTTGAGGCTGCATCACGGAAAAAGGGGGCTTCATGTAAAAAAAAAATGTTTTTCATTAATATCTTCTACATCAGTCCTCAAAACTTTGTGAAATTTCAAATCTGAACTCGTTGGAACGTTGCTGAGAGACCTCTTTCCCGGTTTCTCAATTACAGGCTGCGTCGCTGAAAAAGGGGGACTTTGTATAGAATTCTCTCGTGATCCCGTTTTAGCACGTGTTACCAAGGTTTTAGAGACGTCATTTCCCAATGAAATCAGTATTTATTGAATTGGGATACTCCGAAGGGAAACTCTACTCCATCAGCATATTCAACTTTTCAAACCAAAAAACAGGTAAAATTCCATTAACAAACGATGGAATGGCACAACTTTGCAGTATAATAATTTTGTTGTACGGTCAGGTGGCAGGGTCTTGGAAACTTGTTCACGGCTGTGGTAAAGCATTTCGCCACCTCGCCTTCGGCTCGGGGCGACATGATTCACCAGAGCCGTGAACAAGCTTCCAAGTTCCCTGCCTCGTGACCATACAACTAATATCATTATACTGCAAAGAGATTTCTCGTGATCTGATTGGATAACATATATATCATGTACACTGACAAAACCAACGTAAAAGCAGTTTCCCTTTTGGTATCCCAGTATACATGACTGCAATACCACAAATACAGACTTTATCGCGTAAACAAGAAATAGAAATTTTAAACTTGAAATTGCTACTTTTCCCATACCGTTTGTCCCATTTTTTTCAAAATCAATAGGGTTAAAGCTATTGATGAGATAAACAAACTGTGCAAGTTTCACCAAAATCTGACAGCAACTGCCGACTTTATTACGTAAACAAGAAAAAGAGTAACGGACGGACGGACGGACGGACGACGAAAACCACGCCATGACATTCTTTCAGCCAGCAGAGCTAGAAAACAGGTAAAGTTCGTTTGAAAAACGTCAATCTACGTCAATCCATATAGATTGATGTCATTCTATATAGAGAATACGACCCCAGGAAGAAAAAAAGAAAAAGAAGAAAAAAGCAAAGCATCACTTTTTCCATTTCAAACAAATAGCATATTTTTCTTTCACCACGATATTCTAAATAATGTTGGAGTAATCTCAACAGTTAGCCCAATTTGATTTGACGTTTTCTATTGCTTAAATCTGGACAAATCTATTGAAGAACGGCGAGTATTACCTACTTCATTTATCGCGTAAACAAGAAATAGAAATTTTAAACTTGAAATTGCTACTTTTCCCATACCGTTTGTCCCATTTTTTTTCAAAATCAATAGGGTTAAAGCTATTGATGAGATAAACAAACTGTGCAAGTTTCACCAAAATCTGACAGCAACTGCAGACTTTATTACGTAAACAAGAAAAAGAGTAACGGACGGACGGACGGTCTTACGAGACGGACCTTGTGAGGTCGAATTGTTCTTTATTCAATGCAACCAAAACAACCCAACAAGAGCACTTTTTTAACCCCACTAGCCCTAACCCTAACCCCATACCTACCAGATGGACGGAATAAACCCCATATAGACTAAATATACAGTTACCCCTAACCCCACAATGTCGGGCTCGTACGGACGGACAGACAGACGGGCGGACGGACAACGAAAACCACGCCATGACATAAGCTCTGCTGGCTTTCAGCCAGCAGAGCTAGAAAACAGGTAAAGTTCGTTTGAAAAACGTCAATCTACGTCAATCCATATAGATTGATGTCATTCTATATAGAGAATACGACTCCAGGAAGAAAAAAAGAAAATGAAGAAAAACAAAGCATCACTTTTTCCATTTCAAACAAATAGCATGTTTTTCTTTCACCACGATATTCTAAATAATGTTGGAGTAATCTCAACAGTTAGCCCAATTTGATTTGACGTTTTCTATTGCTTAAATCTGGACAAATCTATTAAAGAACGGCGAGTATTACCTACTTTATTTAAACTGACCCAGGTCAACATCATTTACATATATTAACCCTTTCCTAAACAAGCCCTGGTTTTTACGTGTCTGCAGTAAAAATCTTTTGAAAACACTGTAGAAAAAAAGGAGAAATTGCTCGTAACGAGCAATTTCTCCTTTTCCCAAAGAGTTTTCCACCCTTTATGAGAAATTTTTGCCATTTTCTCCAAATCTAAAATTGTCGTCGCAAACTCTTTTGGTTTGGAAGAGTTCAAAATTTGTCGTTTGGGAAAGTGTTAATACTGTATTTTTACCCTCGGAATCGCTCGGCATATGTCCCGAATGGTCACTGAAATATCTTGCGAGTTAACATGTACAAAATGTAAACACTTGTAAATTTATTATATTGCAGGGGGAGGGTCGATCTCTAAGTTGTTACAACTTGTGACCCAACCCCATTTCCTTGTAAACTTAAGGGAAAATAAATATCTTTAAATTAGCACTTAGCCCTTTTCCAGTCAAAAGTAAAATTAAAAAAAATGTTGCGGTCTCATAGCAAATTTTATGGAAAAGTATCTCCTCATCGGACAGAGTAGATCCGATATCAGACTGCGCGTTCTGTACAGTCTGATCTTTATTTACACTGACCGCAAAAGTGCCTTGAGTTGTGCCCAGTTGTGCTAAGGGTTAAACTGCTTACCTGTGTATAAGTACCTTTCAGGATATATGTAACTTCTCACTGGATAATAGTCGTAGTTCTATGTATATGTCTATTTATTTATACAATATGAATGTCAGAATAAGGTTACATGAAGGAGCCAATAAACAGATAAAAGAAGCAGTAATAAAATGTTCAAAGCTACATATCAAATCTTAATCCGATGGTTACACCAAACAAATCTGACAGCGCGTCGGACGTCATAAAGCCTCCACATCCACCCATATGCATCTCAAACTGGGAAAAGAAGTGATCAGGTAGCTCGTTCTCAGGTGCAACCGCAACAGCTTCATCCTTCCATCTCGTCATAAACAAATTTGCTCCACCTGCCCTGGTAAACGTGGTCCCATTCTTGTTGAACAATAGGACGAAATAACTGTTCGGATTCCCATCACAATTCCTGAACGTGTAATCGATCCCATTGACACTGTAGCCTTGTGTATCTCTTAAATGTGTGATACCAGCGATCGGTAATAATCCTAAATACAGATAGGGACCCATTTGGGAGTTAATGATGTTGTTGTATCCGACATTTTGATTGTATTGTATAGATAAATCCTGCATCTTATAATCAGCAATCTGTTCCATTTTAGCTTCTAACTGACTTCCATCATTCAACCTATGTCTTATCAATACTTCCTGTTGGTTATTATAGAGGCTGCTAACGTTAAGGGAGGCAAGACATGTCGGAGCGATGTATGTGTAAATGTGTGTTGGGTAAAAGTCGCAATACACTTTGAATTTAGCCCCTTCGTCATTTTCAAGGAAGAATATGCCGCTTTCAGGGTTTGTTACTGTATTGCTTACTTCTGCACATGAAGAGTAAGTGAAATCTGAAACGAACAAACAGACAAACAAAAAGTGATCCACTGCAAAATCTTAAGCTAAAAGTTACGTCCTGAATTTGAGACATGTCCATCAATTCAAACTCAGGAAATATTAGTACCTTGCTTTAAAGAAGTTCTTGAACAACAAAAGCTTTAAATTCGAAACCAAAAGTCTTGCATTACAGCTTTTAACAACGAAAAGCAAACAATTTAGACCGCGATCATTCTACACCTTTTTTTAGTCTTGATATTATGAGGATAGATTGAGTAGTATAAAGATTGGAGTTTTTTTTTTTTTTTTAAATACGACAATTAAAAAAATAGATATGGGGGGCGGGGCTATTTCTGACTACCGAGCATTTCTTTAATTTTAGTAAAAGTTTACAAGCTACAGGCACGTGTACTGAATAATCCAGGCCTGTGCTGATTATTTATAAACAAGATTTTCAAAATGTCCTCAATATTTAACCTGTTTAAAGCATGGCGGACCGGTTTTTTTTTTTTTTTTTTTATCATTCAAGGGCTCAATTTTGAATAAGTTAAAAGAAGTGATCCATTAACACAACCAAGTGCCATTTTGATATACCAAGGCCTTGCGGTAAGAAAAAAAAAGGAAGATATTTTTAAGTTTTCGCTGAATAAATCTAACTAAAACTTTGAACCCAAATACAAGGCAAATTTTGGCTTTAGAGCTCTGATTCGAAGAATCTCACTAGAGGTTCTTTAGGTGAAGCTACATGTCAAGTTTGGTAGCTAACGCCACATGGTTAAAACCATAATAGATTTTAAAAGTTTTCACCATATACTCTTGTAAAACTTGTGACCCTTGTGGTAGGACGAACTTATGCGCCAGGGTGGTAATTTGAAAAAATCTACTTCAGGTTTATTAGAAGAAGCAATATGCAAAACTTGGTAGGCGTTCGCCATATGATTTTTGGAACCCGAAGATTTTTAGAGTTTTCACCATTAAAAACTGTGTAAAACTTCTGATCCCCGGGTTACACGCATATTTTGATAGACATATGCCATATGCTTTAGAACTAGGAAACTTTTAAGTAACCATTATATAAGCCTATGTAACACTTGTGACCAAAACGGCCAAAATTTGTAGAACTGAAGCAGAGGTCCATCAGATTAAACAACATGCCAACTTTGTTAGCCCTACGCCTTATGGTTTCGGGCAAGAAGTTTTTCGAAGATTTTCAATATTTTTCAGTTCTATTGCTATTGCAACCAGAGTTTTTACAGGAAGCAAATCCTCTCAAGAATGATAAAGAGGTATATTTCTGTGAAGTTTCGTCGCCAATATTGGATGGATAGTTTCAGAGAAGAAGATATTTGAAATAAAAGTTAACGCAAAAACAGTAGCACGGACGCACAAGGAACAAAGGGTCATGACATAAGCTTGCTGACCTTCAGCCAGTGAAGCTAAAAACCGGATCCTTGTAAAAAGCTCTTCGATTTCCTTTCATCTTGATAAAACATTTATTCATATCTAACAGAAGATGTAAACTAACAAACCGTATCTCAATCCGATGGTTACACCAAACAAATCTGACAGCGCGTCGGACGTCATAAAGCCTCCACATCCACCCATATGCATCTCAAACTGGGAAAAGAAGTGATCAGGTAGCTCGTTCTCAGGTGCAACCGCAACAGCTTCATCCTTCCATCTCGTCATAAACAAATTTGCTCCATCTGCCCTGGTAAACGTGGTCCCATTCTTGTTGAACAATAGGACGAAATAACTGTTCGGATTCCCATCACAATTCCTGAACGTGTAATCGATCCCATTGACACTGTAGCCTTGTGTATCTCTTAAATGTGTGATACCAGCGATCGGTAATAATCCTAAATACAGATAGGGACCCATTTGGGAGTGAATGATGTTGTTGTATCCGACATTTTGATTGTATTGTATAGATAAATCCTGCATCTTATAATCAGCAATCTGTTCTATTTTAGCTTCTAACTGACTTCCATCATTCAACCTATGTCTTATCAATACTTCCTGTTGGTTATTATAGAGGCTGCTAACGTTAAGGGAGGCAAGACATGTCGGAGCGATGTATGTGTAAATGTGTGTTGGGTAAAAGTCGCAATACACTTTGAATTTAGCCCCTTCGTCATTTTCAAGGAAGAATATGCCGCTTTCAGGGTTTGTTACTGTATTGCTTACTTCTGCACATGAAGAGTAAGTGAAATCTGAAACGAACAAACAGACAAACAAAAAGTGATCCACTGCAAAATCTTAAGCTAAAAGTTACGTCCTGAATTTGAGACATGTCCATCAATTCAAACTCATGAAATATTAGTACCTTGCTTTAAAGGAGTTCTTGAACAACAAAAGCTTTAAATTCGAAACCAAAAGTCTTGCATTACAGCTTTTAACAACGAAAAGCAAACAATTTAGACCGCGATCATTCTACACCTTATTTTAGTCTTGATATTATGAGGATAGATTGAGTAGTATAAAGATTGGAGTTTTTTTTTTTAAAATACGACAATTAAAAAAATAGATATAGGGCGAGGCTATTTCTGCCTACGGAGCATTTCTTTAATTTTGGTAAAAGTTTACAAGCTACAGGCACGTGTACTGAATAATCCAGGTCTGTGCTGATTATTTATAAACAAGATTTTCGAAATGTCCTCAACATTTAACCTGTTAAAAGCATGGCGGACCGGTTTTTTTATCATTCAAGGGCTCAATTTTGAATAAGTTAAAAGAAGTGATCCATTAACACAACCAAGTGCCATTTTGATATACCAAGGCCTTGCGGTAAGAAAAAAAAGGAAGATATTTTTAAGTTATCGCTGAATAAATCTAACTAAAACTTTGAACCCAAATACAAGGCAAATTTTGGCTTTAGAGCTCTGATTCGAAGAATCTCACTAGAGGTTCTTTAGGTGAAGCTACATGTCAAGTTTGGTAGCTAACGCCACATGGTTAAAACCATAATAGATTTTAAAAGTTTTCACCATATACTCTTGTAAAACTTGTGACCCTTGTGGTAGGACGAACTTATGCGCCAGGGTGATAATTTGAAAAAATCTACTTCAGGTTTATTAGAAGAAGCAATATGCAAAACTTGGTAGGCGTTCGCCATATGATTTTTGGAACCCGAAGATTTTTAGAGTTTTCACCATTAAAAACTGTGTAAAACTTCTGATCCCCGGGTTACACGCATATTTTGATAGACATATGCCATATGCTTTAGAACTAGGAAACTTTTAAGTAACCATTATATAAGCCTATGTAACACTTGTGACCAAAACGGCCAAAATTTGTAGAACTGAAGCAGAGGTCCATCAGATTAAACAACATGCCAACTTTGTTAGCCCTACGCCTTATGGTTTCGGGCAAGAAGTTTTTCGAAGATTTTCAATATTTTTCGGTTCTATTGCTATGGCAACCAGAGTTTTTACAGGAAGCAAATCCTCTCAAGAATGATAAAGAGGTATATTTCTGTGAAGTTTCGTCGCCAATATTGGATGGATAGTTTCAGAGAAGAAGATATTTGAAATAAAAGTTAACGCAAAAACAGTAGCACGGACGCACAAGGAACAAAGGGTCATGACATAAGCTTGCTGACCTTCAGCCAGTGAAGCTAAAAACCGGATCCTTGTAAAAAGCTCTTCGATTTCCTTTCATCTTGATAAAACATTTATTCATATCTAACAGAAGATGTAAACTAACAAACCGTATCTCAATCCGATGGTTACACCAAACAAATCTGACAGCGCGTCGGACGTCATAAAGCCTCCACATCCACCCATATGCATCTCAAACTGGGAAAAGAAGTGATCAGGTAGCTCGTTCTCAGGTGCAACCGCAACAGCTTCATCCTTCCATCTCGTCATAAACAAATTTGCTCCATCTGCCCTGGTAAACGTGGTCCCATTCTTGTTGAACAATAGGACGAAATAACTGTTCGGATTCCCATCACAATTCCTGAACGTGTAATCGATCCCATTGACACTGTAGCCTTGTGTATCTCTTAAATGTGTGATACCAGCGATCGGTAATAATCCTAAATACAGATAGGGACCCATTTGGGAGTGAATGATGTTGTTGTATCCGACATTTTGATTGTATTGTATAGATAAATCCTGCATCTTATAATCAGCAATCTGTTCTATTTTAGCTTCTAACTGACTTCCATCATTCAACCTATGTCTTATCAATACTTCCTGTTGGTTATTATAGAGGCTGCTAACGTTAAGGGAGGCAAGACATGTCGGAGCGATGTATGTGTAAATGTGTGTTGGGTAAAAGTCGCAATACACTTTGAATTTAGCCCCTTCGTCATTTTCAAGGAAGAATATGCCGCTTTCAGGGTTTGTTACTGTATTGCTTACTTCTGCACATGAAGAGTAAGTGAAATCTGAAACGAACAAACAGACAAACAAAAAGTGATCCACTGCAAAATCTTAAGCTAAAAGTTACGTCCTGAATTTGAGACATGTCCATCAATTCAAACTCATGAAATATTAGTACCTTGCTTTAAAGGAGTTCTTGAACAACAAAAGCTTTAAATTCGAAACCAAAAGTCTTGCATTACAGCTTTTAACAACGAAAAGCAAACAATTTAGACCGCGATCATTCTACACCTTTTTTTAGTCTTGATATTATGAGGATAGATTGAGTAGTATAAAGATTGGAGTTTTTTTTTTAAAATACGACAATTAAAAAAATAGATATAGGGCGAGGCTATTTCTGCCTACGGAGCATTTCTTTAATTTTGGTAAAAGTTTACAAGCTACAGGCACGTGTACTGAATAATCCAGGTCTGTGCTGATTATTTATAAACAAGATTTTCGAAATGTCCTCAACATTTAACCTGTTTAAAGCATGGCGGACCGGTTTTTTTTTATCATTCAAGGGCTCAATTTTGAATAAGTTAAAAGAAGTGATCCATTAACACAACCAAGTGCCATTTTGATATACCAAGGCCTTGCGGTAAGAAAAAAAGGAAGATATTTTTAAGTTTTCGCTGAATAAATCTAACTAAAACTTTGAACCCAAATACAAGGCAAATTTTGGCTTTAGAGCTCTGATTCGAAGAATCTCACTAGAGGTTCTTTAGGTGAAGCTACATGTCAAGTTTGGTAGCTAACGCCACATGGTTAAAACCATAATAGATTTTAAAAGTTTTCACCATATACTCTTGTAAAACTTGTGACCCATGTGGTAGGACGAACTAATGCGCCAGGGTGATAATTTGAAAAAATCTACTTCAGGTTTATTAGAAGAAGCAATATGCAAAACTTGCTAGGCGTTCGCCATATGAATTTTGGAACCCGAAGATTTTTAGAGTTTTCACCATTAAAAACTGTGTAAAACTTCTGATCCCCGGGTTACACGCATATTTTGATAGACATATGCCATATGCTTTAGAACTAAGAAACTTTTAAGTAACCATTATATAAGCCTATGTAACACTTGTGACCAAAACGGCCAAAATTTGTAGAACTGAAGCAGAGGTCCATCAGATTAAACAACATGCCAACTTTGTTAGCCCTACGCCTTATGGTTTCGGGCAAGAAGTTTTTCGAAGATTTTCAATATTTTTCAGTTCTATTGCTATGGCAACCAGAATTTTTACAGGAAGCAAATCGTCTCAAGAATGATAAAGAGGTGTATTTCTGTGAAGTTTCGTCGCCAATATTGGATGGATAGTTTCAGAGAAGAAGATATTTGAAATAAAAGTTAACGCAAAAACAGTAGCACGGACGCACAAGGAACAAAGGGTCATGACATAAGCTTGCTGACCTTCAGCCAGTGAAGCTAAAAACCGGATCCTTGTAAAAAGCTCTTCGATTTCCTTTCATCTTGATAAAACATTTATTCATATCTAACAGAAGATGTAAACTAACAAACCGTATCTCAATCCGATGGTTACACCAAACAAATCTGACAGCGCGTCGGACGTCATAAAGCCTCCACATCCACCCATATGCATCTCAAACTGGGAAAAGAAGTGATCAGGTAGCTCGTTCTCAGGTGCAACCGCAACAGCTTCATCCTTCCATCTCGTCATAAACAAATTTGCTCCATCTGCCCTGGTAAACGTGGTCCCATTCTTGTTGAACAATAGGACGAAATAACTGTTCGGATTCCCATCACAATTCCTGAACGTGTAATCGATCCCATTGACACTGTAGCCTTGTGTATCTCTTAAATGTGTGATACCAGCGATCGGTAATAATCCTAAATACAGATAGGGACCCATTTGGGAGTGAATGATGTTGTTGTATCCGACATTTTGATTGTATTGTATAGATAAATCCTGCATCTTATAATCAGCAATCTGTTCTATTTTAGCTTCTAACTGACTTCCATCATTCAACCTATGTCTTATCAATACTTCCTGTTGGTTATTATAGAGGCTGCTAACGTTAAGGGAGGCAAGACATGTCGGAGCGATGTATGTGTAAATGTGTGTTGGGTAAAAGTCGCAATACACTTTGAATTTAGCCCCTTCGTCATTTTCAAGGAAGAATATGCCGCTTTCAGGGTTTGTTACTGTATTGCTTACTTCTGCACATGAAGAGTAAGTGAAATCTGAAACGAACAAACAGACAAACAAAAAGTGATCCACTGCAAAAACTTAAGCTAAAAGTTACGTCCTGAATTTGAGACATGTCCATCAATTCAAACTCAGGAAATATTAGTACCTTGCTTTAAAGGAGTTCTTGAACAACAAAAGCTTTAAATTCGAAACCAAAAGTCTTGCATTACAGCTTTTAACAACGAAAAGCAAACAATTTAGACCGCGATCATTCTACACCTTTTTTTAGTCTTGATATTATGAGGATAGATTGAGTAGTATAAAGATTGGAGTTTTTTTTTTAAAATACGACAATTAAAAAAATAGATATAGGGCGAGGCTATTTCTGCCTACGGAGCATTTCTTTAATTTTGGTAAAAGTTTACAAGCTACAGGCACGTGTACTGAATAATCCAGGTCTGTGCTGATTATTTATAAACAAGATTTTCAAAATGTCCTCAACATTTCACCTGTTTAAAGCATGGCGGACCGGTTTTTTTTTTTATCATTCAAGGGCTCAATTTTGAATAAGTTAAAAGAAGTGATCCATTAACACAACCAAGTGCCATTTTGATATACCAAGGCCTTGCGGTAAGAAAAAAAAGGAAGATATTTTTAAGTTTTCGCTGAATAAATCTAACTAAAACTTTGAACCCAAATACAAGGCAAATTTTGGCTTTAGAGCTCTGATTCGAAGAATCTCACTAGAGGTTCTTTAGGTGAAGCTACATGTCAAGTTTGGTAGCTAACGCCACATGGTTAAAACCATAATAGATTTTAAAAGTTTTCACCATATACTCTTGTAAAACTTGTGACCCTTGTGGTAGGACGAACTTATGCGCCAGGGTGATAATTTGAAAAAATCTACTTCAGGTTTATTAGAAGAAGCAATATGCAAAACTTGGTAGGCGTTCGCCATATGAATTTTGGAACCCGAAGATTTTTAGAGTTTTCACCATTAAAAACTGTGTAAAACTTCTGATCCCCGGGTTACACGCATATTTTGATAGACATATGCCATATGCTTTAAAACTAAGAAACTTTTAAGTAACCATTATATAAGCCTATGTAACACTTGTGACCAAAACGGCCAAAATTTGTAGAACTGAAGCAGAGGTCCATCAGATTAAACAACATGCCAACTTTGTTAGCCCTACGCCTTATGGTTTCGGGCAAGAAGTTTTTCGAAGATTTTCAATATTTTTCAGTTCTATTGCTATGGCAACCAGAGTTTTTACAGGAAGCAAATCCTCTCAAGAATGATAAAGAGGTATATTTCTGTGAAGTTTCGTCGCCAATATTGGATGGATAGTTTCAGAGAAGAAGATATTTGAAATAAAAGTTAACGCAAAAACACTAGCACGGACGCACAAGGAACAAAGGGTCATGACATAAGCTTGCTGACCTTCAGCCAGTGAAGCTAAAAACCGGATCCTTGTAAAAAGCTCTTCGATTTCCTTTCATCTTGATAAAACATTTATTCATATCTAACAGAAGATGTAAACTAACAAACCGTATCTCAATCCGATGGTTACACCAAACAAATCTGACAGCGCGTCGGACGTCATAAAGCCTCCACATCCACCCATATGCATCTCAAACTGGGAAAAGAAGTGATCAGGTAGCTCGTTCTCAGGTGCAACCGCAACAGCTTCATCCTTCCATCTCGTCATAAACAAATTTGCTCCATCTGCCCTGGTAAACGTGGTCCCATTCTTGTTGAACAATAGGACGAAATAACTGTTCGGATTCCCATCACAATTCCTGAACGTGTAATCGATCCCATTGACACTGTAGCCTTGTGTATCTCTTAAATGTGTGATACCAGCGATCGGTAATAATCCTAGATACAGATAGGGACCCATTTGGGAGTGAATGATGTTGTTGTATCCGACATTTTGATTGTATTGTATAGATAAATCCTGCATCTTATAATCAGCAATCTGTTCTATTTTAGCTTCTAACTGACTTCCATCATTCAACCTATGTCTTATCAATACTTCCTGTTGGTTATTATAGAGGCTGCTAACGTTAAGGGAGGCAAGACATGTCGGAGCGATGTATGTGTAAATGTGTGTTGGGTAAAAGTCGCAATACACTTTGAATTTAGCCCCTTCGTCATTTTCAAGGAAGAATATGCCGCTTTCAGGGTTTGTTACTGTATTGCTTACTTCTGCACATGAAGAGTAAGTGAAATCTGAAACGAACAAACAGACAAACAAAAAGTGATCCACTGCAAAATCTTAAGCTAAAAGTTACGTCCTGAATTTGAGACATGTCCATCAATTCAAACTCAGGAAATATTAGTACCTTGCTTTAAAGGAGTTCTTGAACAACAAAAGCTTTAAATTCGAAACCAAAAGTCTTGCATTACAGCTTTTAACAACGAAAAGCAAACAATTTAGACCGCGATCATTCTACACCTTTTTTTAGTCTTGATATTATGAGGATAGATTGAGTAGTATAAAGATTGGAGTTTTTTTTTTAAAATACGACAATTAAAAAAATAGATATAGGGCGAGGCTATTTCTGCCTACGGAGCATTTCTTTAATTTTGGTAAAAGTTTACAAGCTACAGGCACGTGTACTGAATAATCCAGGTCTGTGCTGATTATTTATAAACAAGATTTTCAAAATGTCCTCAACATTTAACCTGTTTAAAGCATGGCGGACCGGTTTTTTTTTTATCATTCAAGGGCTCAATTTTGAATAAGTTAAAAGAAGTGATCCATTAACACAACCAAGTGCCATTTTGATATACCAAGGCCTTGCGGTAAGAAAAAAAAGGAAGATATTTTTAAGTTTTCGCTGAATAAATCTAACTAAAACTTTGAACCCAAATACAAGGCAAATTTTGGCTTTAGAGCTCTGATTCGAAGAATCTCACTAGAGGTTCTTTAGGTGAAGCTACATGTCAAGTTTGGTAGCTAACGCCACATGGTTAAAACCATAATAGATTTTAAAAGTTTTCACCATATACTCTTGTAAAACTTGTGACCCTTGTGGTAGGACGAACTTATGCGCCAGGGTGATAATTTGAAAAAATCTACTTCAGGTTTATTAGAAGAAGCAATATGCAAAACTTGGTAGGCGTTCGCCATATGAATTTTGGAACCCGAAGATTTTTAGAGTTTTCACCATTAAAAACTGTGTAAAACTTCTGATCCCCGAGTTACACGCATATTTTGATAGACATATGCCATATGCTTTAGAACTAAGAAACTTTTAAGTAACCATTATATAAGCCTATGTAACACTTGTGACCAAAACGGCCAAAATTTGTAGAACTGAAGCAGAGGTCCATCAGATTAAACAACATGCCAACTTTGTTAGCCCTACGCCTTATGGTTTCGGGCAAGAAGTTTTTCGAAGATTTTCAATATTTTTCAGTTCTATTGCTATGGCAACCAGAGTTTTTACAGGAAGCAAATCCTCTCAAGAATGATAAAGAGGTATATTTCTGTGAAGTTTCGTCGCCAATATTGGATGGATAGTTTCAGAGAAGAAGATATTTGAAATAAAAGTTAACGCAAAAACACTAGCACGGACGCACAAGGAACAAAGGGTCATGACATAAGCTTGCTGACCTTCAGCCAGTGAAGCTAAAAACCGGATCCTTGTAAAAAGCTCTTCGATTTCCTTTCATCTTGATAAAACATTTATTCATATCTAACAGAAGATGTAAACTAACAAACCGTATCTCAATCCGATGGTTACACCAAACAAATCTGACAGCGCGTCGGACGTCATAAAGCCTCCACATCCACCCATATGCATCTCAAACTGGGAAAAGAAGTGATCAGGTAGCTCGTTCTCAGGTGCAACCGCAACAGCTTCATCCTTCCATCTCGTCATAAACAAATTTGCTCCATCTGCCCTGGTAAACGTGGTCCCATTCTTGTTGAACAATAGGACGAAATAACTGTTCGGATTCCCATCACAATTCCTGAACGTGTAATCGATCCCATTGACACTGTAGCCTTGTGTATCTCTTAAATGTGTGATACCAGCGATCGGTAATAATCCTAAATACAGATAGGGACCCATTTGGGAGTGAATGATGTTGTTGTATCCGACATTTTGATTGTATTGTATAGATAAATCCTGCATCTTATAATCAGCAATCTGTTCTATTTTAGCTTCTAACTGACTTCCATCATTCAACCTATGTCTTATCAATACTTCCTGTTGGTTATTATAGAGGCTGCTAACGTTAAGGGAGGCAAGACATGTCGGAGCGATGTATGTGTAAATGTGTGTTGGGTAAAAGTCGCAATACACTTTGAATTTAGCCCCTTCGTCATTTTCAAGGAAGAATATGCCGCTTTCAGGGTTTGTTACTGTATTGCTTACTTCTGCACATGAAGAGTAAGTGAAATCTGAAACGAACAAACAGACAAACAAAAAGTGATCCACTGCAAAATCTTAAGCTAAAAGTTACGTCCTGAATTTGAGACATGTCCATCAATTCAAACTCAGGAAATATTAGTACCTTGCTTTAAAGGAGTTCTTGAACAACAAAAGCTTTAAATTCGAAACCAAAAGTCTTGCATTACAGCTTTTAACAACGAAAAGCAAACAATTTAGACCGCGATCATTCTACACCTTTTTTTAGTCTTGATATTATGAGGATAGATTGAGTAGTATAAAGATTGGAGTTTTTTTTTTAAAATACGACAATTAAAAAAATAGATATAGGGCGAGGCTATTTCTGCCTACGGAGCATTTCTTTAATTTTGGTAAAAGTTTACAAGCTACAGGCACGTGTACTGAATAATCCAGGTCTGTGCTGATTATTTATAAACAAGATTTTCAAAATGTCCTCAACATTTAACCTGTTTAAAGCATGGCGGACCGGTTTTTTTTTTATCATTCAAGGGCTCAATTTTGAATAAGTTAAAAGAAGTGATCCATTAACACAACCAAGTGCCATTTTGATATACCAAGGCCTTGCGGTAAGAAAAAAAGGAAGATATTTTTAAGTTTTCGCTGAATAAATCTAACTAAAACTTTGAACCCAAATACAAGGCAAATTTTGGCTTTAGAGCTCTGATTCGAAGAATCTCACTAGAGGTTCTTTAGGTGAAGCTACATGTCAAGTTTGGTAGCTAACGCCACATGGTTAAAACCATAATAGATTTTAAAAGTTTTCACCATATACTCTTGTAAAACTTGTGACCCTTGTGGTAGGACGAACTTATGCGCCAGGGTGATAATTTGAAAAAATCTACTTCAGGTTTATTAGAAGAAGCAATATGCAAAACTTGGTAGGCGTTCGCCATATGAATTTTGGAACCCGAAGATTTTTAGAGTTTTCACCATTAAAAACTGTGTAAAACTTCTGATCCCCGAGTTACACGCATATTTTGATAGACATATGCCATATGCTTTAGAACTAAGAAACTTTTAAGTAACCATTATATAAGCCTATGTAACACTTGTGACCAAAACGGCCAAAATTTGTAGAACTGAAGCAGAGGTCCATCAGATTAAACAACATGCCAACTTTGTTAGCCCTACGCCTTATGGTTTCGGGCAAGAAGTTTTTCGAAGATTTTCAATATTTTTCAGTTCTATTGCTATGGCAACCAGAGTTTTTACAGGAAGCAAATCCTCTCAAGAATGATAAAGAGGTATATTTCTGTGAAGTTTCGTCGCCAATATTGGATGGATAGTTTCAGAGAAGAAGATATTTGAAATAAAAGTTAACGCAAAAACAGTAGCACGGACGCACAAGGAACAAAGGGTCATGACATAAGCTTGCTGACCTTCAGCCAGTGAAGCTAAAAACCGGATCCTTGTAAAAAGCTCTTCGATTTCCTTTCATCTTGATAAAACATTTATTCATATCTAACAGAAGATGTAAACTAACAAACCGTATCTCAATCCGATGGTTACACCAAACAAATCTGACAGCGCGTCGGACGTCATAAAGCCTCCACATCCACCCATATGCATCTCAAACTGGGAAAAGAAGTGATCAGGTAGCTCGTTCTCAGGTGCAACCGCAACAGCTTCATCCTTCCATCTCGTCATAAACAAATTTGCTCCATCTGCCCTGGTAAACGTGGTCCCATTCTTGTTGAACAATAGGACGAAATAACTGTTCGGATTCCCATCACAATTCCTGAACGTGTAATCGATCCCATTGACACTGTAGCCTTGTGTATCTCTTAAATGTGTGATACCAGCGATCGGTAATAATCCTAAATACAGATAGGGACCCATTTGGGAGTGAATGATGTTGTTGTATCCGACATTTTGATTGTATTGTATAGATAAATCCTGCATCTTATAATCAGCAATCTGTTCTATTTTAGCTTCTAACTGACTTCCATCATTCAACCTATGTCTTATCAATACTTCCTGTTGGTTATTATAGAGGCTGCTAACGTTAAGGGAGGCAAGACATGTCGGAGCGATGTATGTGTAAATGTGTGTTGGGTAAAAGTCGCAATACACTTTGAATTTAGCCCCTTCGTCATTTTCAAGGAAGAATATGCCGCTTTCAGGGTTTGTTACTGTATTGCTTACTTCTGCACATGAAGAGTAAGTGAAATCTGAAACGAACAAACAGACAAACAAAAAGTGATCCACTGCAAAATCTTAAGCTAAAAGTTACGTCCTGAATTTGAGACATGTCCATCAATTCAAACTCAGGAAATATTAGTACCTTGCTTTAAAGGAGTTCTTGAACAACAAAAGCTTTAAATTCGAAACCAAAAGTCTTGCATTACAGCTTTTAACAACGAAAAGCAAACAATTTAGACCGCGATCATTCTACACCTTTTTTTAGTCTTGATATTATGAGGATAGATTGAGTAGTATAAAGATTGGAGTTTTTTTTTTAAAATACGACAATTAAAAAAATAGATATAGGGCGAGGCTATTTCTGCCTACGGAGCATTTCTTTAATTTTGGTAAAAGTTTACAAGCTACAGGCACGTGTACTGAATAATCCAGGTCTGTGCTGATTATTTATAAACAAGATTTTCAAAATGTCCTCAACATTTAACCTGTTTAAAGCATGGCGGACCGGTTTTTTTTTTATCATTCAAGGGCTCAATTTTGAATAAGTTAAAAGAAGTGATCCATTAACACAACCAAGTGCCATTTTGATATACCAAGGCCTTGCGGTAAGAAAAAAAAGGAAGATATTTTTAAGTTTTCGCTGAATAAATCTAACTAAAACTTTGAACCCAAATACAAGGCAAATTTTGGCTTTAGAGCTCTGATTCGAAGAATCTCACTAGAGGTTCTTTAGGTGAAGCTACATGTCAAGTTTGGTAGCTAACGCCACATGGTTAAAACCATAATAGATTTTAAAAGTTTTCACCATATACTCTTGTAAAACTTGTGACCCATGTGGTAGGACGAACTTATGCGCCAGGGTGATAATTTGAAAAAATCTACTTCAGGTTTATTAGAAGAAGCAATATGCAAAACTTGGTAGGCGTTCGCCATATGAATTTTGGAACCCGAAGATTTTTAGAGTTTTCACCATTAAAAACTGTGTAAAACTTCTGATCCCCGGGTTACACGCATATTTTGATAGACATATGCCATATGCTTTAGAACTAGGAAACTTTTAAGTAACCATTATATAAGCCTATGTAACACTTGTGACCAAAACGGCCAAAATTTGTAGAACTGAAGCAGAGGTCCATCAGATTAAACAACATGCCAACTTTGTTAGCCCTACGCCTTATGGTTTCGGGCAAGAAGTTTTTCGAAGATTTTCAATATTTTTCGGTTCTATTGCTATGGCAACCAGAGTTTTTACAGGAAGCAAATCCTCTCAAGAATGATAAAGAGGTATATTTCTGTGAAGTTTCGTCGCCAATATTGGATGGATAGTTTCAGAGAAGAAGATATTTGAAATAAAAGTTAACGCAAAAACACTAGCACGGACGCACAAGGAACAAAGGGTCATGACATAAGCTTGCTGACCTTCAGCCAGTGAAGCTAAAAACCGGATCCTTGTAAAAAGCTCTTCGATTTCCTTTCATCTTGATAAAACATTTATTCATATCTAACAGAAGATGTAAACTAACAAACCGTATCTCAATCCGATGGTTACACCAAACAAATCTGACAGCGCGTCGGACGTCATAAAGCCTCCACATCCACCCATATGCATCTCAAACTGGGAAAAGAAGTGATCAGGTAGCTCGTTCTCAGGTGCAACCGCAACAGCTTCATCCTTCCATCTCGTCATAAACAAATTTGCTCCATCTGCCCTGGTAAACGTGGTCCCATTCTTGTTGAACAATAGGACGAAATAACTGTTCGGATTCCCATCACAATTCCTGAACGTGTAATCGATCCCATTGACACTGTAGCCTTGTGTATCTCTTAAATGTGTGATACCAGCGATCGGTAATAATCCTAAATACAGATAGGGACCCATTTGGGAGTGAATGATGTTGTTGTATCCGACATTTTGATTGTATTGTATAGATAAATCCTGCATCTTATAATCAGCAATCTGTTCTATTTTAGCTTCTAACTGACTTCCATCATTCAACCTATGTCTTATCAATACTTCCTGTTGGTTATTATAGAGGCTGCTAACGTTAAGGGAGGCAAGACATGTCGGAGCGATGTATGTGTAAATGTGTGTTGGGTAAAAGTCGCAATACACTTTGAATTTAGCCCCTTCGTCATTTTCAAGGAAGAATATGCCGCTTTCAGGGTTTGTTACTGTATTGCTTACTTCTGCACATGAAGAGTAAGTGAAATCTGAAACGAACAAACAGACAAACAAAAAGTGATCCACTGCAAAATCTTAAGCTAAAAGTTACGTCCTGAATTTGAGACATGTCCATCAATTCAAACTCAGGAAATATTAGTACCTTGCTTTAAAGGAGTTCTTGAACAACAAAAGCTTTAAATTCGAAACCAAAAGTCTTGCATTACAGCTTTTAACAACGAAAAGCAAACAATTTAGACCGCGATCATTCTACACCTTTTTTTAGTCTTGATATTATGAGGATAGATTGAGTAGTATAAAGATTGGAGTTTTTTTTTTAAAATACGACAATTAAAAAAATAGATATAGGGCGAGGCTATTTCTGCCTACGGAGCATTTCTTTAATTTTGGTAAAAGTTTACAAGCTACAGGCACGTGTACTGAATAATCCAGGTCTGTGCTGATTATTTATAAACAAGATTTTCAAAATGTCCTCAACATTTAACCTGTTTAAAGCATGGCGGACCGGTTTTTTTTTTATCATTCAAGGGCTCAATTTTGAATAAGTTAAAAGAAGTGATCCATTAACACAACCAAGTGCCATTTTGATATACCAAGGCCTTGCGGTAAGAAAAAAAAAGGAAGATATTTTTAAGTTTTCGCTGAATAAATCTAACTAAAACTTTGAACCCAAATACAAGGCAAATTTTGGCTTTAGAGCTCTGATTCGAAGAATCTCACTAGAGGTTCTTTAGGTGAAGCTACATGTCAAGTTTGGTAGCTAACGCCACATGGTTAAAACCATAATAGATTTTAAAAGTTTTCACCATATACTCTTGTAAAACTTGTGACCCATGTGGTAGGACGAACTTATGCGCCAGGGTGATAATTTGAAAAAATCTACTTCAGGTTTATTAGAAGAAGCAATATGCAAAACTTGGTAGGCGTTCGCCATATGAATTTTGGAACCCGAAGATTTTTAGAGTTTTCACCATTAAAAACTGTGTAAAACTTCTGATCCCCGAGTTACACGCATATTTTGATAGACATATGCCATATGCTTTAGAACTAGGAAACTTTTAAGTAACCATTATATAAGCCTATGTAACACTTGTGACCAAAACGGCCAAAATTTGTAGAACTGAAGCAGAGGTCCATCAGATTAAACAACATGCCAACTTTGTTAGCCCTACGCCTTATGGTTTCGGGAAAGAAGTTTTTCGAAGATTTTCAATATTTTTCAGTTCTATTGCTATGGCAACCAGAGTTTTTACAGGAAGCAAATCCTCTCAAGAATGATAAAGAGGTATATTTCTGTGAAGTTTCGTCGCCAATATTGGATGGATAGTTTCAGAGAAGAAGATATTTGAAATAAAAGTTAACGCAAAAACACTAGCACGGACGCACAAGGAACAAAGGGTCATGACATAAGCTTGCTGACCTTCAGCCAGTGAAGCTAAAAACCGGATCCTTGTAAAAAGCTCTTCGATTTCCTTTCATCTTGATAAAACATTTATTCATATCTAACAGAAGATGTAAACTAACAAACCGTATCTCAATCCGATGGTTACACCAAACAAATCTGACAGCGCGTCGGACGTCATAAAGCCTCCACATCCACCCATATGCATCTCAAACTGGGAAAAGAAGTGATCAGGTAGCTCGTTCTCAGGTGCAACCGCAACAGCTTCATCCTTCCATCTCGTCATAAACAAATTTGCTCCATCTGCCCTGGTAAACGTGGTCCCATTCTTGTTGAACAATAGGACGAAATAACTGTTCGGATTCCCATCACAATTCCTGAACGTGTAATCGATCCCATTGACACTGTAGCCTTGTGTATCTCTTAAATGTGTGATACCAGCGATCGGTAATAATCCTAAATACAGATAGGGACCCATTTGGGAGTGAATGATGTTGTTGTATCCGACATTTTGATTGTATTGTATAGATAAATCCTGCATCTTATAATCAGCAATCTGTTCTATTTTAGCTTCTAACTGACTTCCATCATTCAACCTATGTCTTATCAATACTTCCTGTTGGTTATTATAGAGGCTGCTAACGTTAAGGGAGGCAAGACATGTCGGAGCGATGTATGTGTAAATGTGTGTTGGGTAAAAGTCGCAATACACTTTGAATTTAGCCCCTTCGTCATTTTCAAGGAAGAATATGCCGCTTTCAGGGTTTGTTACTGTATTGCTTACTTCTGCACATGAAGAGTAAGTGAAATCTGAAACGAACAAACAGACAAACAAAAAGTGATCCACTGCAAAATCTTAAGCTAAAAGTTACGTCCTGAATTTGAGACATGTCCATCAATTCAAACTCAGGAAATATTAGTACCTTGCTTTAAAGGAGTTCTTGAACAACAAAAGCTTTAAATTCGAAACCAAAAGTCTTGCATTACAGCTTTTAACAACGAAAAGCAAACAATTTAGACCGCGATCATTCTACACCTTTTTTTAGTCTTGATATTATGAGGATAGATTGAGTAGTATAAAGATTGGAGTTTTTTTTTTAAAATACGACAATTAAAAAAATAGATATAGGGCGAGGCTATTTCTGCCTACGGAGCATTTCTTTAATTTTGGTAAAAGTTTACAAGCTACAGGCACGTGTACTGAATAATCCAGGTCTGTGCTGATTATTTATAAACAAGATTTTCAAAATGTCCTCAACATTTAACCTGTTTAAAGCATGGCGGACCGGTTTTTTTTTTATCATTCAAGGGCTCAATTTTGAATAAGTTAAAAGAAGTGATCCATTAACACAACCAAGTGCCATTTTGATATACCAAGGCCTTGCGGTAAGAAAAAAAAAGGAAGATATTTTTAAGTTTTCGCTGAATAAATCTAACTAAAACTTTGAACCCAAATACAAGGCAAATTTTGGCTTTAGAGCTCTGATTCGAAGAATCTCACTAGAGGTTCTTTAGGTGAAGCTACATGTCAAGTTTGGTAGCTAACGCCACATGGTTAAAACCATAATAGATTTTAAAAGTTTTCACCATATACTCTTGTAAAACTTGTGACCCATGTGGTAGGACGAACTTATGCGCCAGGGTGATAATTTGAAAAAATCTACTTCAGGTTTATTAGAAGAAGCAATATGCAAAACTTGGTAGGCGTTCGCCATATGAATTTTGGAACCCGAAGATTTTTAGAGTTTTCACCATTAAAAACTGTGTAAAACTTCTGATCCCCGGGTTACACGCATATTTTGATAGACATATGCCATATGCTTTAGAACTAGGAAACTTTTAAGTAACCATTATATAAGCCTATGTAACACTTGTGACCAAAACGGCCAAAATTTGTAGAACTGAAGCAGAGGTCCATCAGATTAAACAACATGCCAACTTTGTTAGCCCTACGCCTTATGGTTTCGGGCAAGAAGTTTTTCGAAGATTTTCAATATTTTTCGGTTCTATTGCTATGGCAACCAGAGTTTTTACAGGAAGCAAATCCTCTCAAGAATGATAAAGAGGTATATTTCTGTGAAGTTTCGTCGCCAATATTGGATGGATAGTTTCAGAGAAGAAGATATTTGAAATAAAAGTTAACGCAAAAACACTAGCACGGACGCACAAGGAACAAAGGGTCATGACATAAGCTTGCTGACCTTCAGCCAGTGAAGCTAAAAACCGGATCCTTGTAAAAAGCTCTTCGATTTCCTTTCATCTTGATAAAACATTTATTCATATCTAACAGAAGATGTAAACTAACAAACCGTATCTCAATCCGATGGTTACACCAAACAAATCTGACAGCGCGTCGGACGTCATAAAGCCTCCACATCCACCCATATGCATCTCAAACTGGGAAAAGAAGTGATCAGGTAGCTCGTTCTCAGGTGCAACCGCAACAGCTTCATCCTTCCATCTCGTCATAAACAAATTTGCTCCATCTGCCCTGGTAAACGTGGTCCCATTCTTGTTGAACAATAGGACGAAATAACTGTTCGGATTCCCATCACAATTCCTGAACGTGTAATCGATCCCATTGACACTGTAGCCTTGTGTATCTCTTAAATGTGTGATACCAGCGATCGGTAATAATCCTAAATACAGATAGGGACCCATTTGGGAGTGAATGATGTTGTTGTATCCGACATTTTGATTGTATTGTATAGATAAATCCTGCATCTTATAATCAGCAATCTGTTCTATTTTAGCTTCTAACTGACTTCCATCATTCAACCTATGTCTTATCAATACTTCCTGTTGGTTATTATAGAGGCTGCTAACGTTAAGGGAGGCAAGACATGTCGGAGCGATGTATGTGTAAATGTGTGTTGGGTAAAAGTCGCAATACACTTTGAATTTAGCCCCTTCGTCATTTTCAAGGAAGAATATGCCGCTTTCAGGGTTTGTTACTGTATTGCTTACTTCTGCACATGAAGAGTAAGTGAAATCTGAAACGAACAAACAGACAAACAAAAAGTGATCCACTGCAAAATCTTAAGCTAAAAGTTACGTCCTGAATTTGAGACATGTCCATCAATTCAAACTCAGGAAATATTAGTACCTTGCTTTAAAGGAGTTCTTGAACAACAAAAGCTTTAAATTCGAAACCAAAAGTCTTGCATTACAGCTTTTAACAACGAAAAGCAAACAATTTAGACCGCGATCATTCTACACCTTTTTTTAGTCTTGATATTATGAGGATAGATTGAGTAGTATAAAGATTGGAGTTTTTTTTTTAAAATACGACAATTAAAAAAATAGATATAGGGCGAGGCTATTTCTGCCTACGGAGCATTTCTTTAATTTTGGTAAAAGTTTACAAGCTACAGGCACGTGTACTGAATAATCCAGGTCTGTGCTGATTATTTATAAACAAGATTTTCAAAATGTCCTCAACATTTAACCTGTTTAAAGCATGGCGGACCGGTTTTTTTTTATCATTCAAGGGCTCAATTTTGAATAAGTTAAAAGAAGTGATCCATTAACACAACCAAGTGCCATTTTGATATACCAAGGCCTTGCGGTAAGAAAAAAAAGGAAGATATTTTTAAGTTTTCGCTGAATAAATCTAACTAAAACTTTGAACCCAAATACAAGGCAAATTTTGGCTTTAGAGCTCTGATTCGAAGAATCTCACTAGAGGTTCTTTAGGTGAAGCTACATGTCAAGTTTGGTAGCTAACGCCACATGGTTAAAACCATAATAGATTTTAAAAGTTTTCACCATATACTCTTGTAAAACTTGTGACCCTTGTGGTAGGACGAACTTATGCGCCAGGGTGATAATTTGAAAAAATCTACTTCAGGTTTATTAGAAGAAGCAATATGCAAAACTTGGTAGGCGTTCGCCATATGAATTTTGGAACCCGAAGATTTTTAGAGTTTTCACCATTAAAAACTGTGTAAAACTTCTGATCCCCGGGTTACACGCATATTTTGATAGACATATGCCATATGCTTTAGAACTAGGAAACTTTTAAGTAACCATTATATAAGCCTATGTAACACTTGTGACCAAAACGGCCAAAATTTGTAGAACTGAAGCAGAGGTTCATCAGATTAAACAACATGCCAACTTTGTTAGCCCTACGCCTTATGGTTTCGGGCAAGAAGTTTTTCGAAGATTTTCAATATTTTTCGGTTCTATTGCTATGGCAACCAGAGTTTTTACAGGAAGCAAATCCTCTCAAGAATGATAAAGAGGTATATTTCTGTGAAGTTTCGTCGCCAATATTGGATGGATAATTTCAGAGAAGAAGATATTTGAAATAAAAGTTAACGCAAAAACACTAGCACGGACGCACAAGGAACAAAGGGTCATGACATAAGCTTGCTGACCTTCAGCCAGTGAAGCTAAAAACCGGATCCTTGTAAAAAGCTCTTCGATTTCCTTTCATCTTGATAAAACATTTATTCATATCTAACAGAAGATGTAAACTAACAAACCGTATCTCAATCCGATGGTTACACCAAACAAATCTGACAGCGCGTCGGACGTCATAAAGCCTCCACATCCACCCATATGCATCTCAAACTGGGAAAAGAAGTGATCAGGTAGCTCGTTCTCAGGTGCAACCGCAACAGCTTCATCCTTCCATCTCGTCATAAACAAATTTGCTCCATCTGCCCTGGTAAACGTGGTCCCATTCTTGTTGAACAATAGGACGAAATAACTGTTCGGATTCCCATCACAATTCCTGAACGTGTAATCGATCCCATTGACACTGTAGCCTTGTGTATCTCTTAAATGTGTGATACCAGCGATCGGTAATAATCCTAAATACAGATAGGGACCCATTTGGGAGTGAATGATGTTGTTGTATCCGACATTTTGATTGTATTGTATAGATAAATCCTGCATCTTATAATCAGCAATCTGTTCTATTTTAGCTTCTAACTGACTTCCATCATTCAACCTATGTCTTATCAATACTTCCTGTTGGTTATTATAGAGGCTGCTAACGTTAAGGGAGGCAAGACATGTCGGAGCGATGTATGTGTAAATGTGTGTTGGGTAAAAGTCGCAATACACTTTGAATTTAGCCCCTTCGTCATTTTCAAGGAAGAATATGCCGCTTTCAGGGTTTGTTACTGTATTGCTTACTTCTGCACATGAAGAGTAAGTGAAATCTGAAACGAACAAACAGACAAACAAAAAGTGATCCACTGCAAAATCTTAAGCTAAAAGTTACGTCCTGAATTTGAGACATGTCCATCAATTCAAACTCAGGAAATATTAATACCTTGCTTTAAAGGAGTTCTTGAACAACAAAAGCTTTAAATTCGAAACCAAAAGTCTTGCATTACAGCTTTTAACAACGAAAAGCAAACAATTTAGACCGCGATCATTCTACACCTTTTTTTAGTCTTGATATTATGAGGATAGATTGAGTAGTATAAAGATTGGAGTTTTTTTTTTAAAATACGACAATTAAAAAAATAGATATAGGGCGAGGCTATTTCTGCCTACGGAGCATTTCTTTAATTTTGGTAAAAGTTTACAAGCTACAGGCACGTGTACTGAATAATCCAGGTCTGTGCTGATTATTTATAAACAAGATTTTCAAAATGTCCTCAACATTTAACCTGTTTAAAGCATGGCGGACCGGTTTTTTTTTATCATTCAAGGGCTCAATTTTGAATAAGTTAAAAGAAGTGATCCATTTACACAACCAAGTGCCATTTTGATATACCAAGGCCTTGCGGTAAGAAAAAAAAGGAAGATATTTTTAAGTTTTCGCTGAATAAATCTAACTAAAACTTTGAACCCAAATACAAGGCAAATTTTGGCTTTAGAGCTCTGATTCGAAGAATCTCACTAGAGGTTCTTTAGGTGAAGCTACATGTCAAGTTTGGTAGCTAACGCCACATGGTTAAAACCATAATAGATTTTAAAAGTTTTCACCATATACTCTTGTAAAACTTGTGACCCTTGTGGTAGGACGAACTTATGCGCCAGGGTGATAATTTGAAAAAATCTACTTCAGGTTTATTAGAAGAAGCAATATGCAAAACTTGGTAGGCGTTCGCCATATGAATTTTGGAACCCGAAGATTTTTAGAGTTTTCACCATTAAAAACTGTGTAAAACTTCTGATCCCCGGGTTACACGCATATTTTGATAGACATATGCCATATGCTTTAGAACTAAGAAACTTTTAAGTAACCATTATATAAGCCTATGTAACACTTGTGACCAAAACGGCCAAAATTTGTAGAACTGAAGCAGAGGTCCATCAGATTAAACAACATGCCAACTTTGTTAGCCCTACGCCTTATGGTTTCGGGCAAGAAGTTTTTCGAAGATTTTCAATATTTTTCAGTTCTATTGCTATGGCAACCAGAGTTTTTACAGGAAGCAAATCCTCTCAAGAATGATAAAGAGGTATATTTCTGTGAAGTTTCGTCGCCAATATTGGATGGATAGTTTCAGAGAAGAAGATATTTGAAATAAAAGTTAACGCAAAAACACTAGCACGGACGCACAAGGAACAAAGGGTCATGACATAAGCTTGCTGACCTTCAGCCAGTGAAGCTAAAAACCGGATCCTTGTAAAAAGCTCTTCGATTTCCTTTCATCTTGATAAAACATTTATTCATATCTAACAGAAGATGTAAACTAACAAACCGTATCTCAATCCGATGGTTACACCAAACAAATCTGACAGCGCGTCGGACGTCATAAAGCCTCCACATCCACCCATATGCATCTCAAACTGGGAAAAGAAGTGATCAGGTAGCTCGTTCTCAGGTGCAACCGCAACAGCTTCATCCTTCCATCTCGTCATAAACAAATTTGCTCCATCTGCCCTGGTAAACGTGGTCCCATTCTTGTTGAACAATAGGACGAAATAACTGTTCGGATTCCCATCACAATTCCTGAACGTGTAATCGATCCCATTGACACTGTAGCCTTGTGTATCTCTTAAATGTGTGATACCAGCGATCGGTAATAATCCTAAATACAGATAGGGACCCATTTGGGAGTGAATGATGTTGTTGTATCCGACATTTTGATTGTATTGTATAGATAAATCCTGCATCTTATAATCAGCAATCTGTTCTATTTTAGCTTCTAACTGACTTCCATCATTCAACCTATGTCTTATCAATACTTCCTGTTGGTTATTATAGAGGCTGCTAACGTTAAGGGAGGCAAGACATGTCGGAGCGATGTATGTGTAAATGTGTGTTGGGTAAAAGTCGCAATACACTTTGAATTTAGCCCCTTCGTCATTTTCAAGGAAGAATATGCCGCTTTCAGGGTTTGTTACTGTATTGCTTACTTCTGCACATGAAGAGTAAGTGAAATCTGAAACGAACAAACAGACAAACAAAAAGTGATCCACTGCAAAATCTTAAGCTAAAAGTTACGTCCTGAATTTGAGACATGTCCATCAATTCAAACTCAGGAAATATTAGTACCTTGCTTTAAAGGAGTTCTTGAACAACAAAAGCTTTAAATTCGAAACCAAAAGTCTTGCATTACAGCTTTTAACAACGAAAAGCAAACAATTTAGACCGCGATCATTCTACACCTTTTTTTAGTCTTGATATTATGAGGATAGATTGAGTAGTATAAAGATTGGAGTTTTTTTTTTAAAATACGACAATTAAAAAAATAGATATAGGGCGAGGCTATTTCTGCCTACGGAGCATTTCTTTAATTTTGGTAAAAGTTTACAAGCTACAGGCACGTGTACTGAATAATCCAGGTCTGTGCTGATTATTTATAAACAAGATTTTCAAAATGTCCTCAACATTTAACCTGTTTAAAGCATGGCGGACCGGTTTTTTTTTTATCATTCAAGGGCTCAATTTTGAATAAGTTAAAAGAAGTGATCCATTAACACAACCAAGTGCCATTTTGATATACCAAGGCCTTGCGGTAAGAAAAAAAAGGAAGATATTTTTAAGTTTTCGCTGAATAAATCTAACTAAAACTTTGAACCCAAATACAAGGCAAATTTTGGCTTTAGAGCTCTGATTCGAAGAATCTCACTAGAGGTTCTTTAGGTGAAGCTACATGTCAAGTTTGGTAGCTAACGCCACATGGTTAAAACCATAATAGATTTTAAAAGTTTTCACCATATACTCTTGTAAAACTTGTGACCCTTGTGGTAGGACGAACTTATGCGCCAGGGTGATAATTTGAAAAAATCTACTTCAGGTTTATTAGAAGAAGCAATATGCAAAACTTGGTAGGCGTTCGCCATATGAATTTTGGAACCCGAAGATTTTTAGAGTTTTCACCATTAAAAACTGTGTAAAACTTCTGATCCCCGGGTTACACGCATATTTTGATAGACATATGCCATATGCTTTAGAACTAGGAAACTTTTAAGTAACCATTATATAAGCCTATGTAACACTTGTGACCAAAACGGCCAAAATTTGTAGAACTGAAGCAGAGGTCCATCAGATTAAACAACATGCCAACTTTGTTAGCCCTACGCCTTATGGTTTCGGGCAAGAAGTTTTTCGAAGATTTTCAATATTTTTCAGTTCTATTGCTATGGCAACCAGAGTTTTTACAGGAAGCAAATCCTCTCAAGAATGATAAAGAGGTATATTTCTGTGAAGTTTCGTCGCCAATATTGGATGGATAGTTTCAGAGAAGAAGATATTTGAAATAAAAGTTAACGCAAAAACACTAGCACGGACGCACAAGGAACAAAGGGTCATGACATAAGCTTGCTGACCTTCAGCCAGCGCAGCTAAAAACCGGATCCTTGTAAAAAGCTCTTCGATTTCCTTTCATCTTGATAAAACATTTATTCATATCTAACAGAAGATGTAAACTAACAAACCGTATCTCAATCCGATGGTTACACCAAACAGATCTGACAGCGCGTCGGACGTCATAAAGCCTCCACATCCACCCATATGCATCTCAAACTGGGAAAAGAAGTGATCAGGTAGCTCGTTCTCAGGTGCAACCGCAACAGCTTCATCCTTCCATCTCGTCATAAACAAATTTGCTCCATCTGCCCTGGTAAACGTGGTCCCATTCTTGTTGAACAATAGGACGAAATAACTGTTCGGATTCCCATCACAATTCCTGAACGTGTAATCGATCCCATTGACACTGTAGCCTTGTGTATCTCTTAAATGTGTGATACCAGCGATCGGTAATAATCCTAAATACAGATAGGGACCCATTTGGGAGTGAATAATGTTGTTGTATCCGACATTTTGATTGTATTGTATAGATAAATCCTGCATCTTATAATCAGCAATCTGTTCTATTTTAGCTTCTAACTGACTTCCATCATTCAACCTATGTCTTATCAATACTTCCTGTTGGTTATTATAGAGGCTGCTAACGTTAAGGGAGGCAAGACATGTCGGAGCGATGTATGTGTAAATGTGTGTTGGGTAAAAGTCGCAATACACTTTGAATTTAGCCCCTTCGTCATTTTCAAGGAAGAATATGCCGCTTTCAGGGTTTGTTACTGTATTGCTTACTTCTGCACATGAAGAGTAAGTGAAATCTGAAACGAACAAACAGACAAACAAAAAGTGATCCACTGCAAAATCTTAAGCTAAAAGTTACGTCCTGAATTTGAGACATGTCCATCAATTCAAACTCAGGAAATATTAGTACCTTGCTTTAAAGGAGTTCTTGAACAACAAAAGCTTTAAATTCGAAACCAAAAGTCTTGCATTACAGCTTTTAACAACGAAAAGCAAACAATTTAGACCGCGATCATTCTACACCTTTTTTTAGTCTTGATATTATGAGGATAGATTGAGTAGTATAAAGATTGGAGTTTTTTTTTAAAATACGACAATTAAAAAAATAGATATAGGGCGAGGCTATTTCTGCCTACGGAGCATTTCTTTAATTTTGGTAAAAGTTTACAAGCTACAGGCACGTGTACTGAATAATCCAGGTCTGTGCTGATTATTTATAAACAAGATTTTCAAAATGTCCTCAACATTTAACCTGTTTAAAGCATGGCGGACCGGTTTTTTTTTATCATTCAAGGGCTCAATTTTGAATAAGTTAAAAGAAGTGATCCATTAACACAACCAAGTGCCATTTTGATATACCAAGGCCTTGCGGTAAGAAAAAAAAGGAAGATATTTTTAAGTTTTCGCTGAATAAATCTAACTAAAACTTTGAACCCAAATACAAGGCAAATTTTGGCTTTAGAGCTCTGATTCGAAGAATCTCACTAGAGGTTCTTTAGGTGAAGCTACATGTCAAGTTTGGTAGCTAACGCCACATGGTTAAAACCATAATAGATTTTAAAAGTTTTCACCATATACTCTTGTAAAACTTGTGACCCTTGTGGTAGGACGAACTTATGCGCCAGGGTGATAATTTGAAAAAATCTACTTCAGGTTTATTAGAAGAAGCAATATGCAAAACTTGGTAGGCGTTCGCCATATGAATTTTGGAACCCGAAGATTTTTAGAGTTTTCACCATTAAAAACTGTGTAAAACTTCTGATCCCCGGGTTACACGCATATTTTGATAGACATATGCCATATGCTTTAGAACTAAGAAACTTTTAAGTAACCATTATATAAGCCTATGTAACACTTGTGACCAAAACGGCCAAAATTTGTAGAACTGAAGCAGAGGTCCATCAGATTAAACAACATGCCAACTTTGTTAGCCCTACGCCTTATGGTTTCGGGCAAGAAGTTTTTCGAAGATTTTCAATATTTTTCAGTTCTATTGCTATGGCAACCAGAGTTTTTACAGGAAGCAAATCCTCTCAAGAATGATAAAGAGGTATATTTCTGTGAAGTTTCGTCGCCAATATTGGATGGATAGTTTCAGAGAAGAAGATATTTGAAATAAAAGTTAACGCAAAAACACTAGCACGGACGCACAAGGAACAAAGGGTCATGACATAAGCTTGCTGACCTTCAGCCAGTGAAGCTAAAAACCGGATCCTTGTAAAAAGCTCTTCGATTTCCTTTCATCTTGATAAAACATTTATTCATATCTAACAGAAGATGTAAACTAACAAACCGTATCTCAATCCGATGGTTACACCAAACAAATCTGACAGCGCGTCGGACGTCATAAAGCCTCCACATCCACCCATATGCATCTCAAACTGGGAAAAGAAGTGATCAGGTAGCTCGTTCTCAGGTGCAACCGCAACAGCTTCATCCTTCCATCTCGTCATAAACAAATTTGCTCCATCTGCCCTGGTAAACGTGGTCCCATTCTTGTTGAACAATAGGACGAAATAACTGTTCGGATTCCCATCACAATTCCTGAACGTGTAATCGATCCCATTGACACTGTAGCCTTGTGTATCTCTTAAATGTGTGATACCAGCGATCGGTAATAATCCTAAATACAGATAGGGACCCATTTGGGAGTGAATGATGTTGTTGTATCCGACATTTTGATTGTATTGTATAGATAAATCCTGCATCTTATAATCAGCAATCTGTTCTATTTTAGCTTCTAACTGACTTCCATCATTCAACCTATGTCTTATCAATACTTCCTGTTGGTTATTATAGAGGCTGCTAACGTTAAGGGAGGCAAGACATGTCGGAGCGATGTATGTGTAAATGTGTGTTGGGTAAAAGTCGCAATACACTTTGAATTTAGCCCCTTCGTCATTTTCAAGGAAGAATATGCCGCTTTCAGGGTTTGTTACTGTATTGCTTACTTCTGCACATGAAGAGTAAGTGAAATCTGAAACGAACAAACAGACAAACAAAAAGTGATCCACTGCAAAATCTTAAGCTAAAAGTTACGTCCTGAATTTGAGACATGTCCATCAATTCAAACTCAGGAAATATTAGTACCTTGCTTTAAAGGAGTTCTTGAACAACAAAAGCTTTAAATTCGAAACCAAAAGTCTTGCATTACAGCTTTTAACAACGAAAAGCAAACAATTTAGACCGCGATCATTCTACACCTTTTTTTAGTCTTGATATTATGAGGATAGATTGAGTAGTATAAAGATTGGAGTTTTTTTTTAAAATACGACAATTAAAAAAATAGATATAGGGCGAGGCTATTTCTGCCTACGGAGCATTTCTTTAATTTTGGTAAAAGTTTACAAGCTACAGGCACGTGTACTGAATAATCCAGGTCTGTGCTGATTATTTATAAACAAGATTTTCAAAATGTCCTCAACATTTAACCTGTTTAAAGCATGGCGGACCGGTTTTTTTTTATCATTCAAGGGCTCAATTTTGAATAAGTTAAAAGAAGTGATCCATTAACACAACCAAGTGCCATTTTGATATACCAAGGCCTTGCGGTAAGAAAAAAAAGGAAGATATTTTTAAGTTTTCGCTGAATAAATCTAACTAAAACTTTGAACCCAAATACAAGGCAAATTTTGGCTTTAGAGCTCTGATTCGAAGAATCTCACTAGAGGTTCTTTAGGTGAAGCTACATGTCAAGTTTGGTAGCTAACGCCACATGGTTAAAACCATAATAGATATACTCTTGTAAAACTTGTGACCCATGTGGTAGGACGAACTTATGCGCCAGGGTGATAATTTGAAAAAATCTACTTCAGGTTTATTAGAAGAAGCAATATGCAAAACTTGGTAGGCGTTCGCCATATGAATTTTGGAACCCGAAGATTTTTAGAGTTTTCACCATTAAAAACTGTGTAAAACTTCTGATCCCCGAGTTACACGCATATTTTGATAGACATATGCCATATGCTTTAGAACTAAGAAACTTTTAAGTAACCATTATATAAGCCTATGTAACACTTGTGACCAAAACGGCCAAAATTTGTAGAACTGAAGCAGAGGTCCATCAGATAAAACAACATGCCAACTTTGTTAGCCCTACGCCTTATGGTTTCGGGCAAGAAGTTTTTCGAAGATTTTCAATATTTTTCAGTTCTATTGCTATGGCAACCAGAGTTTTTACAGGAAGCAAATCCTCTCAAGAATGATAAAGAGGTATATTTCTGTGAAGTTTCGTCGCCAATATTGGATGGATATTTTCAGAGAAGAAGATATTTGAAATAAAAGTTAACGCAAAAACACTAGCACGGACGCACAAGGAACAAAGGGTCATGACATAAGCTTGCTGACCTTCAGCCAGTGAAGCTAAAAACCGGATCCTTGTAAAAAGCTCTTCGATTTCCTTTCATCTTGATAAAACATTTATTCATATCTAACAGAAGATGTAAACTAACAAACCGTATCTCAATCCGATGGTTACACCAAACAAATCTGACAGCGCGTCGGACGTCATAAAGCCTCCACATCCACCCATATGCATCTCAAACTGGGAAAAGAAGTGATCAGGTAGCTCGTTCTCAGGTGCAACCGCAACAGCTTCATCCTTCCATCTCGTCATAAACAAATTTGCTCCATCTGCCCTGGTAAACGTGGTCCCATTCTTGTTGAACAATAGGACGAAATAACTGTTCGGATTCCCATCACAATTCCTGAACGTGTAATCGATCCCATTGACACTGTAGCCTTGTGTATCTCTTAAATATGTGATACCAGCGATCGGTAATAATCCTAAATACAGATAGGGACCCATTTGGGAGTGAATGATGTTGTTGTATCCGACATTTTGATTGTATTGTATAGATAAATCCTGCATCTTATAATCAGCAATCTGTTCTATTTTAGCTTCTAACTGACTTCCATCATTCAACCTATGTCTTATCAATACTTCCTGTTGGTTATTATAGAGGCTGCTAACGTTAAGGGAGGCAAGACATGTCGGAGCGATGTATGTGTAAATGTGTGTTGGGTAAAAGTCGCAATACACTTTGAATTTAGCCCCTTCGTCATTTTCAAGGAAGAATATGCCGCTTTCAGGGTTTGTTACTGTATTGCTTACTTCTGCACATGAAGAGTAAGTGAAATCTGAAACGAACAAACAGACAAACAAAAAGTGATCCACTGCAAAATCTTAAGCTAAAAGTTACGTCCTGAATTTGAGACATGTCCATCAATTCAAACTCAGGAAATATTAGTACCTTGCTTTAAAGGAGTTCTTGAACAACAAAAGCTTTAAATTCGAAACCAAAAGTCTTGCATTACAGCTTTTAACAACGAAAAGCAAACAATTTAGACCGCGATCATTCTACACCTTTTTTTAGTCTTGATATTATGAGGATAGATTGAGTAGTATAAAGATTGGAGTTTTTTTTTTAAAATACGACAATTAAAAAAATAGATATAGGGCGAGGCTATTTCTGCCTACGGAGCATTTCTTTAATTTTGGTAAAAGTTTACAAGCTACAGGCACGTGTACTGAATAATCCAGGTCTGTGCTGATTATTTATAAACAAGATTTTCAAAATGTCCTCAACATTTAACCTGTTTAAAGCATGGCGGACCGGTTTTTTTTTTATCATTCAAGGGCTCAATTTTGAATAAGTTAAAAGAAGTGATCCATTAACACAACCAAGTGCCATTTTGATATACCAAGGCCTTGCGGTAAGAAAAAAAAGGAAGATATTTTTAAGTTTTCGCTGAATAAATCTAACTAAAACTTTGAACCCAAATACAAGGCAAATTTTGGCTTTAGAGCTCTGATTCGAAGAATCTCACTAGAGGTTCTTTAGGTGAAGCTACATGTCAAGTTTGGTAGCTAACGCCACATGGTTAAAACCATAATAGATTTTAAAAGTTTTCACCATATACTCTTGTAAAACTTGTGACCCATGTGGTAGGACGAACTTATGCGCCAGGGTGATAATTTGAAAAAATCTACTTCAGGTTTATTAGAAGAAGCAATATGCAAAACTTGGTAGGCGTTCGCCATATGAATTTTGGAACCCGAAGATTTTTAGAGTTTTCACCATTAAAAACTGTGTAAAACTTCTGATCCCCGAGTTACACGCATATTTTGATAGACATATGCCATATGCTTTAGAACTAAGAAACTTTTAAGTACCATTATATAAGCCTATGTAACACTTGTGACCAAAACGGCCAAAATTTGTAGAACTGAAGCAGAGGTCCATCAGATTAAACAACATGCCAACTTTGTTAGCCCTACGCCTTATGGTTTCGGGCAAGAAGTTTTTCGAAGATTTTCAATATTTTTCAGTTCTATTGCTATGGCAACCAGAGTTTTTACAGGAAGCAAATCCTCTCAAGAATGATAAAGAGGTATATTTCTGTGAAGTTTCGTCGCCAATATTGGATGGATAGTTTCAGAGAAGAAGATATTTGAAATAAAAGTTAACGCAAAAACACTAGCACGGACGCACAAGGAACAAAGGGTCATGACATAAGCTTGCTGACCTTCAGCCAGTGAAGCTAAAAACCGGATCCTTGTAAAAAGCTCTTCGATTTCCTTTCATCTTGATAAAACATTTATTCATATCTAACAGAAGATGTAAACTAACAAACCGTATCTCAATCCGATGGTTACACCAAACAAATCTGACAGCGCGTCGGACGTCATAAAGCCTCCACATCCACCCATATGCATCTCAAACTGGGAAAAGAAGTGATCAGGTAGCTCGTTCTCAGGTGCAACCGCAACAGCTTCATCCTTCCATCTCGTCATAAACAAATTTGCTCCATCTGCCCTGGTAAACGTGGTCCCATTCTTGTTGAACAATAGGACGAAATAACTGTTCGGATTCCCATCACAATTCCTGAACGTGTAATCGATCCCATTGACACTGTAGCCTTGTGTATCTCTTAAATGTGTGATACCAGCGATCGGTAATAATCCTAAATACAGATAGGGACCCATTTGGGAGTGAATGATGTTGTTGTATCCGACATTTTGATTGTATTGTATAGATAAATCCTGCATCTTATAATCAGCAATCTGTTCTATTTTAGCTTCTAACTGACTTCCATCATTCAACCTATGTCTTATCAATACTTCCTGTTGGTTATTATAGAGGCTGCTAACGTTAAGGGAGGCAAGACATGTCGGAGCGATGTATGTGTAAATGTGTGTTGGGTAAAAGTCGCAATACACTTTGAATTTAGCCCCTTCGTCATTTTCAAGGAAGAATATGCCGCTTTCAGGGTTTGTTACTGTATTGCTTACTTCTGCACATGAAGAGTAAGTGAAATCTGAAACGAACAAACAGACAAACAAAAAGTGATCCACTGCAAAATCTTAAGCTAAAAGTTACGTCCTGAATTTGAGACATGTCCATCAATTCAAACTCAGGAAATATTAGTACCTTGCTTTAAAGGAGTTCTTGAACAACAAAAGCTTTAAATTCGAAACCAAAAGTCTTGCATTACAGCTTTTAACAACGAAAAGCAAACAATTTAGACCGCGATCATTCTACACCTTTTTTTAGTCTTGATATTATGAGGATAGATTGAGTAGTATAAAGATTGGAGTTTTTTTTTTAAAATACGACAATTAAAAAAATAGATATAGGGCGAGGCTATTTCTGCCTACGGAGCATTTCTTTAATTTTGGTAAAAGTTTACAAGCTACAGGCACGTGTACTGAATAATCCAGGTCTGTGCTGATTATTTATAAACAAGATTTTCAAAATGTCCTCAACATTTAACCTGTTTAAAGCATGGCGGACCGGTTTTTTTTTTATCATTCAAGGCTTCAAATTTGAATAAGTTAAAAGAAGTGATCCATTAACACAACCAAGTGCCATTTTGATATACCAAGGCCTTGCGGTAAGAAAAAAAAGGAAGATATTTTTAAGTTTTCGCTGAATAAATCTAACTAAAACTTTGAACCCAAATACAAGGCAAATTTTGGCTTTAGAGCTCTGATTCGAAGAATCTCACTAGAGGTTCTTTAGGTGAAGCTACATGTCAAGTTTGGTAGCTAACGCCACATGGTTAAAACCATAATAGATTTTAAAAGTTTTCACCATATACTCTTGTAAAACTTGTGACCCATGTGGTAGGACGAACTTATGCGCCAGGGTGATAATTTGAAAAAATCTACTTCAGGTTTATTAGAAGAAGCAATATGCAAAACTTGGTAGGCGTTCGCCATATGATTTTTGGAACCCGAAGATTTTTAGAGTTTTTACCATTAAAAACTGTGTAAAACTTCTGATCCCCGGGTTACACGCATATTTTGATAGACATATGCCATATGCTTTAGAACTAGGAAACTTTTAAGTAACCATTATATAAGCCTATGTAACACTTGTGACCAAAACGGCCAAAATTTGTAGAACTGAAGCAGAGGTCCATCAGATTAAACAACATGCCAACTTTGTTAGCCCTACGCCTTATGGTTTCGGGCAAGAAGTTTTTCGAAGATTTTCAATATTTTTCAGTTCTATTGCTATGGCAACCAGAGTTTTTACAGGAAGCAAATCCTCTCAAGAATGATAAAGAGGTATATTTCTGTGAAGTTTCGTCGCCAATATTGGATGGATAGTTTCAGAGAAGAAGATATTTGAAATAAAAGTTAACGCAAAAACACTAGCACGGACGCACAAGGAACAAAGGGTCATGACATAAGCTTGCTGACCTTCAGCCAGTGAAGCTAAAAACCGTATCCTTGTAAAAAGCTCTTCGATTTCCTTTCATCTTGATAAAACATTTATTCATATCTAACAGAAGATGTAAACTAACAAACCGTATCTCAATCCGATGGTTACACCAAACAAATCTGACAGCGCGTCGGACGTCATAAAGCCTCCACATCCACCCATATGCATCTCAAACTGGGAAAAGAAGTGATCAGGTAGCTCGTTCTCAGGTGCAACCGCAACAGCTTCATCCTTCCATCTCGTCATAAACAAATTTGCTCCATCTGCCCTGGTAAACGTGGTCCCATTCTTGTTGAACAATAGGACGAAATAACTGTTCGGATTCCCATCACAATTCCTGAACGTGTAATCGATCCCATTGACACTGTAGCCTTGTGTATCTCTTAAATGTGTGATACCAGCGATCGGTAATAATCCTAAATACAGATAGGGACCCATTTGGGAGTGAATGATGTTGTTGTATCCGACATTTTGATTGTATTGTATAGATAAATCCTGCATCTTATAATCAGCAATCTGTTCTATTTTAGCTTCTAACTGACTTCCATCATTCAACCTATGTCTTATCAATACTTCCTGTTGGTTATTATAGAGGCTGCTAACGTTAAGGGAGGCAAGACATGTCGGAGCGATGTATGTGTAAATGTGTGTTGGGTAAAAGTCGCAATACACTTTGAATTTAGCCCCTTCGTCATTTTCAAGGAAGAATATGCCGCTTTCAGGGTTTGTTACTGTATTGCTTACTTCTGCACATGAAGAGTAAGTGAAATCTGAAACGAACAAACAGACAAACAAAAAGTGATCCACTGCAAAATCTTAAGCTAAAAGTTACGTCCTGAATTTGAGACATGTCCATCAATTCAAACTCAGGAAATATTAGTACCTTGCTTTAAAGGAGTTCTTGAACAACAAAAGCTTTAAATTCGAAACCAAAAGTCTTGCATTACAGCTTTTAACAACGAAAAGCAAACAATTTAGACCGCGATCATTCTACACCTTTTTTTAGTCTTGATATTATGAGGATAGATTGAGTAGTATAAAGATTGGAGTTTTTTTTTAAAAATACGACAATTAAAAAAATAGATATAGGGCGAGGCTATTTCTGCCTACGGAGCATTTCTTTAATTTTGGTAAAAGTTTACAAGCTACAGGCACGTGTACTGAATAATCCAGGTCTGTGCTGATTATTTATAAACAAGATTTTCAAAATGTCCTCAACATTTAACCTGTTTAAAGCATGGCGGACCGGTTTTTTTTTTATCATTCAAGGCTTCAAATTTGAATAAGTTAAAAGAAGTGATCCATTAACACAACCAAGTGCCATTTTGATATACCAAGGCCTTGCGGTAAGAAAAAAAAGGAAGATATTTTTAAGTTTTCGCTGAATAAATCTAACTAAAACTTTGAACCCAAATACAAGGCAAATTTTGGCTTTAGAGCTCTGATTCGAAGAATCTCACTAGAGGTTCTTTAGGTGAAGCTACATGTCAAGTTTGGTAGCTAACGCCACATGGTTAAAACCATAATAGATTTTAAAAGTTTTCACCATATACTCTTGTAAAACTTGTGACCCATGTGGTAGGACGAACTTATGCGCCAGGGTGATAATTTGAAAAAATCTACTTCAGGTTTATTAGAAGAAGCAATATGCAAAACTTGGTAGGCGTTTGCCATATGATTTTTGGAACCCGAAGATTTTTAGAGTTTTCACCATTAAAAACTGTGTAAAACTTCTGATCCCCGGGTTACACGCATATTTTGATAGACATATGCCATATGCTTTAGAACTAGGAAACTTTTAAGTAACCATTATATAAGCCTATGTAACACTTGTGACCAAAACGGCCAAAATTTGTAGAACTGAAGCAGAGGTCCATCAGATTAAACAACATGCCAACTTTGTTAGCCCTACGCCTTATGGTTTCGGGCAAGAAGTTTTTCGAAGATTTTCAATATTTTTCAGTTCTATTGCTATGGCAACCAGAGTTTTTACAGGAAGCAAATCCTCTCAAGAATGATAAAAAGGTATATTTCTGTGAAGTTTCGTCGCCAATATTGGATGGATAGTTTCAGAGAAGAAGATATTTGAAATAAAAGTCAACGCAAAAACACTAGCACGGACGCACAAGGAACAAAGGGTCATGACATAAGCTTGCTGACCTTCAGCCAGTGAAGCTAAAAACCGGATCCTTGTAAAAAGCTCTTCGATTTCCTTTCATCTTGATAAAACATTTATTCATATCTAACAGAAGATGTAAACTAACAAACCGTATCTCAATCCGATGGTTACACCAAACAAATCTGACAGCGCGTCGGACGTCATAAAGCCTCCACATCCACCCATATGCATCTCAAACTGGGAAAAGAAGTGATCAGGTAGCTCGTTCTCAGGTGCAACCGCAACAGCTTCATCCTTCCATCTCGTCATAAACAAATTTGCTCCATCTGCCCTGGTAAACGTGGTCCCATTCTTGTTGAACAATAGGACGAAATAACTGTTCGGATTCCCATCACAATTCCTGAACGTGTAATCGATCCCATTGACACTGTAGCCTTGTGTATCTCTTAAATGTGTGATACCAGCGATCGGTAATAATCCTAAATACAGATAGGGACCCATTTGGGAGTGAATGATGTTGTTGTATCCGACATTTTGATTGTATTGTATAGATAAATCCTGCATCTTATAATCAGCAATCTGTTCTATTTTAGCTTCTAACTGACTTCCATCATTCAACCTATGTCTTATCAATACTTCCTGTTGGTTATTATAGAGGCTGCTAACGTTAAGGGAGGCAAGACATGTCGGAGCGATGTATGTGTAAATGTGTGTTGGGTAAAAGTCGCAATACACTTTGAATTTAGCCCCTTCGTCATTTTCAAGGAAGAATATGCCGCTTTCAGGGTTTGTTACTGTATTGCTTACTTCTGCACATGAAGAGTAAGTGAAATCTGAAACGAACAAACAGACAAACAAAAAGTGATCCACTGCAAAATCTTAAGCTAAAAGTTACGTCCTGAATTTGAGACATGTCCATCAATTCAAACTCAGGAAATATTAGTACCTTGCTTTAAAGGAGTTCTTGAACAACAAAAGCTTTAAATTCGAAACCAAAAGTCTTGCATTACAGCTTTTAACAACGAAAAGCAAACAATTTAGACCGCGATCATTCTACACCTTTTTTTAGTCTTGATATTATGAGGATAGATTGAGTAGTATAAAGATTGGAGTTTTTTTTTTAAAATACGACAATTAAAAAAATAGATATAGGGCGAGGCTATTTCTGCCTACGGAGCATTTCTTTAATTTTGGTAAAAGTTTACAAGCTACAGGCACGTGTACTGAATAATCCAGGTCTGTGCTGATTATTTATAAACAAGATTTTCAAAATGTCCTCAACATTTAACCTGTTTAAAGCATGGCGGACCGGTTTTTTTTTTATCATTCAAGGCTTCAAATTTGAATAAGTTAAAAGAAGTGATCCATTAACACAACCAAGTGCCATTTTGATATACCAAGGCCTTGCGGTAAGAAAAAAAAGGAAGATATTTTTAAGTTTTCGCTGAATAAATCTAACTAAAACTTTGAACCCAAATACAAGGCAAATTTTGGCTTTAGAGCTCTGATTCGAAGAATCTCACTAGAGGTTCTTTAGGTGAAGCTACATGTCAAGTTTGGTAGCTAACGCCACATGGTTAAAACCATAATAGATTTTAAAAGTTTTCACCATATACTCTTGTAAAACTTGTGACCCATGTGGTAGGACGAACTTATGCGCCAGGGTGATAATTTGAAAAAATCTACTTCAGGTTTATTAGAAGAAGCAATATGCAAAACTTGGTAGGCGTTCGCCATATGATTTTTGGAACCCGAAGATTTTTAGAGTTTTCACCATTAAAAACTGTGTAAAACTTCTGATCCCCGGGTTACACGCATATTTTGATAGACATATGCCATATGCTTTAGAACTAGGAAACTTTTAAGTAACCATTATATAAGCCTATGTAACACTTGTGACCAAAACGGCCAAAATTTGTAGAACTGAAGCAGAGGTCCATCAGATTAAACAACATGCCAACTTTGTTAGCCCTACGCCTTATGGTTTCGGGCAAGAAGTTTTTCGAAGATTTTCAATATTTTTCAGTTCTATTGCTATGGCAACCAGAGTTTTTACAGGAAGCAAATCCTCTCAAGAATGATAAAGAGGTATATTTCTGTGAAGTTTCGTCGCCAATATTGGATGGATAGTTTCAGAGAAGAAGATATTTGAAATAAAAGTTAACGCAAAAACACTAGCACGGACGCACAAGGAACAAAGGGTCATGACATAAGCTTGCTGACCTTCAGCCAGTGAAGCTAAAAACCGGATCCTTGTAAAAAGCTCTTCGATTTCCTTTCATCTTGATAAAACATTTATTCATATCTAACAGAAGATGTAAACTAACAAACCGTATCTCAATCCGATGGTTACACCAAACAAATCTGACAGCGCGTCGGACGTCATAAAGCCTCCACATCCACCCATATGCATCTCAAACTGGGAAAAGAAGTGATCAGGTAGCTCGTTCTCAGGTGCAACCGCAACAGCTTCATCCTTCCATCTCGTCATAAACAAATTTGCTCCATCTGCCCTGGTAAACGTGGTCCCATTCTTGTTGAACAATAGGACGAAATAACTGTTCGGATTCCCATCACAATTCCTGAACGTGTAATCGATCCCATTGACACTGTAGCCTTGTGTATCTCTTAAATGTGTGATACCAGCGATCGGTAATAATCCTAAATACAGATAGGGACCCATTTGGGAGTGAATGATGTTGTTGTATCCGACATTTTGATTGTATTGTATAGATAAATCCTGCATCTTATAATCAGCAATCTGTTCTATTTTAGCTTCTAACTGACTTCCATCATTCAACCTATGTCTTATCAATACTTCCTGTTGGTTATTATAGAGGCTGCTAACGTTAAGGGAGGCAAGACATGTCGGAGCGATGTATGTGTAAATGTGTGTTGGGTAAAAGTCGCAATACACTTTGAATTTAGCCCCTTCGTCATTTTCAAGGAAGAATATGCCGCTTTCAGGGTTTGTTACTGTATTGCTTACTTCTGCACATGAAGAGTAAGTGAAATCTGAAACGAACAAACAGACAAACAAAAAGTGATCCACTGCAAAATCTTAAGCTAAAAGTTACGTCCTGAATTTGAGACATGTCCATCAATTCAAACTCAGGAAATATTAGTACCTTGCTTTAAAGGAGTTCTTGAACAACAAAAGCTTTAAATTCGAAACCAAAAGTCTTGCATTACAGCTTTTAACAACGAAAAGCAAACAATTTAGACCGCGATCATTCTACACCTTTTTTTAGTCTTGATATTATGAGGATAGATTGAGTAGTATAAAGATTGGAGTTTTTTTTTTAAAATACGACAATTAAAAAAATAGATATAGGGCGAGGCTATTTCTGACTACCGAGCATTTCTTTAATTTTGGTAAAAGTTTACAAGCTACAGGCACGTGTACTGAATAATCCAGGTCTGTGCTGATTATTTATAAACAAGATTTTCAAAATGTCCTCAACATTTAACCTGTTTAAAGCATGGCGGACCGGTTTTTTTTTATCATTCAAGGGCTCAATTTTGAATAAGTTAAAAGAAGTGATCCATTAACACAACCAAGTGCCATTTTGATATACCAAGGCCTTGCGGTAAGAAAAAAAAGGAAGATATTTTTAAGTTTTCGCTGAATAAATCTAACTAAAACTTTGAACCCAAATACAAGGCAAATTTTGGCTTTAGAGCTCTAATTCGAAGAATCTCACTAGAGGTTCTTTAGGTGAAGCTACATGTCAAGTTTGGTAGCTAACGCCACATGGTTAAAACCATAATAGATTTTAAAAGTTTTCACCATATACTCTTGTAAAACTTGTGACCCTTGTGGTAGGACGAACTTATGCGCCAGGGTGATAATTTGAAAAAATCTACTTCAGGTTTATTAGAAGAAGCAATATGCAAAACTTGGTAGGCGTTCGCCATATGATTTTTGGAACCCGAAGATTTTTAGAGTTTTTACCATTAAAAACTGTGTAAAACTTCTGATCCCCGGGTTACACGCATATTTTGATAGACATATGCCATATGCTTTAGAACTAGGAAACTTTTAAGTAACCATTATATAAGCCTATGTAACACTTGTGACCAAAACGGCCAAAATTTGTAGAACTGAAGCAGAGGTCCATCAGATTAAACAACATGCCAACTTTGTTAGCCCTACGCCTTATGGTTTCGGGCAAGAAGTTTTTCGAAGATTTTCAATATTTTTCAGTTCTATTGCTATGGCAACCAGAGTTTTTACAGGAAGCAAATCCTCTCAAGAATGATAAAGAGGTATATTTCTGTGAAGTTTCGTCGCCAATATTGGATGGATAGTTTCAGAGAAGAAGATATTTGAAATAAAAGTTAACGCAAAAACACTAGCACGGACGCACAAGGAACAAAGGGTCATGACATAAGCTTGCTGACCTTCAGCCAGTGAAGCTAAAAACCGGATCCTTGTAAAAAGCTCTTCGATTTCCTTTCATCTTGATAAAACATTTATTCATATCTAACAGAAGATGTAAACTAACAAACCGTATCTCAATCCGATGGTTACACCAAACAAATCTGACAGCGCGTCGGACGTCATAAAGCCTCCACATCCACCCATATGCATCTCAAACTGGGAAAAGAAGTGATCAGGTAGCTCGTTCTCAGGTGCAACCGCAACAGCTTCATCCTTCCATCTCGTCATAAACAAATTTGCTCCATCTGCCCTGGTAAACGTGGTCCCATTCTTGTTGAACAATAGGACGAAATAACTGTTCGGATTCCCATCACAATTCCTGAACGTGTAATCGATCCCATTGACACTGTAGCCTTGTGTATCTCTTAAATGCGTGATACCAGCGATCGGTAATAATCCTAAATACAGATAGGGACCCATTTGGGAGTTAATGATGTTGTTGTATCCGACATTTTGATTGTATTGTATAGATAAATCCTGCATCTTATAATCAGCAATCTGTTCTATTTTAGCTTCTAACTGACTTCCATCATTCAACCTATGTCTTATCAATACTTCCTGTTGGTTATTATAGAGGCTGCTAACGTTAAGGGAGGCAAGACATGTCGGAGCGATGTATGTGTAAATGTGTGTTGGGTAAAAGTCGCAATACACTTTGAATTTAGCCCCTTCGTCATTTTCAAGGAAGAATATGCCGCTTTCAGGGTTTGTTACTGTATTGCTTACTTCTGCACATGAAGAGTAAGTGAAATCTGAAACGAACAAACAGACAAACAAAAAGTGATCCACTGCAAAATCTTAAGCTAAAAGTTACGTCCTGAATTTGAGACATGTCCATCAATTCAAACTCAGGAAATATTAGTACCTTGCTTTAAAGGAGTTCTTGAACAACAAAAGCTTTAAATTCGAAACCAAAAGTCTTGCATTACAGCTTTTAACAACGAAAAGCAAACAATTTAGACCGCGATCATTCTACACCTTTTTTTAGTCTTGATATTATGAGGATAGATTGAGTAGTATAAAGATTGGAGTTTTTTTTTTTTTTTAAATATGACAATTAAAAAAATAGATATAGGGCGAGGCTATTTCTGACTACCGAGCATTTCTTTAATTTTGGTAAAAGTTTACAAGCTACAGGCACGTGTACTGAATAATCCAGGTCTGTGCTGATTATTTATAAACAAGATTTTCAAAATGTCCTCAACATTTAACCTGTTTAAAGCATGGCGGACCGGTTTTTTTTTATCATTCAAGGGCTCAATTTTGAATAAGTTAAAAGAAGTGATCCATTAACACAACCAAGTGCCATTTTGATATACCAAGGCCTTGCGGTAAGAAAAAAAAGGAAGATATTTTTAAGTTTTCGCTGAATAAATCTAACTAAAACTTTGAACCCAAATACAAGGCAAATTTTGGCTTTAGAGCTCTAATTCGAAGAATCTCACTAGAGGTTCTTTAGGTGAAGCTACATGTCAAGTTTGGTAGCTAACGCCACATGGTTAAAACCATAATAGATTTTAAAAGTTTTCACCATATACTCTTGTAAAACTTGTGACCCTTGTGGTAGGACGAACTTATGCGCCAGGGTGATAATTTGAAAAAATCTACTTCAGGTTTATTAGAAGAAGCAATATGCAAAACTTGGTAGGCGTTCGCCATATGATTTTTGGAACCCGAAGATTTTTAGAGTTTTTACCATTAAAAACTGTGTAAAACTTCTGATCCCCGGGTTACACGCATATTTTGATAGACATATGCCATATGCTTTAGAACTAGGAAACTTTTAAGTAACCATTATATAAGCCTATGTAACACTTGTGACCAAAACGGCCAAAATTTGTAGAACTGAAGCAGAGGTCCATCAGATTAAACAACATGCCAACTTTGTTAGCCCTACGCCTTATGGTTTCGGGCAAGAAGTTTTTCGAAGATTTTCAATATTTTTCAGTTCTATTGCTATGGCAACCAGAGTTTTTACAGGAAGCAAATCCTCTCAAGAATGATAAAGAGGTATATTTCTGTGAAGTTTCGTCGCCAATATTGGATGGATAGTTTCAGAGAAGAAGATATTTGAAATAAAAGTTAACGCAAAAACACTAGCACGGACGCACAAGGAACAAAGGGTCATGACATAAGCTTGCTGACCTTCAGCCAGTGAAGCTAAAAACCGGATCCTTGTAAAAAGCTCTTCGATTTCCTTTCATCTTGATAAAACATTTATTCATATCTAACAGAAGATGTAAACTAACAAACCGTATCTCAATCCGATGGTTACACCAAACAAATCTGACAGCGCGTCGGACGTCATAAAGCCTCCACATCCACCCATATGCATCTCAAACTGGGAAAAGAAGTGATCAGGTAGCTCGTTCTCAGGTGCAACCGCAACAGCTTCATCCTTCCATCTCGTCATAAACAAATTTGCTCCATCTGCCCTGGTAAACGTGGTCCCATTCTTGTTGAACAATAGGACGAAATAACTGTTCGGATTCCCATCACAATTCCTGAACGTGTAATCGATCCCATTGACACTGTAGCCTTGTGTATCTCTTAAATGCGTGATACCAGCGATCGGTAATAATCCTAAATACAGATAGGGACCCATTTGGGAGTTAATGATGTTGTTGTATCCGACATTTTGATTGTATTGTATAGATAAATCCTGCATCTTATAATCAGCAATCTGTTCTATTTTAGCTTCTAACTGACTTCCATCATTCAACCTATGTCTTATCAATACTTCCTGTTGGTTATTATAGAGGCTGCTAACGTTAAGGGAGGCAAGACATGTCGGAGCGATGTATGTGTAAATGTGTGTTGGGTAAAAGTCGCAATACACTTTGAATTTAGCCCCTTCGTCATTTTCAAGGAAGAATATGCCGCTTTCAGGGTTTGTTACTGTATTGCTTACTTCTGCACATGAAGAGTAAGTGAAATCTGAAACGAACAAACAGACAAACAAAAAGTGATCCACTGCAAAATCTTAAGCTAAAAGTTACGTCCTGAATTTGAGACATGTCCATCAATTCAAACTCAGGAAATATTAGTACCTTGCTTTAAAGGAGTTCTTGAACAACAAAAGCTTTAAATTCGAAACCAAAAGTCTTGCATTACAGCTTTTAACAACGAAAAGCAAACAATTTAGACCGCGATCATTCTACACCTTTTTTTAGTCTTGATATTATGAGGATAGATTGAGTAGTATAAAGATTGGAGTTTTTTTTTTTTTTTAAATATGACAATTAAAAAAATAGATATAGGGCGAGGCTATTTCTGACTACCGAGCATTTCTTTAATTTTGGTAAAAGTTTACAAGCTACAGGCACGTGTACTGAATAATCCAGGTCTGTGCTGATTATTTATAAACAAGATTTTCAAAATGTCCTCAACATTTAACCTATTTAAAGCATGGCGGACCGGTTCTTTTTTTTATCATTTAAGGGCTCAATTTTGAATAAGTTAAAAGAAATGATCCATTAACACAACCAAGTGCCATTTTGATATACCAAGGCCTTGCGGTAAGAAAAAAAAGGAAGATATTTTTAAGTTTTCGCTGAATAAATCTAACTAAAATTTTGAACCCAAATACAAGGCAAATTTTGGCTTTAGAGCTCTGATTCGAAGAATCTCACTAGAGGTTCTTTAGGTGAAGCAACATGTCAAGTTTGGTAGCTAATGCCATATGGTTAAAACCATAATAGATCTTAAAAGTTTTCACCATATACTCTTGTAAAACTTGTGACCCTTGTGGTAGGACGAACTTATGCGCCAGGGTGATAATTTGAAAAATCTACTTCAGGTTTATTAGAAGAAGCAATATGCAAAACTTGGTAGGCGTTCGCCATATGATTTTTGGAACCCGAAGATTTTTAGAGTTTTCACTATTAAAAACTGTGTAAAATTTCTGATCCCCGGGTTACACGCATATTTTGATAGACATATGCCATATGCTCTAGAACTAGGAAACTTTTAAGTAACCATTATATAAGCCTATGTAACACTTGTGACCAAAACGGCCAACATTTGTAGAACTGAAGCAGAGGTCCATCAGATTAAACAACATGCCAACTTTGTTAGCCCTACGCCTTATGGTTTCGGGCAAGAAGTTTTTCGAAGATTTTCAATATTTTTCAGTTCTATTGCTATGGCAACCAGAGTTTTTACAGGAAGCAAATCCTCTCAAGAATTATAAAGAGGAATATTTCTGTGAAGTTTCGTCGCCAATATTGGATGGATAGTTTCAGAGAAGAAGATATTTGAAATAAAAGTTAACGCAAAAGCACTAGCACGGACGCACAAGGAACAAAGGGTCATGACATAAGCTTGCTGACCTTCAGCCAGTGAAGCTAAAAAACGGATCCTTGTAAAAAGCTCTTCGATTTCCTTTCATCTCGATAAAACATTTATTCATATTCAACAGAAGATGGGCACTAAGTGTAGAATGGACTTGTAAATTGACCTTCAAGGTTTACAGTTCTGACAACCCCCAGTCCTGTATTTTTGTTTGAAATTCGTAGCCGTATTCCTTTAATTATGGAGTGTTCGTTTGAATCTTAAAACTTTATGGCAGATGAAACATCATTATTGTCGGATTTCAATCTTATTATCTTCCATCTTATTTTGTAATAACAAAGAAAAAAATCAATATCCCCAATACACCTAACAAATAGCAACGACAGCTCTCAACGCTTTAATACTGGCGGAGGTTATTGTTGGGAGACTATTGCCAAATGTTCTACAAAGAACAAGAAATTTCTTTAAACAAAGATACGGCATAAATTGACTCTCCAATAGGTCTTCAAGGTCCGCAGAACAAACCTGTCCTTTCCTTTTTTTTTTCTTTTTGACCAACGGTAAATGTTTGTTTTTGTTCAACCATTTGAATATAACACTAACATGTAGGTTAAAAGCTAGTATATTCAGACAAGCTGAAGAATATCCTTGATTTACTTCAAAAACCTCGTAAAGTTTGTTCTACAGCTTATAACAAGCTGCAGTTACGAGGTTTTTGAAGTAAACCGACGATTTGTCAAGTCTGACACGTTAATGCCGCTAGATTAAAAGACATACACGATCAGTAAAATTTGTTGAGCCTTTCTAAATTAAGTCATTGAAGCCAGCCTAGCCAATAATATTTATTACTATTTAGTTAACTGGAATAGCCGTTAGTATCATGATGAACATTATAGAGAAAATTTTGTCTTTGGCCTGTCAAAACTTTAAAGAGAATCACCTACCTTTATTAGATACACAACTCAACCTTAGCTGAAAAGAAATAATAACTGCAGTATATAATATAAGCGAAAGAGCATGCTACCTCCTTGAGAGATAAAATCTAAGTGTGAAAAAGCAAGCACTTCAGGCACCCGTTACAATCAGATAGAATAACATTATAATTGTTTAACCCATTATAGAGAAGCCCTCAAAAAATAACCAAAAGCGGTCATAAATTTCAAAAGGAGCACACAATCGATCGAAGGACAAATTTTGTATTCAACAGCATGGAAAATATTGGAGGAAAACAAGCAAATATTCGTTAAAACTACTCCTTTTTCGATAATGTTTTTTTTTTTAATTTGTCAACGACAGCACGATAAATGTCGTTCTTGCTTAAACAGATTGATAGGGACAACATATGGCACTGTTGATTGAGAATACGACCTGAAACCTACTTTGTGACAGAAAATATTGTAATTATACAAAATATCAAATGTACTTCATTAAAAAATCTAATGATTCCGCGTGAATTTATCTATGCAAAATGGCTTTAAGTCTAGATCAACTTGATAAGAAAGTTGGCCCGTTACACTATGGTCACAATGTGAAACTGCCGCCTGCCGATTTTTAGATATCGGTGGATTCTTAAAATTATATGCCGCCGGCCGATTTTTTTACAAATCGGTGAGAATGGTCATAAATAACTGCCAGTAAAAGGCCGCCTGGCGGGTTCCGGGCGACGGCAGGCAGTTTCTTAAGTTCGAGGGGTGTGGGGTGTCATCAGGGTGTCGGCCGGTGGCAGTTAGGCGACAGTCCGGCAGCCGTCAGATTTTACCTGCCATCGCCCGGCGACCTGGCGGACACCGACCATTTACAACTGACACCGGCCTGCGATCGGCGTTCGAACTGCCACCGACAGGCGCCCGCCCGATAATCTGACGGCGGCAGGCTGGTTTACGGGGGATATATATAGCTAGATTGCTCTCATATCACTACAAAGTGTTCATCATTATTATCAACCACAAGATAAATAGATCTAATTTTTAAGAAATTTTTCCTTCCAACAAGTTACCCCCTAAAGGCAAGGGGCAAGACAAAGCGCCAGCACCGAAGCGCAAGAGACCAGAGCCCAACTCAGCCATATGCAAGTCTCCGAGTCGCCCTGGTGCTGTTAGAATCGCCATGACGACAATTTCTTATTGTGAATAGCCTCGGATTTATATTCAGGTGCCTGGGAGTCTGCACTCGGTAGATCGCTATCCTGCCACCTACCAACACCGACAGCCGCCTTCCATCTGCTTTTCAATCTCCGCCCTGCCGCCGGCAGGTACTTTGAAATCGCACAGTGGCATGTCGGTAGCATAACGGTAGCAGGCCGGATGCTGGAGAGTGGCAGTTAGTCGCTACCGATCGCCGGCCGAAGATTGAAGGCCCTCGAATCACGTGACGACCGAGTAAAAATCGCGCTGCCGCCCGTCTGCCGCTTGATTGCCACCGCGCGACCACGAAACGCGCCCGGCCGGCGCCCTGACGACAGCCACAATTGGAAAAAATCGGCCGGTGGCAGTCAGAATTCTAACTTTTTCTTAAAACTTCAGCGGCGTCAAAAATGCCGCCTGCCGATTGTGCCTGCCACCGAGATGCCATTGGGCTGCCACCGGCCGAATTTGCGTGAAAACTGGTAGTTACCACGCCGGCAGGCGGCATTTACTGATTTGTGACTGTACTATTACCAAACAATCAAGAATTTTAATGATACTATGGAAGATGCCTGGAAAAAGATGGAATAAAAATGCTGGTTATGAGCATATTAACCTTTCCCTAAATTGCTTTCTACCGTTGTATGGCGTTTAATGCCGTTTCATCAATATATCAGTTATATTGCAGCGACCAGTGCGCCTTTCCATATTTTCCAGGAGTTTCTATTTATCATTATTTTGCACTACATTCTTCCCATGCCACTGGCTGCTTTCTCACATAAGCGGTTAAAAAAATGATCAGCGTTGAGTGGTCGAGATGGGAATGCGATAAAGCGAACTCTGGTCACAAGTCCTGTACGCTACCGACTATGCTGGGGGGGGGGGGGGGGGTGGTAGTCGTCTCTATTCTTTTAAAGATGAGTCTCATTGTTAGTGCCACATAATATGGGGTTAGTGTAAGACTATTGTAAGTGAATATACAATGTGTATGCACTTACAAAAGTCTCGTACTTAATCCTCGATATAATTTGTTGTCTTCGACTGTTTTGATTCTGGGTAAGTCTTTAAGAAATAATCTTCTTTCTATCGTGGTTTATCTTTCAATAAACCACAGTTGTGAGTTATGAGGCACAATAAATAATCCACGAGGGCGATAGTCTTTTGTTATTTGGCTTCAACTGAAAGAAGACTTTTTGAACAGTGTCTTACCATGCTTTCAACGTGAGTCATTATGTATACATTTATCTCCTATTAATGTTCAAAGAACCAGTCATGTCACATGGATCCATAATTATGTGATGACTTGGTTGGTATAAAGCATCATGGAGGTGCATTAAACCCCTTTTTCCCAGAGCTCATGTTATAGATTTAATATAAGATAAGAGCTAAAATTTGCAAAAAAGGTTGAACATCATCTAGTGGATCTGGCACGATGAACTCAGAAAGTTAACATTTAATATTCCAATTGTGATATGCAGCTGCTACATAAAATTGTGGATAGGTATAATTACGTACAATGGTGATTAACTAAGCGTTATCTTCCACATTTCTAAATCAAGATGAAGGCGAAAATCCCCGTAGATCCTTTCTAATCCGTAAAACTTCCATACATAAGTTACTTTCTTCTGGTTAATTAACTATTGAACATCTCACACCTCAATGTCTCTGTACATAGAACGGAACTGCAGCACCGTTTTCACATGAGCAAATTCAATCATTTTTGCAGGAGCGACAGAATTCTGCAAATGTTTTTCTGTAGAATTTAGCTTACATCGAAACACGCTTGTTACAAAGTTTTGAATGTATGTGAATGCGAAGGAAGAAAAGCTCTTGTTACGAGCCAAACGTAACGAGAAAGAAGACTAGCAACAAGCCTTTAACAAAAACAATATTTATTAATGAACAAAGACAAAAAAGTACAATAAGTGTTAAATTTGATTGAAACCTTGACAATTTTGAATATTAGAACAAGAAATAGAATAAGTCCCTCAAAATTAAGAAATATGTTTAGACTATAAAAGTATGAAATTCCTGGTTCCTAAAACCTTAATTAACGATAGTTTTAACTTGCAAATAGATATGAGCAACCTATATGAAAATGAACAATTCCTACTTACAGATCTATATTCCATTTTAAATCCAACACTTTTCCCTAATTCTATATCCTCCAAGTCACAAGTCTATGTTCAAGTCCAAATCACCAAGTAAGCAACTCCTATTTATATCAGCTTGGAAAATTCTAGATAAGTCTTTTCTAGAAAGATCCCATCATCGATTAGTTAACACCTTATTTACTAACAACCTGTTTCTAAAAATAACCACAATGGAAAAACCAATAAATGTTCCTCATGTTTCCAGAATATTATGGAAACAGGTCACTATATATTTTGTCTAGATAACACTTCTCCTCCTAAAGAAAAAAGAAAGTTTTTAGAATTAAAACTTTCTTTTGTTAGAGTATAAAACATGTTCTTACATTTAACTGTACATGAAAATACATAAAACATAAAGACAAATGTTAAATATTTACAAGTTAAACTCTAGACACAATTCGCTTTTAACAAGATTAATTTTTAATTTGGCTTTCTCGGTCAGTCAAAAAATTCTTTGATAGTCTTTAGATGTTCATCCCAATTATCGCTGTGAATAAAGACGTCATCAATGTAGGCCTTACAGTCGTCCAGTCCAGATATTATCCTGTTGATAAGACGTTAAAATGTTGCTGGCGAGTTTTTCACACCCTAAAGGAATAGCTTTGTACTAATAAAGTCCATCTGTAGTTACAAATGCCGAGATCTCTTTAGCTCTTTCAGTGAGAGGAATTTGCCAAAGTCCTTTTAGAAGATCAAATTTAGTAACATATTTTGCATGACCAATATTGTCAATGCAGTTGTTTACTCTTGGTACTGGAAACGAATCAGTCTTGGTTACAACCTATTACCCAAGCACGCAGGAGCTGTTTTAACAAATGGCCGATGCATAGGTTACATGCTAGCCGATCATAGTTTGCTGAATCGCACCAAATAGGGTTTATTGGGTAAACGTTTATTTTATTTTCAAATTCAAGGTAACGGTTGTTGTTTTTAAAAATTAGTCTACTTCTGTACCCAGAATGCCCAAATTACATAGAAATGTATTTGTAGAATACTATCTATCGGAAGGTAATGGATATTAACTGTTTTAATAGAGGAACAATTTTCTTTCAATCTAATTTTGGACAGTAATTCAACTGTGTTAGAAACGGTAATAATGGTCATTTTATTGTATGTAAATTTGTTCGAGTAAAACCATATATGGAGCTGATTTTAAATAGGCCCACTTGTAGTATCGTAGGCGGTCTTCAGGCAATGTAAACTCAGGAACGTTTGCAAACCTTGGCAGAAACTATATACATGTACTTTGCGCTGTAGTTAGGCATCAACAAAATGAATGTTTAATTATGAATCTTTTCTGTAATAAACTGTTACCACTTGAAAGTGCTTAATATTATCTTCTACGACTTCCTTAGTATAAGCGGGGATATTTATGTGTACTTGCTGACCTATTATTTCGTTCTCAAGGTCACGGAGCCTCTTCTCGTTTCTAATCTCAACATTTGTTATTCTGGCGTCAAAGTCTTTTAGTACATCACGTAACATTTGTTTCTCCTTCGACAATGAATCTAGAACCATACACATGATCTTTTTCATAATACCAAGATCTGTTCGGCCTTCACATTCATTCCATTGCTTTTCTCTGGCAACCTTCACTGGCTGGCTAAATATGCCTGCACCGGATAAGCTCGGAATGTTACCCTTGTCGGACAAAAGTGTCGCATTCTCGATCTTATCCAGTCGATACTCCATCAATGATAAATCTCGACGGAATTTTTCTGTTACTTCAAAAAAATGATCTAAAGTATTTTCAATTTTTCCCAGCTTCAAAAGTCCATTGATATCGGAAACAAACAGAGTGACAAAATTATACAGTATGGTCATATTCAATGAAATGATATTCATTTTGAGTCATCCGTTCTTGCGACTTTGTCTGTTTTTCTTGAAACTTGTCTGAAATGGATAAAGGGATGTCTTCAGTCAAGGGCATTGCTACCTAGCTGTACCCCAAAACGCAGTTGCGTACACTTTTTGAGAAAAACAATTAAAGGTATTTCTTGAATATTTTTTTACCTTTCTTTGACAATTCCAAGAAGCGTCACCAGAGGCAACAAATAGCTTTTAGAATTGCAAAATTTTCCGTGGAAGGCCCGTATTCCTCTGACTTCCCCGAAAGAATCCGTTCTCGAAGTATTTCGCGCCCCGAATTATGCCTTCAATATCATTTTTGCCTATACTTTATTTTTTGCCAGTTGCTCTCCTGTCAGTTATCTGTTTTTAACCATCATTACTAATTATATAATGATGATGGTAGTGATGATGACGATGATTTTCTCCTTTTCTTCTTCTTCTCCTTCTTCTCCGTCTTCGTCGTCGTCGTCGTCGTCGTTGTAATCGTAATCATCGACACAAATGTTTCAAGGAGAACCTACATTTTTCAGGCTTACAACACAATGTTATCAAAAATCTAGGACTAGATAAGCCAGTTGGTGGCCCTAATGAATGTTGAATTTGTATCACAGAATTCAACCTAGATCTCTTCTGGCTTCGTCGATCTTGAAGGAGAGCTCCAGTCTAATTAACCCATAGAAAGCAGTACTCAGCCTTTATACTACAGCAATACTTTCGTACGTTTGAAAGCGGTGTGAAATAATCATTCAAGAGAATCGATTTTTGAAGGTATACATCTGAATAAAGAAAAAGTCTTACCTCAACAAGTAAAAGTTTCTGATATCTAATGTGTCAACTGTTTGTTTACTGCAAAAGGTTCCGACTTTATACATAAGTTCATCATCCATATGTCAAGTGCTTTATGCTATAGACTCCAATTAAACATTTTGGCTTATCCACAATACTTTGGTTGCGGTTAAAACATCATGGAAAATGGAGAAATTCCTCAAATAAAGGACTTCATATGGCTGATCATTTTATGGACATGTTTACTTCACTCTGTCGATACAAAATTTAAAAATCTATCGACCCGTATTCGATATGTGTCGTCTTGTAAAATGTTTTTCGTTTTACAGCGGAATACTTCGAAAACATTTCAGCAAAAGGAGAAAATTACTTGAAACGAGCAATTTCTCTCTTAATTCCAGCATCTAATGTTTTTATAATCATTTTTTCTCGATATTGTGTGGTAAAGATTTACGCCAAACCAGAAGATACAATGAAAGCTCAAGTACCGACTCTCTAATTATTTAGTCTAATTCATTACATCCTTCAGATGAATTATTCCTCCAAGTTGCAGGCGACTTCTCTTTTGTTAAATTTTGACGCAGACGGCTTTTTAAAGCTTTATTTTTATGACTCCTGTTAACACGAAAAAGAGTTTTATTTCAAAAGAAAATCCCTGTTGTTTCAAAGGCTATGATTGCTTTAAAGAAGCTTAAATCGTATAAATTCAGTGCTTTCAACGATTTCATCTGCACTGAACGCTCTCGTACTTTGTAAGACATGCATAGAAATACTGAACATATGCTTGCTACATTGCCCGAAATTATTTTGGATTTTCATAAGGACAAAAATTAACTAAATAATGTCAGTTTTGTGATCATGTGATAGAATGCACGAAAAGGACGTGTGGTGTCCGTGGCTGTGAGGTAGAGCGTCGGTCTCATAACCTAAAGGTCCTGAGTTCGATACCCGGGAGCAGGTGTTATCTTTGGGATTTTTCATTGGCCAACACATTCGGCCCGATTACTGGCGTAGTTCCCAGGAAGCAGAATCGAGAGAGATTAGTATAAGTTGTCAGAACTTGTTTCTCAATCGATGTAAAATAAATATGTTTAAACTAAAACTAAAGGTACACTAGTTCATCTTTAACCTCAACAACCAGCAATTTTAGGTCGGATATATTTTCAGAAGTTCTTGGAATTTAAGAAAAAAAGAAAACAGTCCCGAAAATTATCCCTGGGTGGGGACGAGACCACCTTACTGGCTCATGGGCTAGCAAATTGAACAAACAAGAAAATATTGATGTATAATATCAATTCCGCCGCAAATCTGTTGTTTCTGAAATCGGGCACATTACAGATGGTTAATTCTTTACGCCAAAGGCATCACTTGAACAAACTTCGAAGAGGTCCACGTGGTGATACTACATGACAAGTATTTAAAAGTAGGCCAAAAAAACAACAACACTGAGCTAATCCATATAGCGAACAATATGGCTCCCTCCACAGACACTTTTCAAATTCAAATAGAAATATAGTGCGCCGCTCCTGCGGCGCCAGAACAATAAAGAGGCAGTCGCCACTGTACTATTTATGGTAAAGGTGTTATCAAAATATTCACTATTCCGTTATACATACGCTTTTAACAGATATGCTACAAAAACTTAATTCGAATTCGTGGCCAGTTTTCCTTTTTTCTCTATCTCTCTCTACAGTCGTTACTATTTCGTATTAAATCTAATCCTTTATCACACATTGTCATGTTTTACATAGCTAAGTTAAAGGGCTTCTGAAAACATTGTGAGAAAAGAAGAAAACCCTGCTAAACAACATTTTGTTCTTTTCCAACGATGTTTCAGTCTATCCTTTCATCGACATATTCCATTAACTGAGCCACGTTGGCATTGTAGTCTGCAAATGCCATTAACTTTGATAAATCTAAAATTTTGTCATCTGACAAAGGGTTAAAGCCTAGGACTTCAAACAAAAAGTTATAATTTGTTTAAATTGTGGACAGTGTAGATCGAGATAATATTACACAGTGTAGATCGAGATAATATTACACAACAAAACAAGAAGATACTTGAACTTAATCTGTGTTATCTATAGAATTAAATTTGTGCAAAGTATCTTACGACTAAATAGTAGTGAAATCGAGCACTTTTATACTCATAATCGATATGTTACCAAATTCTTTGCAAAATGTCCCACTGTGTTATGATAAAATACTTACAAGTTTTATTTTTAGCGCTCTGCTCATAAACAGTCTACGATTTGGGAACACACTGGTGTCAATAAATGAGCTGTACAACAAGAACAGTTGGCTGTTCTATTTAACCGTTCACCACATGGCAAAATTTTAGACCTTTCCCAATTCAAAGCAGAAGTCAATTTCATAGTGGCTCACATGACGCAAGTTTCCTTAGATAGAGTAGAAAACTTTGTGGGAAAATGAGAAAATGCTGGTGTTTTCAAAAGGCTTCTTCCTCAGGGTCGTCAGAAGTCGTCATTGTGTGGTAAATAGTTACAGTTTTAATTCTATTCTGCATACTGCTGTATATAACACGGTTTGGAAGAAAAACCATACTTCACCCTACTTTACTCATCACCTGCCAAATAAGTGAGATGAATCTTTCAAGCCATTGACTCATCGGACAAGATAAATAAAGATCAGAATGCACGTTCGGTGCACTCTGATATTAATCTGCACTGTCCGCAAAGAGTTTCTGAGTCGTGCTAAGAAACATATTGGTTTATTTAACTTTCGGTATTAAAAAAAAAAAAAGAGTATTACGTTGGTTTACTTCCAAAACCTCGTAACTACAGCTTGTTACAAGCTGTAGTTACGAGGTTTTGGAAGTAAACGGACGATAAGCATAGCGATTGATTTGGTTCTCCAAATATACTAACATGCAAGAGTTTACCAGGTAACCAGGAACAATCCAAGAACGTGGAGTATTGAGTACTTTTTTGATTTCTTACATATGCGTTCTGAGAGAGAGGTGATAACGAAATAACAGACAACATTAATTGGGAATATCTAAGGTTTCCGCCTGGATTTTTTTCCAGGAATTCTTGTCTTTGAATGTCTTTTTTTTGTGAAATTCTTGGATGTGTTTCGAGAAAATGGTGGAAAAAGGTTCAAGTTTTGTTAGATTACATTTTTTAACATTCTGGAATCAGTGACGTAACATTTCTAAGTCTGTGTAGGTTTCCTGATACGCGTTGAAAAATTTAAATATTCTTACAGTAACATGTCTGGCACTGGTATAGAGGAATCCTTCTTTCTGCCGCTCTGTCTGTCTGACGGTCTGTCGGCCTGTCTGTGTGTTTCTCTCTCTCCAGTCGCCCCTATTTGTCTCTCTTCTCTCTTTAAGAATAGCAAGCTCGATTGGTTTCTATCTGAGGACTGATGACAGTCATAGCGATAGGATGTATTCCTCTTCCAGCGATGGTCATATTTTGGCGATGATTATGTAGAAAAACAGCCAGGGGCTTGAAAACACTGATATTTGGAGAGATCCTTGTTTCAAAGAAAATCTGTGAAAGTGTGGATAGACCTTTGCATTTTCCGTCGGGAACGTTCAACGATCAACTGCAGTAAATGATTTTCATGAAGCAATGACGTTATGAAGGAGCCATGGAGACGTCTTTCTGTAGACGTCTTTTGGGAGTGTACGAGGATCTGTTGAAATATTCTTAATACTATATTTCATGTGTCCATTTTTGGATCTGTTATGGGTAAAGAAATGTCGTAATTTAAGCTGGGGGAATTACTTCTCCATCACAGTGAATATATTCCCCCTGCCGAAAACCTGGAACTCCTTTTTTGTTCTACTTGAGATCACTAGTTTTAAAAGGGGCATTCACTGACAAAATTATCAGGGGAAATATAATATATAATTTATTTCATCAGCTTATGGTTAATATGGGGAAATATTTGCCTCAAAGGGGAATGGTCCGCGAAAATAACTCGTGTCTTACGGCACAAATTATTTTCGCATACCTTTCCCTTTTTCGGCAAATATTTCCCCATATTTACGACAAGCTGATGAAATAAACTCTATTTGTGTCACAGAGGCTATAACGCTGTCATTTTGAACTTGAGGTCTCAAAAAAAAAAATTCCAACGGAATTAATGATGAATTGAATTCGAGCAATGCTTTCCCAAAAAAAGGGGGGGGGGGGGGAAAGGGTATATGCATCTGCAAAAAGTATCAACTCGGGTCAGCATGTGTTGTGGGCGCAGGCTGACCTAGGTCGAGACTTTTTGCTATGAGTTTTTGTTCTAATTGTCAAAGAATTATTCTACCATATGATTCGATTGATTGATATACAAAATCATATTTATGGATTGAAATTGAGATGATCGCTTGCTTGCTTAAATGGATCAAGATGATGTATAAACTCTTTACCACACAATCACGACTTTTAATGTCTCTGAAAGAGAAGGCTTTTGAAAACATTGTGGGAAAAGGAGAAAATGCTGGTTACCAGCATTTTCTCCGTTTCCCACAATGTTTTCTACCCTTTCCAAAACAAATTTCAATTTTGAGTCCCATTTATTTTGTCGTCTGCAAGTGCTTTTAATCTGGACAAGTCTAGAATTTTGTCGTTTGGTAAAGAAAGAGTTACAACCCCTTTTCTCAGAGTGCAGCTCATTTGCTAAGTCATGAAGGACTTACTGAAACGTCTTTCTGTATTAAGGGACCTACGATAATGATGTAGAATAACTGACCCGTTGAATTTTATGACGTCATGAAGGAACTATGGGGCCAAAATATCTGTGGATATTTGCAGTTATCCTGTTGTGGAATATTGGTACCTCATGTAAGTACATCTATGACATTTATGTATAATCAAATTGTAAACAAGACGTTTGAGAGGAAATTTATAAATCAATTAAATTTGGTATATAAATGTTCGGGTAGATTCTATATTCGTGTGTCTGTCTGTGGCCAAGAAAATGCGGCATTGGATTTGAAAGGAGGTCCTTAGATCGATTTTGGGAGGTGTAGAATCGAGATAGGATAGAAATGCATCCTGATCCGATTTCACATCGGTCACAAAATACAAGTGCACAGGCAATAATAGAGTGAGAAATAAGTCAACTCAAGACCAAACGACAAATATTCAAGGACGAGAAAATGGAATTTATTAGCAGAATGCCAGAATTGTTACGGGATGAGGAGAACGTGCTGGTATCAAGCATTTTCTCTTTTCATCTTTCTTTTCCCATTACATTTTGAAGGGCCATCTTTCCCAGAGTCTATGGTACCCGATAAAACAATCACATGGAAATAAACAGAAATGTTGACTTCGAAGGAACATTGGTCGCTTCATTCCTAGTGTTAAATTTATGCAAAGTATCCCTGTGAAGGCAACTGTAGGTAGAGTACTATAAATATCTTAACTCTTTACCACACAACACAATTTTAGCCTCGTCAAAATTGAAAGAATTTCAGCCAAATATTCCAATGCAGGTCAAATGGTGTAATTTTTCTTTAATAAGGTAGAAAACATTGTGGGAAAAGGAGAAAATGCTGGTCACCAGCATTTTCTCCTTTTCCCACAATGTTTTCAAAAAGTTTCTTTCTCAGGGGTGTTAAAACTCCTCGTTGTGTGGTAAAGGGTTCAACAAGCATATTCATATGAACAGAAAAGTTGTCAATGAAGGAATTTTGGGTTGGTGTAAAAAGCTTCACGAATCTGACAGGAATTTGTTGCTATTCCAACTGTTTAGACAAACATTTTTGAAAACATCGATAAATCTTTTTTCCAGAGCACGTTAACTTGTGCTTGTCAAATATAACCTACTGGCCTTTTCCACCCTTAACTCTTTCCTTACTGTTGAAAACTCCCGGCCTCGTTTCACTACGGTAGTACAAAAAATGCGAAAGTTTTTACGTAACTATAGTATAATGGCATTAATCTGCTACGAGACACATGAAAAAACCATCACCAACTTTATCATGCAAATCAAACCCGGTAACTGCTATTTGACCGCTATGTAAGCCAATTAAATTATGAGAGTTTGATCCCTTTTGGCCGTGAAATCGATAACATACGGATTGATATATTGACTGGCGATCTCTGCAAACCCTTTGCACTTATAACCCGAATTTCGCGGTTGGAGTGTAGAGGGTTTCAATTTATTGGAAAACAATTCTGCGGGATATCTGGGGTCGTAAATCACTGGGTACCAAAACTTATAGGATTTGTTTTCCTTTCAGGTCCTACAATTTGACATGATCTACCCAAAATTTTACCGAAAGCATGCGTTTGAAAACTTAGGTGAGCGATAGAAATGCTGGTGACCAATATTTGCTCTTGTTCAAACAATGTTGTCATGCCTTAATTGATACAAATTCAATAATTTGAGCCATATTTATTGTGTTGTCTACAATTGCTCTTAAATATTGGGGAAGTCATACATTGCCAGTTCCTGAAGAGTTAAAAAAAATACCGTGGGACAAGTTTCATATGATGGGACAACAGCTGGGACAGGAGCGCGACACCAGCACTCCAAATGTTACAGTATGCACATATGTTTACTGCACCTTTGGAATTTTATCCCTGATTTTTTCATCATTATTTTGAATTCAATCTCTGATTTTTTTTTATTTATCAAAAAAAAATTGTACAATAGTAAAAAACTTCAATTGGATACATTTCTGAATAGCTACCCACAAAGTTAGGAATAGTATCAAGAGGTTTCTCTTGTTACAATGTTTTTGAAAGCATTAATGTCCAACCTGTTGCACAGAGCTATTAAATAGTCAGCAGACGGCATGTTATTGTAATGAAAAAAAAAAATGATAAAGTTTCATCTTTCACAATTGTTTTGTTTTCAAGAATTCGATCTCACCATATGTGTACATTAATTTTACATAAGTATACATTATTATTCGTAATCAGACTGTGTAGATCTAGGATCGGGCTGCAATTTTTGCAAGTCTGATCTTGATCTACACCGTCCTCAGAAATTTAACCGACCTACACATAACAGCCTACATCTCTATTATTAATTGTAACCTGACTGTAGATCTGGGATCGGGCTGAAATTCTTGCAAGTCCGATCTTGATCTACACTTAAAACTTACATCTCAAATATTATTTGTAATCAGACTGTGTATGTCTGGGATCGGGCTGCAATTCTTGCAAGTCTGATCTTGATATATACCGTCCTCAGAAATTTAAGCCAGCTACAATTGACTGCTTCCGTCTCCATTAATATTGGTAATTCGACTGTGTAGATCTGGGATCAGACTGCAATTCTTGCAAGTCTGATCTTGATTACGCTCATAAATTTAACACGTAACAGCCAACATCTCTGTTATTATTCGTAATTATTTACTAATTTTGTCAAAATATTTGTAAGTGTATATTTATGTAAGTATTTCACTGTAAAACTATAATCAGACGGCAATTCTGATAACTTTGTAATATTCGTAATTATTTGCGATCTACATTTCCCTGACTTTGTGGATTAGGGATCGGATTGCACACTGTGCGGTGCGACCCTGATCCACATCGTTTGCAATATTGTATTGAGGCGCGCTTAGCAACCGATAGGTTTAGAAGTTCAACTGTTGACATGCCATTCTTTTTTTAACTTAATTAGTATCTGTCTTCCCATGTTTCCTTCGGAAAACATGAAATTATTTCATGTGTTACCGACACGCACTTTTTTTAAAATCTACATACAATCTTTCGCATCTCGTGGTTATTGTATTTGTATTGGCTATAAATATGTGTATATCTAATGCCAAATAAAGATTATGTTATATTATGTTATGTTATGTTATGTTTTGTATAGCATCGTCACAAATACGTATATTAGGCTAGGAAAAGTGTGGTGGTAGATCAGACCCCACGGGTATCGTCTGATCTATCATAAACAAAATTACCGAATACAAATTGTACTTTTTAACCTTTATGTTCAATAGGTCAGTTCTGTTTAAAATAATTTCGTCATTTTTTTTAGAAGAAGTCAATGTGTTTTATGAGCACACGGTAAACAAAAATTAGCCTGCACATTGTGTTGGAAAATCAAAATTATCTTCAGTGAAGTCAAAAGCTTATTTATTGTTCTTAAATATGGCGTAGTTTTCAGTCATTTAGTAAATGTATTTTTAGCCCTTTTTACATTTTTTAAAGCAGCTATCGTTTTTCTTTTCTTTTTCCCTGATCTTTCGCATTGTGCCGGAGTTCCCCGATGATGACCGAGTCTCACTGATAGATAAGACTCCTATCGGGTAGTTTGATTGGTGTTACGTAATGGTATACATTGACATACGGACCCCATGCTGTGTCCGTTTAGATATATAAGTTCCTAAATAGTAATGGACTGAAGTTTATGGCCTGGTTATATGATCATGACAGCATCCTAGTGAAATATGTATCAAGTATCCTATAGATCTGATATAAGATCAGACTTTTTTATCAGATTAATTCTAAGGATTTAAAGTCAAGTTTAACAAGATTTTGTATAAGCAATTCCAATTTGGGGTACGGACAAAACCCCCCTAGGACAAAACCCCCCTAGGACAAAACACCCCTGAACAAAACACCCCTGGACAAAACCCCCATACCCTTAACTGAAAAGTGGACAAACCCCCCATGGTTTTAAAATGATTCTTTTTGTACAATCAATTTAAGTTGAATAAAATTTACTGCTTTAAATGCTTGTGGGGGTTGATAAATTGTATATCAATAGAAATTATAAACAAACTTGAGGTAAAATTAAAATAAGATAATATCTAATTCATTTTTTGCCTTTCATGTTTGATTTTTTTCCTTAAATCAAACAGACTTGTTTTGAATACTTTAAAACTGTTTGCAAATTATGTGTGTTTTCTAAAATTTATATGCTTTTTATATATGATGGAGGTTTTGTCCTGGGGGGGGGGGGGGGTTGTCCATGGGGGTTTTATCCTAGGGGGGTTTTGTCCTAGGGGGGTTTCGTCCTACAATCAATTTGAGCCGCCACCCCCCCCCTCCTATCTCTTTAGCTTTTTACTTTCAAACTGCCTGATGATTAATGCTATTTCAAAAAATATATTTTATGGCGACAGCTCACATATCCATCTTTCCTCGCTATTTTCAATCTGATCACATGTATTTTCTCTCTTTCATGTGTTTGCAAAAGTCAATAATTTAAAACTTTTTCCTATGTGGAGAACTATTTGACTTCACAAACTTTTAAAAAAAGCAATTTCAGAAAATAAATCAAATGTAGTTCAATTGATATTCTTCTCTTTAAAAGAGTAGAAAACATTGTTATAAAAAAGAAACAATGCTGGCTATTGGAATTTCTCCCTTTCTCACAATGTTTACATAAGCTTTTATTCAGGACCGTTAAAATTCGGGAGTGTGCTGTTCGGGTCACATCGATACTCCCAAAACGCAAATTGTTTTCTGCTGATTTCAGCCACATATTGATATTGCAACGTCAATTTTTGTTAACCAAGAGAATTTCGACACATAAAATAAAACCGATTCGGCCCAGGATCAGACTGCTTGTTTTGTACAGTTTGTTATTGATCTATTGACTGCATTTCTTGTGCATTTTATTTTTGGTCTGTTATCATAGAATAGGAAAAAAAAAAAAAAAACAGTTTAAAAATTACTTTCTTGAAAAAAAGACGATACCGGCAAGATGACAGTTCTTACAAATCTCTTAAAAGTTTTCACTGATGCAAATAATATACACTTACATGTATAAAAGTAATAAATACAATCATTATATTTTGGACAATGTGTTAAAACAGGACCCAGGTTTAACAAAACAATAGACAAGGTTGTAATGTCATCTGTTCTTTTCTTCCTTTTATCCGTTGCTTAATCTTTTCACCCAGTCTTAAAATCTCACTTAGCTCGATACAGCATTTTTTATACAAAAATTAACGATAGTGTCGTTTTTAAACTAAAATGGACGCAAGATCTCAATGTAACAAAAGTAAACGTATACTTTTATTGTAATCACAACAAAACAGAGAATACTTCAAGACGTTATAGATTTTTTTCTTGCAATTTATTTTAATGTTATTTAGCGCCAAAAACGACGCAAGAGCAAATTTCTGAAACCTTTCTATAGAAATAAGAAGAAGAATGGGTCAGTAACTTGAAATCAAAATGGACGCAACTTCCCATTTTGCTATAGTAATAAAAATTATATTGAAGTGAAGATGAGATATTACAGAATACTTCAAGACGTTATAGATTTTAATCATTTTAGAATTAAAACGTGTTTTAGTCGATCAAAAAAATTTCCCTTCTGAAATTCTATATGACGGGCCGTTATCGGAAATCCTTTCGGACCAGATAATCGATAAATTCCAAGGAGAGTAACTCTTGCTCGACCTGCAGCTGAAAGTTGGGGATGCAAAAACTATTGCGATAAATCAAAGTTCCCTGGAAATTTTATCTAGGTAAAATGAAAATATTAAATTTTCGAGAGACTTTAATTTATCGCAAAAGTTATCTAAAATTATCATGATAGTTTTAATGTATCTCGTAGTAGACTAATGCCAATATACTATAGTTACGTAAATCTTAGGCTAATTTCTTCGTAACTACATGTATGTGTTCCCAGAGTAGCTCAGTGATTAGCGTATCTGATTTGTGACTTAATGGTTGTTGGTGCGATGCTCTGTGCACCCGTTGTTTTCTTGAGACAGTCAAAGATCTAAAATATTGAGGCAAACTGAGAGACACTTTATTGCGATCGTTCTTTTACTTTGGCCTTTTAAAGGTGGCCCTTCAGAATTTGGGACGAAAATTTTACAAAAGTACAAAAAACCATCCTTATACTCCCAAAGCCTTATAATTTTCATACATAAAACTCCAGTAGTCGAAACCATCCGACAACATGAGAAATTAGAGATTTACTACAGCCCAGGTTGACACCGACGGGAAACAGTCTATTTTTACATGAGCAACTCGCTCATTTACATACCGGAAATACAGAGACGAAGTTTCAAACATAGCGTCCGAAGAAGACATTATAGAAAACGATTCCATGTTTGTTATGTTATGGAATTTAAGCGTCATTAGTCACGTGCAAGTCACTTAACATTCCCACAATGCCTTTTTTTCATTTCTGTTACGAAATCTAAAAATAGGTTAAGAGGCTAAGTAGCCTTTTAAGGAATTACCATAAAAAAAAAAAAAAAAAATTGTGTAATTTAATGAATCTTAATTATTGATGATTTGTATTGTTTTTTTTCATACAAATTTCAGTGATATATATATTTTTTATTTTGGTGAGATGTGAAAAACCTAAATACCCACCTTTAAGTTTCATAAAGTTGAATTTATGTTGTACGATTCTTGTAACTCAATATCGTTTAAAAAACTACCACGCACGACCATGATAGAGTGGAATTTGTTTTCGTAAACTTATGTTTTCCACCGGTTGCGTTGTTGTCGACGCCCCGTGAAGGTTTGTGTGTGTGTGTGTGGGGGGGGGGGATGTTTGTTACGAGGAATAGTGCAAAATATAATGGGAAACCCATTCTAAGTTTCTCATAATTTTCTTTCAAAGCCACCGACTACTTTTCTTACTTGCAGCAGATCTACTTCAGCAAGAAAAAATGGTTTACAAATAAGTTGAGTTGCGTACATGTAAAATAGTATAGTTTCTCTCAAACTACATGTTGTTCAGCAAAGGCTGTCGATCTTCTTGACATAAAACACGAAACACTCTAGTGTCTTGTCCATTTCTGTCTTTTCGGTGATATTAAAATAGGCGGATAAAATTTATTTCACCAAAATGATTGACGACATAAGCTTCTAAAGGATAGATTTAGTTCATTCATGAATTTACATGTAGCTGAGTTACCTGTTATTTTTCAGAAAGAGAATGAGATGGGGATAAGAGAGAGAGAGAGAGAGAGAAGGAGAGAGAGAGAGAGGTTGAAGTACAGAGAGAGATAGGAGGGGGATAAGAGAGAGAGAGAGAGAGAGAGAGAGAGAGATCGAAGTAGAGAGAGAGAGAGAGAGAGAGAGGTAGAGAGAGAGAGAGAGATCGAAGTAGAGAGAGAGAGAGAGAGAGAGAGAGACTTCTATAATAGATGCAGAAGCAGGTTTATGATTGATGCATGTAAAAATAGCTACACGTAAATACTACGAGCTGTAGCATAGACACCTAAATCTATTACCATAACTATCCTATATTTAGATATACCAAGATCTACTACAAATGACGCCGCAAAAAAGAGATACTTGTAGAAACAAAAAAAAATGTGGAGTGTACAAGAATTGGATAACATCATAGGAAGAAAAGGCATCATACCTTGATATAAACATACAACCCTTTTTCCTCATCATTTTTATGAAATTTCTATAACTTTGTGGCCTCTCTGGCACAACCTCTTTTATGCGATGAATTTAAAAAATCCCCCTTAAAAAAATCTAATTATAAATGTGAAATAATAATAAATTCAAGAAAAGAATGAAATAGAATTCTCCTATGTTAAATATACGTGCGCTATGTTCTGTCAAAAGGGTGTTCAATGTATCTCTATGATGTATTTTACCAAGCAACTTATCACATAGTTATGGATCCCCATAATCTATTTTTTCTATCAACCTTCTGAATTATGAAGTACAAAAGCCCTCCGACATGCAAAAAAAGAATACAATTGGCAAAAAGTATCAATCCAGGTCAGCCTGCGCGTACTGCTTGCAGATGCATTAAAGCCTCTTTTCACACAGCATGGTTTATATGTATGTGTGTTGTTTTCAAATTTCAGGCCAATGGAGCTTCATTAGTATCGGTAAACGATGCAAGTGAACACAACTTTATTGTACAACAGTTGCGTGTTCAAGATACAACTGGGTAACAATCGTCTCTCTCTCTCTCTCTCTCTCTCTCTCTCTCTCTCTCTCTCTCTTTTGTTAGTCAATTAGTCTGTCTGTCAACCGTCCGTGCATTCGTCTGTCTGTCAATTTGCCAATCGATTGTCTCAAATCGTTTGTCTCTGGGCTGGTCGGATCGATCGCTCTCTCTCTCTCTCTCTATATATATATATCCATTCACCCAATAATTAGAATAGGTTATCAATAAACAAAAGTCAGAATACAATAAATTCAAACAAGGTTAAATGGGCCCGGCGATGTTTATTAGATAATTTTAGGAGGACAAAGGACAAAAACAACTTTAGTCGTATCATAAAAACTATATATTTTTGATATTTCGAAGACCATTTGGCTCAGTTTACATTGACTGCTGCCTAAATTGCTTTATTATCGGCCGTAAAATTCACATTTCATTTATTTTGTGAACCATTATTAACCCTGAAGATGCTAAGCACGACTCGCCCATCTTTTGCAGACAGTGTAGATCTAGATCAGACTGCACAAAATGTGCAGTCTAATCTTTTATCTACACTGTCCGAAAAGGACATGTTTTCCCCCAAAAATACATTTGAAATAGCAAAATTTGGGGTTTGACTGTCGGCTTTTGAAGGTAATGGTTAGCCTGACCCTGTTAAATAAGTTAAATGAACCTTTATAGCCGATAGTGAAAACAAAAATGTTGCGATTTCAAATGCAATTTTGGGGGAGAATTTTGGGGAAAATATCCCCCTATTAAACAGTGTAAGTCCAAGAACAGAGTGCACGTTCTGTGTAGTCTGATCTTGATCCACATTGTCTTCTACAAACCTTGAGTCGCGCTTAAAAACTTAAGGAAATGACGCTTATCCTGCCGGACATTAATGTGTTTAAGAAATAATCTTCTTTCAATCGTTCAATAAACTGCAGTTGTGAGTTATGAGGCACAATAAACAATCCATGATAATAGGCATCGTCCTCGTGGTTTATTCATTGCGCTTCATGACTCAAAACGAGGTTTATTGAACAATAAACTCACAACTCACACTAGCGCCCTCGTGGATTATTTATTGTGCCTCATAACTCACAATTGTGGTTTATTGAACGATAAACCAGAAAGAAGATTATTGCTTGATTACACAAAATGTTTTGTTAGGTTTTATGGCAGTGAATAGATATTGATATACCCCAAACTTCTAAAAGAGCAGCGGAGAGCTTCGAGCAAGATCAGACTGCAGGTACTCTCAGCAAAATACATCTATGGTCGCGGCATGGCAGGATAAGTTTTAATTTATTGACGGGCTTAAAACATGCTTTTAACCTTTTACGAAACAATCCAGGGTTTTAACGACCATGAAAAAGAATCCTTTAAAAAAATGGTAAAGGGAGAAAGTTATGGTACCAGCATTTTCTCCTTTTCCGACAATGATTTCCCAACTGTCATGGAAAAAAATGAGCAACATAATTATATGCTGTGGTGTGCAAATGCTTTCAATCAGAACGAGTCTAAGACTATGTCCTATGGTGAAGAGTAAAAGATACGGATCGTCTTGATTCACGTTCAAATTTTACAGGGTTTTCGGTCAATCTGCCCTTCATACACAGCTTTAAAATTGCGACATTTAACCCTTTACCACACGACAAAATTTCAGCCTTGTCCAAATTGAAAGCATTTGTAGACAATAATTTCACAGTGGCTCAAATGGTGCTTCTTTGATAGTGTAGAAAACATTGTGGGAAAAGGAGAAAATGCTGGTTACCATCATTTTCTCCTTTTCTCACAATGTTTTCAAAAGGTTTCGTTCCCAGGATTGTTAAAAGTCGACATTGTACGGTTAAAGATTAAAGGCCTTCCCTGCCGCCTTATACCTAAACCCCTTCTTTCACTTTTACACACATGATCTAAAAAAATGGTTTCAATTTGAAACGAAATCAAATTGAAAAAATCCTTGTAAAAACGGATTTAAGATACTGTAAAGGTCCACGGGCGGATCCAGAGGGGGGTGGGGCCCAGGGTCCGGACCTCCCTGGACTTTTGGCAAAAATGTGGTTATCGGATTCGTGAATGGGACTGGTTTGATATTTCACAGTATTTATGTAAAATACAGTCATAAATTTTTTTTAAAAAAAAGGTTCTAAATGTGGAGACCTCATGTTTAGAATTGGAGACGTTAACTTTTCTTGTAAAAGGCTTACATCCACTGAAATCCGGAAATCAAAGTATCATATGATAAGACGAGTGTGCTTTCGGTGGGACTCCCCATGAGAAAGACATCTGGATCCTCACATGAGGTTTACATATGAAAATATTGTGGCAAAAAGAGAAATTTATTTTTTTCTACGAATAAGATTTACTTTTGTCACCTTTACTTCCAAAAGGGTAATAGGTAAACCATTTACCGACCTTGAGGAAGAAGGCTTTGGAAAACATTGCCATTAAAAAACAGAGGTGGACAGCGAACTTTTGTCGCCAGGGGGGTGCTTATCAAAAGACGCATCGAAAAAAAAATCCAAACATTTCAAAACCAATATTACTAAAACAGCTATTACTTAATCATTGTTTTTAAAAAAATTAGTATTCATTTCCTTTTTTCTCTCTTTCCTTTTCCTTCAATGCTTTCTACAATTTTAGGAAAAAGTCACATTGTTTAACAAATGGTTAAATTGTTATCTGCAATTGCATCTGATTTCAACAAGTCTAAATTTTGTTGTTGGTGAAGATTAAATGGAATGTCGATTTTGTATTTAAATTGTCAATGATGGGAAGACATTCTTTGTGGACTTGAAACCGTTGTTAGGAGACTATTCATTGCATTTTGAGAACGTAAAACAACTCCTTACCAAACAAATCCAGGTTTTTTTTTTTTTTTTTTCAATCAGAAAAAATGCCTTTTAAACATTATGGAAAATCGAGAAAACTCTTTACAGCAATATTTTCGCATTATCTCACTATAATGTTCTACCCGTTAGTAAAAAAACAACTCCGATCATATGAATCGAATGTAATTTGTCGTTTCTCAATGCTTTTAAATTAAAATGGTCGAAAATTTTAACGCCTTGTAAAGAGTGAGAGAAAAATTCCGACATTTATATAATGTTTCGACAGGCGTTATAAATCTGCCACATTTATGGCTTCTTAAAAAAAAAAATTCACTCTTAACTTATCATTTCTTTTCACTTGTTGTTTGTTTGCTTCTGTTTCTTCGCGTTTCCACCAGAAAATAACTAAATAGGGTTGGAAATGGCATTAAACATCAAACAATAAATTGTACGAAAATATCATATCAATATACATGTGCCAATAGATACCGAGGAAGGACATGGCTCTAGGTACATGTACGTATATAATAGAGTTGATCGTACACTTAACCCTTCTCTTGCTAGTTAACTAAAATACAATTTTCAATTCAGTTCTAAAAAACTCAAATATTGCTATCACAAAGATATGTTCTGGGGAATGATTTCTCCTAATCGGATAGCGTAGATATCAGACTCCACGTGCTGTGCAGTCTGGTCTTGATCTACACTGTCCTCAAAAGGTTAGGGAGTCGCGCTTAGCATCCTAAGGATTAAATTTGTCTGCAGCAGCCTTCAAACCAGTGTCTACGGAGCGCGACCCGACGATCTTTTGCGGACAGTGTTAATCCATCTTTGCGAGCCAAGGTTGCGATCACTACGTGGATCTTACCTTGGCTGATTGAGCTTGATTTCGAGATTCCTGCGATGCGCTCTCTATTGAATGCTGGTTATTACCCCCCTTTACATCATATTTCCAAAAGCCAATGAGATATCGTTTTACAAACCGCTTACGAATACACATGAAGCGATCAGCAGACATCCCAATCTCCGAGCAGAGTTGTCGTTCGTTACTCTCACATACATCTCTGCGATGGGCTAAATGACAAGAATCTTGTCAAACCGAGGAAAAGAAGTTTTGTTACTGTTTAACTGTTTCATGTGTAAAATTATAAGGTAGACAAAGCAAATAATTATGATTCTGGATACATTATAGGTGCGTTCAAACTGATGAATTTACCTGTATAGAATGGAACTATTTTTTTTCGAGCCTCTTTACTGATCAGAATCTTACGCCAAGTTTAACAAAAATGGCTGCGCCCGTGATTGATGACAATAGTTTTGACACACCGATAAATCTTAGGTTATAAGATTAAAAAACAAGTAAGCTTGTCAGAAAATCCGTCTTTTTCACATTTCCTAACTCTTAGTCTGATTGGCCGTATGCTGTTTCAACAGTACAATAAGTAATCGATAATGGTCTTTCTTTTTCCGGCGTTTGTGTCGCCATTTTGAGTTCTGGTCATGTGACGAAAGTATCACGTAATGACGGACTACTTTCTGAGCCCACTACAGAGGTGAATGTGAATGGTCCGGAGTGCAAGAGAGTGCAGACATCCACGTGGACATCCACGTGGGTTGCCATGTTTACCTTCTATTCGAAAGGTAGCGGCCTTATTCTATTTTTATAAGGGATGAAATGCTACGAATGCAGTTAGAGCTGGTTGCATCCAATTGAAAAGCGTATCGGGGGAATGTAAAAATCAAGCCCGATCCGCCAAGGGTAGAGTAGCCTAGTGAATCGTCAACCTTGGCTTGCGAAGATGGTGTTAATCAAGTTCAGACCGCACAGAACGTGCAATCTGATCTTGAATCTACACTGTCCAATAAACTGATATCTTCTAAAAATTATAATAATAATTTTGAAATTGCAACGTACATTTGGGTCTTTTAACTGACGGTTTTCAGTTTCATTTATTTTCGTAGGTTAAGGGTTAAAGGAAGACACAAAAACATCCACATCCCAAGAAAAACGGCTGTTCCACGAAGACTTACTAAGTAAAAAGCTTGAATTTTTAGATTTGAATATGTGGATGCTTACTGCAGACGTCTCCTCGTACAAGTAACTGATCCCACATGTTTATTAGCTGTAGTTCTAGTTTTAGAAAGTGATGACGCCGACGCCATCGCCAAGTCTTATGCCAACCGACAAACTTTTCCCCTAAGATGACACCCAAGTTTCAAGAAAATAAGTTCCTCATGGATCAATGAACTGACGCGTGTCATTTGATATGTACAAATGAAATGTGCTTATAGCTGATTGTGCTGGCTTTTGAACTAACTTTTTGTTCCAAAAACAAATGAATAAATGGGAATTTGTGATTGGTCGAAAATATACACTTGTTTATATCAAGTGTCTCTGAGGTAAAAAGTGTGGACATGTTTATTCTAAAGGTCCCTTACCTATCTGCTTGCCTTAACGCTGACTATCATGTTTAAAGATAATTCTTGTTTCTTTGAATAAGGTATGAGTGGTATACTAGCGGAGTGGTAAACGATATAACGACTGGGGATTTGAAATGGGAGGGAGACGGGACAGATATACAATTTGATCGACAATGGTGGCTAAATGATGAAGATCGACAGAAAAACTATAGGCGCATCGTATACAAGTCTGAAGGTATAGTTGGTTGATAATAAAATGTGACCCGTCACGCGAAAACAGACAATCTAGAAATTCCGTATATCAATTTCATGAAAACAGATCAACGATAGTGCAGGTCAATTTAAGTATATTGTTCAAAATTCAAAAATGATTGTATAACAAGGTAGAGTGGTCACTTTTCATACAGAAGATATCATAACAACGAAAAATGTCGACCCTGGTCAGCCTGCGCAGGGTTGACACTTTTTGCAATTCCCAGATGGTCACTTTTTGCGTGATGGGTCACATATCTATCTTTTTTTGTTCTTATGAAGTCTCTCAAAACTTGCATTACAGTTTGAAAAAACACATGGCCTTTGAGATAAAGAACAAAAACAGATTGAATTACTTTTATAATCTTTAAATGAAATTCTCCCTTCCCTAGGAATTATATCACTTAGGCCGCTAAATGTTACTCTTTCACCTTTTGCAGACAGCAAAGATTAAGATCAGACTGCACAAAACATGCAGTCTAAACTGAGACCGCTAAGGAGGTATGTTTTTTTTTTTTTTTTTTTTCTCAAAAAACAAGTTTTAAATATCAGTAACAGTTTTCGGGGTTTTAATGCTGACTGAAAGGGTTTTTTTTATTGAACAGTATAAGGGTTAAAGCATGTACCAAATAAAGCAGCATTGTCGCTTTTTTGAAGACTGAAATGCGAGAGTTTTAGTTTAACCCTTTTCCACACAATACCTACTTTTAACGACCATGAGAAAGAAAGCTTTTGAAACATAACCGGAAAAGGAGAAAATGCTGATAACCAGCATTTTCTCCTTTTCCTACAAGGTTTTCTACCCTTTCGAAATCCAATTTCGATTTTCGAGTCACATTTAGTTTGCTATCTGCGAATTCTTTCAATTTGGACTAGTCTTAAATTTTGTAGTTTAGGGTAAAGGGTTAAGATACATTATTACAGCGAGAGAGATATACACTGTTATATCTTGAAAGAGTAGAATGTAGAGTGGCTCAGCTCTAAAGACAATAGGGAATTGTCTTCATTTACAACCAGAAACAAAAACAGTGATTGCTATGATTTCATCCAAAAGATGAAATATAATTGTGACCAATCACGCAAAAAAGGGACCTTCTGTGAATTGCGAAAAGTGTCAACCCTGGTCAGACTGTGCAAATTGCACAGGCTGACCAGGGCTGACACTTTTCGCATTAATGACATTTTCTGTATGAAAAGTGGTCACTGCACCTTATTATACATTCATGTTTGAATTATCAACTTCTACTGACCTGCACTATCGTTGATCATTCTGTTTTCATCTAATTAATGTTGAGAATTCCCAGATGGTCCCTTTTTGCGTGATGGGTCACATTTATCCGCCATAGTCTATGTAATCTTGCAGCCATCAGTGGAAACATTTGGCATGAAGATAAACAAGAGGGCCATGATGGCCCTGAAATCGCTCACCTGAGTCTATTGACCAAACATGAACCATCTAGTTTCCCAGTGACCTAGTTTTTTATCAGACATTACCCATCATCAAACACTTTTGAGATATCAATAACACAAACATTCTGACCAAGTTTCATGAGTATTGGACTGAAAATGTGGCCTCTACAGCGTACAAAAGGTTTTTCTAAGATTTCACCAAGTGACCTAGTTTTGGACCCGACAATTACCCATTATCAAACTCTTTTGAGACATCACCAAAACAAACATTCTGACCAAGTCTGAAGAGTATCAGGCAGAAAATGTAGCCTCTAGAGTGTACACAAGGTTTTTGACTCCACATGACCCATTTTCAAACTCATTCAAGGTATCACCAGGACAAATATTATGAACAAGTTTTAGGAGTATCAGACTGAAAATGTGTCCTCCAGAGCATACAAAAGGTGTTTATAACATTTGACCTATTGACCCAGTTTTTGACCCAACATGACCCATTTTCAAACTCATCCAAGATATTATAAAGGCAAACATTCTGACTACTTTTGAAGAGTGTTGGACTGAAAATGTGGTATCCAGAGCATATACAAGGTTTTTCTAAGATTTGACCTGGTGACCCATTTTCAAACTCGTCTAATATATCATCAAGGCAAACATTCTGACCAACTTACAAGAGTTCTGGACTGAAAATGTGGCCTCTAGAGCCTACAAAAGGTTTTTCTAACATTTGACCTGGTGACCTAGTTTTGACTCCACATGACCCATTTTCGAAGTTGTCCAAGATATCATAAAGGCAAATATTCTGACCAATTTTCAAGAGTTTTGGACTGAAAATGTGGCCTCTAGAGCGTACACAAGGTTTTTCTAAGATTTGACCTAGTGACCTAGTTTTTGACCCGACATGACCCATTTTCGAACTCGTCTAAGATATCATCTAGGCAAAGATCCTGACAAATTTTCATGAGTATCGGACTGAAAATGTGGCCTATAGAGCGTACACAAGGTTTTTTTTAAAATTTGACTTAGTGACCTAGTTTTGACCCGACATGACCCATTTTCAAACTTGTCCGAGATATAATCAAGATAAACATTCTGAAGAACTTCCAAGTGTTTTGGACTGAAAATGTGGCCTCTAGAGCGTACACAATGTTTTTCTAAGATTTGACCTAGTGACCTAGTTTTTGACCCGACATGACACATTTTCCAACTCGTCCGAGATATCATCCAAGCAAACATTCTGACCAACTTTCATGAGTATCTGACTGAAAATGTGGCCTCTAGAGCGTACACAAGGTTTTTTCTAAGATCTGACCTAGTGACCTAGCTTTTGATCCGACATGACCCATTTTCGAACTCGCCCGAGATATCATCCAGACAAACATCCTGACCAACTTTCATGAGTACCGGACCGAAAATGTGGCCTCTAGAGCGTACACAAGGTAAAAAGTTGACGACGGACGACGGACGACGCACGACGGACACAGCACGATTACAATAGCTCACCATGAGCACTTCATGCTCAGGTGAGCTAAAAAATGATCCTAATTTCATATAATAAGGATGAAATGGGTTGATTAAAAACTGACTTAAAACTGACTTAAAAACTGCCTAACAATGAGTGCGGATGCACCTGACATAAAATGTTTTTTTTATAGATGGAAGGTTCGGATGGAGTCGAACGCCCTCAACAAGTATTCTACCCTATATATGTGAAATAGAACAAGCAGAAGCTTACAGAATAGACCAAGACGAGAGAGACTTCAGTGAGTAGATAAATATCTGGCATTTTGTTATTGGTTTTCGTACAATACTTGACATCTCTTAAATCACAGATTTTACCCTCTACCACACAATGTCAACGACCCTGAGAATAAACAGGCCTTTGAAAACATTGTGGGAAAAGGAGAAAATGCTGGTAACCATCATTTTCTCCAATTCTCACATTTTTATTTCTCTTTCTTAACCCTTTACTCCATAGATACTCATTTCTACGCATTGCTTGTAGGAGCCTTTGGAAAACATTGTGGCAAAAGGTGAAATTGCTCGTAACGAGCAATTTCACCTTTTGCCACAATGTTTTCTATGCTATCAAACGGTGTCATATACACATAAGAAACAGCTTCACCCTTGCTGTTATTTAGAGTCAGTTAGAGATACCATAGAAATGCCTTATGGGGTAAAGGGTTAACTCGTCCAAGTAAATGACGTAGTCAATGGCTCAGGTTAAATGAAGATGGGAATAACGCTTATGAAAAACCTTAACGCTTGTAAGAAGTGGAATCAAAAATGTGCGAGCAAACATGGAAGTAGGGCCCGCTGAATAAACATATGCAGATTTTTTACCAATCACAAATCATCGTCTATTCATTCATTATCAGTTCCATGAAGTATATCAAATGCAACGCTCTTTCAGCCTCGCCGGAAAAGTATTAGGTTACAGTCACCTCAGGGCTCGTATTCACCAACCATTCTTGAGAATATTCTTAGTCTTATTCTATCAGCAACTAACACTTTGAATGACCGTATGATAACAAACTAATTTTCATGATTTTAAATGGTATTATCAAAACTTGAATACATTTTAACACCCTTTTATTTACTTTTCAACTCTAAATCTGTAAGTAACACAACCTCTGATTGGCTAAACCGAATAGTTTAGCCAATCAGAAGTTGTGTTACAACTGCAGTAAATTCTGGAGAAAAAAATGAAGAAGGTTCTAAGGAATGGATGGTGAATACGGGCCCAGGGGTTTGTTCTCTTTTAAAACCGGAAACGACTACAGCAATTGCTTGGGAGGTGTCCAAAACATGAAATGCATTTCCTGTTCGTCGTAATCTGTGCAATGTTGCAGCCATCAGGGCAACATTTGGCATAAAGACACAAGGGCGGTCATAGTTTCTTAAAATAAGCATGAACTGAGCTAGAAACTGGCTGGAAGCTGCCTAAAAAAACGAGTATAGATATATGTCTTAAAGGATTGACTGAAATAACATTGGAAAACGATAATATGCAGGGTGCCAACCATTTCCTGTATGTTACAATATGTTTTCAAAAGGTTTCACCAACAGGTCTGTATTCACCAACCATTCTTTAAATCAGTTTCTAAATGGCTAAACCAAAATGGTCCAGCCAATCAGAAGTTGTGCTACTTTCAAAATTAGAAAATTCTGGAGGAAAAGGACTAAGACACTTGTTAAGAATGATTGGTGAATACGGACCTTGGGTTGTCAAATCATGAGACTGTTGATAAAAGTTAAATCAGTGAGTGACTTTGTACGGGTAGTCTCCTATACCATGGCAGACCGAACCGTGCCCTGTGAAAAGGGAGTTTGATGCATCTACAAGAGGTATTGACCAAGGTCAGCACGCGCAGTCCGTGCAGGTTGACTTTAGTCGATACTTTTTGCTCTTGGTGGATTATCTGCATGTCGACAGACCATTTACCTCCAGATTTCGTTGGTTGTCAGACAAAATGGATCATGTATGGATATATCATAATGGCCTGCAACACGCGAAAAGGGGCATTCGGACATTTGCGTAAAGTGTCGTCTCAGATAAGCCTGCGCACTCCGCACAGGCTAATCCTAAACAACACTTTCCGTTTCTGTGTAGTTTTCTGTTTTGCGCAAGTCTACTGTAGCACAAAATCTAATGTAGTCGTAAAATGCCGTCTCGGATTAGCCTGCGCATAATCAGAGACGCCACTTTACGCAAATGTCCGAATGCCCCTTTTTACGTGTTGCAAGCCATTATTATTATTATTATTATTATGTAAGTTATGTGATAACATGTTTGATATCATGCATTACAAGGAAGCCCCCTTTTGCCAGAGTGCGAATCATTAGTTCGACTGATTTAATGCACAACTTACCGAACTCCGACAAGAGTAATGGCAGGAGAAGAAGCAATAATTGTCGCATTTCCAATGTAGTTATCCTAGGGGAAAAAAAAATAAACACGTTTATAATTGATATTTCGTTTAGAATTCAGATTAAAAAAAGCTACGGTTTGCTGTATTGGAAGCGTGTTCCCTTGCAAAGGCCTGATAGCGACTAAAAGTTATTAATACGGGTGTTGAAATGCATTTAACTCATACCCTTAGTAGATGAAAAAACTCCCTATCCTACTGCATCCCCCTCATCCCCCTAATCTACGCTTATGCGCTTATCAAAAAACTAGGACGATTATGAAAGAACTAGGTCTCTTATGAAAAACTAGGTCACTTATGAAAAAACTAGGTCACTTATGAAAAAACTAGGGCGCTTATGAAAAACTAGGTCACTTATGAAAAAACTAGGCCACTTATGAAAAAACTAGGCCACTTATGTAAAAACTAGGACGCTTATAGCATCATGTGTCGGCATCTGATATGAATGTGTGGTTCTTGATATATATTACCGGACTTACTAGCAATATATATCTAACCATCCTTTAACCTATAATGAAACCAAGCTAAAGTGTCTATCTTGTTTTCTAGTATATGTCTTTTATCATCATTACTGCTTAACGCAATTTTGTTTACCTCCTCCGTATAAATTTCATGCTCATGGCTCCTTAAAACACGCATACTCCTATACTGTTCCCTTTCTGTAACTAAACACTCTTTATAGTTATCAAAATTTATTTCATTTTTAATTACTGACTTTTTAATTCCTTTGCATCTTTTATCTTCCTCTCCCTCTAAAGTTCGATACGCATACATTTTTGCCTGGAGACCTACAAACTCTGTCATAATTTTTCCACCCAATTCATCTTTAAACTTACCTACTACTTTTTTATTACGACCTGTTGGTATACCTGAAGGATGATTTGATTGATAGTTACTAGTATCAAACCACAATTCAACATCCTTTATAATATCTTTGTAAATATCTTCTGTCTCTATTTCGAGTATAAAACTGTCAGTATCAGTGTAACACAATCTAACCTTTTAACTATATTTTTTCTTAAAGTAATTATAATAAGCATTATACATATGTGTTTTGCTTATATCTAAAATGCTCATTCCTAAATAAACAGGTTTGTTATATTTTATATTGGTCTTTTTCATATGTACAGCTATTAAATTTTCATCAAATGTTGTTGTATGGTTATGGTTTGGCTTTGCTACTAGTTTTTTATAGCGTTTTTCATTATTAACTAATTCTATGTTTACCCTGTTTCTCACATTTTCCATTGTTTTACCAAAAACGGAGTTGTTCATTAACTTAAAAAACTCTTTTTCAAATTCATTTTTTGAGGCTGTTCGCAATTTAATATTTAAATCGATATATTTTTCTAACCAAGCACTTTCTTCAAACTTTATTCCCCTGTGAACTTTTGTTAGTTTTAAACCTAAATCAAGATATGTTTTTAAAGCTTGATAATGTAAAACATAACTCGTTTTATCTCTTTAAGTTGGAATTAATTTTTCTACCTTTTCTACCTTTAAACGTTCTGGTGCTAAAGGAAAGTCATTATGTAAATTGTGTAATTCTTTAGGATACTTCAAATCTACCTCTAAAATACAGGGAATATGTTTCCAATTTTTTTATTTCTTTTTCATTCATCCACTTAAAGCCATGGGTGGGAAGAGGTCGACTCATTGACCAAGGATAAAGATTGTTTGCATCTATATATAATAAATGCTTTGAAGGTTCATTTGGATCATATTTATCACCCATATATGTATTGTTAGCTTTTGCATACCTTTTTGTGCACATGCTAACTCCACCCCTGATACCCTGCTCTACCATTAAAAGCATGTCAGGGTCTGATAAAAGTTCTAGGTTTACTTTCGTAATTTTTAATGCTGCGTCCCAAGCTAAACCTGGAGCGCTATAATACCAACTGGGGTCTAAGTCATAGTTTTCACAACAAACATCTCTAAAGTTTTCAAACACATCGGCTAAAAGCAATACATCTATTTTGTTGTAAAGTTCCAAGTAATCTTTTAACGTTTTCATACCGAAAGTTTCCCACACTTTTTGCGCATGATCACTAATGTTCTTTGCTTAAACTGGAGTAAAACGCTTCTTTAGGTGGTAGCTGGGCTTGTTTTAGTTTTTCAAAAGAGTCTAAATGTTTATAAGGAAAAACTCCCTTTCTTCTAACTAATGGTCGTCGTTCTTTTGCAAAAAAATCTTGATAAGATTTTTAGCTGGCTGTCATCTAAATTACTTGAAAGCCTATCTAAACTTGAACTCATAAATTTAAAGCTGTCCAGAAATCTAATTTTATGACTTATGTTTTTTTCAACCCAAATGTTTTTACTAAAACTAATATATTTTTCCTCATTATTTGGGATACAATCAATCTTACCAGCAGATTTACCTAGATATTTAATAAAAAGATGCGCATCATATCCGCTTAAATTTTGAAAGTAAACAGGTGTAAAGTCAAGTCTTTAGCCTATAGGTTACATTCATAGTGTGCGGCACCTCTATATTTACCCGTAAAATGACAGTGGTCTCTTACTTTGTAATTTTCATGAGTAAATTCTCCATTACAAATCCAACAATGTGTTTCTTGTTTGTGTTTTGCTTCCTCCTGTTCTGTTATTTTAATAGGTTTTGGGATTTGACAGTATTTTTGGTAAATTTCTTGTTTATCAAGTTTTAACCAGTTTATAAAAACTTCTTTAACTTCTTCTCCAGTATATTTCCTTTCTATGGGCGCCAGAACATCACCATCAAAACATTTTATGATGTAGTAAAAGCTGCAAGGTCTATGCTTTTGGCGTTGTATAGTGTAACTATTATTAGGGTTTGGCTGGCATGTGTGTATTGGTTCTAAAATACTTTCAAAATCTGCGTATACAACAAAGGGAACCAAAATTCTTCTAGCATGGTTTTCGAATTTTAACACACTACCTTTTTTTGGCATTTCTAAAGTAACAGGCTCATAATTGGTGCAGTACCGTATATGTTTTTCTAAAAGTTTTTTACTACCAAAATGATTCATACATCGTTTACAGAATTCTATACCACCTTTGTCATATATTTGTTTTCTTGCTAAACCATTAAAGTTTTTTATGAGGGCATAGTGTGTATTTTTATCATCTTTAATAAAAAGCAGGTCAGTATGATTACCTTTTTCAACTTTTGTAAGCCGTAGAGGGTAAATATACTTTTTCATTTCGTCATATCCAAAAACGTTTACACTAATTTCTGAATTTTATTTTTCAAACTTACCTATATCCTGTATTATTACAGGATACTTTATCCCTTTCATGTTTACGGTATTTTCCCTTTCTTGCAAAGCAATATCAACTCTTTCTGCATTTTTGGGTTTAGGATTTAACGCTCTCAAAATGCACCACAAAAAACATTCATTATCCTTATTTTTTTATGTTTAAAACTGCTCTCTTATTTACAATCCACTGTGGTAGTGGTAAGTTACCTTCAACACGTAAAGGAACATAAGGAGCCATCTGTAATTCAAACCTAACTACTCTTACAAAAGGAAAACCCTACCTTCTCTTTGAAACTTAGCTAACTTTTCTAAAATTTCATCTATCATTTCTTGCAATAACTCCTCTACTTCTCCAGCATTTAAGTTTAATAATTGTGAAGAGTGAAAAGCATATTCAATAACTGAGTCAGGGTTTGTAGGTAAATGTAATTCACAAATAAGTACAAGTTTTACTTTTGTTTGTAGGTTTCTTTGAAGGGTGTTTATAAGAATACCCTATGTTTCCATAAAAAATCTATCGGGTGTATAACCTTCTCTACCATCTATTACATGTTGAGTGGCATATCCTCTAAGTGCGGATTGCTCAACTCTAATTTCAAACGGTTCCCTTGGAGGGTCATTCTCTCTAACGCGAGCAACAATTTCATCAAAAACTTGTGGTAACTGATTTCCCGTTACATTATTAGACAGCCAATTACCAAAATCACCTATTCTTCTTTGTATGGATTCTGGAACGACCGCAGTAGTAAGTCGTCTAGCTCCGGAGTAAACATTAGATGCAGCTTGTCTAAGTATATTCGAAATTCTATTAAGCCAACTCATTTTATATAGTATATATAATTTTCTTAAGATATCAAAATTTTATTATATCTGCATATAAATATAATAAAATTACTGAATGTTAATCCTATATTTATCTTTCCAAACCCTTCCGTTCCAATTCATAATCGTTTGAGGACAACGTTCTATATATTTACCAGCCTTATAAATCGATTGGAAAGTTTTTATTTCTCCAGTTTTAACATCTTCTAAAGTAACTGTTTTAGGATTTTTCATAATAGTCTGAAATCTGTCATACTTAGTGTCTCTTTTCTTTTCTGGTTTAGGCTCTTCCTCTGGTAGTAAGCCATGTTCTTTTACCAACTCAAATAACCGCTTTTTATCCCAGTAAGAGCGAAAATTTATATTATTTTCTTTAAGAATTTCTTTTAAATCTGAAAACTTTATCTTTTTTTAATATATAGAAAAAATACTTAACTTAATACACTACGTGTACTCATCTTATTACCATCAGACTGAAAGTTAATTAGCCTATCGCTAATAATGACAGCATATGCCTCTGTCCCCGCAGGTACATTTTCATGAAAATGTGTCTTGATTTGAATATCAGTAACAGAATATTTTAACCTTTCACTTTGCTTAGAAACATCAAACAAAAACAAAGGATAGAGGGTTCTATAATCTGACGGGAAAATATTAGGGTTTGATACTAACTCATCCATGTTAAAAAACTTAGACCTAAATAATGCAGCATCACCATAAGCTCTACTAAATTGCTGTCTTGGAAATGAAAGATTGTAGTCAGCAATTGGGTATCTTGTAGAATTTAACATAACATAAATATTTTTAACGTTTACGTTGTCGAATATAGCTGGGTTTTGCTCTTGATCACCATTTTTATCAGTCTGAAAGCCAACAATGATAAAACGTGGTACCTCAGGAGATGATTTAACGGAAAGTCTCCAAGTAAATGATGTTGACTGAGGAACTGAGATAGAGTCGCACTGTATCATTCTATATCCAACAGGAATTTTCTCTTTTTTCTCGATAAGTTTATAAAGCTCCATTTTCTCCTTATCCGCAGGCATCACGTGCGGCATAAACCATGATATTTTATCCAACGTAATTTTACCAGGATCAACGCCGTTAGCTCTAAAAATTGCATCATTATCATCATTTCTTGTCAAGGTGAGAGTTTGCTTCATTCCATACAAAATTTTATTATAGTCTTCGCAAAAACCAAATATATGTTTTAATGGAACTTTAAAGCTAAATGTTCCTTTTGGGTCTGAATTATTAATGATATATAATTTCCTTATATTCCAACCTACGTTTTGAGCTTGTGCTACAGCTGTTGTATCCTTATACCACAATTGGTTTAACCCTTGTGATTTAGAAAAATCATCCGGATATTTTAACAACCCAAGCATTGTAGTAGCTTGACTAGGGTTTATTGTGGATTCAATATACTGTCCGGAAAGTTGATATGTGATATTTTTAAAAAGATACATGAGGGCGTTGTTTGTTAGAGAAATATTATCAGCATTTGCGTAAGCTGCCCCACCACCTTTTGTTAAGCGGCCTTCTATAAGTAAATAACTTTCGCTTGGATGCGTAAAAATATCTTGAGTTTCTATGTTAATCCTAATATCTCCTCCAAAGTTGTCCAACCTTGTACCAGTAATTGGGTTATACTCAAAGTGCTCATACTCATCAATACTATCATATTTTACAATTGGTTCGGTGATATTTAGTATGTCCATTTTATTAATACAAGTATAATTTTTTAAAGCAAAAATTATAATTGTCTCTAATACTCTAACCAAAGCTGGGGGAAAGGCTTTTTTTCTTTGTTAACAAACACACCTTTAAGTTTAATGCTTTTTAGTTTATCTTCTCGGATATATTTTCTCTTTTTAGGAAAATTCCGTTTCCATACACAATTGTTATTGGTATAATACCTATAGAGCTTAAATACTCATTTACCTTTTCCTCAATCTCTTTCATTATAGTTACTTTTTCAGGAGATAACTTCACATCCGCTTTTTGGTAGTTATATTTTGTATCATTAACTTCAAGTATATCACAATCCTCCATTTTTATGAAATGTGCCAAATACTTTAATAGTTGTAGTTCCATATTTATCATAATAGCTACGAGTAAAATTTAATTTTATCATTTTTAATTTTTTATATATTTCTTTTTTGCTTAACTTAAATTAATTTTTTCCTTCATGTTACTTTAATACCAGACCCACTGTTTAATTTATTTACTAAATCCTGAATAGCAATGGCACTTCCATCTATTAAATTGCTAATGCTTTGTGTTGTAGGGTTGCTCACCGTGTTTACAGGTGTGGTAGTATGTTTTTCCAAAATTTTACGTGATTTAGGTGTTAAAGCTTTTGTAACTAATTTCTTTCCTGCTTCTACAGCAACATTCTTTCCAGCATCTAAAGCTTTCTTTGCTCCTTCCTTAGCAACACTCTTTCCAACATCTAAGGCAGAAGATGCAAGTTGCTTAGCCGCGCTACTAGTGAAAAGTCTCGTGAGAAGGTTCGCAATGTTGCTAAAGATTCCACTACCACCATATGCATACCTTTTATTAAATCCTCTTTTATTAAACGTTATCATTTTTTATAATATAGATATTATTTTTTTATAAGCGTTCGAATCTATAACACCTTGCCTTTTTAATTCATCACGTATGCCTACTAACTCGTTTCTTACACCTGTGTTACCCGCTTTTTTGCTCGCTAACAACAGGTCAAGTCTTTTTATTAATGCGTTAGGATCACCTGGGATAACAACGATACCCTTTCCTTCGTACTTTTTTCTACTATGCCAAATAGGGGCAAGTATATTCTTCCATTTTTCTCCTTTACTGCTTTTGGGACGTCCAGTGCTTGGATCGTTATCACGATAAAGAGCGTTGGTTGTTAACATCAAATCCTCGTAATCTTCATAATCATCTTCAGTATAGAAGCTTGGATCTTCAGACATAAGTAACTCCCATAACCCCTTGGTGCCCGCATATACTTTATTACCAACAATAATATCATCTTGATCAATTTCTACATATTTGTCACCAATGTAAAATTTACCTTTTTCATCCCTTATTCCAAACGTTCTATCAATATCATACTTAGTAGAAGTCTTTATTAAATAATGTTCCGCTAATTCCCCCAAAGGCATTGAAGGTTCACCCGCTTCTTCAGTTGGTTTATCATAAGCTGTGATAGATGGAAAGGCTGGAAACTTAATAGCTTTTATACCTTCCTTAATAGGTTTTAGTTCTTCTGCAACCCCCTTTGATGTAGCTTTTTGTGTTTCTGTAGTAGGTTTAAAAAACTTTGAAAGATTAGTTTGCAATTCTTTCTCCCCTGTTCTCTCTGCTAGTTGGCTATCCCGGATATTCTTTTTTGTTTCAAGGTACTCTTTTACAATTAAGTCTCTTTTTACAGGATCAGTTATTTTTAGAAATGACATTTTTAATTAGCAACATAATTTTTTAACGCAGATTTAATCGCAGTTTTCACCGCTAACGCAATTAAAACTACATTGACAAGAGAAATTTATTTTGGGCTTGTTACTTTTAGTGGGTGTCAGGATTCTTTTCAACCAACCTCCGAAAGGACTCACGCGCTTCTTGCCTCCCTCTCTCAATTAATGATTCTTCAGTTTCAGCCAATATCTTTTTCTTTGTTTTTGACCTAACTTCTTCCTTCATTACTTTATACTTTTCCAATTCTTCCAAGATTAGTTGAAATTCTTCATCAATAACTTTGTTATCACTCAAAGCTTTCGATATATGCGAGGATGTCGTATTTAACTTGGCATCAGCGATTATTTTAATTTTTTCGTTTTTTTCAGCTTTTGCAGTGGTGCGCCTTACGCTATACTTTCCAATTAAGCTTAAAATACCAGTAACACCTGCTACTCCTTCTATAGCTAACGCTACGGGTATCGATGCTACCGTTGCTAACAAAGCTGCCCCACCAGCTCCTGAAATCATGGTAACCGTAACTAAAACCGTATCTATATTATCTACTATTCTTGCAGCTCTAAAATACTTTTTACTTAAGGTTTCTCTTTTGGATTTTTCTTCTAAAAATTTCTGAATTTCATTAATTTTTTGCAGTTTATATCCTTGCCCCTCATCAATTGGGAGAGCAGTTGGTAATTTAGGGTATAAATTCTCTTTCATCTCCATTTTTTATTAGAATTATATTTTTTTAAATGAATAGTAAACGAGACATAGAAGCTCGTTTTCCTCAATTGTTACACTTTTGCTAGAATTGTTTGTAAAAGTAATTATAATATTCTCAACATTTTCGAAGTTAAAGGGCAAATCAATAAGTTTCTGATATGATTAATTTTCAAATCTACATCTATCAAATCCCAACCTGGTAATGTTGTAATTTTCAATTCATATTTTTGCTTATTAGTTTTTCGTGCATCGGTTACACCCCCCCCCCCCTTACTTATTGTAGCGCACCTTGATCTGTGACGTCATAGGAGCCTTTGTTTCAATATGGACCTTGTTTCGAGCGATATTTAAGACGAAGAAATACACGATTCTAGGCCGGTAAGGCCGTACATGTACCACCGATTTTTTAACGAAAGTTAATAGTTTCTGATGATGAGGATAAAAGTAAAATTTCGCTCACTAATGGCGAAAATAACGATGTTATGCCGGACTTTTGAACAGCGTGTTGAGTATCACGCCTTCATGTATTAGGCTACGGGGCGAACGTCGCTTATGGAAATATTCTATACGTGATGAAATTAAATGTACGGCATAAGCTTTGTTTCACGTGAAGTATTTTCAGTAGATTAGCGGGCGGAATTAATAGTAATAATAATAAAAGACGGTTCAAGACAGTTCCACGACTAGACAGTTCCTCGACACTTTTAAAGACATTTCTCCGACACTTTAGTTTCATGTCGAATAACCTTTTTCTTGACTTTTACGATTGATAATCATTTTGTAAACTACACCACTTAATTTTTAAATAGTATGGTAATGAGGTTAAAACAACTCCTTTAGTCATCATAAAACCAAACCCTAAGAGTATATGTTTAACTTCTTTAGGCGCTAGTGTAATCTTTTCTTGACAAAGAATTTTCCAGGTTAGTGCGTTTACTTTTCGAGGTGGATATTTTAAGCCTAGTAATGGCATCCAGTAGATTGTTTTTGGTTGAATAATATTTCCTTTCGTAACACCGAGTTTATGGATTTTCATTTTTATATAAATAGTAATAATATTTATAACATTACAATATAACCCCTAAGATAGGTATATTAGCAAATGGACTATAAGGGCCTAAAAGAAGCTCTTTTCCATCATAAAACTTCCCTCCTTGCTTTAAATACAAGCCATCACCAACAGACTCTAACCCTTTACCCTTATTAGGTGATAGGTAAAGCCCTTTTCCATCAGTTTGTACCTTACAAACGCAACCTCCTTTTTTAAGGTAAAGACCTGATCCTAGTGCTTTATTCACTCCAAATGAACCTAATCCAGAAAGAGCTCCAAGACCTAAAGCTGGTAACGCTTTTGAAGCCAATCCAGCCACCATCGGTAAAGCTTTAGCAGCCAATCCGGCCAACATACCGAGAAAATCACCCTCTATCTTCACGTTATCTCTAAGCTGTTTGGCGCTCATTCTAATCGTTATGCCTTTACCATTTTCATAGGCTTTAGCCATCTTATTTACTTGTGAATCGGTTAAACATATAATATCATTACCTTTTAAATCCTTATGACCTAAACGAATACTTACTGGGCATCCACCTTTAACAGCATGTTGAAGCTTTTGCTTTTGCCCTTCTGATATATTAAATTTTACACTCGTATAACTTGTCATTTTTATATATTTGTATTTTTTTTTATTACACTTCTCTAATATGAAATCTAATTGTTAAAGTTTCTCCTCTAAGATTCAGTAAAGTTCCATTTTGGTCTGTAATTTCAACCGTCGCGTTGTGTATTTCATACACTGTTAAAGGTATGTATACAAGGTTTCGAGGAGTTTCAACAATTTTATATCCAGGAGATACATCTGGGAAAAAAGAGTAAATCGTATTTTGCGTTGAACCGTTAACATAACTTCCTGAGATGATATCAATGTTCATGAATATGCTGTTTATATTGAGAATGTTTACAGTATTCTCCGTCTCATGAAATCCTTGCGTATATTTTGAGTGAGTCAATCCTAATACTTTAGAAATGGAGTTTGGATGATTAAAATCTACTTGGTATCCATCTTCTATATCAATAACTGACCTAAGGGTATTAGTGTTAGCAGAAATATTGATATAATATTTTTCATTGACTTCATCATAATGGTCGTTTTTTCTCCTTTCCTGCTGAATGGTATCATTAATGTTTGTGATTTCATAACTTCCTTCTGGTATTTCATCTTTATTCCATGAAGCACCTTTATCTGAAGAATAAATGAAGATGTTGTTTGTTGAATCAAAGAAGCAGAACAACCGATATAGTTTATAATTACTCTAAATAATCAAGAGAAGAATAATGGAAAAATAATTAACTTTTATAAAAGATATACACCCATTGTGTTTGCAGATCCAGTTAAATTTAATATGGGAATAAAATAAATATTAAAGCGAAAAGTGGGTTTGGAGGGGAAATTGGCCTTCGCAAATTATTTTTAGAAGAATTTTGTATTACTTTAATAGTTGAAATAGATGATGAAGAATAAAATTACACACAAATAAAATATAACTTTTCAAACAAAAAAAAGTTATATTTTTCAAAGAAAAAGATATAGAGTTATACACGTAAAGTAAAAAGGTTTGGGTAGTATTTCACAATACGTGTACTAAATTTAGCAACTTACATTATTCTTCCAATATTTCAACATTCTTTAGCTAACTTACTGTCTGTAGTGTGTGTTATAATACTGACAAGTATTTTATTTTATATTGTTAATTGTACAAAGTTGGATTTGTTTTAAAGATTAAGTAAGCCTTGCTATTTTGGTATTTATAGTTTAATACACAACTTGAAAAAGTTTAAACCAATATGTAGTTAAGGCCAGCACTAATGACAGGCTAAGGCAATTTAATAAAGTTGCCGGTCTATTCAGCTGTTAAAAGTTGCCACCAATGACGGACCAAGGCAATCTAGAAAAGTTTGTCGGTCTATTCAGGGGACAACATAAACATGAATACTTCTTATACAATTACTAAACATTTGTGAGAATATTTGTTGGTATTGTAATATTGCAGTTTTATCTTTTTTCCCAATAAGGAAGTAAATAAAATGAGTTGTATTATGGTTGTTTACGATGACTCACCTTACTTCATCTATACTTCTTCTTTCGTTTTCGATGAGGAGTTATAGAAAAAAGTGGTTGAAGGCCATTCAGTTTTAACATTTTTCAACATAAGGAATATCAAATTTTACGTTTTATGGATGTAATTGTCTTGCACACAGGACAAGCATTTAACATTGAAAGTTGGTTACAACCTCCACAAATGCATATGTGGCCACAACTACAAAACAGTACATTTGGTTTCTCGTTGAGACAGATAACACATTTTTCTTCTTGGAATGATTCTATTGTATTAATAGGAGTATTTACTTGGTATACTACTTCGTCTACTTCATGTACGTATTCTACTTCTACGTCTTCGTCTACTTCGTTTACTGAATGTAGGGGGTCAAAGATCGATCATAACCTAAATATCTTTCAAAATCAGAAACATTTATTCTTGCACAATTATGTAATACATACCAATATTCACCATGATATTCTATGAAAGATCCAGAGACAAAATCACTTCGATGTACAATTTCAGGTATAAGAGTTTTAAATGTTAAAATTGGATATAAATGATAATTATCTGGTTCTGGCTCTCTATCATCATTTTCAAGTAATTCTAACAAAGCATTTTTATAATCACCTAAGAAATTATTACTTCGATGGAAGGGTATCGTAATACCTGTAAACATAGGACTGCCATAATAACGATATGGATCTTCTCCTTGGTTTAGACATTTATCTGGCCAAGTCATAAAGACAGTTGTTTCAAACCCAGATTCATTTAATTTATGCTCACTATGTAAATAATAAATAAATGGCATTAATCTTTTAAGAAGGAAGAAAGAATCTCTCTTGCCTCTTCTTTCCCATTCAAAATAGAATTTAAATAGTTCTTTATTAGAATTATAAATATAAGACATACAGTTCTTTTTATTTATTATGGTGTCTACTAAATTATGTATAACTTTATAATGTAGTTTATTAAGGACATGCATCTTTTAATATCATTTTTTTCATTTTTTTATTAAATCAAATTCTTTCTTCATCTTCCCTATTTTAATACTCCCAGACTACAAAAATGTAAATATGGATAAAACCCTTCAAAATCTATAAAAGGGTATATATTTTCACTTTCTCCAAACGTATTTTATACCTCTTTAATAATTTTTTTCACTTCTTCTTTCACCTAAAAACAACCTGTTAAATTCTTTAATGTAACTTTCCTCATCTAATGAAAAAGGATTTAATACTATCCTATATGTAACATTTCTTCAGGTTTCTCTAAGGAAACAATAAAAAAATACATTTGGATAAACATTTTACCATCATCATTTTTCCAACCATCCTATTCTTTATAATCAATAGCAACTGGAAGTCCAAATTTTTTAAAACAACTTAAACGATAATAAGGAGCGGCTCGAATTTTTTCCATTACTTCCATATAATCGTTAGATTTAACTTTATCAAAAGGTGTCTCTTTTAAAGTGATTAGAGAATGTGTTTTTTTTAAAGAGGTGTGGTACAACATAATTCATTTTTTAAATTTTTCTCTAATAATAGTGAATAATCTCTCATTTTTTTAGTATGCATTAATAAGTTAGTTTTCTTTTAATTTCACTTTTATTCCTACACATAGGGCATTTAACTAAATATTGTTTATCACATTTATCACATAAACTTATATGCCCACAATCACAAAATAATATATTTGGTTTATTTTCATTACATATGATACAAAATTCTTCTGAAAATGTGTTTAATGTTTTATTAGTTGGTATGAAATATTTATAACCATCAGAAACATCATCTATTTCATATCTGATTGATAAATAACCCGAATTAAGTTTAAGAGGACGTAAATATTGTTCTTCTAAGTGGTAGTTTTCATCATATGCATAATAATCATCATCATAGACATAATCATCATCAACATTAACACCAATTTCCTTCCAAAATTTAACACTAAGGAAATTGGTAAAAACCCTCCTAATTCTCCCCATTATTTCTAACTCAAAGAAATTGCGGTTGTGAAACCCACAACCGTCAATCTCCTCTATTTCATATAACTTTATATTTTGTAAATCTTTTTGTCTTATTAATTCTAGAAAAAAAGTAAACACTAATAACCTTTCTTTTTTATCCTTTTCTCTAAATATTTTACTTATTTGTTGGTAAACAGCTATTGATAACTCTCTATATCTTTCATATCCAGCACAAAGTATAGTGTTGGAAAAAATAATTCTACCGCTACCACCTTTTTCATATGTTGGTAGAAAATAAGATTTATACATTCACTTAATGATAGACCCTCCATTTTATGAGTCTTATATATAATGTAATTATTATTTATTCAAAATTAAGTAGTTTTCAAATAACATTATCTAATAATACAGCTGAATTTACAAAAATTTTTAATCCATCTATTAAGTTTGGTAGCCCTCATAAAATGGCGTTAATAAATCTTAAAACATATTACTCAATGCCTAATATTAATAAATCAAATAATATATTTACTTATTCATCAGATGGTGGGGTGACCTAGTTTTTTCATAAGTGACCTAGTTTTTTCATAAGTGGCCTAGTTTTTCATAAGCGCCCTAGTTTTTTCATGAGTGACCTAGTTTTTTCATAAGTGACCTAGTTCTTTCATAAGCGTGCTAGTTTTTTGATAAGCGCATAAGGGTAGATTAGGGGGATGAGGGGGATGGAGTAGGATAGGGAGTTTTTTCATCTACTACCCTTTAAAAAGAATGGATATCATTGTGAAGATGATAATCTTTAATTGTACAGTCGGTCCAGGTATTAGTCGCTGGCAATGAAATGAATTTTGGTTTGTAAAACAAGTTGCCAAATCACTGATGTTTTTTTTCCGGCATACCTAAATGTACAAAATGTATCAATCCTGGTCAGACTGCGCAATTCCGGTTTATGATATTTTCTGTGTGAAAAGTGGTTATTCTACCTTGTTATACAATAATTTTTGAACTATCAGCTTAAATCTACCTTCTCTATCGTTTATATGTTTTCACCCAATTGATGTCCGAAATTCCCTGATAGTGGCTTTCCGCGTGGCAGGTCACATATTTATTATTTTATACCTGGTTTTAAAATTCATTTTTCTGTCAGCAACTAACACTTTGAATGACCGTATGATAACAAACTAATTTTCATGATTTTAAATGGTATTATCAAAACCTGAATACATTTTAACACCCTTTTATTTACTTTTCAACTCTCCCGGGCCTTTAACCTTTTCCCCAACTATCCCTGGTTTTTACGACCCTGTGATAGAGGCCTTTTGAAAGCATTGTGGGAAAAGGAGAGAATGTTTTCTACCGTGCTGGAAACAAATTTCACTTTTTGAGCTACGTTTATTTTGTCGCCTGCAAGGGCTTTGAATTTGGACCACTCTAAAATTTTGTCGTTTGGTAATGAGTTATGCAATTCGCAAATAAAACCTTAAATCAGTTTTACCTAAATGTACGGAGCCCGGTAGATGTCATGCTCTACACAATTTTTTTTTTAGAAATAACGAAATGCTAAATCGTTAAAACGAAATACTATTTCGATAAAACGAAATGCTAAATCGTTAAAACGAAATACTATTTCGAGAAAACGAAAAACTAAATCGTTAAAACGAAATACTAAATCGTTAAAACAAAATAGGTTTGTTCGGAACACTTGGTTGTCATCGTATACAGATTGTGAAGTCACGGGCTTTTCGTCCCTGGGCTTTCGTCCCAAGTTACGTACCTGCCAAGCAAAGATTTAATATTGCATACTTCACTGCATACTGATTTTGACGGGTTTATATAAATAGATGTTGACTGCACATAATACCCGATCATTTTACTCGACGTAAGATATAAATCTATGCAAAAATAGTTTTCCCCATCATTACGCTTAGAGATGCAATAAAAGGACAGAAATACGTTTATGGATATGGACATAAATTTTCAATTTATAGGGTATTGTAGGATGATTAGCCATACAATGACGCTGTTTAGTACAGACTACCGCGATATGACTGCAATATTGCTGGAAACGGCTATGAGCAATACGATCCAACGAACAAACTCTGTATTCCTTATCATAGTACTTCTTACGAAAAACATGTTACAACGAACCCATGGTAAATGCTATTTTGCAAGCAAAAGGCAATAAACGTGTAGGTGTGTCCTGACGAGGAGAGGGTAATTCCAGTCACGTAGGAAGCATTTTCAAGTGTGTGTGTGTGGGGGGGGGGGGAGGGGAACAAACTCTTTTTTTTTGGGGGGGGGATAACTTTTTTAGGAGCGGGTATATTTGCTTCATCGGTTCGTAAAAAGTGGAACTGTACACATTTATCTAAAGAATGCTAAGAGCCCTCCCCCTCCCACCCCACACACACACAATAGCCATTTTCAACGGATCAAAACTTCAAAAACATTTTGAAAAGGGTTACCCAAGGAGCATTTCTGTGAAATATGTCAAAATCAGACCAGCGGTTTCAGAGGAGAAGATTTAAAAAAAAATATTTGGTTTCCATGACAACCAGAGTTTTTGATAGAATCAAATTCTGTGGACAATTTTTAAAATGACCTCCCAAGGAACATTCCAGCCAAGTTTGGTCCAAATCGGCCCAGCAGTTTAGGAGGAGAAGATGTTTAAAGAAATTTTTAATGATGGACGACGAACGACGGACGGACATAGGATTATTCTAAAAGCTCCCCTTGAGCATGTTGTGCTCAGGTGACCTAAATAACAGAAAAATGAACAGAGGTCTATTTAATGCAGACAAAGTAGACCTGGTTTGCGATCCTTAACCAAAACAAGAGGACAAAGGTGCTCCTGGATCGCTCACCTGAATATTTGAGTAGAGCATAGCCAGTTTTTTCCCCAAAACTGTTAATTCTTCAATAACTTCAATAAAAAGAACAAAAGCACTGCATGCGGTTGCCAACGAATGGCTGTTGGGTGCTGGATAGTAAATTAAAATCATAATTTAAACAACGGGCATAATTTGGCACCAAAGGTTAATTTCTGTTGAATAATTTCAAAATCTGACCAGTGGTTTCATAGAAGAAGAATTGTTCAGAACTGCTTGATGTCTGTAGAGTGCAAATAGCCCCCCACCACCACAGCCTTGTTTCTTGACAAATCAGAATTTCGCTAACATTCTTTTCAAAAGGAGCATCTGAAGGACATCTCTGTGAAAAATGGCTTAAGAGAAAGGGAATTTCATAGAATTTCTGTAAGTCCATACAGTGCAAAAAGCCACCCCCCCACCACCACCACTACGGCCATGTTTTTAGACGGAACTAAATTTTGCAAACAAGTTTTGGAAAGGGTCCCATGGTACATTTCTGTGAAATGATTTAAAAATCTGACCAGTGGTTTCAGAGAAAACTTTGAAAGAATGCAAAAAGCCCCCAAACCACCATCACCACCACAGCCATGTTTTTCAACGGATCAAAATTTCCCAAACTTTTTTTCAAAAGGGTTACCCAAGGAACATTTCTGATTGATTGATTATATGGTGTTTAACGCTATTTTCAACATTATTTCAGTTATATTGCGGCGGCCAGTGCACCTTTCCATGCTTTCCTGAAGTTTCTGTTACCATTACTCCGCACAATATGCTTTCCAAGCCACTGGCTGCTTTCCAACATAACCATCGTCGAAACAACGATCAGCGATGAGAGAGGAATGAATCCTGTTGCAATGACTATCATTAATCCTCGGAAAGGAATTGGCCGAGCCGGGGATCGAACTCACGACCCCCTGCTCTCAAGTCCTGTACGCTATTGACTGAGCTACCGGGGCTTGGCGGAACATCTCTGTAAAATTATTTCAAAATCTGATAAGCGGTTTAAGAGGAGATCTTTTAAAAAAATCTTAGAAAATTCCATTATTTGGTTGCCATGGCAGCCAGAGTTTTTGACAGAATCAAATTCTGTGAACAAACTTTAAAGAAGATCTCCCTAAAGGAACATTACAGCTAAGTTTGATGCAAATTGACCCTGCAGTTTAGAAGGACAAGTTAAAGAATTGTTGATATAGCATGATGCAAAGAGCAGCCCCATCACCACCACCATCACCACCACGGGGCCCGCCCAGGTGGCTAAGTGTTGAGCGTGTCGGACTCATGACCTTGCGTTTGTGAGTTCGATACTAGATTGAGGCAAACTTTCTTTCCGGCGTATTTTCGCCTCTCACCTCTGCTGAAGCGTGTCAGAAAAGTAGTCGGTGGCTTTGGAAAGAAAGTTGTGATATTACTGGTGTGAAAAAACTAGGAAACATAAATTATGTGGGTCACCGACCGCCATGATACGTCCTTAGCTGTTAAAGTGGCGTTAAACCCCAATACAACCAACCAAACAACCAACCAACCACCACGGCCATGTTTTTCGACGGATCAAAATTTCACAAACATTTCTTCTAAAGGGGCATTCTAAGAACATTAATGTGAATTTATTTCAGATTCTGAGGAGAAGATTTTTAAAGAATGTGAACAGCCCTCCTCACCGCGGTCATGTTTTATGACGGATCAAAATTTCGCGAACAATGTTTGAAAAGGGTCACACAAGGATCATTTCTGTGACATTATTTCAAACTCTGACCAGCGTTTTCAGAGGAGAAGATCTTTATAGAATTTCTTAGAAAATTCTATTTGGTTGCCATAGCAACCACAGTTTTTCATAGAATCAAATTCTGTGAACCATTTTGAAAGAGGACCTCCCAAAAGAACATTCCAGCCAAGTTTGGTCCAAATTGACCCAGCGGTTTAGGAGGAGAATATGTTTAAAGAATTGTTGACGACGGACGAAGCACAACTGACACTATGGGATCCTAAAAGCTCCAATTAAGCACGTTGTGCTCAGGTGAGCTTAAACAGCAGATCGGTTGGAGCAGGACGTTTAATCAACAAAATTAAAGTTTAATTTAATTGTACACTATGTAAATGCAAGATTTTGACAAATATTTTAAATTTGCTTTTTAACAAAATGTTTGCGGGGCTGAGCCCCGGCTAGCCCCATCCCCTGCCTGAGCTAGTACTATAAACGACCAAGGGAAAGTTTTATTTAAAGTATTTTTACATGTTAATAACAACTCATGTTATAAGGCAAATAGCACTATACATTCAAACACGATTGATAAGGAAGTGTGGGACGAACAAGCTCGGGCGAGCAAGCCCAGCGGACGAACAAACCCAGGGACGGACTGGTTTTGGGACGAAAAAGCCCGGTGCCACAGATCTCACATGACCATGGCGGACAATGACAACCAAGTGTTCCGAACTTACCTATTTCGTTTTATCGAAATAGCATTTCGTTTTAACGATTTAGTATTTCGTTTTAACGATTTAGCATTTCGTTTTCTCGAAATAGTATTTCGTTTTAACGATTTAGCATTTCGTTATTTCGAAATAAAAAATGTGTAGAGCATGACACCTACGGGGCTCCGTATTAAACCGATATTTTCAAAACAGCGATTACCTTATCGCAGTTTAAAAAAAAAAATAAATAGTAGGTCAAGACCTTCAAAATGTGCAGTCTGATCTTGTCTTCAAATCGTCAGCGACTTCATTCCACGTCATATAGCCAGGAAAGTTGTCGAAAGTGTCGATGTGTGAACATACTCGTAGTAAAGCATTTTATAACGCTTGTTTGTCCTGTAGAAACATTGCTAAAGTCTATAACGGTCACAGCTGCGTCTCACAACGTGAATATTGTAAACCTGCTTGTTTCTAAAAGTTAGCCCTTAGACTAGTAAGCGCTACTTAATGTCCCTTTGCGGACAGTGTAGATCAAGATCAGACTGCACACATTCTGATCTTGGATCTTCACTGTCCGATTAGGAGATATCTTTTTCTAAATATTACCGTTGAAATGGCATAACTTGCGATTTTACACAGAATGTCCATATTTTACCTTATTTTTGTTGATTAACCATAACGATAACGCTTTCTAAGCTATCTCTTCATCATTGAGGAAATCGATCGCGCATGCGCACTCTATTGCGTCATCGGACCCTTTTCGGCATCAAAGTACAGATTTAGTAGCGTTTGCTGACAGTGTCGATAGAAATCTGACTGCACGGAGCTTGCAATATAATCTGGAATCTACACTACTTGAAGATCTGTTAAATAATCTGACTAAAAATATTAAATTTGCTATTTTTGGGTCTTTTTAACAACTAAATATACATATCTATGTGTACTTATTTCGTATAAAGGGAATGTAAGCCTGATGGCCCGGTTAGTCATTAAGGAGAAGATAAAAGAGTTTAGAACGTGGGTGGGTTTGACACAGAGCTGAAAATTGACCTAAGTTTGAAATGTAGGGAGAGAGACAGAGACAGAGAGAGAGAGAGAGAGAGAGAGAGAGTCAGACAATTATCGAACCCTCCATCCCACATCAATTATTTGAGCAATGTACCCTGCTGTCCCCTCCCTCTCCTATACACACAATTATACAACAACATCAGATGCTTAAAGGTCACTAAAACAGGATTGATGATAATAAGTGCAACAGGATTTATTCCTCTCTTACGGCCATCTTTGTTTCGATAATTGTTTTGTGGGAAAGCAGCCAGTGGCTTTGAAAGAATAGTGTGTGGATTACTGGTAAAACAAACTCCAGGAAAGCATGGAGAGGTGTGCTGGCTGCCGCAATATAACGGCGTTAAACACCATACAATTAATTTATTATATGTAACAACAACGATTCAAGACACTTCTGAATCCGAAGACCAACCACCACAATGTCATGACAAGCGATATAGGATTGTTGAAAAGAAACTAAAAGTTTTGTTCGTAACTTCGTAAGTGCAGATAGATTCGTCCAAATCAAAATTTCTAGTTGAACAATCGGATATCAGTAAAAAAATAAAATGTTTGCATTTCTTTTACAATTAATTTAAGAGACCAAGTACCTGTTTCGGTGTTTATAATTCTTCTTTGTCTTTCTTGTTGTGAGTACATTTTAACTGCTTATCGAATTACGTTAACCTTTAGGCTGGTAAGTACGACTCTCTGATCTTTTGCGGACAATGTAGATCAAGATTAGACTGCACAGAACGTGCTGCCTGACCTTTGATCTATACTGTCCGATAAGGAAATATATTTTACCAAAATTTAACATTTCAATCTTTACCAAACGACAAAATACTAAACTAGCCCAAAAAGTTAAATGAATTTGCAGACGACAATTGTAATGTGTCTGAAATGATGCAATTTGTCTTTGATACGTTAGAAAACGTTGCAGTAAAATGAGACAACGCTGATCACCAGCGATTTCTCGTTTTGCCACAATGTTTTCAAAAGCTTCATTACCAGTGTCGTTAAAATCTGGGATTGTGTGGTAAATAATTGAGAAACATTATTAGGTTTTCAGTATCAGCTTGAAATATGTATTTAATATATTTAGCATGACAAGGCCTTAATAAAATGAAAAAAAGAACCAGTTCCATAGAACGTAGGCTGAGGTCTCATTTCATTCTTCACCACGCAAAAAAATTATAACTCGACCAAACCGAAAGCATTTACAGACAAGTTGGCTTCTTTATAAAAGAAGTCAGGAGAGGTCAGCATCAATTTTTTCAAATAACTTATTGGATTTTAATTTCAATATATTTTGATGCATGCAGAGAAACAAGTAAAAAAGCAGCTGCGTAGAAACCTCATAACTCATGCTTTACATGACGGTCATTTGACCTTGCCGCGCTTTCAAGTCGCATGGTCTTATCCAGCGGTCTTCTTTCTCTTTAGTAACGAAATTATTCTTATTATTTTGTTCTGCTTTAGATGCTCGTATTTGCTTCATGAAAAATTGCAATTATCTGAGACGTCATTTGTAACCATGGCAAATTGATATGACATTTTTTTCTGAAATTATTCATATAAAAATAAACCAAGTCTGTTTCCTATTTCGGTTTTTTGATTTCGCTTTATTTACAAAACCGTGACAAAACAGACTGTGTATCAGAACAATTTTGCAAAAAAAAGGACTTACACTGATAAATGAAATTTTGTTAAAACGGTGTAATCTGTCCATATATTGAAGTATATTGAGCGGAAATGACGAACGAACAACCGATATAAAGAAACTAAATGGTCTGGGAACTTGATAAAGCAAAGCAAAGACCATGATTTATTGTTAAGACTCCTGAGAGAGAGAGAGAGAGAGAGAGAGAGGCGTATAGATATTCAGAGAGACAAAAAAAGTCACCTAAACAGTTAACCAAAGACAATAGGAAGTCCCCAGCCTCCGGATGCTAAACACCAATAAATAAATTGAATGAATTCCCTTTGCTTTATATAGGAACTATTTATAGCAAAACGCGTGCTTCCGCTTTCTATACAAGGGTATGAGTGATTTGAGAAAACAGATGTACTTGGAAAAAAAATATTCAATGAAAAAAATGGGGTACGATCTTCCTTCTTTCCTTCCTTCCTTCTTTTAGTAATAAATTACCAGTAATAAATAATTTTACAGATAATAATGATAGAAAAAATCATTCATTCATTCATTCATTGTTTCGTCATTCTTCCTGCCTCTCTACCTCCCTCCTTATTTATTGGGTGTATGTTTCAATCTTTCGTGCAATATACAATAATACAATACCTTTATTCACTCTGTTCCTTTTACAGAAAACAAGAGGTAAATGTACATGAAACCAATTTTAACGAGGCAAAAATTGTCTTTAGACAAACATAGTTCAAATTCGTAATGTAAAGGAGAGAGAGAGAGAGAGAGAGAGAGAGAGAGAGAGAGAGAGAGAGAGAGGAAGAGAGGGTTGTCTAACTATTAATGATAAGTTGCAGAGATTAGTAAATTTACTTTTACATCAGTTAAAAGGAGTTTATGATGATTTTGATAAATTTATACAAATTTACAATTTCAGAACGGTCTGTAGAATTTACTAGACGTTCAAATTTAACGACATTATGTCGCTTTGAAAATTTTTTAGAAATTAATTTTTTTCTTTGATCACTGAATGAGTTACACTCAAAAATATAGTGATACCCATCACCAATGGAACTGTTACAGAGGTTGCAGATTCGTTCTCTGGTTTCAAGATTTGACCATCTTCCTACTTCAATAGGTAATCTATGATTATTTGTTCTAAATTTTATCATGTATTTCAAAAGTGCAGGAGGAGTCTGAATTAAATATTTTTCCAATCCGAATTTCTTTTTTATCAATCTGTAAGTATGACAACTATCATTATTTTCGTTTTTACTAAACCAGGAATTAATCTTAATAAAAGATCTTTTAACTTTTGTTTTATTGTTAATTTTAACCATTTATCATTTGGAAAACTTTGACTATCCAAAATATTTATCAAGCCGCATTTGACAAGGATATTTTTGACATGTTTTATCCAATGGAAAAAGGTTATATTTGACACGGTTTCAGAGTTACAATAAATGTTATAAATATGTCTGTATACATTTGTTACTAGATAATTATGTTTACGTAAAATAATTTTTGGCCAAAACGAGATGAATCTTGTTTCTATATCAATAGATAAAGGGTAAACCCCAGTTTCTCCGTAGATGATATGGGTTGGAGTTGACTTTTTTTATATCTAGTATGTATTTTAGAAACTTAAGTTGAACTTTTTCTAGAATTTGGTGATTTTCGAAAGACCAAAGTTTGCACCCGTAAAGCAAGATTGGTTTAACGGTTTTTTCGAATAAATCAATTTGAGTATCGATTGGTAGAGCAAGTCTTTTAATTTTCCGAAGTAAACTGTACATCGCTCAAGTAGCTTGATTTGCAATTTCTTTTTTTGTTTTATAGAAAGAACCAGAGCGACTAAAAATAATTCCGAGATATTTGTATTCGTTTAAAGTTTCTATTGGCGCCTGATTATACGTAAAATTGTAGGTCCCTTGTCTTCCTTTTGAAAAAAAAAAAACGACTACTTTTGATTTCATTGTATTGACTGTGAGTTTCCATGTGTTACAATAATTTTCATATAAGTCTAATGCGTTTTGTAAGTCGTCTGCCGTACTTCCGAGTAGCACTGTGTCATCGGCATATAATAGTACAAACATTTTTAAGAATAAGTTGTAATCCTCATTTAATTCATTCGGTATGCTAAAACCATTACATACTCATGAGTTATTAAAAAAGTCATGGAGGTCATTTAAATAGATCAAAAATAAAATTGGGGGATAAATTTTCGCCTTGCCTTAAGCCATTTAAACATGGGAAGAGATTTGAGCACGTTTTGCCTACTCGAACGCATGATTTTATGTCACTGTACATATTTTTGATAAGACGCAAGCATTTACCGTTAATATTTACTGATATTAGTTTGTGCCATAGACCATCTCTCCAAACTGTGTCGAACGCCTGCTTTAAATCGATAAACGCACAAAAAAGTTTTTGTTTGGACTTGAACGCTAACTGAATTAAAGAATGTAGTAAAAACATATTGTCTGTAGTTGAGAAACCTTTCCTAAATCCTGATTGGTAATCATGTATAATTTTATTGGATTCGACATATTTATGCAGGCGTGTGTTAAGAATACTGGTAAATAATTTTCCAAGACAGCTTAAAGGAGTGATCGGTCTATAATTTGAAGGGATCGTGGGATCGCCTATGTTTTTATAAACTGGGTGTATAATACCAGAGGACCACGATTTTGGGAAAATACCTTTATCTAAAATTAAATTGAATAATTTGAAGTAGACATGTTTAAGAGACACGTAACTGTACCTGATATGTTCATTAAGTATTTTATCAATACCGCACGCTTTATTATTTTTCAGATTTTTCAAAGCTTTTTCAATTTCATCGTATGTTATTTCACAATATAATTCATTTTCAGAATTCTCATCATTGATGTTTAAATTTGGCATATTATTTTCAATTTGTGACGATGAATTTATATCTTTGAAATAATCGTGTAAGTCTGTAATACTACACTTTATATCGCTTTGAGGGCTTTCGGAATTCAGTATTTTCCAAAATTTTCGGGGGTTAGAATGTTTTGTATTTTTAATTTCATTAGCTATTTTATCCCTGTCAATTCTAGAGTATTTTGACAATGTATATTTATAATTTTTACTGCATTTTTTAAGATTTGACTTATTTATTTCACTTTTGCGTAATTTATAATTCAATTTCGCTCTGTGAAATTTTTTCCTTGCTCTTTTACAATCGCCTTTAAACCAATTAGGTAATAGATTAATAGTAAAATTGTGTTTATGTAATGTGCAATAATGATTACAAGATTTAAATGTTGTGCCAAAGCTTTTTTCTGCAGTTTCCATGAATAAACTACCAATACTCTCAACGATAGAATCTATGTCTTTTTGATAATCTTTACTCTCCTGTGTTATTCTAGAAAACTCATCTAGAATTTTTTTATATGGTCATTTTTTATATTTTTATCGAATTCGTCTTTTTTAAAATGATTCCATGTTTTTTATGTCAGTATTCTCTGTTTGTGCGCAAGTGCATGTCGCTTTCGTGCTGAAAGAAGTACATAATGATACAGGACAGTGAACATCAGATAAAAGAGGACAAAAATACCTCACAGAGAGACAATCAATAAAACGAAAGAGACTAGAACTACATAGAAAATCAAAGTACTGATAGTACTGAAGGCCAGGAAATTGAGGATACGAAACAACACATGAGGTCAATTTTAATTAATACAAACAGGTAGACGGACAGGGATACAAGCGGATTCCACTAAGACCCTGGAATTCTTGGTTTTATCAGGAAATTTTGAACTGATACAAGAAAGCACCAGCAAGAAACTAATTAAGCCAGAGCTAGGCATGTGCTCACAGTTATGGGGTGCTTGATAATGGCTTAGAATACTTAGTAATTTGTCGCGCTTGTAAACAATCCCAAGTCAAAATTGAACCGTATTCAATCGGCGCAATACCAACTTTCGTTATCTAAATTTTCTGAGACATGTGATGTCTTGTAGTCCTGAATGACGTTATTTTTTACATTTATGACGCAAGAACATTTATTTTTATTGATTTCAATGAAAATACATGTAAGATAGATATCAAGGTAAAATGTAATGAATAATAAAGATTGGAGCGATATGGCAGTTGGTCATGTTGTCTCTACCTTCCACAAGTCGACGAAATTTTTAACTGGTCATATTTGAAGGAAGTTGTAGATGAAAATCCAAAGTAGTTCTTCGTGTATATTGAAAAGTAAGATTTTGGGGAAATTGGGAGGAATTGCTTGTTACAAGCAAATTCTCTTTTAGCCATAATATTTTCTCAATAAAAAACTGTGAAAAGATTGGATTGTTTAAGGAAAACGATTAGGCTCGGTTTTCCTATTTTACTTGCCTTTTTTACGGACAAGTCACAGTGACTTGAGCTTCGATACTTATATCTACATAAAATAAAAAGACGTTAATCCTAATTCATAATCGTTGTCCAAGGACAACTTGTGTCAAGTCCGCGAACACTTGACTCTCAAGCTTGACCTAGACCCTGGACCTGAATAAATGTTTCAAAGGGAACTTCTGCTCATGATGGAGACCCATGCATTTTGCTAATTTATATCGGAATCTATCAAAAAATGATTCGGACGAAAAATTGGCCTTCAATGTGGCCTTAATCTTGAACCTACTTGAACAGATGTTTCAAATGGAACATCTAACCGTGATGGAAGTCAATTGTGCCAAATTATTTTGAAATCCATCCACAATTGTAGAAGTTATGGACCGGAAATATTCGGATGCACACAAGCCCTAGTGAACACTAAAAATATGTGTGTCAGAGACACTGATACCCCTGCTAAATGGTATTGGTCACATGTATGTCATATGACACTAGTAGAGAGAGAGAGAGAGAGAGAGAGAGAGATGAAAAAAAATACATTAAATGACAAGCGAACGACTACAGAAAAAAATTATAAGCATTTATTTGGTTTCAAATCAAAGTCAATCAAAGACATTTTTAAGAATCACACAGGTGTAATCTATTTGTGACAGGTGTAAAATACATCCTATCAGTGTGAAATAGGCAGTATAAACAATGACAAAACTACCAAATAACTCTTGGATAAAGGTAACTAATACACAAAATGTACATACTAAAGACAACGAAATTTCAAAAATATTTTTATAGACAACTTGATTAACGATATGGATGAAATTTGATGGTGGGGTCGATTTTTCTAAAATTTTATTTGGGGACGATTTCACCAAAGAAATTTTCTCCAGGGGACGATTTCTCCGGAGTGATAAACATAACACGGGCCAAGCAGTTTGGGGCCGATTTCTCCAGGGGCCGATTTCTCCAGCATTCCGCTGAAGTACCCTAGATTTAGTCGATATACATAAGAAAGAGTGATAAACATAACACGGGCCAATATTCTATATGTAGTTTGCTTTATTTACAATCGCATTTTAGCGGAGACTTGTTTTGTGTTCAAATGTCAACACAACGTTATAGACAAACTCCGAGCAAAGTCGTCGTTCGTTAATCTCACCATACCTGAATGTGAATGATCCGGAGTGCAAGGGAGAGCGTTATAGATATTAACCGTATATAGCGCGTAAGAATACACAACTGTCGGATAAAGCCAAGTTCATTAGGTTACGCCTTTATTAGGTTAGTGTTAATGACAAAAACGGGATAAAAAACACACACTCGTCAGTTATTAAAGGATTGTAATACCCTTGCAATTCCATGGCATTTTGCAGATGAAAGCTTTGAGGAAAGGAAAGCATTCACACCGTGTGATAAGCAATCTCCGTATATACTTGGGAAACTAGTTGTTTTGGCGGACTCAGCGTTATAAAGTGGACACACCGTCCAACATTTTTGTCTGAGTAGGCAGCTTACGATCCCTATAGGCAAGGGAATCCCTTGAGAGGGATTCCCTGGCCTAATAATCGATAGTACTGACGTTTCTTGATGTTACTTTACCGTCTAGGTCACCTCTAGTTCTACCATTCAAAAAGAATAAATTTTGTTCTCGAGCAAAGTCAATCAATTCATAACCGAGATTATTCATTGATTGATCACAGTTTTTCCTATTTACGTTCACATTTGTGTTTTCAAATGATAAAATTTCTTGATTATATTCCTCAATTAATTCTTCCGAATTCAATGATTGGAGAATACATTCATTTGCGGCGATAAACTCAGCCTTTTCCTTTGTGCGTGAGTTAAAGTCACCAAACAGTAAATAATGTAAATATCTATCATTGACCGAATCAATTTCTTCCTTGATTTCAGAGTAAGGATCATTGACAGAGTATGCTGAGTTCTCTGGGGGTACATATAGTACACCACAGAGAACATCACCTATCTCCGTCAATTTACTAGATAATTTAAACCAGAGTGCATGTTTACTTTTAATGTTCAGTATACTAACATGTGAAGCAATACTATTTTTAACCAATAACCCTATGCCACCCGATTTCCTGTTTGTAAGAGCACGTCTATTATTACTGTAGACAGTATAATCTATAATGCAAAAATAATCGGTGTCGTCCATTTTTAGTCAGCGAAGCTCTCAGCTTCGCGGACTTAAGTTAACATACAAAATTCTGTCCGAAAACGAGTTCAAACTGCCCTTGGAGGCTTAACCACCGAACTCTACACCATTCAAATAGTCCTAATGGAATTTTGATACTTTTAACAAGTATCTATCTATTTGCATTTAAAATGAATAGATTTATGTGAGAAATTCAGACACAAAAGCTGGACATGTGTTCATTTATAGATCTAAATACAAAGGTTTGGCCATAAAGTTTAGCGCAATAATATTTCCGTCATAGCTGAATGGGTGACAGATGTTTCGGTAACAGACGAGTTCGGTAACATAGACTAAGAATAAATCGATTGGATGTTTCGGTAACAAAGCAATTATTATTGTGTTTGTGTTCTGTTGCGCTCTTTACACCTAATGCATGTCTTTTACTTTTGCACTTTTCATCCATTGATAAATCATAGGTTCAAACCTTTTATTTTTTCACTCTCTACCGCTTTTCGCTTGATAGATGGGTAATCCACATGGTCGATACTCATATACAGCATGAAATGGGGTACATAACAAAAATATTATATATGAAACACAGTGGAGTTTACAAAATAATGTTTTAAATAACGAAGGTTTGAAAAAAAATAATAAATAAATCCATGCGTTGGGTGTGAAGAATGTCACGATACATAAAATCTATATAATTGCTTTGTTACCGAAACATCCAATCAATTTAGTCTATAAGCCTATGTTACCGAACTCGTCTGTTACCGAAACAGCTGAAGTAGGCCTAAATTGAATGCATATCTTTCACGAAAGAAGGTCACGTTGATGAAGCGGACAAATAGATTTCAACCTAAACCGTTAAGGTGAGTCATAAGTTTCGTCTTGGTACAAAATGGGCTAACTGTCTATGTTTCTCCCTTATTTAATATGCATTGTATTGGCCCGAAATGTGAAAATAATACTAATTCTCACAGTGCAGATGCAGGCGGACTTCTCATTCGTAATGGGGCCTTGTCACATGTCGGGACATTTCCTGTTGTCACAGTCTTGTGGTTTATGCCTATTGCTCGCATTTTTATGCTCTCTGTGTTTGTTAAACTGTTCGAAGCGATTGTTCAGGACTTGCGAAATAAAAGTGTCTAATGAAATGCATAAATTTGTTCTGCTGACGATTAGTAGGCCTAACTTGTAGCAGTAGGATTAGATTTTTCTGAATAGAAGAAGATTTGGACCCGAGAAGATTTGGCCTAACCTGAAAACTGCAGAAGGTTCGGCCCACATACGAGAAGATTCTGCCCAATTATGAAGAAGATGGCGGGCTATTTTAATGTTTCGTAAGCAGAGGAAGAATTGGCCGTAATTTTAGACTTTGATACCCTCGTAATATTAGATCGAAGATGATTATAGGAGCAAGGTTTTCATAGATCTACATTGTAGTTTGAAGACAATTAAAGCTGTTTTAAAGCTATGGATATCAAGGAAACATTCTACAGTTTTGAAACTTTAATGCTGTATGTAATTGAAGGTTTGGACCGGTCTGTTCAAAGTTTGAATCTCATTATCTATACCTGCTCATTAATTGGAGAATTGTAATTAATATATTATGGGTACCTGTATTATGATTAGTTAATTTTCTATTGTTAGTACCATATTTAATTACTTTGTCATTTAAGTCAGTACCAAACAATCCAAGGTTTTTATGACCTTGAGATGGAAGCCTTTTCTCCTTTTCCCACAACATTTTCCACCCTGCTGGAAACAATTTCAAATTTTGAGTTACTTTTATATTGACATCTGCAAGTGCTTTCAATTTGTACCAGTCTACAATTTTGTCGTTTGGTGAAGAGTTAAACATACAAATCATGAAAACTATTAAGAAAGATTTTTACAAAAACCTTTTAGAAAATGCCAAGAAATTAGCTAACGAAACATTATGGCAAAAGGGAAAGGAGCTTTCATCAGTTATTTCTCATTTCTAACAAGAATCTTCAGCTCTACCCAATACCACCCCATTTCAACCCAATTTCAATTTTAACAAATGTCAAGGTCATACAATGCCAGAAACAAAGACATTTCCACAAATGTATATTGTTCTGCTTTAATTAACCCTTTACCTCATATGCCAACTTTAGGCTCAAGCTTTCAATCATTTTTATTTTGTCGTCTGCAAGTGCTTTCAATTTAGACAAGCCTAAAATATTGTTGTTTGGTAATGAGTTAAGAAATTTTAATCTGATGTAAAATATGGCTTCTGTGGATGGGAGATCATTTCTTTTTAGCTCACCTGAGCACAACGTGCTCAAGGGGAGCCTTTAGGATCACTGGATGTCCGTCGTGCATCGTGCGTCGTCCGTCGTGCGTCGTCAACAATTCTTTAAACATCAACTCCTCCTAAACCTCTGGGCCAATTTGGACCAAACTTGGCTGGAATGTTCCTTGGGCGGTCCTCTTTAAAAAGTGTTCACAGAATTCGATTCCGTCAAAAACTCTGGTTGCCATGGCAACCAAATGGAATTTTCTAGGAAATTCTTTAAAAATCTTCTCCTCTGAAACCGCTGGTCAGATTTTAAAATAATTCCACAGAGATGTTTCTTGGGTGACCCTTTTAAAAAATTGTTCGCGAAATTTTGATCAGTCAAGAAACATGGCTCTGGCGAATGGGGGCTTCTTGCACTATACAGAAATAAACGAATTCTTAAAAATTCTTCTTCTCTAAAACGGCTGGTCAGATTTTGAAATAATTTCACAGAGATGTTCCTTGCATGACCTTTATCAAAAATGTTCGCGAAATTTTGATCCGTCAAAAATCATGGCTCTGGTGAATGGGGGCTACTTGCACTATACTGAAATCAAGAAATTCTTTAAAATTCTTCTTCTCTGAAATCGCTGGTCAGAATTTGAAGTAATTTCACAGAGATGTTCCTTGGGTGACCCTTTTAAAAAAAATGTTCGTGAAATTTTGATCCGTCAAGAATCATGGCTCTGGTGAATGGGGGCTACTTGCACTATACAGAAATGAATAAATTCTTTAAAATTCTTCTTCTCTAAAACCGCTGATCAGAATTTGAAATAATTTCACAGAGATGTTCCTTGGATGACCCTTATCAAAAATTGTTCGCGAAATTTTGATCCGTCAAAAAATGTGGCTCTGTGTCAGATTTTGAAATTATTTCACAGAAATGTTCCTTGGGTGACCCTCTTCAAAAGGTGTTCGTGAAAGTTTGATTCGTCAATAAACATGGCTCTGGTGAATGGGGGCTACTTGCACTATATGGCCATGAAGGAATTTTTTAAAATTCTTCTCTGAAACGGCTGATCAGGTTCTGAAATAATTTCACAGAAATGTATCTGAGTTGAACCTTTTCAAAAATTGCTCGAAATATTTTGATCCATCAAGAAACATGGCTCTGATGGCTGTGGGCTATTTACACTATACAGACATGAATAAATTCTTAAAAATTCTTCTTCTCTGAAATGGCTGTTTAGATTTTGAAAAAATTGGCTATGGTCCTCTCAATAACTCAGGTGAGCGAACCAGGGCCATCTTGGCTCTCTTGTTTATTGTATGCACTGATTTTTTCCCCAGAAACTATTGAGTGAATTTCAACTTAATTTCACATGGATGGTCCTGCTGTGAACCTTTATTAGATTCGATGAAAAAATTACAGTCCCTTGAAAAATACGGCTTTTGTGGGCAAGGCCTCTTTCCTCAATGGGATACTTTGAAAACCTTGGGAAAAAGCAGAAAATTTTGAACATTCTTCATTCTACTCAGTAACTTGTAAAATAATCGAAATTAATTATTTCATCCTTTGTGTACTTTGTTTATATCTTACAGAAAGGAGATGTCCCATCTTTTACTGCTAGTGCTTCCATTGTGGCAGTATCCACTGGGGACACAGACTACGAACTTCTGTTAGAGGATGATCGTGTCGTGAAAGTTAGCAAAGACCTAGTTCAGTCTGCGACGGATGAAGACAATGAACAGCTGGTTTTAGATGGTCTTTTGAGGGCCAACACCACATTCAAAGGAGCAGGTGTTGTTGCTTTAACATTTGTAAAATTAGTTCAGAAAGAAAGACTTTTTTTTTTGGCATCATGTTATTTCAAAATTCAATGTAGTCATGCATTTACATTTGTGTTCTTGTTCGTAAAATGCTTTAACCCTTTACCAAACAATCCCTGGTTTTCACGACACTGACAAAAAAAAGGCTTTAGAAAACATTGTGGGAAAAGAAGAAAATGCTGGTTATGACAAAAAGTGAAAAATGCAAAGATGACCTGATACATGATCTAATGATAGCTTTTGGACTCGTCCATAAGGTGTTACTATGGATGCAGCTTTTTTTTTTAATAACTGTCGGTGTAAACAAACTATGATATGACTGACTGCAAAAAGTATTGGGGCTGTAGGAAATAATGATTGACATACTTTTTCATTTTTATTTTCTTTTTGTAGACATCAGAGATGTATTAAATTTTGACGTTTTTCAGAAGAAACATAATATTATTGTTGTTTGTATTTCAAATGACTACGCCCTTCTTAATAATTATCCTCTTGATTTAATGTATGAAAATACATTTTCCTTGACTGATTGGTGCTCCAAGAAATGTGCATCTCGGCTGTTGGAAAGATGCGTATTATTCCCCATACATTATATTATATAAGGTGCTTGCATTACTTTCCGAGTAGCCAGATTTCACAAATACGGATTGTCCTGCATAAGAATAATAGGTGCCAACTTTATTCCATTACAACTTTCTGTTCTTGTCAATAGATTGTTATAAACCCCCCCTCCCCGACACACACATACATACATAAACCTACAAAGGAGAGGAAGTATAATGGTTTCACCATGTCTATCCGTTCGTATGTGTCGTGCTCTAACTGAAAAGCCATTCTATGTAGGACCAAGAAACTTAATTCAAGTGTTGCCCATCAGCCAACGGGGTGCCCTATTGTATTTTCGTCTCATAGGTCAAAAGTTCCTCTGCTCTAACTTTTTAGCTATTTAATTTATAACCACGGAACATTACACAGTTGTTGCCCTTGATTCAACATGTGACTAAGATCAAATTTCCTGAAGCAATCATGCTTCGCTGGCTTACAGTACTTTCAGTACTTTGATTATTTCTTGCAGTCCGATAATGTCATAGTTCTTAATTGTTTCTAAAAACTCGGCAGTGTTTTGTTTGGTTAATAAGCCACAGACATTTAAAGTTAAAATCGTCAAGCATTTCGAGCCGTCCATTTGGGATACACTTGCAGATGACGTACCGTTACTGCCTTTATCACGTGAGCTATTGCGATCTAAGGGATCAGACTGGTTATTTAAAGTACCGCTAGCTTCAGATTTCGAACTATCACGTGTTTCCCATGCTTTATTTGACCTTCCCGCACATTCCCAGTCATAGACCGGACCTCCCGCAACGTTTGAGCACGTGCCATCCAAAACAATAGGGTTTTCTCCTATCGGGTTCAATACTGAGTGGGCTTGCCCTAGCACGTTCGAGACGATTACACTTTGCTCATCGAACATGTTCGATGATTCGGAAGTTTTGTACTTTTTTAAATTTTCTTCTTCCAGAGGCGATCTGGCCTTATTCTTACGGCCTTGCGATGATTTTTGCGATGACATCATGTTCTGCCAGACTCTGGAAACGGTTTGACAATGGCACTGGTGGATCAAATTCCCTGCTTCTGCGCTGAGTATTCGATTGAGGTCGAGGGTCACGAGAGTGATATTCACTCATAGGTATACCGGGGTTGTCGGTTTTTTCCTCTGGTATATACTGTGTACCGTTAATAAATAACTTGTCACAGATAAGCACTACTTTATTTTCTCTATTTGCCTTGAATTTTCTCATAACTGGGTAGAGGGTTTTCCGTTTTTGTTCGATTTCGTAAGGGAATTGTTCCCGCACTGTATATCAGTTTTTTTCTCTTTTTAGATTGAATGATTCCTTTCTCACATATTCTCTGTCGGTATATCTTTCAAATTTTGCGACTATTGGCCTAGCATTCGGTTATTCCCTGCTTCCTCTTCTCGTGCCTAGCCTATGAACTCTATCAAAGATTATTTGATCTACTGATTCTGGTTTGGCAGAACTTGGTTTTTCAAAAAGTTTCTCAATTCTGTTTCTGTATTTTCACCTGGTTTCTCTTCTGTCCCAAAGAACAATAAGTTTTCTTGCATTGAACGAGTTTTCAATTCAAGTATTTCATTCTGCAGTTTTTCGTAACTTTGGTTCACAGTTTTCACGTTTTGGTCTAAGTTTTGGTTTATTAATTTCAGCTCAGTGATCTCCTTTTCAGTTCGATCCCTTGAGTCTATATATGCGTCGAACATGGAGCTCATAGCTTGACATGTTTCAATTTCTGTCACTTGGGATGAAATTCTTTCATTTTCTTTTTTCAGTTTGTTTACGTCAGTTTGTACTTTTTCTATAATATTTTCAATTTTTGACAATTTTGATACGTTGTTTTCTATTTCTGTGAGCCTTGTGAGTACATTTGTATTAGTTATTTGTGTTTGTCCAAGTTCTTGCTGAATTTGTTGTAGAACTCCATATATCCCGCTATTTTGCATATCGGAGTGGGGCATTATGTTTGTATTGTTCATGGCTCCTGTGTATAACGGGTTTGTCACGGGGTATGATTGGTGAATACATTTTCCTGTACTATCAACTGTGGGTGGGGATGGTGCTGAGGATAAAGATGGAATGTTTGTGGGCAGAGTTTTAGGGTTTTGGCTTACTTGCATGTTAGATTCTGTATTAATCTGTCCCTTTGAGTTCTCCTGAATAATGTATGTTAACAGTCTATTTCGATTTGATCCCTCTTCAGCAAATCCCGGAAGCTTTGTAGTATTTTTTCCCGCCATATTTGTTCCTTTGTCTGCTCCTTTGTTGTGTTTTTTGCCGGTCATTTCACCTTTTCACTATTTTTTTTCACTTACAAGAACGGTTTTAAATGTACCAATGACTTAATCCTATTTTTGTATTTATTCCCGAATAAAATCACAATATATCAAATAAGAAAATTGCTGAATGATTACTATTTTCCTAGAGCACGTAAAAAAGTACGTCCATATTGGTAGCCTCGTTTTCGAACCTCCGCAGAAATAAGAATCAATTAAAGAAAGCCCTTGAACACATTTTTGGGAAAAAAAAAAGGAGAAATTACTGGTACAACCAACGTTTTTCCACAATTTTCTCTACTCCTTCATTTAAAATTTCCATCATTCGAGCGATATATTTCTTTGACGTCTGCAAATGGATTCAATCTGGTTTAGTGGAAAATTTTGTCATTTGGTGAAGTGAAGTACGAGTACATGGTTGAAGGAAAATTGTCTGTACGTAAAGGATAGCTCAAACTATCGAAGTCTGTTTTTTGTTTTCGTAATTCTTTACCAAATGATTATATTTTAGACCTGTCCAAATAGAAAGTATTATATGTTGCTCAGACTTTAAAATTTCTTGGTAACAGGGTGGAAGTATTTGGGAAAAGAAGAAAATGCTGGTTACCAGCATTTTCTCCTCTTTCCAAACGTTTTTCAAAAGCTGTTTTCCATAGCGTCGTCAAAACATTGGATTGTGTTGTAATCATAAGCCCCGACCCTCGCACCAGTGTCCTTATAGAGTTGCCATAGTGACGGGGCGTGTGGGCATAAAAATTAAGAGTCTTGGGCGTTATTAAAGAAAAAAGTGCCTTTTTTACAAGAGAAAATGAAAAACATTTTCAAAACTTTGAAGATCTGATGTCAATTTTTAAACGGTTCATTTGTGAAGTTTTAGTGAAGCAGTGTCAATCATCCAATCATATTGACCATTTTAAGGATTACGACCACTAACTCATTGGTAAATATCAACGTTTTTGTAAAGGCTAATCGGCCAGTCTGGGCGGCTTTTTCTGTCTTTTAACCCTTTACCAAACAATTCCTGGTTTTAACGACCCCCGAGGAAGAAGCCAATGTGAAAACACTGTGAAAAAAAGTAGAAAATGCAGGTAACCAGCATTTTCGACATTTCCGGCAATGTTTTCTACTCTTCCAAAAGCAAGTTTCAATTTTTGATTCACATCATTTTGTTTTCTTTTTTTTTTTTTCGACTGCAAATACTTTCAATTTGGAACAGTCTAAGATTTTCTCGTTTGGTAGAGAGTTAACCCTTTCCCGAACAAGCCCTGGTTTTTACGTGTCTGCAGTAAAAGTCTTTGAAAACACTGTAGGAAAAGGAGAAATTGCTCGTAACGAGCAATTTCTCCTTTTCCCACAGTGTTTTCTACCCTTTTTGAGAAATTTGCGGCATTTTTTCCAAATCTAAAATTGTCGTCTGCAAACTCTTTTGGCTTGGAAGAGTCCAAAATTTTTCGTTTGGTAAAGAGTTAATATAGTAAGGGCCCGTAGTCTCACTAGCTCGTAGGTAAATATCATGCAACATCTGCGTTTTTGTAAAGGCTTCTCGGCCAATCTCGGCAGCCGGACAGTGTAGATCCAAGATCAGATTGTACATTCTCGAAGGAATGAGACAGAGAACACATTCACCCAGAAAAAAAAGAAATAAATGCAGGTACATGTACATACAGCTTCTTTTTCCACGAAGCTGTTTCATAGAAGCCTTTTGAAAACATTGTGGGAAAAGGAGAAAATGCTGGTAACCAGCATTTTCTCCTTTTCCCACAATGTTTTCTACCCTACCGGAAACAGATTTCAATTTTTTAGTTACGTTTATTTTGTCGTATGCAAGTGCTTTCAATTTGGACCAGTCTAAAATGTTGTTTGGTAAAGAGTTAACCACAGGCCCTCGAAGGTCTATTGGTCTATCGCGGAACATTAAAATTGTCTTTGGTCAATCATAGATCACTTAAAGCACATTGGTGCATCGCCTGTACATCACGTAATTCATATATCAAATTTTATTAACTCTGTTTCTTAAATAGCACATTGGCGATCCCCTTTATACAGAGGAAATCCCAGATGTGCTGTTTATAGTAACAGTGTCCGATAATGAAACCTCGTAATCCTTTGATAAATCAATGAAGTTTCAGAGGCCTATATGGTTTAACCCTGTCTGAGACAAAGCCTTTAAAAAATTTATTTGAGCCAGGGTCCGGATTCTCAAGCTACAAGCGTTTTTAGTCATATTAAAAAAAATCTAAATCTTGCACCATTTCTGGTCGCCAGAACTATATCATCCGTTTACTTCCAAAACCTCGTAATTACAGCTTGTTACAACATGTTACAACATGTAGTTACGAGGTTTTGGAAGTAAACTGACGATATGGTTTCTTTTATAATCTAGAACAAGACAAAGAAATACGCTAAATATGGAGAATATGGGCAGATTTCATTATCTTCCGCTAGATGGCATGCTACAAATACACATCTATCTACTTCGGGCATCCTTGGTACAGAACCGGACTTCTTTTCTCCACGACAACCGTTACTTTAAATTTCAAACTAAAATGAAAGTTAACTCAATAAAACACGATCTGATGCAATTCATTTGACTATGATCCGCAGTTTAGAGAAATGTTGAGCTAAAACAGGCCTGAATTTTGCTCAAACGTATCGTATTGATAAAAGCCATTTTCTCCATTGCTACTTTAGAAGCGCGCGACTATATTTTTAATAGTTTTTCGAGTAAGGACATGGACAATGGGAATTTCTTTTTTATAGGGGTGTTACGTTAACAAGAAATCTTTCTACTTCGCCTTAAACTGGCTTTTTAATTCATTCTTAAACTACGAAGTATGTACAATACGATCATGGCCAACTTTATCATGCAAATCAAACCCGGTAACTTCTATTTGACCGCTTTGTAAGCCAATTAAATTATGGGATTTTGATCCCTTTTGGCCGTGAAATCGATAACATACGGATTGATATATTGACTGGCGATCTCTGCAAACCCTTTGCACTTATAACCCGAATTTCGCTCTTCGAGTGTACAGGGTTTCAATTTATTGGAAAACAACTCTGCGGGATATCTGGGGTCGTAAATCACTGGGTACCAAAACTTGTAGGATTTGTTTTCCTTTTAGGTCTTACAATTTGATCTACCCAAAATTTTACCAAAAGCACGCGTTTGAAAACTTAGGTGAGCGATAGAAATGCTGGTGATCAATATTTGCTCTTTTTCAAGCAATGTTGCCATGCCTTAATTGATACAAATTCAATAATTTGAGCCATATTTATTGTGTTGTCTACAATTGCTCTTAAATATTGGGGCAGTCATACATTGCCAGTTCCTGAAGAGTTAAAAAAAAAAAAAATACCCGTAGAACAAGTTTCATATGATGGGACAAAAGCTGGGGCAGGAGCGCGACACCAGCGCTCCAAATGTAACAGTATGCACATATGTTTACTGCATCTTTGGAATTTTATCCCTGATTTTTTTCATCATTATTTTGAATTCAATTTCTGATTTTTTTTACTTTATCAACAAAAATGGTACAATAGTAAAAATCTTCAATTGGATACATTTCTGAATACATGTAGCTACCCACAAAGTTAGGAATAGTATCAAGAGGTTTCTCTGGTTACAATGTTTTTGAAAGCATTAATCTCCAACCTGTAGCACAGGCACAAGTAAACAGTTTGCTTCGAATTGGCCAGGGTCAAAAATAGAAATAAGTGAGTAAGGTAGGTTTTTAATGCAATTTTGATAAGAAGAGTAGTTATTACACCCATGAATTGTGTTAGATTAAGGAAAAGAAGCATTGTTTTGTATGTGAAACAGGGGGTCATGACCTTTCCTTCTTTGTTCTATAGTTTTGACCCCAAATGCGAAAGTGAGGGGTCATGGAGCAAGCGGCTGTTTTTAGCGGAGAAAACAAGGGTAGGGTCAGGGCACGAAAGATTGCGGAAAAACGGCATGGTAATGTGCTATTTTGGATTTCATCCCCAGATTATGTGTTGTTTGGAGTTTCAATTCAGCTTGGCATTTTCAGGCTAGCTTCCTGGGTTTGGATTTTGTGAATTTTGGAATATAGGCTAAAATGGCAATTTTTTTCAGTTTTTTTCCGACCATGTCACTTGCTTATATTGATCATTGATATCAATACTTCACAAGTTGAACATGATTTATTGATAAAATCTAAAGAATTAGGATTGTGCTGTTGCATTTAAGTGCTCCTTATAATTTCAGGCTGACTAAATAGACCTTTGTTTGAGGGAGTTCAGGTCGGCATACGGCGGACCGAGACGAGTTTAGCCGACAACCGTGTACTGCTACCTTAAGGTAAGTGGCAGTTTATAAAAGTTTGTATTTTGACCTCAAATTGCATTTAGTCTAGTAATTCCATCAATTTCCAGACTGAAAATAGTATCCAAGTTGATCCTAGAATTGTGAATTTTGGCTGATATTGATTCAAAGAAGGGAGGTAATTCGAAATTCGGAAAAATGCAAATTTGGCGAATTTGGCGCTTGACGTCATGTTGCCTGATTTCGCTATTTTTGTACTTTTCCAGAGCTGCTTTGATTGAAATCAGTATGACTTAGGTAATTCTGGTAGATTTAGACCATTTCTGATATTGGGGAAACAGATCTACATACCTACATGGTCAGTGCATTCTTCAGTTCTCTATTTTGTCCGAAAAGAGTCGTCATGGACCGAAACGTTCTATCCCACGAGTCTCTGGGCCATGACAAATGTGTAGTTAGGACCGGCCTGACCGGTATATGTGGCTTTGTCGTATACCTAGTCTCGGTTGACGGTAAAAGTTCGAAACTGCTGGTTTATCGACTTACATACTTTGTCAAGAAAAGCCTGATTCAGCTTTGTAGTGACAAATATATGTACATTTGTGTCCAAACAAATTATGCCTCAATGTTGATCACTTGTCATATAAAAGGGTTCTGTTTTTGTGTTATATTTGTTTCTTATATGTTTTGCAAGTTGCTCATGTCTTAAACTTGTTGAAGCAGTTTCTAAAATTCTAATTATTAGAACTTTTTTAATGTAACAAACAGGCAGTTTGGCATGGTACGTTAAGAGAAGTGACAGTTTTAAACAGAAATGGAACCCAAGACAGGGAAGAACCAGTGGTTTTGCAACTGTACAAGTACCTGAGGTAAGATTAATGTCCAGAAAGACAATAGAATCTTGCCTGAGGTTGTGAAAGTGAAATTCAAGTTGTTCTCCTAAGACTTGTCTTTGAGCTCAAATTGCCAGAAAAATGGGGTAAAATATTCTGATTTGCATAAGGGTTAAGAATCCATTTGAAATGAGTTCTGTGTAACTGAGTCTCATTCTGCTGGTTTATATCAGTCAGTAACAAGGCAAGTTACTTGTTAAGACTGTTTAAAGTGTTTTTTGGCATATTTGAAAAAATTCATTTCTGCCTTAAGGCACAAGTAAACAGTTTGCTTCGAATTGGCCAGGGTCAAAAATAGAAATAAGTGAGTAAGGTAGGTTTTTAATGCAATTTTGATAAGAAGAGTAGTTATTACACCCATGAATTGTGTTAGATTAAGGAAAAGAAGCATTGTTTTGTATGTGAAACAGGGGGTCATGACCTTTCCTTCTTTGTTCTATAGTTTTGACCCCAAATGCGAAAGTGAGGGGTCATGGAGCAAGCGGCTGTTTTTAGCGGAGAAAACAAGGGTAGGGTCAGGGCACGAAAGATTGCGGAAAAACGGCATGGTAATGTGCTATTTTGGATTTCATCCCCAGATTATGTGTTGTTTGGAGTTTCAATTCAGCTTGGCATTTTCAGGCTAGCTTCCTGGGTTTGGATTTTGTGAATTTTGGAATATAGGCTAAAATGGCAATTTTTTTCAGTTTTTTTCCGACCATGTCACTTGCTTATATTGATCATTGATATCAATACTTCACAAGTTGAACATGATTTATTGATAAAATCTAAAGAATTAGGATTGTGCTGTTGCATTTAAGTGCTCCTTATAATTTCAGGCTGACTAAATAGACCTTTGTTTGAGGGAGTTCAGGTCGGCATACGGCGGACCGAGACGAGTTTAGCCGACAACCGTGTACTGCTACCACAGAGCTATTACATAGTCAGCAGACGGGATTTTATTGTAATGGTTTTGTATAGCATCGTCACAAATACGTATATTAGGCTGGGAAAAGTGTGGTGGTAGATCAGACCACACGGGTATCGTCTGATCTATCATAAACAAAATTACCGAATACAAATTGTAGTTTTTAACCTTTATGTTCAATAGGTCAGTTCTGTTTAAAATAATTTCGTCATTTTTTAGAAGAAGTCAGTGTGTTTGATGAGCACATGGTAAACAGAAATTAGCCTGCACATTGTGTTGGAAAATGGTAAACGGTCAAAAGCCCCTCCGGTCATTATCACCTACCCCAAAAACAGGTAAGGCGGTCAAAAGCTCCTTTGCGATTTTGCAAGGGCGTTCATTATCCCCTTCATAAAATTTTAAAGGCGGTCAAAAGCTCCTTTGCGATTTCGCAAAGGCGGTCATTATCCCCTTCATCAAATTTTGAAGGCAGTCAAAACCCCCATTATCAGTAGCAGAAAATGCATGTAGTCCATATGAGTGGTAACCATGCCGTTTTTAAACTGAAATGGATGCAAGTTCTCAATGTAACAAATGTAAACGAATACTTTGATCGTAATCACAACAAAACAGAGAATAAACGGCGCAAGGGCAAAGTTCTTAAACCTTTCTATAGAAATAAGAAGGATAATGGGTCAGTAACTTTAAATCAAAATGGACGCAACTTCCAATTTTGCTACAGAAATTAAAATTATATTGAACTGAAGTAGATATATTACAGAATGCTTCAAGACGTTATGGATTTTAATCATTTTAGAAGAAAAACGTGTTTTAATCGATAATTTTTTTCCCTTCTGAAATTCTATATCACAGGACGTTACAGGAAATTCTTGGGGACCAGATAATCGATGAATTCCAAGGGCAGTAATTCTTGCTCGACCTGCAGCTGAAAGTTGGGGATGGCTAGTGAGCGAATTGCATGAATTTACCCCCACATATTTGAAAATTGGTTTATTGCACTACAGTTCACATATAACGATGTAATTGAAAGTTGATATACAAGCACCTGACTTTTTTTATTCTATGTAATTTACGACCAGTAATAAGAGGTATACCTTTAAGGCCCGGGGAAGATTAAAGATAAAGAAAAAAGGAAAAGCTTTATTTAGTTTCAATAAGGTGTTATTCCGCTTTCAGCTATATTACGGTTATATCAGTGCTACAAGTCATTTGTTGATGTGTTCCCTGGTTTCACTATAAACTTTGGTATGAGATCATTAAGCCGTCGCGGCACATACGTTGCCTTTTATTTATTTTACCAGAAATTCTGGAAATATCACACGCCAAGGGGACTCTAATGTTTATCATACGCCGCGTTGACTTCTAATCTGACTAAACGAGTCCTAAAATTGTATTTCATTTAGTTCACGAACTTGATGATAATTATTATGATGAGTCGTAGTTCAATTTGATAAACATACGGAGCCGTTCTCTGTGAAAAGGGGGCTTAGCCCTTTTCCAAACGATCCAAAGTTTTGAGTTTTCTTCACAAACATTGAAGAACAGGCATTTTGAAAACATTGTGGGAAAAGGAAAGAGTGCTGCTTACAAGTATTTTATTTTCCTTCTCTAACAATGTTTCCTACCCTTCCCAAAACAAGGGTCAGCTTTTGAGTCACCTTTATTTTTTCGTCCGCAAATGTTTTGAACTTTGGAATAGTCCTTAATGTTGTTGTTTAGTATAGAATTTTTGTGTCTGCAAAAAGTTTCGACCTAGATCAGCCTGTGCAGTTCGTGCAGGCTGGCCTGGGCCGAAGTTTTTGTTATTAGTCAAGTTTACGCATGTCAAATGACCAGTCCGCCTCATGATTCAGCTCCATAGCTAATTGATGATCTGCTTCGTATTATTTATTTGTAGTATGTAGTTATTGATTACAGACAGAGAGAAAGAGGGAGAGAAACGGATAGAAAGACAGACAGAAAAATAGAAAGCCTAATCATTAGAGCATTTCAAGACAGTCTGATCTGAATCTACTCCCATCGCTAAAGAGCACTGAATCGTGTCTGACCTACTATGGGTTTTGAAGGAGAACACAGATATAATGAAAATAAAATGTCACTTTTCCCTGAAAAGCAGACGAAAATGTTTTTAATCAGATCATGTTTCATTTCTTGTAACCGAGGTATATGTAAAGTTTTTCTCCTTTTTTGTTATGATCACGCGGCACACATATGACAGGCAATAAAGCGGGGATTTCTAAATTCAAAGTTGGTCAACCGAACCCTTTAAGGTACATGAGCACTTATATATCTAGCAATAAATTGTGAATTTATTAATTCATTAACAACTATAATTTGGCTATTTTCTTCACGTTTCCTTTCACCTCAATATATCGGGGTGATTTCTTTAAAACACTCATCATATTCAAAAAACAAACCATAACATTTCAACTGACTATAATTCTGTAAATGCAAGAAAAACAGCGAAACCTTGACCTTTTAGGACATAACTGTTATTTTTTGTGCATTTTGATCGTCTGATGCAATGTCTTGTTGACATCAATTCTTGCTTTCCCTGTTTAACCCTATCGGCAAAAAGCAGAAATAACTTATTTTTGCTCACCACAAAAATCAAGATCAGACATCACATGCTTGTCACATGCAATCTTTTTTAAGCAATTCTGGTCGCCTGTTTACTCCAGCGTGCAAGGCAAAACTCAACCTGAGTTTCAACATTCGAATAGGTAAACGGTCAAAAGCCCCTTCGGTCATTATCCCCTACCCCCAAAACAGGTAAGGCGGTCAAAAGCCCCCATGATCCCCTCCGTAAAGATGAAGTCTGATTATCGCTTTAAAAGCCCTATACAGATTCTGTAAGTGTGAAATCCGATGATTGTTGATTGACTGTATGTTGTATAACGCCGTTTTCAACCGTATTTGACTTATATCGCAGAGGCCAGTGTACCTAACAATGCTTTCCCATGTTGCTTTTTTATCCATTCAAATCGGTAATTTATCCATTAATCCGCTATTTTCTCCCAAGCCTGGCTGCTTTCTCACATAACAATTTGAGTGCCAATGGGCAGCAGAGACAGGTATGAATCCTATCATCAATCCTCAGAAAGGAAATGTCATCGAACCGGCGACACCCAGCGGCTCGCAAAAACGGGTCGACATGTTCCAACGGCATTTGATTAATTATGGTTCTTGGAATTAGGACTCGAGTCCTACACTTTACCTCTGAGCCCTGCAGGATCATGGAAATAAATGAAAAAATCAAGACCATGTTGGGAACAGTGTAGATCAAGATCAGACTGCGCAGACAATACGGTCTGATCTTGATCTACATATGAAGCTATTCCTAGTCAGTTTCTTTGCAGTCCCTTAGAAATATTTCAAATGTGAACGCCTCGAGAAAGCAGGCTTTTTAAATCTTTTTTACTGAAAATGCAATAATGCTAGGTACCAAAAGTTCCTCTTTTTCCCACAATGATTTGATCCTTATCGTACAAAAATCACACAAATCAAACACTAACAGCCACAGTGTCCTCTGCCAACACTTTAAAAATGGACAATTAGATAAAAAGTTTGTTGTTTGGTGACGAGTTTTGGGCGAAAAATGGACTAAAATTATTCTTGTAATTGTATTATTACTTTATTCTTTATTGAAAAAGTCTCCATTGAAAAAAAATCAAAATGAAACATACGTATTCAGAGTATCTTATATGAGTGTTTTGTGTATTGTCATCTTTATCGAATGAGTTGACCAAAATTATATAGAAATAGCCTTGGTATTTTTATTGACTATAAACGCGCTTTTGACACAGTTGATAGAGATGCGCTGATGTTCAAACTTTTACACGTGGGTATTAGCACCAAAATGGTCAATATCATCAAATGTATTTATAATAAAGTTCAATCATGCGTTAAACTGTCTAGCACATCCGAATTATTCGATTTTTTTGATGTCACAGTTGGATTGAAGCAAGGAGAGCCTTTGTCTCCGTTAATGTTTATTCTTTTTATTAACGATATTGCAGAAAATCTTGATTTTGATTCTTTCAAAGACTCAGATTTGGAATTACTTTCGAAATACCTAATATTATTTGCTGATGATTTAGTCCTTTTTACGACAAATCCAGTGAGTTTGCAGGCCCAAATTGATAGTATTGTTAAATACTCTGAATCATGGGGACTTGAAATTAATGTTAAAAAGACAAAAATGTGTAGTTTTGAAAAACGCAAATCTATATGTGATATGAACTTTTACATAAATGGAGAAGTAGTTGAAATTGTTGACAGTTTTACTTATTTAGGTATAAAGTTCTCCTACACAGGCACTTTCAAGCTTGCTGTGCAGTCTTTACATGAACAAGCAATAAAAGCTTATCATGGCCTTCTCCTGGTTTTTGATAAAGTCCCATTAGATATAAAAACCAAACTTGCACTTTTCGATTCTATGGTTGTACCTATTTTGCTTTATGGTGCAGAAATTTGGGGTGTCTATAAATTTAGGAATGTTGATAAACTGCATATGAAATTTCTCAAGCCCCTTCTAGGTGTAAAACATCAAACACCAAATTATGCAGTTCTTGGTGAGTTTGGGAGACTACCCCTATCAGTGATTTGTAAACAGCGATCGCTTAAGTTTTGGTGTAAAATCATGAATAGAAATAACATCCTGTTATATGAAACGTATAACGAGCTATGTAACAGAATGTATCAAAATTCCTGGTCAAGACGGATTAATGATATCATTGACTGTTTAGGGTTTACTGATATTCGAATTGCATATAATAATCAATTTAACTATTATTCTTTATTCAGAGAAAGATTACGAGATCAGTTTATTCAGAACTGGGCAGAAGGAATCAATAGCATGCCAAAATTATCTATGTATTGTAAATTTAAAACAGAATTTTGCTTTGAGTTTTATTTAGAGTGTCTTCAAAACATAAAGTTCATTCATACATTTGCTGCTTTTAGACTAAGTTCACATAAGTTAGAAATTGAAGCTGGTCGTTTCGTTAATAAGCCACGAGATGAAAGATTTTGTCAAATTTGTAACAATGGATGTATTGAAAACGAATACCATTTTTTATTATATTGTCCGAAATACTCAGCTCTCAGAATCAAACATTTTAAGAATACAACAAATCCAAGTATCTATAGATTCAAAAATATAATGTCGACAAAAAACAAAAGGACTTTGATTAATTTATGTAATTATATTTCAAGCGCTTACAAAATTCGTGAAAGTGTTCGACAGAACTCCATTAACAGTTTGACTTAAATTTATTGTTCATTAAGGCAATTTTTTCAAGTAGTCTTTATACCCTTTGTTTAGGGATATTTAGAATATACATGTATATAACAAGCACTATTGTTAATATTTATATGTACACAAATGTCTTTACCATATTTCTTATTTATCAATTGTAAATGGCCATAGACATATACTATGTCGTTTATGCCAATAAATGAAACTGGTATTTAATACATGACTCGTACATTTTGGTTATTTATATATATATATATTTCATAGCAAAAAAGAGATATCTTAAAAATAAAACAGTAGATAATAAAGTCTTATTTCTGGAATCAAGAAGTTTTTACAACAAAGTTAAACGCAAGGCAAAATTTAATTTCTACAATAATGAAAAAGCCAAATTATATAATCTAAGCAAAAGTAATCCTAGAAAATTCTGGTCACATGTAAATAAGTACAGGTGTAAAAAGGTTAACATGCATGACAAAATATCTATGGATGATTTAATCGAACATTTTTCTACGACCGCAAAGAGTATAGATACAGGTGATAGCACGGAATCAGTCCCTGTTTCACGTGAAACGCCGTTATTCATTGATCAGTTAGATAGACCCTTTACAGATGACGAAGTGAGGAAAACTATTTTAGCTTTAAAAAGAAACAAAACTCCAGATCTTGAAAACATTGTTGCAGATTTTTTCATTGATGCATCAACCTTTATAACTCCACATTTGACATTATTATTTAATCGAATATTTGAAGCTGGTGTGTATCCAGAATCGTGGTCAAAAGGTGCGATTATTCCAATTTATAAGAAAGGTGACCCGTCTAGTCCATCAAATTATAGGGGAATCACTATTGTTAACACTCTGTCTAAAATATTCTCTCTGCTTCTTAGGAATAGGTTAAATAAATGGGTTGAAAATGAAGCATGTTTGAATGATGTTCAATTCGGATTTCGAGATGGTCGTTCTACAGCAGACGCCATATTCATTTTACATTCATTGATACAAAAGGTTCTTCACAAAAAACATAAACTTTGGTGCGTTTTTATCGACTTTGAGCGCGCATTCGATACCGTTAGTAGAAATGCATTATGGTATAAACTATTTGAGTGTGGCATTAGCTGTAAAATAATCACGATGATTAAATCCATGTATCAAAATGTGAAATCGTGCGTTAAGTTTGGTAATACTATGGAATTATCAGATTTTTTCGACGTGACTGTTGGACTTAAACAAGGAGAACCGTTATCTCCACTTTTGTTCATTCTTTTCATCAATGATATCGTTCATGTGATTGATAATGAAAATTTAGATGAAAATGATTTAAGTTTTTTATCATTCTATTTGCTTCTTTTCGCAGATGATATTGTATTATTTACTACCAATCCTGCCACACTTCAAGCCCAAATAAACAATTTATGTAGATATTCCAATGAATGGGGATTAAAGATAAACATATCTAAAACAAAATTCTGTGTTTTTCGGTCGGTTAATGAGCCCATTTATGCAGATATAACAATCAATGGAGAGACCATTGAACAAGTTGATAACTTTATTTATCTAGGAGTTAATTTTCATTACAATGGAAAGATGAATTCAGCTGTTACAACGTTACATGACCAAGCTCTTAAAGCATATTACAATCTGTTGACCTTATTCGATAAAATTAATCTTGATATCAAATGTAAACTGTCTCTTTTCGATTCGATGATTGTTCCTATTATTCTATATGGTTCTGAAGTTTGGGGAATTTATAATTTTAAGACTGTCGAAAAGCTGCACTTACGATTTTGTAGAAAAATACTTGGGGTGAGTCAGCAGACCCCCAAACTATGCAATCTACGGAGAGCTTGGGCGTTTTCCTTTATACATTCTAGCGAAAGAGAGATCGATTGGTTTTTATCTTAAGTTACTAAAAAACCCAGATTCATTACTTTTTAAATCATTCCATGATCAAATACTTAGTAATGTTAAACACGGATGGGCTTATAAAATGAAAAAAACTATTGATTTCTTAGGCTTTAACTATCTGAACCATCCATATGTTATTAATAATAATACGAACATCATACCTTTGCTCACATTATTACGAAACCGCTTAAGAGACCATTTCGTTCAAGACTGGTTTGGTTACATTAATATTACTCCAAAATTAGATTATTTCAGCAGATTTAAAATAGAATTTAAATTTGAAAACTACCTTCAAAACATCCAAAACGAAAATCTCAGAAAAAATTTCACAAGGTTGAGACTTAGTTCACACTCTTTAGAAATCGAATTAGGTAGACGTAATAGGGTCGATAGAAATAACCGTATCTGTAAACTTTGTCCTTTGATAACTGTAGAATCTGAATTCCATTTCTTACTATGTTGTCCAAAATATGATGAATTACGCAAAAAATACATTGGTAGAGTCCAGTGGCCCTCTCTGCATATGTTCTATAATTTGATGTCTTCTAGTAATAAAACTTCTCAAATAAGAATAGCCCGATATATATCTAGTGCACTTTTATTAAGGGAGGAATCCTTGAAACAGCAAATACTATACCCATAATTTCTGTCTCATGTGCCTAAATTTCAGTCCCATTAGCTTGAAATACCTTATGTCACTTGTGTTATTGTTTTTTTTTTTTGTCATACACTTATATAGTTTATTTTGTGTTTGTTTTCCCATTCAGAAATATCTTTGGCTTATCCTGTCTAACATGTGTCTGTATTGTATTTTTCATATCAGTCTTTGCCATACCTTTTTTTGTAAATGGTCAAAGGCAACATGTATTGCCGATAACCAATAAAATGTATGTATGTATGTATATTTATTTTCTTTATACTGGAAAAGGTGTTGTCTTTACATCTATTGAAATGATTGAGACAAACTGAGGACGGATGAAGATAATTATCTATTATGATGCAAATTTATGACACGTTTACGTGTTGAATGTGTAAGACTGGCAGCAAACAATTTTAATGTGTAAATCACCATCGAGCAAAGAAAAAAAAAAGGGGGGGGGTAGGGATGCACGACACAGGTAAGACACTCTCGACATGATTTCATTTCTTCGTTAAAAATCACAATGGAAAACGCTAGCCTATTTAAAGGGGCTTATGTCCGCTTTTAAGACTGGATGAAGGGGATAATGACCGCCCATGCGAAATCGCGTAGGGGCTTTTGACCGCCTTTAAAATTTGATGAAGGGGATATTGACCGCCCTTGCAAAGTCGTGAAGGGGCTTTTGACCGCCATACCTGTTTTGGGGGTAGGGGATAATGACCGGAGGGGCTTTTGACCGCCATTCTTGGAAAATAAGGATTATCTTCAGTGAAGTCAGAAAGCTTATTTATTATTCTTTAATATGGCGTAGTTTTCAGTCATTTAGTAGATATGTTTTTTAAGCCCTTTTTACCTTTTTTTTTAAAGCAGCTATCGTTTTTCTTTTCTTTTTCCCGTATCTTTTGCATTGTGCCGGAGTTCCCCGATGATGATCGAGTCTCACTGATAGATAAGACGCCTATCGGGTGGTTTGATTGGTGTTACGTAATGGCATACATTGACATACGGACCTCATGCTATACATGTACGTTTAGATATACAAGTACCTAAATAGTAATGGACTGAATTTTATGGGATAGGGTCAAAACGGCCCAATACATGGATCCGTGGCGAAAAGATAAACCGACTACCTTAGATACTGTTGCCAAGGTTTCACAAACAAACGTAGTCAATACATATACAGTATAGCAGATAGGCTACTTAAATCGTGCTTTCATGACTGTTTCTCTCTATAAAATTCCGAAAAAAGTATTTTAATCATATATTTCTATCGATGATAAATTCTCAGAAAGAAATTTAAACATGCTTTACTAATTTACATACGGAGATGTATTAAAAGGGCGAATTACGGGGGCGACGTACAATGTAACAGAACTACATGTTTAAACAAATCTCCGTCTTGCTACAGAATAATAGAATTAACGATACTTATTGCTTTCGTTGGGCTAGTAAAGTCATCTCAGCATCATATCAAATTAAAGAAACCTTTTGAAAAGTTTATAGAATGTCTGAATGTACAGAGAGGTTTAAGTTAATGAAAAATTTTAATATCAGGTTAAGGGGAAAAAGGGTTGTCTGATGGATTATAGATAGATAGATTCTTTATTGACAAGTACGATGTACATAGTCACAAACTTCACATGTCATATATAGTACAATATCAAGGTCATTTTAAAGAAACCATGAAACATAAATGTAGCTGTGGATTACATAAGTAAAAATAATAATTTCTGGAAATCTTGAAAGGGGAAGAAGAAGAAGAAAAGAAGGTTATTTCTATAAAATGGCAATTGTGGTTTCATAGAGGTGTAGATGAACTAACTATCAACTGCATTATCTGAGTGAAAAAAGTTTGTTCTCTCTATTAATGCTAACTTTAAATACAACGCTAATTTAAATAACTCACATTTTTTATTAGAATTCAATAGTTCGACCAATTTAAACATATTTGGTGGTACATAATATATTTTTTTCAAGTACTTTCTACGAAGACAATCATAGTACGGACATTTCAAAATAAAGTGATACTCATCTTCTATTTCTCCTACGTTACATACTCTGCAAATTCTCTCATTTCTTGGAATTCTAATTCGGCTAAATCGATCAGTCTGAATTCGCAACGAGTGCGAAGATGTCCTAAATCTGCAGACATATATTCTTAAGTAGTAGGGCAAAACATCAAGATACTTTTTATAGTTACAAGTTTCATTTAACTGATGGTACAAAACTAGAGATGGTGATTTTTCAATTGTGGACATATTCGTTTGAATGAAGTTGTCTAATATCTGCTGTCTGAAAATAGGTATAAAAGATTTGATATTAACAGAAAATGGATTCTCCCATACATAGGAGAACCCATTTTCGTTTAATAATCTACATACATTAGATACCCAGTTATTTAAACCTTTCAAACAATCTTGTTTAGCAAAATCATATACCCTTTTCAGCAAAATATTGTTTGTATTAATCAATTTAAACCAATACTTAATGATTTGTACATAGCGCGTGATATATAGTGGGTAACGTCCAAGCTCTGCGTAAACAGTGGCATTACTAGTGCTCTTCCTTACATTTAGAATACTCTTACAAAATTTAAGGTGAATTCTTTCTATATCTTTTGATTTAGAAAACCCGGATATTTCTGCTGCATAGTTCAATATACTACCAACGAAAGAATCAAACAACTGACATAAAGTTTTAGGTTTTAACTTATATTTATGACAATGCGTTTAGTGTGTTGTCAATTAAGAAAATTGTTAACATCACTGACGGTAGTATATGATATACTGATGACAACGGGTGGTCAAGTTGATTACAGCGGCAAATTGTTTTGCAATCAAACACACTCCCTATCAAATTAACAGTTTACCAACACACCCTTTGTGCTAATGTGCAGATGTGCTAATCCATCTAAACTCGTCACCAAATGACAAAATTTTTAGAGCAATCCAAATTCAAATATTTGCAGTCAACAAAATAAATGATTCAAAAATTGAAATTTGTTTTTGAAAGAGCGCAAAACACAGTGAGAAAAGAATAAAATGAATGTTACAAGCATTTTCTCCTTTCTCCGCAATGCTTTTAAAAGCTTTCTACGGGTCGTTAAAACCCGTTATGTGGTAAATGGTTAAAACATTTAAGTCAAGAGAAAAATTTCCATGTTCCACCAGATCAGAAGTTAGACTTTTTTTAAATTGAAATATACTCCTATAATGAGGAAGAACTACACGTCAAAGTGCTTATTGTAATCAGCAGGTAGTTTAAATCCAAGAATAAATATCATGTAATTTGCAATCTGATCTATATCAACACATGTATCAGAGATCATATATACGATCCCAGTACACATTCAGCATATTCTTCATGCACCATGGGTTAAAATTAATGTCAAATTGAAACATTGGTGACAAGTGTCGCGGCCACTTTTTGGATGTGCATAGGTTATTGAACAAGGTTAATATTCAAGTAAAAGTATTTTCTTTTTATTAATACTTCATATAGGTCTGTTTTCAACTTTGTTTTACAGTTTTCTCTTTCAGAGAGGAAAAATTACAGAATACTTTAAATTAATCTTTTATCCAGCGCTGATTGGCTCTTTGCACAAGTTCAAATTTTCAGTAATCATCACAATTTAAACTTTTCTATAGCCTGTGCGTGATCTCACGTCATCGGTACACGTTCGCAAAGCACATTTTGTAAGTTTGTTTTAAAATTTAAACGTTAAAAACACAACATAAATAAAGAGAATTGCATTCTTCCAACGTTAAAAGTCGTTTAATTGTGAGCCGCAATAGCAGAAACCAAGGTAGGACATCGGGTAGAATAAACCGGATGTCCTGATTGGTCAAATATCGATTTCCACGGATCCATGTATTCCCAAACGGCCCGGTCCAAAACGGCGCACTTTACCAAAACGGCCCACGAATATGGGTACCAAAACGGCCCACTTTTCAGATATGGTCAAAATAATAGTTTGATTTACATATTTATTTCAATATAGCTTAGTTTTTACCCTAACATTTTCTATTATTTTTATATAATTGTACTAAATAAATGTCGCTATATGTATATGATATAAATGATAAAATATGACCGAATTTGTTTGGTGTTATTTGCGTCCTTCTTCCTAAGATACTTTTATCTATCTAATATTAAGGTCTGACGGTCACAAACTTGTTTAAGATGGTTTCAAACACAGGTGTTTGACATTGTTTTGACACTGTTTTGTAAGTTTCTTTTTATATCAAATAAAGAGCTCAGTCTTTACATAGACTTGTTGAAATCTTCATACTATCCTTTGCTACCCGATTTATTTTCCTTTTTTCAAGTTTCATGAATTTAAGTTTTGTTCATTACAAAAATGACTTTTTGCTTGAAACACCAGTCTCTGGTTTTCATGACCCTGAGATAAAAACCTTTTGAAAGCATTGTGGGAAAAGGAGAAAACGATGGTAACCGGCATTTTCTCCTTTTCTCACGTTTTCTGCCCTGCTGGAAACAAATTTCAATTTTTGAGTTACGTTTATTTTGTTGTCTTCAAGAGCTTTGAATTTGGACCTGTCTAAAATTTTGACGATTTGGTAAAGGGTTAAAAGGGTTTAAAAGTGTTGCTAAAGCCTTTAGCGGTTTGCTCAGTAAGTTTCAAAAGTTCGCGCGTTTGTTGCGTAAATATTTGAAAAGAGGTAAATAAAAGACGTAGATTTAATTCAGCCTGTGTGTTTTTCTTTCAATCGTCTTATGCTCCAGTTTATTCGATTTTTATTTAAACTGACCTGAAAAAAAAAGGGCTAGAGAACTGCATTGATTTCTTCTCTAAATACATGTACCTGGGTGAGATGATCGAACAAATGCATGAAAACTTGCATACATGTATAACAAAAACATTACGTAGAGTTTCCATTACTTAAGAAAAAGCAAGAAAAAAAGTGGGCCGTTTCGGTTTTGGGACGTTTTGGTATTGAGCCGTTTTGGAAGTGGCCGTTTTGGGAGTGGGCCGTTTTGACCCCAATTCGAAGTTTATAGCCTGGTTATTTGATCATGACAGCACCCCAGAGAAATGTGAATCAATTATCCTATAGATCTGATATAAGATCAGACTTTTTTTATGAGATTATTTTTAAGGATTTAAAGTCAAGTTTAACAAGATTTTGTATAAGGAATTCCACAATTTGCCCCCCCCCCCGCTCTCTTTAGCTTTTTTACTTTCAAATGCGTGATGATTAATGCCATTTCAAAAGTATTTTATGGCGACAGCTCACATATTCAACTTTCCTCGCTATTTTCAATCTGATCACATGTATTTTCTCTCTTTCATGTGTTTTCAAAAGTCAATAATTTAAAACTTTTTCCTATGTGGAGAACTATATGACTTCACAAACTTTTAAAAAAAGCAACTTCATAAAATAAATCAAATGTAGCTCAAGTGATATTCTTTACTTTAAAAGAGTAGAAAACATTGTAGAAAAACGAAACAATGCTGGCTGTTGGAATTTCTCCCTTTCTCACAATGTTTACATAAGCTTTTATTCAGGACCAGTAAAATTCGGGAGTGTGCTGTACGAGTCACATCGATACTCCCCAAGTGCAAATTGTTTTCTGCTGATTTCAGTCACATATTGATATTGCAACGTCAATTTTTGTTAACGAAAAGAATTTCGACACATAAAATAAAACCGATTCGGCCAAGAATCAGACTGCTTGTTATGTGCAGTTTGTTATTGATCTATTGACTGATTTCTTGTGCATTTTATTTTTGGTCTGTTATCATAATTATTATAATGATCCAATAGTACAACAGTCTCAATCTTCTTTAGAAATAAAGAATAGATAAAAAAGAAAATAAACAAATTAATGCTAACATGCTAACAAGCAAAAAAAAAAAAAAAAAAAATGAAATTACTTTCTGGAAAAAAAAAAAACGATTATATTTGGGAGATAACAGTTTTTACAAATTTCTTAAAAGTTTTCACTGATGCAAATAATATACACGTACATGTATAAAAGTAATAAATACAATCATTATATTTTGGACAATGTGTAAAAAAAGGACCCAGGTTTAACAAAACAATAGACAAGGTTGTAATGTCATCTGTTCTTTTCTTCCCTTTATCCGTTGCTTAATCTTTTCACCCAGTCTTAAAATCTCACTTAGCTCACAGCAATTTTTATACAAAAATTAACGATAGTGTTGTTTTTAAACTAAAATGGACGCAAGATCTCAATGTAACAAATGTAAACGAATACTTTTATCGTAATCAGAACAAAACAGAGAATACTTCTTTATAGATTTTTTTATTACAATTTATTTTTATATTATTTAGCGCCAAAAACGACGAAAGAGCAAATTTCTTAAATCTTTCTAAAGAAATAAGAAGGAGAATGGGTCAGTAACTTTAAATCAAAGTGGACGCAATTTCCCATTTTGCTATAGTAATAAAAATTATATTGAAGTGAAGAAGAGATATTACAGAATAATTCAAGACGTTATAGATTTTAATCATTTTAGAATAAAAACGTGTATTAGTCGATCAAAAAAATTTCCCTTCTGAAATTCTATATGACATGCCGTTATCGGAAATCCTTTCGGACCAGCCCTGCGTTCAGTTAAAGCGAACGGTACAAAACGTTTTGTAACGTTTGCAAACGTTCGCTACTGAACAGTCTGTTCGCCGCTTACGTTTGCAAATAATTGCAAACGCTTTTTTCATGGTGGTACGCCGAGCTAACAAAGATGGCTGACGAACGGTCAGCCTAAAACAGAGTATTGTGGGCAAAGGAGAAAATACTGGTTACCAGCTTTTTCTCCTTTTTCCACAATGCTTTCTTAAGGCTTCATTCTCAGGGCTGTCAAAAGGAAGGATTGAGTGTTAATGGGTTAAATCACTGGCTTACATACCCATCTGGTTTCTAAATTGATAGTAAAAGCTGTTCTCTTACATCCTGTACATAAAGGTTTGTTACATATTATCATCAGTATCATAGCTTTACTAATAAGGTCCTTTTTTATTTGATCATAATGCTGGTCAACAGAAAAGGTTGTCCTGAACCAAATTTCAATTTTTCAGCCTACAATTTTGTCATTCGGTAAAGAGTTAAACTTCCAAAGGGACAAATCATGTGTCCCTATTTGGGGTATTATCCTTGACACCAGACTTTATTCCCAAAGCGTGAAATAATGACTTGTATGTAGTCATGATGAATTAATAACTTATCATCAAGCAATTACTAAAGATATCAAACATGAAACCTAAAGACCTTATTAGGAACTTCTACACAGTTTGGAAAAGTGGCAAAGGCCAGCTTATGAGTTACCTTGGCAGGGACAAAACAGTTTTTCCACTCCTCTCTTTCACATTAATGAAATTAAGTTATCTGAGGAAAAAAATTCCACACAACAAATCATGCACAAATTAGCCTAATTGCTGTTTTAAAACTCATCCGACTATCTAAATTTCCAATTGACCTCTACAAGTCTACTACTACTGACCAGTATTGACCACTTACGGATTATCACAGGTTCTATCCTCTTCTAGATGCCAGTATTTTATAGAATACCAATCGATAAGACACTGCACAGAACCAGCCTAGCCCTAGTAAAACCCAAAAGGTACACAAATGGATGAATTGTTGTCATTGTAAGACTGAAACAGTGTTGACACTAATGTAAACACCAGAAAATAGTCAACATCAAATTATTCTTGAAGGTTTCAAATTCATATTTTGTGGCACTGCATGAGTTGACCTTACTTTCTTGTGTACAATCATTATTTTGTTGACTTGTTTCTTATGAAGACACAAGGTAAATTTTCATTTATCTTAAGGAAGAAAGGTACATTCAATATTCATGAATTACACATGGTCTAAGTCTTGGAAATTACTGAACATATCACTTAGTTTTCACCTTTCAGACTATTACAAAACATTTTTTGAGTCCAGGAATGAAACCAAGAACATTCTTATGAGAAGAAAAGAAGAAATCATTGTACCTGAACAATCAAATTATTGTTACTAGGTTGATTTTGTATTTCATTTAAATTAATAGTTTGAAGTTGTGTGGTAATTGAGAGGAACCTTGAAAGGATTCAATGTGTTAAGAGTTATGGAAAGGACAATGCACTTTCAGTAAGAACTTACATACAAAATACCAGTTTCTTTACCCTAAGAGGACTAGAGCTGTGTTTTTTTTAACTAAACCATACTAGTTTCAAAACAATGCATGCTTTATACCTCAGAGTGGGGACAGTCTGTATAGTATGTAACAGGTGTACTGGTAGAGTAAGATCAGACTGCCTAACATAGTAAAATTCCATTCTTATAGGCACACTGTTTTAGATTTGAATTGTTTGCAGTCTATATGACTATACTAACCATATAAAAGTTTAGAAATTGTTGTACTTAGGCTAGAATTGTAAAATGCTACTGTAAAAATCAAAACTTTAATGTCTGAGTACAGAAGTTTCAATCTTTTAAAACAGTCTTGCATAATGATGAATAATGATGAATTTAGAAATGCTTAAAATTCTATAGAAAAGAAAGATAGAGTCATCATATTTAGTGTATCTATAAGCTCACAGTCATGTTTACAAACCTAGGCTGAGCTGTTAATATTTTCAATCTTATTAAAGGAATGTCTCAGACAAAAAGCACCTCAGCCAGTTGGATTTAAGTGGTTTCAAAAGCTTTTTTCTGGGCATCTTTCAAAATGGGATGATATAGCCACACTTACCTTGTATCCTTAATGGTGTTATAAGATGGGGGGAAATGACTTAACTTTTTACCACACAATGAAATTTTGGACATGTCCAAACTGAAAGCATTTGCAGACGACAATTCTAATGTCGCTCAAATGATGGAATATGTCTTCAATAGGGTAGAAAACATTGTGGGAAAAGGAGAAAATGCTGGTTATCAGCATATTCTCCATTTCCCACTTTGTTTTCAAAGGGCTTCTTTCACACAGTTGTTAACTCGGGACTGTGTGGTAAAGAGATAAGTAAGAGTGAAAACTGAAAATCTGTTGGTCTACCAATGTTTTCAAAAATTTAACAGCTACATTTTGTGAGGCTGACAGAAATGTTGGATAAAGTTTAACTTTGCAGGCCAATGTTAGATCCACATTTGATTAACTAAAAGATGTTTACTGTCACTTTCAACATTATTTCTGTCATATGACTGCTACAGCTAGCTTATTGATGTATGTATGGGTTTAAGTAGTACATGTACTAGGCTAGGGCTCTGCATTGTCTTGCCCAAGGACACTCTTGCAAAAAAGCATTGTGCATCCAATGAGGCTGGGCCATCACGTAACAAGACCTACACTTTACTGGTGAGCCATGCAGGACCCCAGATCCACATTAGATGGGAGTTAATTTTTGTAAGATTGTTCAGGTTAGACTATGTCAACCATCTATGCATAAGTTACTTCCTGTTTTTTAAGCAAATATAGTAATCGAATTGATGTCATTTCATCGTTCATTCCTTTCCCATATGACAAGTTTTAAGCACTTTAACTCTTTCACTGCTAAACAAATAAGTTGCATTGTCTCAAAGGCTAAAAATACATTCCTTCTGCAAGATCAAGAAACAATTCAGTCATGAATCTACAATGAAGCAGGGAACAGTGGAGATCAGAGATCAGAAACAATTCAGTCATGAATCTACAATGAAGCAGGGAACAGTGGAGATCAGAGATCAGAATGCATTATCAGTGCAGACTGATCTTGATACACACTGTCCATCAAAGCTTCAGGTGTTGCCCATAAAAGTTAAAAGATACCTGTACATGAACTGAAGTTCACTCATATAATTGAAAACACTACCGGTATTTGAACAAGAGAAAATACCTAGAAAAAAATATGGCTTACCAGAATTCTGTCTCTGTCCTATAATGCTTTGAATTGCCTATTTCCTTAAAATACTGCCTTCCAGAATTTTGTGTTTGTCTCATAATGCTTTCAGTTGCCTATTTCCTTCAGGATTATTAACACAGAGTGTTTGGTATTTATACTTTTAAGTGTTAAAAATAAACCCCAATCAAAATTTTCTCCAGATCCAGCTTTCAGATGCCATGACCAGACATGGATATGTTGTAAACTGGTCTATCCCACAGATTGATTTTAATTGTTTGTATAAGGGGATACTTATACCGTCTTGCTATAGAACTAGCTTTGGTAGCAATGTGGTCGACCACTTGACTTGGGACCTGAAGATTCTGGGTTCAATCCCAGCCTAGGGGGGCTATTTAGCAGAGCTGTTACAGATATATATATATATAGATGTAAGGCATGGTTTATGGGTCATGTCTTTGTATCATGGGTTGTGGGATCTTTTTTTTCCAGGGGGCAGGGAGATAATAAACGCTATATTTGGAAGTATTTCGAGATGTACAATGCATGTATTGACTTCACTTTACTTTATTTTTGTTTTTACAAAAAAAGTTATAGATATCATTGTGGGACATTACACTGTGGGTCAATGACCCACAAGGCTATATACAGTATTTATATTTCTGTATTGTGGGTCATATCCCACAATCCGTTCTGACGTGAATATACAATATATATTTGGGGAACGTGGGTCATATCCCACAATCCGTTCTGACGTGAATATACAATATATATTTGGGGAACGTGGGTCATATCCCACAATCCGTTCTGACGTGAATATACAATATATATTTGGGGAACGTGGGTCATATCCCACAATCCGTTCTAATGTGAATATGCAATATATAAAATATATATTTGGGGAATGTGGGTCATATCCCACAACCCATCTCATTAACCCATTTGTGCATAGCGTCCTATTTGTTGGACATAGGCAAAAGTGCAATCCCAGAAGAAACGCGGTGTCTCATCAGGGTTTACACGGTTTGCTCGAAAGGAACGCCAATATACATGTATGTTAAGCTAATGAGATTAATATCAACCTGGCACCCTAAAAATGTTAAATCGTAAAATGGACAAACAACACACAAGAATGGAAGCGTCCACTCGGCAAAAATAAGGTAATGTGTATATACATATGTATACATGTACATAATTATGTAACGTTCATGGAACGTTAATATGCAAATTCAGTAAAACCATTTCTCCTTGAAATGGAACAGGCGGTCTATATATAGCAGATAAACACCTCTCGGTGCGAGCTTAAACTTTGCATCGACGGGGTATGTTCTTGCTGGAGGGGCCTTGACCATGTTACAATTAAATCGTTGTTTAAACTATTTAGAGATGCTCGAGCACCCAACTATTAATCTAACCTAACTGCTACCTCGAAGCCGGTGTAATGCAGAGAAATGACCCCCCGTACAAAATGACCCCCGGGTCATTTTACTACGTAGAGGAATGACCCGGGTCATTATTCTACGTAGAGAAATGACCCCAGACCGTAGAAAAAAGGGGTTTCAAGACAGTTCCCCGACACAAGTTTTGGAGACAGTTCCCCGACAGATCTGGAGACAGTTCCTCGACACTTTTGAAGACAGTTCCCCCGACACTTTTGTTCAATGTCGAACAATAAAATAAATTTTATCGTACATAAAAAGGAATTTTTGATGGAGGATTTTATGGATAAGTGATCTTTTGTGACGAATTTAAGTCTTTGTACATGAGATTGGCGATCGAGTACCTACATTTGATCAGACTGGTAAAGTCTATTACCTAGTTTGATGGAGCAATTTGACAGGCTATCGTACAAAATATCAAGACATTATCGAAATACGTGTACATTCTCCCAAATTCTAAATACATAGAAACAGAGAACTACAATGTACATGTATAATTGTTCGACTTTACAAGATAAAGAACAGGTATTTCCCTCAGTAACCCCCACCACCACCGCCCTCTCTACTGTAGGCCTATTACATGTATTATGAAACAGGGAAAAGCAGATAACTACAAATTATTTAAAGACTTTATAGAATCAAAACAAAATACTCTCTATTCTTTTATCAACTTTGATGCTGGCTAAAAGTGCCCTTAAAACTCTCCCATGTTCAATACAGTCGTGATTCGTTGTGAATTCATCCACGAGAAAATAGAGCTACCCGTCATTTTATATATATATCAATCTTCTTCACAGGGTACAGATAATTCGATCACAACATCAATTATCCACGAATATTTCAATTTCTCATGATTATGAAATATAATTGTGTTAATTCTACAGCATAAAAGGTAATTTTCCATGAAATAAAAGTGTCGGGGAACTGTCTTCAAAAGTGTCAGGGAACTGTCTCCAAAACTTGTGTCGGGGAACTGTCTTGTCGGAGAACTGTCTTGTTCCCGAAAAAGGGCCCCCTCTAGCTGTAGTAGATAACCCCCTCATGAAGAGAAAGGACCCCCGTAGAGAAATTACCCCCTTTTTTTTCCTTGCGGCATTGTTATTGCTGCTGATGCTGATACTACTACTATTACAACTACTACTACTACCATTACTACAACTACTACTCGTATTCTATTACCCCCCTTTCTTGCCTTAACAGTGTTGTTGCTTCTGATGTTTCTACTACTACTTCTACTAATACAGCTGCTGCTGCTGCAACTACTTCTTCTACTATTTCTTCAACTACTACTGCTTAGTAAGATGGTTAAGATAATGAAATGGAATCCGAATATGAAGAATGTGCTCTATCAGTAGGTACACATTTATATAGGTGTGTAGAGGCCAATAGAGACTTTGTTGATAGCATGGGCCCTAACATTAAAATTTGTCGTGATAAAAATACAAACGTCGTCATGACGTCCCCATAAACTGCCCCGCTTCCGACACCCTTATCCATCTCCAGAGCTTGTAGAATCTGACAAGATACCGCGCTGAAATTTTGTAAACTTGTGCAAAAGATATAATGTTCACAGCTCCTGAAATTGTTTATTTCTGCCTTAACTACTATGAAAGTTATAACAAAAGTCTACGTAATTCTGGGACAACTTTCATACTTCTTCTATATGTACTATTGCTAATACTGCCACCACTATTTCTACTACTACTACCTGCCAATGTCACTGACTTTTTCTTGATATTGCAAGTATATTTCGAATGATCATAATGAAACATATCTTAAAATGTATAAAGTTTTTAGACCAACTCTATGACGAAATTTCGTCAAAATCGGTTGATGGACAAAAATTTCTCCATTCACTTCCACTGTAAGAAATACGCAGAATTTGCCCATATACCCAATTGTAACAATCCTTGAAATGGGGGGAGGGGGTGCGTTATGGGTGAATTCTGTACCCAATGTCGGATCCTAATTAAATTTCGTCATAGAGTTCGTCTAAAACGCTGTAAAGCAATGCCACTTTCAATCCAAGATGACTGCTTTTGGCTAAATCAAAACGCAAACAATATTCAATATTTTAACATAGTTTACTGATTTCATTATTTAATGTTATCAAGGTTCAATGCATAACAAGTGATAACTAAACAGTAAATATCTCCAAGTCAATGTTTCTCATGATACAATCATACACCCAGTATATTTGTTACATACACATCATAAACCTTTGATGTTTTCGATGTTTTGAAAATAAGCATTGTTTGTGAGACATATATGTCCCCCTCATATGCTTGGTCACTGTGACCTTGACCTTTGACATAATCATCTAAAAGTCAAAAAAAAAAAAATCTATTAACCCTTTCCCAAACAATCCTTGGTTTTTACGGATCAGGGATAGAAACCTTTTGAAAACATTGTCAGAAAAGGAGAAAATGCTGGTAACCAGCATTTTTTCCTTTTCCCACAATGCTTTCTACCCTAATGGAAACAAATTTCAATTTTTGATTTATGCTTAGTTTGTTGTCTGCAAGTGCTTTCAATTTGGACGTGTCTAAAATGTTGGGATTATTTCTGGATAACCCTTGTAGTTTGTGTCATAACATTAATGAAGCTTACTGTAAAGTTTGATCAGATGTTGAACTTTACTCTTAATTTGATGGATATTTCTGTTTTTGAAGGTGGCAAACTTATTAATCACAATTCTGGCTTCTTTATTTTCTGGGATGGTTTTCCTGTTTATATGTTCCTTAAATTCTTTTGAGAGAAGACATTCTTCTTATCTAGGCCATCTCTGGCGTTTTGAACTTGGTCTGCAAATTTCCTCAGATTCTGCTTCTGATGCACTGTAATCTTCATCATCACCTGAAGTAAATCATTTGCATCTACTAAAGAGCAAAATATCATATTTAGAATTAATCAAAACACAAGAGGCTGAAATTCATCTTTTGTTTTCAGTTTGCCTCTTGTCTTGGACAATTGAATATTGTTACGGGAGACCACTCCTTCCTGCATGGCATATACTCCCGATTTAAATACAATACCTGGCTACTGCGTCAGGGAGATATCTCTTTGGCTCAGTGGTTAGGGTATTGGCTTTGCGTCCGGGAGTTCGGAGTTCGAATCCCGCTCCGATCCTTATTTCTGCCATGCATTTATTCATTTGTTTCTTTGTTACGGACTTCGTTCGTAAGATGGGGGCTCGTCCGGGATTGGCCATTGAGCCATTAATCCCATTTGTTGTCCAAAATCGGACTTCCTGCCTAATAAGGCTTTGAGTCATCAATAAATGATGACTTTAAGAAGGGGTGTGTTACGGGAGACCACTCCTTCCTGCATGGCATATACTCCCGATTTAAATACAATACCTGGCTACTGCGTCAGGGAGATATCTCTTTGGCTCAGTGGTTAGGGTATTGGCTTTGCGTCCGGGAGTTCGGAGTTCGAATCCCGCTCCGATCCTTATTTCTGCCATGCATTTATTCATTTGTTTCTTTGTTACGGACTTCGTTCGTAAGAATATCAAAGTTATACAAGAGCACTGCAAAGCGTAGCAATATGCGCCCAAGGGTATTGAAATGTGAGGATTTTTTTGTTATATAATGAATTTCTGATATCAATCATTATAGATACATTTAACAAAAATAGTTACCATTTACATAAAGCGGCTCAAAAGATACAGAGTGGACACAAACTGTTCTTACTTTACACCAGTATGAAATTTGACCTCAACTCTTTACTACACAATCCCGACTTTTAACAACCCAGACAAAGAAAGCCTTTGGAAACACTGTGGGAAAAAGAGAAAATGGTGGTAACCAGCATTTTCTCCTTTTTCCACAATGTTTTCTACCCTTTCCTAATCAAATTTCAAAGTTCGATACACATTTATTTTGTCATCTGCAAATGATTTCAATTTGGACTAGTCCAAAATTTTGTCATTTGGTAATGAGTTAAAGGGTAACCTTGACCTTGAACCGAATCATCTGAAACCGATGCTCTGCACATCCTCTCAGTTTGGTTAATATTTCTGCCAAATAGTTTTTATCTGTTCAAGCAGTTCAAGAGATACAGAGCTGACACAAAATACGCTAACTTTACACTAATTAAGATACTTGACCTTCAAATGTGACCTTGACCTTGAACCTAGCCAAACAACGCTCTGCACATCCTCTCATTTTGATTGATATTTCTGCCAAATTGTTTCAATTTCCATGATGCGGTTCAAAAGATACAGAGCAGACACAAAATTGCAAATGGACTGACAGACAGACGAACAACCAAAGGCATAACATAATTCTGCCCTTTGGGGGTATGATAAATATGAATGATTTTGTAGCATAGCTTTAACTGTCTACAGCCACACTTAACCATTTTCCTGTTTTGAATTTCTGAATAATTTTGACTCCTCATAAACATTCAATAACATACCTCTTACAATATAGCCTGAACCTCGTAAACTTTTTCAGGGTAGATAGTTAACCTTAAGCTAAAAGATCCTATAGGCAAACAGAGTAGACCCTGTAGGAGATGTCTGATCAGGGTCTATTCTGTTACCAGAGTAATGCTTCTAACATACAGAACTTTTCACAAAATCTATCTACCTAGGAAGTTTCAAATTGATAATCCTTGAGTATTTGTGCTATGTTCCGGACATACTGAAGTATCAAAAATAACAAAGGGCAACGACTCCTAAATCATGCAAGATAGAGAGATAGGATCTGTCAAATAGTTTACATACTTGATACAATCAGTCTTTTTCTACTAACTGCATTCTTCCAGGTACTTGGTACAACTGTACTTGAGAGTTGAGACTATGGTGTTCCTGGATTATAAAAAGAGTTATTTTTATAATAGTTATATTCATAACAAACTGACTGAGAAACCGGTAATTAAAGTAACTTGATCTGTCCCAATATGTTCCTGGTTTCATACATGAGGCCCTGATTCTGCTCACCTAAGAACCAGTTATTAATTGTGTGACATTACATGTCACACTGTCTTATATAAATATTATTCTAACATGACACGCGACTTTGGCTCTATAAACACAGTGCAAGGAAAACATGGTAAAATCTGCAACAATCCATGTAGAGTGACGTCATTCAATGAGTGAGTTATTCAATGGAACGTAATCTTCATCCGCGTTTTTACTCCAAGTTTGAACTTGTTTGCATTTCACTAAGAATTGGCCTTGTTAGAATCGAAATAATCTTCTTTCTACCGTGGTATATCGTTCAATAAACCACAATGTGAGCTATGCTATCGCCCTCGTGGATTATTTATTGCGCCGCATAACTCACAACTGTGATTTATTGAACGATATACCATGGTAGAAAGAAGATTATTTCTTAAACATTCTTAAATATTAAATACTGGCATTTTATAGGTCAAAATATTGAACACTGGCGTTTAATGGGTCAAAATATTGAATACTGGCGTTTTATGGGTCAAAATATTGAATACTGGCGTTTTATGGGTCAAAATATTGAAGATTGGCGTTTAATGGGTCAAAATATTGAACATATGTGTTTAATGGATCAAAATATTGAACACTGGTTTAACTCTTTACCAAACGACAAAATGTTGGACTAGTCCAAATTGAAAGCATTTGCAGACGACAAAATAAATGTGAATCAAAAACTGAATGTTGATTTTGGAAGGGTAGAAAACATTGTGGAAAAAGGAGAAAATGCTGGTTACCAGCATTTTCTCCTTTTCCCTCAATGTTTTCAAAAGGCTTTTTTCCCAGGGTTGTTAAAAGTCGGGATTGTGTGGTAATGGGTTAATGGGTCAAAATATTGAATACTGGAGTTTTGTGGGTCAAAATATTGATAGCCCACAAACCACCAACAATTCAATTTAGGTTTTGATGAGATTCAAATATTGAATACTGGTATTTTATGGGTCAAAATTTTTATAACCCACAAACCACCAACAATTCAGTTTAGGTTTTGATGAAATTTAAATATTGAACATTGGCATTTTATGGGTCAAAACATTGAATACTGGCATTTTATGTGTCAAAATATTGAATACTGGTGTTTGTTTGTTTGTATTGTTGCGCAGCATCCCAGTCAGCACATTTTTTGGCCATGTTGGGATGGAGACCACTGCTTCCTGGGTACTTCAGTTACTTTCCAGTACTAAGGGAAGTAAATGTGTCTTGCTCAAGGACACAATACAGTGCTCATACAATTATAGACATAAAAGATAATGGTACTCACCTTTTTTCAGTACTGCTATGACCTGTCCCATCAGCAACTGAAACCACAAAAAACATTACATAAAACATTCCAAACTAGAGGCGGGTTTCTATCACAAAAACCAATACCCACGCCCCTTCCTGCTCATCTCCAAACAATTCTTTTTTTTACGAGTAGCAATCATACTATTACTAAAGGTGATTGATTTGTTTGTTTATTTGGAGTTTAAAGTCTCTGTTGACACATTTTTAGCTCACCTGGCACAAAATGCCAGGATGTGCTATTGTGATGGGGCTAAGTCCTTTGTCTGTTGTCGTGTGTTGTCAACATTTTCTTTAAATGACATCTCCTCTGAAACTACTGGCCAGAATTTCACAAAACTTTATCAGAAGCATCCTTGGGGTGTGGGGAACAAACAATACAGAACAGAATTTTGATTTTGGCATTTGGTTGCCAGATTTCAGTTTTATTTGGTAGAATTAGTCATCTGGTAAGATGGTCCCTGTATGTGTGATTGGTCAAAAAGATATCACACATCCATACTTTTACACCTAATTTGGCAATTAACCCTTTACCAGACAACAAACTTTTAGCCTTGTCCAAATTGAAAGCATTTGCAGACAAAGATTTCAATGTGGGTAAGATTGAGCATTTTTTCTTTGATCAGGTAGAAAATATCGTGGGAAAAGGAAAAAAATGCTAATTACCAGAATTTTCTTTTTTCCGCAAATTGTTTTCAAAAGGCTCCTTTCTCAGGTTCGTTTAGAGTCAGCATTGAGTGGTAAAGGGTTATCAATATTTTAACAATTTCAACTTTCACTAGTCTTCACACATCATACTTGTGCCAGGTAGACAGGTTGACCCATCACATATTATAAATTACCATTTATGAACGATTCTCCTTTTCCCATCATAATTTCTACCCGATTCATTAATAATTTTTCTCATTTTTAAAACAGCGTTTACGTAATCGCTGTTTTAATATTATTTATAATATCAATCCTACAAAGAAATAAAACAGGTTTACAACTAAAACTCTGTGGTAGAATTCTTATGAAATTACAAAAAAAAATCTCCTATTCCAAAAATGCTTACTACCGGTATTTTAATATTGGATTATTTCATGATTTCTTTTTATTAAATCAAACAGTTCCACATATGTTTACAACTAAGAGGTACAGTATTTCTAATTAAAGCAATATCTTTTTTTCCCCCCAACTGCTCAATTTCCTACATTTTTTTTTCCTGCTAAAGTGCAAAACATTCAAAATTTATTCTTACTCTGAATTTCTGATTAACAACCTCTTTTATTTTTGGGTTTAAATTAAAAATTCCAATTTGGTCTAGGCAGATTCTGGATCTGCCTAGCCAAACTGGAATCCTAATTTGGTCTAGGCAGATCTGGAATCCGTCTAGACCAAAGTAGAATTCTAATTTGGTCTGGACCAAAATAGAATTCTAATTTGGTCTAGGCAGATTCCGGATCTGCTTAGATTCCAGTTTGGACTACGACAAATATATTATGTGAAATGCTACCTTTGAATATCTCAGTTCATTTCCAGTTGGTAACATAAATTTCCCAGTGGAAGGACACAAAATCAAGTCTGACTGTTCTTCCTGTAAAGATAATTGAGTAATAGTAATTTAATGAAATCATCAAACCAGATGAATCTCAGACAATTTTAAAACAATTCTATTAGACCTTATGCATATGTGCAGCCCTATTTACATATGTAATAAAAATTTAATGAAACATAATGACTCCCCACCCCCCACTATGAGTTTACAAAGGGTACATTCAGCATTTAAAGGGTTACAGTAGCAAGAGTTTTATGCAGTTGACCGCAAGTCCAACTAGAGCTATCACTAAAGGTGATTAATACCCCCTTGCAAATACTTGTCACTAAATAAATAAGCCATCAGAGGAGATGACAAAGTTCCCAATCCTAAGGTTTCAAAAGTCATAGGTTTTATTACTGAAATATCTCAGTCCAATCAGGGGAAACTAGACCTAGATGTTATGCTCAGAGTTCTGCCAAGCATTCTACCTTATGGGGCCAATGGCCCGTCCAAGCCCAAACAGTGGGGCCACTTTTACAACATGGGGCCATGACTGAATTTCGGACATAAATTGAATATAATTATAGACTAGAGACAGAATACCCAATAAAAATCAAACATTTTGTATGATAATTTAGCAGTTAGCTACATGTTTTATTGATTCTTATTAACAAAGAATTTCCTGCGCTTCAAGGGCCAAAGAAAAAGGAAGTATCTCACTTCGGCTTTTTGGGTTGCCCAGAGAGCTTGGTATTTGTCTTAGCCTCTTTTGGCTTTGTTTGACCAAAATAGCTTAGTTTAGATTTACAATTCTTCTTTTGGAAACCGTTATCTGTTTGTGAAAACGAAACACATTGGCTCAAAATTTGGGGAACCCAACTTTAATTAAGTACTAAGCCAATCAGGATTGCCATTACGATCCATAAAACGGCAGCACTCTCTTGCACTCCGGATCATTCACATTCATGTATGGTGAGATTAACGAACGACAACTCTGCTCGCATATGCACACGGTAGTGAAATTGATTCAAACAAAACAGACTTCCGATGAATTTGTCCCTAGTAATCATCATACCTACATTGCATGGCTCGTATTTTTAATGCGCCAGGTGGCCCCTCAGACATATTTTTTTAGGGCCATCTGTAATTTTTTAGCGCCAATGCTCTGTATGCTTATTAACATTTTCAGAAAATTTGATGTTCTTTGCCGAAATAATTTGAGTTAGGGAGCTGTCAAAATAAAGAAAACCTATTTTTACTAATTCAAGGGCCACAACTCAGGTACTATTTCTGTAATTAGGGTGGAAATCGAACTTGACCTTGACTTAGTACCCACAAACATTTTCAGAAAGTTTGGTGAAATTTCGTAGCGCGTTGTTCGAGTAAGAGAGTAGACAAAGTAAAAAAACTTGTTTTTTTTTTAACTGATTCATGGACCGTAACTCAGCTATTCTTTATGCGACTTCACTGGAAATCAAACTTAGCCTAGATTTTATGCCCATATACATTTTCAAGAAGTTTGGTGAAATTTTGTTGAACATTCCTTAAGCTAGAGAACAGACAAAGTAAAACCAACCTATTTTTACTATTTCAAGGGCCATAACTCCAAGACACTTCAACCGATCATCATGAAAATGACAAGTGCACAATGGCATATTATGACAAAGATGTACACAATGTTTGAGAAAGATTCATCAAAAGATGACAAAGTTATGCTCCGGACAAAACAGAATGGACGGACGGACGGAGTGATTCCAGTATACCCCCCACAAATTTTTTGTTGGGGGTATGATAAATCCACTCATCACATTTCGCAGACTGGTATCATGTGACCTGTCAAATTGAGCTCTCAAAAATCTTACATGATGATGACTGTCAACAAACAAAGTACTGACCTGATCCATTTCATCACTTATTAGCTGTGAAGGCAATTTAGAGATGGGTGGTGGAGCTGGAGGCCTGGACCAAGCTTGGCTAGGTGTACAGGTTGGCTATGGGGTTGGAGGTAGGGGCCCTCCAGGTGTGGGCTGGACCTTGGGCCTGTCTGGTTCTTCACAAAACTCCTGGCAGAAACAAATAGGACATTCACCCTTTCATTCATGGACATAATCAACATGCATGAGTAATTATGCCTGATTAGATTTCTTGTTAACAACCTGCATGCCAAAGCCTAAGGAGCAACAAATTACATTAACCCTTTACCAAACGACAAAGTTTTGGAGTATTCTAAATTGAAAGCATTTGCAGATGACAAATTAAATGTGAATCAAAAATTGAAATTCGATTTGGGAAGGGTAGAAAACATTGTTGGAAAAGGAGAAAATGCTGGTTACCAGCATTTTCTCCTTTTCCCACAATGTTTTCAAAAGCTTTTCTTCTCAGGGTCGTTAAAAGTCCCTACTTTTAACGACCTCGAGGAACAATCCTTTCGAAAACATAGCAGGAAAAGAAGAAAATGCTGGTAACCAGCATTTTCTCCTTTTCCCACTATGTTTTCTACTCTTCTTAAGTCCAGTTTCAATTTTTGAGTTGCATTTATTTTGTTGTCTGCCAATGCTTTCAATATGGACAAGTCTAGAAAATTGTCGTTTGGTAAAGAGTTATACCTCTCACTGGCTGGTCTTGTTTTATGCTGTTTGCAAATGTCGTTATCAGTGGTTCTCATACCAGGTTAAAGGTTGATTGAGGCTTTGCAATCTTATCAGAACATGCATCCTCATATAAAATCAAGAGACCCATGGGTCTCAATTGCTCACCTGGGTCACGAGGAATCAGTAATATCATACACATTTTGGACATCAAAAGGCTATTTTATACCAAGTAATACTAGAGTGTAGGCTCATGACCATTTCCACTGACCATTGATTACAGAGATTGGGTTACTAATATTTTTATTTCGGTTGCCATTGCAACCAAATGCCAATTCCTGTAACTTTTTAAAGCAATTATGAAATTGCACAATTTTTTACATAGAGCTTGTGTAATCATTCCTCTCTCGAATGGTGTCACGGTATGCGATCTATCCATTTCTGGAACCCAAACCTTATCTTTAGCCTTAAAATCCAGTTGAAAATGATAGATCCAGGTTTCATCACCTGTAAATCTTTTCAAAACGATGTGAGTCACATTTATCATATTTTCTATAAGTTTCGATGCAAGTCCAACCCGACTTTCTTTCTGCTTCGTCAGTGAGCAAATGGGGCACCCAACGTGCGCAGATCTTATGTAGCCCAAGTCGTTCAAGTAAGATCTTCAAAACACTTGACGAATGAATCCCACTTAATTCTATCTCTTGCATGGTATAACGTGCTGCTTTCGTGCGTCTTCCTCAATTAACGTTTTCACAGTAGCAATGTTCTTTTCCGTCAAAAAGGAAACCGGTCTACCCACCCAAGGGTCATTTTCAATTGACTCCCGACCATCATTAAAACGGCGTAGCCACTTGCAAACTGTAGCATATTTTAAAGCACCATTCCCATAAGCGTTTTGCAAATCAGCATGAATTTCTGTTGGCGAAAACCCGAGCTGTGCTCAATTCTTACAATATGCCCTCTGTTCACAGATTTTTACATCCATATTGAACGCTATATTTTACTATAGTGTATAAAACCATGTGTTGAAAATACCCAGCGCAGCGCGCACATGGACCTCGTACATCACATACTGTGGCATTTCGAGAGAGGAATGATTACGCAAGTTCTGTGTAAAAAATCTTGCAATTTCATAATCACGTTAAAAAGTTGTAGTCTTACTCTACGAACTTAAAAAGTGTCCCTCGTACATTATATATTTGTCTTTTCTTTGCATGCACTGCACGCTTGAGGCGTCATTTTTTACCTGCATTGGTAATTATTTACGTGATTCACGCAAAATCTTACATGAATGGGAACTCTGAAACAGTCATTAGACCATGTGCAATAGTTATTACAAATACAACAATTCATCATCATTGCTAAAACCTGGTCTGAATCGGCCACTAAATCTGGTCTGAATCAGCCATGGTTCGATTAGCCATGTTCCGAATTAGCCAAAGAGATGGTCCGAATCAGCCATGGGCTGAATCAGCCATAATTTGTTTTTTTTTCTTTTTGCAAAACTGAACCTTTTCAATATACAAAAATATGTTTCCTAACAATACTAAGTATGTAGCTGAATACATACATGTTTATAGTTTGACTTCACTGACATTCAACTTGCATTATGAAGTGGTTTGTGGTTTTGGAGTTTACCTTTGCTGCAAAAGTTAAAGTAATAAAGCAACATCCAGCTAATTACTGGTGGAGGAAGACTCAAGAGTGCACAGAGGCACCCAGGTAGAACCACCAACCTACGTCAAGTCAACTTGAAGGCTTGCATCATGAAAGAAGATAATGTTATGGCATATTAAACATGATGGGTACGGCAAATATTTCTCCTCTAGATAATTCAAGAAAGATGCAAGATATAAAAGACTAAAAGACAATGAATTACCTTTGCAAAGTCATTGTTCATATCTATTTTTCTCAAACTCTCTCGTAACTGGAAATCATAAATGATTACATTCAATAAACTGGGCCGCAAAGAATTTGCCACAAAACATGAGTGGCAGCCCCCCTCCCCCTAAAAATATCATTATTTCCCACACTATTTAAAGGTAAATATCAATATTTGGAGAAAAAGGGTAAGTTACTGATTTTCAGTGTCCTAACTACAATCTTAATTTTACAAAATAGTGGTGCAGTCTTCTTCAAGTAAGCTTGAATTGCAATAAAAAAAAATAGAATGTATAATTCACCATAAAAAACAAGAGCCGTCAGAGACGGGTTATGCTCCCCGAACAAGTGCTTGTCATAAAATACATGTATATGAAATTGATAATAAATTCACTTCTTTTATCCTAAAAGAACCAGTTCATGCCCCCCAAAAATTTGAAGTGAAAAGGCAATTACTATCTTAGAGATAGCCAACACAAACTTGTAGAGGGCAATAAGCCCAATGAGCCCCCTTTAAGCTCCCTTTTCCCATCAGACAATATTGCATCATTGAAATAAATACAATGGGTGTGTGGTTTGTGGCATTTTTGAATAATACTTCAAAATTTGGAATTTCATAAAATTTTTAGCAGTCATGTGGTAAATATTGCATAAAACATTTTTTTACATGAAGCCCCTTTTACCCGAGACGCAGCCTGAAATTGAGAAACAGGAAGAGAGGTACCTGGGCATCATTCCAACAAGTTCAGATTTAACAATTTTTTCCATGAAGTCGCCTTTTTCCGTGATGCAACCTCAATTTGAGGAACCAGGAAAGACATATTTGCGCATTTGTAATTCACAGATTGAAAAAAAAAACAAAGGGCACATGTTGAAACTTGTAAAACAAGATATAACCATGAAATTTCATGAAATTTTGACAAAAACTGAACAAGATATTAGTAAAAATTGAAATTTTGCATTAGGGCCCCTTTTTCCTTGTCATTTTACAAGAAACCCCCTTTTTCCATGTGAGAGGGTCAAATTGAAAAACACATAGATAAAGAAACAAGAACACATGGTGAAACTTTGAAAAAAAAAATATAAGCATGAAGTTTAAATTAATGAAATTTTGAGCAAAACTAAATGAAATATTAGTAAAAATTGGAATTTTGCAAGAAACCCCCCTTTTTCCATGACAGAATGTCATCTTAAAAAACGCCAAGATTAAAAATAGCAAGGGCACATGCTAAAACTTTCCATAAACAATATAACCATGAAGTCTCATGATATTCTGACAAAAACTGAATGAGATAATGGCAAAAATTGCAATTTTGTATTAAGCCCCTTTTTTCCCATGACACGGGGTCAAATTGAAAATCCGGGAAAGATATGTCAGCGCCTCACTTCAAAAAGTTCATATATGAAGTTTTATCCAATTTGGTCCAGGGGTTGTGGAGAAATCGCTTCGGCTGACCGACAGACGGACAGACAGAATGTCATCCTAAAAAACGCCAAGATTAGAAATAGCAAGGGCACATGCTAAAACTTTCCATAAACAATATAACCATGAAGTCTCATGATATTCTGACAAAAACTGAATGAGATATTGGCAAAAATTGCAATTTTGCATTAAGCCCCTTTTTTCCATGACACGGGGTCAAACTGAAAATCCGGGAAAGGAATGTCAGCGCCTCACTTCAAAAAGTTCATATATGAAGTTTTATCCAATTTGGTCCAGGGGTTGTGGAGAAATCGCTTCAGACGGACGGACAGACGAAGCGGCAACTATATGCTCGCCCTTCGAGGAGCATAAAAAAAATCCAGTGTTACACGTTACAGACTTGACCTCAGTGTTTCATCCAGGATTTGAAAAAAGTGGGGGATTTTCACAAAACATGGGGGCCATCACAACACAAACTATGACTGAGCTAGTAGAAAATGGCTTTGTGATCTTTACAATCAGCATGCCTGGATAGAGTTGCGGTACTAAAATTGCTGTTTCCAGAGGTGAAATCCTTCAAACAACAGCAAATCATATCACCCTTTTCATACTTTTGTAACCACAGCCAGTCTTTAAGCCTGGAGTAACTCATTACCAAAGGAGAAAATTTTAGGTTTGTCCAAATCGAAAGCATTTGCAGACGACATGATAAAAGCGACTGAAAATTTGAAAATTATTTTGTGAAGGGTAGAAAACATTGTGGGAAAAGGAGAATATGCTGGTTACCAGCATATTCTCCTTTTCCCACAATGTTTTTAAAAGGCTTCTTTCTCAAGAGTCATCAAAAGTAAGGATTGTTTGGAAAAGAGTTAATATTGTTGGAAAACCTACTGCTTATGGCTAACCGATTGCCCCTCGTTAAGACAAACACTATAGATGAGACATCTCCATTGTGAGCAACTTGACGTGAATTCATAATGCCTGGAGTGGACGACACAGGTAGATGACTATGTTTAAAATTACAATTCTTCTGACCATGTAGAAACGTGCTTCTAAGATGCTTATAAGTGAACAATGTTGGTTTACTGCAGATGGTTTACTGGCCTGGGTCACACAAAAAAATAATAAAACTACCTGTGAAGAATGTATTACCTTTGGCCTGCTAAATACTAATATATCATATGCACAGAATTGGCAATGGGTGTAGATAAACAACACTTATTTTGGAAAGGATATTATCATAATTAATGATTTAATCACAATGGAATGACATTGTGAAACAATTTGCACTGTTATTGTGATCAATAAAATAAACTTGCTGCGAAAATAATAGATTAACATGAGGGTCCCAACATGGCAAGGGTCAAGTTATGTTTCAGTGACAGATGTTTCGGTAACAGACGAGTTCGGTAACATAGACTTATCATGTAAATCATTGGATGTTTCTGTAACAAAGCAATTATATTGTCAGGGTTCAATCTAGAATTTTGTCAGAATGGGCCACTGGCCCATCACTATTTTAAAAAAAAAGGGGCCACCAGTATTTTGAGATGGGCCAGCACTTTTTAACGATCAAATAACCAGGATCTTGGCATTTTAAAAGCTCAATTATTACTGATTTAACATACAAAGGAAGTAAATCCAGATAATTTACTGCTTGTGTATGGGGTTAAAAAATTCTTTTGCTGTATACAAAAACCGCAAGTCATGATTTTTTTTTTGCATCGTCACAACGAAGCCAGTGAAATTGAGGCTTTTGTAGCCACTCAGTTTTAAAGTTTTTTGCATATGATTTCCCAGCTTTTTCATCAGCTGATTTTTCACCACTGGTTTCACCCGCTTGTTGCGTTTTTGCTTGTTTGGCGGAATTTCCGCCAGAAAAGAAATCAACGATTCGTTTCTGTGTTTGTATTGCCGACATGTTTTCAACAGCTGGTTCCCATCGCATTCGTTCATGGGCCGTGAATAAATCATTATCCGATTACCAGTAGGTAACGCTCTCCGTGTTGTTGCGACGCTTTGCAATTAAATTTCAATACCGCGGAAAGCGTCTTCTAACACTGACTCGCTAAAAACTCTACTGCTAAAAAAATAATGGTGGCGCACAACGGAATCAGAAAAGCGCCGATGCATTCCATTTTGCGCCGATTAGGCGCACTGGAGTTTCAAAAATGGGCCAAGGACTTTAAAATCGCGCCATTGGCGCAAAAACGCAGCTTAGATTGAACCCTGTATTGTGTTTATGTCAGGTGACACCTATCGTATGACTTAGTTACGTTCAAACCCTTTATTTTTGCACTTTTCACCCAGTTATCCCTTGATAGATAGGCTCAAACCTTTTATTTTTTCACTTTTCACCCTCTTTCGCTTGAAAGATGGGCAACCGACATTGTCAATACATACAGCATGATATGAGGTACACAACAAAAAGTTTCAATGAAACATAGTGGAAATTACAAATTAAAGTTTAGATAACGAAATAAAGCCATGCGTTCAGGGGGAACAAGACAATTCCCCGACAAGACAGTTCCCCGACAAAATTGAAGACAGTTCCCCGACACCTTTGACGACAGTTCCCCGACACTTTTATTATTAGTATAGATCTATGGAATAGTTTTTTTTTTTTTGGTTTGTTTTCTTTAAATATTTTTATAGACATTTATTTCAAATGATGGAAGTAAATTTCAACTTTGGCGGTTATTAATTGCGTATTATGCCCAATTAAGGAGGTCGACATAGTGTGATTAGACTGTTTGTTGCCATGATTGGATGTTTATAATAATGATTGGTTTAATTGACGGGAACCTTTCGAGTTTCCGTTTATTGTGTATGATTGCCATGAAAATTGTCTTTAATGGCATGGTGTTAGGTTCTGGAATGCAATTTTAAGATGTATAACTCGTGTAATGTATGCAGGGTTCGACATTAAGGCACGTCCGAACGACATTGTCTAGCAAAAAATCGGTTCGGGCTAGTAGTGAGTGCGTCCGGCTAGCCCGAATGGTCTAGTGCAAAAATCGAGACAGTAAGTTAAGTATCAGTTTAGATGCTTGGCATAAGTGACGATAATTGACCTAACATGATGTTCCTCGAAAAAGATCGCTTACATGATTTGTGTTTTTGTCCAACAAGCGACAATTTAGTTACAAATTCTACAGGAAGCCCATCGCACATGCGCGGTAGTCAATATTTTCAGTGGAAAAACCAACTCGAGCCGAAAATAGATTAGTAGACTGGAGTCTACGCGCTATTTTTTCTTCAAGGATATGTCTTAAATTTAACCTGATTTTCATAATTTTGTCAGAGTATTTGATTTTTAAGCAAGAATTTCCTATGTCTAGCTCTTTTTCTTGGAATATACCGAAGTTTCATTTTGACGACAACCGAAAATGAGTCGCCAGGATGTTTACATAGACAACGGAGCAGACGAGTGTGGAAAATGCCAAGCTTGCGTCAATTCAAAATAAAATCTGATCCTTGAGAAGCAGAGTCATAATACAAAGCTAAAAACAAATTGATTGAAACAAAAATAGATCTAGATAAAAGTGTTCCAACTCATGCATATTGTTGCGTAAATCATGTAATAGAATTGAAATTCACGTAACAAATTTTGGTTACACGCGAGACGTCATGTAAGATAAAAAAAAGTAAATGAATCCATTATCCGCTTAACTTGTGCAAAATGACAGGTTTTGATGTTACTTGCTACCCTTATTGATAATTTTTGTCAAATCATGTGGGAAAAACCTGTCTATAAATTAACACACATGAAAAATGCTCATTGCAAAAAGCACGGAAACCCATGACACAACACAATGTTCCTTTTGACATTGTCCTATAAGAGTCACTTCAGACTGTCTATCAGCTTTTTAATGGCTTTTAAACAGTAAATTTCCATAAATATCTTAATAGATATCAGGGTTCGCTCTGGGTCTAAAAAAGTTGTCGCCAGCTCTTTCGCCAAAGGAAAAAAGTTGGGGCCAATCTGTGGACAGTTGGGGCCAAATTTTCAGGAGTTGGGGCCAGATGAGTATCATAATGCAGCATGCTGGACAAAATTTTAGACTGGTCGGAATTGTAAGGAGTTGTAGTCCATTCATAATGTATAAAAATGTATGTTAAGGGGTAGATAACTTTGTTAGAAAATGAGAATTATCTATGAAAAAGAAAAAGTAACACTTTCTCAGGGTCATATGAACAAGGTTTTTCATTTTTTTTTTTGCCTGTTTGATAATTGATTCTTTCTTCATGACAGAGCAGCCAGTGGTGAAACCCTAAACCCTAACTTACTGACATTGTAGACACATTTTACATAGCATAACTTTTTTGCAAGCATCGTATTTGAGAAAGCTAGAAAAATCAGGGTCAGAAAGCCAATAGTTCTTAAATAATCGTTTTGCAACTTTCGAAGGCATGCCGAGTTGACTAGATTCACTTTCATAATGGGAGGCATCGGCTTTACTTTTTCTCACAGACATTAACGCAGCGATCCATTTTTACATAGAAAGAAAGAGCTAAAAAGTTACCTATTTATAACCTATCAAATTGACAGCATTTGCAGCAGGCAAATACCGGTAGATAACCGCTCAAAGTCTGTAACTAATGTTTAAAGATACATGTATATAAAAAAATATATAGTCTGTTAAATGTAGAAAAGCTTACTTCCAGCATTTTCTCATATTGCCACGATGTTTTCAACTTTCTATTGATAAGTTAGACCCAGTTTCAGAGGGCAAGAGACATCGAAAATACAGCTGTCTGATTAGCGTTTGTCTTTGATTAATATCGGATAAATCGTAATTAAAACCATCATTCAACAAGTAAATCTAACACCTGATTTACTTTCAAAGCCTTGTAGATTTGCGGTTCGCAGCCCAATCAAGGGAATACTATAAAATCAACAGAATACTTAGATCTATCTAGAATAAAATACATTAACTTTTTTTTACATTTTATGTTATAGAACTTTAGTGTCATAGAATATATTCGATTTCATCCAAACGTTGTTGCAGTGACGAGCTACCATTTTGAAGTTGAATCATGTGACTTCGCTAAATTCGCCGAAAGCCTTGTAACGTGATACTACATTGGCGCCAAATTAGTCACATGATTTGAAAATATTGCCACATGATCTAAATGATCTAAGTACGTCATCATATTTGTTCGTTTGGAAAACTGCGAGTAGAGTCTAATAACTAATAAGGAGTAAATGGTTATAAGCAAGTAGGTACCGATTCCATGGTTTTTAAAACTGGGATATTTCAATCCATTTAAAACTTTGGAAATAAAAGTTGACGAAGATTGACCGATATCCGGGGTGGTACTTTACTTTCATATAGGTAGTTACTAAATTTAGCAAACTGTGTTTCAAAAATAGAGGTCCGACAAACACCGATAGGCGGCGCTGATATTTGTCAATAATAGGGGATTATCCCATGGTGTCGTAAAGTTAATTAACAATGACTTGTCAATCAGACTCTCGGTATGTTGTAAACTAATTAAACTCGCTGATTGGGCCCTAACTGTCAATCGGGTACGGCACACGCTGATATGGTAGATTACACACAGGACGCTTTGACGATATATGCGAGGCGATTTCCCGATTTTTTTCAGTCGACTTGGACTTCGCTTTTCTTGGCGAAATGCGCGAAGTTTTTTGAAATCCAGCAACTTCTTCGCCCAATCGCAAGCTTAGCTCGCAAACGCTTACGACAATGAATTTCAAAAGAATTTCTTTTTGGGGCCAGCTTGTAAAAACTTGTCGCCACGCATTTTCGCCAAATGAAAAAATCTTGCGCCAAATTTTAATTTTTGTCGCAAATGGCGACAATGGCGATCGGCAGCGTGAACCCTGGATATACTTTTATGGTGCAAAACATCATTAAATGATTACTTCATTTCTCGTTTGGAAACATTGTCATGCCCCCTTATTTTGAAATCTTACCCCCAGATTCATAGCTCATATTATATCACTATGGTTTTGTCCTTGTAAACTCATATTCTGTGCTTTTGAGCTTAAGTTACACTAGAGTATGTGTCTGATAGTGCTTTTAAAATGGGTAAGGCTATTGGTTTTCCTTTGGCGAAAAAATTGTAATTCAAATAAACTAACCGAGAAACATTCATTGGCCATTACTTAACATGACATTATCCTTTTTCACAATTGTGGTGTATGAACAAGGAAAAAAACATAGAATTAGATCTATTTCATACTTTTATTCATTTTGCAAAAATGGTCTAGTAGAAATCTGAAGTGGTCTAGTAAAAATTTCAGATTACTGGTCCACTGGTCTAGTTGAAAAAAATGTTAATGTCGAACCCTGGTATGTGCTGTAAATTTCTTGAATAAAGCTAAACATTGAAACCTTTTGTTGATTCTCGTTGGGCTCACTGTATAAGTGTCATATTAATTGCTACTGTCCATAAAGGCACAAAATAAAGGGGATCTACATGTACTTATATTATCCATTACATTACTAGCGGGTTATTTCAGTTTCTCCGGAAGTAACAGTAATAGATGTAAAATGAAAAATGCGCCACACCTAGGCCCACATGCATTTCCTATCCAACACTGGGATAAGGATTTGTTTTAGTAATCAAATACACATATTCATGTAACAAACGTAATAATATCCTGATCTGCACAACGGCTAAGGTATCATTTCTAAATGGCGTGATATTCAATAATAAACTAAAAAGGAGAAATACTCTAAATTATTTACAATCCTTTCACAAGTACAACAGCCCCCATTACCTTTCCTTAAAAGTTATAGATACCGATGATAAATGTCGATGAAAATCAAGTTTGCTAATAATTAATGTGTCGGGGAACTGTCTTCAAAAGTGTCGGGGAACTGTCTTCAATTTTGTCGGGGAACTGTCTCGAAAAGCCGTGTCGGGGAACTGTCTCGTCGGGGAACTGTCTTGAAACCCGTTCAGGCGTTGGGTGTAAAGAATATAACAATATCACTATATAATTGCCTTGTTAACGAAACATCCAATCGATTTACTCTATAAGTCTATGTTACCGAACTCGTCTGTTACAGAAACATCTGTAAATTGTTTCAGAGCAGAAGCTTGTAAAGCACTGAAGATTATAGACCAATAATATTAATGACCATAGATATTGTTTATTTCCGGTATAGCTAAACAGCGAAAGGAACTTCCTTTCGCTTCCTTTCGCGAAAGGAAGATTACGTCCACGAAAGGAAGATTCTTTACTATGAAAGAAGCGTTTTCCTCACGAAAGGAAACTGTCGTTGATTTATTGCTTATACATTCTAGGTATTTGTAAAAGTTAGATCATGAATTTAAGATTTTTACACTCGAAAAATCGTGTTTTACTATCGCGGTGAAAGTGTTACTATAAATAACCGTTCTTGCGTGAAAGTATGTATGTACACGAAAGGAAGATTTTTTCCTCGAACGTAGTCTATTTGCATGAAAGGATTTTTTTCTGAATTTGAGAATATCTTTTCGACATGGATGAACTTGGCTTGTCAAATTTATAAGTTTTATATAAAACTTTTGCTAGTAACGAGATTCTTTAGTGTAAGGAAATTCCTTTTGCGAAATACATAGCCGTCTATAGAACCAAGATATAAAACTGTTCTACTTGGAAGAGTCTAAGACTTTAAGATGAAATCACTAGACTAGCAAGCTTTATGAAAGACGAAAAATAAAATGTAAATATGATTTTCTAATAATTTAGATGTGATTTAAGTTTAAAATATGAGATTGAAATCACAAATGTAAAACACGCTGATCAGTGGTTGTTAAACGCGTATAATTCTTTCTTGTCCTTATCTGAAAAGCATATTTTGGAGTGACATGTTGTTGGAAAGGGATAAAATGCTATTTCCAGAGTTTTTTTTTTTTCTATCAAAAGAATCATGATGGTATATGCAATCATTTCGTACCATAATCATTTTGCTTCCTTCCGCGAAAGGAAGATTACGTTCACGAAAGGAAGATGTTTACTATGAAAGAAGCGTTTTCCTCACGAAAGGAAACCGCCGTTGATTTATTGATTATATATTCTAGGTATTTGTAAAAGTTAGATTTTGAATTTGAGAGTTTTAGACTAGAAAAATCGTGTTTTACCATCACGCTGAAAGTGTTACTATAAATAACCGTTCTTACGCGAAAGTAAGTCCGTTCATGAAAGGAAGATTTTTGCCTCGAACGTAGTCTTTTTGTATGAAAGGATTTTTGAAAATTTGAGAATATTTTTCCAACATGGATGAACTTGACTTGTCAGATTTATAAGTTTTATATAACACTTTTGCTAGTAACGAGATTCTTTAGGGTAAGGAAATACAAATCCTTCTATAGAACCAAGATATAAAACTGTTCTTCTTGGAAAAGTCTAAGACTTTAAGATGAAATCATTAGAGTAGCAAACTTCGTGAAAGTTAACTCTTTACCAAACAACTGGTCCATGGGAATCATGACTTTCGGCAAGAGTTTGGAAAAGAGAGGAAATGGTTGTTGTTGTAGTGTTTTCTGCCACTTTAACTCTTTACCACAGAATCCCGACTTTTAACGACCCTAGGTAAAAGGCCCTTTGAAAACATTGTAGGGAAGAAAAGGATGTTTTCAACCCTTTCAAAGACAAAAATAATCATTTTCAGTACTTAATTTTTTGTTGTCTGCAAATGCATTCAATTTCTCCTTTTCCCAGTGTTTTCTAACCGTTTCGATAACTTTCTGCCATTTTCGTCAATTTTGAAAATGTCGGCTGCAAACTCTTTCAGTTTGGAAGAGCCTAAAATTTGTCGTCTGGTAATGGGTTAAGTAAATAGGGTGAGAAAAAAAAAAGAGATTTACTTTACAAATGAAGATCGATTGAATTGTTTTCCGCCACTTTCAACATTATTTTGGTAATATCACAGCAAAAGCTCATATATTTTTCTTTCTTCTGGGTTTCGCAAGTTCTTGGCAATGGGCTCTATTTTTCAGTGTCTTGCCAAAGGGGCACTCCCATGAACAATTCAGGGGTCCCATAGTGGCTCGAACCTGTGGCATCAAGGTTATAATTCACACACATGTACATTACCAGTGGGCCAAGCGGGGCCTGCAACATATAAAGAGAAAACTGACAGGAGGTGGGGGCAGCGGCATTTTGTTTAAACGTTCTTTCTATATTATCTGTAGAATGAAAAGAAAATATGAAAAATGTTCCTCACAACCTTTCATCATTTTCCAGATAATCCAAAAGAAGAAAGATTTGGGAGCAATACTGTTAACAAGAGGTTTCTTACTTTGCTACAAATGTTTCTTATTTTTCAAAAGCAAATCCCAGAATTGGAATCATTCTTATTTGCAATTTGCAATCTGCAAAAGCTTTTAATGACACTGGCAGGGTTGTGAATTTGGCAAAGGGGTTAGTAAAACAATCTGTTTGAAAATGAAATACACATGGAATTCCCCCTCGTTTTATATTATGGTTTCCACGGTATATAGTGTCTGTGGCACCTGTAAAACAGTATGAAACGTCTGAAGGTACGAAAAGTATAAAGGACGAAATATCCGACCCCCCGAAAAATCTAGCCTCGAGCTTCAAGAAGAACATAATGTGACAAAGTCATTCATATACAATGTAGCATGTGCAGTATGAAAAGCAGCCATTGATTTCGTTACAAAATGTATTTGCTCCTAACAATTCCTCTGTAAAAAAAAGCGAAAAGAATTTCCTTTCATGTTCAATGGATCAGTAGAACTTTCAATGTTGTTCAGATCTAGATCTATAAAGTGCTGCGGTATACAAATTCATGAATGGCTAAAACTTCTTAAATAAGTATTTTTCCACATCAAGATAGATCTAATATGTTAACTGTTATGAAGGAACAGTCCTGTTATCGATTTTACCCATAATAGCAATAGCATACTTCCTTCCGTGGGTCAACGTATTCCTCCTTTCGAGAAAGGAAGTTTCTTTCTCTGCTGCAATACTTGTAAATACACGATGAACAAAAATTTCATCTATATTAAGATAATATAGCAAGTGCCACAAGGAACTGTTCTCTTGCCAATTATACCCACCTTAAATTATAGCAAAGTAAGGGCCGGCAAAACAAAATACCTTCCTTTCGTGGAAGAGCGCTCACCCTACTAGATGTACTAAGACTGGAGTTTTTGGTTTGAAACTGTTCAACATCTTAATTTAAATCATATCGAGAAAACATGCATTTTAGAAAAGAAACCCTTTTTTTTTTTTACACAAAGAAAGCGCCACTGAAACACTTCTTTCTTTTTTGAGGGGGGATGTAAAAAGTTAAATTAAACCTTTAAATTTCATTTATGTTGCGAAAATGTACTAAACTTGGGAAAGAAATCCTATTTTCGATAGGAATAGAATTCTTGCGTAGCTCGGAGTGAATTTTCCTTTCATCAGGGATTGTAAAATGTACATATAGTCTATTACATATGGTCCCTGTTTTCATGAATGGAATTTTCCTCTAAAAGAAACTTTGCAAAATCATAAATAACAAATTCACTACACACTATCATTGAAAAAAAAGCTGAAATTTAATCTGTAAGGGGTACCTACTTCAAAAGAGATATTTCATTATTTATAAAATCATGTCGTGGAATAAACATTACTTGCGGGCAAAAATCTTCCTTTCGTGAAAGAAACTCAATTTTAGGAAGGAAATGCTATTTATAGTAACACCATTTACGGCGATTACTAAAACACGATTTTTCGGCCTCAAACGCTCAATCCCAACAATTTTATTTCAACCGTACTAAAGACTTGACGTTAATTTTCCAAAAACACCTTCCTTTCGCAAGAAAAACGCTTTTTTCATAGAAAACAATCTTCCTTTCGTGGGCATTCTGTTCCTTTCGCGAAAGGAAGTTCATTTCGCTGTTTAGCTATACCCTTTATTTCCAGTCATGTTTTGTTAATTCAATAGAAAAAATGTCTGGATTAGGGCATAATACCGTTTTACGGTATTATGCCTGGATTAGTTTACCTGACTATCATTTACAAAGTCCAAGTGCATTAATAAAAGGTTTTGGTGGCTTTCGGATCTAATTGAAGGAAAATATCAGGAGCCATGTTAAATGGGGTATCGTTCCTGGAATTTTCGTTTCATTTTCAGAAAACAGTACGCTATCCTATTGGAGAATAGGTAGGTTTTTTAATTTGGATTTTAAGTTGATCACGGACAACCCAGCTTTGTGAAAATAACTTTATTTAACTTGAAGTGTGGGCTAGGTCCCGCACAACGGCAGAAAAATTGGGGCCGGGGGACGAAAATATCGGGGAATCCCGCGTCTAAGATTTAAACACTGGATCTTCTTCCTAGAAAAACCACATTTACACGCCAACAAGAAATCGACATTAATACTTCTTGTATTATTCAGAAAATCTCGTAAAAATGCAAAATGAATAACAAAATGATAATAAATTTGATATATTTTGCTTACCGCTTGCTTGCCTCGAGAGAGCGCCGCCATTTTGTTTCCAACAATGCAATGCGTCAACGTCAACCCGTACTTCAGGGTCATCGAGTAGATATAATATGAAAATAGGCAAAGCCTAAACACGGGCGGAAAGGCAAAACAAAATTACCTTTTAAGATTCTACACTTTATCAGCAATTTTCAAATTCAATTACTCTATCACAAAAATACATATGTTATAATGACTTGAAACTAGACTCTAGTAGATTTAACACTAAAATGCTACAAATCATGATACTGCCAAAAAATGTCCATGTTGCAAACTGAAAACAACTTCCATTTTGCAAAATGAAATCAATTTGCATGGGATTTATATTTTCATTATTTAAAAAGAATTATTTTGTATAGTTCAGTATGATATCTTATAGTACTTCAAACAGCTGCTGCTTTACAATTCATTTACTAATGAACAAAAAAACCCAACTTCGCACTAACCTTTTACAAAATAACTAAATGTTAGACTGATCAAAACCGAAAGCATTAACAGCTAATCCTTTACCATTCTACAAAATTTCAGACTTGTCTGACCTGAAAGCATTTGCAGATGACAGTTTCAGTTTGGCTCATAAAAAAATATTTTTCTTTGATTGGGTACAAAACATTGTGGTAAAAGGAGACAATACTGGTAACTAGTATTCTCTTTCAGGGGCATTAAAAGTATCATAGTGTGGTAAAGGGATATTATGTGGCTCCATTAACTTGCAGTAGAAAAAATTGTTTGACAAAGAAAAGCACTGTTTAACCCTTTCCCAACAACAAAATTTTGGACTAAACCAAATTGAGAAAGTCTGCAGATCAGAAATTAAATGCACCACACATGTTTATTTTCTGTTTTTGATAGATGAGTAGCTGTGATCATGTAAAACTGTATTTGGGTTATGACAAATCCTTTTGTTTTAGATCACATGATAGCAATATTGTAAATTTGTCTTTTTGACCATCCATGTCTATGTGCCTTCTATTACTTTTGAACCAGGACATAATATTTTCAGATACCTTCAGGGTTGTGCCAACATGGGACTTTGAGTTAAACAGGCAAGGGCAAGGTTGAAAAAGTAACAGGACATGTTTAAGATAAAAATCTATTAGCCAACTTTCTTTTTCTTTCATAGATTGCATTTTTTGTTCTTAATACATAGAATTATGCAGACCAATTCATTTCCAGTTATTACAGTTTAACTCATTACTGTACACACTGTACAGGTAAAATACAGAGCTTCCACTCACAATGGGCTACTATGCCTCACAAACTAGATCTTTTAGGACATGTGAGAAATAATCTGCAATGATTCTATTTGCATAAACATTGGAAAAGGAGCAGTTGCTTTTGACAATTACATTACATGTACCTCCTTTGGCAGCATTTTTACAATATTCTGCAGTTGAAGTCTATTAACCCTTTAACCCATTACCAAACAATAATATTTTAGACTTGTCCAAATCAAAAGCATTTGCAGACAACAAAATAAAAGCGAATGAAAATTTGAAATTTGTTTTGTGAAGGGTAGAAAACATTGTGGGAGAAGGAGAAAATGCTGGCTACCAGCATTTTCTACTTTTCCCACAATGTTTTCGAAAGGTTTCTTTCTCAGGGTTGTCAAAAGTAGGGATTGTGTGGTAATAGGTTCAGCAAAATCCCAGACCCTAAGGAAGATGGCTCTTGAAAACATTGTGTGAAAAGAAGAAATTGCTGGTAATCAGCATTTTCTCCTTTTCTTACCCTGTTCTCTACCCTTCCCGAAACAAATTTCAGTTGTCGAGTTTAACTTATTTTGATGTTTGCAATTGGTTTCAGTTTGAACAAGACTATAATTTTCCATATGGTAAAGAGTTAAGCTATAATTGGTAAGAGTGATTTGCAACACAGCTAACAAAGGTATTTGTGAGAAAAGGGACTACAGTGTGTTCTTTTTAATGTATATTCAAGCAAATGCTCCTTTTATCATACAGTTTTGATTAGGGTTCTAAAAGAAGGTCCAATTCGACTAATGGTATAGTTAGTGGCTAATTAGTCTATAATCACTTTCACTTCACAAACTCTCTGGTAGTTGACTGTTTCTTTATCTAGCCTCCAGAATGTTCAAACTTGTAATTTTATGCAAGCACCTGAAAGAAATAAAAATTTTGAAATATTAGAGAGGCAGCATGTAATTGTGTAAAGCTCATGGTTGTCTGTGAGCTTCTTTTTATGTTTACCTGCTTAAAAAAAAAAAACAATTTTTTTTCTGGTATAGATATATCTCATTACATATTTCACATAAGTGAGCAATATTCTACATATATTTTCAGAGATTAAGATTTCTTGACCTTTATTTTTCTTTTTACTTTGGTCAAAGAAAATTCCAGTTAGACTGGATTTTCTAAATAAAAATGTCTGAGGCACATTTTTTCAAGGCATAGATTGTAATAAATGTATTGTTCGGGCAAAAGAAACACTGTCCCAAGTGACAAGATTTGCACATATCCAAGTTGAAAGCATCTTTAGGCGACAAATTCAAAAATGATACCAATGAGCTAAAGTTCCTTAATTTAAAAAAATGTTGTGGTAATGGAGAAATTAACAGTAATAAGTGATTCTCCTTTACTTACAATGTTTTCAAAGACTGTCTTCCCCAGTTTCAATAAAACCAGGGATTGTTTGATGAAGGATTAATGCTTCTCTGTGATCCTTTTTACCAAAAAAGTCTTATCATGATTATGGATCCATAAAACCAATTTTGTCTAACAATTGAATAAATCAGATTGCAGAATGATCCGTTGATAGGCTGAAAATTGACTGATAGCAATACGTTTCAACCCAGGACTGCACAGACTGTGTAGGCTGACCTTGGTCGATACTTTTAGCAGATGCATTAACTCTTTATCACACAATCTCAACTTTTAATGACCCCAAGAAAGAAAACCTTTGAAAACATTGTGGGAAAAGGAGAAAATGCTGGTAGCCAGGATTTTCTCCTTTCCCACAATGTTTTATACACCACCCGAATCAGTTTTCAATGTTGATTCACATTCATTTTGTTGTCTGCAAATGCTTTCAATTTGGACCAATACAAAATTTTGCAGTTTGGTAAAGGGTTAATCCCCCTTTTCAGACAGCATGGTTAAAATACCATGGCTAAGTATAAGAAATACATGTACTGCCAAAACCTAGCAGCTCAATGCATACTAGTATAAATTTAACTTTTCTAGTGCAAGTTGGAATTACTTGTAAAATACTGATCGTGCTAAACAAATAAAATGGATATTCTACATCTCAACTAAAGCTGCATATACATGTACTGTGATTTCAAAGCTGTTTTTCCATAATATTTAGCAAAGAAGCAAATCGTGGATTCAAGATAAAACTGCTCATTTTGAATTTTCTGCATTAGCAATGCAATCTGAGTGTAGCCCTTCAAAGGTTGAATAAGGTGACAGTCATTTTTCAGTCGTGAAATCTGTCTACCTTCATGAGATAGAAAATAACGTCACTGTAACTATTTGAATGTGATCCCACATAATCCACATGTAAAACTGATCATGTGACATCCCCAAACAGGCCTTTGCAAATCATTTCTATGGTAAATTCTTCACTATAATTTATGTCAAAATTTGAGACTTGTCAAAATTGAATTAATTTGCTGAAAATAAATTTCTTTCGATCCTTTCAATGACAAAACCAATTGTTTAAGGCGAATTTGTCACCTGCAAATGCTTTCAAGTTGAACCAATTTGATTCTAGAAAAGGAGTAAACATGCACTAATTTTTCAGCCATTTTAAATCCATTTCATATTTATTTTATACTTGTATTTTCATACTAAATATTGTCCCAAACTGTTTGAAGGTTGCACAGATTACGTCAGAGAGAAGATGCATTTTATTTTCTTGCGGTCATCAAAGAAACGACTGCTGTCATCTCTGGTTTTAAATCAAAGATAAATCCCTCATCCCTTACAAGTTACAACAATATATATTGGTGTTTTATCTGTTTACATGACTTACTTCTGAACCATTCTTACCTCTGTCAACTTTCAACAGCATTTTTGTCACTTTATGGAAATACAATTCTATAAATTCTGTCATACTTCTCTTTCATATGTGTTAGCTGTTACCATTATATGTCTGAAATAATGTTGAAAATGGCATAAAACACTTTTAAAGAAATGTCATACTAGATCTATATTCAATGATGTAGAAAATGGCATAAAACACTGTTAACTCTTTACCAAATGACAAAATTGTAGACAGCCAAAACTGAATGCATTTGCAGACAACAAAATAAATGTTGCTCAAAAATTGAAATTTGTTTTGGGAAGAGTACAAAATATTGTGAGAAAAGAAGAAAATGCTGGTTACCAGCATTTTCTCCTTTTCCCACAATGTTTTCAAAAGGCTTTTTTCTTGGGGACGTGAAAAGTCGGGATTGTGTGGTAAAGAGTTTAAAAAAGTCATACCAGATCTAGATATATATTCAGTCATGAGATATTGAAGTTTGGGGTGGCTTTGAAAATCAAAAAATACCATTTTATCAACCTGGGCTAGTTATAAAATTATTTGGAGATTAACAAAATTCAAGTCATGGCTTTTTTCCCCCTGCCTCTGCATCCTTATTGAAAACATTGTGACAAAGGAGAAAATAGTAGGCCTATCTGTATTTGTCACAATGTTTTTAATTGTAGACATTCAGATTGGTGCAGATGTAAACTCTTAAACCCTTCCCCACACAACCCTGACTTTAAATAACCCTATGAGAGAAGGCTTATGAAAACATTGTGGGTAAAGGAGAAAAAACTGGTGACCTGAGCAGTGTTTCATGGTGCACGAAAACAATTTCATATCGTCATCAACTCTAGGCTTTCTTCAGTACCAGTACCTATGCAAACAGTGCAATAACTGCAATAATCGTGTTACAATTTTTCTGCTTACAGAAATTACACAAGTCTGGCGTGTAGTTGCAACAACATAGGAAAATACATACCGTGTAAGAAAATGGTGGACATTAGATAATTTGCGTAGAGTCGCTTCCCTTCTTTACATATTTATTTGCAAGTTTGCAGGCGCGTATGTTCATGAAAGTGATGATGGCAAAATAAACATTTAGAAAGTTAAAAGATAAAACACCGACATTCTTATCTTACCTGGGTAAGGCCAAGGGCTACTGAAGTGCAATGCCGGTATGGAAAGCTCTGGGAAATCCCATATCCATTGATAAACAGTCTCGTCACTCGGCCAATTCCGTAACATGAACCGGAATCTCTCGAACACGTATTCTGTAAATTGACTTTACTCAAAACTTCATTAATTTCGGCAAAAGAAATTTCTCTATCCATTGTTAATGACAAATGACTGCTGTGACGCAAATTTACATTGATTTGGGGACAGATATTCGAATATGCAAGAGATCCCAGCCACGTCCAATATGTTTGAACCAAATCGCCGATATTTCCCGAGTGATGTTTACGGTCCCCCCCCCCCCCCCCCCCACCTTTTCGAAAGAAATTTGCGCGTGATTCTACCATTGTAAACGCACCTAGAAAACCGAGATATTCCCTGTACGTCTTTGCAACTTCTCGGAATTTTTTTTTTCCCTAGCCTAGTGGGATTTTGTAGACTGGTACACGTACGTGTTACCTATAGACGGGCTCCAAGGCCGCTTCGCGGCCTTTCCGCCCGTATAAATAACGTTGTGGGCAGTCTCAAAAAATACGAATTACTCGCACAGAGGCTGTGATATGAGCGTGTTCTAAAAATAGATTGTACCTTGTGGGTCATTTTATTATATATACTTGTGGGTCACGAAAATGATTTTTTTCGTAAACATTCGAATCATGCTATTTGCAATAAAATTCTGCTTCTAGATTGCCGGCGTTTTATGGGTCAAAATATTGATGACCCACAAACCACCAAGATTACCCACAACGTGAGTCAGAATTTGACGAAATGACCCATAATACGCCTGTTAGAAAAATATATATATATATATATATATATATATATATATAATAATCAGTATTTGGATGGAATGCCTTATGGTTTATCCAAACGTGACCAGTATTTGACCCATGAATTTTGTGTCAAACAAAGTTAAATTGGGAGAATATGAGGATTTTCCTTTTTTTAGCCTTTTAACAGGCAATGATTCCTGTGTTTTATGAGTCCTATGTAGAAGGGATAATGTAAACATTGTTGGAAAACAAGACATCAGTATTTCTTTTTTTTTTCTGTAATTTTCTAACCTTTACAAATACAAACCAGTGACAAGTCATTTTTTAGTTTGGCCAGAGTATGAAAATCTGAATAGTTGGTTTTAATTTGGGACAGGCAAAAATTTTGTCCTCATGTCAAGAGTTCAACAATAATTATGGTGTAAAAAATTCATATTGCACACATGTGAAAGTTAATGTTAAGCATTTATTGCACTCTTTGATCAAGTTTGTGTATGTTTGCTAAAACTGATCGACAATTGTAGACCCTAATACTTTGTTTTTACAGAGTTATCATGATAATTTGTCCTTGAGGCAAAAACTGTCTTATTTTCTACAGTTTTTTTTATCTTACTCAACAATAACTGAAGTGTTTTATCTATTTGTCAAATAAGTAATATTTACTTATGTAAATACATCTTGGTTTATTTTCAACATGTTTGTATTTTCGGGTATGTTTACATGTAGCTACACTACACCGTTCTGCTAAAAAATGTTAAATGTTTGAATGATTTTGAAAGTTTAAGGAAGAGCTTAGATTTCTGATGAAATAAACAAGTGTAAATTAGACAGATCGTTTATATAGAGCCATAATTATCTCTAAAACTTCTAAGTTTTGTTCATTACACAAATGACTTTTTGCTTGAAACACCAGTCTCTGGTTTTCATGACCCTGAGATAAAAACCTTTTGAAAGCATTGTGGGAAAAGGAGAAAACGATGGTAACCGGCATTTTCTCCTTTTCTCACGTTTTCTACCCTGCTGGAAACAAATTTCAATTTTTGAGTTACGTTTATTTTGTTGTCTTCAAGAGCTTTGAATTTGGACCTGTCTAAAATTTTGACGATTTGGTAAAGGGTTAAAAGGGTTTAAAAGTGTTGCTAAAGCCTTTAGCGGTTTGCTCAGTAAGTTTCAAAAGTTCGCGCGTTTGTTGCGTAAATATTTGAAAAGAGGTAAATAAAAGACGTAGATTTAATTCAGCCTGTGTGTTTTTCTTTCAATCGTCTTATGCTCCAGTTTATTCGATTTTTATTTAAACTGACCTGAAAAAAAAAGGGCTAGAGAACTGCATTGATTTCTTCTCTAAATACATGTACCTGGGTGAGATGATCGAACAAATGCATGAAAACTTGCATACATGTATAACAAAAACATTACGTAGAGTTTCCATTACTTAAGAAAAAGCAAGAAAAAAAGTGGGCCGTTTCGGTTTTGGGACGTTTTGGTATTGAGCCGTTTTGGAAGTGGCCGTTTTGGGAGTGGGCCGTTTTGACCCCAATTCGAAGTTTATAGCCTGGTTATTTGATCATGACAGCACCCCAGAGAAATGTGAATCAATTATCCTATAGATCTGATATAAGATCAGACTTTTTTTATGAGATTATTTTTAAGGATTTAAAGTCAAGTTTAACAAGATTTTGTATAAGGAATTCCACAATTTGCCCCCCCCCCCCCCCCCGCTCTCTTTAGCTTTTTACTTTCAAATGCGTGATGATTAATGCCATTTCAAAAGTATTTTATGGCGACAGCTCACATATTCAACTTTCCTCGCTATTTTCAATCTGATCACATGTATTTTCTCTCTTTCATGTGTTTTCAAAAGTCAATAATTTAAAACTTTTTCCTATGTGGAGAACTATATGACTTCACAAACTTTTAAAAAAAGCAACTTCATGAAATAAATCAAATGTAGCTCAAGTGATATTCTTTACTTTAAAAGAGTAGAAAACATTGTAGAAAAACGAAACAATGCTGGCTGTTGGAATTTCTCCCTTTCTCACAATGTTTACATAAGCTTTTATTCAGGACCAGTAAAATTCGGGAGTGTGCTGTACGGGTCACATCGATACTCCCCAAGTGCAAATTGTTTTCTGCTGATTTCAGTCACATATTGATATTGCAACGTCAATTTTTGTTAACGAAAAGAATTTCGACACATAAAATAAAACCGATTCGGCCAAGAATCAGACTGCTTGTTATGTGCAGTTTGTTATTGATCTATTGACTGATTTCTTGTGCATTTTATTTTTGGTCTGTTATCATAATTATTATAATGATCCAATAGTACAACAGTCTCAATCTTCTTTAGAAATAAAGAATAGATAAAAAAGAAAATAAACAAATTAATGCTAACATGCTAACAAGCAAAAAAAAAAAAAAATGAAATTACTTTCTGGAAAAAAAAAAACGATTATATTTGGGAGATAACAGTTTTTACAAATTTCTTAAAAGTTTTCACTGATGCAAATAATATACACGTACATGTATAAAAGTAATAAATACAATCATTATATTTTGGACAATGTGTAAAAAAAGGACCCAGGTTTAACAAAACAATAGACAAGGTTGTAATGTCATCTGTTCTTTTCTTCCCTTTATCCGTTGCTTAATCTTTTCACCCAGTCTTAAAATCTCACTTAGCTCACAGCAATTTTTATACAAAAATTAACGATAGTGTTGTTTTTAAACTAAAATGGACGCAAGATCTCAATGTAACAAATGTAAACGAATACTTTTATCGTAATCAGAACAAAACAGAGAATACTTCTTTATAGATTTTTTTATTACAATTTATTTTTATATTATTTAGCGCCAAAAACGACGAAAGAGCAAATTTCTTAAATCTTTCTAAAGAAATAAGAAGGAGAATGGGTCAGTAACTTTAAATCAAAGTGGACGCAATTTCCCATTTTGCTATAGTAATAAAAATTATATTGAAGTGAAGAAGAGATATTACAGAATAATTCAAGACGTTATAGATTTTAATCATTTTAGAATAAAAACGTGTATTAGTCGATCAAAAAAATTTCCCTTCTGAAATTCTATATGACATGCCGTTATCGGAAATCCTTTCGGACCAGCCCTGCGTTCAGTTAAAGCGAACGGTACAAAACGTTTTGTAACGTTTGCAAACGTTCGCTACTGAACAGTCTGTTCGCCGCTTACGTTTGCAAATAATTGCAAACGCTTTTTTCATGGTGGTACGCCGAGCTAACAAAGATGGCTGACGAACGGTCAGCCTAAAACAGAGTATTGTGGGCAAAGGAGAAAATACTGGTTACCAGCTTTTTCTCCTTTTTCCACAATGCTTTCTTAAGGCTTCATTCTCAGGGCTGTCAAAAGGAAGGATTGAGTGTTAATGGGTTAAATCACTGGCTTACATACCCATCTGGTTTCTAAATTGATAGTAAAAGCTGTTCTCTTACATCCTGTACATAAAGGTTTGTTACATATTATCATCAGTATCATAGCTTTACTAATAAGGTCCTTTTTTATTTGATCATAATGCTGGTCAACAGAAAAGGTTGTCCTGAACCAAATTTCAATTTTTCAGCCTACAATTTTGTCATTCGGTAAAGAGTTAAACTTCCAAAGGGACAAATCATGTGTCCCTATTTGGGGTATTATCCTTGACACCAGACTTTATTCCCAAAGCGTGAAATAATGACTTGTATGTAGTCATGATGAATTAATAACTTATCATCAAGCAATTACTAAAGATATCAAACATGAAACCTAAAGACCTTATTAGGAACTTCTACACAGTTTGGAAAAGTGGCAAAGGCCAGCTGGTGAGTTACCTTGGCAGGGACAAAACAGTTTTTCCACTCCTCTCTTTCACATTAATGAAATTAAGTTATCTGAGGAAAAAAATTCCACACAACAAATCATGCACAAATTAGCCTAATTGCTGTTTTAAAACTCATCTGACTATCTAAATTTCCAATTGACCTCTACAAGTCTACTACTACTGACCAGTATTGACCACTTACGGATTATCACAGGTTCTATCTTCTTCTAGATGCCAGTATTTTATAGAATACCAATCGATAAGACACTGCACAGAACCAGCCTAGCCCTAGTAAAACCCAAAAGGTACACAAATGGATGAATTGTTGTCATTGTAAGACTGAAACAGTGTTGACACTAATGTAAACACCAGAAAATAGTCAACATCAAATTATTCTTGAAGGTTTCAAATTCATATTTTGTGGCACTGCATGAGTTGACCTTACTTTCTTGTGTACAATCATTATTTTGTTGACTTGTTTCTTATGAAGACACAAGGTAAATTTTCATTTATCTTAAGGAAGAAAGGTACATTCAATATTCATGAATTACACATGGTCTAAGTCTTGGAAATTACTGAACATATCACTTAGTTTTCACCTTTCAGACTATTACAAAACATTTTTTGAGTCCAGGAATGAAACCAAGAACATTCTTATGAGAAGAAAAGAAGAAATCATTGTACCTGAACAATCAAATTATTGTTACTAGGTTGATTTTGTATTTCATTTAAATTAATAGTTTGAAGTTGTGTGGTAATTGAGAGGAACCTTGAAAGGATTCAATGTGTTAAGAGTTATGGAAAGGACAATGCACTTTCAGTAAGAACTTACATACAAAATACCAGTTTCTTTACCCTAAGAGGACTAGAGCTGTGTTTTTTTTAACTAAACCATACTAGTTTCAAAACAATGCATGCTTTATACCTCAGAGTGGGGACAGTCTGTATAGTATGTAACAGGTGTACTGGTAGAGTAAGATCAGACTGCCTAACATAGTAAAATTCCATTCTTATAGGCACACTGTTTTAGATTTGAATTGTTTGCAGTCTATATGACTATACTAACCATATAAAAGTTTAGAAATTGTTGTACTTAGGCTAGAATTGTAAAATGCTACTGTAAAAATGAAAACTTTAATGTCTGAGTACAGAAGTTTCAATCTTTTAAAACAGTCTTGCATAATGATGAATAATGATGAATTTAGAAATGCTTAAAATTCTATAGAAAAGAAAGATAGAGTCATCATATGTAGTGTATCTATAAGCTCACAGTCATGTTTACAAACCTAGGCTGAGCTGTTAATATTTTCAATCTTATTAAAGGAATGTCTCAGACAAAAAGCACCTCAGCCAGTTGGATTTAAGTGGTTTCAAAAGTTTTTTTCTGGGCATCTTTCAAAATGGGATGATATAGCCACACTTACCTTGTATCCTTAATGGTGTTATAAGATGGGGGGAAATGACTTAACTTTTTACCACACAATGAAATTTTGGACATGTCCAAACTGAAAGCATTTGCAGACGACAATTCTAATGTCGCTCAAATGATGGAATATGTCTTCAATAGGGTAGAAAACATTGTGGGAAAAGGAGAAAATGCTGGTTATCAGCATATTCTCCATTTCCCACTTTGTTTTCAAAGGGCTTCTTTCACACAGTTGTTAACTCGGGACTGTGTGGTAAAGAGATAAGTAAGAGTGAAAACTGAAAATCTGTTGGTCTACCAATGTTTTCAAAAATTTAACAGCTACATTTTGTGAGGCTGACAGAAATGTTGGATAAAGTTTAACTTTGCAGGCCAATGTTAGATCCACATTTGATTAACTAAAAGATGTTTACTGTCACTTTCAACATTATTTCTGTCATATGACTGCTACAGCTAGCTTATTGATGTATGTATGGGTTTAAGTAGTACATGTACTAGGCTAGGGCTCTGCATTGTCTTGCCCAAGGACACTCTTGCAAAAAAGCATTGTGCATCCAATGAGGCTGGGCCATCACGTAACAAGACCTACACTTTACTGGTGAGCCATGCAGGACCCCAGATCCACATTAGATGGGAGTTAATTTTTGTAAGATTGTTCAGGTTAGACTATGTCAACCATCTATGCATAAGTTACTTCCTGTTTTTTAAGCAAATATAGTAATCGAATTGATGTCATTTCATCGTTCATTCCTTTCCCATATGACAAGTTTTAAGCACTTTTAACTCTTTCACTGCTAAACAAATAAGTTGCATTGTCTCAAAGGCTAAAAATACATTCCTTCTGCAAGATCAAGAAACAATTCAGTCATGAATCTACAATGAAGCAGGGAACAGTGGAGATCAGAGATCAGAATGCATTATCAGTGCAGACTGATCTTGATACACACTGTCCATCAAAGCTTCAGGTGTTGCCCATAAAAGTTAAAAGATACCTGTACATGAACTGAAGTTCACTCATATAATTGAAAACACTACCGGTATTTGAACAAGAGAAAATACCTAGAAAAAAATATGGCTTACCAGAATTCTGTCTCTGTCCTATAATGCTTTGAATTGCCTATTTCCTTAAAATACTGCCTTCCAGAATTTTGTGTTTGTCTCATAATGCTTTCAGTTGCCTATTTCCTTCAGGATTATTAACACAGAGTGTTTGGTATTTATACTTTTAAGTGTTAAAAATAAACCCCAATCAAAATTTTCTCCAGATCCAGCTTTCAGATGCCATGACCAGACATGGATATGTTGTAAACTGGTCTATCCCACAGATTGATTTTAATTGTTTGTATAAGGGGATACTTATACCGTCTTGCTATAGAACTAGCTTTGGTAGCAATGTGGTCGACCACTTGACTTGGGACCTGAAGATTCTGGGTTCAATCCCAGCCTAGGGGGGCTATTTAGCAGAGCTGTTACAGATATATATATATATATATATATATATATATATATATAATAATCAGTATTTGGATGGAATGCCTTATGGTTTATCCAAACGTGACCAGTATTTGACCCATGAATTTTGTGTCAAACAAAGTTAAATTGGGAGAATATGAGGATTTTCCTTTTTTTAGCCTTTTAACAGGCAATGATTCCTGTGTTTTATGAGTCCTATGTAGAAGGGATAATGTAAACATTGTTGGAAAACAAGACATCAGTATTTCTTTTTTTTTTCTGTAATTTTCTAACCTTTACAAATACAAACCAGTGACAAGTCATTTTTTAGTTTGGCCAGAGTATGAAAATCTGAATAGTTGGTTTTAATTTGGGACAGGCAAAAATTTTGTCCTCATGTCAAGAGTTCAACAATAATTATGGTGTAAAAAATTCATATTGCACACATGTGAAAGTTAATGTTAAGCATTTATTGCACTCTTTGATCAAGTTTGTGTATGTTTGCTAAAACTGATCGACAATTGTAGACCCTAATACTTTGTTTTTACAGAGTTATCATGATAATTTGTCCTTGAGGCAAAAACTGTCTTATTTTCTACAGTTTTTTTTATCTTACTCAACAATAACTGAAGTGTTTTATCTATTTGTCAAATAAGTAATATTTACTTATGTAAATACATCTTGGTTTATTTTCAACATGTTTGTATTTTCGGGTATGTTTACATGTAGCTACACTACACCGTTCTGCTAAAAAATGTTAAATGTTTGAATGATTTTGAAAGTTTAAGGAAGAGCTTAGATTTCTGATGAAATAAACAAGTGTAAATTAGACAGATCGTTTATATAGAGCCATAATTATCTCTAAAACTTCTAAGTTTTGTTCATTACACAAATGACTTTTTGCTTGAAACACCAGTCTCTGGTTTTCATGACCCTGAGATAAAAACCTTTTGAAAGCATTGTGGGAAAAGGAGAAAACGATGGTAACCGGCATTTTCTCCTTTTCTCACGTTTTCTACCCTGCTGGAAACAAATTTCAATTTTTGAGTTACGTTTATTTTGTTGTCTTCAAGAGCTTTGAATTTGGACCTGTCTAAAATTTTGACGATTTGGTAAAGGGTTAAAAGGGTTTAAAAGTGTTGCTAAAGCCTTTAGCGGTTTGCTCAGTAAGTTTCAAAAGTTCGCGCGTTTGTTGCGTAAATATTTGAAAAGAGGTAAATAAAAGACGTAGATTTAATTCAGCCTGTGTGTTTTTCTTTCAATCGTCTTATGCTCCAGTTTATTCGATTTTTATTTAAACTGACCTGAAAAAAAAGGGCTAGAGAACTGCATTGATTTCTTCTCTAAATACATGTACCTGGGTGAGATGATCGAACAAATGCATGAAAACTTGCATACATGTATAACAAAAACATTACGTAGAGTTTCCATTACTTAAGAAAAAGCAAGAAAAAAAGTGGGCCGTTTCGGTTTTGGGACGTTTTGGTATTGAGCCGTTTTGGAAGTGGCCGTTTTGGGAGTGGGCCGTTTTGACCCCAATTCGAAGTTTATAGCCTGGTTATTTGATCATGACAGCACCCCAGAGAAATGTGAATCAATTATCCTATAGATCTGATATAAGATCAGACTTTTTTTATGAGATTATTTTTAAGGATTTAAAGTCAAGTTTAACAAGATTTTGTATAAGGAATTCCACAATTTGCCCCCCCCCCCCCCGCTCTCTTTAGCTTTTTACTTTCAAATGCGTGATGATTAATGCCATTTCAAAAGTATTTTATGGCGACAGCTCACATATTCAACTTTCCTCGCTATTTTCAATCTGATCACATGTATTTTCTCTCTTTCATGTGTTTTCAAAAGTCAATAATTTAAAACTTTTTCCTATGTGGAGAACTATATGACTTCACAAACTTTTAAAAAAAGCAACTTCATAAAATAAATCAAATGTAGCTCAAGTGATATTCTTTACTTTAAAAGAGTAGAAAACATTGTAGAAAAACGAAACAATGCTGGCTGTTGGAATTTCTCCCTTTCTCACAATGTTTACATAAGCTTTTATTCAGGACCAGTAAAATTCGGGAGTGTGCTGTACGGGTCACATCGATACTCCCCAAGTGCAAATTGTTTTCTGCTGATTTCAGTCACATATTGATATTGCAACGTCAATTTTTGTTAACGAAAAGAATTTCGACACATAAAATAAAACCGATTCGGCCAAGAATCAGACTGCTTGTTATGTGCAGTTTGTTATTGATCTATTGACTGATTTCTTGTGCATTTTATTTTTGGTCTGTTATCATAATTATTATAATGATCCAATAGTACAACAGTCTCAATCTTCTTTAGAAATAAAGAATAGATAAAAAAGAAAATAAACAAATTAATGCTAACAAGCAAAAAAAAAAAATGAAATTACTTTCTGGAAAAAAAAAAAAAAAAAACGATTATATTTGGGAGATAACAGTTTTTACAAATTTCTTAAAAGTTTTCACTGATGCAAATAATATACACGTACATGTATAAAAGTAATAAATACAATCATTATATTTTGGACAATGTGTAAAAAAAGGACCCAGGTTTAACAAAACAATAGACAAGGTTGTAATGTCATCTGTTCTTTTCTTCCCTTTATCCGTTGCTTAATCTTTTCACCCAGTCTTAAAATCTCACTTAGCTCACAGCAATTTTTATACAAAAATTAACGATAGTGTTGTTTTTAAACTAAAATGGACGCAAGATCTCAATGTAACAAATGTAAACGAATACTTTTATCGTAATCAGAACAAAACAGAGAATACTTCTTTATAGATTTTTTTATTACAATTTATTTTTATATTATTTAGCGCCAAAAACGACGAAAGAGCAAATTTCTTAAATCTTTCTAAAGAAATAAGAAGGAGAATGGGTCAGTAACTTAAAATCAAAATGGACGCAATTTCCCATTTTGCTATAGTAATAAAAATTATATTGAAGTGAAGAAGAGATATTACAGAATAATTCAAGACGTTATAGATTTTAATCATTTTAGAATAAAAACGTGTATTAGTCGATCAAAAAAAATTCCCTTCTGAAATTGTATATGACATGCCGTTATCGGAAATCCTTTCGGACCAGCCCTGCGTTCAGTTAAAGCGAACGGTACAAAACTTTTTGTAACGTTTGCAAACGTTCGCTACTGAACAGTCTGTTCGCCGCTTACGTTTGCAAATAATTGCAAACGCTTTTTTCATGGTGGTACGCCGAGCTAACAAAGATGGCTGACGAACGGTCAGCCTAAAAACAGACAAGAACCGACGAGAACTGACAGGAACAGACAAGAAGCTTTTTTTCACTAAAATGCATTTATTTTAGATTAATTTGACATAAAACATACTGTAAGTGCATGGAACTTGTGTGTCTTTATTTCCTTATTTTCAACTTTTACGAGATTTCTCAAAGTTGCTGTCATTTTTAGAAGAGGGATATACTGCCCATACCAACGCATCTATATAGACTTGTTCTTTGCCCATATACATAAACATTTTTTTTAAAACTGATATTTACTTTTTTAATTTAAAGATATACAGATAGGGATTTAGACTCGTTCATTCATTCACATGGTGAAATTTCCACGCAGAAATGGGAAAATCAATGGTCTGTTTGCCGACAAGAAAGAATGGCCTATTTACCGACACGAAAGAAGACAGCCCTGATCGCTTTGTTATCATTAATTGCATAGACCTTCATTTTGGTTATTTTCACACTTTTGGTATTTTTACCTTTACTTTATCAATTGGTCATGATATAGGTGGATTATCTTGCGTCGTTTTGTAAAAAATCGCACTTACTACAAAAGATGACAGGTATGCGTACGCTCCCGTGACTATTCCTAGTTAGCATTTTGTGAAAGAGATATTTAGAGACTTATTAAAGCTTGTGTAATTAAAAAATATTATCCTAATCCATAGTTCTCTTCCTCCCAATTACATTATTTGGTGACAGGGGGCTTTTCTTAAAGCTCCTTAGTGTCCATTTTTTCTTGTCGGTATCCCCAAATAAGCCTGTTCCAAGGGAGAAAATAAAAACAGACAAGAAACATTACGGGTTGAATACCTAACAGGTCAGAGTCAGTTCATACTTGACACGTAGAAATATTGGAAAATCAATGGTCTGCTTGCCGACAAGAAAGAACGGTCTATTTACCGACACGAAAGAAGACAGGCGTGGTCGCTTTGTTACTATCAATTGCATAGTTAGACATTCGATTTGGAAGAGATTATTTTCACACTTTTGGTCTTTTTACCTTTACTTTATCAGTTGGTCATTATCTGGGTGGATTATCTTGCGTCTTTTTGTAAAAAATCGCACTTATTACTGCAAAAGTAAGGTAAAGACAGGTATGCGTACGCTCCCTATTCCTAGTTAGCATTTTGTGAAAGATATATAGAGACTTACTAAAGCTTGTGTAAATAAAAAATATATATATTATCCTATTCCAATAGCAATATTTTGTGAAAGGGAGCTTTTCTTAAAACTCCTTCGTGTTCATTTTTTCTTGTCGGTATCTCCCGATACACCTGTTCTAAGGGAGATAATAAAAACAGACAAGAAACATTAAGGGTTGAATACCAAACAGGTCAGAGTCAGTTCATACTTGACATACTTTCTAGTCTGTATTTCCCAAAGTTCTAGCGATTATGACTCTTTTTATCAACACGGTTGACTACCATTATCATTTTCGTGCAGAAAAGGGAAGATCGACGGTCGGATTGCCGTCACGAAAGATATTTTTACTTACACGACAGAAGGTGGTTATGATCATTTTGCAAATGTAGTTAACGTACCATAAACCTTCAATCAAACCTTGATTTATATACTTTATTGCTCTCTCATATTTTTCCACAATTTGGGTGGAACGTCTTGTCATTTTTATTTTTCAACCTTTAATTTTTGCAAAAGACACTAGGTTTTTTGAAATGTGGGACAAATGGGAAGGCACATTGTGGATATACTGTCTGCACATTTAGTAGAGTCGTGGTGTGTAGTAGAAAGATAATCCAATTAAACCGCAACACCAATTATGTCGGCGTGCACTCTGAACGCCTACCAGGTTTAATTAACATCGATTAGGAGGCCTAGTAAGGGTCACTGATAATAATAATGTCTTTTGAAGCCTTTTGAAAATATAGTGGAAAATTTCTCCTGGTTCTGCACTGTTTTCAAAACTTTAACGGATAATACATTCTTATATTGGTTGAAGTCTTTCATTAATTTTCAGTTTGAAAATGATTTTAAAATTTATAATTCAGTTTATTATCACAACTAATCCCCAAATAGGGGATAAAGTATATAATCATTAGTCCGGGCACGACCGTCGGGCACCGAACAAGTTTCCCTTCATCGAGTACACGACAGTAGTCCTCGCAGTATGAATTTTCATAAGTGCGTACACGACGGTCGGGTAAATCACTATGTAAAAAAAAATCTAAATACCGCTTGGGCATCCCTGCAACAGGAAGCACGTAAAGCGTCAAATAATTACAAACTACCCATCGATTCACTTCTACTGTCTGCCAGTTAAACAACATCATTGTTTAATAAAAACTATTAACCCTTTACCAAACAATCTCGATATTTTTGTCTTAATTTCTGATTTGTCCGCGCAGACAGCTCGACAGTCTGCTCACCGAAACGAAAGAAGAAGTTTGAAAACGGTCCAGGGATTTTTTGGTAAAGTGTTAAACGGCGTTAATTTCCCAAGATAAAAGTATAGTACATGTATAGACATATTATAGTTCATAATGGTGTGCGGTAAAAAAGCCAATTGTATAATATGAGATGGGTCAGTAAACCTTACGGAAAAAGCAGATAATGCTGGTAACAAGCATTAGTGATCGACCTAATTTTTTGTCCAATCAGAGAGGAGTATTTGTGGAAATTTTCTACCTCTTAAAAGTCCTTAGTGATCGACCTAATTTTTTGTCCAATCAGAGAGGAGTATTTGTGGAAATTTTCTTCCTCTTTAAAGTCCATAAAATTTTATCTGCTTGAAATAAAGACAGCCGTTCCGCACGTATGAATTCTACTGGCTCATCCCACATCTACATAAAATCAATTCATGCTCCTCCCAACCATTTAAAGCACGATTTGAAACTTGTTACAACACAACCTAAACCCTTTACCAAGTAATCCTGTATGTTATCGGTGAAAGTTTGAATTTAGAAAATATTGCAGAAAAAGGGGAAATTGCAATAAAGGACTTGAGAAATAAAACAAAATCTGATTTTTCTTCTCTATATTTTTACCCCCAATAAATGTTACACCCAAATGGACGACCCAAGTAGCTTTTGCGTAATTTAACGATCAATCTGCAGAGAACGTGTAGTCTGATCATGAATTGAAACATAGTGCTAAACAGCGCAATATTAAAATTTATGGACTGATTGCACGTTGTCCGTTCTGTATCATGACAAAAATTTGACAACAAAGAAATTACATTTGAAAATCTCGAAATTAGCGGATTTGCTATAGCAAATCCGCTTACTGTGATTGTTTTGACCGGAACCAACTACATCATCCGTAACGACGCATGCGCACTTACTTTCAGTTTTGCATGGCTGGTGATTTGGGCGAATAACGGAGACCTACAAATCAGTTCAACTTTGACCCTGAACAAACCATACTAATTAAGGACGAATTCTTTATCGAAATTTCGCCAAAACTGAAAAATTGTCAATCTGAAATACTTTAAATACTGGAACAAAGTCTGTTCTTTTATTTTTTCAAAATGTAGCGTATGAACATTGTTTACACTAGTACCCTCGTTTTCATTCATCAACTTTCATTCACAACTTGTCTATCGTCCGCTGCCAAATAAACAAGAAGATAAAGCAGTTTTTCCTCAATAAAGTCACATTTTCAACCAGTCCTAGTTAGCGGACTAGGCGCTATATCGATGAATTTCCGAATCGTTTGAAACATTTTTCGCAGAACGTTTTATAGAATGGAGATTGTGCAGTCTATCCAAAAAATTAATGTTTGATTTATATGCATCTTATAGTGGAAACGCCTGGAACCAGTATTTCTCTCTTGTCATCAACGGTAAGAAATATTTTATTTACGAACGGCCCCGATCAAGTACGAACCCGGGACACGAATTTAATTGAAGGTTTTTGATGGAAATTCGTGTCTTGCATAGCGAACTAGACACCCATTTACGTGAAGTCTAAAGGACTCAGACTGGCTCACAATTTGTCTTCAAGATGTAAACTCCATTTATAGTCCCTCTGATACCTTGAATTTTATTTTGTGACTTTTCAGAAAAAAAAGAAGAAATGCTGAATTTGTTGATAAATTTATGATAACGGATCCACAGGAATGCATTTACACGTCTTTCTTTTTAAACATATAGATTTGACATCTTTAATATAGTTTTGATCCTGTGAATTAGAAGTGCATTTACAGAGCAAGTTATATAACTATTTTTACTTCTTTAAATTCTTATTATGAACTGCTGCTCAACCCATATTAAGACGGTGACTTTGTTTTATGTAATTCAAACCTTAGCATGAAAGTATGCCTATATAATTTTTAAACTTTTAAAGAGTGACACAATACTATTAAGTATTAACCCTTAGGCTGCTAAGTGCTACCCAAGGACCTTTTGCAGACAGTGTTGATTAAGATCAGATTGCACAGAAAGTGCAGTCTGATCTTTGATCCATACTGCCTTGTAAGAAAGAATTCTCCCCAAAGAATTAACTTCAAAATAGCAATAATTGGATTTGTACATTCAACTTGAATGTTTTATTTTAGTTATGTTAAAGTCACGTTTCACTCTACATGGCAACTTGTCACACTGAGTGTGATCTTGATCCATTCTGGCTGCAAAAGTACCTTCAGCTGTACCAAGGGCTTGGATTCACACATTGAAAAAAAAGGATTATGTTCTGCTCGGTGATGTGTGATGAGTTTAAGTAATGGATTCACTAAAAAAATCATTGGATGTACTGAAAAACCCTTATACCAGTTTAAATATTTATTTCAAGTATCTCATAATGCTACAACAGATATTTTTTGCACTTATTCCTGCAATGATTTAGTTATATAGTGTGCAAGGTTGGCAAAGAATAGGTCAATATGGGTAATGACCTGGCTGGCAACTGGAACGGGCTATAAACGATCAATACTGGTCGCAAGTGATCAATTGGTGGTTGACTGAAGTGGTTGATTTCGTGATTAACTCATTACCAATCGACAATATTTTAGGCTTGTCCAAATCGAAAGCAGACGACAAAATAAAAGTGACTGAAAATTAAAAATTTGTTCTGTGAAGAGTAGAAAATATTGTGGGCAAAGGAGAAAATACTGGTTACCAGCTTTTTCTCCTTTTTCCACAATGCTTTCTTAAGGCTTCATTCTCAGGGCTGTCAAAAGGAAGGATTGAGTGTTAATGGGTTAAATCACTGGCTTACATACCCATCTGGTTTCTAAATTGATAGTAAAAGCTGTTCTCTTACATCCTGTACATAAAGGTTTGTTACATATTATCATCAGTATCATAGCTTTACTAATAAGGTCCTTTTTTATTTGATCATAATGCTGGTCAACAGAAAAGGTTGTCCTGAACCAAATTTCATTTTTTCAGCCTACAATTTTGTCATTCGGTAAAGAGTTAAACTTCCAAAGGGACAAATCATGTGTCCCTATTTGGGGTATTATCCTTGACACCAGACTTTATTCCCAAAGCGTGAAATAATGACTTGTATGTAGTCATGATGAATTAATAACTTATCATCAAGCAATTACTTAAGATATCAAACATGAAACCTAAAGACCTTATTAGGAACTTCTACACAGTTTGGAAAAGTGGCAAAGGCCAGCTGGTGAGTTACCTTGGCAGGGACAAAACAGTTCTTCCACTCCTCTCTTTCACATTAATGAAATTAAGTTATCTGAGGAAAAAAATTCCACACAACAAATCATGCACAAATTAGCCTAATTGCTGTTTTAAAACTCATCTGACTATTTAAATTTCCAATTGACCTCTACAAGTCGACTACTACTGACCAGTATTGACCACTTACGGATTATCACAGGTTCTATCCTCTTCTAGATGCCAGTATTTTATAGAATACCAATCGATAAGACACTGCACAGAACCAGCCTAGCCCTAGTAAAACCCAAAAGGTACACAAATGGATGAATTGTTGTCATTGTAAGACTGAAACAGTGTTGACACTAATGTAAACACCAGAAAATAGTCAACATCAAATTATTCTTGAAGGTTTCAAATTCATATTTTGTGGCACTGCATGAGTTGACCTTACTTTCTTGTGTACAATCATTATTTTGTTGACTTGTTTCTTATGAAGACACAAGGTAAATTTTCATTTATCTTAAGGAAGAAAGGTACATTCAATATTCATGAATTACACATGGTCTAAGTCTTGGAAATTACTGAACATATCACTTAGTTTTCACCTTTCAGACTATTACAAAACATTTTTTGAGTCCAGGAATGAAACCAAGAACATTCTTATGAGAAAGAAAAGAAGAAATCATTGTACCTGAACAATCAAATTATTGTTACTAGGTTGATTTTGTATTTCATTTAATTTAATAGTTTGAAGTTGTGTGGTAATTGAGAGGAACCTTGAAAGGATTCAATGTGTTAAGAGTTATGGAAAGGACAATGCACTTTCAGTAAGAACTTACATACAAAATACCAGTTTCTTTACCCTAAGAGGACTAGAGCTGTGTTTTTTTTAACTAAACCATACTAGTTTCAAAACAATGCATGCTTTATACCTCAGAGTGGGGACAGTCTGTATAGTATGTAACAGGTGTACTGGTAGAGTAAGATCAGACTGCCTAACATAGTAAAATTCCATTCTTATAGGCACACTGTTTTAGATTTGAATTGTTTGCAGTCTATATGACTATACTAACCATATAAAAGTTTAGAAATTGTTGTACTTAGGCTAGAATTGTAAAATGCTACTGTAAAAATCAAAACTTTAATGTCTGAGTACAGAAGTTTCAATCTTTTAAAACAGTCTTGCATAATGATGAATAATGATGAATTTAGAAATGCTTAAAATTCTATAGAAAAGAAAGATAGAGTCATCATATGTAGTGTATCTATAAGCTCACAGTCATGTTTACAAACCTAGGCTGAGCTGTTAATATTTTCAATCTTATTAAAGGAATGTCTCAGACAAAAAGCACCTCAGCCAGTTGGATTTAAGTGGTTTCAAAAGTTTTTTTCTGGGCATCTTTCAAAATGGGATGATATAGCCACACTTACCTTGTATCCTTAATGGTGTTATAAGATGGGGGGAAATGACTTAACTTTTTACCACACAATGAAATTTTGGACATGTCCAAACTGAAAGCATTTGCAGACGACAATTCTAATGTCGCTCAAATGATGGAATATGTCTTCAATAGGGTAGAAAACATTGTGGGAAAAGGAGAAAATGCTGGTTATCAGCATATTCTCCATTTCCCACTTTGTTTTCAAAGGGCTTCTTTCACACAGTTGTTAACTCGGGACTGTGTGGTAAAGAGATAAGTAAGAGTGAAAACTGAAAATCTGTTGGTCTACCAATGTTTTCAAAAATTTAACAGCTACATTTTGTGAGGCTGACAGAAATGTTGGATAAAGTTTAACTTTGCAGGCCAATGTTAGATCCACATTTGATTAACTAAAAGATGTTTACTGTCACTTTCAACATTATTTCTGTCATATGACTGCTACAGCTAGCTTATTGATGTATGTATGGGTTTAAGTAGTACATGTACTAGGCTAGGGCTCTGCATTGTCTTGCCCAAGGACACTCTTGCAAAAAAGCATTGTGCATCCAATGAGGCTGGGCCATCACGTAACAAGACCTACACTTTACTGGTGAGCCATGCAGGACCCCAGATCCACATTAGATGGGAGTTAATTTTTGTAAGATTGTTCAGGTTAGACTATGTCAACCATCTATGCATAAGTTACTTCCTGTTTTTTAAGCAAATATAGTAATCGAATTGATGTCATTTCATCGTTCATTCCTTTCCCATATGACAAGTTTTAAGCACTTTAACTCTTTCACTGCTAAACAAATAAATTGCATTGTCTCAAAGGCTAAAAATACATTCCTTCTGCAAGATCAAGAAACAATTCAGTCATGAATCTACAATGAAGCAGGGAACAGTGGAGATCAGAGATCAGAAACAATTCAGTCATGAATCTACAATGAAGCAGGGAACAGTGGAGATCAGAGATCAGAATGCATTATCAGTGCAGACTGATCTTGATACACACTGTCCATCAAAGCTTCAGGTGTTGCCCATAAAAGTTAAAAGATACCTGTACATGAACTGAAGTTCACTCATATAATTGAAAACACTACCGGTATTTGAACAAGAGAAAATACCTAGAAAAAAATATGGCTTACCAGAATTCTGTCTCTGTCCTATAATGCTTTGAATTGCCTATTTCCTTAAAATACTGCCTTCCAGAATTTTGTGTTTGTCTCATAATGCTTTCAGTTGCCTATTTCCTTCAGGATTATTAACACAGAGTGTTTGGTATTTATACTTTTAAGTGTTAAAAATAAACCCCAATCAAAATTTTCTCCAGATCCAGCCTTCAGATGCCATGACCAGACATGGATATGTTGTAAACTGGTCTATCCCACAGATTGATTTTAATTATGTTTGTATAAGGGGATACTTATACCGTCTTGCTATAGAACTAGCTTTTGTAGCAATGTGGTCGACCACTTGACTTGGGACCTGAAGATTCTGGGTTCAATCCCAGCCTAGGGGGGCTATTTAGCAGAACTGTTACAGATATATATATATATAATAATCAGTATTTGGATGGAATGCCTTATGGTTTATCCAAACGTGACCAGTATTTGACCCATGAATTTTGTGTCAAACAAAGTTAAATTGGGAGAATATGAGGATTTTCCTTTTTTTAGCCTTTTAACAGGCAATGATTCCTGTGTTTTATGAGTCCTATGTAGAAGGTATAATGTAAACATTGTTGGAAAACAAGACATCAGTATTTCTTTTTTTTTTTCTGTAATTTTCTAACCTTTACAAATACAAACCAGTGACAAGTCATTTTTTAGTTTGGCCAGAGTATGAAAATCTGAATAGTTGGTTTTAATTTGGGACAGGCAAAAATTTTGTCCTCATGTCAAGAGTTCAACAATAATTATGGTGTAAAAAATTCATATTGCACACATGTGAAAGTTAAGGTTAAGCATTTATTGCACTCTTTGATCAAGTTTGTGTATGTTTGCTAAAACTGATCGACAATTGTATACCCTAATACTTTGTTTTTACAGAGTTATCATGATAATTTGTCCTTGAGGCAAAAACTGTCTTATTTTCTACAGTTTTTTTTTTATCTTACTCAACAATAACTGAAGTGTTTTATCTATTTGTCAAATAAGTAATATTTACTTATGTAAATACATCTTGGTTTATTTTCAACATGTTTGTATTTTCGGGTATGTTTACATGTAGCTACACTACACCGTTCTGCTAAAAACTGTTAAATGTTTGAATGATTTTGAAAGTTTAAGGAAGAGCTTAGATTTCTGATGAAATAAACAAGTGTAAATTAGACAGATCGTTTATATAGAGCCATAATTATCTCTAAAACTTCTTCTGTTTATGCTAATGTTAGCCTTGAAAAAATATTATTTTATCAAGATCGTACAATGTTATAGGTTTAATCTAAACCACATCTTTTATGTGACTGCATGTTTGCACATTTACCATTCTACTTCAAGTTTTAGCTAGTACACCACAACTCCACTTTTTTTTTTAAACACTATACTTCCGATCAAAATAAAGCTCTAAAACAGTAATAAAATAAAAGTTGCTGTACAGCACACTTGGTAGAACAGCTTCGACTATCATTGTCCTTGCTCAGTCTATTTACATGTATTGTTTATATTTCATAGATCTACATGTATTACATGTGATAAAACTCATAAAAGATTTTAATTTTCTGTCATAGCTTGAAACCGTTCAACAAATCCGCTTTCAGGACTTTCAGTCCTTTGATTTCCCGAAACAGAACGGCAAAGATCTTTCTTGCCACACCGGTTGACCATGTTCCAGTTTATTTAAAATTACATCTCACGGTGTCTTGGAAAGAAAGTCGACATTTTTGACGGTGAAATGAAAAAAAACTTTGGGCCAAAGTGAATTCTGAAAATAAATCATTAAACGAAAAAACGAACAGACTAAGTGATGAGTTAGAGTCTTTACAGTTTACTATGAATGAAACTCAGGATGAAATCACCAAACTTGAAAAGGACAGGGTCAATTTGGAGGGCGATTTATTATACGTACAAAGTCAGTCAATGCGTGATAATTTGATATTTATTTACCAACATCGAGGAGAACATGCATGAAAAAACCGAGGATTGTGAAGGAGTATTACGTCAGTTTACGGTTCAAAAATTGAAAATGGCCCAGGATGTTGTTGACAGATTTAGATTCGAGCGTGTGCATAGAATTGGAGCAAAAATGGATAGTTCGAGTCCCGGTAAACCTAGACAAATAGTGGCCAAGTTCTCCACATTCAAAGATCGTGAGATCATACGTTGCTCGAGATTTAATCTTAAAGGGACCGACCACTTCATATTCGAGCAGTGCCCAAAAATTATTGCTGATCGTCGTAAATCCCTTCGCCCAAAAGTCGAGAAGGCAATTCAAGATGGAAAACGTGCCTGGATTAGCTATGATACCCTTTTTGTTAACGGCAACCGGTGTGCGATGATAACCAGTAACATTATAGGGAGGCTGGACTAAACATTGCCTCTTGGAACATTCATCGGCTAACTCGTCATAAACTTGAAGACCAAAATTTTGTTCAATTAATCAGTTCTTATGATACATGTTTTCTATATGAAAGTTGGACAGATGTAAATTCAAAAATAGATATTACTTGTTATACAGCACATAATTTTTACCGCAAAATACTAAATAAGCGTGCCAAACGATGTAGCGGAGGTGTCTGTCTTTATATCAAAAACAATGTGGTAGAAGGTGTTACCATTGTAAAATCAGATTTTGAAAGTATTATCTGGTTAAAACTAGATAAAACTTTTTTTCATCTGGAAAATGATATATATTTAGCAGGTATTTACATCTGGCCAGAAAATTCACCTTTATATAATATTAACGATGTAGACTTTTATACTTTATTGGAAAATGACATTTATGAATATTCAGAAGTGGGTAAAGTGTTGATATGCGGTGATTTTAACGCGCGAACGGGTAAACGTAAAGATTATATAGAATATGACCGTTATAATACATATATAGATGAACAAAGTTATTGTGCGGACATTCCATTGTCCCATGAGTCTCCCGATCTAGTTTGTAACAATTTCGGGAATAGACTTATTGACCTTTGTAAGTCCACCTCTCTACGTATTGCTAATGGGCGTCTATTTTACCGGACGATCTTTTATACAGAAGGACAAATTGCTTAACGCAAGTATTTGCCTCATTTTCTCAGTTTTTACACGCATTCTTCCACAAAACTTCAATCACTGTGACTCGCAGGAAATGTACTAAAAATGAATAAAATGTTTGACCCATGGCAGCTCAGACTGACATGGGTCGAACATTTTTGCAGATGCAGTATCTATTTGATACTGCAGAATATACATACACATGTCGTAATGGTTCGAGTTTGATAGACTATTTTTTAATTAATCAAGATGATATGTGTCACATTAGAGATTTTAAAGTGCACCCGTTTAATGAATGGTCCGATCATGCATTGCTTTCGATAAATATTATTTGTGTCAATCAGGATGGTGAGATAGAAGGTGGCAATGGAATGACCCACGTAAAATGGAATGCAGAGTTTAAAGATGAGTTCCGGCGCCGAATAATCGGTCAACTTCCTGTTTTTAATAGGGTAGTTTTAGATCTAAATAGCAGTGAATTCAAAACAATCGATATTTGTTTTAATAGTTTTTCTACATTAATCACAGATATCGCGGAGCCCTTATTTGCTTTCCCTGCGAAAAGTTCAAATAGAAAGTACATCTACACCGAGGAAAATAACCTTGGAAAGAAGAATGACTGGTTTGATAATGATTGTCGCAAAGGTCAAGCCGAGTATTTAGCTTCTAGGAATAATTTCACAAGGTGTAAGAATAGCATCAATAGAATAGAAATGTGAGATAAGAAGAAATTTTATAAGCAACTTATTAAACGCAAAAAGCGTTTATACGAAAAGAAGAAGTGCTCCGAACTTACTAATTTGCGTCACGCTCAACCAAAATCTTTCTGGCAAATGTTCTCAAAGAAAAAAGTCACTGTCAGCCAAAATATTAATGTTTCAGAGTTTTTTGATTATTTTTCAAAATTACAAGATGAATTACTTCACCTGGAGTTAGGGAAGCTAATCAGTTTTCTGAGAATTTTGATCTTAATTTGAACGAGTATGAACGGCCAGAATTGAACTGGGATATATCGGCAGATGAAGTTTATAAAGTTGTTCGTTCATTAAAGACCAATAAAGCATGTGCTCAAGATAGGTTATTAAATGAATATTTCATTGAGTCAATTGATATACTTTGTCCTTATATGGTAGACATTTTAACCCTATATTAGAGTCTGGATATTTTCCAGAGTTATGGACAAAAGGTGTGATTGTGCCACTGCATAAAAAAAATGATCTATCCAATGTTAGTAATTATCGCGGTATAACCCTAGTAAATAGCTTTTCAAAGATATTTACAGGTATTATAAATAATAGGGTTACCAGATGGATTCAGAACAATGAAATGGTGAGTGCGCACAGTGTGGATTCCGTTCGGGAAGATCCACAGTAGATGCAATTTTTATGCTTAAATCTATAGTAGATATAGTTCTCAATGAAAAAAAAAGTTATTTTGTTGTTTTGTTGACCTAAAAATAGCATTGATAGTATTAACCTTAATAACTTATGTTACAAAATTTATCATAAAGGTTTAAATGGAAAGTTATTCAGAATTATTAAAAATATGTATACTACGGTAAAGTCCTGTGTAAAGGGATGTAACTCGTATAATTCGGATTACTTTGAGTGTGCAGTTGGTTTAAAGCAAGGAGAGGTTATCTCCCCTGTTTTGTTTTCACTTTTCATAGATGATTTGGAATTATTTTTACAGGATGACTCCAACTGTGGTATAGAAATTAATGAATTACTTATGATAGTACTTTTAGTTGCTGATGACATGGTCATATTAGGAATAGTCAATCGGATTTGCATTGTCGACTTAATTTATTAAAGGAATATTGTGACAAATGGGGGTTACAGGTGAATTCAGAAAAAAACAAGGTAATGGTATTCCGAAAGCGAGTTAATTCAAATATAAAGTACCACTGGACATATGGAAACGTAGAATTAGAAGTTGTAAACTGTTTCAATTACCTCGGCACTGTTTTCAATTATAATGGGTCGTTTTCAGTAAACCAGGAGACCTTAGCAGGAAAGGGTCTAAAGGCCCTAAATGTATTACTGAATAAGTTACGTAGTCTATTTATAAAACCTTCCATACAATGCCAGTTATTTGACGCATTTGTTGGCTCCACAATGAACTATGCTGCTGAAGTTAATGGATTTGGTAAATGTAAGGAAATAGAGTACATTGAAATTCTGTAAAAAATTATTAAAAGTAAAACAATCAACCTGTTCTTTAGCAGTGTACAGTGAATTAGGGCGTTTTCCTTTATATGTAAATCGCTATACACGCGTTATTAAGTATTGGGCTAAAGTAATACAGACAGATAACTTTATTATACAGCGCTTATATACAGAAATGTTGAAGCAGTGTTTATGCGGACAACAAAACTGGCTTTTGAATGTTAAATTTCTTTTGGATAGTTATGGCTTTTCCCATGTTTTCAGTAACCCACATAGTATCAATCTTGAAACATTTCATATTATTTTTAAGGAAAGGGTCATCGATGTGTTTAAACAAACCTGGTTTAATGGTGTTAAATCGAAAATTAGTTTAAATCTCTTTTTGCGATGTAAAAACGACATTCAGTTTGAAAAGTATCTAGATATTCTTCCCATTAACAAACGTGCTGCTTTATCACGTTTACGTCTTTCATCGCATAAGTTATTGATTGAAACCGGGCGACACGCAAATAGAAGATTAGAACGAAATGAACGTAAATGTACATTGTGCGACATGAATGACCTAGAGGACGAGTACCATTTTGTACTAGTTTGTCCAGTATACGCTGATATAAGGAAAAAATACATTAAGAAATATTTCTATAAGAAGCGAAGTGTGCATAAATTCATTGAACTGATGAGTACAAAAAATAATTCAATATTAAAGAACCTTAGTAAGTTTGTCTTAGAAGCCTTCAAGTGTTGAATTTCTTTAAACTGATAATGTTATATTATCATTTGTATTATTGTTATTATCATATAGCAATATTCTGGTAGAAATCGTTGTTTTTTGGGTTCATCCTCCATATACATTTATATCTATCTTTCTATATCTACATATTACTTTAAAGCATAACTGGTCCTAATCAGTACATTAATATGTTGAAGGCTGTGACAGATAGTGAAAATGTCTTTATATGGAAGTTTTCCCTTTTTGTCACATCCAATAATCTTTCAGTAAATGATATCGTAATATTTTTCTTTACTTTTCCGATCTACTCACTCTACTTTTACCTTTACATTAATCCTTCCGTACTAACACTTAAACAATAGATGATTGTGAATGATTGTGATGATGAAGATCTGTAAAGATCAAATCTTTAATAAAGGATTTATCTATCTATCTTATTTATCTTGATCAGGAAAAGGGAAAATAGTTGTTGATGCCCTTTACACCTTTTACCAAACAATTCCTAGTTTTAATGATCACAGAGAAGAAAGGAAAATATAAAAACATTGTGGAAGAAGGAGAAAAGGTTAACAACAGGTAGCCTTTCAACTTTTCTTTTTTAATTTGTGGTTTACAATGCTAAAGATTCATGTTTAAGTCTAAATTTTCGTTGTCCGATACAGAGTTAAACTGCTTTTAAATACAAGTGAACCACCAACTTCACAAATACACTTTTTTACACCCAGCAGTTAACAGCTTTAGAAATCAGTCAGAAAACAAATATTTCCTTCTAACAAGTAATCGCTCCTTTTCCACCACTGTTTACGCTTAATGTAAATCCTATTAGTGATTTAAATCTTTGAAATACCTCCGACCTTTTGTTTTATTAATCACTTTTTTGTACATCCAAAACTTGCATATGATAATTGGAGTGCAACACGCGAAAAGGTGCATTCGGACATTTGCGTAAAGTGTCGTCCCGGATTAGCCTGCGCAGTCCGCGCAGGCTAATCCGAGACGGCACTTTACGACTACATTAGATTTTGTGTTACAGAAGACTTGCGTAAAACAGAAAATCACATAAAATCGGAAAGTGTCGTTTCGGATTAGCCTGTGCGGGGTGCACACGCTGATCAGAGACGACACTTTACGCAAATGTCCGAATGACCCTTTTCGCGTGTTGCACTCCATATTCAGTGCCCCATATGTCCACAGGTTAACTTATAATCGAACAACCATAATACAATAATAGGGACAAGTGAAAGACGCACGTGAATTTGCTCCGAGGATTTTGTGAGGTTACAGATGTCATTTATATGAACTTTTACTTCTGAGGCAATGTAGTATTTGGTTAGTACATGAATTAGCATTTGAGAATTTCGGTGTCGACGTAAACAGGGAAATTGTTGATTTACAAGTGTTTTTTTTTTGTAAAAATTGTGAGGATAATTACACAATTCTCCTAACCCAAGAGCCGAGTATTCATCGAACATACATATACATAATTTCAGGTGTTTAAGCTAGTTGTCAAACAAGCGGTCAAACAATTTTTCAATACTAGTCATCACGTGCACGTGCTGAAACGTGTTGAAACGCTGTTTTCCTATTTATAGTTCAGTCTTTCACTTTTCGACGGCCATTGTACATTCTACATACATGTAGCTGGGTGCTCTAAATATAAGGACGACTTCTAATACAATGGGTGATATAAACGAAAGCTGTGATCTTAATCTTAATGTGGATAACGATGCTGATGCTGATGTTGATTACATTTCATTCCACTCGGTAGATACAGGTATTCCTTCTTCATCTTCTCCAGTCTGCACTAAAAAGGGAAACACTGGAAAGCGAAAAGCCTCCCCGTTACTTAGAACAGCTGTTAAAAAGGCAACTCCATCCAGAAGATCGGCAACTGTTTGTCGAAATCAATCTTCCTCTGAATCATTTTTTGGAGCCTTCAATGACCCAGATTTTATAACTGCTGTAACTCCCATGCTGAGATCCATGATTGCCCCAACAATACAAGGTGCTATCAACCAGGCCGTTGAAACGGCGGTAGAGAAAATACGGTCAACTATCTTAAAAGAAATCAAAGACAGTAACAAAGAACTTGTGAATACTATAGAACAGCAAAACAAAATAATAGCGGACCAGGCTGCACAACTGGACGAGAAAGCAAAAATCATCACTGATTTAGAGCTCAAACTAGAAAATGTGTCAGGTGAATAACAAAGTTAGATCTTCTGTGAATGACCTTGAGCAGTAAGGAAGGCGTAATTCTCTTCGATTTTCACACTTGCGTGTTAATTATAAAGTTCCTGAAATTGAACTAATGTCGGAGGTTGCTGATCAGATTAATGAGCATATGCTCACCTCTGGTCCTAAAATTACCACTCAGGATATAGAAAGATGCCATCCTGTAGGAAAGTCTAATTCTCCTCAGATCCTTGTGAAATTTCGGTCCTATCAAACCAAACATCTTGTGTACAGCGCCAAGTCTCGACTTAAGAACACTCCTATTTACGTAAGTGAAAACCTAACCAGACTGAATTACAGTGTCATCCAAAAGCTACAGCCCCTAAAGAAATCAGGAAAAATTCACAGTTATTGGACTACAAACGGCAGAGTTCTCGCTAAAAGGTACGAGACCATCAGACCGACTCAAGTATACCACAATGACGAGGTGGAGGAGCGCCTGCACATTAATCGGGTATAAAATTGTTATTCACCAACCGTTTTCCTTGTCTATTAACTGATTTCCGGGGTTTGACCTGAATCATTACGGGCTGGAAGTACATTAATTTGTTCTTGATGTTTATGATCGGACCATGCTTAAGTGCCGGCTGATATGTGTCATCGTGAGCAGTGACTAATCTTTTTTTTACCCAGTTGTGTTTAAATCATTATTTATTACTTATTGTTGCTGTTTGTTGTGGTGTTGTCGAATTGCGCTTATGCGTAGGCCGATCTTTATCGCCACAATCATGAGCTCCACCTACAAATATTATATATATCAGTTTGCTGCTAATTTATCTTAGCTTATGCTGACTATATGCCTACCAATTCATTAGTTTCCCTGCTTGCCCTGACGCTGATCAGGCTGCACATGTATGCTGGCTGATCTGTGTCAGAACAAACAGGGGCTTAATCAGGAAATCTAATAATAGTTTACTGCTGTTTTTTTTTCTCACATTATTATATTAAAAAATTCGCTTGTCATTTGTTGTTGCTGTTTATTATAGCTTTCAACGAATTGCGCTTATGTGTAGGCTGATCTGTATCTCCAAATTTACGAGTTTTATAGACAAACATTATATAAACTAGTCTGTTGCAAACTTACTCTTCTTAAGCTGCTGCTGAGTATAAGCCTATCATTTTATTGGCTTTCCCTGCTTGTGCTGACGCTGATCTGGCTGCACATGTGTACAGGTTGATCTGTGTCAGCTCGAACAGAGGTTCAATAATGAAAGCTAATAATAGTTCACTGCTGTTTTTTTTTTTCTCTCATTCTGCTGTGTTTAAATATTTGTTTATTAGTTGTTGTTGCTGTTTGTTGTGGTGTTGATTAAATTGCGCTTTTGTATAGGCAGATCTATATCTCCACAAATATGGACACTTTTTATAAATATTAGTATATATTAGTTTGTTGCTATTTTTTTCTTAAGCTGCTGCTGATTTATAAACTTATCAACTTAACTTGTTGGCTGTCCCTGCTTGTGCTGATGCTGATCAGGTTGCACATGTATGCTGGCTGATCTGTATCAGAGCAAGCAGAGGCTCATTTAGTCAATAAATTTTCTTAGCAGTACGTTCATGCCCTACTTCACACATGTCGTTGTTGGCTGTTTGTGATGGTGCTGATCGGGCTGCGCACATAAGCTGACTGATCTGTACCATCACAGCAAGATTTCAATCTATAACACTTAGAGTGGTTTGATGCTTTTACGTCGTTTTCATGCTGTTGACGGTTACAACTGTATCAGTTACTTTTTATTACTGTCTGTGATTTATATCAGAACAACAAAGGGCTTTATCGACAAATATTATGTATATTAGTCTGTTGCTATATTACTTTTCCAAAGCTACTACAGATTAGGAGTTTCATCAATCTATTTATTGTTTGTTGTTTGTGATCGGATTACGATGCTGCTCGTCACAATTTACAAATCGTTTGACATTGCTGCTTGTGCTGACGCTGATCAGGCTGCAGATGTGTGCTGGCTGATCAGTATCATCACAGGCGGGGAGTAGATCGGTTTGCTATTGGCATTTGTGATCGGATTGCAATGCTGCTCGTATAAATTACAAATTGTTTTGCGTTGCTGCTTGTGCTGACTCTGATCAGGCTGCACATGTATGCTGGCTGATCTGTGTCATCACAGGCGGGGAGTTCGCGCGTGCTATGTGATTACTCAAGCCCGGATGGAGGTTCTCCTGGTAATCAATATCCTATCCCCTAATGGATAGTGACTTGGGTGCCTGGAGGGCTTCCATCGGGCTTTTCCAAAGCAGAATTTATGCTGGTTCTAAAAAAAAGCGGCATACCTATCCAAATAATTTCTGTTTGCTCTCGCATTTTATTAAGATTCTCTCTATGTGGTCAAGGACCCTAGATTTGAACGCACGGAATATTATGAATAACAATTTTCAGTCCATTTCATTCTCCATGTTAATCTGTGTAATCATTTTACAAGCTGGAGATATTGAGACCAACCCAGGGCCTGCTATATCAGAAGATAATTTTTTACTATCAGTACTCCATTGCAACATACGAAGCATCAGAAATAAGATTGATTATATAAAAGAAGAATTTTTAGATTTCAATATTCTATGTTTCACCTAAACCCATCTTAATGATTCAATTTCACAAGACACTTTGTTATTATCACAAGCATTTGATGAACCTTACAGGAGGGACAGAACTAACCACGGTGAGGGTATTCTTGTATATGTAAATAATGACCTGGCCCATTCTAGAGTTGCTGATCTTGAAGGATACTGTAATGAATCTATTTGGGTTAAAATTATAGTTAAATCCAAAATATATTTGATTGGTGTTTTCTACAGTCCGAAAACTGCAGATAATATTCTTTTCAGAAACTTTGATATTAACATTGAAGCTGCCTTCCAAATAATAGAAATGTAATTATATTGGGCGATCTTAACGAGGACCTAATGAATCAGTCGTTTCATAATCTTAAGGATATTCTACTTCTAAATTCTATGATAAATGTAATAAATGTTCAATCGAGACAAAATGCCTTACTTGATCCAATCTTAATCCCGAATGATATGGAGTATTCAGACTCTGGTACGCTACCGCTACCACAAGTTATAAGTGATCACTGTGCTACATTTATATCTATTCCCTTCTCATATGAGCTCCAAAAGTGTTACGAAAGAAATATTTGGCTTTACAGTAGGGCCAACTTCGAGTCTCTTAATCAGAAAATAGAAAACTATGATTGGAGTATTTTGTATGTTGGTCCAGTTAATGATTGTTGTAAGACTTTTACTAGAACTTTTATTGAACTGATTAAAGAATGTATTCCGCACAAAAAAGTATGTGTCCGCCCTGATGATCAACCTTGGTATGATAGTGCAATTAGACGGGTCTCCCGGAAAAGAGATAGAATGAAAAGTACTGCTAAGAAAACAGGAAAAATTAACGATTGGTCAAAATACAAAAACCTACGTTATACAGTGAATAATTTGAAAAAAATATGCCAAAAAGGAATTCTTTAATAACTTGGAGACAAATTTAACTGAACTTCAATGCAACGACAAGAAAAGGTTTTGGAAAAATGTTAAATATTTCTTAAAAAAAAAGATTCATCTGTATCATGCTTCCCACCACTTTGCAAACCACATCCTAATGGGCAAACAGTGTGGTACACCTCCTCTCAAGATAAGGCCAACTGCCTAAATGATTATTTTACACCAATATCCATGGTAGTTGATACTAATACTATATTACCTGACATCCAATTGAAAACTGCAAACAAATTAACAATCGACGGAGTAACACAATCCGAAATAGAAGACATCATCAAAACTATTGAGACAAATAAAGCTAGTGGCCCCGATGATATAAGTCACAGAATGCTCAAAGGATGTATCCATGCAATAAGCAAACCACTGTAAATTTTATTTAATCGTTCTTTTTCTGAGGGTGTTTTCCCTGAATTATGGAAAAGAGCAACAGTAACGCCCATATTCAAAAAAGTCGACAAGTCTTTGCCAGCTAACAATAGGCCTATCTCTCTTTTGAGTAGTTGTGGAAAAGTCCTTGAAAGAATAATTTTTAAACATGTATATAATTTCCTAAATACAAATAAGCTACTGTATAAATATCGATCTGGTTTTTTACCAGAACATTCAACCACCTACCAGGTTATAGATATATATTACCATATATGTCAAGCCATGGATCATGGTCAATTTTCTTGTATTGTTTTTTGTGATATATCTAAAACATTTGATAGAGTATTGCACAGTGGTCTCCTATTAAAACTCCGAGAGCATGGCTTTAGTGACAGCCTTTTGACTTGGTTTAATAGTTATTTAAGAAATAGAAAACAGAAAGTAGTGATCCAATCAGCTGAATCAAACTATCTACCTGTAAGTGCTGGAGTACGTCAGGGTTCGGTTTTAGGACCATTATTATTTCTTATTTATGTAAATGACATTACAGACTCTTTACTAAGTCTTACTAGATTGTATGCCGACGACAGTTCCCTGTACTACTCGGCAACTTCTTTAAAAGACATAGAACGTATAATTAATCAGGATCTGAAATCTGTATCGTCATGGGCAAAGCAATGGTTAGTAGATTTTAATCCAAATATAACTGAGGCAGTCATTTTTTCAAATAAAAAAGATTTCGATGTACCACGGTTACTCTTCGGAAATACACCAATAAAGGTCGTTGATCATCACAAACATTTGGGAATTACTTTAAGTAGTACCGGTCAATGAAGCAATCATATAAATGACATTTTAGAATCAGCATCGAAAATTCTGCAAATTATGCGCAGACTTCAATATACTCTTACAAGGGCAGCATTAAACCAAATATACTTGTCTACGTCCGACCAATTTTGGAGTACTCGTCTATAGTGCGGGATGGATGTATACTGTCGTTTCCTTTTTCTTACTGTGAAAAAAAAATCTCTATGTTTTTCTTTATCTTACTATCTATATTCCTCTTTTTTTTCCCCGGAACGCCATTAGTTTCTTTATTTCAAAGCATTATTTGTATTATATCCCTCATATTGTATTGTATAATACTTGGGTGTAATAAAGAGATATTATGTTATGTTATGTCCTCCAATTCAATTAAAAAACTACAAAATGAAGCAGCCCGTATTGTAACGGGCCTTACAAGATCAGTATCTCTTGAAAATCTATACAAAGAGTGTGGGTGGGAGGCATTATCAGTGAGACGGAAAAATTCAAAATTATGTTTTATGTATAAAGTATCAAATGGTCTCGTCCCACAATTCATAGAGGAACTAATACCCCCACTAGTTGGTAACAGGTCTCATTATCAATTACGTAATAGCCAGAATTATGAACATGTTCAAGCAAGAACGCGACTGTTTCAAAAGTCTTGTATACCTTCTTCCATACCGATTTGGAATGACCTCGAACAAGATGTTAAAAATATCACGACATTTAATTCTTTTAAATCAAAACTCATTAGTATGACTAAACCCAAAAGAATACCCAACCTATATTTTTCCATCCTCGGATACCCCAGGGTCTCCCTATTTGCTACGCTACATCGACCCTGGGACAATTGACTAATAAAACTTTGAATCAGCCGCCGAAAATTGATACTAAACGCCATACCGTACAGTACACTCGCCCATCACAAAATGATGATAGAACCAATGAAAAGCCAGCATTCGGCCAGCGGTAAAGCGAGCCGCCGAAAATCGATACGAAACGTCATAGCGTACAGTACACTCGCCCATCACAAAATGATGATGGAACCAATGAAAAGCCAGCATTCGGCCAGCGGTAAAGCGAAGGAAATTCAACTAATTGTCCCAGGGGTCGATGTAGCGTAGCAAATAGGGAACCCGGGGTATCCGAGGATGTATTTTTTCGGAAACCGATATCTGTCGATAATTCATGCTAGAATAAGGAACAATTGCAGTAATCTAAACAATGACCTGTTTTTAAATCATCTAAAATCAGATCCAATATGGCCTTGTGGAACTGGTGCTGAAGATGCGGAACACTTTTTTTAAAAATGTAATAGAAACACGGATAAAAGAACCATTCTTTTTCGATCGACAATAGCATTTCACCCTTTAAACACTAACAAATTGTTATTTGGCGATGAAAATTTAAATTACAACGATAACTGCTCGCTATTTGCATCAGTTCAGTTATTTATTCAACAATCCGGCCGTTTTACATAACTTTGATTTCATCCCAATTGCACGCGCAGATCCCAGAGTATCTCAATCGAGTATTTACCTATCCTTTCTCAGTCCTGCTTTTCGCATGTAACTTGATTTTCATTTTTGTCTTGTATGTCCATTACCGAAATTTTCTTTCTCCTCTTTTTCTCCTTTTTTTTCATCCCTCTATTTCTTTCTCTTATATTCAGTTACCTTTTTTTTGTTTCCCTATTTTGTTATATATGTTTTTTTTTGTTGTTGTTGTTTTTTTTTTTTTTTTTTTTTGCTTGTTGCCATAGAAATATTATTTTGTTCTTTTCATTGTAGGGGACGGACCGATTCTAAGTTGGTAGAACTTGTGGTCCAACCCCATTTCACTTATGAATAAAATATGTTTAAACTGATACAGATAGTTTAATATTCCTTCCTCCCTTCCTTCCTGTAAATCTGCCATGGCCTTTGTTATGCCTACCGTTCAGAGTCCTGTCTGTCCGGGTTGGCGATGCCTGCCTGACAGACACAGATCCCAATAAAATTATTTTATCACTTTCGTCTTATTGCACATATTCCAATAACGCTTTATTTTTTCCTGTATTTCTTTATAAATTTAAATCTGCAGCGACCATCGTAATGCTTAGCGTCCAGGGCTCGTATTCACCAACCAGAAGTTGTGTTACTTACAAATGTTGAAAATTCTGGAGAATAAGACTAAGAATATTCTCAAGAATGGTTGGTGAATACGGGCCGAGATTTCTGTCTGGCAGGGTAGGCGATACCTGCTGGTTAGAAACAGATCCTGGTGAATTAGACTTCATTAACATTGTGTTACATATATTCAATGTTCCTTCCTTCCTTCCTTCCTTCCTTGCTTCCTTGCTTTCTTTCTTTCTTGTTTTTCTTTTTTTCTATCGTTCAGTCGTTCGTCTTACCTTCCTTCCTCCTGCTCTCCCTCCCTCCCTTCGTTCTTTCCTTTCATATTTCCCTCATCCCTCACCTTCTTTCTTCCTTAGTAAAAGTTTATATACTTAAAATGTTGTCTTTTTCTGTCTATCTTTCATTCCTTTTTTTTTCTTCTCTTCCCTTCGCCACCTCCCTATCATGACCTTTGTGAAGCTAATCGTTCAGATTCTTGTCTTTCAGGGTAGGCGATGCCTACCTGTCAGACAAGATCCCAATAAAAACGATAAAATTGTCTGTATTACAAAAAAGTTTTCCTTCCTTCTTTCCTTGATACTAATTGGCCTTGACATTGTAATGCTAATCGTCCAGAGTCGTTTTCTTTCTTTCTTTCTTTCTTTCTTTCTTTCTCAAGTGTAAATCAGCCGTGACCTTTTTAGGCCAGGGAATCCCTTTCAAGGGATTCCCTTGCCTATAGGGATCGTAAGCTGCCTTTTCAGACAAAAATGTTGGACGGTGTGTCCACTCTATATCGCTGAGTCCGCCAAAACAACTAGTTTCCCATGTATATACAGATATTGCTTATCACACCGTGTGAATGTTTTCCTTTCCTCAAAGCTTTCATCTGCAAAATGCCATGGAATTGCAAGGGTATTACGACCCTTTAATAACTGACCTGTGTATGTTTTTTATCTCGTTTTTGTCATTAACACTGACCTAGGCGTAACCTAATAAACTTAGCTTTATCCGGCAATTGTGTATTCCTACGCGCTATATACGGTTATTATCTATAAGCTCTCTCTTGCACTCTGGATCATTCACATTCATGTATGGTGAGAGTAACGAACAACAACTCTGCTCGGAGATTGTCTATAACGTTGTATTGACATTTGAACATATGTGTCACAAAACGCGTCTCCGCTAAAATGCAATTGTAAATAAAGCAAGCTACATATAGAATATTGGCCCGTGTTATGTTTATCACTTTTTCTTATGTATATCGACTAAATCTAGGGTACTTCAGCGGAATGCTGGAGAAATCGGCCCCTGGAGAAATCGTCCCAAACTGATTGGCCCGTGTTATGTTTATCACTCCGGAGAAATCGTCCCCTGGAGACGATTTCTTCGGTGAAATCGTCCCCAAATAAAATCTCAGAAAAATCGACCCCAACATCAAATTTCATCCATATCGTTAATCAAGTTGTCTATAAAAATATTTTTGAAAGTTCGTTGTCTCCAGTATGTACATTATGTGTATTAGTTACCTTTATCCAAGAGTTATTTGGTAGCTTTGCCATTGTTTATATTGCCTATTTCACACTGATAGGATGTATTTCACACCTTTTACACCGATTACAAATAGATTACACCTGTGTGATTGTTAAAAATATGCCTTGATTGACTTTGATTTGAAACCAAATATATGCTTATATTTTTTTTTTCTGTAGTCGTTCGTCTGTCATATAATGTATTTTTTTTTAATCTCTCTCTCTACTAGTGTCATATGACATAACTGTGACCAATACCATTTAGCAGGCGCATCGGTATCTCTGACACACCTATTTCTAGTGTTCACTGGGGCTTGTGTGCATCCGAATATTTCCGGTCCATAACTTCTACAATTGTGGATAGATTTCAAAATAATTTGGCACAATTGACCTCCATCACGAATTTGAAACATCTGTTCAAGTAGGTTCATGATCAAGGCCACATAGAAGGACAGTTTTTCGTCCGAACCATAACTCATTTTTGGATAGATTCCGATATAGATTAGCATAATGCATTGTTCTCCATCATGAGTAGAAGTTCCTTTTGAAACATTTACTCAGGTCTAGGGTCTAGGTCAAGCTTGAGAGTCAAGTGTTCGCGGGCTTGACACAAGTTGTCCTTGGACAACGATTATGAATTAGGATTAACGTCTTTTTATGTTATGTAGATATAAGTATCGAAGCTCAAGTCACTGTTACTTGTCCGTAAAATGGGCAAGTAAAATAGGTAAACCGAGCCTAATCGTTTTCCCTAAACAATCCAACCTTTTCACAGTATTTTATTGAGAAAATATTTTGGCTAAAAGAGAATTTGCTTGTAACAACAAATTCCTCCCAATTTCCCCAAAATCTTACTTTTCAATATACACGAAGAACTACTTTGGATTTTCATCTATAACTTCCTTCAGATATGACCAGTTCAAAATTTCGTCGACTTGTGGAGGGTAGAACCAACATGACCAACTGCCATATCACTCCAATCTTTATTATTCATTACATTTTACATTGATATCTATCTTACATGTTGTTCATTGAAATCAATAAAAATAAATATGTTCTTGCGTCATAAATATAAAAAGATAACGTCATTCAGGACTACAGGACATCACATGTCTCAGAAAATTTAGATAACCAAAGTTGGCATTGCACCGATTGAATAGTTCAATTTTGACTTGGGATTGTTTGCAAGCGCGACAAATTACTAAGTATTCTAAGCCATTATCAAGCACCCCATAACTGTGAGCACATGCCTAGCTCTGGCTTAACTAGTTTCTTGCTGGTACTTTCTAGTATCAGTTCAAAATTTCCTGTTAAAACCAAGAATTTCAGGGGCTTAGTGGAATCCGCTTGTATCCCTGTCCGTCTATCTGTTTGTATTCATTAAAATTGACCTTTTGTGTTTTTTCGTATTCTGAATTTCCTGGCCTTCAGTACTATCAGTACTTTGATTGATACTTACCGTCCAGAATCTTGTCTGTCAGGGTAGGCGATGCCTGCCTGTCTTAGAGCCTCTCGAAACAGAACATATCCTCATATCATTACCTGTATTTGGAAGATCCTTCCTTCCCTCTTTTCTTCCCTTACATCCTCCCTCCCTACCTTCGGCTGAATATTTGGATTTACAGAAATCGGTGCATTTTCAGCATTTTTTTTTTTTTTTTTTTTTCGACTTTTTCCTTTTTTTTTTTTTTTTTTTTCATTACTGCTGAAAAATAATCTAACAGAGTTTCAAATAGGCGTTTTCTGCTGCACAATGATGTATAAAACTTTTCGATCGGCATATACTTAAGAGATATAGAACCCGTAAAAGGTTTCTTTATCAGGTCAAATTTTTGAATTTTCAGAAATCGGCACATTTTCGGATTAAAAAAAGTCCATACTGTTTTCATAAGTGCTATAAAAAAACACTGTTTCAAATAGGCTTTCTCAGCTACCTAGTGATGTAAAAAACTTTTCGATCGGCCTAAATCTAAAGACTGGATGGCCTGCGAAAGGTTTCTGAAAGAGACGCTGAACAAATCTAGCGGAATTGTACCAAATGTGGTACATTCTCGCTGGTTTTGTTTGGCCTGGCCATTAATATTTTCATACTGCATAACTTTGCTACTTTTTCCACTACTGTTTTCATTAGTGTTAAAAAAACCTTTAACACGGTTTCAAATAGCCTTTCGCAGCTACACAACGATGTATGAAACTTTTCGATCGGCCTAAATCAGTTAAGAACTACAGACCTTGCGAAAGATTTTTTTCAGGTCCTTTTTTTTTTAACATCCCCAACTTTCAGCTGCAGGTCGAGCAAGAGTTACTCTCCTTGGAACTTATCGATTATCTGGTCCGAAAGGATTTCCGATAACGGCCTGTCATATAGGATTCAGAAGGGAAAATTTTTTGATCGACTAAAACACATTTTTCTTCTAAAATGATTAAAATCTATAACGTCGTGAAGTATTCTGTAATATCTCTACTTTACTTCAATATAATTTTAATTCCTGTAGCAAAATGGGAAGTTGCGTCCATTTTGATTTAAAGTTACTGACCCATTCTCCTTCTTATTTCTATATAAAGGTTTAAGAAATTTGCTCTTGCGCAGTTTTTGACGCTAAATAACATAAAAATTAACTGCAAACAAAAAATCTATAACGTCTTGAAGTATTCTATGTTTTGTTGTGATTATGATCAAAGTATTCGTTTACATTTGTGAAATTGAGATCTTGCGTCCATTTTAGTTTAAAAACGACACTATCGTTAATTTTTGTATAAAAAATGCAGTATCGAGCAAAGTGAGATTTTAAGACTGGGTGAAAAGATTTAGCAACGGATAAAGGGAAGATAAGAACTGATGACATGATAACCTTGTCTGTATTGTTTTGTTAAACCTGGATCCTGTTTTTACACATTGTCCAAATATATAATGATTGTATTTATCATTTTTATACATGTACGTGTATATTATTTGCATCAGTGAAAACTTTTAAGAGATTTGTAAAAACCATTATTTTCCCAGTATCGTCTTTTTTAATTCTTTTTGGAAAATAATTTCAATTTAGTTAGCATAAATTTCTTTAAATTGCATTTTTATTTCTTCTTTTTCTTTTTTTTTCTTTTTTTTTTTTCTCTTTATTTCTAAAGAAGATTGAATTTGTTGTACTATTGGATCATTATAATAATTATGCAGTCAATAGACCAGTAACAAACTGTACAAAACAAGCAGTCTGATCCTGGGCCGAATCGGTTTTATTTAATGTGTCGAAATTCTTTTGGCTTAAAAAAAAAATTGACGTTGCAATATCAATATGTGACTGAAATCAGCAGAAAACAATTTGCTTTTTGGGAGTATTGATGTGACCCGTACAGCACACTCCCGAATTTCAACGGTCCTGCATAAAACCTTTTGAAAACATTGTAGGAATACCAATATCCAGTATTGATTCCTTTTCCTACAATGTTTTCTACTCTTTTAAAGTGAAGAATATCAATTTAGGTACATTTGATTTATTTTTTGAAATTGCTTTTTTTCTAAGTTGGTGAAGTCAAAAAGTTCTCCATATGGGAAAAGGTTTTAAATTATTGACTTTTGAAAACACATGACAGGGAGAAAATGCATGTGATCAGATTGAAAATAGCGTGGAAATTTGAATATGTGAGCTATCGCCATAAAATACTTTTGAAAATGCATTAATCATCACACATTTGCAAGTAAAGAGTTAAAGAGAGAAGGCGGCAAATTGGACTTCCTTATACAAGATCTTGTTAAACTTGACTTTAAATCCTTATAAATAATCTTGTAAAAAAATTATGATCTTAGTTTAACATTTAGTTTTAATTTATTCAATATACTAACATCATTCATTAACAACAACATGTATTGCGAAAAGGATTGAAACGAAAGCATCAAAGCTTATATAGTTCCTCTCCCTAAAGAAGTGTGATTTTTTTTCCTGATTACCCCGTATAAATGTATCAATGTATACCATTACGTAACACCAATCAAGATACCCGATAGGCGTCTTATCTATCAGTGAGACTCGGTCATCATCGGAGAACTCCGGCACAATGCAAACGATCAGGGAAAAAGAAAGAAAATACGATAGTTGCTTTAAAAAGGTGTAAAAAGAGCTAAAAATGTATTTTCTAAATGACTGAAAACTACGCCATGTTAATGAACAATAAATAAGCTTTCTGACTTCCCTGAAGATAATTTTGATTTTCCAACAATATTGTGCAAGCTGATTTATGTTTACCGTGTGCTCACAAAACCACTGACTTCTTCTAAGAAATGACGAAATTATTTTAAAAAGAACTGACCTATTGAACATAAAGGTTAAAAAATTAAAAAATATAATTTGTATACGGTTTGTTTGTTTATGATAGATCAGACAATACCTGTGTGGTCTGATATACCACCACACTTTCCCCAGCCTAATATACATGTACGTACATGTATTTGTGACAACGCTATGCAAAACAATTACAATAAAATGCCGTCTGCTGACTATGTAATAGCTCTATGCAACAGGTTGGAGATTAATGTTTTCAAAAACATTATAACAAGAGAAGCCTCTTCATAATATCCTTAACTTTGTCAGCTATATTAGCTACTAGTATTCAGAAATGTATCCAACCGAAGTATTTTTACTATTGTACCATTTTTGTTGATAAATCAATAAAAATATCAGAGATTGAATTCAAAATTATGATGAAAAAATCAGAGATAAAATTCCAAAGATGCAGTAAACATATGTGCTGTTACATTTCGAGCGTTCGGTTGGCGCTCCACCCCCGGCTTTAGTCTCATCATAAGAAACTTGTACTGCGGATATTTTTCTTTTTTTTTAACTCTTCAGGAACTGGCAATGTATGACTTCCCAATATTTAAAGCAGTTGTAGACAACACAATAAATATGGCTCAAATTATTCAGTTTGTATCAATTAAGGCATGACAACATTGCTTGAAAAAGAGCAAATGCTGGTCAAAAGCATTTCTATAGCTGACCATAATTTTTCAAACGCGTGCTTTCGGTAAAATTTGAGTTAGATCAAATTGCAAGACCTGAAAGGAAAACAAATTCTACAAATTTTGGTACCCCAGTAATTTACAACCCCAGATATCCCGCAGAGTTGTTTTCCAATAAATTGAAACCCTCTACACTCGAAGCGCGAAATTCGGGTTATAAGTGCAAAGGGTTTGCAGAGATCGCCAGTCAACATATAATTCCGTATGTGATCGATTTCACGGCCAAAAGGGATCAAACTCTTATAATTTAATTGGCTTACATAGCGGTCAAATTACAGTTACCGGGTTTGATTTGCATGATAAAGTTGGCCATGTTTCAGAAATCGACACATTTTCAGATAAGTTTTATCGACTTTTTCCATACTGTTTTCATTAGTGCTAATAAACTTTTAACGGTATTTCAAATGGCATTTTTTAGCTACACGATGCGATATAAAACTTTTCAATCAGCCTAATAAGATCAAATATCAGACTGCACTATCTTTGCAGACTGATCTTGATCTTCACTGTTCACGAAAGCTTTAAGTGTCTTCTACAATATGGAAGGAGCTTTCGTTCTTTCTTTCTAAAATGTAAGTCGACCGCTTTCTTTTTAGAAGTAAACGTCCAGAGCCGTGTTTGTCTGTCTGTCCTCCAGCAAATCAGATTTCCAGACTTTTTTTTCTAAATACTGTCAGATATTGAGCTTATTTATTGTGTGAAAGTCAACCACCATGAATTACAGATCAAGTTCAAGTTAAGTTCCAGTCCACTGATTTTTTATGAAATTACAGGCCTTGGACATAGAAAATTTCACCGAAAAAGGTTCTTATATGAACTTGAATTAACAGGAAAGTGTTCATAGATATGGCTTTCATTAAAGAATTGCGTACAAAGAAAGACACAATGCTTGTAATTCTGAAAGGGGGGGTCAAATGGGTGCTTTCTCCTCGACAAAGTTTCAGTGCCAGTGATATATACCGTGGAATGGGTATTGCTATGCAATATTATCAGAATGCTTGTTTTACATGTGTGTACATATAACAATGTAGATCCTAGAATAGACTGCAAGTTCTGTGCAGTCTGATCTTTATCAACAATTTACACAAAAGGTCTGCGAGTCGTATTAAGCAGCCTGAGGGTTAAAAGAGGTGTGATGTGAGAAAATAAAAAAGTTAAAGATTTTACCATATTTATATAATCAACAAAAGCCCATCTGTATCAACTTTTTGTGTTGTAGATGTTTGGATTTATGCATCAGTGTTAAAGACATATTACATCATGTAAGGAAAGAGGAATTCAATTTCCACCTTATATCACTTGCAGGTAGGTCCCTTTACATAGGATAAATATTGTAACAAATCTGATGCACTAGAAATGAATTTCTCTGTTCAAATTTCAGTCCTGTTCTTTCCTTTTGTTTTTAGATGTAATGGGTTAGCTGACTGGACACGGTTCTGGTGTAAAAAATCTTGAAGACACTTGTGATACAGAAAAAAAGTGCTTGAAACAAACTGTTTCTCTTTTTCTAAAATGCTCTCTTTACCGTTAGAAACTACTATGTTGTTTCAATTTTTAGTCTGTAATAACTTGTAGGCTGTATTATATGTTTATAAAGTGTATTAAATAGCATACTCAGTTTGGGTTTGGCATATCGTCGGTTTACTTCCAAAACCTCGTAACTACAGCTTAATTGTTACAAGCTAGCTGTAGTTACGTGGTTTTAGAAGTAAACCGACGATATGTTTCATCAATCCAAACTGGAGGCCTAACTTGCTCATGACAGCCACTGTATTTACTCATTCTTGGCCATCAAAATTATTCAATCCTTTTAAAAAAAGAATTAACAGTGTAGAATTAACAGTGTATTCACTTGTTCTAAACTCTGGATTTCACTTCCTACTGAAAGCCACTTTATTTAATCGATTTGACTTGCAGAACTCTAGATCTGACTCCATTTTTTCACTTGGTCATTTCTGCCCAATTTTGAGATTTGACTTCTTGTAGATAATAACTCCAGTTTGGACTATAAGGTGGCAAGACATGGAAGCAATGGGCTGTGTTTGCTAGGTGTAAAATTCAAACACCTGAGTCCATATTCACCAACCATTCTTGAGGGTATTCTTAGCCTTATTCTACCATCTTCGCGAGCCAAGGTTACGATCACTACGTGGATCTTACCTTGCCTGATTGAGCCTGATTTCGAGATTCCTCCGATGTGCCCTCTATTGGATGCTGCTTATTACCCCCTTTTACTTCATATATTTCTGAAAGCCAATCAAATATCGTTTTACAAACCGCTTACGAATACAATTATTCAACATGAAGCGATAAGCAGACATCCACGTGGGTTTCCATGTTTACCTTCTATTCGAAAGGTCGCGACCTTATTCTATTTTTATCAAAGATAAAATGCTACGAACGATTTCATTCGTTAGAGTTAGAGCTGGCTGCATCTAATGTAAAAAGAATATCGGGGGAATGTAAAAATCGAGCTCAATCCGCCAAGGGTAGAGTAGCGTAGTGAATCGTCAGCCTTGGCTTGCGAAGATGATTCGATTTAGTCAATCAGAAGTTGTGTTACTTACAAATGTAGCAAATTCTGGAGAATAAAACAATGAATGTTCTTAAGAATGGTTGGTGAATACGGACCCTGTATTCATTTTTGGCAAGGGGCCAACGGCGCCTAGCCTGAGTAACCACGTTTCAGACTTTTGTATGAAAGCTGTAACCACTCTCAACATCATATATAACTGCACTATGCACTGTCTCTGATTTCTTGGAACTGCAACTGTTGTTTTATGATTGGCTTGAAACGACACACCTCTCAAAACCGCCTTACGCCTTATGAGTTATTCATCCGTTTTGTAAAATAGAAATTGAAAGAGGGTTCGGTGTCTACATTTACCGAGAAAATGTCAAAGATGATAAAATCAGAATAAGATATTTTAACGGTGTTTGATGGCTCGATGAATTTTAAATGAGAATGCTTAAAACAGAAAGGAATTCTCTCGTAACTTATGCAGAGCATGACACAACCAACACCCGTGTTCAGCTTCCAAGGGTTTTGCATCGTGTGCACTTTTAGATGCAGATGGAGCGTGACGAAATTGACATTTGGTTGATATCTGGTATGATGTGCATCCATGTCCGGTGTGTAGCAAACATACAAAACCCTTGACCTTGTCAGCCGTAATACATGTATAAGTAGGCTAGTTGTTGACGAGTCGGTGTTTTCCCAGTGCATGGAAATACCGGAATGGACTGGTTTTGGACCGGAATGGACTGGATTGGACCGGGATGGACTTCAAGATACGTTGTAAAAGCTTGTAGCAACACTTTACTTATTTGACTACGGGAAAGGGAAAAACCGAAACATGCTCATGTAAGAGAAAATATTAACTTGCAATAGATAAGGCTTTAATATCTCTGTCATTACTGAAGATATTTACTTCAAACTGGGACTTGTGTCAGCTTTCAAAAGGGAAACCCATACAAACAGGACAGGTATCCATCAAAGTATTTTTCAAACATTTATAAATGCCCTTTTTTGACTTTGAGTGTTTTTATATCTTTTTAGCTCACCTGAGCACAACGTGCTCAAGGGGAGCTTTTAGGATCATCCGGTGTCCGTCGTGCATCGTGCGTCAGTGCGTCGTCAACAATTCCTTAAACATCAACTCCTCCTAAACCGCTCGGCCAATTTTGACCAAACTTGGCTGGAATGTTTCTTAGGAGGTCTTCTTTAAAAACTGTTCAGAGAATTGGATTCCATCAAAAACTATGGTTACCATGGCAACCAAAGTGAATTTTCTAGGAAATTCTTTTTAAATCTTCTCCTTTGAAACCGCTGATCAGATTTTGAAATAATTTCACAGATATGTTCCTTAGGTGACCCTTTTCAAATAGTGTTCGTGAAATTTTGATCCGTCAAAAAATGTGGCTCTGGTGAATGGGGGCTACTTGCACTATATAGAAATGAAGGAATTCTTAAAAATTCTTCTACTCTGAAACGGCTTGTCAGAATTTGAAATAATTTCACAGAGATCTTCCTTTGATGACCCTTTCCAAAAAGTGTTCGCAAAATTTTGATCCGTTGAGAAACATGGCTCTGGTGAATGGGGGCTATTTGCACTATAGGGAAATGAAGAAATTCTTAAAATATTTTCTTCTCTGAAAGCGCAGGTCAGATTCTGAAATAATTTCACCGAAATGTTCCTTGGATGACCCTTTTCAAAAACTGTTAGGGGAATTTTGATCCATCTAGAAATATGGCTCTGGTGAATGGGGGCTTCTTGCAATATGAATTCTTTAAAATTCTTCTTCTCTGAAACGGCTGATCAGATTTTGAAATAATCTCATAGAAATGTTCCTTTGGTAACTTTTTACAAAAGCGATTCGCAAAATGCTGATTTGTCTCGAAACATTGCTCTGGTGAATGGGGGCTACTTGCACTATTTGGCCATGAAGAAATTCTTTTTCTCTGAGACGGCTGATCATATTTTGAAATAATTTCACAGATATGTTTCTTGGCTGACCCTTTTCAAAAATTGTTCGAGAAATTTTGATCCATCAAGAAACATGGCTCTGACTGCTGTGGGCTATTTACACTATACAGACATGAAGAAATTCTTAAAATTTCTTCTTCTCTGAAAAGGTTGATTAGATTTTGATAAAAATGGCTATGGTTCTCTCAGAAAGTCAGGTGAGCGATCAAGGGCCATACAATAAATTTTTTAAATTATAGTAACCAGCATTTTCTCCTTTCTCCCCCCCCCATGTTTTTTACCTTTTACAAAACAGATTTCAGTCTTTTTATTTTGTCGTCTGCAAGTGCTTTCGATTTAGACAAGCCTAAAGTACTGTAGTTTGGTATTGAGTTAACAGTGCATCCAAGTAATTCGGTCTTTCTAGTATTTGGTATTTTGTGTTTGAACTAAATGAAATGGTACAGATAAAGTGAAACAGATATGCTACTATTTTACATATACATATACCTATTAATGATCTGACATAGATACGGACACTATCTTATATACATACAGATCAGACCGAAAACATTTTCGGTATCATGCAGTTACTCAGTGTAGTTTTTTGCATTTCTTTTATTTACCTACTTTCATTGCAATATGGTACTTTGTTTTCATTTGAACAGTTGGAAAACTTCGAAAGAAATGGCTCAAAAAGACAATCGGAGATGTAGACCTGGAACCATGCGTGCTGTGAAGCAGTATATAGATCCAAAAAATATCTTTGCTTTCAATAACTTGATGTTTGGGAACCAGAAGACCAACAACATGGCCACGTGGCATCATCTTTGCAGCTTCCAAGCAAACTGTGATCATGTGACATTTTACATCATTCTATCTGATATAGCTTGTATTATGCCTGTATATTTCAAAATGAACGTAATAGCTTGTGCTTATTTATTGAAATGAAGTCAAATGATGTTATTGAATCACTTTAAGCTCCACCGACCAAAGGCCGGCAAGCTTATGTCATGGCCTAACCCATATTCACCAACCGTCTTGAGGATATTCTTAGTCTTATTCTCCAAGGTTCTCTAAATTTGTAAGTAACACAACTTCTGACTGGCTAAACCCAATGGTTTAGCCAATCGGCAGTTGTGTTATTTACAAATGTAGAAAATCCTAGAGAACAAGACCAAGAACGTTCTTAAGAATGGTTGGTGAATACGGGCATTGGTGTCTGTCATGCTTCTGTCTGAGGGTCCATCTGTCTTAATGTGCATTAACGTTTATTTCAAACAAAGTTGGCAGAGCTTAGGATTTAAACCTGTGACACTCTGGTCTAGAGTCCAATGTGCCACCGAATAGGCTATCAGGCTTGAAGGCTTAAAATTGGAGGCATCTACAGACGTCTATTTTAGAATTGATGCAAATGAGCTGAAGTTCTCTAATTAAAAGGAAAATAGTGTGGGAATAGCAAAATATCGTTGGCTTACTTCAAAAACCTCGTAACAACAGCTTGAAAGAAGCTATAGTTACGAGGTTTTTGAAGTTAACCGACAATATGCTGATTACCAAAAGGTCTTCAAATGTCCATTTTCTTTAGGGTCATTTTTTGGACTTCTTTACTGTTTAAAAAAAATCAAAATGATTAAATACTTTATTACTTTCATAGCGTTTATAGGACAGTCATATTCACCATATAATTTTCATTTGATTGAGAAAATTTATAATACACATGAATAAAGATGCCTTTGAATTTTTCATTCCTGTAGTTCTTAGATCACCATTCCACCTGCATGTAACTTTTTTATGCTCCCCGGAACATTTCATGGGAGCATATACAATGTAGTCGCCACGCTGTGCTTACATCCATTTGTCTATCCGTCCGAAATCATTTCTCCACAACCCCTGGATCAAATTTCATGAAACCTCATATCTGAACTCCTTGGAACAATGCGCAAATACCTCTTTCCCAGTTTCGAAATTTGAGACTGCATCACGGAAAAAAGGGGGCTTCATGTAAAAAGAAATGTTTTTCATTAATATCTTCTACATCAGTCCTCAAAACTTTGTGAAATTTCAAATCTGAACTCGTTGGAACGTTGCTGAGAGACCTCTTTCCCGGTTTCTCAATTACAGGCTGCGTCGCGGAAAAAGGGGGGCTTTGCATAGAATTCTCTCGTGATCTCGTTTTAGCACGTGTTACCAAGGTTTTAGAGACGTCATTTCCCAATGAAGTCAGTATTTATTGAATTGGGACACTCCGAAGGGAAATTCTACTCCATCAGCATATTTAACTCTTCAAACCAAAAAACAGGTAAAATTCCATTAGATGGAATGGCACAACTTTGCAGTATAATAATTTTGTTGTACGGTCAGGTGGCAGGGTCTTGGAAACTTGTTCACGGCTGTGGTAAAGCATTTCGCAACCTCGCCTTCGGCTCGGGGCGACATGATTCACCAGAGCCGTGAACAAGCTTCCAAGTTCCCCGCCTCGTGACCATACAACTAATATCATTATACTGTAAAGAGATTTCTCGTGATCTGATTGGATAACATATATATCATGTTCACTGGCAAAACCAACGTAAAAGCAGTTTCCCTTTTGGTATCCCAGTATACATGACTGCAATACCACAAATACAGACTTTATCGCGTAAACAAGAAATGGAAATCTTAAACTTGAAATTGCTACTTTTCCCATACCGTTTGTCTCATTTTTTTTTTCAAAATCAACAGGGTTAAAGCTATTGATGAGATAAATAAACTGTGCAAGTTTCACCAAAATCTGACAGCAACTGCAGACTTTATTAGGTAAACAAGAAAAAGAGTAACGGACGGACGAACGGACAGACAGACGGACGGACGACGAAAACCACGCCATGACATAAGCTTTGCTGGCTTTCAGCCAGCAGAGCTAGAAAACAGGTAAAGTTCGTTTGAAAAACGTCAATCTACGTCAATCCATATAGATTGATGTCATTCTATATAGAGAATACGACCCCAGGAAGAAAAAAAGAAAAAGAAGAAAAAACAAAGCATCACTTTTTCCATTTCAAACAAATAGCATATTTTTCTTTCACCACGATATTCTAAATAATGTTGGAGTAATCTCAACAGTTAGCCCAATTTGATTTGACGTTTTCTATTGCTTAAATCTGGACAAATCTATTAAAGAACGGCGAGTATTACTTACTTCATTTAAACTGACCCAGGTCAACATCATTTACATATATTAACCCTTTCCTAAACAAGCCCTGGTTTTTACGTGTTTGCAGTAAAATCTTTTGAAAACACTGTGGGAAAAGGAAAAATTGCTCGTAACGAGCAATTTCTCCTTTTCCCACAGTGTTTTCCACCCTTTTTGAGAACTTTCTGCCTTTTCTACAAATCTAAAATTGTCGTCTGCAAATTCTTTTGGTTTGGAAGAGTCCAAAATTTGTCGTTTGGGAAAGTGTTAATACTGTATTTTTACCCTCGGAATCGCTCGGCATATGACCCGAATGGTCACTGAAATATTTTGCGAATTAACATGTACAAGTGTGAACACTTGTCAGTCGCCGCGCAGAAGCGCGCGACTATATTTTTAATAGTTTTTCGAGTTAGGACATTTATAGGGGTGTTAGGTTAACAAGGAATCTTTCTAACGTTACTTCGCCTTAAACTGGCTTTTTAATTCATTCTTAAACTACGAAATTGCAATACGATACTATTTTTGTTCTATTAATACTTACAACATCAAAAAACCGCCTAATTATTCCTTTTATTGTCGCTATTCGTGAGAAATGGACTCGTCCACATGAATGCCTTGTTTCCATTGGTCAAGGCTGTACAGGTTTCCAGTCATTTCGTACCTTGTTAATTTCGTACCTAGGTCATTTCGTACGATTTTGGCCATTTCGTACCTACTTATACTTTCAATTTTGGTCATTTCGTACCCAGTTGGTCGTTTCGTACAACCTTCGTACACACGTTTAATAATCATTTTGATTATTTTGTAGATAGTTTTTCCTACTATTTGTGTGTTTTTTGTTGAATGACCACTGCTAAAATTGTGCATTGCTGAAATTGTGCTAAATTCCGCCGAAGAACGGGTATGATGGTTATGATTGTATCTGACCATTATTGGTTACTTATTTCTAAGTTTAGTTTTTACAACAAAGATAGTTTAGAACTCCTTTGTTTATTTCTCAACGAGCTCTGCATAAATTTAATTTGTGGAAAAAATCTGGAGAGAGGCCACTTTTTCGCTGTGTTGTTCATAATGATAAAGCGCGATGCAAAACCATGATTCTTTATGAACACTGTTCACCAAACACTATAGTCTTAGACTTGTTTAAATTGAAAGCATGCCTTGCAAACTTACGTCCTCTTGAATCATACTTTCCTAGGACAGCAACATTTTTAGTAACTTAGCCCTGCTTTCACCACTTTCCCAAACAAACACGGGTTATCACATGTGTGCTATCAAATTCTTTAGTCAAAACATGTTGGATAAGGAGAAATTGCTCGTTATAAGCAATTTCTTCTTTATTAAATACTTTTTCCCCACTACTAGCGAATTTTCCACCATTTTTGCAGCTTTTTAAATTGTCATCTGCCAACTCTTTGAATTTGGAAGAGTCTGATATTTGTCGTTTGGAAAAGAGCTAAGAGAGCGCTGTGCTAGGGTATTAGATACTGTAACAGAAGACAAGTTTTGATATAGGTTACAATTCACATAATTTCATAATGTGTTAAAAAATCTGCTGATGAAAACTGACATTTTCTTACTTGCCCTGGATTTCTTGAAGCATTAAACAAATTTTTTGCGGCGACTTTGATGCTTTGCATCAACTTTTTCTTGTAAATTTATTATATTGTGGTGGGGGGGGGGGGGTGAGGGTTGATCTCTAAGTTGTTCCAACTTGTGACCTAACCCCATTTCCACGTAAACTTAAGGGAAAATAAATACTCTATGTTTACACTAACACTTAGCCTTTTTCCAGTCAATAGTAAAAGAAGTAAAAAATGTTGCGGTCTCAAAGCGAATTTTGGGGGAAAATATCTCCTCATCGGACAGTGTAGGTCCGATTTCAGACTGCGCGTTCTGTACAGTCTGATCTTTATCTACACTGACCGCAAAAGCGCATTGAGTTGTGCCCAGTTGACTAAGGGTTAAATTGCTAACCTGTGCATAGGTACCTTCCAGGATATATGTAACTTCTCACTGAATAAAAGTCGTAGTTCTATTTATATGACCATTTATTTATACACTAAGAAGGACAGGATAAGGTTAAATGAAGGAGCCAATAAAGAGATAAAAGAAGCAGTAATAAAACCTTTAAAGCTACATATCAAATCTCAATCCAATGGTTACACCAAACAAATCTGACAGCGCGTCGGACGTCATAAAGCCTCCACATCCACCCATATGCATCTCAAACTGGGAAAAGAAGTGATCAGGCAGCTCGTTCTCAGGTGCAACCGCAACAGCTTCATTCTTCCATCTGGTCATAAACAAATTCGCTCCTCCTGCACTGGTAAAGTTGGCCCCATTCTTGTTGAACAATAGGACAAAATAACTGTTCGGATTCCCATCGCAATTCGTGAACGTGTAATCTATCCCATTGACACTGTAGCCTTGTGTATCTCCTAAATGTGTGATACCAGCGATCGGTAAAAATCCTAAATACAGATAGGGACCCATTTGGGAGTTAATGATGTTGTTGTATCCGACATTTTGATTGTATTGTATAGATAAATCCTGCATCTTATAATCAGCAATCTGTTCTATTTTAGCTTCTAACTGACTTCCATCATTTAACCTATGTCTTATCAATACTTCCTGTTGGTTATTATAGAGGTTGCTAACGTTAAGGGAGGCAAGACATGTCGGAGCGATGTATGTGTAAATGTGTGTCGGGTAAAAGTCGCAATACACTTTAAATTTAGCCCCTTCGTCATTTTCAAGAAAGAATATGCCGCTTTCAGGGTTTGTTACTGTATTGCTTATTTCTGCACATGAAGAGTAAGTGAAATCTGAAACGAACAAACAAACAGACAAGAAGTGATTCACTGCAAAATCTTAAGCTACAAGTTACGTCCTGAATTGGAGATATGTCCACCAATTCAAACTCAGGAAATATTAGTACCTTGCTTTAAAGGAGTTCTTGAACAACAAAAGCGTTAAATTGAAACTAAAGTCTTGCATTACAGCTTTTAACAAGGAGCAGCAAAAAATTCAGACCGCGATCATTCCACACTTTTTTTAGTCTTGATATTATGAGGATTGATCGAGAAGTATAAATGTGGGAGGTGTTTTTTTTTTTTTTTTTTTATACGACAATTTAAAAAAAGCAATTAAAAAGAAAAAAGAAACAAATAAACAAGAGGAACACGACGGCACCGTTTTGCTCAGCAAGCTCATTAATAGCTACAAACCATAGACATAAAACATTACAATTCAAGGAAAATTGGTCCAGAAAAAGACGATATCGGTACTTTTCTCTATAAAAGCCCGTGTAAAGGTTGTTACCCTCAGGGCGAGGCTATTTCTGACCGCCAAGCATTTCATTAATCCTGGTAAAAGTCTACAAGCTACAGCCACATTTACTAAATAATCCAGGTCTGTGCTGATAATTGTCAAACTAGTAGATTTTCAAAATGTCCTCAATATTAAACCTGTTTAAAGTATGGAGGATCGTTTTTTATTATTCGAAGGCTCAATTTTGAATAAGTTAAAAGAAGTGATCCATTAGACACAACCAAGTCCCATTTTGGTAGATCAAGGTCTTGCGGTAAGGAAAAAATGAAGACATTTTTAAGTTTTCGCTGTATAAGTCTAAGTAAAACTTTGAACTTAAAGACAGGGCCAATTTTGGCGTCAAAGCTATGATTTGAAGAATCTCACTAGAGGTTTTTTAGGTGAAGCTACATGCCTATTTTGGGAGCTTACGCCATATGGTTAAAACCATAATAGATTTTAAAAGTTTTCAGCATATACCTTTGTAAAACTTGTGACCCTTGGGGTAGGACGAACTTATGCGCCAGGGTGATAATTTGAAAAATCCACTTCAGGTTTATTAGATGAAGTATAATGCCAAACTTGTTAGGCGTTCGCCATATGGTTTTTGGAACCCGAAGATTTTTAAGAGTTTTCACTATATAAAACTATGTAAAACGTCTGACCGGGTTACATGCCAATTTTGATCGCCATATGCCATATGCTTTAGGACTAGGAAACTTTTAAGTTTCAACTACATAAACTCTTGAGACCCAAACGGCAAAAATTTGTAGAACTGTAGCAGAAGTCCATCAGATTAAGCCACATGCCAACTTTGTTAGCCCTACTCGTACTCCTTACGGTTTCGGGCAAGAAGTTTTTCGAAGATTTTTCAATATTTTTCAGTTTTGTTGCTATGGCAACCAGAGTTTTTACAGAAAGCAAATCTTCTCAAGAATCACAATGAGTACTGTTTCTGTGAAGTTTGGCCAATATTAGATGGATAGTTTCAAAGAAGAAAATATTCGAAATAAACGTTCACGCATACGAGACGCTTGCACAGACACAAAAGGAACAAATGGTCATGATATAAGCTTGCTGACCTTCAGCCAATGAAGCTAATAATCGGATCCTTGTAAAGTCAAAGTACTGAAAGTACTCATGGAAGTCGATTTTAGAATTAGATTGAGTAAATGAAGAAATCGTTCCCCCTGGTCTGAAGGTGCGTTCAATTTGGATGTGACCAAAAGTTTCTCATCATGTGCAGAGTGAAATAGTCAACAAAACTCAATACTATTTAAGATGAAACAGTTAAACAAAAAGAAGAACAGAAACAAAGCTTCTTTTTTTTTCAATTTAATTTGAAAGAAGTATCATCTTCTAGTAACATGAATCGAGTACCACAACAAAATGAATATTATGTAAAGGTAGTTGTAACAAGTAAACAGTATATTTGTGAATAAACACCTCAATCTCAAGCAGGACAAGTCAATACCCTTTCGCACACAATGACGACTTTTGACTACTCTTGGAGAGAAGCAGCTTGAAAATATTGTGGCAAAAGTAGAAAACAATTGAATACTAAGTGTTACATTCTTATCCCAGTGCTTTGTCTCAATTCAGACCTGTCAAAAAGGCTCGCAAAAAGACTAGGAAGTTTAACTTTGAACTGCATAAAAAAGAAAATGTGGCTTTTATTGCATAATATTTCAAGGGACCAAAACAAAAATCTCACATTTTTCTTATATTTTCGAAACATAAGATTAAGTAATAATAGCTTGTAAAGATCTTTCTAATATTTTTTTTTAATTGTATGCCCTTGTAGTAAGATGAACAACATTGAAAGTATATTTTAATACTTCAGCTAGAGTATATTCTCATACTGTTAAATTTGTTTAATGCAGAGAATACTTCTAAGACAAATTTAGGGACCATACAACTTGTATAAAGAGAAATAAATGGCCCTTGAATCAAAACTTATACCATAGCCAACTAGCCCGATTTTTAAAGTTGTTCGGTATATTTTTGAAAACACTGTGTCCAAAGGTAAAAATGCTTGCGACAAGCATTTTCATCTCTGCTGATGCTTTGAGTTGCAAATAAATGAAAGTAAAAAAAGCTCAAAATCTTATACATGTTGATGATTTTTAAAAAGAAAACATGAGTACATGTATTTAGCCAACAACTTGCACACTATGTCAAAGGAATCTACCGATAAACACTGGTACATTGCAACACAATGCTTTCTTCATATAATCCAAATAGTGTCTCTTTCCAATAATGTTTATATTTATCCTTTCAGTACCTTTTCCACTTTTTTGGCCGTTTTTTGAAATTGTCTGCTGAAATCTGGGACAATATAATTTTTGTCTGCTAGTAACTATTTATTAAACAACAAAATTGTAGACTGGTCTAAATTGAAAGCACTTGCAGACAACAAAATAAAGGCAACTCAAAAATTAAAGTTTTCTTTCAGGCAAGGCGGAAAACACTGTGGAAAAAGGAGAAATTACTGGTAACCAGCATTTTCTCCTTTTCCAACAATGTTTTCAAAAGCCTTCTATCTCAGGGTCGTGAAAACCAGGGATGATTTGGTAAAGGGTTAATTGGTTAAAGAACAGCCAAATATAGTAAGATACAGCATGTAAACATAAAGGTAGTGGCAAAAATATAATGAACATGTACCAAAAAGTAATCAAGTGAAAATATATACACAAAAACCTGACTAGCCAGACGATGTGCATGTAAAATATCAATCTATCACTCTATCTACATAAAAAAAAATTAGTCTTGAAAAGATTTGCAAACAAGAAATGAACTTTTGCTCAAAGTGTGCAGTAGCCTTTTGAAGAAAGAAAACATGGTGACCAATGGAGTAAATATGCATTACAAGCACTTTCTCGTATACCCAAAATGTTTCCAATAGCATTCTACCTCAAGTCTATAAACTAGAGGCGATTGAGCGCCTGTATCGCTCCACAGGCCTGATTTTTCTGTAACGGTGAAGAGAAGTTTTTAACAATTACCATTCATTCCTGCATTTTAGGTCACTTTAAAAGAAAAAAAGCTATGAAAACGTGAGAAAAGAAGAAAATAACAGTAACCTGCATTTTCTTAGTTTTACACAATAATTTCTACCCTTTTTGATACAAGTTTTACTAATATGAAGATTTATTATGTTGTCTGCAACATTGTGAGAATGCTGATTACCAGCATTTTCTCCTTTTCCCATACTGTTTTCTAAAAGCTTCTTTCTTAGGGTCGTCAAAAGTAGGGATTCTGTGGAAATGGGTTAACTATGTTTCCTAATAATCAGCTGCAATATGCATTACCAATGTAAGGATTTTCTGCAGTATCTCTGCACTTTTCTTGATCTATGCCCATAGAAATTAGAATTTCTGGTGATAATGGAAATACATGTACATGTATATAATTTGAGTCACAGTTACTTTGAGAATTTTAGAGAATCACAGTGGTTCTATTATTTTCAATAGCAAATGACTGAGGAAACAAGTGAGTCAAGATAGCCCTATTTCGGTCTCCTGAAAAAGAATGTTGAATTATCATCAATGCTGATACACCAATAAGAATGTACCAACATGTTAGTAAACAAAAGGCATAAGATCAATCTTTTTCCAGATCTTACGTTGGACCATGCAAGGTCTGAAAGAGATTAACTCATTACCCAAATGACAATATTTTAGGCTTGTCCAAATTGAAAGCATTTGCAGACCAAAAATAAAAGTGAATGAAAATTTGAACTTTGTTTTGTGAGGGGTAGAAAATATTGTGGGAAAAGGAGAAAGTGCGACTTACCAGCATTTCCTCCTTTTCCCACAATGTTTTCAAAAGGCTTGTTTCCAAAGGTCGTCAAAAGTAGGGATTGGGTGGTAATGGGTTAACTTGAGGACAATACTATCGGAAGTTTAATTATCCTTTTACATCTTAGTGATTCTGTTAAAGATACTGAAAGCCAGTTTGTGACATTGCTTTTCTGGGCTTTGTCAAATAGAACTTCAGGAGCAACATGTAAATGTGCTTGTGCTAATGGTGAACAGACACACAATAGTCAAAATACGAACCCATCAAAACTGTTCACCATGAGCACTAGGGATAACCTGGGAAGACTAGAGTGGATTTAATACCTTAATTTCAGTCTTTGTTTTGGTTGACACTGACATTTCGTCTCTGTATGTATTGACAACAAATATTGTTAGCTGTATGTATTGACCCATTAGGTTCTTTGAACTCATCTCCCTCCACTCCCTCCAGAGTGACACCTTTAAGTCATCTGTGCCATCTTGAGATCTTAACTGTCTTGACCTGGACGTCTGTCCCTCTGACCTGCACAATCTTCACAATCTCTTCCTAAAACAGATACAAAGAAATATAATCAAATGATAGCCATACAAAAATCTGAACAGTATTTAACTTAACATTCTTCTTTTATCAAAGATGCATATTGTAGATTGATGCAACATCAAGTTATTGTCCAAAGAATTGAAGAGGGCCTTGATTGTCTAAAATTACCCACCTTACTGTTGAGCAATATTTTCTTTAACAAAAACGTTTTTCAGAAATCTTTTCAAGGGTCAATTTTACCTCTTATGCTGCTGATTTCCCAGAATAGACTATTCCAGATTTGCTTCCGAATTTCAGTCACTGTAAAATTTGCCAACAGTGCAGACCAACATCAGACTGAATGGCTATGCAGGTTGATCATTGGTCTACACTATTAGCAAATATGACCAATGTTGCAATAGGCAAGATAGGGGTTAAGGCTTCCCGTTAAGCTCAGCCCGCATTTCTTTAGCTTAACTGCTTTATCCCACTTGAAAGCATCATGCTAACACATACAAACCAGGTCTAACCCCTTTACCAATTGACAACATTCTAGCCTTGTCCAAATTGAAAGCAGTTGCAGACAACAATTTCAATCTCATTATCTGAATCAAATGCTGCTATTGTTCTTATGACATAGTAGAAAATATTGAGGGAAAAGGAGGCTTCTTTCCTTGGGGTGTCAAAACTCATCACTGAGTGGTAAAAGGTTAAAAAATGCTTCACATCTTTTGTAGATGATAAAATATTGGTTTTAATGTTCAATCAAGGATCATAATCATTTGAGACAAATCTCCCTGACTGTGGCAATTGTTAAAAGCTAAAGTAGTCTGAACAGACATATCTAAAATGGTTTGCATTCTGCATCAACTCAACAGTGCCACTGGTTACCTTTAACTCTTAAGACTACCAAACAATCCCGACTTTCAACGATCCTGAGAAAGAAGCCTTTTGAAAATATTGTAGAAAAAGTAGAAAGTGTGAGTAACCATCATTATCTCCTTTTCTCACAATGTTTTCTATTCTTCCCTAAACAAATTTCAATTTTTGAGCCACATTTATTATGTCATCAGCATGGCTTTTAATTTGGACCACTCTTAAATTTTGTTGTTTGGGAAAGAGTCAACTCATTTCCAAATGACAAAATTTTAGACTTGTTCAAATCTAAAGCATTTGCAGACGACAAAATAAAGGTGACTGAAAAATTGAAACTTGTTCTTGGAAGGGTAGAAAACACTGGGAAAAGGAGAAAACGCTGGTTACCAGCATTTTCTCCTTTTCCTACAGTGTTCTCAAAAGGCTTCTTTCTCAGAGGCATCAAAAGTAGGGACTGTGTGGTAATGGGTTAAGCACACATACAGCCTTTTTACCTATGCAAACACAATTTTCAAAAAACCTTTTATATCAGATTTGACTCTTTACCACACAACAAAATTCAGACCGATCAAAATTGAAAGAAATTCCAAGAGACATAGTAAATGTGGCACAAGTAATAAGATTTGTCAGTAAAGGATAAGAACACATTATGGGAAAAGAAGAAAACATTGGTTACCAGCATTTTCTCCTTTTCCCACAATGTTTTCAAAAGCTTTCTTTTGTTCGGTTTTGCATGCACATTCATTTAGTTTTTTTTTTAATATTAATGTTTAACCCTTTTCTCTACAGAAGCAGGTATCAATTTTGCAAGATACTGCCAGCTAAATTGAATGAATCTACTAAATATTATGTCAATTAACTTCAAAAACTTCAATACCATGACACTTTTTGTATACATTTTTTTATGGTATTCCCTTAAAAGGCTACGTAGCCTCTTAAGGTATTTTTAGATTTCGCGCCAAAAATCAAAAGAAGCATAGTGGGAATGTAAAGTGACTGGCACGTGACTAATGACTCTTAAATTCCATAACGTAACAAACATGTTATTTTCCATAAACTTCTTCTTCTTCAGTCGCTGTGTTTGAAGCATCATTTGTGTATTTCCGGTAAGTGAGTGAGCAAGTTGCTCATCTAAAAATAGACCATGGTTCCCATCGGTGTTGACCTGGGCCGTAGTAAATCTCTAATTTCTCTTGTTGTCGGATGGTTTTCGACTACTGGGGTTTTATGAATGAAAGTTAAAAGGTCCTGGGAGTATCAGGATGAATTTTAATATTTTTGTATTAATTTCGTCCAAAAATCTGAAGGGCCACCTTTAAGTGAAAGTACAAAAGCTGCAATACTTTTTGACTGAGCCAATTTAAAGATTTAAATGCATATATATGTTAGATCCAGGTTGACAGCATTAAAGTCAAAATTAACTATATGAAAGGGGAAGAATAGATCACCATTTTATATTTTTCCAACATTTCAATATACTTTCACCTTAGGGCTGCAAAATCCTAGTGCTGAAAGGTAAGTTTAAAAGATTATAAAAGTGTAAGATTTATTACACAAATGCAAACCATGTAAACTCACGTTAGGAGAATTGGCCGAAATTGTAATGGGCCGAAATTGTAATGGGACGAAATTGTTATCGGTCGAAATTTCCAGTCACTGTAAGGACTGTTGACATTTGGGATTCGTTAAATATTCTTCTTCGACGAAGAGCAATACATTCAACTAGTTATGGCAGCAAATGGAATACAAATCATTCAGATTTATATACTAATGTAGCCTTCTGAAACGCAGGCGTAAAGCTTTCACGAGCTTACAATCAATCAAAATGGCGACTGTAATCTTTATAAACAACCACTGACCTACTTCGTTTCTAAACAATACTTAAGGAAGGACGTCATGTCCTTCACGTTTAAAACAAAAACACATTTAAAGAAAAAAAATACATTGAACTTTACCTTTGCAGCCTTGGGTTTGTTCAGATCAAATTGTGACTTGCTTGCCTTGCGTTTCACTCGCCGCCGTTTCAAAGAGCTCTGTGTTGTGGATGAAAGTCACGTTGCGCGTATGAATAAATAGGTTACTAGCTATTCAACACTTCAGACATTCAAGCAAATTTTTGTTGAAAATGTAAATGCCTTGAAAAATAAACGTGTAACAAACCAATAATTTTTTTGGTAAGAGTATTAATGATACGTTTTTAACGAAAGCTATTTTTTATGTGAACATGGGTCCGAGTGACATATCATTCGTAAAATAGTGCCCGATTGGTAATCGTAACATCTCGGCCGATTTGATGGCTCTGGTGTCATACCTGTGGTTTTTGGCCATATTGAAAATAGAGCGAAATTGGCCATCTTTGAAGCCTCACAGATCGCTTAATGGCAAAAATTTTGCTTTCCCGTCTCTTGCTGTCTAAAGTACGTCCATACGTCCATAGTCCTTCGAAAAAATGCATTAAAAACAACACGTCAACCGATGCGTTTTTCGCTAAATCTCAAAAACAACGGGCACCCTATAATTTTCCCTCTCAAAAACACTTGTTCACCGCCATGACCCCAATTTTTTGATCCTCTAGTGACACAAAATAGTCCACTCAATATACAATAAAAATACATCTAAGTGGTCCCCCAATGCCTATATTTGAAGCAAATCTAAATTATATACCACCAAGCCCTCTTAGCTCCATACAACAGTGCAACAAAAGTGCTACTGCAAATTTTCACTTGGGACTACTACGAACCGGAAGCAGTCTCGCAGTGGTGCGACACCCTCTCAACACCTGAGTAATGCCGAATGGCTAGATTCATCCGCATTCATATAGAAAAATATAGGATCTGTGTATTAACAAATATTAAGATTTGATAATTATTCATTGAAATGTCATAACAGTTCAAAGAAAATATCTGTTTAGTGCAATAGTTTGACTTATTTCATTTTTTATCTGAAATTCAATCGTTTTATATGTTTAAATGCTTGAATTTCATAGAACTTTTTTTTCGCTGGTTGAATATTGGTGTTGTTGGGTGATTTCCCAAATGCCTGAGCGTTCACATAGGAAGACCGATTACTGACGTAATCGACTTCCAAAAACTCATCGATTTCCTCTCATCCCGATAAAATATTTATTCATACCTAACAAAAGATGTAAACTAACAAACCGTATCTAAGTCCGATGGTTACACCAAACAAATCTGACAGCGCGTCGGACGTCATAAAGCCTCCACATCCACCCATATGCATCTCAAATTGGGAAAAGAAGTGATCAGGCAGCTCGTTCTCAGGTGCAACCGCAACAGCTTCATTCTTCCATCTGGTCATAAACAAATTCGCTCCTCCTGCACTGGTAAAGTTGGCCCCGTTCTTGTTGAACAATAGGACGAAATAACTGTTCGGATTCCCATCACAATTCGTGAACGTGTAATCGATCCCATTGACACTGTAGCCTTGTGTATCTCCTAAATGTGTGATACCAGCGATCGGTAAAAATCCTAAATACAGATAGGGACCCATTTGGGAGTTAATGGTGCTGTTGTATCCGACATTTTGATTGTATTGTATAGATAAATCCTGCATCTTATAATCAGCAATCTGTTCTATTTTAGCTTCTAACTGACTTCCATCGTTCAACCTATGTCTTATCAATACTTCCTGTTGGTTATTATAGAGGTTGCTAACGTTAAGGGAGGCAAGACATGTCGGAGCGATGTATGTGTAAATGTGTGTCGGGTAAAAGTCGCAATACACTTTAAATTTAGCCCCTTCGTCATTTTCAAGGAAGAATATACCGCTTTCAGGGTTTGTTACTGTATTGCTTACTTCTGCACATGAAGAGTAAGTGAAATCTGAAACGAACAAACAGACAAAAAGAGATTCACCGCAAAATCCTCAGCTCATTGTTGCGTCCTGAATTTGAGACATGTCCACCAATTCAAAATCAGGAAATACTACATGTAGTTCCTTGCATCAAAAGAGCTCTTAAACAACAAAAGACTTAATTTGTAACCAAAAGACTTGCATTACAGCTTTAAATAAGGAACAGCAAAAAATTCAGACAGCAATCATTCCACACCCTTTCTTAGTCTAATTATGAGGATATATCGAGTAGTATAAAGATCGGCGTTTTTTTTTTTAATACAATTTTAAAAAAATATACTTATAAACAAGAGGACAACAACGGCACTGTTTTTTCTCAACCAGCTCATTAATATCTTCAAACCATAGACATGAAACATTACAATTCAAATTGGTCCCGAAAAAGAAGATTTATATACTGTCCTCTATAAAAGCACGTGTGAAAGTTGTGACCCTCAGGGCGAGGCTATTTCTGACCACCGAGCATTTCATCAATCCTGGTAAAAGTCTACAAGCTACAGCCACATTTACTAAATAATCCAGGTCTGTGCTGATAATTTCTAAAAAAGTAGATTTTCAAAATGTCCTCAACATTTAACCTGTTTGAGGCATGGAGGATCGTTTTTTATTATTCGAAGGTTGAATTTCGAATAAGTTAAAAGAAGTGATCCATTAGACACAACCAAGTCCCATTTTGGTAGATCAAGGCCTTGCGGTAAGGAAAAAATGAAGATATTTTTAAGTTTTCGCTGTATAAGTCTAAGTAAAACTTTGAACCCAAAGACAGGGCCAATTTTGGCGTCAGAGCTATGATTTGAAGAATCCCACTAGAGGTTCTTTAGGTGAGGCTACATGCCAATTTTGGTAGCTTACGCCATATGGTTAAAACCATAATAGATTTTAAAAGTTTTCAGCATATGCCCTTGTAAAACTTGTGACCCTTGGGGTAGGACGAACTTATGTGCCAGGGTGATAATTTGAAAAATCCACTTCAGGTTTATTAGATGAAGCATAACGCCAAACTTGTTAGGCGTTCGCCATATGGTTTTTGGAACCCGAAGATTTTTAAGAGTTTTCACTATATAAAACTATGTAAAACGTCTGACTTCCATCATTTAACCTGTGTCTTATCAGTACTTCCTGTTGGTTATTATAGAGGCTGCTTACGTTAAGGGAGGCAAGACATGTCGGAGCGATGTATGTGTAAATGTGTGTCGGGTAAAATTCGCAATACACTTTAAATTTAGCCCCTTCGTCATTTTCAAGAAAGAATATGCCGCTTTCAGGGTTTGTTACTGTATTGCTTATCTGCACATAAAGAATAAGTGAAATCTGAAACGAACAAACAAACAAACAAAGTGATCCACAGTAAAATCTTAAGCTAAAAGTTACGCCCTGAATTTGAGACATGTCCACCAATTCAAAACAGAAAATATTAGTACTTTGCTTTAAAGGAGTTCTTGAACAACAAAAGCGTTAAATTGAAACTAAAAGTCTTGCATTACAGCTTTTAAGAACGAGCAGCAAAATATTCAGACCGCGATCATTCGACATCTTTTTTTAGTATTGATATTATGAGGATAGATCGAGAAGTATAAAGATCGGAATTGTGTTTTTTTTTAGGTAAAACAATTAAAAAAAACATTAAAAAAAAAAAAGATACATATAAACAAGAGGACCACGACGGCACTGTTTTGCTCAGCCAGCTCATTAATATCTACAAACCATACACATAAAACATTACAACTGAAGCAAAATTGGTCCCAAAAAAGAAGATTTATATACTGTTCTCTATAAAAACACGTGTGAAAGTGTGACCCTTAGGGCGAGGCTATTTCTGACTACCGAACATTCCTTTAATCTTGGTCTACAAGCTACTGCCACATGTGCTAAATAATCCAGGCCTGTGCTGATTATTTATAAACAAGAAGATTTTCAAAATGTCCTCAACATTTAATCCGAATCTGTTTAAATCATGGGGGGGGTATTTTTTTTATTATTCGAGGGCTCATTTTTGAATGAGTTAAAAGAAGTGATCCATTAGACACAACCAAGTCCCATTTTGGTAGACGAAGGCCTTGCGGTAAAGAAAAAAAGAAGAGATTTTTAGGTTTTCACTGTATAAGTCTAAGTAAAACTTTGAACCCAAAGACAGGGCCAATTTTGGCGTCAGAGCTATGATTTGAAGAATCTCACTAGAGGTTCTTTAGGTGAAGCTACATGCCACGTTTGGTAGCTTACGCCATATGTTTAAAAAACATAATAGAAGTTTTCAGCATATGCCCTTGTAAAACTTGTGACCCCTGTTGTAAACTAACAAACCGTATCTCAATCCGATGGTTACACCAAACAAATCTGACAGCGCGTCGGACGTCATAAAGCCTCCACATCCACCCATATGCATCTCAAACTGGGAAAAAAAGTGATCAGGTAGCTCGTTCTCAGGTGCAATCGCAACAGCTTCATTCTTCCATCTCGTCATAAACAAATTTGATCCACCTGTGTCGGTAAAGTTGGCCCCATTCTTGTTGAACAATAGGACAAAATAACTGTTCGGATTCCCATCGCAATTCGTGAACGTGTAATCGATCCCATTGACACTGTAGCCTTGTGTATCTCCTAAATGTGTTATACCAGCGATCGGTAAAAATCCTAAATACAGATAGGGACCCATTTGGGAGTTAATGGTGCTGTTGTATCCGACATTTTGATTGTATTGTATAGATAAATCCTGCATCTTATAATCAGCAATCTGTTCTATTTTAGCTTCTAACTGACTTCCATCATTCAACCTATGTCTTATCAATACTTCCTGTTGGTTATTATAGAGGTTGCTAACGTCAAGGAAGGTTAGGCATGTCGGAGCGATGTATGTGTAAATGTGTGTCGGGTAAAAATCGCAGTACACTTTAAATTTAGCCCCTTCTTCGTTTTCAAGGAAGAATATGCCGCTTTCAGGGTTTGTTACTGTATTGCTTATTTCTGCACATGAAGAGTAAGTGAAATCTGAAACAAACAAACAAACAAAAAAGAAGTGATTCACTGCAAAATCTTAAGCTAAAAGTTACGTCCTGAATTTGAGACATGTCCACCAATTCAAACTCAGGAAATATTAGTACCTTGCCTTAAAGGAGTTCTTGAAGAACAAATGTTAAATTGAAACTAAAAGTCTTGCATTACAGCTTTTAACAACGAGCAGCAAAATATTCAGACGGCGATCATTCCACACCATGTTTGAGTCACCTGGTTGCGGAGCAACCAGGCTCTCATTGTTATCGTACTGATCAATGGGGTGACGTAAGCATATTTTCGGCTTTGTACTGCTTCCTGTCTCAAGTTCCGGTGTGCGAGATGAAAATATAGTTTTGTAAATATTCGTCAGGTTTTTGTTTTTCTTTGGAGGATAATGTATAAATTGCACCTTTGTGACAATGAGTATGTCTATTAATACTAAAGTATCTAACGATTCTGTCAGAAATAATCTGTAAGGAACAGACAGTGCTGCATGTTGTATATAGTTCATGTCTATGTCAATTATGGCGAGTACCGGGAGTACTTTGATCATTTGATGCGTCATTGCTATTTTTGGTATACGTATTCTCAATATTGAATAAATCATGGATTTTAATTTCAATGAGTCCTTCTGTTGTTCTAAGTATATGTGATTTTCTTTTGTTATATTTTGAAATAAGTGCATTGTAATTTTACGTTGAAATTCTTTGTACATTTATCAGGTCAAGAAATCATAACGATTTTAGAAACAGAAAATTCTTGCCCTTTTTATTCGATTTATGATATAGGGTTGACTATTAGTAGTACCATACTTTGCGGCTCGCCTACGGTCCTGCTACAACATTCTGTGACAGCACTGTCTCCGTAACCTGTTTCAGAGGACCCACCCTTTTTGAAGCTAAATAAGACAACGACTGTGTTTGAAGCCAAGTCACGAACGACAGTTCCAACCCATTACCACACAACACCTACTTTTTACGACCCTGCGAAAGAATCCTTTAGAAAACATTGTGGGAAAAGGAGAAAAAGCTGGTAACCAGCATTTTCTCCTTTTCCCTCCACAAAACTAATTTCAATTTTTTAGTCATGTTTATTTTATTGTCATCTGCAAATGCTTTCGATTTGGACTAGCCTAAGATATTGTCGTTCGGTAAAGAGTTAAGCAAGGTTCATATCCGTCTGTTTAAACCAAAGTCAGAAATCTAAGTTTGGCATTTTGTCTTCATAGACTGTATAAGACAGTAGTTTGGCGTCCGACAGATAATCTATCAAGACAGTAGTATTTTGATGCTTAAATTGGGATTTTAGTTTCAAATCAATTGAGGCCAGATAGCCTGAGGAAAATTCTATGTATCGCCAGAACTGAACATATTCCCTGATAAGACATTGTCACTTAAAAAATAAACCCACTCATTATTATCATCATCTCTTGACAGATTCAAATCTTTGAAACAAATATTTCGTACACAAGAGCACGTGATTAAAAAATCGCTTATCTCCGTCACACCAAACTCGTCCTTACTCCGTTCTGAAAATATTTGCAGGACGAATTTCAATTGGCGTCAGACGGAGTGGACGTATTAGCAGCCTCCTATGACCTGTTTTCGGACTTACTGGACGGGTTAGGACTTTGAGCTTGCTTAAAATTTCTTGCCGTCCATCTCGCCCTGTAATTAGACGGACGGACAAAGAACTTAAAACGAGATGGACGTAGACTACTACAAATGGAACTGCCGTACTTCGATCCTATTAAAGATGCGGTGCAGTAGGGCATCAATAGGGAGTGCGTTTGCATATTACCGACTGAAATTTAACGTCCTATCCCGAACGCGACCCGTTTTACAATTTTGTCGATCAGGGTAAGGTTTGGTGAGACAGGGTATTCAGACATTATCAGGCCAAAATTACACGTTCTACCCCGACCGCAACACGTTGTCCGATCATGTTTGGACAGGTAAGACGTTCTAAGATCTAGTATGTTGTGACGGGGGCTTTACAAAGAGGAATCAAGTGTAATTTGCCTATCTGAGCTAAGTGGTCGTGAACTGAATAAGTTTTCGGACATGCTTAACAGTACTTTCAACTAAAAGCGTCTTTTCTACTGGACGCTTAGACTATTTGTGGAGAAAACTTAGTGAGATTTGTTGGATAATTACCCATTAGGACCATGGACCAACATACAGCCGTGCAAATAGGAAGCTGCCGTCAGTGTACGCCCCAAATCAGTTAGCTGCGGTAAAACAAATATCATAAAACAGGCTGGTACATCAGTTCTAGCAAATATAAAGTCTTTGAACTTTTTAAAAATGTTGCTTGGCATAAATTTTAATTCTAACCACATATTTTTATTTTTTCATGTCGATTTTCATATTTATGTGAGTTATTTTAGGATTAGTGCGTTCCACAACTCAGAAATTATGCTTGCTTAATACTATCTTATGGTTAACTCATCTTGTATCCTGAACGTCTGTAATATAATTATCACCTTTGAAAAGTTAATAAGGGTGAAAACTTCTAATACATTATCCACCAGGCGACTCTCAGGACTATCAGCCCTTTGATTTAGTCTTGATATTATGAGGATTGATCGAGTAGTATAAAGATCGGAGGTGTTCTTTTGTTTTTTTTTAAATACGACAATTTAAAAAATGATATAAATAAACAAGAGGACCACGGAGGCACTGTTTTGCTCAACCAGCTCATTAATATCTACAAACCATAGACATAAAACATTACAATTCATGGAAATTGAAGATTTATGTACTGTTCTCTATAAAAGCAGGTGCGAAAGTGTGACCCTTAGGGAGAGGCTATTTCTGACTACCGAATATTTTTTTAATCTTGGTAAAAGTCGACAAGCTACAGCCACATATACTAAATAATCCAGGTCTGTGCTGATTATTTATAAACAAGAAGATTTTCAAAATGTCCTCAACATTTAACCTGTTTAAAGCATGGAGGATCGTTTTTATCATTCAATGGCTCAATTTTGAATAAGTTAAAAGAAGTGATCCATTAGACACAACCAAGTGCCATTTTGGTAGACGAAGGCCTTGCAGTAAGGAAAAAATGAAGATATTTTTAAGTTTTCACTGTATAAGTCTAAGTAAAACTTTGAACCCAAAGACAGGGCCAATTTTGGCGCCAGACCTATGATTTGAAGAATCTCACTAGAAGTTCTTTGGGTGAAGCTACATGCCAAGTTTGATAGCTTAAGCAATATGGTTAAAACCATAATAGATTTCAAACTTTTTCACCCTATGCCCTTGTAAAACTTGTGACCCTTGGGGTAGGACTAGTTTATACGCCAGCGTGATAATTTGAAAAATCTACTTCAGGTTTATTAGATGAGGCATTATTCCAAACTTGGTAGGCATTGGCCATATGGTTTAGCACCCGAAGATTTTTAGAACTTTCACTGTATAAAACTGTGTAAAACTTCTGACCCTCGGGTTACATGCCAATTTTGATAGCCATATGCCATATGCTTTAGAACTAGAAAACTTTTAAGTTTCCATCAAATTAGCCTTTGTAACGCTTGAGACCCAAACGGCCAAAAGTTGTAAAACTGTGGCAGAGGTCCATTAGATTAAGCCACATGCCAACGTTAATTAATCGTTAGCCCTACGCCTAACAAGAAGTTTTTCGAAGAGTTTCAATATTTTCCAGTCTTATTGCTATGAAGAGGACTATTTCTGTGATGTTTGGCCAAAATTGGATGGGTATCATAGTTTCAGGGAAGAAGATATATAAAATAAAAGTAAACGCAAAAACGCTTGCACGGACGCACGAGGAAGAAAGGGTCATGACATAAGTTTGCTGAACTTCAGCCGTTGAAGCTGAAAACTGGACCCTCCTAAAGAGCTTTTCGATTTCATTTCATCTCGATAAAACATTTATTCATATCTAACAGAAGATGTAAACTAACAAACCGTATCTCAATCCAATGGTTACACCAAATAAATCTGACAGCGCGTCGGACGTCATAAAGCCTCCACATCCACCCATATGCATCTCAAACTGGGAAAAGAAGTGATCAGGTAGCTCGTTCTCAGGTGAAATCGCAACAGCTTCATCCTTCCATCTCGTCATAAACAAATTTGCTCCACCTGACCTGGTAAACGTGGTCCCATTCTCGTTGAACAATAGGACGAAATAACTGTTCGGATTCCCATCACAATTCGTGAACGTGTAATCGATCCCATTGACACTGTAGCCTTGTGTATCTCCTAAATGTGTTATACCAGCGATCGGTAAAAATCCTAAATACAGATAGGGACCCATTTGGGAGTTAATGGTGCTGTTGTATCCGACATTTTGATTGTATTGTATAGATAAATCCTGCATCTTATAATCAGCAATCTGTTCTACTTTAGCTTCTAACTGACTTCCATCGTTCAACCTATGTCTTATCAATACTTCCTGTTGGTTATTATAGAGGTTGCTAACGTCAAGGAAAGTTAGGCATGTCGGAGCGATGTATGTGTAAATATATGTGGGGTAAAAATCGCAGTACACTTTGTATGCTTCTTCTTTATTTTTGAGATAGAATATACCGCTTTCAGGATCAGTCAACGTCTCATGCACCTCTGCACAGGAAGAATAAGTATAATCTGGAATTACAGAAGAAAAAAAATGTAATTTTACCCAACTCTAGGACCACAGCTGCCTTTGTAAGATTGTTACCCATTTTAACAGTTTTAATGGAACTTTTCTTGTTAAAACGCCTTAAAGTTTGTCCTGTATTAGGGTCTTATATCTAATATTCCATTAAAAGTTTTCCATCTTCCCTCACGGTCATTTATCCTCAAAACCTTTTTTTCTTGTTGATGCAGGCCTATTCGTGAAACTAAAGCTTACATATAGCAGAAAAGTTTCGATATACTAAACGCTTTTACAACACACACGCACGCTCGCATGCATGCACAAAAACTTGAGCAACGGAAAACTGCTATGTAAACGTTCATGGTATATAATGTTGGTATGTAAGGAAAATGAAATTCTGAAATGAAATATTTCACAAGGGGTTTCTTAAACATTAATCTCGGCCACACCAAACAGGGAAAATTACTATAATTGATGATGTATACAACAAGACATATTCGTTAAAAAGCAAATACCATGTAAAATATTGAATTAGTTTGACATTTAAGCAGTTCACAGTGTTCTCATACTTCGTATTTCAGAGGACCATATTTGTATGCCAGATTGGAACAACGCTGATTTTAAACAATTTTTCATTACCAGACAAGTCTATTTAAGAGGGAAGTGTCATGTAACAGACTGGCTGAGAAGTTAGATTCATGTCTCTTAAGCGCACCGTAAAATTTTGTTTTCTACCTTGTTCAATTCGTTTCTGATCACGAACTGATGTTTGAAAAAAAAAAGATAAGAATTTCTTTGATGAAAGTCTAAAGGTCATGGTTATGAACTTTAGATAATTTACTTCTTTTCTTCCTATCAACTCTTTTGAAAGTGCGCCGATTGCTAATAAGGCATATCAACAAACCATATCTCAGTCCGATATTAACTCCAACCAAGTCTTGTAAAACATGGGATGTCATAAAGCCTCCACATCCTCCCATGTGCATCTCAAACTGGGAAAAGAAATGATCAGGCAGCTCGTTCCCAGGTGCAACCGCAACAGCTTCATCCTTCCATCTCGTCATAAACAAATTTGCTCCACCTGCACTGGTAAAGTTGGCCCCATTTTCGTTGAACAATAAAACGAAATAACTGTTCGGATTCCCATCACAATTCGTGAACGTGTAATCGATCCCATTGACGCTGTAGCCTTGTGTATCTCCTAAATGTGTTATACCAGCGATCGGTAAAAATCCTAAATACAGATAGGGACCCATTTGGGAATTTATGATGATTGCGTAGCCGGAGTTGTCGTCGTATTGTAGGAATAAATTCCTAGCGTTGTAGTCATTGATTTGCTCTATTTTAGCCTCAAGTTGATTCCCGTTACTCAGCTGATGTCTAAGAAGGACCTCTTGATGGTTATTTGTGAGTGTATCGACATTTAGTACAGATATATTTGTAGGTGCGATGTAGGTGTAGATGTGGTTAGGCAAAAACTCGCAGTAGACCTCAAAGGACTCAAAGCATTCGTTTACAAGCAAATAAGTACCGTTTGAAGGGTGACCAAGCTTCGCCTCTACATCCATGCAAGAAGTATACGCTGTGACTGATAGTAAAAAGAGAAAACTATAATACATGACGTCCTGAATACTACGTACCAAAAGATTGCTTTGAAAACACTTCTTTTTTTTACAATATTATCAACCAACACGAATTTCAGTCAAGTTAAAAGATACATGTACGTAAAAAATGTGGCATAGTTAACGACGTATATGACAATTTTTTTGAAAGATTGTTTTTAAAGCGTTTCGAATAGAAAGCTCACATTTTCTATACGAGATATAGTAAAAAGAAAAGACGTGGGTCACCGTGCTCGTTTCTGGGAAATTTACCTTTGAAAAAGACATATACAGTTCAAAACTTCAGGTTATATTGGATTTAAAGCGTCATTTTTTAATAGTCAGTAAATTACAGGAAAGATAAACAAATATACATTATTTTGTACATAATTACATGTATGTATAAACGACTGGTTTTGAGCATCTTAAATGTACAAATATGCATGTTTTGTATAGAACGTCGACTTAAAAAGGGATATAACTTGATCCAATTAAGGGTTTTTATTATATACCTAGCAGTGAAATCCTAGAATTTCTCAGTGTAATAAATTTTGATATCATCACTAGTGACAATATCAACTTTCACTTTCACTTCCTGTCGTAACTTAGGAACTACTTTTTTTTTCATTAAGCACTTATAGATAGTGTTAATTGTAAACTATATTTTCAACCAGTAGTCTCGTTTTGTTCTTTTAAATTATGTTTTCATCCGCACTATGTCCCTGATTTCTTCTCTCTATCCAAGATATTGATTTCGACTTTCATGTTAATAAGGTATAAAATAAATAGAATAATCAACTGCTTATTTTTATATGAAAAATAACTCACTCGGATGCGTCGTAAGGCGTTTAAAAAAACTCGTGCTGCGCTTTCTATTTTTCAACGCCTAATAACGCATCCTCGTAAGATATTTTTCGTTTCAAAAATATTCAGTTGATTATCCTCTGTATCTTGAAAAATACATACTTTCTATCATACAGACACTTTTACAGAATTCATAATTCTAAACAAAAACAAAACTCAACAATGCCACCTATCCGTCCTTAATTCGTCAGAAAACAAGGCTGAAGGTCACTGTGGAACATATTCTATCAAGGAAAAAATAAGATAAAAACTCAGCAGACACGGTGGAAGAAAAGAAATTGTCCATTAGTAGCGATTTCTCCTTTTCCTATAATAATGATCAAAGTGGAAAGAGCTGTACTTCGACAGCTTTAAATTTCCTGCCTTTGTTTCCTTGTTTGGTTTGTAACGACGTACCAGCAGCATTTGAATTTTTTCGCGGTGACGGTTTAAAGAGTCTATTTTTTCTCTTCACCAATACTACCTGAGGAAAGTGCAACTTGTATCAGTGCTCCAAATAGTATTACAATTATGTGCAAAAATACATAGGTGCATCTTTGATTCAATATCCACGACAAAAATACATGCGCAGTGGGATGCGCGCGAACATTTATCATATACGTCCTAAAGGACCATTTTATCTTTTGCTACAATCTTTTGAAATATGTTCAACTGCAAGACCAAAAATTTTGTTTGTATTATGAATGCGTTGGTCACTTCCAAATTAGAAATTTCTGGAAGTGACCAAATGAAGTTGTCAACAAATCAACTATTGACTGATGAGTATACATAGCGCAGTGTTAACTTGGAAAAAGAAGGCTCATAGTTTTAATTACTAGATTTATCCCTTTTTAAATATTCACGCCTTTAAGCCACCCGACAGAAGAAAGCTTTAAAAAGAAATTGAGGAAATGGGATAAAATGCTGGTTATCGCATTTTTTCCTCTTTTATAGAATGTTTTATGCCTCTAAAGACAATTCCAATCATTTTGACTCTTTTCATTTTTCAGGAAGCGCTCAAACAAGTTTATTAAAACAAATTAAAGCATTTGGTTCACGACTGAAGTATGGTGAATTAGCTAGAAATGTGTTTACCGATTTACATTGCGCTATGAATTGCTTGTCAAACTTGTAAGAGACGTTCGGGCGTTTTACAGTGTTCAAAATTGCATTCGATAGACATGGTTAAAAGAAAAAACGTCTTGAAGACTCAAATAAAAATCAGTAATTCAAAGAATTAAAATATGAACCGACATTTGTCGTTACAACGTACCATTTTTCATTTTGTCATTTTTTTCTTTTCAGTTTATATTGTTGACAATTAGTAAACATGAGTCATGCTCTGTGAAAGGGGTTTAGTGCACTTGCAAGCAGTATTCACCAAAGTGAGCCTGTGCAGACCCGCCTGGGTCAAAGCCGTTTACTATTGGTCAATTTTCTGTATGTCCAAGGACTATTCTACCTCGTGATTTGGTCGATTGGTTGACAAAATATTTTTTTGTCATGGATCCATTCACGTAGGATGAATTGCTTAGTATGCTGCATCAGAAGATGCATTCAAACCCCTTTTGGCGGGGCGTTGGAATTATATTAGAAATAATTATCTCCAGCTAGAAATACACATCTAATTTGGACATTCTGGTAGACAGCCGGACTACTTTTCAAAACAACCGTTACTTTGAATTTCAAAATGAAATAAACGTCTATTCAATAAAACACTACCTGGTGAGATTCATTTAGCTGTGATCGGCTAGCATGTAACCTATGCCATTTATTAAAACAGTCCCTACATGTTTTGGTAATAGGCTGATAGCTTCGGTATAAGCCCTACTTTTCCCAGGTATACGGAGATGTGTGATGTGTCATAGCAGACAGGTTGAATCTTCCAAGAATATGACATGCGCAGGCAACGTATTAGAAATGTTAGCATTCCAAAAACAGTGACGGGAACCACGACCAACAACACTTTAACAGACCACCAGACTCTCACAATAGCTGCTTTCTTTTCATATAAGTGTTCACATATAGTCCCTTTATTGCCCTTAGATTTGGAATATTGAATCAGATAGTAGAAAGATGAGCAGACACCAAAATAGGTTCATTGCATATTTAGTATCCGTAACGTGCGCCCAAGAACGCGTACTGCATGATGTAGGTTAACACTTTAGATATGGGAGAAGAAGCACTTGTAGTTAAAAAATAATTTACCACATGTAGGAGAGACAAATTCGCATCTTTTCAGGTTGTCATCCCAGACGAGAGATGCTGGACACGGTCTGTTGTCAAATAGCATCCCTGCGGAACAGGTAGCAAACACATTGCATCCTTGACAAGAATGGTAGTCTCCATTGGGAATGTTTGTACATGACGTGATACAACCTTCGACGCAAAGACAGTCTGAGACTGAAAGACAAAACTATTTTACTTACCTGTAATTCAGGGCTGCCAGACCGTTATACGCTGAACATTTTCAAAAGTAGATAAATAATAATTATTATAATGATAATGATATCCATATGCCAGGAATAGTTATTTTACTATCATTACTTTCATGTGACTGAAGAAAGATTAGGTCATAGCCAAATAGAACCAAATTGTATATCAAGTGGAATACTCATACACGACTCTATTGTCTACTAGTAGATTTTCCGACTAAATACAAGCGTCAGAAACGGATAAATTAACACGCATGACCGAGAAAAATTCGTATCTACGCATGGTAAATACGATTCCAAATATAGTAGTATGATGTATCTCGCTGCAATGTTTATTCGCCATTCAAACGAGCGGATTTACTACTTTCCACATTAGTAATTGTTTCATCAAAGTTATACAATGAAAGGAATATTATCTTTTAGAAACTTGTTTGGTGCTTGTATTAACTGCTCGCAGTGTAGGAAAATTTTGACATCGCTTTTCGGTCTGGTGCGATATGAAATTTTCTCCAGCTGTATCCGGTGGATTGATGTGCATCTAAACGGAAATACGCCGGTTTTATCATTCTGACAATTGTAAGGTTCCTCTTAAAAAAACTTGAGTCTCAATTTTCTATCAAAATCTACCTAACAAACAGTTCGTATTTTCATTTTGAATATGGTTTGTCAATTCCGATTGAAGTTTTCACCGACGGATAGAAAGATATGAATAACCTCATCAAATTTGTTTAAGTCGTTGCTAAATGACTCACAAAGGCGCTGACATGTATAATATCACGTGATCGGCAGTTCAAATGGAAACGACAGTTATGCAGACGTGGTTAGATGTAGGTACGGAATCAGCCGAGTTGTGACGAGTGATTCCTTACGTATCACATTTTTACATTTACTTTTTCAGCTAAATGGAAGAAATTGCAACTTGTGTAAATTTCTGTCAATAGTTTTGAACTGTGAGCAAAATCTGTGGAGGCTTTTTACTGTGGGTAATTTATGTGATAGCAGTATGAATACATGTATTATTTTTTTACTTTGTCAATGAAATTTGGTTTTTTTTTTTATTTTATTATTTTTTTAATTAGTTATATTAACCCTTAAACTACTAAGCGCGACTAAAATAGCTCTAGAGGACAGTGTAGATCAAGATCAGACTGCTCAGAAAGTACAGTCCTATTTTGGATCTACACTGTCCTATAAGGAAATAATTTTCCCCAAAAATACCCTTGAAATAACAAATTTTTGACTCATAAAAGTTTCATTTCATTCATTCAACAAGATAAATTTTAACGCTCCGCCAACTTGGTACAAAAGCTGGTTGACAATCCGTCTGTATAATAAGAATAAAAGATAACGATAGAAAGATCAACCGACGAATCTGTTACAGGCACAATATGAGACAAGCTACGAATCGAACTACAGTGCAATCATGTAGAACTCATTACATATTTCAATACAAATCTAAGATAAGGAATAAACAGAGTAATTATGTCAAAGTAAAATTCAAGATCCGCAATAACGACATATAATGTCATAATAGCTTAGAAGCACATACTAATGCTACCGAAACAATGAAACAAAGCCAGAAATACAATAAAGACTTTTTATACTCGCCCAGGTAAAGATGAGATGTTCACAAAAGAAAGACAGATACCGATACAGGAGAAGAAAGAAATACTGCGTGTGGCATAAGCTACATTTATGAAATTTGATTGCATACTAGGAGAAGTGCTAAACAACGCTAGGGTGTACAAAAAAATCTCCGACACACAACAGAAAGAAATGTAAGAACAACGAAAATTATGACAGGACACAGTGTCAGCTAAAGACAACATTTGATACCGGGTATTACCGAATGATATCATTTCAAAAAGAACAAGAGCCGTCAGAGACGGGTTATGCTCCCCGAACAAGTGCTTGTCATAAAATATAAGAAATTGATATAAATTCACTTCTTTTATCCTAGAAGAACCTGTTCATGCCCCCCAAAATTTGAAGTGAAAAGGCAATTACTATCTTAGAGATAGCCAACAAAAACTTGTAGAGGACAATAAGCCCAATAAGCCCCCTTTAAGCCTCCTTTTCCCATAAGACAGTATTGGATCATTGCAATAAATACAATGGATGTGTGGTTTGTGGCATTTTTTAATAATAATTAAAAATTCGAAATTTCATGAAATTTTGAGCAGTCATGTATTTACTATTAAATATTACATAAAACAATTTTTTACATGAAGCCCCCTTTTTCCGAGACGCAGCCTGAAATTGAGAAAAAGGAAGAGAGATACCTGGGCAATGTTCCAACAAGTTCAGATTTGAAATTTCACAAAGGTTTGAGCACTGATAAAGGAGAACCTAGTGAAAAACAATTTTTTCCATGAAGTCCCCTTTTTCCGTGATGCTGTCTTAATTTGAGAAACCAGGAAAGACGTATTTGTGCATTAATAATTCATAGATTGCAAAAACAAAGGGCACATGTTGAAACTTGTAAAACAAGATATAACCATGAAATGTTGACAAAAACTGAACAAGATATTAGTAAAAATTGCAATTTTGCATTAGGGCCCCTTTTTCATTTTACAAGAAACCCCCTTTTTCCATGACAGAGGGTCAAATTGAAAAACACATAGATAAAGAAACAAGAGCACATGGTGAAACTCTTAAAAAACAATATAACCATGAAGTTTAATGAAATTTTGACCAAAACTGAATGAAATATTAGTAAAAATTGGAATCTTGCAAGAAGCCCCCTTTTTCCATGACAGAACGTCAACTTAAAAAATCTCCAGATTAAAAATAGCAAGGGCACATGCTAAGACTTTCCATAAACAATATAACCATGCAGTTTCATGATATTCTGACAAAAACTGAATGAGATATTGGTAAAAATTGCAATTTTGCATTAAGCCCCTTTTTTCCATGACACGGGGTCAAATTGAAAATCCGGGAAATGTATATCGGCGCATTACCCCAAGGAGTTCATATATGAAGTTTCATCCAATTTGGTCCAAGCGTTGTGGAGAAATCGCTTCGGACGGACGGACGGACAGACGGACGGACGGAAGGACGGACGGACGGACGGACGGACGGACAGACGGACGGACAGACGAAGCGGCAACTATATGCTCGCCCTTCGGGGAGCATAAAAAAAAACAAGTGCGATTGGAAACATAGACAATAAATTTAATAGTACACAAAACACGACCAACATTTGACAACAGCTTGAAATTAATTTGGTAATTAAAAGGTAATTTAAAAAAAGTCTTACTCTTCACGCAAAAAGGGACAAGTTTGGAATTGTGAAAAGTGTCGACATCGGTCAGACTGTGCTAGGGGTCGACGCCGTTCGCTTTTCTGATATTTTCTGTATGAAAAGAGGTCGTTCTACCTCACTATACAATCATTTATTGAACTATCAAATTAACTTAACCTGCACTATCGTTGATCTGTTTTCATCTAATTGGTGTATGGAATTCCCAGATTGTCCCTTTTCGTATGACAAATCACAGATTTCTAAGTCATGCTGCATCCGCAATCCTCTGGTACTTGGGTTTGGAACAGGCCCCTAGTCATCGACGATTTGAATTAAATGAAAATTTTCGAATTGAAGACTGACCATCTGTTAGGCGATGAAATTTTGTAAAATTATGTTACTAAAAGAATACTTACGTGTCGTGTTTTGATTTGCGACCATATGGGGCCAAAAGACAAGCAGAATCAAGACACTACAACCAGAAATCATTTTCAGGTGGCCACAGTCCTGCATAGAAACGAGATTTACTGTTCTTTTTCACCATACAATATTACTTGACTGTTAAATGTATGGAGTGACGATTGTCCCCTGTATGGAACTACGCGGCTCACAATTCCATGATTGAAGTTGTACTGCACATTAAAATAACTGAAGTAATCTGCATTTAGAATTCTTCTTTGCATTCTTAAAGAGATATTTTCGTTAAAAAAAAAAAGAAATCTGGATATGCCCGAAAAGAGGTTGTTTATTTTAGGATACTGATACTGATATTGAAAATTGATGCATCACATATCACACAGCCACTGCTAACATCTTTTTTTTCGCTACCGTGGTAAGCACAAATAGAATGCGCAATCTGATTTTTTTACAGTTTCTGCTGCGAATCGAAATGGCACTAAGTGTAGAATGGACTTGTAAACTGACCTGCAAGCTTTACTATTCTGACAACCCCCAGTCCTGTATTTTTCTTTGAAATTCATAGCCGTATTCCTTTAATTATGAAGTTTTCGTTTGCATCTTAAAACTTTATGGCAGATGAAGCATCATTATTGTCGGATTTCAATCTTATTATCTTCAATCTTATTTTGTAATAACAAAGAAAAAAAAATCAATTACTCCAATACACCTACCAAATAGCAACGACAGCTCTCAAAGCTTTAATATTGGCAGAGGTTAGTATTAGGCGACTATTTGCCAAATGTTCTACTAAGAACAAGAAATTTCTTTAAACAAAGATACGGCTTTAATTGACTCCCCAATAGGTCTTCAAGATCCGCAGAACAAACCTGTCCTTTCCTTTTTTTAACCAATGGTAAATGTTTGTTTGTTTTTTTCCATCCATCAGAATATATCACTAAAATTACAAAATATTGCGAATTAAGATCAAAATATTTAAATATACACTGGTTTACAATTGCTAAATTTAATAGAATTATGTCATCTAAAAAACGAAAAATCCAATTAAATACTGCAAAATTCATCAAAAGGGCATTTGGATTACGAAATATCTTTTTAAATAACGTTTGACATTATTGATCCTTATCTTGCTGATTATATTATAATAAATGTAAGTTTCAAGCCATAGTACAAACCCTAATGATACTATCTCTTTATCTTTTACTATTATTATTTTTTTCTTTCTGAAAATAAATACCTTCTAATCGGACAATGTAGATCCTAGATCAGACTACACGGTCTGTGCCGTCTGATCTTGATCTACAATGTCCACAAAAAAGGCCAAACATGCTCAGTTTCTTAAATGTTAATCCTACTATAGTTGTGATTTTTTTTTCAGATGTTTATATATTGTATTTGTAAATATTTATGCTATATTTCATGCTATATTACTGTAAAATGGTCATTGGCAAAATTCTTTTGCCGAATACCAAATAAAGTCATTTTGAGTTTGAGTTTGAAAAACTAAAATGTAGGTTAAAAGCTAGCATATTCAGACAAGCTTAAGAATATCGTCGATTTACTTCAAAAACCTCGTAAAGCTTGTTCTACAGCTTGTAACAAGCTGCAGTTACGAGGTTTTTGAAGTAAACCGACGATTTGTCAAGTCTGACACGTAAATGGCGCTAGATTAAAAGACATACACGATCAGTAAAAGTTGTTGAGCCTTTCTAAATTAAGTCATTGAAGCCAGCCTAGCCAATAATATTTATTACTATTTAGTTAACTGGAATAGCTATTAGTATCATGATGAAGATTATAGAGAAAATTTTGTCTTTGGCCTGTCAAAACTTTAAAGAGAATCACCTTACCTTTATTTAAGATACACAACTCAACCTTAGCTGAAAAGAAATAATGACTGCAGTATATGATATAAGTGAAAGAGCATGCAACCTTATTGAGAGACAAAATCTAAGTGTAAAAAAGCAAGCGCTTCAGGCACCCGTTACAATCGGATAGAATAACATTATAATTGCTTAACCCATTACAGAGAAGCCATAAAAAATAACCAAAAGCGGTCATTAATTTCACAAGGAGCACACAATCGATCGAAGGACAAATGCCGTATTCAACAGCATGGAAAATATTGGAGGAAAATAAGCACATATTCGTTAAAACTACTTCTTTTTCGATAATGTTTTTAAGATTTGTCAACGTCAGGTCGATTAAGGTCGTCCCTGCTCAGACAGATTGATAGGGACAACATATGGCACTGTTGATTGAGAATACTACCTACGACCTACTTTGTGACAGGAAATATTGTAATTATACAAAATATCGAATGTACTTCATTAAAAAATCTAATGATTCCACGTGAATTTATCTATGCAAAGTGGCTTTAAGTCTAGATCAACTTGATAAGAAAGTTGGCCCGTTACCAAACAATCAAGAGTTTTAATGATACTATGGAAGATGCCTGAAAAAAGATCGAATAAAAATGCTGGTTATGAACATATAAACCTTTCCCTAAATTGTTTTCTACCGTTGCATGGTGTTTAATGCCGTTTCATCAATATATCAGTTATATTGCAGCGACCAGCGCCTTTCCATATTTTCCAGGAGTTTCTATTTATCATTATTTTGCACTAAATTCTTCCCATGCCACTGGCTGCTTTTTCACATAAGCGGTTGGAAAAAAAAATGATCAGCGTTGAGTGGTCGAGATGGGAATGCGATAAAGCCAACCCTGGTCACAAGTCCTGCACGCTGCCGACTATGCTGGGGGGGTAGTCGTCTCTATTCTTTTAAAGATGAGTCTCATTGTTAGTGCCACATAATATGGGGTTAGTGTTAGACTATTGTAAGTGAATATACAATGTGTATGCACTTACAAAAGTCTCGTCCTTAACCCTCGATATAATTTGTCGTCTTCGACTTTTTTTTTTTTTTTTTATTATTCTGGGTAAGTCTTCAAGAAATAATCTTCTTTCTATCGTGGTTTATCTTTCAATAAACCACGGTTGTGAGTAATGAGGCACAATAAATAATCCACGAGGGCGATAGTCTTTTGTTATTTGGCTTTAACTGAAAGCAGAGTTTTTTAACAGTGTCTTACCATGCTTTCAACGTGAGTCATTATGTATACATTTATCTCCTATTAATGTTCAAAGAGCCAATCATGTCACATGGATCCATAATTATGTGATGACTTGCTTGGTATAATGCATCTTGGAGGTGCATTAAACCCCTTTTTTCCCAGAGCTCATGTTATACATTTAACAAAAGCTAAGAGCTAAAATTTGCAAAAAAAGGTTGAACATGATCTAGTGGATCTGGCACGATGAACTTAGAAAATTAACATTTAAAATTCCAATTGTGATATGCAGCTGCTACATAAAATTGTGGATAGGTATAATTACGTGCAATGGTGATGAACGAAGCGTTATCTTCCACAATTCTAAATCAAGATGAAGGCGACATTCCCTGTAAATCCTTTCTAACCCGTAAAACTTCCATACATAAGATACTTTCTTCTGGTTAATTAACTCACATCTCACACCTCAATGTCTCTGTACATAGAACGGCACTGCAGCACCGTTTTCACATGAGCAAATTCAATCATTCTTGCAGGAGCGACAGAATTCTGCAAATGTTTTGCTGTAGAATTAAGCTTACATCGAAACACGCTTGTTACAAAGTGTTGAATGTATGTGAATGCGAAGGAAGAAAAGCTCTTGTTACGAGCCAAGCGTAACGAGAGAGAAGACTAGTCTTTAACAAAAACACTATTTATTAACGAACAAAGACAAAAGAGTACAATAAGTGTAAGTTTGATTGAAACCTTGACAATTTTGAATATTAGAACAAAAAATAGAATAAGTCCCTCAAAATTAAGAAAAATGTTTAGACTATAAAAGTATGAAATTTCTGGTTCTTAAAACCTTAATTAACGATAGTTTTAACTTGCAAATAGATATGAGCAAGCTATATGAAAATCAACAATTCCTACTTACAGACAGGTCACTATATATATTGTCTAGATAACCCTTCTCCTCCTAAAGAAAAAGAAAGATTTTAGAATTAAACTTTCTTTTGTTAGAGTATAAAACACGTTATTACACTTAACTGTACATGAAAATACATAAAACATAAAGACAAATGTTAGATATTTACCAGTTAAACTCTAGACACAATTCACTTTTAAGAAGATTAATTTTTAATTTGGCTTTCTCGGTCAGTCAAAAAATTCTTTGATAGTCTTTAGATGTTCATCCCAATCATTGCTGTGAATGAAGACGTCATCAATATAGGCCTAACAGTCGTCCAGTCCAGATATTATCCTGTTGATAAGACGTTAATATGTTGCTGGCGAGTTTTTCACCCCCAAAAGGAATAGCTGTACTAATAAAATCATCTGGAGTTATAAATGCAGAGATCTCTTTAGCTCTTTCAGTGAGAGGAATTTGCCAAAAGTCCTTTCAGAAGATCAAATTTAGTAACATATTTTGCATGACCAATATTGTCAATGCAGTTGTTTACTCTTGGTACTGGAAACGAATCAGTCTTGGTTACAACCTATTACCCAAGCACGTAGGAGCCGTTTTAATAAATGGCTGATGCATAGGTTACATGCTAGCTGATCAAAGCTTGCTGAATCGCACCAAGTAGGGTTTATTGAGTAAACGTTTATTTTATTTTCAAATTCCAGGTAATGGTTGTTGTTTTGAAAAATTAGTCTACTTCTGTACCCAGAATGCCCAAATTACATAGAAATGTATTTATAGAATACTATCTATCGGAAGGTAATGGATATTAAATGCTTTAATAAAGGAACAATTTTCTTTCAATCTAATTTTGGACAGTAATTCAACTGTGTTAGAAACGGTAATAATGGTCATTTTATTGTATGTAAATTTGTTCGAGTAAATCCATATATGGAGCTGATTTTAAATAGGCCCACTTGTAGTATCGTAGGCGGTCTTCAGGCAATGTAAACTCAGGAACGTTTGCAAACCTTGGCAGAAACTATATACATGTACTTTGCGCTGTAGAAAGGCATCAACAAAATAATGAATGTTTAATTATAAATCTTTTCTGTAATAGACTATTACCACTTGAAAGTGCTTAATATTACCTTCAACGACTTCCTTAGTATAAGCGGGGATATTTATGTGTGCTTGCTGACCTATTATTTTGTTCTCAAGGTCACGGAGCCTCTTCTCGTTTCTAATCTCAACATTTGTTATTCTGGCGTCAAAGTCTTTTAGTACATCACGTAACATTTGTTTCTCCTTCGACAATGAATCTAGAACCATACGCATGATCTTTTTCATAATACCAAGATCTGTTCGGCCTTCACATTCATTCCATTGCTTTTCTCTGGCAACCTTCACTGGCTGGCTAAATATGCCTACACCGGATAAGCTCTGGATGTTACCCTTGTCGGACGAAAGTGTCGCATTCTCGATCTTATCCAGTCGATACTCCATCAATGATAAATCTCGACGGAACTTTTCTGTTACTTCAAAAAAATGATCTAAAGTATTTTCAATTTTTCCCAGCTTCAAAGGTCCATTGACATCGGAAGCAAACAGAGTGACAAAATTATACAGTATGGCCATATTCAATGAAATGATATTCATTTTGAGTCATCCGTTCTTGCGACTTTGTCTGTTTTTCTTGAAACTTGTCTGAAATGGATAAAGGGATGTCTTCAGTCAAGGGCATTGCTACCTAGCTGTATCCAAAACGCAGTTGCGTACACTTTTGGAGAAAAACTATTAAAGGTATTTCTTGAATATTTTTTTACCGTTCTTTGACGATTTTAATCTTTCCAAGAAACGTTACCAGAGGCAACAAATAGCTTTTAGAATTCCAAAATTTTACGTGGAAGGCCCGTATTCCTCTGACTTCCCCGAAAAAGTCCGTTTTCGAAGTATTTCGCGCCTCGAATAATGCCTTCAATATCATTTTTGCCTTTACTTTTTTTTACCAGTTGCTCTCCTGTCAGTTATGCTTTTAACCATCATTTCTGATGATGGTAGAGATGATGACGATTATTTTCTTCTTTTCTTCTTCCTCTTCTTCTTCTTCTTCTTCTTCTCCGTCTTCATCGTCATTGTACTTAATTTGTAATTAACAAATAATTATATAATGATGATGGTAGTGATGATGACGATGATTTTCTTCTTTTCTTCTTCCTCTTCTTCTTCTTCTTCTTCTTCTTCTCCGTCTTCGTCGTCGTTGTAATCGTAATCATCGTCACAAATGTTTCAAGGAGAACCTACATTTTTCAGGCTTACAACACAATTTTATGAAAAATCTAGGACTAGATAAGCCAGTTGGTGGCCCTAATGAATGTTGAATTTGTATCACAGAATTCGACTTAGATCTCTTCTGGCTTCGTCGATCTTGCAGGAGAGCTCCAGTCTAATTAACCCATAGAAAGCAGTAGCCTTTATACTACAGAAGTACTTTCGTACGTTTGAAAGCGGCATGAAATAATCAATCAAGAGAATCGGTTTTTGAAGGTATACATCTGAATAAAGAAAAAGTCTTACCTCAACAAGTAAAAGTTTCTGATATCTAATGTGTCAACTGTTTGTTTACAGCAAAAGCTTCCGACTTTATATATAAGTTCACCATCCATATGTCAAGTGTTTTATGCCTAGACTCCAGTTACACATTTTGGCTTATCCACAATACTTTTGTTGCGGTTAAAACATCATGGAAAATGGAGAAATTCCTCAGATAAAGGACTTCACATTGTTGATCATTTTATGGCCATGTTTACTTCACTCTGTCTATACAAAATTTAAAAATCCATCGACCCGTATTCGATATGCGTCGTCTAGTAAAATGCTTTTCGTTTTACAGAGGAATACTTTGAAAACATTTCAGCAAAAGGAGAAATTACTTGAAACGGACAATTTCTCTCTTGATTCCAGCCTCTACTGTTTTTATAATCATTTGTCTCGCATGGTTCTTAAAACTCGATATTGTGTGGTAAAGATTTACGCCAAACCGGAAGATACAATGAAAGCTCAAGTACCGACTCTCTAATTATTTAGTATAATTCATTACATCCTTCAGATGAATTATTCCTCCAAGTTGCAGGCGACTTCTCTTTTGTTAAATTTTGACGTAGACGGCTTTTTAAAGCTTTATTTTTACGACACCTGTTAACACGAAAAAGAGTTTTATTTCAAAAGAAAATCCCTGTTGTTTCAAAGGCTATGATTGTTTTAAAGAAGCCTAAATCGTATAAATTCAGTGCTTTCAATGATTTCATCTGCACTGAACGCTCTCGTACTTTGTAAGACATGCATAGAAATACTGAACATATGCTTGCTACATTGCACGAAATTATTTTGGATTTTCATAAGGACAAAAATTATCTAAATAATGTCAATTTGGTGATCATGTGATGAAATGCTGGAAAAGGACGTGTGGTGTTCGTGGCTGTGAGGTAGAGCGTCGGCCTCATAACCATAAGGTCCTGAGTTCGATACCCGGGAGCGGGTGTCATCTTTGGGATTTTTCATTGGCCCACACATTCGGCGGGAGTACTGGTGTAGTTCCCAGGAAGCAGAATCGAGAGAGATTAGTATAAGTTGTCAGAACTTGTTTCTCAATCGATGTAAAATAAATATGTTTAAATCAAAACTACAGGTACGCTAGTTCATCGTTAACCTCAACAACCAGCAATTTTAGGTCCCGATCGCCAGTGTGGAGACTTCGGATATATTTTTAGAAGTTCTTGGAATTTAAGAAAAAAAGAAAACAGTCCCGAAAATTATCCCTGGGTAGGGAGGAGACCACCTTACTGGCTCATGGGCTAGCAAATTGAACAAACAAGAAAATATTGATGTATAACATCAAATCCACCGCACATCTGTTGTTTCTGAAAACGGGCACATTACAGATGGTTAATTCTTTACGCCAAAGGCATCACTTGAACAAACTTCGAAGAGGTCCAAGTGGTGATTCTACATGACAAGTATTTGAAAGTAGGCCGAAAAAACAACAACACTGAACTAGTCCATATAGCGAACAATATGGCTCCTTCTACAGATACTTTTCAAATTCAAATAGAAATATAGTGCGCCGCTCCTGCGGCGGCAGAACAATAAAGATTGTGGACAGTGTAGATCGAGATAATAATATTACACAGTGTAGATCGAGGTAATGTTACACAGTGTAGATCGAGATAATGTTACACAGTCTAGATCGAGATAATATTACACAGTCTAGATCGAGATAATGTTACACACTGTAGAGCGAGATAATATTACACAGTCTAGATCAAGATATTATACAGGACAAAACAAGAAGATGCTTGAACTTAATCAGCGTTATCTATAGAATAAAAGTTGTGCAAAGTATCTTATGACTAAATAGTAATGAAATCGAGCACTTTTATAGTCATAATAGATATGTTACCAAATTCTTTGCAAAATGTCCCACTGTGTTATGATAAAATACTTACAAGTTTTTTTAGTGCTCTACTGATAAACAATCTACGATTTGGGAACACACTGGTGCCATTTACCCTTTCCCAAACAATCCCTGGTTTTTACGGGTCAGGAATAGAAGCCTTTTGAAAACATTGTGGGAAAAGGAGAAAATGCTGGTAACCAGCATTTTCTCCTTTTCCCACAATGTTTTCTACCCTATCATATAGAAAAATCATCTTTTTATTAACTGTTGTTTCGTCATCTGCAAAATGCTTTCAATTTGGTCTGGTCCAAAATTTGCCGTGTGGGAAAGGGTTAAATTAGCTGTACAACAAGAATGTTTTGCTGCTCTATCAGCTGTTCTATTTAACCGTTCACCACATGGCAAAGTTTTAGACCTATTTCCAAATTCAAAGCATTTGCAGAAGTCAATTTCATAGTGGCTCACATGACGCAAATTTCTTTTGATATGGTAGAAAACTTTGTGGGAAAAGGAGAAAATGCTGGTAACCAGCATTTTCTCCTTTTCCGACAATGTTTTCAAAAGGCTTCTTCCTCAGGGTCGTCAGAAGTCGTCATTGTGTGGTAAATAGTTAAAGTTTTAATTCTATTCTGCATACGGTTGAATATAACACGGTTTGGAAGAAAACGAGAAAAAACATACTTCACCCTACTTTACCCATCACCTACTAAATAAGTGAGATAAATCTTTCAAGCCAATGACTCATCGGACACTGTAGATAAAGATCAGACGGGACGTTCGGTGCAGTCTTATCTTAATCTGCACTGTCCGCAAAGAGTTTCTGAGTCGTGCTACGAAACGCATTGGTTTATTAAACTTTCAGTATTAAAGAGTATAACATCGGTTTACTTCCAAAACCTCGTAACTACAGCTTGTAACAAGCTATAGTTACGAGGTTTTGGAAGTAAACCGACGATAAGCATAGGGATTGATTTGGTTCTCCAAATATACCAACATGCAAAAGTTTACCAGGTAACCAGGAACAATCAAAGAACGTGGAGTATTGAGTACTGTTTTGATTTCTTACATATGCGTGTTTTATCTGAGAGAGGTGATAACGAAATAACAGACAACATTAATTGGGAATATCTAAGGTTTCCGCCTGGATTTTTTTCCGGGAATTCTTGTCTGTGAATGTCTTTCTTTTTATTTTGTGAAATTCTTGGATGTGCTTCGAGAAAATGGTGGAAAAAGGTTCAAGTTTTGTTGGATTACCGTTTCTTACATTCTGGAATCAGTGACGTAACATTTTTAAGTCTGTGTAGGTTTCCTGATAAGCGTTCAAAAATTTAAATATTCTTACAGTAACATGTCTTGCGTCATAGAGGAATCATTCTTCCTGCCGATCTGTCTGTCTGTCTGTCTGCCCGTTTCCTTGTCTCTCACTCACTCTCTCGCTGACTCTTTTATCTGTCTCTCTCTCTCTCTCTCTCTCTCTCTCTCTCTCTCTCTCTCTCTCTCCAATCACACCTGTTTGTCTCTCTTTTTGAATAGCAAGCCCGGTCAGTTTCTCTCTGCGGACTGATGATAGTCATAGCGACAAGATCATATTTATGGATTAAAAATGATATGACCGCTTGCTTGGTTAACCCTTTCCCAAACGACAAATTTTTGGACTAGACCAAATTGAAAGCATTTGCAGACGACAATTCAACTCTTGCTGAAAAGATGATTTCTGTCTATGATAGGGTAGAAAACATTGTGGGAAAAGGAGAAAATGCTGGTTACCAGCATTTTCTCCTTTTCCCACAATGTTTTCAAAAGGCTACTATTCCAGACCCGTAAAAAGGCTTAAATGGATCAATGAGATGCATTAACTCTTTACCACACAATCACGACTTTTAAGGTAAGACCTGTGTAATGCACTTCCGGTGAACATTTGGCAAAAATTCTAATTGATTGTTAAATAAGGATAAATAAGGATTTATGCCGAAATAATATTTTTGCACATTTCTAACGGATCAGAAATTCCGTTTATGTCTATCTTGAAACTTTTTTTTGATACTTTTGATTGTTTTTTAAGAGGGAGGTAATCATTATCTTTTTTTTTTTCAATTGAGAATATAGCAGTTTTAGATTTATAAATGATAATTCAAAGAAGGAAAACATGGAAAAAATGGAAAGGTGAAATTGGTTCAATAATACTCATTCTTAATTATAGCTAAGTTTGCAGGATGATATTTTAGTGGAAATAGCTGTTTTCCATTACACAGGTCTTACCTTAATGCCTCTGCAAGAGAAGGGTTTTGGAAACATTGTGGAAATAGGAGAAAATGCTGGTTACCAGCATTTCCTCCTTTTCCCACAATGATTTTTACCCTTTCTAAACAAATTTCAATTTTTGAGTCCCATTTTATTTTGTCGTCTGCAAGTGCTTTTAATTTGGACAAGTCTAGAATTTTGTCGTTTGGTAAAGAAAGAGTTAAACCCCTTTTCTCAGAGTGCAGCTCATTTGTGACGTCATGAAGGACTTACTGAAACGTCTTTCTGTATTAAGGGACCTACGATAATGATGTAGAATAACTGACCCGTTGAATTTTATGACGTCATGAAGGAACTATGGGGCCAAAATATCTGTGGATATTTGCAGTTATCCTGTTGTGGAATATTGGTACCTCATGTAAGTACATCTAGGACATTCATGTCTAATCAAATTGTAAACAAGATGTTTGAGAGGAAATTCATAAATCAATTGATTTTTGGTATATTAATGCTCAGGTATATTCGTGTGTCTGTCTGTGACCAAGAAAATGCGGTATTAGATTTGGAAGAAGGAGGTAGATCTACTTATATCAATTTTGGGAAGTGTAGAATTGAGATGAGACAAAAATGCATCCTGATTCGAATTCATATCGATCACAAAATACAACTGCACAGGTAATAATAGAGTGAGAAATAAGTTAACTCAAGACCAAACAACAAATATTCAAGGACGATAAAATGAAATTTATTTGCAGAATGCCAGAATTGTTACGGGATGAGAAGATCGTGCGTGTAACAAGCATTTTCTTTTTTCATCTTTCTTTTGCCATTAAATTCTGAAGGACCATCTTTCTCAGAGTCTTTAAAACTCGGGTTTATATGGTACCCGAAAAAACAATCACATGCAAATACAGTAAACAGAAATGTTGACTACAAAAGACCATTAGTCGCTTCATTCGTAATGTTAACCCTTTGGCTGCTTATCCCGACTCCCAGACGTTTTGCGGACAGCGTAGATCAAGATCAGACTGCACAGAATGTGCAGTCTGATCTTGGATCTACGCTGTCCGATTTGGAAATTATATTCCCTAAAACATACCTTTGAAATAACAATATTTGGATTCTTACTATCGAATTGAACATTTCAGTTTAGTTATTTAGCAGTATAAGGGTTAAATTTATGCAGCCCGCCGGGTGGCTCAGTGGTGAGAGTGTCGGACTCATGACCTGGTGGTTGTGAGTTCGATACCCGGTTGAGGCGAACTTTCTTTCCGGTGTAATTTCGCCTCTCACCTCTGCTGAAGCATGTGAGAAAAGTAGTCGGTGGCTTTGGAAAGAAAGTTGCTTAAATACCGGTGTGAGAGAGCCAGGAAATATATGTGCGTCACCGACTGCCATGATATGACCTTAGCTGTTAAAGTGGCGTTAAACCCCAATACAACTAAATTTATGCAAATTATCCCTGCGAAGGTAATGGTAGGTAGAGTGCTATAAATAACCCTTTACCAAACGACAGAATTTTAGACTGATTAAAATTGAAAGCACTTGCAGACGACAAAATAAACATAACCCAAAAATTGAAATTTGTTTCTAGCAGGGCAGAAAACATTGTGGGAAAAGGAGAAAATGCTGGTTACCAGCATTTTCTCCTTTTCCCACAATGTTTTCGAAAGGCTTCTATTTCAGAGTTGTAAAAACCAGTGATTGTTCGGTAAATGGTTAAACAAGCACATTCGAATGAACAGAAATGTTGTCTATGAAGGAATTTTGGTTGGGTGAAAAAGCTTCACGAATCTGACAGGAATTTGTTGCTATCCCAACTGTTTAGACAAACATTTTTGAAAACATCGATAAATCTTTTCTCCAGAACACGTTAACTTGTGCTTGTCAAATATAACCTCCCGGCCTATTCCACCCTTAACTCTTTCCTTACTGTTGAAGATTCCAGGCCCCGTTTCACTAAGGTAGTTAAGAAAAAAAATGCGAAAGTTTTTACGTAACTATAGTATAGTAGCATTAATCTGCTACAAAACACATGAAAACTATCATGATAATTTTAGGAAAAAAAAAACTAAAAAAATCTAGGTCCACTAGGAGATGCTACATACCAAATATCAAAGCTCTCCACTTTTTAATTTCAGAGAAGAAGAATTTTAAAGTTTTCCTTCTTTGTTCCTAAGTTTCAAACTTGTGACCGCCAGGGATGGGCTAGTTTTGACCCCAGGAACATCATATGAACAATCTTGGTAGAGGTCAACTAGTAGATGCTACATACCAAATATAAAAGCTCTGCACCGTCTAGTTTCAGAGGAGGAGATTTTTAAAGTTTTCCTTCCAAGTTTGTTCCTAAGTTTCAAACTTGTGACCCCCGGGGCGGGACCAGTTTTGACCCCAGGGGCATCATATGAACAATCTTAATAGAGGTCTACTAGGAGATGCTACATACCAAATATCAAAGCTATGCGCCTTCTAGTTTCAGAGAAGAAGATTTTTAAAGTTTTCCTTCTTTGTTCCTATCATACAAACTTGTGACCCCCGGGGCGGGGCCAGTTTTGATCCCAGGGGCATCATATGAACAATCTTGGTAGAGGTCCACTAGGAGATGCTACATACCAAATATCAAAGCTCTTCGCTTTCTAGTTTCAGAGAAGGAGATTTTTGAAGTTTTCCTCCTTTGTTCCTATGTTTCAAAATTGTGACCCCCCGGGGCGGAGCCAATTTTGACCCCAGGGGCATCATATGAACAATCTTGGTGGAGGTCCACTAGGAGATGCTACATACCAAATATCAAAGCTCTGCACCTTCTAGTTTCAGAGAAGAAGATTTTTAAAGTTTTCCTTCTTTGTTCCTATCATACAAACTTGTGACCCCCGGGGCGGGGCCAGTTTTGATCCCAGGGGCATCATATGAACAATCTTGGTAGAGGTCCACTAGGAGATGCTACATACCAAATATCAAAGCTCTACGCTTTCTAGTTTCAGAGAAGAAGATTTTTGAAGTTTTCCTCCTTTGTTCCTACGGACGACGCACGACGGACGACGGACGACGGACATTGGGCGATCACAAAAGCTCACCATGAGCACTTCGTGCTCAGGTGAGCTAAAAATGATTGTATAACAAGGTACAATGACCACTTTTCATACAGAAAATGTCATTAATGCGAAAAGTGTCAGCCCTGGTCAGCCTGCGCAATTCGCCCTTCGCAGTTCCCAGAAGGTCCCTTTTTGCGTGACGGTTCACATATATATAACCAATGGAAAATTCTGTATTATTTACTTGGAACTGAAATAGTTCACCCTAATCCTGCTACATAAGTGAAATCAAGCTTTTCCCATTTTAAACGTATTTTTGGCACAGATATTCTCCTAATCGGACAGTGTAGATCTATGATCAAGCTGGACGTTCTGCGCGGTCTGATCTTGATCTATAGTGGGCGCAAAAAGGTCATTGAAAAGGTCATAGAGTTAGATTATTGCCAAACAATTTCGTGTTTAAATCGGTCCGTAGTAGGCAGCCTTTTTCCTTCAGACATACTTGCATTTTTTCCTTCAAATTCGCTCCAAGATAAGATTTCGTTACACAGCCTTACCTGCATTGATAGGACTACGTAACTGTTGTATGTTGAAAACTTGAGGTAAAAATCAATTAACTTTTATGTGTGTAAGTTCCAGTTTGAAAATAGCATCATATAGTTGTTATTGCGTCTGCTTACCTTCTTATACTCGGATCTTAAAAAGAAATATTTATTGTTATTCGCGTCTGCTTACCTTTCTTATACTCGGATCTTAAAAAGAAATATTTATTCTTATTCGCGTTGCTGATGTTTGAGAGGAAATTCATAAATCAACCCAATTTGGTATATTAATGCTCGGGTGTATTCGTGTGTCTGTCTGTGGCCAAGAAAAATGCGGCATTAGATTTGAAAGAAGAAAGTCCTTTGATCGATTTTGGGAGGTGTAGAATCGAGATACTGAAAATAACATAGCCTTCGGATCATTGGTTACTGTCCAATTAGGAGATTTTTTTTAACAGCGTATAAAATCAGTTTTTCAAATAAAATTTTAACCTTAACTATTAGTTAGCGTTATTGAAAAATATCATGCATGCAGTTTCATTCAAACTCTTGAAAGAAAATCCAACTTAACTTCATCACTGCCCCGTTGCCATTTTAAAAATTGAATCATATGACTTAGGTCGTATTCTTCAAAAAATAATTGCAACTTCACATATTTGGCGCCAATTTGTAGTCACATGATTTGAAAATATTGTCACATGACACGTCACCATGTCTGTTTTTTTCCAAAACTGTGTGTAATGAATGATGAAAGATGATGTAAAGCATGTAAGTGCCCATTAAATTGTTTTCACCTCCGAAATATTTGTCTCTCCATTCCAAACTTTTATTTTTGAGACTGAAGTTGGCTCAAAGAAAGGAATGTAACTTTGTCTGAGTCATGATATTTACACTCAAAATAGAGGTTAAACAAGCTGCTAGCGGGCGCCAATGTTTATTATGACGGCAATATACTGATTACCTCGAAGCTTAATGTACAGTGAACCTACTTGTCGTAACTATACTTGAATGAATATTTAGTGATTTCTGATTGGTTTAAAAATATGGGCACATTTTATTTTACTGGCCCCAGCAGACCTAGCTGTGGGTAAATTTATGATAACAATATCATAGCACTGCTACCTCTTATATTTTTAAGTGTTACTTTATAGATTTAACTCATTACCAAACGACAAAATTTCAAGTTTGTCCAAATTGAAAGCATTTGCAGACGATAAAATAAAAGTGACTGAAAATTTGAAATTTGTTTTGTGAAGGGTAGGAAACATTGTGGGAAAAGGAGAAAATGCTGGTTATCAGCATTTTCTCCTTTTCCCACAATGTTTTCGAAAGGCCTCTTTTTTAGGGCCGTCAAAAATAGGGATTGTGTGGTAATGGGTTTATCTTTTACTGTATGTCTATGTAGGCTACTTTCAGGCGCATCAGCTTTAGTAGTGACTATTCCTTTTCCAATAATTATGTGGTTTAAGATCTAATCTCGAAAAAAAAAACATATCGAAAATTCCACATTTCAACAGAATACAGAACAGTAAGACTTTACACTGAATTTGAACCAGTGAGTCGCTTTGACACGGGTGAATCAGTGATTACACAAAGCTACTTTGCTGAATGTACGGTAATTGGGCTGGGCTTATATGAACCAAACTAACGACAAAGCAGCGGAGTGTGTAGAGCAAGATCAGACTGCACGTATGTGCAGGCTGATCTTGCTGTACACTCTCCGCAAAAGTCATCCATGGTCGCGAACGGCAGGATAAGGGTTAAAAAGCGATGCATCTTGTACAGTCATCTAGAGTGATTGATTGAAACGGTGCAAATTATAAATTGATGGAAAGTCGTCTGTTTATTTGTGTGGTTAACCCTTTACCACACAATGATGCCTTTTAAAGACCCTGAGAAAGACGGCCTTTGAAAACATTGGTAACCAGTGTCATAGGGTAGAAATTGGTTGAAATGAAATGTTCTTGGAAAAGATAGCGAATTTGTTTTATTTCTTTACCAATTATTATGGCCCTTAATGTGTGCACTGTAGTCAGTAAGTCTTCTCCTTTTCCCACAATGTTTTCTACCTATTCAACATGTCAATTTTTTTCTCTGTGAATTTCCTCAGTGTAGACGAGTATACAGTTTTGCTGTGTGGTACAGGGTTAAAGGGCAGAGTTAGATCCGGTATAATATAGGAGCCCAATATACTTGTACATTTGATCTTTTACGTGCTATGTTTAGTAGGGTTAGACTGCGTAAAACGTGACGTCAGTGCCCGTATTCACCAACCATTCTTAAGAACGTTCTTTGTCTTATTCTACAGAATTTTCTACATTTGTAAGCAACACAACTTCTGATTGGCTAAACCATTCGGTTTAGCCAATCAGAAGATGCATTACTTACAAACGTAGAAAATCGTGGAGAATAAGACTAAGAATATTCTCAAGAATGGTTGGTGAATACGGGCCCTGATCCTTGATCTATCAACACATTCTCCGATTTTGGAAAACTTTGCAATGGCACTTTGATTTAAACAAAAACGCCCCATCGATTTGTTTGACTGTGTAAGAATGAAACAAACTAGATGTACATAAAAATCGTAGCTGAGGGATAGGTTTGGGGCGGCAATAGATGTAAATAATAATTACTTATGAAGGAAGGGAGTTAAAAGGTGGATAATCGATAGAGAAAGAAAACGAGGAAAACGTCTTATATCTTCTAAAAAAATCAGGTTGGAATAGCTCCAAGAGAAATCTGTAATAAATGTTGTAAAAACTATCACTAAGGTATGCGCATAAAAGCAATAAAACATATACAGACTGTGGCTCCCTATATATTCTGTTTCTCATAGGTTTTAGTTTTTGAAACCTGCAGCGTAAATTGCTACTGTTCATATGGAAAATATTTAGAATGCAGTTTTACATGTAATACCACACAATCCCTACTTTTGACGCCCCTGAGAAAGAAGCCTTTAGAAAACATTGTGGGAAAAGGTGAAAATGCTGGTAACCAGCATTTTCTCCTTTTCCCACAATGTTTTCTACCCTTCACAAAACAATTTTCAAATTTTCAGTCACTTTTATTTTGTAGTCTGCAAATGCTTTCAATTTAGACCAGTCTGCAATTTTGTCGTTTGGTAAAGAGTTAACCAAAAGACAGATATTTACGATCATTCAAAATGAAAGTGGAAAATTTAAAATGACTAACATTCGACTCCTTATCATTACTTTATTTCAGACATTTACGGATTTTGTACAGAAAACGAGATCCGATGTATTGACGGACACTGCGTACCGCTTAGTAAGAGCTTGGACTTGAAACAAGACTGTAAAGATGGAAAATATGACGAATATGGTATGTACTTATACCTTTGTTACCCATTGCAAGGATTTCTGTTTCTGCGTAAAAAGGCGACAGTTTACGAGTCCATGAAATAAAAGTAGACCAGGTCTGCAGTTATCAACCATTCCGGCTGTTTCTAAGTTTCTGTATTTCAAAGGACCAGTCTACCTCATGAATCCGTTGGTTATTAGACAAAATTAGATTAAGAATGATGTGATAACTTGTTTTATTTCATGCTTTCCTGTAGGATATCGAGAAATAGCAGTTAAAATATTTTTCGATCTTACACTGGTATCACCGGTTTTCATGTTCTTGTTGCCTAGGTTGATTGCGCGTGCCTCACAACCAGATGGAAAATATGACGTCATTTACCTTACATTTCTCGCTCTTGACGTAATATTGTAATGCGTTGCTATGCCGGAGGGTATGCCACGGAGAATAACGGAAAAGAACTGTACTGGATTTTGATAAAGCTCCTCCCAGAACGGTTAAAACTATGAAATAAATAGAATATTTGTTTTTTTTTTCGGTGAAAGATCGAAAATATTTTTCGATCTTACACTGGTACCACCGGTTTTCATGTTCTTGTTGCCTATGTTAATTGCGCGTGTCTCACAATCAGATGGAAATATGACGTCATTTACCTTACATTTCTCGTGCGTGACGTAATATTGTAATGTGTTTGCTATGCTTGAGGGGGTACGCCACGGGGAATAACGGAAAAGAACTGTACTTGATTTTGATAAAGCTCCTCCCAGAAAGGGTTAAAAGCGTGAAATAAATAGAATATTTTGGGATTCTTTTTTCGGTGAAAGAACGAAATTTATTTCATCGAGTGGACACCGTGCACCACTCGTGAAAATATTACCGATAGTGACCACTCGATGAAATAAATTTCGATCTTTCACAGAAAAAAACAAATATCTTCTATAGGTATAATACATAACGCTGTGCATTTTGCCACTACTGCCAGGGCGCTGCTCAATTTTCCTTATGTACTTTGAGCTTTTAAATCCATATTACGTGGTTCCGGTTACATAACCTTTTATATCAATGTATAAAGATATTTTCTTCCTCAGTCCCCTGTTCTGCTACCAAAATGCGCTGTGCCGACGGTAAATGTATCGCTAGGTCTAAATTCCAGAATGGTGTAAATGATTGTGGAGATAATTCGGACGAAGGTAGGTATTCGTTTGTTTAGCGAAGGTCAATCACAGGGTTGTAATTGTTACCATCTGCCAAAAAGAAACTGAACGTCGGCCGATAAATTAAACCCTTTACCACACAATGCCGGTGTAATGCAGAGAAATGACCCCCATTACAAAATGACCCACGGTCATTTCTTGACGTAGAACAATGACCCGGGTCATTTTTCTACATCGAAAAATGACCCATGGGTCATTCGTCTACGTCGAGAAATGACCCGGGGGTCATTTTGTAATGGGGGTCATTTTTCTGCATTACACCGGCTATATTAACCAACCTGAAGACAAAGCCCTTTGGGCAAAAATTGGTGGGAATAGCAGAAAATAATGCTGATTACCGGGATCAAAGATTCGTTGTTTGGTAAAGACATAAACTTTTACCAAACGACAAAATTTTAGACCTATTCAAATTGAAAGCATTTGCAGGCGACAATTTCAAAGTGGCGTGCCTGAAATGGTGCAATTTTGCTTTGATAGGGTAGAAAACATTGTTGGAAAAGGAGAAAATGCTGGTAGTCAACAATTTCTTCTTTTCCCACAATGTTTTCAAAAGGCTTCTTCCTCAGGATATATAGGGTCGTCAAAAGTCATTGTGTGATAAAGACTTAAACTCTTTCCCTACCATCGGCGGGAAGAAAGCTGTTATTTACAAACTGCAAAAGGATCATGCGTTGGGGTTTACTGCAAAATACTCGAAATGTTTTTTAAGTAAATTGAGAAAATCAAAAGAAAGGAATAGCAAAAATTTGACATTGTGTCCATTTCTGCCACTGAATTTCTAGTCTTATTTCACTGTGGAAAATTCCAAGATTTTGTCGTTTGGTAAAGTTTTAAAATGACCATGCACACTAAAGATTCCTTCGGTCATCCTAGATATTTTCGTAAGATTTAAGTTCCGGATTTAAAAAAATCGTCAGTCTACTTCAAAAACCTCGTAACTACAGTTTGTTTCAAGCTGTAGTTAAGAGATTTTTCAAGTAAACCGACGATATTTTGTTTCTTATGAATAACTGATGATGCATTTCAGTGATTTTGTGCCAAAATTTTGCGGAATTTCAGACTAATGAATTGACGTGTAACAAATCACTTTCCATATTATATTGATAACAAAATTCCTGATTTTAGTAACGAGTCCAAAATTTAGGTACAACATTTCCAATTTTAGACAATCGAATTTTCCTTCTGCGACCGACGGTGACTCAACATATCCCTGACAAAAATGTTAGAATGTCGCAAATAGATAGTTGATGTTTACTAGTTAATAGCTCAATCCGTTACCAAACTATGCCGTGTATTCTGACGACCCAGAGGAAAACGGCTTTTCAAAAGAAGGAAAAGTAGAACAAACTGTTTTAACCTCTTGAAAGACAAATATTCAAAATTGACCTCCGTCCTATATGTGGTCTTATTTCGGTGTACATTTGGTCAAGTCTAAAATTTTGTCGATTGGTAGGCAGTTAATGTGACTGTATACGTAGGTCGGTCTATATGAGTCACCTATTAACCCTTTACTCCATAGATACTCATTTTGACCCATCAACAAAAGACAGCTTTTGAAAACATTGTGGGAAAAGGAGAATTTGCTCCTGACGAATAATTTCTCCTTTTCCTATAATGTTTTCCACTCAATCAGATGTTTGTATCCTCATTTGTTCATATTTTTGACAGCATTATCTTTATTTGCTGCCGAAATGGAATAGCCTCACAATGGCATATCAGGTAAAGGGTTAACACTTTACCAAACGACAAAATTTAGACTGGTCCAAATTGAAAGCATTTGCAGACGACAAAATAAATGTGACTGAAAAAATTAAACTTGGGTTAGGAAGGGTAGAAAACATTGTGGGAAAAGGAGAAAATGCTGGTTACCAGCATTTTCTCTTTTTCCCACAATGTTTTCAAAAGGCTTCTTTTACAGGGTTGTTAAAAGTCGGGATTGTGTGGTAATGGATTAAGGCATATATATGACCGAAGCTAATTTCAAAATCTCAGTTGTTCGTATTTGCAGTCCGGTTTCCCTGTGAACCATCTCAGTTCAGCTGTTTAACAGAACAAATGGAATGCGTCAATATATCAAAAGTCAAAGACAATATCGTTCATTGCAGCGATGCCTCGGATGAAGGTGAGAATTGTAGAAGTTTATTAAAATCAGTTGCTTGGTAATGTACACTAACCCTTTACGACACACTCCTGATTTTTAACACTTTAACCCTTTACCAAACAATCCCTGGTTTTTACGGGTCTAGAATAGTAGCCTTTTGAAAACATTGTGGGAAAAGGAGAAAATGCTGGTAACCAGCATTTTCTCCTTTTCCCACAATGTTTTCTACCCTATCATAGATAGAAAACATCTTTTCAGCAAGAGTTGAATTGTCGTCTGCAAATGCTTCAATTTGGTCTAGTCCAAAAGTTTGTCGTTTGGGAAAGGGTTAAGAAAGAATCCTTTTGAAAACATTGTGGAAAAGGGAGAAAAAGCTGGTAACCAGCATTTTCTCATTTCCCCACAATGTTTTCTACTATTCAGATACAATTACTGTCATTTGAAAAATAGTTGAATTGTTGTCTGTCAATTCTTTCAGTATAGATGAGTCTAAAATTTTACCCTGTGGTAAAGGGCTAACCTTTCACACAATAGCTCTGAGGTTTAGCGACTCTAATCTAAAATCATTTTGGAAGCAGGAGAAAACGCCTTCGACACTGTTTCAGTGATATCGACCGGGGCACATATGCATACTTTTCTGGCGTTTCTTTTACCATTTCTTCGAAGAATATTCATTCCAAGTTACAGGCTGCCTTCCCACATGATCATTGCCAAAAAAATATTCCGCGGTGAGCGGTCTTCGAATTATAGCCCACCCACTATACACTGACATACGTTCTTTTTGCAAACAGTATCATTCAATGCATAAGTGCAGTCTTTATCTTCGACACATGTATCACCAATCGTGTTCAACACATAGGCAGAATTATTGGCAGCTACTCCATATCCCTGTTCACATTGACAAGTAGCATTTAAATATAAACTGTTATTTACAGCGCCAGTACTGTAGAAGACAGTAAAAACTCGGCGATTAACAATTGTTCGACTCTTAAAATTCTGTATTAAGTGCATATCATGACAATTTGTAGTTCATTACCTTGGCGATCCCTGTGGTGATGACGATGAATGTAGCGGACAGTGCAGATGTGGACAGTTTGTTGACAACGCTGTCTGTCGTAATGGTACTTGTGGTTGTGCCAACGGATACTACAGACAACGGAAGATATGTGTGAAAAGTATATTTTTTTTTCTTTTTCTTTTATTTCGTGTCTATATGTTAAAAATGTTAAGATAAATACCTCAACACCAATGTCTTAAACACTCACTATTGACTTATAGATATTACATGGTCGAAGGTTACATACCTTGGGTTTCAACGCCGTTGAGTTGCCGCACGAGGTATTTTAAATTTCTTAAGATGGGAAACTTGGCAGCAATGCAGCTTTCGAAATGATTTGGCAATCGCGCGGGAGCAGTACGTTAGCTATATACAATCTGATTGACACATGTAAATGATTGAAGAAGATATATAATAACTGTTTAATGAAAAAAAATCCAAGTTGGTATATATAACTCTACCATGCATGTCAAACGCAAGGCCACAATATTGGTGACCATGACAATGCTCTACTGTAATGCAACAAAAAAGCATGAGCTGGTTGACAGTTTATAATGTGTTCTCTTTAAAATGGACTGAGTCATCTAACTGGTTGGTGCAGACGATTTCAACTGATCAAATAATTATGGTGTATTCAAATTATGTTTAGACTGACATGCGAAAATCGAACCAACATTTCTTAAATACATTGTCCTCATTAGTTGCGTCCGCTCCACGAAAACTCTGGAAAACAATGTGGTGATATAAAGGACAACAGCCTTTAATAAACTTATATTCTGTCACTTCGCCTGTCACTGTGTTTCCGTTACCTGATGTCTCATGAAACTTTTCACTTCGTATATGGTCGCTGGTCTTGCCACTACCATTGTTTCACTCTTTTTTTCTGTTCTAGGGAAGCTATATGACCAGTGTTTGCTGGATGGTGATTGTGATTCTGTTATGAACAACACAGCCTGTATAGACGGTCGATGTTCCTGCACAACAGGGTTTATATATGACGATAGTACTACTTGTAGACCAAGTAATATTTTAATTATTTATTCATTTAGTTAGTTGTTGTTGTTGTATTGGGGTTTAACGCCACTTTAACAGCTAAGGTCATATCATGGCGGTCGGTGACGCACATGTGTTTCCTGGCTTTCTCATACCGGTACTAACACTACTTTCTTTCCAAAGCCACGGACTACTTTTCTCACATGCTTCAGCAGAGGTAAGAGGCGAAAATACGCCGGAAAGAAAGTTCGCCTCAACCGGGTATCGAACTCACAAACACCAGGTCATGAGTCCAACACGCTCACCACTGAACCACCCGGGCGGGCTAGTTAGTTAGTTAGTTAGTTAGTTAGTTAGTTATGCATTCATTTATCTACTTGTATTCACTTAGTAATTCAGGCTTGGTTTATATTCTTATTTTGAGAAATATAAGCAAAGAAATAGGTAAGTTGTCTTATTGTTGTTGCAATTCTTTTTCTTTTTCGTCTTCCTCTTCCTTTCCTTTTTCTTCTAATTTTAAGTATAGCCTAACCATATTTCCGATTCGGTATGTCCTTCAAACTAATAATTCAAGTAGGTCTCTGTTTCACTAATTAGAATGTCAGACAGTTTAGATTTATGACCAGACTATGCGTTGTATGCAGTCTGATCTTGATGTAGACAATCCGTCACTTTGATCTTTATCCGAATTCTTTGTAAAACAATCTTAGTAATTCTTAGCCCTTGCAAGAATTTTTCATTAACTACACAAATCAACTACTAAAAGTCCTGAAGGTCGGCTTTCTGCTTAATGGTAAATGACAAAAATGATCTCCGGCATTCACCCCTACTCTGGTTTTTCTTTCTCATGCTTGTTGTGAACATACTTCTGTCACAGAAAATAGTGTAGCACAATCATGTTTGATCAATTTAGCGCTCTATGGTTTAACAAGGCTTTTAATTGTAAATATTTAGTTACACTTGGGGATAATTGCACCAGTTCAGAGGACTGTTCCATGTTCTCAGAGTTTAGTGATTGCGTCAATGGTAGTTGCAGTTGCAGCCAAGGATTCTACAGACTCAACGGCAGCGATGTATGTGTCAAACGTGAGTATACATTGCCACACCTTCGGCGGAACCACCGATAAGTCTCCATTTCTTTCTCATTAGCAAACATTTACTACATTCTAAATGAAAGCAATATCTAATTGGTCTGACAAAATGGTTAAGCCTGTCAAAACCGTGTTTCTTTCTAAATTTCGAATCATCAGTGTTGGTAACCTCGGACCAAATTGACTTGTACATTCTGTTCAAATAAGTTTGGCTCAAACTAAAGCATTCATATTCCTCTCCCTCAAAAAATTTGAAATTAAGGCAACCAGGGCTCTTCCATCTAAAAATATAAAGCCGTCTGAACTTTAATCTATTATTGTGTACTGTGCGGATATTGACAGACGTTTTCTTAAGGGTCGTAATCGGACACACTTCTGTAAATAACCCATAAAAATACGCGTTTCACAGTATTCAAGGTATGTTAAAACAGTCGAAACTAGAACACTTGACAGTTTTCGCGATAAAAAAGAAAGATTCGTACAACATTTACACAGCAAACTGGTTAAGTTTTGAGGCTGATGTAGTTTAAGATTGCTGGATCTGAAGTGTTACTTTTCGGATGTTGCACAGCGTTCGCGTTTAAATTGGGTATATCTCTTTCAAATTTAAGCGAATCGATGCAATCATATCACTTCCGAGTTGTTTTATTTGACAGTTTTAAGCTGAAAGTTTCTTAGCAACTTGAAATTACTGAAATAGTGACACGATTTTCTTCCGCAATCCGTTTGTACTATGGATGTTAATATTTTGGTACTAGAATTACTTGTAAACGGCGTGAAATCCATGACCAGTGTATTCAAGATACGTTACAAGCTTAAAATGCTTTTCAGTATAATTATTATTTGTTTGATTTGAGACACTGTCGCTCGCTGTTCACCTATGGCGAGGACTTCACATGACACTGTTTTTCTCATGCATTTCACTCCCTTTTTCCAAAGCAGAACTCATATAGATTGATGACCGCATTAAACTAGTAATTTTGATGTGATGATTTTAGATAATAATGCTCTTGTCGACCATGCGTACAGGTGTCATAGGCCAATGGCAATTGTATGTCTGTATATGTGCTTTACTTTTTCAGGTAAAATTGGAGACACGTGTCTCACAAATGGGGATTGTTACAATGTTGTAGAATCAAGTTTGTGTAATAACAACACTTGTGATTGTGACAGTGGTTTTTATCCATCTGTAGACATGGATGCATGTATTAAACGTAAGTTTGCAGTTCTATGCTTATTGTGTGGCATCGTTTTATGAGTGAAAAGAAAAGAGATTAAGGAAATTTTCAGCTTCATTTCGTTGATCAATATTTCATCTTTGAGAAATTATATTTTCTTTAGTTTTATTTTCATGTGTATTTGTGATCTAGTAGTTGGGAGTTGCCAGTTTTACGCCTGTAAGTCTTAATGCCCACTAGAGCCTAGTTGTAAACATATTCAAGAGTCAAAATACGTGAGGATATTCTTATGAGTCGCCAAAGAGTTGTAGTGCTCTCTGTCAACATCCAAGACACTGAAATATAAAACTATAATTATATTGGCATGCAACACGAAAAATGGGGCATTCGGACAATTGTGTAAAGAGTCATCTCAGATCAGCCTGCGCACTACGCGCAGGCTAATCCGAGACGGCACTTTACAACTACATTAGATTTTGTTCTACAATAGATTTGCTCGAAACAAAAATCATATAAGAATAGAAAGTGTCATCTCAGATTAGCCTGTGCGGACTGCACAGGCTGATTAGAGATGATACTTTACGCAAATGTCCGTATGCCCTTTTTCACGTGTTGTAGGCAAGATAGAATTAAAGTCTCCAACTTTGTTCAGTTTTAAAATTCATCTTTTCTACTGGCAACGCTATAAAAAAAAAAATGACGCATAATTACACCCATGCTGATATATAAATCAAATGAGAATTCAGATTGATGATTTTTAGGAGCTCCTGGTCTTTAACTCGCAAGACAACCCGAACCATGTTTGAAGCAGAGAGCTTTGAAAATATCTTTAGAAAATAAAGATTACGGATATCAATTAATTCATACTGAATACAGTTGAGAATATTGCGGCGAAAGGACAAACAGCACTTTACAAGCCATTACATTTCTGTACAAGATATTTTGTTTTGTTTTCAAAGAGGTCTGCCGTTTACTTTTCAATCTTTTCATCTTACTTTGTTAGTCAGTATTGTTAGTTAGACTTTATAAGTTTTCACTTACGAAACTATGAATCGAAAGCCGCCGCAATTCAAATAATCGCAAAAGAACGAGCAAATGAGCGTTCCAATGCAGCGGACTGAAGATGACTTTTTACATCTGCTCTGACAAAAATCATGAATCGCAAGTGTGTCACGTCGAATAATCATGTTGATCAGTTTATGTACCATTTTGTTTAGTTTGGGTCTAAAATCCAATTTAAGCGCATTGATTAAGCCTATTTTCTATGTTTTTAGTTCCTTTAAAAAAAAATCCGATACAAATGGACTTTTTATAGAATCTGTGATTGATTTGATTATCAACTACATTGTACAAAATATCATATTTTCAAATAATTTTGTTGGTATAACAAAAACAACACACACATTTAAAAACAGTATTTTTATCCGAAATTAAACAGTTTATGATCTTTTAATTATTTCAGGCAAAGTATTCGATTTTTGTAGCACAGACTTAGATTGCAACAGTGCAGTTGACAACACTACTTGTGTCGTCGGTTTTTGTGCATGCGTAACTGGAAGAAAAACAACAGAAACACGTGACTCATGCGTACAAAATCTGATTGGTGACAAATGCTTCTCTAGTTCAGATTGTGACACAGTTATACCATATAGTTTTTGCACTAATTCTACGTGCAGTTGTGTGATGGGATATAAACCATTCTCAAATGGTACGAAGTGTGAACCCAGGAAAGTATTTGATAACTGTGAAGAAGAGGCTGATTGTATTAAAGTAATAAATAATAGTTTTTGTTCTCTAAATCAGACATGTGAATGTAATACTGGATATACAGACGACAGGAACGCCACAATTTGCAGGTTAAGAAAGATAGACGACGTCTGTGATGAAGATATAGACTGTAATACTGCAATTGTTGATTCTGAATGTACCAACGGTAGCTGTAGTTGTAAAACGGGATATCACTATGTGATAGAACTCAACGATTGTCAGTTGAGACAAATTGGTGATGAAACTTGTGATATAGATATGGATTGTGAAGCTGCTGTAAACTATTCGGAATGCAAGAATCAAACGTGTACGTGCAAATCTGGACATATGGCCTCTGAGGACAAAAAGAGTTGTATAAAGAGTGAGTTTTAATCCTTCTTCTGATGATCATCACCAATTCATGACGTAAATTGGGCAGACTTTCTTATGCATTGCAACAAGAACCTCTTGAAATGTCGAGTACATTTATGAAAACTACGTCAAAAGTTCAGAATATTTTTTCCAAATCATATTCTGACCAATGTACGCGCGCATCCTGCTGCACACGTATTTTTGCAGTAGATATTGAATCAAAAGTGCTCCTATGTATGTTTGACACATGATGGTTGTACTATTTGAGCACTGTTCACAAGTAGCACTTTTCTCGGAAAGTGCTGGTGAAAAGAAGAAAATGGGTCTTGAACTGTCACCGTGAAATAATTCTAAAAAATACTGCTGACACACCAAACAATTTCAAGCCGTGGAGGTATACCTGTTTCCACTTTGAAAATTATTGTCGGAACAGATGAAATCGCCCCTAAAGAGTATTTTTTCTTTTTCCCTCTATGCCTGGTGAGGTTTTGTCCTTTTTTTTTTCTTTTTTCCTTGAAAAAATGAATTTCACAGTGACCTTCCACGTTGTTTTGACGAAATAAGCATGAATAGGTGCCGTTTCTATTTTACCATATTGTTTAGAATTGTTACCATAAGTGAAAAATCTGTCCGTTAGAAAGTATGTACTATTTTAGATTAATGCTCAAAACCAGGCTTTTATATAATTTTTTATGCAAAAATATATGAACTTTCATTAAGATGATGTAAATTTACATATTTCCAGAAATTTTCCTGTTGAACGGACTATAAAAGAAAGGCACTTTAAATACAATATAACCTGACTTTTGGAAATGCGTATGCCGTATTCAAAGGTAAATTTCTCAGAAACGAGCACGATGACCCACACCTTTTTACTGCATTCCCCACAGAGATATAACGAGCTTTGTTCGTGCAAAGTTTAAAAAAAAAACTACCTGGTAGAAAAGAATTATAATATACGTCGTTAACAAAATAGATTGAAGGGCAAATTAGTGCAGTCAGATCTACAATGAGTCAAAAAAGCATTTACAGTTGGCAACAAAATTAGTTAGATTTTTCATAATATGTATCACACTATTATCATAGTTCTTACTTTTTGCATGTTTCAGGGAAGATCACCAATAGCTGCGTATCACAATATGACTGTAGCGACGCCATTGAAAACAGCACTTGTCTAAATAGTTCATGTGCATGTCTGTCCGGTTTTAAGGAGGCCAATGAAAATACTGCTTGCCATACCCGTCTTATCGAAGATAGGTGTGAAGTGGACAAAGATTGTAGTGACTCGATTAGCAACAGTAACTGTACAGAGACAAAATGTGTTTGTGACAATGGATTCAAGGTAACCGGTAACAACAGTGAATGTTCTTTAAGAGAAATAGACGATTACTGTTTATTGCAGACCGACTGTACTGGTGCTGTAAATAACAGTTTATGTTTAAATGCAACTTGTCAATGTGAACAGGGATATGGAGCAGCTACCAATAATTCAGCCTGTGTGTTAAACACAATTGGTGATACATGTGTCGAAGATAAAGACTGCACTATTGCAGTGAATGATAGTATTTGCAAAAAGAACGTATGTCAGTGTATAGGGGGCTATAGTTCAAGCACTGGGGGAACTTTCTGTACTAAACGTAAAATTTATGATAAGACCTGCAGGACGAATTCGGACTGCCGTCTTGCAGTGGCTTACAGCGAGTGCAGGAAAGGTCAGTGTTTGTGTAACCTTGGATACTATGCAACAGACGAGAACAAAACTTGTGTTCCTTTCAAAATTGGAGACCCAGGCTGCTCTAGCCATCCTATCTGGGACGATTGTAGAGCCTCTGTTCCTAGAAGTTCCTGTCAAAATGCAGTCTGTGTCTGCAATCTGGGCTTCATGGCTGTGAACAACGATACCGCTTGCCAAAAACGTATGTTATCTATTTCCAATGATTTTAAATTGGAGTTAAAAATGTACATGAATTCGTGATTCGGTATCTGCAAACCACGTGTATTTATTTCGGTATAATAGTTTTATAAGTCGTCAATCTTGCCCAAACCATAGCATGTATTGTAGGATTTTTTTTTAGAAAAAAAAGCGTTTTGTAGGATTTTAAAAAGAGCATTTGAGAATTTTTAACCTGTATCATTCCCATGGCAAAACCAAGCCAAGGAATTTGATCAATGGTTCGCCCGATGTTTGCCGAGTGGTATATATAGTTAGATTTCAAGATCGTATGGCTCTAATCAATGAAACTTTGAATAAGACCCATGACGTTTATGATGATCTTATCTTTATATCTTTTCTTTGGATTCTTGCGACAGTGTTCTGCTTAGAAACAAGAAGAAAAGGATACTGAGCTATTACCTCTTTTCCAAATGACCAATAGGCTATTCCCAGCTGAAAGCATTAGTAAACGATATATCAAAATGTGATACAAATGACCGCAGATTCTGTGACAGGGTTACAAGCATCATAAGAAAATGCTGCTAACCTGTAGTTTTTTTTATTTCCCACAATGTTTTTAAAAGTGTTTTCCCCAACAGTCTTAACAACACGGCATTATTTGGTAAGGATTAAGATACTTGGCAAGAACGCACTTTGTAATCGATATTATATCGTTCAATTTACCCAGGTGTTATCGGTGACCCTTGTGCCAACGTTGATGACTGTTCTAGAGCAATAGTTCGAAGTAACTGCAGTGACAATACCTGTGTGTGTGAAACAAATTACGACACGTTACCTAATAGGACAAGGTGTGTTTCATGTAAGTAATTACAACTTGAAAGTTGTCGCTTCTGACCTTGTGTCGTGGAGTCTTGATAGCTCAGTCAGTAGCTTATAGGACTTGGGAATAGGGGATCGTTGGTTCCATGACCGGCTCAGCCAATTTCTTTTCAAGGATAAATGATAGTCACCAATTCATCTCTCCCTGTTGCACGGTCTGATCTTGAATCTTCACTGTCCGATGAGATATATTTCTTTAAAAAATAAGCTGTAAAGGATTTGCTCTTTCAGCAACACATATATCAAATCGCCCTCTTCCAAAACTTTAAAATACAATGCACTTATAATCAGAAATATTTTCATTTTTATTCAATATAGGATGGACTAAAAAAAAAAACAGGCAATATAATTTCCAGATCAGACTGCATGTTCTGTGCGGCCTGATCTTGATCTGTTCTGTCTGCAAAAGCACCTGCTTTCACCTATCACACGTAAAGGGTTAAAAGTTTGCATATGACAACATGTGAAAGCGTGGCAAAACAGAAGAGAAATTACACATAATCCTTTTACTGACTTTTGTTCTATTTCCACGATGTTTTCCAAAGCCGTCTGTTTCTGTTGCGATTACAATAAGATCTATGTGCAAGTTGTTATTCGTGTTCATTGTTTCACTATCTAGCGCCCAAGCAGATGTATGATGCCTGCACATTTGACGCCCAGTGTGAAAAAATAGACGCTCAAGGTTACTGTGGCAACGACTTTGGCTTAAACCAATGTGTTTGTAGAGAGGGATACCAGATTAAACAGGGCGATCTTTCTCAATGCTATGGTAATTCTAAGTTATATATTGTATTGTTCAGGTATTACTGCCTTAAGTTCTTACGATTTTGGTGACAGCATGTCTCCTTATTGAGGGTTCTTCAAGTCTCATTAACGCACACGTTGGAAGTGTATATTAATTAGGCCAATCCGTCTCAATGCTGTGGTAATTCCAAGTTTTATATTATCTTGTTCGTGTATTAATGTCTGAACTTCCAACGAATAGACCATCTGCCAATTACCGTTACTGACGTGTCACCACGAGTTACTTCCCTTTCCACCGGACAATCTTTCCCAATCTTGTATATACACGAATAGTGAAAGGGTCATGGGATATACCCTAAACGCGATAAATAAGACAAAAAACCTAAAACGGCCGTGCCGGTAGTTTTATCAATTATCTTTTTCGAAGACACACACAAAAAAGAACAGTTGTTTTACCAATTTTTCGGTAGACTTCAGAGAGTAAAGCGGTATCATAAGCGTTGTATCCTGCCGGGCGTGTTGATAGAACTTTTTGTATGCAGACTGCATTAACCCTTAGGCTGCCAAGCGTGATTCGATGACCTTTTGCAGACAATATAGATTCAGATCAGATTACGAAGAACGTGCAGTCTGATCCTAGATCTTCACTATCCAATACGGAGATATTTTTCCTCGAGATTTACCCTCCGTAACAGATTTTAACAATTCCAAACCTTTTCAAGTGATCAACCTAAGACTAAACGGGATAAACACTTTTAAATTGTGACACTTATGTGTTAGTCGGTGCCTAAAAAGAACATCACATCTTTTCATATAGATCACCCGCTTTGACGGTGAAATACCGAGATCAAACGAACACCCAGCTAACCCTTTACTTGCTTTGCAATGAAAACAAGTATAGCACGTATTCGTTTCCTGAAAATGAATCTCTAATATCTTTTTTTTCCTAGAGGGAATGGAAGGTTTGAAATTTGAATTAAACTTTGTTATTACGATAGTCAACTTATACGGTAGTTCAAACAGTAATATGACAAAAATGCAACAATAAAGATTTTTAAAAATGTTAATTATGTCAAAGTCAGGATTTTCGCTGTAAATTCAAAGTGTTTAATGTCCCAGTTTCTTGTTAGTAGACTGTCTCTGTCTTTTAACAGATACTGGAACGATTTTTTTTTTTTTTTTTTTTTTTTTTTTGGGGGGGGGGGGGAGAGGGGGAAATTATCAAATTACTAGTTTAAATTAATCAAAGCACAGATTCCTGGACTTCGAGCCTGTACGTTACAAACTTAGCTACGGAATTCGGCAAACATTGGTTGAATAATCACACATAAAAACAGGAAAAGTCTAATGCAGTTATATTGATGTTACCTCCCCCTTTTTTTACAACACTGAAATTTTCATTGACTCTTTACGAAACAGAAATTTGAGACTTGCCCAAATTGTAAGCCTTTGCAGATAACAATTTGAATGTGTATTAAAAATGAAATTTTCAGTAGGAAGGATAGCAAAGGAAATGGAGAAAAGGTTGGTTACTAGAACTTTATCCCTTTTCAACAAAATTTTTAAAACCTATATTTCTAAAGGTCATAAAAAGCTTGGGATATGGGTTTTAAATGGTTACCGTGAATGTTTTCACGCGACGACAACACTTTGGACTCTTCCAGATACTTAGCATATGGAGACGATAGAATAAACGTGGGTCAAATGGTTGTAATTGTCTTTGAAAAAGTAAAAAAAAAAACAGGAGAAAATGCTTGTTGCAAGCCCTTCCTTTTTTCCTTAAATATTTTCTCTCACACTTTAAAATTTTATTTTTCACAGATGTTTCTGAACTACATATCGATTACTTTTTTGTTAGGGGGCAGTTAAGGTTGAGGAAGTGAGACAAGTAACTGACAGTGAGACAAATCAGCACGTCTGCCCCTTTTTTTTACCGGGTCGCTCGAAATACCTTGGCAAAAAAGATACATAGCTGTCCAGGGACAGTCCATTTACTGATATTAAAGCACTGTTATCAAACATCCTTGTTGCACTTTCAGGTATGTACCTATTGAAGGATAAATTCATGTTATAGATATGAACAAAAGAAACATGGCTTCAGATCAATTTTCAGACCATCCATAACTTCTTCACAAAATATTTATTCAAGCTTCATTTTGAGTATTTAATCCTTTACCGAACAACAAAATTTTTAGACTGGTCCAAATTGAAAGACAAAAGAAAACAAAAAAAAACATATTTCAAAATTGGAATTTGTTTCCAGCGGGGTAGAAAACATTGTGGGAAAAGAAGAAAATGCTGGTTACAAGCATTTTCTTCATTTCCAACAATATTTTCAAAATGCTTCTATCTCAGGGTCGTAAAAACCAGGGATTGTTTGGTAAAGGGTTAAAAAAATCTAATCAAATATTACTAAAAAAAATGGGTGAAGGGTTAACTCGGTGTTCCTTTGATCTCGGTATCGCACTGCAGGGTGGGTGACCATTAGAACAGCTGTAATATACTTGCTTCTTACAGATTAACACACACGTGTCACATTAAATTGACTCTTCTTATCTTTTGTTTCATGTCACTTTACCCCTTAAGTGATCATTAATGGACAGGATTATGAATTTTGAATAGGTTTCAGAGGGTAAGTTCGTTCTTAGTCTCTACATGCTCTTTATTTCAATACGATCTCATAAAATGCATATTTTGTCTGTTTATGATTATTTTTTTCAAAAAACAATGTTACGAGATATGTTTGAATTGTGTTAGAATTGATTTCCTCTAGATTTCTTGCCATGCCATTTTCTTTTTAGTTATGAATTTGTCCAAATTTAAAGGAATTGCGAACGGGACATACGGCATTTACTATTGAAATAATGCTTTGTATGTCCGGTGTCACGTGATATTTCTGGTGCGCCGCTTACGATAAAATGGAAATATCGCTTATATCAAATTTAATTGGCAAATCGTCTATTGGGTGATAATACGTCTCATGGCTAATCAAATGCAGACTTTGAAATCAAGAAATCCTGATTTGATCCCAGTTTCCAGTCCTTGTCACGCGGGCATATTCTAAGATTAGCAGTCTCTAGCGCTGTGCTCATGATAGACAGAGGAAAAAATAAAAATGTTAATTAAGCTTCTTTAGCACTATTTTTGATAAAGGACGTACACACGTGACAAACAAACCAGTAGATTTCATTCATGGATTTCAATACATAGGTAGGTCTCTGTTTTACATATTTTGAACTGTAATTCTTGTGCTAGACTTTTGTAATAGAAAGAACCTGACACTCAATGACCTTTGAGGTAAAATTGTATCAAAACTCATGGAGAAGTCAGTATAGAGCTTGCTAAAGGCTTGCTTGCATACATTCTATTGATTATTTTACATTTCATTACGTGTAAGCTTCTTCGAAATGACTTTTAATTCTGGGACATACACATTTGAAAAAGAAGCTAATGGATCTCATTCATGTAAATTTCAATATCATCTGCACATAATTATATCCCTATGTTTTTTTGCATATTATGAACTATAGTTTTTGAGATACAGTTTAAAGGATAAAAATGACTTGACTAGACATTCATTGGCTTGGTAAGCAAAGACATCTCAAACACGCCAAGAAAAAATATAAGGCTTGTCAAAACGCACTCCGTTATATTTTGTTTCTAGATTTGTTTAAAGATAATTAAACTAAAATTCCAACTTACTTGTTTATTAGATGGAAAATTACCTTCCGTTCTCGTTTTCAGCTCCGAAGAAGCTTGGTGATTACTGCAAATATCAAGGCTGGTGTGAATACTTTATGGGAGAAAATCTGGCATGTATAGACAACCAGTGTGTCTGTCGTGATGGACACATAGGAAACGATACCTTCAACGGCTGTATCGAATGTAAGGGACTTAACTCTTAACCCTTGGAGTCCTGAATACAGCAGATGGACATATTTGGTCTGGACATAGGACTCACATACTTTCAATTAGATGGTTACTTTTGTCTACTGTTTAAGCAGAAATAATAAAATATCTTTGGTAAACAGCTATATATGCTTTGATTGAGGGAAAATGAATATGTGATTTTTTAAACAACGAGAATCTCAAGACAGATAAATGTAGGAAACAAGCCGAAATACACCTGGCTTATGCATGAGGTTCTGTCCCTGTGTATGTCTTTATGTCTGTCTTTAGGCAATGTTCTCTCAAACATTCAACACGGACACTGTCTGTTAGCTTGTAAGGGTGTTCAACAATCATCCCAAAATCTGCTTCAACTCTAAATTCTTAAAATATCCATGTTATTCAAAACGTCTCAGAAAGTTACATCGCTTGTCACTGAATATTGGTTAGAAAGATTGACAAATGCTGTATGTACGGATGTAGTCATTTTTTGCAGATCCTAAATCTATTGGCGGATACTGCAGAGAGGATAATCATTGTACATTCAATATACCTAATGCTGTGTGTGAGCCAACAAAGGAATGCAGGTGTCACTATAAATATAAACCAAACCAGTACGATACACTCTGTGTAGAACGTAAGTTATATCATTTACCTAGCGCTCAATTGACTGGATTTTAGCCGTAGGAAATGAGTTTTGTCATAACTATTCTTAAGTCGATCGGCTCCAAGATCCCGAATGTCTGCAAGGCTTCCACACTGAATTTATAACCTTGTTTACCTACATAGGTAAGCCACCAGGGGTCTCTTCGTTTAAGGATAAGGGTCACTTAGTACATCTTTATTCATGTTTAAGGAAGGTATAAAATATACAACTACTACTCAGAGGGCATGAGAAACGCAGTCCGATCATGAGTCTACTTTTTTCGACAAGTTATCTTCATTTTTAGCTAGGCTGTTCTCGAAGAAAACGACAAGTTCTTGCCATAGCCCTGGTGTCAGTTTCTTGGTCGTGCAAATCTTACTTTGACATTTTGTAATATCTCTGTTATACTTGAAGATATTTGCTTGACTCTTAACATGCTGTTACTTACCAAAAGGAAACTCATACAACAGGGCCAGGTAACCATCGAAACATTTTTGACATTGTAATGCCCCTTTTTTGACTTAGCATTTTCACTGAAAATAACATACTTGTAGCTGAGCTTTGGAATTCGCAAACAGTGCTCCTGCTTTCTTTCCATACGTTGATTTTCCAAAATTTTCTAAGTTGGTGTCATGATACACTTCCCTCTTTCTGATTTCAGGAAAATTTGTAGAAGTGCCAGTAAAGCCAGAGTTCCCAATTGGACGTCAGTGCAGCAGCATAAAAAATTGTCCTGTAAGTCTCCTTTAAATCTCGAACACACAACGAATCGTTCGTATTCAAAGCACTGCATACATCATTTTTATCTGGCTCAGTGTATTTTCTATCTGAACTGGTTCAGTGTTTCTTTAACATCCATATAAAATTACGGTGCTTTCCTTACCGGATGGAGCCCATACAAACTTTGTTTTTCTATTTGGACTGATTTTTGTTCTATCTTTAAACATCTGAAATGCTGTACTGTCATTGCCAGATCGATAAAAATCAGACCTTATCTCAGATGGCCCAGAGTTTAAATATTTGTCATGTACTATCACCACGTGAACCTCTATAAAGTTTGTTCAAGCGATCATGGCCCTTGGCGTACAACATTAACCCAAGGTAATGTGTCCTATTTCAAAAACAACCGATATGCACCGCCATTGATGTTATGCATATTCATGTATATAACAATAATTTGTCATGGCAACATGCGAAGAGGGTCTTTCGGATATTTGCATAATTTAAGTGTCGTCTCGGATTAGCCCGCGCTGTCCTCTTCAATATTAAATTTCGTGAAACAGACAATCATACACGCTTTGCGTGAAACAGAAAATCACAAACGATCAGAAGGTGTCATCCCAGATCAGCCTACACAGACACTTTACGCAAATGTCCTAATATACTTTTTCGCGTGTTGCAGGCCGTGCAAACAATAAAGAGAGAGTCGCCAGTGTGCTATTTATTCTAACAGTGTCCAATAAAGAGAAAGAAGCCTTTAGAAAACATTGTGAGAAAAGGAGAAAATGCTGGTAACCAGCATTTTCTCCTTTTCCCACAATGTTTTCTACCCTTCACAAAATAAATTTCAAATTTTCAGTCACTTTTATTTTGTTGTCTGCAAATGCTTTTGATTTGGACCAGCCTAAAATATTGTCCTTTGGTTCAGAGTTAATTGGTTATTATTTTTTTTTTAATCATCTGGTAATTATCTGAGAAGCAGGTTTTTTTTAAAAAGGCTGTATAAGTGCATCAGCACACAGTTCAGATCATAACCACTCGACTTGTCTGTGCCAAACAGGCTGCTTTAGATATATGACTATCTAGACGTCTCAAAGATAAATAACTCCAAATCCAGGATAACATCCCGTGATAGAGCAATGAAGCTTCAGAGGCCTATGCTTATAATAACCTCTTTTATGGCCGCTTTCAGTGTGGAAAAGTCTTAATTTTGTGTTCTAGTAAAGAGGTAGAGGCTTTGCCAAACAAACAGACGGCACAGATCAAGATCAGACTTCACTTACTTCACTTACTGTACAGTCTAATCTTGATTTATGTTGTCCGCGGAAGCTCCGCATGGCGTTTAAAGAGTTAGTTAAGATTGAAAAAAATCAGTGTACCACCGTTATCATTTTTATACTGAAACAGGCCAAGAATCGAGCGTATTACAGATGTGACAAAGAAGCAGGTCGCAGTTCAGCGAGATGTTTATGTGTGCCGGGATACGCTTCCAGATTTGATTCTGATAAGTTTGTCTGTGAAGGTAAAGATGTTGATGATTTGTGACTTGTGTGTTTGTCTGATTGTCAAGTGTTTTATGAAAAGTCAACAGGCACTTGTAAGTTCGCATATCACTTTGTACCTTGGTTATTTTAATCAGTGGGCCTGCTAAGCATGGTACGCCTGCGACGCAGCTCGATTAATTTCCACATACACAAGGGGGTTCTGGGTGCATTGATTCATTTCGTATAAACCAAAGATTGTAGAGTTAGAGAGGTCAACCGATATGCAGAAAACAATAGCAGAAAATTCAACCCACTTCTGTCTGTGAAGCCTGTGCAGGCAGGCTTGGGTTGATGTTTTATGTCGATGAATTAGATTCCCTTTTTACAAAGCATGACTTAAAAGTAAGTGAAAAATTATACATATAGGCAAGTAGAGCGATATTAATTGATAAATTAATATTCCCCCTGAAATTCTCTTCATGGACCGTGCACTACAAGACCATTTTTCTGCATGAGTTGTCGTAAGACTTTTACAAGCCGGTGATGAAAAACGGAATTCTTTCAGTCTTGAAGATGGCCTGAATTTGATCGAATGAATTAGCAACCAACACCATGACATCACTTAAGCCTTTATCAAACACTCCCTGGTTTTTACGGCCCTGAGAGAGAAGCCTTTTAAAAACATTGGTAACCAGCATTTTCTCCTTTTCCAACAATGTTTTCTTCCCTATTGGAAACAAATTTCGCTTTCAATTTGGACCAGTCTAAAATTTTGTTGTTTGGAAAAGTCTTAACCCTTTACTCCACAGATACTCATTTCTACGCAATGCTTGTAAGAGCCTTTGGAAAACATTGTGGCAAAAGGCGAAATTGCTCGTGACGAGCAATTTCACCTTTTGCCACAATGTTTTCTACACTATCAAAAGGTGTCATATACACATAAGAAACGGCTACATCCTTGCTGTTATTTAGGGTCAATTAGAGATACCATAGAAATGCTTTATGGGATAAAGAGTTAAAGATATATCTATACAGCATGCCAGGAAATCTTAACTTGATCGTTCGTTATATCTAGTCAGCAGTGTAATCGTCGGTGTACTTCCAAAACCTCGTAACTACAGCTTGTAACAACCTGTAGTTACGAGGTTTTGGAAGTACACTGACGATATATTGATAAATAATCAATATGAAAGGTGTATGGATAAAGAAACCCAAGGGATGTGTTTTGATTTAAATCGGAAACAACCACAATCATGTCTTGGATAGTTTCAAGAGAATGAAATGCAATACATATCCGTTGTAATAATTATATGCCATCTTGCAACTATCACAGGCAGCATTCGGTATGAAGATACTAGAACGATTATAATTTTATAAAATAAACCATGATATATCCTCTTCTTGAGATATGTAACGTTTAATTATAAAATAAACACAAGCTTTCGGCGGTACAACCGCTTTCTTCAAGTGTGATCCTGTGATAAAATGCCTGCAGTAATGTTACTGTCACACTCTTCAAGTGTGATCCTGTGATAAAATTCCTGCAGTAATGTTACTGCAGGCATTTTATCACAGGATCACACTTGAAGAAGGCGGTTATACAGCCGAAAGCTTGTGTTTATTTTATAATTAAACGTTATAAAATAAAGATAGAAACTGGATGAAAACAAATAAAGGTATATAAATATTTTAATACCGTTGAAAATGATCTCAAGCCAATGAGTTTTTTTATGTTTTTGTTGTTTTTCAGAGATTCAGACCTATTTCTTCTATATGAACTTAACACAAGAAATTGGCTGTGATACGGCCTTGGAACAGGAAGAATCTGCACGATGCTATATTTATCAACCAATCAGAATGCTGCAACAGTACAACAACCCCAGTACAGGATCAAAGTACTTTTTGAAGATACGTGAAAGGATCATTCATCATGGGGTACTTTTGTTTGCAATGATTCCTTTCAAAAAAACTTGCTGTTGCTGCATGAAAACCCGATTTATCCCTTTACCAAACAATCTCAACTTTTGATTACCACGAAGTTGACAGCTTTTGAAAACATTGTGGGAAAAGAAGAAAATACTGATAACAGCAATTCTCCTCTTTCTTCAATGTTTTCTACAATGTCAGATAATTTCAGTTTATTTGTTTTGATATCAAAGTGTTATCTGCGTTTGTTTTAAGCGTGGAATAGTTAAAATTCAAATTCTGGAAAAAGATCTAGAACTCTGTTTATTTTATCTTTATTTATTCAGTAACCACTGACTTACTTTGTGTCCATATTGTGAAATCAATAATTGCAGGATAACCATGCGTTTTACAGACGGTATAGATCATAAAAGATCAGACTTCATGAAACATGGTGTCTAATCATTGAATGTTACATACGCACCAACATTTGTCCCAAACCATAGGCTACTTTCTGTAACCACAGTTGATTTCCTATAGATAGTACATTCTTACTAAATGATTTTTTTTTTCTTCATTTAGATCTTCATAATGCCTGGACAATTCAAAAATCAATATCTTTCAGCTTGGTCCCCTATTTCGAAATTCAAGTCATTCTGCAATTCAAGAACGCTTCATGAACGCAGAGATTGTTAACATTACAAAAGAAGATATCGGAATACGGATCGGAATACTACTGTACTTTCTGTCTGATTACTACAACATAATAAACTACACAGACGTTCAACAGGAAGTTTTGAATGGTCTTCAAATGTAAGTTTAGTCTCTACAAAATAATCCCGAGTGTTTAGAAGCATAGAGAAGCAAATTTTAGAAAGCAAAAGGAAAAAAGAAAATGCAGTTAACCAGTATTATTCCTTTTCCCACAACGTTTTTTATCCAGGGAAGGATTAATTCCATTGTTCTAACCATATCTAACGTTTTGGTTTGTAAATTATCTCCATTTTGGTTAATAGGTTTAAAAGGTTTTAACATTTCAAAATCACATTAGCCACATGCTGTTCTGTTGTTAGTGGAAGTTAATCAGCCCTTCATCTTCGTAATGATTTAACAGAGTTGAGTACATTTATTCATATAATCATGTATATTACTTAAGTTCTGGTGTAAAATGTAAAAATGTTCTGTCGTTCAATTTAATTCATTTTCCCATAAATAATACAGGTTTGATGGTGAATTAGGACACAGTCAACTGAAAAGTTCAGAACCGTTTGACGATCAAATAGAATGGAAAGGTCAGTATCTTTTAAATCTCTTTTTTTATTCAGGGTCCGTATTCACCAACCATTTTGTTTCCATGCTGTTTCCAGTTTATTACCTATATTATTTTTATTATTATTATTGTGAAAATGATGAAATCGCTCCGAATGCGATGAGTTTTTATCCAGTTTTGTTTTTCTTTGCAAAAATTAACTTACATAGTGACATTCATCGCTGGCTTCTGACGTAATAAGTATGGATATAACTACTTCTATTTTCTTTCCTGTTGTTCAGAGTTGTAAATACATGTATTACAAAAGTGGAAATTAAGCAAAATTTGTCCTTTATAAAGTATGTATTTAATAGATATTTACCCTTAATACGGTCATGTATTACTGTAATCTCCTCGAGATATTGTGAGCTTTGTATGTGCAAAGTTTTCTAATAAAATCCGTCTGTTTAAAAACAAAATTAAAAATTTTCACTGAAAAAGCAGTTGCATTCAACCTTTCGAATCTGCGTCGAGTCATTTCTCTTTATTTCATCAGATTTTGACGAATGTGCGGAACAAGAAGGGTTGTACCAAGATTGTGCCAGAAACACTTCCTGGTGTTTAAACACTCGGGTCTCCTACATGTGCTGTTGTAAAATTGGATTTGAGGACAAATCTCCGGACAACGTCAACCGACCGGGCAGAATTTGCAGAGGTAAAGTCCCTATTCTTTTTTATCTTATATGTGTCTTCTTTAGCACTATTTCTTATAATGTTTGATTTCAGAGATGGGTTTTTTTCTGCCTTCTTCATTCTGTGTATGTTTGACTTTTCCTGCTGCCATAGATGATAGCTTTTAAATCATTACCAAACGACAATAATTTAGGCTTGTCCAAATCGAAAGCATTTAAAGACGACAAAATAAAAATAGCAGAAAATTTGAAATTTGTTTTGTGAAGGGTAGAAGACATTGTGGGAAAAGAAGAAAATGCTGGTTACCAACATTTTCTCCTTTTCCAACAATGTTTTCTAATGGCTTCTTTCTCAGGGGCGTCAAAAGTAGGGATTGTGTGGTAATGGGTTAAATCATTATAGTTGGAAAAAAGGTTTTTTCTTTTAAGGATTTGATTTGAAAGTAGCTTACCTTTTATCTCGCTTATCTGCCCCATAGCAATTTATTATCAAGTGTAATTGGAAAGTATCATTCATTAAATAGAACAACAACATCAGGAAAATTCTTTTTTTTTTTTCAGTGCCGAAAAAAGTCGAAAACTTCAGTTTAAGGTAAGGAAACACAAAGTAATTATTCAGCATATTATATAAACCAACTTTCAAACAATTTTAAGAATGCCATGATAATGTTGTGAGGACTTCATTTTATCATTCACCAAAATGTATTACATAACAGCTGAAATAAAACTTTTTTAATTTAGTTGAGCAATATAACAAAAAAAAATGCGCATCAGAATCAGTTGATTTTTCTTCCCGAATGCTAAATATTTTGATACAGAAAAAGGTTGAAAACTTATATTTCCTTTCACCATATGATTCCGTATTTCAACGACGTACATGTATATCACAAACTTGTCTAATGACAGATTTTTCTTAAACTTTGCACATAAAAAGCTCGTCATGTCCCTATAATATTATATTAAAAATAGATATGGGTCACCGTGCTCGTTTTTGAGAAATTTGCCTTTGAAAAATGTATATACTGTTACGGAAGATCACTCTTTTATGCATGGATTCGTCCGGATTTATATTATAACACCTAACAACTGCGCTAGGGGGGGTATCTCTTTAGCTCAATGGTTATCGTATTGGTCTTTTAACCCTTTCCCGAACGCTGCATTTTGGACACTTATATATTTCAGAAACATCTGCAGACAATAGATCCAAAACTGTGCAAATGAACTTTAGCTCTCTGATGGGGCAGAAAACATTGTGGGAAAAGGAGAAAATGCTGGTTACCAGCATTTTCTCCTTTTCCCACAATGTTTTCAAAAGCCTTCTTTTCCAGGGTCGTAAAAACAAGGGATTGTTTGGTAAAGGGTTAAACCTCGAAAAACGAGGATATGTGTCCGCAGTGGTTCGAATCCCGTCTGATACGGTTTGTATTTCAGCTATGCAAGAATACAGTTCCAAAAGTCGGCTTTTATTGAATTCAACTTGCGTTTCCTTAATAGATAAACAGGAAAATTACCGGAATATATATATACAAATATACATCATTCTATTGAAAATTCATTTAATTTTGCAGTAAATATATAGCTGGTTTTGAGCATGATAAATGTAGAAATGTTTATGTTATATATAGACCATAGAGTTAACATATAGCACTTTTATCATAGTTTAAGTGTGCTCAAAAGTGCTTCACATTCTAGCTACAGGTACACAATTTTTTACAAACTAACATCATACAAATTAAGAAAATGTTATCGCTAAAACACCGTCATAAAACGAGATGATCTCTTATGCATGTGACAGTAGAAGTTTTAAGACTGTAAAAACTGACTCCACATAGTTGCAATCTAGAAATTCAGTTTATCAGGAATTAATTCCCATAAGTTTTGATAAAAAAAGTATGTTTTCAGCCCTTTTTTAAATGCAAACAGTGAATCAATGTCTCTAAAGTTTGCCGATAGGCTGTTCCGTAATTCTGGGGCTGGAATCGCAAAACTTTGATCTCCACATGTGATTTGGCTTCTTGGAATCTCTAATGTAAGTGAATTATTTCGAGATCTTAGTTTTTCTAGTTGGTCTGTACACTTTAAGAAGTCTGTTTATATACACGGGGGCCTGCCCATATATGGCCTTGTAGGTTAAGGTTGATATCTTATATTCTATTTTAGACTGAATGGGTAGCCAGTGGAGTTCTTTCAGTATTGGTGTAATATAACTGAAACGAGAGGTCCTGCTGATTATACGGGCTGCTGTGTTCTAAACATGTTGAACTTTATTTAAGGTTCTTTTAGGCACTCCATGTAGCTATGCATTGCAATAATCTAATCTTGAAGTAACAAGAAAATTATATTTTGGTCCTAACACAGAACCTTGCGGCACACTAAATTCCATACGCACAGACTTTGATAATTTCCCATCTATGCATACTGTTTGTTATCACTCGCTGAGATATGAGGAAATCCATTTAAGTGCTTTTCCGGCTATACCAAAATGGTCTTCAAGACGTTGTAATAAGGTTCCATGGTCAATTGTGTCAAAAACTAACTGCGGAGAGATCAAGTAGCACAAGAACTGTAACTTTACTCTGATCTAGGGATTGCAGGATATCATTTTGGACTTTCACTAATGCCGTTTCTGTTGAATGATATGAATGATAAGCAGACTGGTGCTCTTCATGAACACTGTTTGAAATCAAACGATGTTCTATACGGGAGTAGACCACTTTCTCTATGACCTTTGAAACAAAGGGTAAATTTGAAACAAGTTTATAATTTTTAAGCAGATTATGATCCAAACTTGATTTCTTTAAGAGTGGTCTAATATAGGAGCATTTGAAAGACAGTGGTACATAAGCCGTCTCAAGAGAGACATTGACTATCTTTGTCACAAAAGAATGAGAACATCTATACAAGATTTTAAAAGCCACGTTGGTATAGGATCGAGTTCACAAGACTTATTTGGAGACTTCTGAATATTTTTTTTTAACTTCTTCCTCATTTGCTGGGGTAAATTTAATCAAATGGTTGTCACTTGATAATCTGTCTGTTGGTTCATCCAGCAAACAAGTAATTGCTTGTTTGTGATTATATCATTTCTTATACCTTCTATCTTGCTGATAAAGAATTCACTAAATTCTTGAGCAAGTTCTTGGTAGGCCTTACCAGATGGAAGGACAACTTTACATGGACCTTCTAACAGGTGTTTTATTACCTTGTTTAGACTTTTTTTGTTTATCTTGCCCACATGAGGCCACTTTGTCTGAGTAATAGACTATTTTAGTCCTCTTGAACAGTTTATTCACCCTAGCGCATTGATTTCTGTAGATTTGACATACTCTCTAACGGACATAATTTTCTTAAAATTTGGACACTTTTGGTATTTTCAGTATTTATGATTCTAAACAATAAGAATAAATGAAAAATGGTCCCTATACCTGCTTATGTCGTAAGAAAACAGGGATGAAGGTCACTGTGGAAGTTAATTTCTGCAAGCAAAAAAATAGGATGAAAGCTTAACAGACATAGTTGGAGAAGGAGAAATTGCTCATCGTGAACAATTTCTTCTTTTCCCCACAACAATTTTCAAGTTGAAACAGCTGTACTTCTGCAACTTTAAATTTCCTACTTTTTCTTGCTTGTTTGGTGTGTAAAGCCGTTTTAACACTATTTCAAAATTTTCGCAGTGATATATCATTTTTTCTCTCTCCCAGTCTTTATCAATACTACCCTAAGAAAGTGCCAATTGTTTTAGTGCACCAATAGTATTATCATACGTGTTTGGGAAAAGTAGTTAGGTGCACTTTTGATTCACTATTCATAACAAAAACACATGCGCATTCGGATGCGCTCGCACATTTGTGATATACGTCGTCAAGGAACCTTCAGAGGAAAGCTTTTGAAAAAACTGTGGGAAAAGAAGAACCTTGGTAACCAAAATTTCTCCTTTTCACTCAGAGTTTTCTACTCTTTCAATGACAAATATCATGACTTGAGTCACAATTGATTTCTTGTCTGTAAATGATTTAAATTCTGACAAGTCTTTAATTTTGTCATGAGATAAAGAATTACTCTCAGCAAGCACATATTTGATAGAACAAAAGATTATGGTAACGCCTTGTGTGCCAACCTAACTTACCCCTTTACCAGACAGTTTATGTTTTTTTTTTTTCAGTTGTTCCAATGGTACCTGTGAAACTAAATGGGAATGTAAGTTAAAGATTTCCGAGCCACTAGTTTGAATTCATATTTTCATTAATTCTTCAACAACAAACACATGTATAAAAAGGCGACCTATTTTGACAGCTTAAATTCACTGATGCTCAGAAATGTTTTGTCTTGTAGACCAGGCTATAAAAGCAGGTAGTATAGATTCAATGCTATATGCAATTTGATTTTGATCTATGTAATCCGAAAAAAAGCCACCATGGCAATCTCTTTATGAACCTACAGACTGTGTATTGTAATTGTGCAACCATTTTCCTCATGAAAGTACATTTTTACGACTCAGCAGATGACCTTTGAAAAGAAAGAGAGTGATATCACAAGAAAGTGATGATAAATTTTTCACAGGTCACGTTTTCTTGAATATCTTTTTATTTAATTGTTACTTAATTGTTACTTGAATACAGCTTTGTTTTCCTTTCTCTTTAGCATACCTAAACCTGCTCATTAGGTACATGTATTTTAAAAATTTAGTTTGGTGAAAACTTTCACGTGTGTGATATTTCTATAGCCGTATGTTTGTTTGTATGGTGTTTGATCCGTAAACATCACTACCAGTTTCCTTATTTGATGTTGTCAAAGGTAGTCCAATTGATAATATTGTAGAGATAGATATTCATTTGTTAAGGCTGACAATGAAACTGATTTTTTTTCCTTAGTCGTTGAAATAGATTAACAAATAAATACTTTTATGCGGGGCATCAATTTTTCTAAAATCCTAATATATCTAGTTTATACTGTACATGTCTCTAGTTTGAAGCAAATATTTTACTTGCTTTATCAGACACTAGGGTGTGTGGTTCCGATCTCAGTCAAAGAGTAAACTACTGTTCATTTTATGGTATTGTCTAAGCCCCTTCATCGTTGTTGAAAAAAAAATGGTTATTTCATCAGTTGTCTGCTACTGCTTTGAGTTTGGACAGATCTAAAATTTTGTTGCATGGAAATAGTTTTAAACCTGTCTTTTTCATTTATCTGTTCCAGATATTGCTTTGGCGTTGACTGCTTTTGGTTTGTTACTGCTTTTCTTCATCGGATACGAAATATATGCCAGGAAAAAGAAATTAGAAAAGAGGTAATAATATGTTTTCTATCGTGGTTTATCGTTCAATAAACCACAGTGAACGATAAACCACAGTTGTGAGTTATGAGGCACAACAAAATAATCCAGGAGGAAGATAGCGCGTCTATTCTTTGCGCCTCATAACTCACAACTATGGTGTACTGAAAGATAAAATACGATAGAAAGAAGAATATTCTGAATCTAACTTGACCAACTCTTGATCAAAGGAAAAAAAAGTCATACTTAGTGTAAAAACGCGGATACGGATTATATTCCCTTTAATAAACTATCGATGTTCGACTTACTTACGAAAACAAAAACCCCACTGCCCAGTCCGTAAATATGAAAAGAATGAAAATTTCATTTAAACCTTGGGCATCAAACACAACATAAAAACGGACCGTTCAAGCCTATTGTATTATTTTCTTTCTTTCAAATGACAAAGAATAAATTTATTGTCAAGCACTATTACGACATTCGTTATTTTCGCATACCTTTCCCTTGTTCGGCAAATATTTCCCCATATTAACCACAAGCTGATGAAATAAACTCTATATAATTAGTTTTTAAAATGAATTGAATGAAATATTCTTCGTCTTATTCTCAGAAATTTTCTAAATTTGGATGTGACATAACTTCTAACTGACTAAACCAAATTATTTCAAAAAGTACATTACTTCTTTATCTCGAATAAGACCTGAGATGACAAATAGGAATATTTAGTACATGCAGATCCAGGTTTACACCTGAAATCTTGTTTATAACATTATTCTGTTCTAAAACCAGGGCCCGTATTCATCAACCATTCTTAAGAACATTCGTTGTCTTATTCTCCAGAATTTTCTATATTTTTAAGTAACACAAATTCTGATTGGCTAAACCATTCGGTTTAGCCTATCAGAAGTTTTTTTACTTACAAATTTAGAAAATCTTGGAAAATAAAAGTAAGAATATTCCCAAGAAACGTTGGTGAATACGGGCCAAGTTGGCACAGTATATTTTGACCTGTAATTGTTGAGGCAAAGTCATTATTCATTTTAACACCTTAACAGAAGGTAAAATTAATGAAAGCATCAGCAGATGACAAGTTGAATGTAACTGAAATGATGGGATTTGTCTTTGAAAGGGAAGAAATATTATTTGAAAAGGAGAAAATGCTGCTCATCCGCATTATCACTGTTTCTCACAGTGTTTCAAAAGCCTTCTTCTTTAGGGCCATGGAAAGTTGCTTATTTGTAAAGGGTTAAGCAGCCTCCCCATTTTTCTTTTTCAGTGATATTTACTTCAAACTTAGAAAAGCCGCAAGGAAAGCTAAGCTACGTGCTTTACGAGAGAGACGGAAGACTCTGAAACTGAAGAAAAAGTCCGGAGAAATTGATAAAGAGACAGAAAAATTAGTAGAAACAGCCTAGCAAATGGATCAGTATTTTAACTTTGATACTTCAGAAATATATTGCAATAAAAGTAACTCAAAATTTTGTTGTTTAGTGCCACTACATACATGTCGATATAAACATCGTGTGTTATCATTAAGTTCACATGCATATGTCATAAACGCGCCGTCAAAAAAATAAACATGGGGGTGGATTTGCAGACATATAGACAGGCTATTGGTCGCTTCCATCCGCAACTGAGGTCAGTTAAGCCACGCAGCAAGCTATATGTTCCTAGAGAGTGTATTAGCCGTGCATTTCTTTGTTTGAGGTTGACACTTTGTTTTGCCACCATTTTGTTGACATGTGGCGACATTGAATCGAATCCTGGACCTTACACTGGTGTTGAAACTCGTGCAGCAAGACAAACAACGTTATCATTTAATGGTTCCAGTTTATCTGCCGCGAATTTAGACTCAGACGTTTACGCGCAAACTTCTCCCGCAACGTCTTGTGGCAAATACCAAAAGCAGACTCGAACCCCAAATCCTTCCACTAGTAGAAAGGGTAAGAAGAATATAAACAATGAACCAGAAATTATGTCATTTCTTCAAGATATGAGATCCGATTTCAAGTCTGAGCTTATGACTTTGAAGGGCGAAGTTAAATCAGAATTCTCATCTATAAACAAAAAAATGGACACAATTACTGAATCAATAAATGAGTTGAAATCCGAAAATAAATCCCTTAAGGCCGAAAATGAGAGCATGAAATCTGAACTGAAATCTATTCGACAAAAGCTAGATTATATAGAGGGACAATCACGTCGGAATAATCTGCGATTTTATGGCATACCAGGAATGATAAATGAGCAGTGGAGCGTTTGCGAAGACAAGATCAGATCTTTTATTAAAGATGAACTTCATTTACCGGACATGGAATCGGTTGGGATCGAACGGGCCCATAGAGTAAAGGGTAGAGAGTCGACTGCTTGCCCAATTATTGTCAAGTTTTCCCATTTCAAGGACTGTAGTATCATTTTGCAAAAAGCTAAAGAATTGTTTGCAGGTAGAAGTGTCTACTCAGTTCAGCCAGATTTTACAGACAGAGTTAAAGCTCATAGAAGAGAACTGGGCAAGATTATGGTAGAGGAAAGGGGAAAGGGAAATTACTCAGCCATTCAATTTGATAAACTTATTGTTAATGATTCGATCTTCAAATATGACGAGTTTAAAAAGTGTATCGTGAAGATAGGTAATCGTAGGTATAATAATGTTGCACGTGCACGTGTAGGGGGCGGAGCACAGTATAATGAAGACAGTCCGCAATCATTGGTTGGTAGAGTAGATGACAACAGTGACCCCGGTCAACCTTATTCAAGCCAGTCACGTGATAGCGACGAACCACTGAACAATTTACTCACTTCTCAAGAGTATGCAAATGAGACCGAATAGGGCGTAGGCCGAGGCCAATATGAAAGTTTAAAGGTTATCTCATGGAATGTGCAGGGATTAAAAAAACTTGTATATAATGTAGATTTTATTGAATATTTGTCAAATTTTGATATAATTTTTCTCTGTGAAACATGGAGTAGATTTTCCGGAGAGTTTGATAATATATTGCCACATTTTAACCACTTTGATAAAGTTAGAACCCAAAAACCAAGTGCTATTAGAAATAGTGGAGGTGTGAGCGTTTTCATTTCAAGCAGTATAGCTGATCTCAATCTTTGTCATAGAATTTGCGATCAATGGTCGGATTGTATAGTTTTATTATTGAGATTGTCTTTGCTGTATGATGCTAATGACTTAATTTTATTTTTTGTATATATCTCTCCGGAAGGTTCTACTATATATGAAAGTGGATCTGAACCTAATGGTATTCTTATTATGCAAGAATGTTTCGACCAATTAAAATACATGTATCCAACAGCAGATATAGTTATTGCAGGTGATCTGAATGCCCGTACCAAGGATTTTGATGACTTTATATATGATGATGATATTTCTTTTGTACATGGAGATGTAAATTATAACTCTAATGAGTTCAGCCTAGCACGTAACAACAGGGACTGCTATAGATTTAACAATTTTGGTAAAACTCTAGCAGACTTCTGTAAATCACGGGATATGCATATTATAAATGGCCGGCTTTTTGATGACACTTGTGGTAACTATACCTGTCTGTCGAATGACGGAAAAAGTGTTGTAGATTATTTTATTACCTGTAAAAATGTATTTGATTTTGTCTCATATTTTACAGTAGGTGAACGCGATGAATCAGACCATTATCCACTCATTTGTCATTTTTCTCTCTTTAAGAAAGTTATGGATCTTACTGATACAAGTGCAAATGTGCCCACATTCGATTTCGTTCAGTATCACTGGCGTGAACAATGTAAATCTATATTTCTTGATAACTTTGAAAAATTCTTTCGAAGCTGTAAAAATGAAATGGTAAATATCATAGATACCAATGTTAACGAGGCAGTAAATATATTATCTCCCTTTATCAAGACTCTGCAAAAATAATGTGTAGAAAACAATCGCCTCGAAGAAGAAATTTTAATCAACCTCCATGGTGGGACTTTGAATGTGATGAGTCTAAGATATTTAAATATAAATGTCTTCGTAAATTTAGAAAAACAAACAATCAGGGTGATTATAGGGAGTATATTATAGCACGAAATAAATTCAAAGCCAACGTATTACGAAAAAGGTTACAGTATGAAAGAAAAAAACGTTTCTCATTAGTAGAAAGTAGATCTAATCAAAAGTTATTTTGGAGAATAGTTAAAACAAACAGGTCTTCTTCTTGTTCAGAAAAAACAATATTTGTTGAAGCTTCAGACTGGTACAATTATTTTAAATCGCTTTTAAATAACGCTAACGCTGTGCCACTATCGTTCCAGGAAAATATTGAATATGCAAGCCCAGAAGCTGATGTGTTGAATTCAGAAATTTTGCCAAGTGAAATTTCAAGTGCTATTAAGAAATTGTCAAATGGCAAAAGCTCTGGAATTGATGGTATACCGTCTGAGTTTTATAAAAATACTTTGCATGATATTGTACCAGTTTTACATAAGTTGTTTAATACTGTTTTTTCCACGGGAAATTTTCCCTCTAATTGGTCGCAATCTGTTATATGTCCAATTTTTAAGTCAGGTAGTAAAAAGGACCCAGCCAATTACCGCGGAATATCTATAACTACTTCAATGTATAAAATTTTTTCATGTATCATTAACAAACGACTTTATGAATGGGCGGAAGCTACACACAAGATAGATGAAGCGCAAGCTGGATTCAGGCAAAATTATTCCACTATTGACAATTTATTCACATTGCAAGCAATTATACAAAAATACTTGTCGAAACAAGGGGGGCGTTTTTATTGTTTGTATGTAGACTTTAGTAAGGCATTTGACAAAGTAAATCATTCTAGTCTGTTTGAATGTTTAAAACGTTTGGGCATTCATGGAAATTTTTTGAGAACTTTAATATGCATGTACTCTAACATTCTATCATGTGTTAAAGCTGATACAGGTTTGACAGAGTTATTTAGGTGTAATGTTGGAACCCGTCAAGGCGACTGCACAAGTACAACAATATTTTCTCTATTTATCAATCAGTTATGTTCTAGATTAAGGGAGGGGTGTAGAAATGGAATTTTTATTAATGAAAATATGCAAGATATTGTTTGTCTTATGTTTGCAGACGACATAGCTAACTGCTCAGATACTGTCATAAATCTACAAAATCAATTGAATATTATAAACCAATTTTGTTCTGATACTGGTATGGAGATCAATTTAAGTAAAACAGAAGTTATAGTTTTTAGAAACGGTGGTCCTTTAAGAACAAATGAAAAATGGTTCCTCGGAAAGGAAAGGATCAAAACGTCTTCTTGTTACAAATATATGGGACTTTATTTCACACCCACTTTGTCATGGTCCTCCGCACAAGAAAAATTAGCATCGCAAGGTAAGAAGGCCATACTGTCCATCTATAATTTTCAAAGATCATTTGGTTATTTTGCCCATAAAGACCTTTTTAAGTTATTTGACTCCATTGTAAAACCGATTTTATGTTATGGGGCCCAGATATGGGGACACACCTATTCTAATGTTTTAGAATCAGTGCAGTTTGAATTTTGTAAAAAATACCTTAAAGTAAATAGTACAACTAATAATATGGTAGTGTTAGGTGAGTGTGGGAGATACCCCCTATTTATTGATTATCATTTTTATTGCATAAGGTACTGGTGTAAACTATTAGTAATGTCAAACAGTAGATACCCGCGTAACTGTTATTTAATGCTTAAGTCATTAGATGATGTTGGGCGAAGAAATTGGGTCACATATATCAAGAATATGTTATTTTTGCACGGATTCGGACATGTTTGGGTTTCACAAGAACTTGGCGATGTAAATTATTTTTTAAGAATCTTTAAACAACGAACAATTGACTGTTTTAAGCAAAATTGGCACACAGCTATCAATGAATCAAGCCGTTGCTTTCACTATAAACACTTTAAGTCTTTGTTAAACCCTGAAAAATACTTGACTGTTGATTTACCTTATAGAAACAGAATCGCTCTAGCACGATTTAGATGTTTTAATCATAAATTTAGAATTGAGACTGGACGCCATTCTAATATACCACGTGAGGACAGAATATGCATTTATTGTTTAGAAAAATTCAATATTAGAGTTGTAGAATGTGAATTTCATGTATTTTTTCATTGTCCGAAACATGATGTAATAAGACAGCATTATCTATTCAACTGGTATAAACGCGGTACTGATGTAAATTCCTTCTATGAAATATTTCAAACAGACAATTTTGAATTATTAGGTAAATTAGCCTTTTACATATACATGATCCTTAAATCTGATTAGGTACTTCTCTCAAAATGTATAATGGAATTTTGTATGTTGTATGTATTTTTGGGCCGGTGGCCTGTATACGTAAATAAATATTTGTCATTGTCATTGTCATTGTCATTGTCATTGTCATTGTCAAGCAGAATTATCTCCCTTTGATGAATGCTAATGTTGTAGGCGAGACAAAGTTCTGGATGCTTGAGTAGGTACATGTATTGATGAATTGGTGCCCTTAACCCTTTCCCAAACGACAAACTTTTAGACTAGACCAAATTGAAAGCATTTGCAGACGACAATTCAACTCTTGCTGAAAAGATGATTTCTGTCAATGATAGGGTATAAAACATTATGGAAAAAGGAGAAAATGCTGGTTACCAGCATTTTCTCCTTTTCCCACAATGTTTTCAAAAGGCGACTATTCCAGACCCGTAAAAACCAGGGATTGTTTGGGAAAGGGTGAATTTGAGGTATGCTCTGGCACAAGGGGGCTCATCGTATCTCTATGATGCTTGATACCACGCAAATCAGCACAGCAGTTTTGATCTATGAAATCCATTTTGAAGAACAACCGAGTGAACCATGAGATACATTGATCCCTGCAGCAGCAGAAACTTGACCGATAGTAAAACGTTTCTGCCCAGGTTAGCTTGCGTTGAGTGTAGAAATTCATGTAGCATAAAAAGAAATTGCTCGTCAAGAGCATTTTGCCATTGTGTTTTCTTAAGAGGCATTAAAGACACCGGAAGTCGTCTGCATGTGGCAATGTTGTCAATAATACTGTACCAAACAATACTGTTTCATAAACCAAACAAAGAGTGATTATCATACAAAAACTTCCATATATTTAAATGGTATAACTTAGATTTAAATGTAATTTAGCATCAGCACTATTTAATTTGGCCCTCCCAGACCTTTTATTTCATTTTTTCCTCTGTGATGATTTTCCTTAGGCTGATGTGGCTTGCCCAAGGACATTACCACACAACTATTTACTTCGGCGGGATTCGATCTTAAAGTTTTCTGCTCGAATTCTGTAGCTGCATTGAATTCCTCCAACAACTTGAACCTGCCTTCTTATCTTTTTAGTATGTTACAAGTTCAATATCTTCCGCAAGGTGGCATATTTCAATTACAGACCTATTTGATTTGGGAATACTGTGTACAGAGCCAAACCTCTTTTCAAAACAACAACCGTTACTTCAAATTTCAAAATAAAATATAACGTTTACTCAATGAAAAGCTACCTTGTACAATTCATTTAGCTATGGTCAGCTAGCATGTAACCTATGTTAGAGTCAATTATAAACATCTACAGTCTTGGGTAATAGCTTCGGTATCAGCACACACACTTTTTCTGTCTATATTTAGAGACTGTATTCAAAGATGAGATGTAAAACAAAGTGTTTATAAAAAGGATTTTTGAAATTAAGCGTTTAAAATGATTAAATATTCTACGGAGCTTGGGGCGAAAATGCGAGATTTCCCCACAAAGGTATTATTTATAGCCGTTTTCTCCATTGCTACTTTATTAGCGGTGAGTGTCAGTTTACACACCGCGCACGAATACTTATCCTGTACATAGTAGAATCTTCAAAGAATATGGCTGAGGGCGGACAACAGTTACAATATATATATATATATACAGCATTTATGCAAAATTACGGTACAGCTATAAATGCTACCTGGGTCCGTATTCTTAAGAATATTAGAACTCTGACTTATTCTGAAGAGTTTTCTAAACTTAAAAATAACTCAACTTCTGATTAAATAAACCAGTCAAAAGTTGTGATACTTTCAAATTTGGATAATCTTTGCGAAGATTGAAAACCGTTCTTGAGAATGGTTTGTGAATATGGCTCCTGGATAACTGATGAAGTCCTGGGGAAAAAAATGTTTTACCGAAAGGCACTTTACCTTTGGCCACCTCACGCAGAATCGAACCTATGACATCCTGATTAAACCTTATGCAAGGCTATGCACGACACCAAACCGATACCATCTTTCGTAATAGTCAACCGACACTTAACCTATTACCAAACGACAAAATTTTAGACTGGTCCAAATTGAAAGCATTTGCAGACGACAAAGTAAAGGTGACTGAAAAATTGAAATTTGTTCTGGAAAGGGTAGAAAACACTGTGGGAAAAGGAGAAAATGCTGGTTACCAGCATTTTCTCCTTTTCCCAAAGTGTTTTCAAAAGGCTTCTTTCTCAGGGGCGTCAAAAGTAGGGATTGTGTGGTAATGGGTTAATCAATGAATGATAGCGATTGGTGTATTATGCACCAATCATGGGGGCTCGTAATTTTAGTGTAACAGAGATCGTTTTAAAATAAGTGAAAAAGTCTATGTTTGATTAAAATTTCCACTCTAAATAAATACAAGAAAATATTGATATATAACATAAAAAAATGGCGCATCTAGTTAGTCGTTTCTGAAATATGGCACATTACAGCCGGTTAATTTTTACACATAAACGTAAAAATCTATGTTGACCTACTGCAACTGACCTATTTACCGATTGCTGATCTTAAGAACACAATCGTGAGAAGAGAGCAATATTTCTGCAATTTCTACACTACTAGAACAAAAATATACGTGACGTTGTACCACATAGAGGTCGGGACGAAGATCATGTAAATTCCACTGTAACTTTTTTAAACTTAATTTAAAATGGCAGCTTCGAAAATATTCGATTACGTGACTTACTTCTCGGAATGTTCCAAACAAGAAAGTTGATAGAATCTGGTTTTTATCCATCTGGCAATGAAAATACGGTATTTCACATGTTAAAAAAGACTGAAAAAATTAGTCCAAATAGAAAAAAAAACAAAATTGGTGCATGGAAATGAAAGCGCCGTATTATTGCATGAAACACAACACTGAACCAGTCCAAATAGTAAACAATATGGCTGCCTTCACGGGCACTTTTCAAAAAAAGGAATAAGAATATTGTGACACCGCATTATGTGGTGCCACATTCATTTGGTTCATTATGCACATCAAATGCAAGCAGTGCAATTTGTCCAGTTTGAGTAAATTTTCGTGAATGAAATAAAGCGAGGGTTTTTTTAAAAACTTTTTTGAGTCGTAGAAATCTGTACCTTTTCTATCGTTTTTCAAAGTCCGATTTCTTTACTCTTTTGCAGCGTATATTTTATGTACTTTTTCAGGGTGTAACGATTTTTTTTTATATCATTCGATAAAAATCTAACGAAGCCTCTTTAAAATAGGTGAGGTGGTTTTACTTTATATTTTGATTGGTATGATTGTTTTTACTGCTCTAACAGTTCATATTTCAGTCCACGGAAAAATAATAAACCGGACTCTTTTTTATTAGTGCCCGAGTTATTTGCAGTTGTTTCAAGTATCTTCTCACCAGGTTTTTTACTACTACTCAATAACATTTTAATCACGAAGGAAGCAATAAATATGACTTTTTAACCCTTATCCTGCTAAAAAAGAATTAAATTAAACTTTGAAGCTGGTAGTAAAATCCCGAATAAGGCTATTTAAATCTTATCTTTGGGGAAAAATATCTCCAGATCGGAAAGTGTAGATCCAAGATCAGACTGCACGTTCTGTGCAGTCTGATCTTGATCTACACTGTCCGCAGTAGGTCAGCGAGTCCCGCTCAACAGCTTTAAGGTAAACAGATACGGACACTTTGGCATTCTCTTTCGACCGAAAAGTCTATCCGTACTATTAACCAATAGAGTGTCAAATAAGCGACATCGACATTTCTCTCTCATTTTAGTAAAGTAAACATAAAATTGCTATTTCGAAGTCAAGTCAAAAAATACCCTAAACTGGACATACATCTGAAATCAGACGGCAGTTTCGGTGTAATCTGATCTTGATCTACACTATCTACATAAGCAAACTAAACACAGGGGATTTTGCCGCGTTAAGTCTCACTTTTAAAATAGAGTCGGGGAAACAGATACATCTACAAAATTAATCTGCGGTCAGAATCTTAATATTTCGGCAGCTGGGATGAAGGCCAAAAATACATGGATTACTGCACTTCGCTTCTTATTCGCGATAAAACTAAATCGTCGCTAGATAAATATATTCTCCGTTTATCTGAGGTGGAAAAAAAAAATAAATTTCCATTGCAAATGAAGTGACTTCTTTTGTCATAGTTTCTATCTGAAGGAATGGTGTAGATCCATGATTATACTTCTTTATGGGTGCAATATGATCTTGATCTTTGCCATCTTCAAACGCAGCTTGTGCCGACCTAAGAGTTAGATGTATTAAAAGTGATTTGAAATGACAACATAGTTTAAATGAACGATGCAACAGAATGTTAAGGATAAAGACATTTTGGATTTTTAGCCTGATTTTACACTGTGTCACTGCCCAGGTATATAGTAAGTACTTTCTGTCTTATTTTATGCTAACTTCATGGTAGTCTGATTTTTTTAGGGCGACAAAGTTTTCGGTAGAAATTTAGTAATGTTCACTTTGTCAAATCTAGAGAAACATATCGCCGGTTTTCTTGGAAAACCTCGTAACTACAGCTTATTACATGCTGTAGTTTCGAGGTTTTTGAAGTAAACCGACGATATGTGTTGAAACGTGGCTTATCATACGAACAGAACTCTGAGACGAGAGTTATTTGCAGTCTTAAACTGTATTTTGGTGTTGCCACCCCTTCTTTCCCCATCCATTCTAGAATAACTTGTTGCAAAAATGTAATTTCTTCCGAAAGGTGTTGAAAAAATGAATGGTCTTGCTTATTAGAACTTTCATTTCATACAAAGATAATTCTAGGACTAAGTTTTATCTCTGTATACATTGTCAGTTTATAGACTATCTCCCCTAAACAATTCCGTGTTTCAACGCTCTCGAGTAAGAAGATTTTTGAAGCCGTGTTGGATAAAGACAAAAGACAGATAACCGGTATTTAACTTATACAATGGGAACAAAACAGCATGCAAAACCCACAGCCATTCAATTAAGAGTCTATATCTATAAGCTGGTATCATCTAAAGTTTTGGAGCAAAGGAATACCAGATGACTTCTCAAAACTAATCTGAGACACAGCGAGAATACGTAACTCATTTTAGCCGAACCTTTTTCTGTCTCGATCATGAAAGTAAAGCTTTTTGGATTATTATTAAGACAAACACCTCTGAGTAATGTAATTCTGACGTCATATTGTCAAAACGAAGTGTTTCTTTGGACCAGTTTAACTCGCGATGCTGAGCTCTTGATGTGATTCTTTTGCTTTATTTCCTACTGAAATGTTTCATCGGCATATTTTGACCTGCAATGTTAAATGATGTAATCCTAGGGCCCGTATTCACCAACCATTCTTAAGAACGTTCTTTGTCTTATTCTCCAGAATTTTCTGCATTTGTAAGTAACACAACTTCTGATTGGCTAAACCATTCGGTTTAGCCAATCAGAAGTTGTATTACTTACCAATTTAGAAAACTTTGGAGAATAAGACTAAGAATATTCTCAAGAATGGTTGGTGAATACGGGCCCAGCTGGCGCTATATTTCCCTGCGAAGCGTGACGTTGACTCATTTTGACCCGCAAGTTGCTTAGTGATGTAAATTTTGATGCTTTATTGCCTATAGAAGTGTGTCGTTGACACATTTTAACCCGCAGTGCTTCGTGATGTAAATTTTGACGAGGTGTGGCGTTGGCACATTTGGACCCGCTCCGCGAAGTGATGTAACGCTATATTTCCCAGTGAAGAATCTTCTTCCTATCGTGGTTTATCATTCATTCTAACATGACACGCGACTTTGGCTCTATAGACACAGTGCAAGGAAAACGTGGTAAAATCTGCGACAATCCATGTAGAGTGACGTCATCCTATATCGAGTGACGTCATTCAATGAGTGAGTTATTCAATGGAACGTAATCTCTTTTACTCTTAAGTTTGAACTCGTTTTCATTTCACTAAGAATTGACCATGTTAGAATCGAAATAATCTTCTTTCTACCACGTTGTGAGTTATGAGGCGCAATGAATAACCCACTCGGGCTATCGCCCTCGTGGATTATTTATTGTGCCTCATAAATCACAACTGTGGTTTATTGAACGATATACCACGATAGAAAGAAGATTATTTCTTAATTCTAACATGACACGCGACTTTGGCTCTATAAACACAGTGCAAGGAAAACGTGGTAAAATCTGCGACAATCCATGTAGAGTGATGTCATCCTATATCGAGTGACGTCATTCAATGAGTGAGTTATTCAATGGAATATAATCTTCATCCGCGCTTTTACTCTTAGTTTGAACTTGTTTTCCTTTCATAAAGAATTGGCCATGTTAGAACCGAAATAATCTTCTTTCTATCGTGGTATATCGTTCAATAAACCACGTTGTGAGTTATGAGGCGCAATGAATAACCCACTCGGGCTATCGCCCTCGTGGATTATCTATTGTGCCTCATAACTCACAACTGTGGTTTATTGAACGTTATACCACGATAGAAAGAAGATTATTTCTTAATTCTCACATGACACGTGAATTCGGCTCTATGAACACAGTGCAAAGAAAGCGTGATAGAATCTGCGACAATCCATGCAGAATGACGTCAATCTATATCGAGTGACGTCATTCAATATGTGGGTTATTCAATGGAACATAATCTTCATCCGCGTTTTCACTCTTAGGTTGAACTTGTTTTCATTTCATTAAGAATTGGCCATGTTAGAATCGAAATAATCTTCTTTCTATCGTGGTTTGTCGTTCAGTAAACCACGTTGTGAGTTATGAGGCACGATAAATAACCCACTCAGGCTATCGCACTCGTGGATTATTTATTGTGTCTCATAACTCACAACTGTGGTCTATTGAACGATAAACCACGATAGGATGAAGATTATTTCTTAAATAAACCACAGTTATGAGTAATGAGGCACAATAGATAATCCACGAGTGCGATAGCCCGAGTGGTTTATTTATTGCGCCTCATTACTCACAACGTGGTTTAATGAACGATAAACCACGATAGGAAGAAGATTATTTCGATTCTCACAAGGCCAATTCTTAATGAGAGGAAACCAAGTTCAAACTTGGAGTAAACACGCGGATGAAGATTATGTTCCTTTGAATAACCCACTCATTTAATGACTCACTCGATATAAAATGACGTCACTCTGCATGGGTTGTCGCAGATTTTACCATGGTTTCCTTGCACTGTGTTTATAGAGCTGAATTCGCGTGTCATGTTAGAATTCTTAATTCTATCACGACACGTGAATTCGGCTCGATAAACACGGTGCAATTAAAGCGTGGCAAAATCTACGTCATTCCATGTATAGCGACGTCATTTTGTGTAGAGTGACTTCATTATGTACAAAAAGTAAGTAAGTAAGTTATCCAATGGAATATTTGCATAGATCTATATTCGCTCTAAGTATGAATTGCTTTCTTTGTTGGTCATGTCAGAATCGAAATTTAATCTTCTTTCTGTCGTGGTTTATCGTGCAATAAACAACGTTTTGCCCCTGTGGATTACGTATTGTGCCTCATAATTCACAACGTGGCATATTGAACGATAAACCACGATAGAAAGAAGATTATTTCTTGGTTTTATTTGTCGTCTGCCAATACTTTAAATTTCGTCGCAAGCAAAATTTTGCTGCTAGCTAAACAGTTTAAAAATCATAAGCAGGCTACCATTTCAATGTTTACAGCATCATCTTTTCAAATATCGCGGTTTACCGATATGGCGAAATTTATCACGCACTTTTGAAATGTTTTCACAGTACTTCGTGGGGGCAGTACGACTTACATGCTAGTCATACTATCATGATGTGAAACGAAGTTCGTCGCGAGAGTTGAAATTATAGGGTGAATCACCACTTAAGTATAGGTATCCCAGCATTTCAATTGTGAAGTTTGAGTGTCAATTCAACAGTTCAACAGCCTCTACGAAACAAGATAAAGCTGCACACTGCAGTGCTTTAAGGTAACCCCATCATGTAACTCAATCGTGAATTTTCGTTCTCCTCTACATGTATCAGAAATTTCGATAAACAATACTTTTCACACTCGATAGTGGACCTGAATCTGTGACAAAAGGAAGAACCTTTGACTCATTCTTTATCACAAAAAGTTTTCAGTCATTTCAACACTTGAGAGGAGTGTTACTAAACCTTCACCACATGGAGTGAAATAGAATGATTTTCATAAATTCTAACAAAGATATAGACTAGGCCTGGGTAACTATTTTACTTTCAAATATGAAAATTTGTTGAACGATATTTAAAAGAAAAAGATTACAGTAAGTATAGTACTCACTATGGAGCATTTTTAAATCTTAAAAGATCAGTGTCTTCTGTGTCATGCAGTGCATGGAAGAAAGAAAAACAAAGATGAAATAGACCACTCAGCTGGAACATTTTATTACATGTCTTCCTTGTTATGTACTGTTTTTTTTTTTTTTTTTTTTTGATTAAATGTTTTACAGGATATGGGAAAACTTAAAGCAAACCAACTCACAATGATTTGAAAAATACTTGTTCTATAAAAAAGTGTCCTTTGAATAATTCTGTTTCAATAAAGAGTAGATTTGCAGCAGATGAAAGCATCATCCTAAATCAAGGTTTACAGTAAGATTTCCGGAATAAAGATTCGGGGTAAATGAAAACAGCAATGAAAATATAGGTCTGTAGCATATAAAATATAGATTTGCAGCAGATGAAATCATCTTTCTAAAATAAAGCTTGGCAGCAGGTGAAAATTTCATTGTGAAATATAGATTCGCAGAGAGAAAGCAGGTTAAAACATTATGTCGTTGAAAAAAGTTACAATTGCAAATGTCAAGATATCAATTTTGAAAAAAAAAAATAGGTCTGATACTTGTGAAAACGACATCTTAAAGTTCAGAGTTGCGACGAGTAAAATGTGTCGCAAAATAAATATTTTTTCGGGTCAAAACTTTAGTCTAAATGTAAATATGCAGTGGCCGAAAGCATCATGTAAAATATAGATTTTTTAGCAGGTAAATACATCATTGTTAAGAAAATATCAGAAGCTTGTAATTTCAAATGCCATTGTATCTGAAAGAAATAACAATTGATTGAGGGGTTATGATAAACTCTTACAGGTTTAAAGTAATTTTGTATTTTGAATTCAATGATTTGATTGAGTTTGTTATACTGTAAGAAGTTAAATAATTTGTTATTGCCGCTGTTAATTTTGATTTTTTTTTTTTTTTTTTTTTTTTTTTTTTTTTCTTCTTCCCAAAATATCCATTTTTTTGTAAAATAGGTCTTTAAAAAACTGGAATCAATACCTAGGTCATTTTTAATTAAAGAAAAAAAATACTTATATTCAATACAAAAATTTTCACTGTAAAGAACGGGCATGTTAACGACAAAATCCCTGTTTCTATATATGCCCTTCGATTAAATGAAAGTGGAAATAATGACGTGGAAACATCATTATAGAATAAATTAATTGTAATGCTGGTAAGAACATCATCATTGAAGATTTGCTACTGGTGAAAAAAAAAGCTTTATTGAAAAATATACTCTCGTAGCAGGTGAAAACATTATTGTAAATTTTAAGTTTTACATTCTCGTAGCAGGTGAAAACATTATTGTAAATTTTAAGTTAGCAACAGGTGAAAACACCATGTAAAATATAGATTTGCGCAGCTTAAAACATAATTTCATCTTAAAATGTGGATTTGCGACAGGCGAAAACATCCGTGTAAATTACAGATTTGCGAACGGTAAAAACATCACCGATAAATATAGATTTGCGATAAGCGAAAAGACCATGTAAAGTATGGATTTGCGAGAAGGTGAAAACACCGTATGAAATATAATATGTAAAATACAGATTTTCAACAATATAAACCATAGATTTGCAGTAGGTAAAAACGTCACTAAAAAATGAATTTGTACCATATTATAACGTTATTACGATAAACTGATTTACAGCAGATGGAAACGTTGTTGTACAATAAACAATTTGTTCTGGTGAAAACGTCATCCTTCAAATAAAAATCAGCAGTGAGTCAAAATGTCTGTCAAAAGTACACATGTTTCCCTTGTTAAAATGTCATCTTGAAATACAAACTCGCGGCACGTAAAAACTATTTGTAAGATATAGATAACCAACGGATTAAACCGTAATCATAAAGTATACATTTTTCAATAGAATATGTCGTTGTTAAATATTGACTTGCTGCAGGAGAAAAAAGAATATTGTATACTATAGATCTGCAGCTGATGAAAGGATCATTATAAAATATAACTTTTAAGCGAGTTAAACTATCACGTCGTTGAAAAATATATATTTGCAACAAGTTAAGATACCGTTGTAAAATATAAGATTGCATTATGTAAAAGTATCCTTGTGAAATATAAATTTGGATCAATTGAAACATCGTTGTAAAATATAGATTTATAGCATGTGAAAACAAAAAGTAAAATGTTTATTACGTGTGAAAAAGTCATTGTACAGCATAAATTTGCAGCAAGAGAAACATTGTTGTAAAAAAAAATACAGATTTCGTAGCATTTGAAACTCATTAGTTATTTATAAGTTAAATATCCACACCAGATGATAACTATATTATGAAATATAGTAATTGATTGTGTTTAACGCCTTTTTAAACATTATTCCAGTTATATTGCGACGGTCAGTACACCTGTCCATTGTTTCCTAGAGTTTCGGTTACCAGTACTCTGCGCAATATTCTTTCCAAGCCACTGGCTGCTTTTCCGCATAATCAATATCTAACTGATGGTCAGCGGTGCAAGGGAGGTGTGAAGGGGGGCCTCGGCTTGAAATATAGAGGTGATACAGATGAAAACGTTATTGTACATATTTTTTTTGTAAAATATAAACTTGCGACTGGGAAATACTTCGTTTCTTAGTAAAAAAAATGAATAAATTTGTAGCACGTGAAAACGCTTTTTATAAAATGTAGAATTTGCAGCAGATAAACATTTCATTGCTACTTTTTATGTAAAAAATATTTGCAGCACGTGAAAACATCGTTGTAAAATATAACTTGATCTGCAGAATGTGAAAACATTGTTGTAAAATATATTTTTTCCAGCTGGTGAAAACATCGTTGAAGCGTTTCAATTTGAAGCTAGAGGAAACATTGCTGTGAATATAATGACTTGTATTTTCTTGAATTTAGATTTGCAGCAGATGAAAGCATTATTATAAACTGAAGATCTTCACCAGATTTAAACATCATTGTTTAAAAAAAAAGAATAAGAAAATTGCAGTGGATGAAAAACATAATTGTAAAATATCATTTTGCTGCAGAAGAATATAGGCGTGTAAATAAAAAAGATTTGCACAATATGAAAACATCCGCGTAGTATACAATATAAATCGAAAGCTGAAAATATCATAGTAAAACATGATTTTGCTGCTGGTAATGTTATTTTAAAATATAAATATTAACATTATTCCGAAATACTGATTTATAACAAATGAAAGTATCAATGTAAATATTAATTTGCAGTAGGATAAAGTATCGTTGTAAAATAATTTTCAGTCTATGAAAACATCACTACGAAGTACAAATTTACAATCTGACCGGTAAACATCTATGTAAACATACATATTCCCGAGGATAGACATATTGTTTAAGAATATAGATTTGTAACATGTCCTTAAATATAGATTTGTTGCTTGTGTAAACTTTATTGTTTAGTACTGATCTGGTGAAAAAAGTTATCAGAAAATATTGATATGAAGCGGATGAAATTATCATAGTAAAGAATAGATTTTCGAAAAATGTAAGTATTATTGTAAATAATATATTTTCATCGAGTGAAAACGTCATTGTATAGTACGAATATGCAGCAGAAAAAAAACTTTAGGCATATTGTATATTTGCAGCACATAAAATATATTGTATTTACAGCCCATGAAAATATCATACATCATACATGTTGAAGAATTAGTTTTGCTGAAGAAAAATATGTATTTGATGTAGTGCTTTGACTTTTTCTTAGAACAGAGCGAAAGAGGTGTTTCAAATTGGTGCAATAATGTCAAAAGCCTTTTATTTCAGTATGGTTTTGCATACGAATTGTTTAATCCATATAGCGTAAATCTGAAAACTTTTCATGTTCTTTTTTAAAAAAGGCAGGATTATTTAGGGATTTACTCAAAATTTAGACAGTTCTATAAATAATGGATCATTCACAATCTACAGATTTATTTGTACCCCAACAGACATTGAATATCTTTTAAAAGTATTACCCAGGAAATGGGGAGGACATTTAGCAAAGTTTAGACTTTCATCACGCCAATAAGAATAGAGACAGGAAGTTATGGTAACAACAGAGTGGAAAGAAGTTTACAAATTTGCTCTTGTTGTGACAGAAACGAAATTGAAGATGAATATCATTTTTATTAGTCTGTCCAGCGTACGAAAGGTTCATATCAAAAAAGTGTTTTTATAAACGCCCAAATATGTTTAAGTTTGTGAAATTATTAAACTCAAAAAACAGAAACAGTCTTTTAAATTTAGCCAAGGTTAATCAAGCAAAGCTTTGCTCGAAGATCGAAAATTGTTAACAACGGCATAGAATAATATTTAGCTAGACTCGTGTGGGTGAGCTTTTTCGTTGTTGACCTATGTGCTTCTCTTCCCATATTGTCATTTATGATTGTTATGATTGTTATTTTCTCCATAAATGAAGATCTATTTGCTTTCATTGTCGAAGTTGTCATTATGATCTGTCTTTCTACTATTACCATTGTCATTGTGTTATCTTTTTATCATAATTGATTTTTGCTCGACAGTTCTATTGCTAGTCACTGTGTTATTTATTATCATCATTATCTTAAGTCAAACAAAGTATTGTCTTGTCTTGTCTTTTTACTAAAAGAAGACATCTTAAAAAATGTGGAAAAGGCAGAAAATACTAGTTAGCAGCATCTTCTACTATTCCCACAATATTTTCTACTCGTTCTAAACCAGCGGTCAAGATTTTATTTACTTTTATTTTATCGTATGCAATTGCTTTCAATTACGAGAAGTCTAAAATTGTGTCGTCTCGTGAAGATTTAACCTTTAAACCCAGAGCTAACTTATGTTGAATTTACCTTATGATCGGACTTCACAGAAAGTGCCATCTGATGTCACATATACACTGACTGCTATATTCTAATGGTAACAACCCTGATAAAGCAATATATCAGGCTAACTTTTCCAAATTAGAAAGGTCTGGGAAATTATTTTAAAAGCACTTTGAGGGTTAAAGCTCAAATCCTACTATAATCTATAGACTGTCCAAGTAGCTGGGTCACATACCAACAACATTGTTATTACTTCAACTATGCTCCACAGAGAGACTATACAGACGCCCTGACTAACTGCAATGTAAGTATATAGTACTTTCTTGTTTATATGTGTCCCCAGAGTAGCTCAGTGATTACCGTGTCTGATTTGTGACTTAATGGTTGTTGGTGCGATGCTCTGTGCACCTTTTTTTTCTTGAGACAGTCAAAGATCTAAAACATTGAGGCAAACTGAGAGACAGTTTATTGCGATCGTTCTTTTACTTTGGCCTTTTAAGTTTCATAAAGTTGAATTTATGTTTTACGATTCTTGTAACTCAATATCGTTGAAAAAACTACCACGCACGACCGTGATAGAGTGGAATTAGTTTTCATTTATGTTTTCCACCGATTGCCCATGGTTGTTGTCGACGCCCCTAGAAGGTTTGTGTGTGTGTTTGTGTGTGTGTGGGTGTATGTGTGCATGTGTGTGTTACGAGGAATAGTGCAAAATATAGTGGGAAGCCCGTTCTGAGTTTCTCATAATCTTCTTTCAAAGCCACCGACTACTTTTCTTACTTGCAGCAGATCTACTTCAGCAAGAAATGGTTTACAAACAAGTTGAGTTGCGTACATGTATGTAAAATAGTATAGTTTCTCTCAAACTACATGCTGTTCAGCAAAGGCTGTCGATCTTCTTGACATAAAACACGAAACACTCTAGTGTCTTGTCCATTTCTGTCTTTTCGGTGAAATTAATATGGGCGGATAAAATTTATTTCACAAATTGAGTGACGAAATAAGCTTCTAAAGGATAGATTTAGTTCATTCATGCATTTACATGTAGCCGAGTTCCCTGTTACTTTTCAGAAAGAGAATGTGTGTGAGAGAGAGAGAGAGAGAGAGAGAGGAGGGGGATAAGAGACAGACAAAGGAGTGAGAGAGAGAGATAGGAGGGGGGTGAGAGAGAGAGAGAGAGAGAGAGAGAGAGAGAGAGATAGGACGGGGATAAGAGACACAGAGAGAGAGAGAAGGGCATCGTACCTTGATATAAACATACAACCCTTTTTCATCATTAGTTTCATGAAATTTCTATTACTTCGTGGTCTCTCGGGCACAACCTCTTTTAATGCGATGAATTCAAAACAAAAACGAAAAAACTAATTATAAATGTGAAATAATGATAAATTCAAGGAAAGAATGAAATAGAATTCTTCTATGTTAAATATACGTGCGCTATGTTCTGTCAAAATGGTGTTCAATGTATCTTTATGATGTATTTTACCAAGCAACTTATCACATAATTATGGATCCCCATAATCCATTTTTTTTTATCAACCTTCTGAATTATGAAGTACAAAAGCCCTTCGACATGCAAACAAAGAATACAGTTGGTAAAAAGTATCGACCCAGGTCAGCCTGTGCGTACTGTGCAGGCTGACCTGGGTTGATACTGTTTGCAGATGCATTAAAACCCCTTTTCAGACAGCATGGTTCATATGTATGTGTGTTGTTTTCAAATTTCAGGCCAATGGAGCTTCATTAGTATCGGTAAACGATGCAAGTGAACACAACTTTATTATACAACAGCTGCGTGTTCAAGATACAACTGGGTAACAATTCTCTCTCTCTTTCTCTCTCTCTCTCTCGTCTGTTGTTAGTCAATTCGTCTGTCTGTCAACCGTCTATCCATTCGTCTGTCTTTCAATTTGCCAATCCATTGTCTCAAATCGTTTGTCTGTGGGCCGGTCAGATCGCTCCCTCTCTCTCTCTAAATCCATTCACCCAATAACTAGAATAGGTTATGAATAAACAAAAGTCAGAATACAATAAATTCAGACAAGGTTAAATGGGCCCGGCGATGTTTATTAGATAATTTTAGGGCGACAAAGGACAAAAACAACTTTAGTCGTATCATAAAAACTATATATTTTTGATATTTCGAAGACCATTTGGCTCAGTTTACATTGACTGCTGCCTAAATTGCTTTATTATCGGCCATGAAATTCACATTTCATCTATTTTGTGAACCCTTATTAACCTTTAGGATGCTAAACAAGGCTCGCCGATCTTTTGCAGACAGTGTAATCTAGATCAGACTTCACAAAATGTGCAGTCTAATCTTTGATCTACACTGTCCGAAAAGGACAGGTTTTCCCCAAAAAATACATTTGAAATAGCAAAATTTAGGGTTTTTACTTTCGGCTTTACGGGGTAAAGGTTAGCCTTGCCCTGTTAACCCTTTACCACACAATCCCGACTTTTAATGACCCTGAGAAAATGGCCATTTGAAAACATTGTGGGAAAAGGAGAAAATGCTGGTAACCAGCATTTTCTCCTTTTCCCACAATGTTTTCTATCCTGATGGAAACAAATTTCAATTTTTGAGAAGCATTTATTTCGTTGTCTGCAAATGCTTTCAATTTGGACCAGTCTAAAATTTTCCTGTGTGGTAAAGAGTTAAATACGTTAAATGAACGTTTATAGCCTATAGTGAAAACACAAATGTTGCGATTTCAAATGTAGGGGAAAGTTTTGGGGGAAATATCACCCTATTGAACCGTAAATAAACTCACAACTCACTTTAGCGCCCTCGTGGATTATTTCAAATGTTGGGGGAAGGTTTTGGGGGAAATATCCCCCTATTGAACAGTAAATAAACTCATAACTCACACTAGCGCCCTCGTGGATTATTTATTGTGCCTCATAACTCACAACTGTGGTTTATTGAACGATAAACCACGATATAATTTTTTTTTTCTTAAATAAACCACGTTGTGAGTTATGAGGCGCAATGAATAAACCACGCAAGCTATCGCCGTCGTGGATTATTTATTGTGCCTCATAACTCATTTAAGTGCGGTTTATTGAACGATAAACCAGAAAGAAGATTATTGCTTAATTACACAAAATGTTTTGTTAGAGTTTATGGCAGTGATATACCCCAAACTTCTGAAAGGGCAGCGGAGAGCTTCGAGCAAGATCAGACTGCAGGTACTCTCAGCAAAATACATCTATGGTCGCGGCACGGCAGGATAAGTTTTGATCTATTGACGAGCTTAAAACATCTTTTTAACCTTTTACGAAACAAACCAGGGTTTTAACGACCACGAGAAAGAATCCTTTTAAAAAAATGGAAAAGGGAGAAAGTCATGGTACCAGCATTTTCTCCTTTTCCGACAATGATTTCTTAACTGTCATGGAAAAAAATGAGCAACATAATTATAGGCTGTCGTGTGCAAATGCTTTCAATCAGAAAGAGTCTAAGACTATGTCCTATGGTGAAGAGTAAAAGATACGGATCGTGTTGATTCACATTCAAATTTTACAGGGTTTTCGGTCAATCTGCCCTTCATACACAGCTTTAAAATTGCGACATTTAAGCATTTACCACACGACAAAATTTCAGCCTTGTCCAAATTGAAAGCATTTGCATACAACAATTTTACAGTGGTTCAAATGGTGCTTCTTTGATAGTGTAGACAACATTGTGGGAAAAGGAGAAAATGCTGGTTACCAGCATTTTCTCCTTTTCTCACAATGTTTTCAAAAGCTTTCTTTCCCAGGATTGTTAAAAGTCGACACTGTACGGTTAAAGATTAAAGGCCGTCCCCGCCGCCTTATACCGAAAACACTCCTTTCACTTTTGCACACATGATCTCAAAAAATGGTCAACTTATTTCAATCTGAAACGAAATCAAATTGAAAAAAATCTTTGTAAAAAAGACGGATTTACGATACTGTAAAGGTTTACATGTGAAAAGATTGTGACAAAAAGAGATTTTTTTCTACGAATTAGATTTACTTTTGTCACCTTTATTTTCCAAAGGGGTAGTAGGTAAACCATTTACCGACCTTGAAGAAGAAAGCTTTGGAAAACATTAGCATTGAAAAACAGAGGTGAACAGTGAAATTTTGTCGCCAGGGGGTGCTTATCAAAAGGAACATCGAAAAAAATCCAAACACTTCAAAACGAATATTATTAAAATAGCGATTACTTAATCGCTGTTTTAAAAAGTTTATTAGTATTCACCAGGGTTTTCCATGACGCACAAATCCTGCGTCATTGACGCAATTTTAATTCAAATGACCCCCAAAATAAATGACAGTGCGTCATCGGTGACGCAACTTTCCAAAATTTGAATAATGTACGAAGTTGAATGAAGCGTCATAATTCCAAGTCTGTTCTGGCTTCAATGTCAGACGAACATCGTTCTTTTTTTAACTACAGGGTTTATTTTAGATAAAAGTGGTTTTCCAGTAATTTATTTATAGAATAAGACTGGTTTACGCATTATTGGCGAAATGTATACTGGACACGTGTTGTAAATATGGGCCCAGTCAAAGTCGTGGTTAGGTTCTCTGCATTTCATAGCATATTTTACACGACTTCCGGTATATAAAAGTACACATTACCGGTCTGTGCTGTTAGCGGAAAAATAATGTTAGACGTAGAAAACTGTAGCATTCTTCTATCGTCTGCTTCCTACAACTGCCGATCAAGCCACGTCAAGCAGCGATTCAGGCGAAAATGTTTGGTTTGTCAAAAAGTGACATCGGCCTTTCTGTCAGAGATGATCCACCGACTTTTCAATCTTGGAAGTTGGCGTTTAAAAGGTAAAATGCATTATAAATCGTGTTTGAAGTTGATGACGAGGAAATCCATATTTTTGACCCCCAAAATAAATGAAATGACCCGCAACTAACGAGGAAGGGGGTCACAATGACCCCCAATTTTCAAAGCCGAGGGAAAACCCTGATTCACTTCCATCTTTCTCTCTCTCCCTTTCCTTCAGTGCTTTCTACAGTTTTAGGAAAAAAGTCACATTGTTTAACCCTTTCCCAAACGACAAACTTTTGGACTAGACCAAATTGAAAGCGTTTGCAGACGACAATTCAACTCTTGCTGAAAAGATGATTTCTGTGTACGATAGGGTAGAAAACATTGTGGGAAAAGGAGAAAATGCTGGTTACCAGCATTTTCTCCTTTTCCCACAATGTTTTCAAAAGGCTACTGTTCCAGACCCGTAAAAACCAGGGATTGTTTGGGAAAGGGTTAACATATGGTTAAATTGTTATCTGCAATTGCATCTGATTTGAGCAAGTCTAAATTTTGTTGTTGGTGAAGATTAAATGGAATGTCGATTTTGTATTTAAATTGTCAATGATGGGAAGACATTCTTTGTGGACTTGAAACCGTTGTTAGGAGACTATTCATCGCATTTCGAGAACGTAAATCAACTCCTTACCAAACAAATCCAGGTTTGTTTTTTTTTTTAATCCGTTGGAAAAAAAATGCCTTTTAAACATTATGGAAAATCGAGAAAACTCTTTACAACAATGTTTTCACATTATCTCACTGTAATGTTCTACCCGTTAGTAAAAAACGACTTTAATGTAATTTGTCGTTTCTCAATGCTTTCAATTTAAAATGGTCGAAAATTTTAACGCCTTGTAAAGAGTGAGAGAAAAATTCCGACATTTATATAATGTTTCGAGAGGCGTTATAAATCTGCCACATTTATGGCTTCTTAAAAAAAAACTTCTTTCTTAACCCATTACCATACAATCCCTACTTTTGACGCCCCTGAGAAAGAAGCCGTTAGAAAACATTGTGGGAAAAGGAGAAAATGCTGGTAACCAGCATTTTCTCCTTTTCCCACAATGTTTTCTACCCTTCACAAAACAAATTTCAAATTTTCAGTCACTTTTATTTTATCGTCTGCAAATGCTTTCAATTTGGACAAGTCTAAAATTTTGTTGTCTGGTAATGAGTTAAAGGAAGACATTCAGATTTCTTGTCATTTCTTTTCACTTGTTGTTTGTTTGCTTTTGTTTCTTCGTGTTTCCACCGTAAAATAACTAAATAGAGTTGGAAATGGCATTAAACATCAAACAATAAATTGTACGAAAATGCCATATCAATATACATGTGCCAGTAGATATCGAGGAAGGACGTGGCTCTATATACATGATAATATTGAGTTGATCGTATACTTAACCCTTCTCTTGCTAGATAACTAAAATATAATTTTCAAATCAATTGTAAAAACTCAAATATTGCAATCACAGAGATATGTTCTGGGGATTAATATCTCCTAATCGGATAGCGTAAATCCAAGATCGGACTGCACGTTCTGTGCAGTCTGATCTTGATCTACAATGTCCTCAAAAGGTGAGGGAGTCGCGCTTAGCATCCTGAGGGTTAAATTTGTCTGCAGCAGCCTTTAAACCATTACCACACAATCCCTACTTTTGACGACCCTGAGAAAGATGCCTTTAGAAAACATTGTGGGAAAGGGAGAAAATGCTGGTAACTCTTCCTAAATCAAATTTCAATGTTTGATTCACATTTATTTTGTTGTCTGCAAATGCTTTCAGTTTGGACTAGTCCAGTATTTTGTTGTTTGGTAAAGAGTTAAACCATAGTCTACGGAGCGCGACCCGACGACCTTTTGCAGACAGTGTTAATCAAGTTCAGACCGCACAGAACGTGCAATCTGATCTTGAATTTACACTGTCCAATTAACTGATATCTTCTAAAAAATATCATAATAATAATTTTGAAATAGCAACATTTGGGGTTTTTTTTAACGCATTACCAAACGACAAAATATTAGGCTTGTCCATATTGAAAGCATTTGCAGACGACTAAATAAAAGTGACTGAAAATTTGTAATTTGTACTGTGAAGGGTGGAAAACATTGTGGGAAAAGGAGAAAATGCTGGTTGCCAGCATTTTCTCCTTTTCCCACAATGTTTTCTCAATACTTCTTTCTCAGGGTCGTCAAAAGTAGGGATTGTGTGGTAATGTCTTAACTGACCTTTTTCAGTTTCATTTATTTCCGTAGGCTAAGGAATAAAGGAACACGCATAAACATCCCCATCCCAAGAAAAACGTCTGTTTCACGAAGACTTACTAAGTAAAAAGCTTGAATTTTTAGATTTTAAGATGTGGCTGCTTTCTGCAGACGTCTGCTCGTACAAGTAAGATCTGATCCCACAGGTTTAGCTGTAGTTCTATTTTTAGCAAGTGATGACGTCATCGCCTTTTTATGCCAACCGACAAACTTTTCCCCTAAGATGACACCCAAGTTTCAAGAAAATAAGGTCCCCATAGGTCAATGAGCAGACGCGTGTCATTTGATTTGTACAAATGAAATGCGCCTATAGATCTAGCTGAATGTGCTGGCTTTTGAACTACCTTTTTTTTCTAATAACATATGAATACATAGGAATTTGTGATTGGTCAAAAATGTACACGTGTTTATTTCAAGTGTCCCTGAGGTAAAAAGTGTAGACATGTTTATTCTAAGGGTCCCTACCAATTTGCTTGCCTTAACGCTGACTATCCTGTTTAAAGATAATTCTTGTTTCTTTGAATAAGGTATGAGTGGTATACTAGCGGAGTGGTAAACGATATAACGACTGGGGATTTGAAATGGGAGGGAGACGGGACAGATATACAATTTGATCGGCAATGGTGGCTAAATGATGAAGATCGACAGAAAAACCATCGGCGCATAGTATACAAGTCTGAAGGTATAGTTGGTTGATAATGAAATGTGACCCGTCACGCGAAAACAGATAATCTGAGAATCTGGGAATTCCGTACATCGATCTTATGAAAACAGATCAACGATCTAGCGCAGGTCAATTTAAGTATATTGTTCAAAAATGATTGTATAAGAAGGTAGAATGATCACTTTTCATACAGAAAATATCATAACAACGAAAAATGTCGACCCTGGTCAGACAGCGCAATTGGCCAGGGTCAACATTTTTTGCAATTCCCAGATGGTCCCTTTTAGCGTGATGGGTCACATATCTATCTTTTTTGTTCTTATAAAGTCTCGCAAAACTTGCTTAACAGCTTTAAAAAAAAAAACATGGCTACAAGGTTTTCTACCCTTTCCAAATCAAATTTCAATTTTCGATTCACACTTAGTTTATCATCTGCGAATTCTTTCAATTTGGACTAGTCTTAAATTTTGTTGTTTGGTAAAGGGTTAAGATACATCATTACAGCGAGAGAGATGTACACTGTTAAAACTTGAAAGAGTAGAGTTTTGAGTGGCTTAGCTCTGAAAAACAGTAGGGAATTGTCCTCATTTACAACCAGCAACAAAAGCAGTGATTGCTATGAAGGCATCCAAAAGATGAAATATAATTGTGACCAATCACTCAAAAAGGGATCATCTGGGAATTGCGAAAAGTGTCAACTCTGGTCAGACTGTGCAAATTGCACAGTCTGACCAGTGCTGACACTTTTCGCTTTAATGACATTTTCTGTATGAAATGTGGTCATTGTACCTTGTTATACATTCATGTTTGAATTATCAACTTATACTGACCTGCACTAGGGTTAATCATTCTGTTTTCATCTAATTGATGTACAGAATTCCCAGATGGTCCCTTTTTGCGTAACGGGTCACATTTATCCGTCATAGTCTATGTAATCTTGCAGCCATCAGTGGAAACATTTGGCATGAAGATAAAAATAAAATGATCATAGTTTCATATAATAAGGATGAAATGGGTTGATTAAAAACTTACTTAAAACTGACTTAAAAACTCCCTAACAGTGAGTGCGGATGCACCTGAAATCTACATAACATGTTTCTTGTAGATGGAAGGTTCGGATGGAGTCGAACGCCATCAACAAGTATTCTACCCTATATATGTGAAATAGAACAAGCAGAAGCTTACAGAATAGACCAAGACGAGAGAGACTTCAGTGAGTAGATAAATATCTGGCATTTTGTCATTAGTTTTCGTGCAATACTTGACATCTTTTCAATCATAGATTTTACCATCTATTAGACAATGTCAACGACCCTGAGAATAAACAGGATTTTCAAAACATTGTGGGAAAAGGAAAAATGCTGGTAACCAGCATTTTCTCCTTTTCCCACATTTTTTTTTTTTTAACGCGTCCAAGTAAATGATGCAGTCAGTGGCTCAGGTTAAATGAAGATGGGAATAAAGCTTATGAAAATATTAAATGTCCAAGCACAACAAGAAAATGATCATTTTCTATTACATTAATCTGGTATAAATTTAGGCCCAGGGGCATCGAATAACGGAATCAACGCTTGTAAGTGAAATCAAAAATGTGTGAGCAAACATGGAAGTAGGACCCGCTGAATAAACATATGCAGATTTTTTTTTACCAATCACAAATTACCATCTTTTTATTCATTATCAGTTCCATGAAGTACATCAATTGCAAGCTCTTTAAGCCATGCTGAAAAAGTATAAGGTTACAGTCACGTGGTCCCCACGTTGAATCCAGCCACACGTTTTCCTGATAACATCATATTAATTAGATATGTATATGAACACGTGCGACATTTAACCTTAAAAAAGCGCCGAGTCAACTCAAAAGGGATTCAGTCTTTAGATTTAGATAAACCAGCCACTCTCTCCAGGTAAAGAAGGTTTACAGGCATCTTAATTATGATTTAAAAAAAAACAATCCACTGAATCATTTCCCCTTTGTCCCACAATGTTTTCCCTTCCCAAAACAAATTTCAATTTTTTAGTCACATTAATTTTGTCGTCTGCAAATGCTTCAAATTTGGACTGGTCTAATATTATAACGTTTGGTAAAGAATAAAAAAAAAAAAATGGAGGGATTATTTAAAAAAAATAGTTAAGTTTAATTTAGTATTGTACTGAATACAGAAAACGATGTTCGTCAGGTGACACATTTTTTTTTCATTTGCCACAAAAAGATGATTAACCTTTTACCTCGCAACCCGAGTTTTAACGATCCTGGAGCATTGTAGGAATACTAGAAATACTGTTAAAACGTATCTTCTCCTTTTCCCATAATATTTTCAATCCCTTTACAATTTTACAAGACAATTTCGGGGTCAATTAAGCTATGTTTTATTCTTTATTGAAGATGCTTTCAAAATAAGCGAGCCTAAAATTTTCGACTTGCACTAATAAAGAGGATCAATCTTTATTCAACTAGATCTACGTGCAGATAAGTTACGAGCTTGCTTCGCCATTATGTGTCAGTGAAACAAAACCAGATTCTCACCATATTTCTGGTTGAGGCCGAGAACTTTCTGAACTATCCTCATAAATAAACTTTCAAGCCGATAGTTAAATCCAGAATAATTGCAGACGTTTTTTTAGAAAGATATCTCTTTACTGGACAGTGTGGATTTAAGATCAGACTGCACGTTAATCTACACTGTCCTCAACAGGTAAGTGAATGGCACTTAACACCTTATACGTAAGGCTGCTAAGTGTGATTTACAGAACTTTTGCGGACAATGTAGATCAAAGATCAGACTGCACAGAACGTGCAGTCTGATCTTTGATCTACATTGTTCGAAAAGGATATTTTTTTTAAGTAGCTTTAAAATAGCAAACTTTGGGTTTTTATTATCGGCTTATAGAACTTTCATTTCATTTATTTAGCAGGATAAGAATTGTGTGAAAACGGGATGTTTTACCGAGCTCCAGATAGAGGGAGTGATTTTGAGTTTAAAATTAAAAATACTAATCATTCAGCACCAAACCCAATGTTGTGGGTACTCATTAGAATCGTCTCGCCGAGACGATTCTAATGAGTACCCACAACATAGGGTTTGGAAGGGAATTAAAGGAATTAGAATACCATCACTCCCCCTTACCTGGAGCTCTAGTTTTATACAAAGCATTCATCATGACGCAACATAAGCGGTAAGAGATGGCGTATTTATGACACGGTCATGTCAACTGCTGTTTTATGCTTGAGGTAGTATATTATTGATTAAAAAAAGGGGGATACCTTCGTTCTCGGTGACCAGAATCAGTACTTGTAAATTTAATTGCAATGGCACCAAATGAGAACCCCAATCTTTGCTTCTGCTGTTTATTCGTCATCCTTCATGAGTACAAGCAATTGGGATTTTTGCTTTTGTTATTCACAAAAAGTTGCTTTAAAAGGTATATCTGTGCGACACTGAACTACCATTTTCTATGCGTGTATAATTAGCGCATGAGAAAAAAATATTCCATTCAAATCCATAAATCTCACACGCTGATACGGTCACGAGACGAGAATTACAGCTAAAGCCCCATTTTTAGGAGGTGATGACTCAGCATCACCTTCTTATGCCATCCAACAGGGGTTTTCCACACGAGCACGAATTACACCCCAGTTTCGAAAAAACTAGGTCCTCAAAGATCAATGGACAGACGCCTCTCTGTCATTTGATATGTACAAATAATATGCGGATTAAAAATCAGTGCATGCCATTCACACAAACAATGAATTTCATAGTTAAATCTTGTAGAACTCGCTTTAAATTAAAGAATTTGTCTCGTTCCGCAGCTTTGACCTGACCTAGTTTGTAAAGTACGTCTCAGATGAAACATTGTAAAATACCCAAAACCACTGAAAAATATCCCAAAACACTCGAAAATTACCGAAAACTATGCCATTACACCTAAAAAAAAATCTAACATTTAAAACTGCATGCGAAATACTTAGATACACGATTTTATGGGAATCAGCCATGAACTTTTGCTATCAATTTTAGTATTTTAGGTCTTTCATACCCGTAAGTTCGAAGTAGTTAATGTACTTTGATTAATTGAGAATGCCATCTAGCGGGAGATAATAGTACGTTGAACTGGCCACCGTTGTACCGTAGTAGTATCAGGGGCGGTAACCAGTCTAGGCATACGTGTCTGGGATAGAAACCGAAAGTAGATAACGATTATGATCAATTAAGTCGACTAGACGATTTGCCAATTAGATTTGATATAAGCGATATTTCCATTTTATCGTAAGCGGTGAACCAGAAATATCACGTGACACCGGACAAACAAAGCATTATTTAATAATAAATGCCGTATGTCCCGTTTGCAATTCCTTTAAATTTGGACAGATTCATAACTAAAAAGAAAATGGCATGGCAAGAAATCTAGAGGAAATCAATTCTAACACAATTCAAACATATTTCGTGATATTGCTTTTGAAAAAAATAATCATAAACAGACAAAATATGCATTTAATGAGATCGTATTGAAATAAAGAGCATGTAGAGACTAAGAACGAACTTACCCTCTGAAACCTGTTTAAAATTCATAATCCTGTCCATTAATGATCACTAAAGGGGTAAAGTGATATGAAACAAAAGATAAGAAGAGTCAATTTAAAGCATTTGCAGATGACAAAATAAAAGTAATTGAAGATTTGAAATTTGTGAAGTGAAGGGTAGAAAACATTGTGGAAAAAGGAGAAAATGCTGGTTATCAGCATTTTCTCCTTTTCCCACAATGTTTTCTAAATGCTTCTTTCTCAGGGGTGTCAAAAGTAGGGATTGTGTGGTAATGGGTTAATGTGACACGTCTGTGTTAATCTGTAAGAAACAAGAACATTACAGCTGTTCTAAAGGTCACCCATCCTGCAGTGCGATACCGAGATCAAAGGAACACCGAGTTAACCCTTCACTCATTTTTTTAGTAAGATTTCATTAGATTTTTTAACCCTTTACCAAACAATCCGTGATTTTTACGACCCTGAGATAGAAGCATTTTGAAAACATTGTTGGAAATGAAGAAAATGCTGGTAACCAGCATTTTCTCCTTTTCCCACAATGTTTTCTATCCTGCTGGAAACAAATTTCAATTTTGATTTTTTTTTTTTTTTTTTTTTTTTCTGTCTTTCAATTTGTACCAGTCTAAAAATTTTGTTGTTCGGTAAAGGATTAAATACTCAAAATGAAGCTTGAATAAATATTTTGTGAAGAAGTTATGGATGGTCTGAAAATTGATCTGAAGCCATGTTTTTGTTTCATATCTATAACATGAATTTATTGTTCAATAGGTACATACCTGAAAGTGCAACAAGGATGTTTGATAATATTTAGTGCTTTAATATCAGTAAATGGACTGTCCCTGGACAGCTATGTAACCTTTTTGCCATAGTATTACGAGCGACCCGGAAAAAAAGGGGGCAGACGTGCTGATTTGTCTCACTGTCTGTTACTTGTCTCACTTCCTCAACCTTAACATAATCGATATGTAGTTTAGAAACATCTGTGAAAAATAAATTTTTAAAGTGTGAGAGAAAATATTTAAAGAAAAAAGGAAGGGCTTGCAACAAGCATTTTCTCCTGTTTCAACAATAGTTTTTTTTTTTTTAACTTTTTCAAAGATAATTTCAACCATTTGACCGACGTTTATTCTATCGTCTCCATATGCTAAGTATCTGGAAGAGTCCAAAGTGTTGTCGCCGGGTGAAAACATTCACGGTAACCATATCCCAACCCAAGCTTTTTATAACCCTTAGAAATATAGGTTTTAAAAATGTTGTTGAAAAGGGATGAAGTTCTAGTAACCAACCTTTTCTCCATTTCCTTTGCTATCCTTCCTACAGAAAATTTCACTTTTAATACACATTCAAATTGTTATCTGTATAGGCTTACAATTTGGGCAAGTCTCAAATTTCTGTTTCATAAAGAGTCAATGAAAATTTCAGTATTGTAAAATGGGAGGGGGGGGGGGGTAACCTCAATATAACTGCATTAGACTTTTCCTATTTTTATGTGTGAATATACAACCAATGTTTGCCGAATTCCGTACCTAAGTTTGTAACGTACAGGCTTGAAGTCTAGGAATCTGTGCTTTGATTAATTTAAACTAGTAATTTGATAAAGTCCCCCCCCCCCCCAAAAAAAAAATAAAAAATAAAAAAAACGTTCCAGTATCTGTTAAAAGACAGAGACAATCTACAATCAAGAAACTGGGACATTATACATTTTTGAATTTACAGCGAAAGTCCTGACTTTGACATAATTAACATTTTTAAAAATCTTTATAGTTACATTTTTCTCATATTACTGTTTGAACTTCCATATAAGTTGACTATCGTAATAACAGAGTTTAATTCAAATTTCAAACCTTCTATTCCCTCTAGGAAAAAAATGATGTTAGAGATTCATTTTCAGGAAGCGAATACGTGCTATACTTGTTTTCAATGCAAAGCTAGTAAAGGGTTAGCTGGGTGTTCGTTTGATCTCGGTATTTTACCGTCAAAGTGGGTGATCTATATGAAAAGATGTGATGTTCTTTTTAGGCACCGACTAACACATAAGTGTCACAATTAAGTGGTTATCCCATTTAGTCTTAGGTTGATCATTTGAAAAGGTTTGGAATAGTTAAAATCTGTTACGGAGGGTCAATCTCGAGGAAAAATCTCTCCATATTGGATAATGAAGATCTAGGATCAGACTGCACGTTCTTCATAATCTGATCTGAATCTATATTGTCTGCAAAAGGTCATCGAATCACGCTTGGCAGCCTAAGGGTTAATGCAGTCTGCATACAAAAAGTTCTATCAACAGACCCGGCAGGAGACAACGCTTATGATACCGCTTTACTGTCTGAGGTCAACCGAAAAATTGATAAAACAAGTTCTTTTTTGTATGTGTCTTCGAGAATGTAGGTAAAAATGTCAGAGGTAAAAATGTCATAGGAAAAAATGTCATAGGTAAAAATGTCATAGGTAAAAATGTCAGAGTCAAAGTGGTAAATATGCCATAGGTAATAATGTCATAGGTAAAAATGTCAGATGTATTTATCATAGTATAAATATATGAAGTTAACTCAGTTGGTCAAGGCTTAGCAAGTTCGAAATTTTGTCGGGGTTCACTTATTTTTGGCCTCTGAATCATCTAGGATAGCAATCAGTCGAAATCAATATTGGTATATGGACTAACAGGGCCTGTATTCACCAAACATTCTTGAGAATATTCTTAGTCTTAGCCTCTAAAGTCTTCTAAATTTGTAAGTGACATAACTCCTGATTAGCTATACCAAATGGTTTAGCCAGTCATAAGTTGTGTTACTGACAAATGTAGAAAATTCTAGAAAATAAGACATAGAATATTCTTAAGAATGGTTGGTGAATACGGGCCCAGAAGAACTAAGATCACATACTATTGTCCAAGATACTTTTTCACAAATGTATTACCAAGGTTTGCAATGTTTTCAAAAGGACAGTATGTTAGGGAGAACTTCCTTAAACAACCCATTCATCACAATTCATAAAATATATTGCAGCAATATCTTATTGGTTTTTATTCAAGTTTAATTCCAAAACATATCATGAAACATCAATAGAAAATTAGGACATAAATATTATAAAAGTTATATCTAGCATCTATCATTTATTTAACTCTTTACCAAACTGCACAATATTAGACTAGTCCAAATTAATGTATACCTAGTACCTCTGACATTTTTACCTATGACATTATTACCTATGGCATATTTACCACTTTGATTCTGGCATTTTTACCTATGACATTTTTACCTGTGACATTTTTACCTATGGCGTTTTTACCTCTGACATTTTTACCGCACAACGTCTTCGAAAAAGATAATTGATAAAACTACCGGCACGGCCGTTTTAGGTTTTTAGCTCAACTGGCCGAAGGCCAGCGAGCTATTGTCATGGCGTTTTGTCCGTCGTGCGTCCGTCCGTCCGTCCGTCCGTTCGTTCGTTCGTCCGTTCGTCCGTGCGTGCGTCCGTAAACATTTTCTTTAAAAAAACTTCTCCTCAGAAACTACTGACTGGATTTTTACCAAGGCAGTGGCTAGAGATACGGTACCGTACCTCTAGCCTATATTAAAGAAATGGCTAGAGATACGGTACCGTACCTCTAGCCCCGGAGTCTAAAGATACGGTAACGTATCTCTAGTCATTCTTATGATATAGGCTAGAGGTACGGTATTTTGTAGATACATGTAAGAAATTATAAATTTACTTCAGTTTTGATTATTATCGTTATTAGTATGTATTTGTAGTAATTGATCGGCATCAAAGGACAGAAACTTATCAAGTTGCAGTGTGCGAATGTGCACTAATGAGCGAAAATAATAATTGCGTTGATTATTTGGTGAACTTGATTACTTAACCCAGGAATTCTATATAACATATGTAATATCCTTGCTTAACCTTTTCTCAAAAGACAAATTTTACACTCAAAGAATTTGTAAACAATTTAAATTTTGATGAAAAATGGTGGAAAATGGTCATCCAAAAGGGTAGAAAATACTGTTGGAAAATGAGAAATTAGCATTTTCTATTTTTCCTACTGTGTTTTCAAAAGACTTGTACTGCATGTAGGAAAGCAATCAGTGCCTTAGAAAGAGTATTGTGCCGAGTACTGGTTATAAAAACTCGAGGAAAGCATGAATAGGTGCACTGGCAGATGCAAAAGTACTGAAATACTGTTGAAAACGGCGTTAAACACCATTCATTCAATCAAATTCCTAAAGTTATTTACAACCATGTGCAGGCCTAGCCCCATAGCTCAGTCGGTATAGCGTACCGGAACTGAGAACAGGAGATCGCCGTTCGATCCACGGCTCGGCTAATAAACTTTCCGAGGATTGATGACAGTCATTGCGACAGGATTCATTTCTCTCTCACTGCTGTCCAATGTTTCGACGATAGTTATGTGGGAAAGCAGCCAGTGGCTTGGAAAGAATATTGTGCGGAGAACTGGTTAAAAGAACTCATTGTTCACATTATTTTTTGGCCTTTATGTTTGCAATAAATATTTTCATACATAAGCAATAGCCTACACCAAATTTCAGTTCGAATTGTGCTTACCAGACCCAAAACTAAACACGCAACTCTACCCACCGCTCCCAACCCAATAGTAGATAAATAAATGAATAGATAAAATACCTTAATAAGTATAAATAGATGGATGGTATACAGACAGACAGATCGATAACCTTTGTTCTCTCACTCCTGTCCCTCTGGCTTTGAAATTATTGCCACCATGAATACATAACATAACATAACATAATCTTTATTTGGCATTAAATACACACATATTTATAGCCAATACAAATACAATAACCACGAGATGCGAAAGAATGTATCTAGATAAAAAAAAAAAAGTGCGTGTCGGTAACACATGAAGTAATTTCATGTTTTCCGAAGGAAACATGGGAAGACAGATACTGATTAAGTTTAAAAAAGAATGGCATGTTCACAGTTGGACTTCTAAACCTATCGGTTGCTAAGCGCGCCTCAATACAATATTGCAAACGATGTGGATTAGGATCGGATCGCACAGTGTGCAATCCGATCCCTAATCCACAAGGTCTGGGAAAAGTAGATCACGAATAATTACGAATATTACAAAGTTGTCAGAATTGCCGTCTGATTCTAGTTTTACAGTGAAATACATACATAAATATACACTTACAAATGTTTTGACAAAAAGTAAATAGTAAATAATTACGAATAATAACAGAGATGTTGGCTGTTACGTGTTAAATTTTTGAGAAAGGCGTAGATCGAGATCACACTTGCAAGAATTGCAGTCTGTTCCCAGATCTACACAGTAGATGCAAACGATGTGGATCAGGATCGGATCGCACAGTGTGCAATCCGATCCCTAATCCACAAGGTCTGGGAAAAGTAGATCACGAATAATTACGAATATTACAAAGTTGTCAGAATTGCCGTCTGATTCTAGTTTTAAAGTGAAATACATACATAAATATACAATAGTAAATAGTATATAGTAAATAATTACGAATAATAACAGAGATGTTGGCTGTTACGTGTTAAATTTTTGTGAAAGGCGTAGATCGAGATCAGACTTGCAAGAATTGCAGTCTGTTCCCAGATCTACACAGTCGAATTACCAATATTAACGGAGACAGAGGCTGTCAATTGTAGCTGGGTTAAATTTCTGAGGACGGTATATATCAAGATCAGACTTGCAAGAATTGCACCCCGATCCCAGATATACATAGTCTGATTACAAATAATATTTGAGATGTAAGTCTTAAGTGTAGATCAAGATCAGACTTGCAAAAATTCCAGCCCGATCCCAGATCTACAGTCAGATTACAAGTAATGGTAGAGATGTAGGCTGTTAAGTGTAGGTCGGTTAAATTTCTGAAGACGGTGTAGATCAAGATCAGAATTGCAAAAATTGCAGCCCGATCCCAGATCCACACAGTCAGATTACAAATAATAATGAAGATGTAAGCTGTTAGGTATGAGCCGGTTAGATTTCTGAGTTCAAGTTCAAGATCTTACTTGCAAAAATTGCAGCCCGATCACAGAATTACACAGTCTGATTACGAATAATAATACATCTTGTGTAATCTTAATGCATATATGGTGAGATCGAATTTTTGGAAACAAAACAATTGTGAAAGATAAAACTTTATAAATTGTATTGTTTTTTCAACAACTCAGTTATTAAACACGTGCGTTGAAAGCAGTGTATATGAATTTAGACAAATTAAATAATTGCTTTGTATTCTGACTTGATAAAAGAGTCTGGAATTTATGGAGCGTTGGCCAACGGTAGTAATAAGGTTTCAAAAACTGTGTTCTGAAGTTATGGTACTTTGGACAGACTAGTAAAAAATGAAATTCGTCCTCTATAACATGCATATTACATTGGGTGCATATTCTTTCATTAATACCTATACCTTCGTGCCTACCTGATTCTATTCTCAGTTTATGTGAAGAAAGTCTAAATTTACTTAATGCTATTCTATATTTATTTATTTTGATTATTTCAAGGTATTTTTCTTGTTCAAAGGAATTTTTGAATGAACAATATGCTGCCAATCTTCTTGAATTGTTAATATTTGAATGCCATACTTGTTTATAAACATCTAATATTCTAGTTTTGATAACACTTAAATTAATTTGCATTTCGTTCTGGTAAAGCCATAGATCATTTAAACCTAACTCATAAAGACATGATTTGATTTGATATGCCCAATTATTTCCATTGTATGTATTATTCATCTCCGCGTCGTGCATTAACCCATTGTAAATACATTTCATTAAAGAGTCATTTTCGCTGTCGATTATTTTTATCCAAAATTTAAACATTTTAATTTTACGATGTATGAGCATAGGATATCGAGCTGTTTCACCATATAAACCATCTAAATTTGTAGATTTTTTTACACCAAGAATTTTCCGAAGAAATTTACAATGAATTAGTTCGAAGGATTTATATTCGCTTGTTCCGAATATCTCGGCACCATAGTTTAATACAGACCCTACCAGGCTATCAAATAAACAACATTGCTCTCCTATATTTAAGTTTAACTGATTTAAAACAACAAACAAGTTGTGTAAAGCGAATGAAGCGTGTTGCGCAAGCTTTTTATGTGATCTGAACAGATTACCATTTTTGAAAAGATTAATTCCTAAGTATTTAAAAGAAGTTACCACTTCCAAAACGTTTTCATTTAAAACAAAATTGTAATTTGTGTATCGTCCTAATTCGAAAATCATTACTTTTGTTTTGTTTGTATTAATTTTCAACCCCCAATTTTGGCAAAAGTTTTGTAAATCATTCAAGAGCGATTGTAAAGCAGTGGGTGTATGAGCAAATAGAACTGTGTCGTCTGCAAAAAGCAGTATGAATAAATTTTCACCGTTTAACTTAAATAATCCGTCTATGTTTTGATCAAAACTATCAATTATATCATTTATGAAGTATAAAAATAAAATCGTGGAGCTAGGATCTCCTTGTTTTACACCGATGTTGGAATTGAAGAATGATGACATGTCTGAATTAAATCTTACTGCTGCTTTAACAGTGTTATACATGTTTTTGATAGCCAATACAAATTTCGAGCTAACATTTTCGCGCGATAATTTTTGGAATATGAAAAATCGATTCAACCTGTCAAAACATTTCTCGAAATCAACAAATGCGCAATACAATTTTTTACGACTATATAAGGATTTCAGAATAATTGAGTGTAAAAGAAAAATGCAATCTATTGTTGATTTATTTTTCTGAAAACCAAATTGATTATCGAGTATTTTACCATACAAATTTGACCATTTCGTAAGACGATTAAGTAAAATTTGGGAGTAAATTTTTGAAATGATATTATTGAGTGTAATCCCGCGGTAATTTTTTGGATCATCGGCATCTCCACCTTTAAATATTGGTATGATAACTCCGGTTCCCCAATCACTAGGGTACTTACCACTATCGTATATTTTATTAAAAAGTAATAGCATTACGCGCGAAATTTTGGCAAAAGCATGTTTGTATATTTCTGCTATCAGCGTATCTAGCCCGCTACTCTTACTGTTATTTTGTGAAAATACCGCGTCTTTTAATTCTGTATAACTGATTTCTTTATCAAGCTCTTCATCAAGGATGACATTATCTTGTTCTGCGTTTCCTTGAAAATTATCATTATGGTTATTTCTTTCATGTGGCTGATCTGTATCGTTACTATATAATGATTTAAAATGATCATACAACCTATCAATGTCTAAGTTCTGTGGAGTATTATCTGGCTTCTTAAATTGACTTTTAACCTTTTTCCAAAATTGTTTCGGATGTTTTTTACATAAATCTGATAAAATAGTTTTTTCTTTTAAACCATATTTAACCTTTTCCCTACGTATTATGGAACTGTATGTTTGTTTAGCAAGTAAATAATTTTGTCTTAAAATAGCATTTTGCTTATTTTTGTTAAAAGCATTTCTTGCTTTCTTAAAGTTTTTTCTTGCTTCATAACATTCTTGGTTAAACCAAGTATTTTTTTTGCAATGTTGATACGCATTATTTCTACCACGTCGCGTACATCCGAAGACAGAATATGAGCATTCTACTAAAATTTCACTTAAGGACCGTGAAATAGAATCTGTATCACAATAAGGATCTTGTAATAAACTTTCTAAGTGTGCAAATTCATTAATTTTTGAAGATAATAATGTACTAAAGTCGTTGATTTTCGCTTCATCCCATTGGATAAAGGTGTCATTGGTAACATTAGTATATGCCTTTCTGTTATTTTCTATGCGATTTTTTTTGGCAAGGTTAATTTCTATACCACAGTGGTCAGAAAACGAATTTGGAAGAAGTATACAGAAATGAGTAAAACAATCAAAATCATTATAATCAAGTAATAAATAATCCACCACGCTTGATCCATTCATAGAGTGGTATGTATATTCGCCAACGCCTGCGTCACTATATAAACGCCCATTGCCTATAAGGAGCGAAGATGTTTTACAAAATACAGTATTTAAAGCGATATCCTGTAATACTTTATCCTTTCTTTTATATTTGTTTATACGTGCGGCTGGGCTTTTTGTATAGTCATAGAATCCCTCTTGTAAAACTGCACACTTTCTGCACTTTGATAGCACTCTATCGCCCTTTTAAATGTTTGAAAATCTTCAAATTTCTTCTCGACGTGAATACTATGAGCCATTTTGACCGTATGATACAAAATTGGCTTGAAAGTGCTTTCAGAAAATTTTCCGTGATTGAGTAATAGATTAATTATCAATTTCCGTGATTGAGTAATTGATAAATTATGTCGTTTTCCATAATCAATTAAAGAACAACAAAAGTTAAAATAATGTAAGATCCGCATACATCCTAAGCAATTAAATTCACCCAACTAATCAACGCAATTATTATTTTCGCGCATCGATGCAAACACGCACACAACAACGAGTTTCTGTCCCTTGATGTCGAGATTGATACTAAGCCATACTAATAACTATAATAATCAAAACTGAAGTAAATTTATAATTTCTTACATGTATCTACAAAATACCGTACCTCTAGCTTATATCATAAGAATGACTAGAGATACGGTACCGTATCTTTAGACTCCGGGGCTAGAGGTACGGTACCGTATCTCTAGCCATTTCTTTGATATAGGCTAGAGGTACGGTACCGTATCTCTAGCCACTGCCTTTTAGCAAATAGACGATTTGCCAATTAAATTTGATATGATTTGATTTGATTATTTTCGTTTATTTATCGTCGCTACCGGTTGCCCATCTGAGCGACGCCCCCAGAAGACGGTTAGTTGTTACGGGGGATAGTGCAAGGATACAGAACGAAACTACTGAGAATTCCGCCTGGTTCTTTAACGTGCTCGGTGTGTAGCACCGTCACACGGGACCTCGGTTTAACGTCTCATTCGAAAGACTATTAGTAATTTTTAGTTGTCCAGCCGGGGATTCGAACCCACAACCTGTAGGACATTGTGCTCACAAGTCCTACGCTCTACCTACTGAGCTATATCGGCTGGTTTAAATTTGATATAAGCGATATTTCCGTTTTATCGTAAGCGGCGCACCGCAAGTATCACGTGACACCGGACAGTCAAAGCATTATTTCAATAACAAACGTACGTCCCGCTCACAAATCCTTTAAATTTGGACAAATTCATCACTGAAAAAAGTGACATAGTAAGCAATCTATATGAAATCATTCTAACACAATTTATTCATATTTCATGACACTGCTTTTGAAAAAAATAATTAGGAATAGACAAAGTACGCATTTTATGAGATCGTATTGAGATAAAGAGCATGTAGAAAGTAAGAATGAACTTGCCCTCTGTAACCTGTATAAAATTAACAATCTCGTCCACTAATGATCACCGAACGGATAAATAAATATGAAACAAAAGATAAGAAGGGTCAATTTGAAATGTGACACGTACGTGTGTGTTAATCTGTAAGAAGTAAGTACATTACAGCTGTTCTAAAGGTCTTCCGCCCTGTCCAGCACAGTGCGATACCGAGATCAAAGGAACACCGAGTTAACCCTTCACTCATTTTTTTTTTTTTTATAAAACTTCATTAGACGCGTATTTTTAAATACATATACTCAATGAAGCTTGAATAATTATTTTGTGAAGAAGGTATGGAAGGTTTGAAATTTGAAGCCATGTTTCTTTCGTTCATGATCTATAATATAAAGTTATTCGTCAATAGGAATATATGCCTGAAAGTGCAACAAAGACGTTTGATAATAGTGCTATAATATCAGTAAATGGACTGCCCCTGTCTTCCTGAAGACACTGGACAGCTATTTAACCTTTTACCAAAGTATTTCGAGTTATGAGGATCCGGTAAAAAAGGGGCAGACATGCTGATTTTGCTCATTTTATGTTATTTGTCTCACTTTCTCAACCTTAACACATACCTCCCCCCTTCCCCCCCCCAAAAAAAAAAAAAAAAAAAAAAAACGAAAAAAGAAAAAAAGTTATCAATATACAGTTCAGAGACATCTGTGAAAATGAATTTTCAAAGTGTGAGAGAAAATATTGTGGGAAAAAAGGAAGGGATTGCAACAAGCACTTTCTCCTGTCCCAACAATATTCTTTTACTTTTTCAAGGACAATTACAACCATTTGGCCTTTTTTTATTCCATCGTCTACATATGCTTAAATATCTGGACGAGTCCAAGGTGTTGACGTCGGGTGAAAACATTCACGGTAACTATTTAACCTTTTACCAGACGACAAAATTTTAGACTGGACAAAATTGAAAGTACTTGCAGATGACAAAATACGTTACTCAAAAATTGACATTCGATTCCAGCAGGATATGAAACGTTGTGGGAAAAGGAGAAAAATTCTTGTTACCAACATTTTCTCCTTATCCCACAATGTTTTCAAAAGGCTTCTGCCTCACGGTCATAAAATCCAGGAAGTGTTTGGTAAAAGGTTAAAACCCTATACCACATAACCCAAGCTTTTTACGACCCTGAGAAATATTGCTTTTGAAAATGTTGTTAAATAGGGATAAAGTTCTGGTAATCAACATTTTCTCCTTTTTCTTTGCTATCCAAAATAGCGAAAAAAGGGTAGAAATAACATTTATATAACGGCAATAGACCTTCCCTATTTTTATGTCTGATTGGTCAACTAATGTTTGCCCAATTCCGTAGCTTGAACGTACAGGCTCGAAATCCAGGGGTTGGTGGTTTGAATTATTTAAACTATTTAGTGATAGTAATTCTTTTTTTTTTTTTAATCGTTCCAGTATCTGCAAATAGACAGACACAGACTATTTACGAAAAATTTGGACATTATACAGTTTGAATTTACGGGATTCATTTTTAGAGGGCAAATACGTGCTATACTTGTTTTCATTGAAAAGCTAGTAAAGGGTTATCTGTGTGTTCTTTTGATCTCGGTACTTCACCGTCAAAGTGGGTGCATCTATTTGAAAAGCTGTTATGCTCTTCTTAGGCACCGACTAACATACACGTGTCATAATTGTTTATTACGTTCAGTCTGACGTTGATCACATGTAAAGGTTTGGAATTGTTTAAATCTGTTACATGGGGTTAAGTCTGTTCTAATCATTGGCCCCTTCAATTTTTTGTTTTCAAATGCATTATCATGTAACCTGATTTAACTGGTCTCAGTTTAACTGTATATTTGCACTCATTTCTTTCGGAATGGGAGGGGGGACTTGATTTTCAAGTTATTAAACCTTATCCTACTAAATAATAATATGACACAAATTTTAATGTCGATATTAAAATCCCAAATATTATTTCAAAGGAATATCTCCAGGTAAAATATCTCCGTTTCGGACAGTGTAGATCTAGGATCAGACTCCATGTTTTCGTAGTCTGATCTTGATCTAAATTATCTGCAAAAAGTCGTTGAGTCGCGCTTCGCAGCATAAGGGTTAATGCAGTCTGCGTACAAAAAGTTCTATCAACACGCCCGACAGGAGACAGCGCTTCTTATGATCTCTGAAGTTTACCGAAAGATTGACAAACGAGTTTTTTTTTTGTGTGTGTGTGTCTTTGAAAAAGATAATTGATAAAACTACTGGCATGGCCGATTTAGGGTTTTTGTTGTCTTATTTATCACGTTTAGGGTGAATTCCATTTAAAAGATATGACCTTTTCACTATTCGGTATATTCAAGATTGGGAAAGATTGTCCGGTGGAGAGTACTCGCAAGGGAAGTAACTCGTAGTGACACGTCAGTAATGGAATTTGGCAGATGGTCTATTGCTGATTACTGCTTTATTCCGACCCTAAAACAGAAGCTACAAGGATATTTCAACCCGTCCGTATACAGTAAATATAACATGAAATATGAAACGCTGGGTAAAATATAGCAATTTCGACCGTACAATGACAGTTGCACTGAGGAATACGCTAATCCAAGCTGTGTGTTTTTATGTAGTGAATAGCATCGATGATGAAGACAGCTGATATTCTTTTATTATCTCCATGTGGATCTAAGACTTAAGCCTGCTCTGTAACTTTGTTATACCTCAAAAGCTTAATGGTATGACCCATTAATATCTAAAATAACCTGCAAACCGAAACTCTCATCATGCCAGAACGATTTACCTTTCATTGTAAGATGCGAAGTGAAAATGAAACTGCAAACCAGAAGCTGGTAGAATCAATGTTGCTGAGTGAATCATGTGAGTTTGGGACAATTTTAGATATGCTGAGTGGGTTTTTTGTCAGCGTGTTACAGAACATTGAACGTTATTTAGAGAACGTTATTGTTAGAAGAAGAGTTGACTTTGAAAAAGGCAGTTGATGTGGCTGCAAGTATGGAATTGGTAGAGACTGAAACAACAGAAACAAAGGGCCCATGATAGTGTTCACACAGGGATTTAGGGGTGGTAAAGCTAGTTGTGACAGTCAAAATTGTTTTTACAAGAATGCCATGTGTCATAGCTGTAAAGGTCAGGTTATGTAAGCAAGATATCTCCAAAAAGGCCATTAAAAGACCAGCAGAAAATCACAGCCTATGGGATAACAGGAAAAGAGTAATTAAAGAATGTCCAAAATTCACCTTCTGAATCAACATCAAACTTTGGTATCTGAAAATTAAAATGAGGGAGAGTGGCCAAATTTCACTAGTATATCAAAGTCAAAATTTTGGTTTTGAAAAAAACTAGGTTTTTCTTACCATGAGAAAGTTGAAACATTGTGGCAATGTGAGAAAAAGCTGGTAGTAAGCATTTTTCCCTTCAACAAAATATTTTCATTACTTTTTAACATTATTTACATCCTTTTACCACACAATTCCTACTCTTGACAACCCTGTGAAAAAAGCCCTAGAAAACATTGTGAGAAAAGGAGAATGAACAAATTTGAAATTTTCTGTCACTTTTACTTTGTCGTCTGCAAATGCTATCAATTAGAATTTATAAGCCTAAAATATTATCGTTTGGTAATGATTTAAGGCATTACCTTTATTTGTCTGCTGCAATTGCTTTCAATTTGACAGTAATAAATTATCTTACCTGGTAAACAATTTTTTTCAGCAAAAAATTCTGTCCAGGATGATTGAAATAATAGTGTTTGGAAGATTAGCCCTTTACTGCACAATGATGACTTAACAATTTGAAAGAGAAAGCTTTTGAAAACATTGTGGGAAACGGAGAAAATGCTGATTACCAGCATTTTCTCCTTCTCCTTCCCACAGTTTTCCAACCTATCAAAAAAGAATCATTTGATATGAGCCACACTGAAACTATCATCTGCAAATGCTTTCAATTCAAACAGGTCTGAAATTTTGTTGTGTGGTAAAGGGTAAAAGAAACAAGATAACAAAAAAGTGCCAAGGGAAACCATTATTCACCCGAGTAATGTGTCCTCTTCCCATAATGTTTTTCGTCCAAAATGTGAATGAATAGAGCTGGGGAAATAATAAACATGTTTAACTCTTTTCCACACAATTCTTGCGTTTGAAGACCCTGAAGAAAAAGGCTTTTGAAAACATTGTGGAAAAAGAAAGAATTGTTGGTAACCAGCATTTTGTTCTTTTTCCATATTGTTTTCAAAATCTTTACCCTTCACCAAATAATCCCTGGTTTTTATGACCCTCAGATAGAAGCTTTTTGAAAACAATGCCAGAAAAGGAGAAAATGCTGGTAACCAGCATATTCTCCTTTTCCCACAATGTTTTTTTTTTTACCCTGCTAGAAACAATTTACAATTTTTGCATGGCCTTTAATTTGTTGTCTGCAAGTGCTTTAAATTTGGACCAGTCTAAAGAGTTAATCCTTTACCAGACAGTCCCTTGTTTTCAAGACCCTGAAGAAGAGGCCTTTTGAAACATTGTTGGAAAAGGATGAAATGATGGTTACCAGCATTTTCTCCGTTTCGCAACAGGTTTTCTACTCTGTAATAAAACTACACTTCATCTGTGTCTATGTCTGGTTTGTTGCCTGCAGATGCTATCAATTTGGAATGGTCTAACATGTTTGTGTGGGAAAGGGTTAGACAGATACTGTCATTTGTGCTCAATTTCATTTGTCATCTGCAAATGCTTTTAATTTGGATTGGTCTAAAACTTTGCTGTGCTGCAAAGATTTACATAGTTTTTTTATAGGAATATTAATAAGGATATTGATCGAATTGATAGAACGTTTTATATAATTTCATGTATTGACATGGTTTTCTATTTAATTAAACTGTTAAACTGTTGCAATATTATTTCCATGTGTTACTCAGCTCATATACTGTTTCTAATGTCTGCCAAAGTCTGACCACTTTTCTCTATTTTGAAGAACTTCTCCAATTCTCAGGCGCGAGGGACGTGGCTTTTCCTTAAATTCTGAGAGTTGGCAAAGGCCTGAGTGTTCAAACCTGACAATACAGTTAGAATTTAAGGACATTTCAAAATCATGTTTAACCCTGTATTTGATACAGCAGATTATCCATTACTAACAGCGGAAGATGTGTTCATTAAAATTAGATTGGAAATTAAAAAAAAAAAACCTCTCTCTCTCTCCTCTCTCTTCTGTCTCTCTCTCCAATGGCAGGGGAAGGCGGGGCTGTGGCCATTGGTCAAATGAAAGGAACACTACTTTTGTGGAGCTCACCTTTGAGCCAAGTATAAGGCTTAAAAGTATGCAAAATGTGCAGGTTTTATTCACAATTTACAAGACGACCCTACGGTTTGTTCATTTTGAAAATGAAATAGATGTACTGTACATCAGCTTTTCTTTATCTATTCTAGTAAATGATTCAATTAAACGATTATATAGAAAGAAATTAAATACGCCTATCTGTCCTTGAAACCAAACAAATACTTAAATTGTGTTTCAAAATCAAAACGAAAAGGTAATTCACCTAACAACTATATATAGCATTAAAACGCTAAACCCTGGAAACCCGTATTGGTATGTTGATAGACGTAGCCCGGGGGTACTTACTATTCAAACCTTTGCCACACAATGACGACTTTTGACGACCCTTAGAAGCAAGCTTTTTGAAAGCATTGTGGGAAAAGGAGAAACCAGCATTTTCTCCTTTTCCCATGGTTGCTATCTTATCTATAAACAGTGCACCTTTTGAGCGGAATGAAAATTGTCGTCTGCAGATGTTTTCAATTTGAAAAGGGCTAAAAATTTGTCGTCTAGTTAAGGTTTAAACAACAAAACAAAAAAAAGTGACTGAGACTGTGCATACCGGATATTGATGAAAAAAAAAAACTTCTTTCAGTAGCTCCTTTCTTCATATTTCTTCTTGTAAAAGAACACTTCATTAACAAAAATTGTCATGCAATAGGACTTTCTTTAAAAAAACAAGCACTCATTGTGGGAAAAGGAAAATGTCTGTCAAAAGGCAATTGAAACGTAAGAAAGTAGTATTTTTTCTTTTTTACACGATGTTTTAAAACGATATTTTTAAAAGCCCTGCCCCTGTCCCTAGCTTGGTTCTAGATTTCTCTCTCTCTCTCTCTCTCTCTCTCTCTCTCTCTCTATCTCTCTCTCTCTCTCTGTCGCTCTCTCTCTCTCTCTCTCTCTCTCTCTCTCTCTGTCGTGCACGTGTTCCAGCTCATTTTTCCAGGAAGATATAATAGTATATTTACCATACGATTTTTTTTTTAGAATAGTCCAAATCGAAAGCATTTGCTGACGAGGAAATAAAAGTGACTGCTTAATTGAAATTTTGTTTGGGGAGGCAAGAAAGCAATCTGGAAAAAGAAGAAAATGCTGGTTAACAGGCATTTTCTTGCGGTGCGTTAAACGTAAGGATTGTGCGGTAAAGGGTTAGGAGCTCTTCAAAATTGCAGCTCCGCCTTTTCTTTTCCGAGAATTGATGATAATCATTGCGACAGGATTCATTCCTTTCTCGCCGCAAATCGTTGTTGATCAAAGAGGATTACATGCAAAAGCAGCCAGTAGCTAATAAAGACTTGCGCGGAGCACTAGTAATAAAAAACGATATATTGGTGCACTGGCTGTCGCTGTGAGATAATGTTGAAAATGACGTTAAACGCCATACGAACGAAAGCGGCCACTGGACTACCAACATTTTCTCCTTTTCCCAAAATGTTTGCTAGTCTGCCGGAAACGAATTTCAATTTTTGAGTTACCTTTATTTTCTTGTCTACAAGTTCTTTCAATTTGAACCAGTATAAAATTTTGTCGTTTGGTAAAGGATTAAAGATATTTCTTTTTTCAAATACATTTTTGTAGACATACGTGCATACAAACAGACAACCGAACTAGAAGTCAAACAGATAGACAGACGAAAAGACACTCTAGGGGAAAAGTAGCTAGACATTGCAGACGAGGGCGGAAACGATAGTGACCAAGGTTTCATGTTATTTCTTGGAAATGTCCACTTGAGATCTCCGAGACAAATTGCTACTCAAAAGAAAGCCCCGCTTTTCAATTTCTTTCTTTCTCCCTATGTTATTTGTTCCTTTAGTTTTGTCATAAAAAGGGACAAAAAGACAGACTCAAGGAGAAACTGTCTGAAAGCCTTAACAAATGACAAACTGTTTTAGGGCACACCAAGTGACGGATTGTCAGCAAAAGAGACCCAAATCCGGACTGCCATAAATACAGACAAAAAATCTGAAGAGACTGAAAAATATCGGAATGCAAAATGAGATGTGGGGAAGAACTGCAAAGAGTGCTTTCCTGGAGTTTGTTACACCTGTACACCAGCACCATTTGGTTTAGCCAGTCAGAATTTGTCTTACTTTCAAATTTAGAAAATTCTGGAGAATAAGACCTAGAATGTTTTTAAGAATGATTGGTGAATTTAGAGCCTGGTTAACAGTATTTTGCCTTTTTCCCACAAAATTTTTCATTTTTTTTTTTCTAAAGGGCATGACAAACTTGGGATTGTGTGGTAAAGGTTTGATCTTATATCATTTTATTCTTGGTTTTGTCGTGTTAATGACTGTTTTGTACATAATATCAGCTGAACTAAGGTGGCCAGTGTACATATTTCTGCTTTTCAAGACCTTTTCGAAGTTCAGACTTTGTCGGACATGAAAGACTGATGAAGAGGGGGGGAGCGAGGCGGAAAATGTAAGAGAAAGAGAGAAAGAAAGAAAATAAAGAGAGAGGGAGAGAAACAAAGAAAATAAGAGAGAGAGAGAGAGAGAGGATATGAAAAAGAAAGGGAGCGCGAAAGAGAGAGAGAGAGAGAGAGGATATGAAAAAGAAAGGGAGCCAGAGCTTAGGACAGGGGCACGACCAGTGCCTTTAAAACATGGCGTTTGCAAACATCGTGATAACCCTCATTTCTTACGTTTCAAATGCCTTTTTCCTACAAACAATTTTTCCTTTCTCCACAATGATCGCTTGTCTGTCAAAGTCAGTATTATTGCATGACAATTCTTGTTAATTAAGTGTTCATTTTTACAAGAAGAAATACGAAGAAAACGGGAGCAACTCCAAACAGATTTTTTTTCATCGATATCGGGTAATGTTCACTTCTTTTGATCTGTTAGTTTCAACAGTTAGTATCCCCGGGCTACGTCTATCAATACGCAATTACGGGCTTCCAGGGCTTAGTGTTTTGATTCTATATATAGTCGTGGGTGAATTTTTTTTGTATTAATTTTAAAACAGAATTTAATTATTTGTTTGGTATCAAAGACAGACGGGCGTATATAACTTCTTTCTATGTAATCGTTTAATTCAATCAATTTAGTAGAGTAGATAAAGACAAGCTGAAATAAAATAAAACATTTATTATTTTTGAATAACTGTTGAGGTGTTGACAAACCCCTATTTCATTTTCGAAATGAACAAACCGTAGGGTCGTCTTGTAAATTGTGAATAAAAGTTGCACATTTTGCATACCTTAAGCCTTATACTTGGCATAAAGTTGAGCTCCACAAAAGTCCCTTTCCCCTTCCTGAGAGAGAGAGAGAGAGAGAGAGAGAGGTTTCCACCATCACCTTCTATTAGTACTTTCAGTACTTTGATTTGAACTTGTAATCGCTCATAAAGAACGAGTATGAAATTGAAAAATGAATATGGTGGCTTTTTGTGTCTTTAAAATGCCTGGATTTTGGGACATAGGACTACAGAGGTTTTCTCAGAAGTAGGTTGCCTTCTTCTGTGACAGCACTCGCAGATCTACGCTCCAAATTGGCCGAATGTACGTAGATCTATATGCCAGATTCACTTTCTTTGCACGTTATTCTAACGTTATCATATGATCGTTATGTAAACGAGTTCTTGTTGAATTGATACTATCGGTATTTTTTAACGTAACGTAACGTAACGTTTGCATGTTATACAGGCTAATATCGGAATTCTAGGGCGTTTCGAAGATACGTGAATCTTTGTTGTGATCATAACTCTAGTAACGTTACCAGTTGGTTTTACTGGCCACAAGTTTGCTTACTAGAAGATCAGTATGTATGGTTCAGATAATGGAATTTATTAGGAGAGAGAGAGAGAGAGAAAAGAAAAACAATAGAGAAATGGAGGGGAAAGGCTGTATTACAAACCTTTTCTTTTCTTTTCTTTGTACCTTGACTAAACTTAGGCTTTGCGCACAGTACCATGTCCTACAGTAGAGCTTCTCCTGATCGAGTTACGAATCTTCAACCTTGCCCAAGTGGGCCAAGCAGCACCCATTGCTGAATAACTAATATGGCATATTTTGATTCAAACGCAGCCTACGGATCCAACATTTCTGATGTTATATATTCACCACGTGGTCCGAAGTTCACATTGCAACCCCAAAACTTGGTTGTTGTGGAAGATTCTAGAGCAACTACAGACGACCAACATTTCACAGCGAGGCTGGAATGTATCGCTGACGGAAACCCCAATCCGATATACAGAATGATTCGTACATCTTTAAATGAAACCGTTATGGACATCACTTCCACGAATGACGAAAGATATACGATCAATGGCGGAACGTGAGTAGCGCATGTTTAAATATCTTCTCCGTAAAAACTGAAATAATGGGGCTAGTTTGATGCTTTTTGAGAGGAAAGATATGCTACCCTATATGGTCTGTGACACGCAGAAAGGGACATTCGGACATTTGCGTAAAGTGTCGACTCGGATCAGCCTGCGCAGTCCGCGCAGGCTGATCGGAGATGGCACTTTACGCCTACATTAGATTTTGTGCTACAGTAGGCTTAAGTAAAACAGAAAAAAATATAAAAACGGAACGTGTCGTTTTGGATTAGCCTGCGCGTACTGCGCAGGCTGATCCGAATCGACACTTTACGCCAATGTCCGAATGACCCTTTTTGCGTGTTGCTGGCCAATTATGGTCTGCAACACGCAGAAAGGGGCATTTGGACATTTGCGTAAAGTGTCATTTCGGATCAGTCTGTGCAGTCCGGGCAGGCTAATCCGAAAGGACACGTTCCATTTTATGTAATTTTCTGTTTTGTTCAAGTCTACTGTGACACGAAAACCTATGTAGTCGTGAAGTGCCGTCTCGGATTAGCTTGCACAAGCTGATCCAAGACGACACTTTACGCAACTACCCGAATGTCCCTTTTCGCGTGTTACAAGCCAGTTATGGAAGAATTATACATGTATTTGGTTTTTCTATCTTTCCCCTCATAAAGCATGCATGGTGCTAGCCCCTATGGTCTTTCATAAAAGTAGTGTGGACAAGGGCAATCCCAAAGCCCCCTCCTCCTCCCCCTTTTCCTCCTCCTCCTCCTCGATTTGGATGTCAAAGATTAAATTATTTCCTATATCCTTCAGCGTGACTTTTGTCTGAGCATCCTGGATTGTATCTAATTCTTTTTAAAAAAAATTCCTCCAACATACTATGAGCAATTGCTACCAAACTTAAGAGATATTCTTTTCTTTCGGTCAGGTTGCCAAAAATCTTCAAAGACTAAATTTTCATGTAGAACTGCAACAAACTGGGGGAAATATGGCTTTTTTTTTTTTTCAAAGATAAAGATTTAAAAAAATCTTGAATAAAACCTTTGGGTCTGCTGTAGTGCTACCAAATTTGTCACGTACTCATCTAGTGGACCTTTACTTAGATTTATCAAATTATGGTCCCGGAAATCACATAGTCTATGTTACAGATTGGGTCTTACAAAGCTGTCCTCGCAAACCCGCAAAATAAGCTATGTTCTTATATGGACCCGGCCTAGGTTTAAGTATTCAACGCGAGGACCAGTCGGGTAACAGTAAATACTCTCTACAAAGGAGAATCTCGAAAATATCTAAACGAGAATTTCGCTCGAATTTTTACCTAAATAATGAACAATATCTCATTATCTCTTCCATAATTCTGTGTGAATATTACGATAACGGAAAATCATTATGTTCGCCCAACTTGTAGATTAAAAACAATCAATGGGCAATTATGATGAACTACACCAGTCAGCCAAGGTACGTAATAGTCTCTCGTTGAAAACAACGGAGCGAAAACGTGGACGAAAGTTGCAAAAACGTTAAATGGCCTGCAACACGCAAAAAGGGGCATTATTCGGATATTTGCGCTAAGTGTCGACTGTAATTAGCCTGCATATTTCACGCAGACTTATCTGAGACGCCATTTTTCGTCAACATTAGATTTTGTCCTTCAGTGAACTTGCGTCAAAACAGAAAATCACACGCGATTGGAAAGAGTCGTCTCGCATCAGCCTGAGCAGTGTCCAAATGTCCCTTTGTTTGTTTTGCAAGCAAAATTACAACCATCTCACGATCAAATGAATCACGGTTCTGAGCTCTGGTATTCATGGGGATGTTGGCAGAGTCCTACCAGTAGGGTCACCTTAGTCGAAAACTTGGGAAAAGGCGTGTTGTAAGTCCCAGGTTGGCTGAAACTCAGATAAAGAAAGTTGTAGTGTAATGATGATAAGGAAACATCATTTATAGCTTGGCGTTTAGACTAGAATATGAACAGTAATTTTAAAGTACTTGCCTTCATACACAAATCTTTTCAGATAATATCATGTAAAGATTACAGCATGAAAAAACAAATTTGCTGTCAGCCTTCCAATGCAAATTTAGCGTGATGGTGTACAAATATATTGATAAAAGAATTTTGCAATGAAAATTTACTCGGGGCATAAATGTTCATACGGGTGTCATGAGTTCACATCTCTCCCTGGCTGAAACTCTGTTACCTTTTGATAATGCAATGATACAAATGGTAAAATAGGTGTGATAAGTTAAAATCCAGGCATCGCTGAAACTCAATTCATGAACTGGTAATATAGTCATTGAGTAATTATAAACCAGGTGTTATGAATTTGTATTCTGACATGGCTAAAAACTGCTCATTAACTGATAATAAAGTAACCCCGCAAGTGAAAACTATTGTGAGTTTGTAGCCTGGAATGGCTGAAACTCTGGTCATGAACTGGTGATACATGTATATGGTAAACTAGGTGTAGTGGGGTTTTATTCTAGCATGGCTGTAATTCTGACTATGTGCTTTTTAAGATTTTACAGTATTCATATGACATGTTCTTTTAAACTTTTTTTTAATATATTTCTGCCTTTCCATACACTTGCAGTCTTGTCATAACAGACCCAAATGAGAATTTAGATGCTGGGATATATCAGTGTGAAGCCTCAAACATCCATGGAACAGTTTTTAGTGAAAGAGCCAGTCTTACCTTTGGAGGTTTGTATACCTTTATTTTGACCATTAGCCAATCAATCATGACTTTTAACAACCCTTAGAAAGAAAGGCCTCTGAAAGTGTTGAAGGAAAAAGGAGAAAATGCTGATAAGCAGCATTTTTACTCATTTCCACAATATTTTCTTCCCCTGTAAATGAAAATTTCAGGTTTTAAGTGACATTTAAATCATCCCTGCAAATGCTTTTAATTTGGACAATTCTAAAATTTTGTTGTGCGGTAAAGGGTGAGATAGGTCATTGCTTCAGATTTATTCCTCTCTCACTTGAAATTGTTCCTACGATGGTTATTTGGAAAAGTAGCCAGTTGCTTGAAAATGATATCGCACAGAGTACTGATGAAAGAAACACCAGGAAAGCATGAACAGGAAAACAGGTTGCTGCCAAATAACTGAAAAAGACAGCATTAAACTCTTTACAATTTAATAAGATAAAATTTTAGGACAGTGAATATTTGACACATTTTTAGATGACAAATTCAATTCTGCTCATTTAGAGGAAAGAAAACATTATAGAAAAAGGACAAAATGCTGGTTAATAGCTTTTCTAACAATGTTTTGAAAGCATTCTACTTGAAAATCCTAAGCCATTTACCACAGAGTCCTCAGTTTTAATGACCCTTACAAGATAGTTTTTGAAAACATTGTTGGAAAGAGAGAAAATGCCAGTGACCAGTATTTTTTTCCTTTTTCCAAATTGTTTTCTACCCTTCCAAAGTCAAATCTCGTCATAAATGAAAATAAGATTTTTATCATGGAAATGCAAACAGTTCAAGTTGGACGAATCCAAAATTTGGTGGACTGACAGAGACTTAACCCTTTACCCCATAAGGTATTTCTATGGTATCTCTAATTGACCCTAAATAACAGCAAGGATGGAGCAGTTTCTTATATGTATATGACACCTTTTGCTAGCATAGAAAACATTGTGGCAAAAGGTGAAATTGCTCGTCATGAGCAATTTCACCTTTTGCCACAATGTTTTCCAAAGGCTCCTACAAGCAATGCGTAGGAATGAGTATCTATGGAGTAAAGGGTTAAACCTTTACCAAACAATCCTGTGTTTTCACAACCTTGAGAGAGAGGCCTTTTGAGACCATTGTGTGAAGAGGAGAAATTGCTGATCAGCAGCATTTTCTCCTTTTCCCACCATGTTTTCTATCCTTTCCAAAAAGTCAAATTCATTTGTACCACTTTTAATTGGAGGTCTGCAGATGCTGTCAATTTGGGTGGGACCAAAATTTGTCACTAGGCAAAGTATTAAAACACGAGATTGTTTGGTATTAATGAATGAAGTTGATTGATTGATTGATTGTATGGTGTTTAAACTTGTTTTCAACCTTATTTCAGTTATATTGCATGGGGCAGTGTACCTATCCATGCCTTCCCTGAGTTTCATTCACCAGTACTCTGCACAATATTCTTTCCACCCCCCCACCCCCCCCCACCCCCCCCCCCCCCCCCCCGGCTGCTTTCCGACATAACCATCATCAAAACAATTGTCTGGGGTGATAGAAGAATGAATCATGCAGCGATGACCTTCATCAATCCCCGGAAAGAAATTGGTTGAGCCCGAGATTGAACCCAGATTGAACCAGAGATGCCTTGTTCTGGAGCCCGGTATGCTACTGACTGCCCTACTAGGGCTCGGCAAGGGATTAAGTACCGGTACTATAAGGACTGAGATGATACTATATGAAATATTTTCAGTAGACATAGACTCTGGAAAAAGTACTCTAGATATTACATAATATGTTGAAATATGTGGGTTTTTTGTTCTTATTAATGGCAACATATATCTGAATGTCATGGTCAAGGTCACAGTTAACCTCATATGTTTCTGTCAAGGTTAACTCTTTACCAAACAACAAAACCTTATACTGGTCCATATTCAAAGTCTTTGCAAAACAAAAGATCATTACCAACTATTTCCATACCATAGATGACACCAGAAGCTTTTGTGGACAGTGTAGATCAAGATCAGACTGCACAGCATGTGCAGTCTGATCTTTGATCTACACTGTCCCCAATTTTATTCTGGATTATTACTAAAATCAATATTAATCTTTCAGTGAGCTGTATTAATATTGTAATATTTGAGAAAATACTATTTATTTATTCAGTAATGAAAGAGTTGAGAGCTCTACCAAATAACTGCAATGATAATTTTCATTCATTGGTCAAAAAACCAAATATTGAGATTTCAAAGTTAATTTCACCACAGAAAAATACCCTAGCTGACAGTGCAGATCCAAGATCAGCCTGCAGATTCTGTGCAGTCTCATCTGGGATATATGCTGTCTGCTAAAGTACCGGAGCAGCCCTTTAACAGCGTAAAGGTTAAAGATATTTTAAATGATCAAATATACTTTCTTAAAGGGTCAGAAACATAGTGAGAACAGGAAGAAAATGCAGGTTAACAGCATTTTCTCCTTTTCCAGACAATGTTTCATAGCCATGCTCCTATAGGATGTTAAAACATGGGAATGTTTGCTGAAGGGTTTAACCCTTTACCAAACAATTCCTGGTATTTATGACCCAGAGAAAGTAGCCTTCTGAAAACATTGTGGGAAAAGGAGAAAATGCTGGTAACCAGCATTTTCTCCTTTTCCCAAAATGTTTTCTACTATTGTGAAGTCAAGTTTCAATTTTTGTCATCTACAAATGCTTATAATTTGGACAAATCTAAAACTTTGTCGTTTGGTAAAGAGTTAATACGTTCAAGAGTTTTTCATGCATCTTATACTTGATAAGAAATTCACTGTCACAGTTTGTTAAGTTGTTTTTTCATGTTTACTGCGCAGTCTCAATTTTTTTTTTATATATTTGTAAATTTTCTGCTTCTAGACGAACATTTTACCTCATAATGCAGTTGTTTGTATGACAAAATGGATTTTATGACCAGTACTTATGAGATAAATGTCTTTGTGTAATGCAACACAGAGATGCATTAATCCTTTACCACACAATCCCGACTTTTGATGATCTTGTAGAAAGAGGCTTTTGAAAACATTGTGGGAAAAGGAGAAATTGTTGGTAACCAGCATTTTTTCCTTTTGGCACACAGCAGAATTTTAGACCTATCCAACTCTAAAATATTTGCAGAGGAAAATTTCATAGTGGCTCAAATGATGCAATTTTTCTTGGTAATCATCATTTTCTCCTTTTTCCACAATGTTTTCAACAGGCCTCTTCCTCAGAGTCATTAACCCATTACCACACAATCCCTACTTTTGACGCCCCTTAGAAAGAAGCCTCTGGAAAACATAGTGGGAAAAGGAGAAAATGCTGGTTTACCAGCATTTTCTCCTTTTTCCAAAATGTTTTCTTCCCTTCAAAAAAAAACAGATTTCAAATCAGTCACTTTTATTTTGTCTTCTGCAAATGCTTTCAGTTTGAACCATTCTAAAATATTGTCATTTAGTAATGGGTTAAAAGTCATCATTTTGTGGTAAGGGGTTAAACACGCTTTCCTTAGAACATGTTTCATATTCATCGTGAATTACAAACTACAGAATTATGATTTTATTTCAGTGTTGGATTCCTTCAGCAATGTTGAAATAGCTCCAGTGGTTGCCAAGGAGTATGAGAGTGCTGTGATAGAATGTCAACCTCCACAGTTTAAACCTGGCATGTATTCTTTTATCTATGCATACGCCAAACTCCTTTAACCCTTTACCACACAATCCTGACTTTTAACATCCGTGAGATAGAAACCTGTTGAAAACATTGTGGGAAAAGGAGAAAATGCTGGTCACCAGCATTTTCTCCTTTTCCCACAATGTTTTCTATCATATTCAAGACAAATTCCATCCTTTTAGCAACATTTGAATTGTTGTCTACATATACTTTCAATTTGGACAAGTCTGAGATTTTTGTTGTGTGGAAAAGAGTTAACCCTTTACCTCACAATCCACACTTTTGATAACCCTGAGGAAGTATGAATTTATGATGCTAAAAACTGTTTCCAACATTATTTCATTATTATATTAAGGCAACCAGTGCACCTGTCCATGCTTTCCAGGAGTTTCTTCTACCAGTACTCTGCACGGTATTCTTTCCAAGCCATTTTCTGCTTTCCTACATAACAATTGACAAAACAATGATCAACAGTGAGAGGGACTGAATCCTGTTCCAGTGACTATCATCAATTCTTGGAAAGATATCGGGCAAACGGATGATAATGAGTCTTATAGACGACCAACTGCACTACAGGGGCTCGGCCTCTGAGGAAGAAGACTTTTGAAAACTTTTTTGGAAAAAAAGAAAATGCTGGTAACAAACGTTTTCTTCTTTTGATTCAATGTTTTCTTCCTATTCTAAATCCAGATTCAAAGCATAAGCAGGCTGCATATTCAGTGTTACTAAATGATAATTTCTGTTTTTGATTTAGTGGATAATCACTATGAGAAAAGGGGAAAATGCTAGTTTCCAGCAATTTGTCTTTACCCACAATGTATTCTCTTTCAGGGTCATTAACACTTGGGGTTATGTGATTAACCCATTGCCACACAATCAAAGGCTTCATCCTTTGGGTTATTAGAAGGCACCATTGTTTGGTATAAAGTTAAGGTTGAAAAGATACATACAAAGTTATTTTCTGCATTTCATTTCAGGTAACAATGGTTGAATAAAACAATTTCTCTCATTTCAGCTATTAGTTATCAATGGTACAAGGGACTTGACGATTTTGTTCGCCCAGATTTGAATCCACATATTTTTATTTCAAGCAATGGAAAATTGTACTTCTCAGAGGTAACCCAGGTAGATGAAGGGGATTATCATTGCATTGTGAAACTGACAGCAGGTAATGATGAAAACATGAACACAGACCAACCACCCAGTAGAATCAGTTTAGCCATACCTTTATCAGTCCAACATCAAGGTATGCTTTTCTTGTTTTGAAGTAAAACCTACAAAATTTGTCTACAAAAAATGGGCTCATTAAGTCTGGACCAGCGAATTCCAAGTTTCAATAACCCTGGAAAAAAATGCCTTTAAGATTCTAGATGAAAAAGTATAAAATGCCATTAGTTTTGTCTGAACTTTTTCTTTTTTTCTCACATTGTTTTACTTTTTCAAAGACAAATCCCATTATTTCACCAATTGCCATACTATCATGTGTTTTAATGACTGCAAGGTAAGAGGCTTTTAAAAACTTTGTGGGAAAGGAAAAAATGCTACTATAAACTAGTATTTTCTCCTTTCCCACAATGTTTTCTAACCTCTCAAAGACAAAACCAACAATAGAGACACATTTTTAATTATTTTCTATGAATACTTTTGATTTAGGTTTAGTGTAATAATCTTTCGTATAGTAAAGAATAAATCTACAATGTATATTCTGTGCAGTCTTACTGAAAGCTGCTCAGAGTAGTAAATTACTTAACTCTTTACCAAAGGACAAAATTTTAGACTTGTCCAAATTAAAAGCATTTGCATACAACAAAATTAACACGATTTAAAGATTTAAATTTGTTCTGTGAAGGTAAAAAGACATTATGGGAAAAGAAGAAAATGCTGGTTACCAGCATTTTCTCCTTTTCCCACAATGTTTTCAAAAGACTTCTTTTTCAGAGTCGTGAAAACCAGGGATTGCACAGGAAAGGTTAACTCTGTACCAAACGACAAAATTATAGACTGCTCCAAATGGAAAGCATTTGCAGACATCAAAATAGAAGTGACTGAAAATTTGAAAACATCCTGGGAAAAGGAGAAAATGCTCCTTACTATTTCCAGACATCAAAATAGAAAGAACTGAAAATTTGAAATTTATTTTATGAAGGGTTGAAAACATTGCGGGTAAAGGAGAAAATGCTGGTTACTAGCATTTTCTCCTTTTCCCACAATGTTTTCAAAAGGCTTTTTTCAAAGGGTCTTTGAAAATCATCATTGTGTGGTAAAGGATTAAGAGGCTTGTTTTATTTGATCCCTTTGTGGCAGACCAATTAATTTAGGAAAAACTGTAGCAAAAGGAAATATAAATGACAAGAATTGCTTTTTAACCCCTGAAGCATCTTTCACTATTATAGCTACTTCATGGCCAAAGTTAATCAAGATCAAACTGCACAGAATATGCAGTCTGATCTTTGACGTATGCTGTCAGCTTACTGTCAGCTTTATGGAGACGTTATAGATGATAACAACTTTGGCATCACAATTTTATGTGTTCTATTTCAGAGAATGAAAGTGTACTTGATTTGGCACTCTAAAGTTAAATCTTTACCACACGAAAAAATTTTAGACTGGTCCAAATTGAAAGCATTCGCAGACGACAAAATAAAGATGACTGAAAAATTGAAATTTGTTCTGGGAAGTGCAGAAAACACCATGGGAAAAGGAGAAAATGCTGGTTACCAGCATTTTCTCCTTTTCCCACAGTGTTTTCAAAAGGCTTCTTTCTCAGGGGCGTCAAAAGTAGGGATTGTGTGGTAATGGGTTAAATGCTGATACATGTACTTTGAAAAGTTACGAAATAACTCAGAATATCTTTTTCAGTTCCTGCTACCTGGGGTCCAGATATTGCAGATGGGTTCATACAGTCATTCCCTGATAGACCCTTGAGAGGTCATAGGGTCCAGTTAGAATGTCTGGCATATGGAACGTAAATATTAGCAACTTGTTCTAGACCAAGCCTGTCTCTTTACTGCAAAATGAATTTTTTTTTAATTTGTCAAGTATTAACAAAAGTGAAAGAGAGAAGTTGAGTTCAATAATACTGACTTCATCAAAATGGAAGGACAATTTGAACCGTTACCACACAATGGTAACTTTTAACACTCCTGAGGGAGAAGCCTTTTGAGAACATTGTGGGAAAAGGAGAAAATGCTGGTAACTAGCATTTTCTCCTTTTCCCACAAAGTTTTCTACCCTATCACAGCAAACTTGCACCATTTCAGCCACTTTAAAATTGTCGTCTACAAATGCTTTCAATTTGGACAGGTCTAAAATTTTGCTGTGTGGTAATGGGTTAAATGAAGCTCAAATTATGAAGCATAGAAAACATTTTTGATCATGGAGAAATGCTGATTACAAGCATTTCTCCTTTTCCCATGATGTTTCCATCAGCAATTTTTCAGAGCTGTTATAATTTGAAATTAGATGGTAAAAGGTTAAATCATTTGTCACTTAATCTCATTATCTTTACACCTTCATGAAAGTTTACAATACTGAGTTTTAAAACCCTGAGAAAGAAGCCTTGTGAAAACACTGTCAGAAAAGAAGAAAATGCTGGTAATCAGCATTTTCTACATGTCCCACAATGCTTTCTACATTTTCAAGAACAAATACTTAATTTGAAAAACATTCAAATTCTTGTTTGTAAATACATGTACCTTCAATGCCAACAGTCTAAAATTTTGATGTGTGGTAAAGGGTTAAAGGTGGCCCTTCAGATTTGGGATAAAAAGTTTACAAAAATACAAAAAAAAATCATCCTTATACTCCTAAAGCCTTTTAATTTTCAATCATAAAACCCCAGTGCTCGAAAACCATCTGGAAACAAGAGAAATTTGAGATTTTCTACGGCCCAGGTCGACACCAATGGGAAACACAGTCCATTTTTATACGCGCAACTTGCTCATTTACATACTGGAAATAGACCGACAAAGCTTCAAACATAGCGTCCGAAGAAGACATTATGGAAAATGATTACATGTTTGTTATGTTACAGAATTTAAGCGTCATTTGTCACATGCCAGTCACTTAACATTCCCACAATGCTTTTTTGATTTCTGGTGCAAAATTTAAATATACCTTAAGAGGCTACCTAACCATTTAAGGGAACACCATCGAAAAAAATGTTTTCTTTTTTCATTTTATGATTCTTAATTATTGATGATTTGTATTTTTTTCTATATATATTCCTTAATTTGGTCAGATGTGAAAAATCTAAATACCCACCATTAATGGGCATTTAAATTGTCATTTCCATGTCTATTTGTTTAGGTTACCTCTAACTTATTCTTGGTCAAGAAAAGATTATCCCATGCCAGAGGGCATTGTGTTTTCTGACCACAACAGAATTTTGGAAATAAATGAACTTAGTCTAGAGGATGAGGGGACCTACTACTGCACTGTTGCCAGGACAACAGGAGCTCAAGTAACAGCAGAACATCATCTAATTGTTGAAAGTAAGTCTTTTTTTGTCTCAACATTTTTTTTTCTATCTTTTGCTTTTTAAAAGAATGGGTACCATTCCACAGAATAGTGAAAAGGTTTCCACAATAGGAGATAAAAAGGTGATATTTGTACTGTCACAAATTAACGCTTTACCATATTTTAGAATTTTAACCATGTTCAAATTGAAAGTATTTGCAGACAACAATTTCATTTTGGTCCAATTTTACTCTAATAGAGTAGAAAATATTGTAAAAAAGGAGAAAATGTTGGTTACCAGCATTTTCTCCTTTTCCTTAAGTGTTTATGGAGGCTTTTATTCAAGTGTTATTAAAAGTCAGGTATTGTGTGGTAAAGGATTAACTTGTAAGAGACAGCAGATGAAATATGATGCTGAATCTTTTTTGAACATTTAGAAAACACGGTTGGAAGAGAACAGTATACTAGTTACAGGCATATTATTCTTTTCCATCTATGTTTTCAAAACTCCTCTTCCACAGAGTTAGCTTGCAATTGTTTGAAAAAGGATTAAAGTGACACATGACACTATTTGAAAAAATAAACAAACCTGTTGTATAGATAATTTTTTTAAATAATTAATTGCTTTAGAAGGCCAATGTTATTATTCTGATTCAGCCAGCATCTGTTGTCTTATTTACCTTATTTACCATGCATGAAAACAAGGCATCTGATCTGAGAAATAAGTTTTCTTTCTATCAACTTCTTGTCTTTAGTTCTTTACCACAATACAAATTTCAACTGGTCCATATCAAAAGCATTTGCAGTTAACAATTTAAATGTAGTTCAGATGATGGAATTTGTCTATGATACATAGAAACACTGTGGGAAAAGGAGAAAATGCTGGTCATCATTATAGAGAAACTAGTCTCTATAAGAGTATAAAAATACAGCTTAGCCAACAACTGATGGTTATCTGGATGTACCATTCAGAGGTTCTATCCGGCCAGTCTGTAAAACATGATGGAGCAAGTTTCCTTGTGGGGAGCTATGCTTCAGTCCATATGTTCAGTTCAGTAGTATCAAGTCATGTGCTTCTTCCCCAGGATTGTGTGATAAAGGGATTAGTAGAGTTTTGTTTGTATCAACTTCAGCTAAGCCATACTATGTCCACCCATTACAAGACCAGCATGCAGACATAGACAGCCAATTGACCTGGCGGTGTGAAGCTAAAGCAATACCAAGGGCCGTCTACAGCTGGTTAAAAAATGGTCAACCAGTCGTTCCCATTCCAGGAGACATTGAGATCAATAGTAATGTCTTGACTATCATGGTAGGTTTAACTTTTTCTAGGTTCTTTTGAAACAAATTTGGAACCGGTGATTTTGAAAAAAAGTTTATATTTATCCCTGTATCAAACAATTAACTCCTTGTTTTAAAGACCCAGGGTGAAAAGCATTTGGAAAGCATAACAGAATGTGAAAATCAGTAAAATTGGTAAGCAGAACTTTTCCTTTTCTCCTACAATGTTTGATACTCTTTCAAAGACATGTAAGAGTATTTGAGCCAAACTAAATTTTTCAAATAGAAACGCCTTCAAATTCGGCAAGTCTATTTATTTTTCCTTCTGGTAAAGACTTAAAAAAGAACTTTGGATTAACCTATTACCACACAATCCCTACTTTTGACGACCCTGAGAAAGAAGCCTTTAGAAAATATTTCTGTCACTTTTCTTTTGTCGTCTGCAAATGCTTTCCATTTGGACAAACCTTAAATATTGTGGTTTGGTAAAGAGTTAAAACATGAAAACTTATGACACAGTCACATGGTCACAAAGGGAAACTTTGCTAGTAATGAGCAATTTCCTGTTTGTCACAGTGATTTTCGACAGTTCTCTGTAGCAGAATGAAAGAAGTCTATAGGAAGCACTCGTGACATATGATCTATACTGTCTACTATTTATTTTATAGCAGGAAACAGCTTCCTTTTCCAGTGATGTTTATCCTAGTATTATTCTAGGTATCAATTTGGAATGCATTGACATTGAACAATTATTTTGAATTTAGTATATACAGGTATATGTTTGGCTTGTTTTCCATAGAGGTTGGATGCCAGTAAACATGAAGGGATGTACCAATGTGTGGCACAGAACACTCATGGTAATTCTTACAGCACAGCTCAACTTAGAGTACTTGGTGAGTATTCCTTTTGGTTACAACAAAGATACAATGACTTGGTGAATAGCCTTTCTAGGGTGGCCTGGCATACAGGGAAGTAATCCTTTTACAGCTCAGCATAGAGTACTTGGTGAGTAGTCCTTTTGGTTACAACAAAGATACAATGACTTGGTGAATAGCCTTTCTAGGGTGGCCTGGCATACAGGGAAGTAATCCTTTTACAGCTTAGCATAGAGTACTTGGTGAGTAGTCCTGTAAGGACAGTTCATCTAGAGTACTTTGTGAGTAGTCTCTAATTGACAAGTAAACTTAGAGCATGAGTACAATATTACTTTCAGTAGTTTGCTTGTAGATTTTGAATGAGTAGTCCCTCAAGAACATGTCAACTTAGAGGTCTTGGTGTGTAGTCTCTTTTAGCTAAGCACTCCTTCAGTAGTCTTTTCAATACAGCTCAGTACTTGGTGATAACTCTTTTTAGTACAGGTCAACTTTGAGTACCTGTTAACCCATTCCCAAATGACAAACTTTTCAGTTTTGGACTAGACCAAATTTAAAGCATTTGCAGACGACAATTCAACTATTGCTGAAAAGATGGTTTCCGACTATGATAGGTTAGAAAACATTGTGGGAAAAGGGGAAAATGCTGGTTACCAGCATTTTCTCCTTTTCCCACAATGTTTTAAAAATGCTACTATTCGAGACCCGTAAAAACCAGGGATTGTTTGGGAAAAGGTTAAATAGACCTTTCAGTACAGCTCGACTTTAAAAACTTTTAGAGTTGACCATTTGGTTTTTAGCCCAGAGAGATTGGAAGATTATCTAATGGACAGCTCAGCCTAAAGCACAAAATGAGTTGTCCTTCTATTACAGCTCTTTATAATTAGAACTCCAAGATTAAATCAAGAGTAAAAACAATTTGATTCAGCATCAGACTAAAAAGTTTTAGACTTTCCATATCTTAACCCATTACCACACAATCCCTACTTTTGACGTCCCTGACAAAAAAGCCTTTTGAAAACACTATGGGAAAAGGAGAAAATGCTGGTAACCAGCATTTTCTCCTTTTCCCATAGTGTTTTCTACCCTTCCCAAAACAAATTTCTATTTTTTAGTCGCCTTTATTTTGTCGTCTGCAAATGCTTTCAATTTGGACCAGTCTAAATTTTTCTCGTGTGGTAAAGAGTTAAACATTGATGGAGAGAGATGCTGGATGAGCTGGAAACCAGCTTTTTCTCCTTTTCCCACCATGTTTTCAAAGGGAAATATAAGGTTAATTTGATCAAGGGTTAAATAGGTTGAATTTTGTTTATCAGAAGTTTCTTTATTCTCACAGCCTTCAAGCCGACATTCAGCAAACTTCCATTACAGACAACCAGTGCTGCTATTGGTGGAGATGTAACCATTGTCTGTTCACCTGAAGCTGCACCAAAACCTGAGTATGCTTGGACAAGGTGAATTAACACTTAACCCTTTAAAACACAGTCCTGTGCTGAAAGAACCTTCTGAATATAAAGGCTTTTGTAAACATTAATGGAAAAGCAGAAAATGTCAACATCTTTTCACAATGTTTTCTGCTCTACCAAAGAAATACCAGAATTTCAGACACATTTGACTTCAGGTTTTCAAGATTTTTTTTTTTTTCGTGTTTGGAGTTATCCATTTACTAAACAATCATGTCTTTTAACAGCCATGGAGAATATGGCTTTTGAAAACAGTGTGGGAAGAGCAAAAAGTATTGGTTTTCAGCATTTCTATCCTTTTTCTGCAGTGCTTTTAACCCATTCAAAAATAAGTTTAATAATGTGTGTCCAATTTTACTTTGCCACAATGTTTTTCAAATCTGCAAAGGTTTAAAAAAAACTTGCAGTATTATGCTAAATTGTAATAAACTTATTTACACTAATGAGCCCACTGTTTCAAGGTGTGAGAAATCATGGTGATAGCTTGAGAAATTCCTCCAACTAAGGAATTAGCCCATTACCACATGAGAAAAATTTAGACTGGTCCAAATTGAAAGCATTTGCAGATGACAAAATAAAGGTGACTGAAAATTTGAAAATTGTTTTGTGAAGGGCAGAAAACACTGTGGGAAAAGGAGAAAATGCTGGTTACCAGCATTTTCTTCTTTTCCCACAGTGTTTTCAAAAGGCTTCTTTCTCAGGGGCGTCAAAAGTAGGGATTGTGTGGTAATGGGTTAGAATAACAGATATTTTTGACACCATTGCACATGCTAGTTAAATTATTTTTAAGATTCTAGGTGTGAAAAAAATAACATGGAAATTTGTAGTCAGAGAATGCTTATAAAGATGCAGTTTCAAGTTGCTATGGGGAAAATAGCTCTTTGAATGTAAAGCTGTAAATCAAAGATCAAAGTTTATGTTTTATACAATGTGACCTTGTGGTACATTGTCAACCATAAGTCCTGGGCCCGTATTCACCAACCATTCTTAAGAACGTTCTTGGTCTTATTCTTCAAGATTTCCAGACTGCGAAAGGAACAGATCTTCTGATTGGCTAAACCGAATGGTTTAGCCAATCAGAAGTTCTGTTACTTTCACATTGACAAAATTCTGAAGAATAAGACAAAGAATGTTCTTGAGAATGGTTGGTGAATATGGGCCCAGGTCTAACTCTGAACCATATTTTAAGAAGATAAGGAGAGCATTGTATGACAAACAGATAATGTTGGTCACATAGAATAGTTTTACCATGACTTTGCCCTATGAAATATTATGGAGTAGAAGAAGGATAAGAATTTCCCAAACGACAAATTTTGGACTCTTCCAAACTGAAAGAGTTTGCAGACGACAATTTTAGATTTTGAGAAAATGGCAGAAAGTTCTCAAAAAGGGTAGAAAACACTGTGGGAAAAGGAGAAATTGCTCGTTACGAGCAATTTCTCCTTTTCCCACAGTATTTTCAAAAGACTTATACTGCAGACACGTAAAAACCAGGGCTTGTTTGGGAAAGGGTTAAGATGAAATTTAATCTTTTACTGTGGTTTCAAAAGTTGTTTGCTGCCCATGCCTTCACACAAGCTTTGTAATTACTTATTTTCAGAGATGGCGTAAGTTTAAATCTGCAAGATGGGGACACCATCTCCCGAGTCAGGAAACTGGCAAATGGAAACTTGTATATCAGCGAGGTTCAGTATGGGGATGCTGGAAACTATGGATGTACTGCAACAAACATTTATGGCTCTGATACAAGTTTTGCAGATCTGAAAGTTGTTTGTATGTCAAGTCATTTTTTCTGTCTGTGCTTAAGATTTGATACCATCTTGAAAAAGTTTTAATACTTAAAACCATTTACCACATAATTCCTAGTTTTAACAACTCTGAGAAAGAAGCCTTTTGAAAACATTGTTGGAAAAGGAGAAAATGTAACCAGCATTTTGTCCTTTTCCCATAATATTTTCTACCCTATCATAGACGAAAATCAAAATTTTGATCTACATTCCTATTATCATCTGGTTTGGTTAAGAAAATGAAGTTGATTCATTTGGCATTTAGAAAAAAATGTTTTATATTTCAGCAAATACTATTATCATTGCATCACCAACCAATACCATTGGCAGAATAAACATGACATCAGTTTTACAATGTCAGGCCTCATTTCCTGGTTCCCTAGACAGTATCTATATGTGGCAGTTCAATGGTAGAGATATCAACTTCAGTAACAACCATCATTACAGAATGGTTTGTCCTCTTTTCTTGTATACTTTGCAGTAATATATAGAAATCTAACAATGAATTATTTACTTATAATTCACAGTAAATGTTATTGATTTTTTTTTAACATTTTACAACTGATATTTATAGAACATGTAATTTTTAACCCTTTACCGCACAATGACAACTTTTAACAACCCTGAAGTAGGAAGCCCTTTGAAAACATTGTGGGAAAAGGAGAAAATGCTGGTAACCAGCATTTTCTCCTTTTCCCACAAAGTTTTCTACCTTATCAAAGGAACATTGATTCATTTCACCCTTTACCACACAATCCCTGCCTTTAATGACCCTGAGATAGAAACCTTTATAAAACATTGTGGGCAAAGGAGCAAACGCTGGTAACCAGCATTTTATCCTTTTCCTACAATGTTTTCTACTCTTTGCAAAACAAATTTCATATTTCCAGTCACTTTTATTTTGTCGTCTGCAATTGCTTTCGTTTTGGGCAAGCCTAAAATATTGTCGTTTGGTAATGAGTTAAGCCCCACTATGAAATTGTTGTCTGTAGATGCTTTCTATTTGCAATTGGTTAGGTCTACAATTTTGCCGTGTGGTATAGGGTGAAACAGGTGAATATCAGGTTTTATGACATAGTCAGCATCACTTATGATGCCTCTGTCACATTGAATAGATCTCTTTTCCTTGAAAAATGCACATATTTTTTAAAAACAAAAATCAGGACTACAGCAGGTAACTCGTAAACTCTCGACAATACAACAAAATCTTTTGTTGATGAAAATTGAAATTTTGCAGACAACAAATTAGTGTTGATAAATGCCTGGAGTATTTTATGACAGGTTAGAAAACATTTTAGGAAAAAGAGAAATTGCTGGTAGCCAGTGTTTTCAAAAAACTTCTCTGCAAAGGTCTTTAACCCTTTACTAAACAAAATATAGCTTAAGTGAGAGGATTTGTATGTAAGAGGAGAGGATTTGATTTTCAGAAAGAAGCATTCTGAAGCCCTTTGAAAACATTGCGGGAAAAGGAGAAAATGCTGGTAACAAGCATTTTCTCCTTTTCTCACAATGTTTACTTCCCTTCACAAAACAAATTTTAAATTTTTTAGTCACATTTATTTTGTCGTTTTCAAATGCTTTCAAAGTGGACCAGCCTAAAATTATGTTGTTTGGTAAAGGGCTAAAACTTAGGGTTGTATTGTCAAAGGCTAAGAAAGAGATGAAACCTATTGACAGGGAGGTGTAAACCAACCAGGCTCACTGTATATTACACATGCACAGTATGAACACACTGGGCGCTATACTTGTGTGGCAAAGACGGCATACAATATGGTCACAGCCTCTGCAGTATTGACTGTTGAAGGTAAGTAGGCTGCTTTTCTTTTTTGACTTCTAGAAGTAAGAAAAGTGGCCTTTTAACTCTGTACTAGTCAAAAGAATTTTGGACTCATCCAACTTGAAAGTATTTATAAACCAAGGTCAGTTGTACATATACTTAAAGTGATGAAATTGGGCTTCGTAATGGTAGAAAATAGCAAGAAAAAGAGAAAAATGATTTTCTCCTTTTCCGCCAATGTTTTCAAAAGCCTTCTTTCTCAGGGTTGTTAGAACTTTGATGGGTTGGTAAAGGGTTTTAAGTACAGAATAAGTTAGGAAGAAAGTGTATTGTAAGGAAAAATGCAGTTAGTTTGTTTCATGAGTGTTGATTATTGCTATTTTCAATCATAACTCAGCCATGTCATGGCAGTTAGTGCACATATTCCTGTGTTCCTGGTATTTCATTGCCAGTAGCTATCACAACATAAAATCTTTCAACATTCAAAAGTCAGCTACTGCTTGCTTTACTATAAGAGTGTACCTTGTCACAGTGGCTGTCAAAAGCCTGGGTTCCAGTCTCTTCATTTTTCCTTTTCTTACATTCAAACATTACTTTGTCAGTGAACGATTATTTTTTTGAAAGGGTAGAAACATTGTTGGAAAAGTAGAACTGGTTTCTCTTTTTTCCACATTTGTCCATTATCTATTCCCATAGGGGATTACTTTTTAAATAGTGGTCTGGAAAAGAAAGTGGTAGGTGGTAGGTATGATTCTACCAGCCCCTCCATTAGCCCAGTCTGGCTCACAGAAAGATCAGCTAGAGGTGACATCATTAGATCTGTAGGATGATAAAACTAATGTAAAACCTGTACCAAATGACAGAATTTTAGACTGGTCCAAATTCAAAGGCTTTGCAGATGACAATAAAATAGTGAGATTTTGTCTTTCATAGGATAGAAAACATAGTGGAAAAAGGAGAAAATGCTGGTAACCAGCATTTTCTCCTTCTCCCTGTATGTTTTCAAAAGGCTTCTTTCTCAGGGTCATTACACCACAGGATTGTTTTGTAAAGGTTTGATAAAACTGGATATTTTCAGGTCCACCAGGTCAGCCAGCAGGTATGAGGTACGATTCTGCTAGTGTCACCCCTACATCAGTCAATGTAATATGGTCGACGGGAGAGCAGCACGGTCAACCAATACAGTATCATATAATTGAGGCATGCACTGAGTACAACAACACTTGGATAGCTATAACAGATTGTAAGATTTTTGTTATTATAACCCCCAACTACGAAGTGGAGGGGGTTTACTGGAATCCCCATGGCTGTCTGTCCATCTGTCCTGTCCTTGCATGTCTGTAGACACAAATTTGTCTGGCAAAATTCCCCAACAGTTTTTCAGGCACTGAACTCAAATTTACACACAGTGTTCCTATGTATATGAAGTTGTGCATATGCCATTTCCATGATCCTGCTGCGATTTAACCCTTCACCACACTATGACAACTCTTAAAGCCCCTGAAAGAGAAGGCTTTTGAAAACATAGTGGGAAAAGGAGAAAATGCTGGTTACCAGCATTTTCTCCTTTTTGCACAATGTTTTTTTTACCCAATTAAAGAAAAATAATTTCATATGAGCCACATTGAAACTGTCATCTTCAAATACTTTCTATTTAGACGGGTCTACAATTTTGTCATGTGTTAAAGGAATAAAAGGTCAATATATGAAAAACCATACTTGGATCCCTACAGTAAAACATGTGTTTCTTTTCTTTCCAGTTATACCCTTTACATTATCTCAAGTTCCTGGAACAGACAGACATGTGTTCACTCTGGAAAATCTTAAACCTGGCAATGGATATTTCTTCCGAGGTAGGGCAGTCAACTCACTTGGAATAGGAATCCCAAGTCGAACTTCAGGTCAGAACTATACTTTACCTTAGGCTCTTTTCATTTCATTTCAAATCAGTTTTACATTTTCAAATCTAGTGATCTGATTGGCTTAGATGGACATTCTGTCACAGCCAATCAGAGAACAAAATTTTAACCCTTATCATGCTAAATAAATGAAATAAAACCTTAGAGGGGATAGTAAAAAATCAAAGATTTGCTATTTCAAAGCTGATTTTAGGGGGAAGATGTGTCCTTGTTGGACAGTGTAGATCAATGATCAGACTACACATTCTGTGCTCATAGCAGCCTGATATTTAACTATTTACTCCATAGATACTCATTTCTACACATTGCTAGTAGGAGCCTTAGGAAAACATTGTGGCAAAAGGTGAAATTGCTCGTGACGAGCAATTTCACCTTTTGCCACAATGTTTTCTACACTATGAAAAGGTGTCGTATACACATAAGAAACAGCTTCATCCTTGCTGGTATTTAGGGTCAATTAGAGATACCATAGAAATGTCTTATGGGGTAAAGGGTTAATATATGGAACATACATAAAATTATAGATTCAGGATAGATGGAGGAATCAAACCTAGATTTTGTGATTTTTCAGCTCTTGAAATTATATCTTCAGTCTTTTTCCTCCTCAGTTTTGTTTTTCCTCCTACTACAGATAAACTTTGAAAACATTGTGGCTTAACTCTTTAACAAACGACAAAATTTTACACTTGTTCAAATTGAAAGCATTTGCAGACAACAAAATAAATGTGATTAGAAAAGTGAAACTTTATTTTAGAAGAGTAGAAAACATTGTGAGAAAACGAAAAAATGCTGGTTATCAGCATTTTCTCCTTTTCCCACAATGTTTTCAGAAGGCTTCTTCCTCTGGGTCATGAAAACCAGGGATTGTGTGGAAGAGGTTTAAAGAGAAATTGTATGTGAATGAGTTGTCATAGTTTCCCTGTTGTTTTTTTTTGAGAAATTTATCAAGCTTCATAGGTTAAATGTACCTCAAATGTAAGATGTCACATTTTGCTTTTAATCCTTTACCTCAGTCCTGAGATTTAATGACAATCCTGAGATTCGTGGCCCTGATGAAGACAGCTTTTGGAGTATTGTGCAAAAATGAGAATATGATAGTAAGAAGCATTTTCTCCTTTTCCCCACTATGTTTTCTACACTTCAGCAAGAGAAATCATCATTTGATATATGCTTGATTTATCATCCGAAAATGCTTTTGATTTGGAATAGTCTAAAACTCTGTCATTTAGTAAAGAGGAAACCCTTTATTGCACACTACAAACTAGAAAGAAGTATTTTGAAAACATTGTGGGAAAAGAAGAAAGTGTTGGTAACCAACATTTTCTCCTTTTTCCACAATGTTTTCTACCCTATCAAAGACAAATTGCACCATTTGAGCTACATTGAAAAGGTTGTCTGCAAATGCTCTCAATTTGGATTGGTCTAAAACTCTGTAAATAACTCAATAGTTCTATGAACTTCTTATTCTCTCAGGTGAGTGATTCAGATCCATCATAGCCCTCTTGTGTCTTTCAGCAATGTGTAAAATACCTGCAGCTCCACCCACTCAGGTGCCACAAAATATTGGAGGAGGAGGGGGCAGTGTGGGGACACTAACTATAACATGGGATGTAAGTCTACAGAATGTTTCGCCTGTCTTCATGCATATCTAAAACCACCTTCGCGAGCAAAGTTTACAATCACTTCGTGGATCTTACCTTGGCTGATTGAGCTGGATTTCAAGATTCCTGTGATGCGCCCTCTATTGGATGTTGGTTATTACCCCCCTTTACATCATATTTCTAAAAGCAAATGAAAAATCATTTTACAAACCGCTTACGAATACACATGAAGCGATAAGCAGACATCCACGTGGGTTTCCATGTTTACCTTCTATTCGAAAGGTAGAGACCTTGTTCTATTTTTATCAAAGATGAAATGCTACAAGTGATTATATTCGGTGCAGCTAGAGCTGGCTGCATCCAATGAAAAAGTGTATCGGGTGAGTGTAAAAATCAAGCTCGATCCGCCAAGGGTAGATTTACGTAGTGAATCGTCAGTCTTGGCTTGCGAAGATAATCTAAAACACCCCCATCCTGTCCACAGAAAAGAAGGGACATACTGGTTTCAACATGTCTGTCTGTCTGTCCATCTAACTTTTCATCTTGCAATCCATCTTTCTTGTTTTCTTTTCCATGCTCTAACTCAAAAGTCCTTTGACCTAGTACCCTGAAACTTTGTATAAGTGTTTCTCAAAACCCTAGGAGGTGCACTTTTGTTTTTTGGGTCACATGTGTCAAAGGTCAAGGCCACAGGTCACAGGCAAACTTCATTTGAAAGTTCCATGCATTAACTCAACAGCAGTTTGACCTTACACCCCGAAACTTTATTCAAGTGTTGCTAATGACCCATGGAGGTGCCCTATTATTTTGGGTTTTATGTGTGAAAGGTCAAGGTCACAGGTGAACTTCATTTGAAAATCATTTCCATACATATAGAAAATACTGGTAACTAGCATTTTCTCCTTTTCCCACAATGTTTTCTGCCAAGTTAAAGAACTTTGAATCATTTGTAGCTCACACAAATGTTTCAATTTGTCATCTGCTGATGCTTTGGTTGTGGAAGCTAGATTCTAGATTTTGTCATTTGGTGAACAGTTGTACACCAAAGAAAAATTCTGACAGGAAAAGTGATTAACAAGTTTCTGTTTTAGAAATGAAACTTTAAAGCAGGAACTCTATACCAAACATTATAAATAATTACTTTTTCCAAAGTTAAAGCACTTGTGGACAACAAATCAGTCTGGAATGCTTTCAAAGGTAATTTTTAAAAGGGTTTCTAAACTTGGATTATTTGGTAAAGCATTGAATTGATAAGATTTTCCCCTTTGATGTAGAAAAAAAGAAAAAGTGTTGCAATTTTGACACGGTGTTCTGCCAGAAATTGCCACACAGTAGCTGTGATCTTAGACCAGGCTGCATTTTTTGTGCAGTCTGATCTTGATTAACATAGTCCGTGAGATCAGCGCTAGCCAATACCAGCCCCCTAGGGTAATTGTGATGCACTGTAATTAGTGCCAATAACTTTTCTATGTTTTTGAAATCCTTACAGCCCCTGCCCCTTGATGATCAAGGAGGCCCTGGAATAGGGTACATAGTAGGTTGGAGACTGAGAGGATCCTCTACAAAGTTTACACAGGTATCCAGAATTACTTTTATCTAAGGCACATTTTCAACTAATTTTTTCAAACTCTTTACTACACAAGCCTGCACTAACAACCTTGAGAAAGAGGCCTTCTGAAAACATTGCGGAAAAAGTGGAAAATGCTGGTACCCAGCATTTTCTCCTTTTCCCACAATGTTTTCTTCCCTTCCCAAAACAAGTCTCAAATTTTCAGTCACTTTATCATCTGCAAAATTTTAATGCTGTGAATTTGGACCAGTCTAAAAAGTGTGTCATTTGGTAAGTATTGAGTTAAACTCACTGACATGAATTAATGCTACATTTGTGTCAGTCTGTTATTTAAACAAGAGGTCCAAGATGGCCCTGGATCGCTCACCTGAATTTCTGAGAGAACCACAGCCATTTCTTTCAAAATGTTATCAGCCCTTTCAGAGAAGAAAACTTTTTAAGAATTTCTTCATGTCGTATAGTGTAAATAGACCACAATCATCAGTTCCATGTTTCTTGATGGATCAAAATTTCTAGAGCAATTTTTGAAAAGGGTTAGCTAAGAAACATTTGTGAGATCAGCCGTTTCAAAGAAAAAAAATTTCTTCATGGCCAAATAGTGCAAGTAGCCCCCATTCACCAGAGCCATGTTTCTAGACAAATCAGCATTTTGCGAACAATTTTTGAAAAGGGTTACCAAAGGAACATTTCTGTGAGATTATTGCAAAATCTGATCAGCCTTTTCAGAGAAGAAGAATTTAAAGAATTTCTTCATGGCCATTATAGTGCAAGAAGCCCTCATTCACCAGAGCCATGTTTCTTGATGGATCAAAATTTCACAGACAATTTTTAAAAAGGGTCATCCAAGGAACATTTCTGTGAAATTATTTCAAAATCGAACAAGAAGATTTAGAAAAGAAAAATTTTTAAGAATTTCTTCATTTCCATATAGTGCAAGTAGCCCCCATTCACCAGAGCTGTGTCTCTTGAGAGATCAAAATTTCACGAACAGCTTTTGGAAAGGGTCATTCAAGGAGCATCCCTGTGAAATTATTTCAAATTCTGACCAGTCGTTTCAGAGAAGAAGAATTTTTAAGAATTTCTTCATTTCCATATAGTGCAAGTAGCCCCCATTCACCAGAGCCACATTTTTTGACGGATCACAATTTTACGAACAATTTTTAAAAAGGGTCACCCAAGGAACAATCCTGTGAAATTATTTCAAAATCTGACCAGCGGTGTCAGAGAAGAAGAATTTTTAAGAATTCCTTCCTTTCTATATGGTGTGAGAAGCCCCCATTCACCAGAGCCACATTTTTTGACGGATCAAAATTTTACGAACATGTTTTGAAAAAGGTCACCCAAGGAACATATCTGTGAAATTATTTTAAAATCTGACCAGCGGTTTCAGAGGAGAAGATTTTTAAAAAATTCCCTAGAAAATTCCATTTGGTTGCCATGGCAACCAGAGTTTTTGATGGAATCAAATTCTATGAGCAGTTTTTAAAGAGAATCTCCCAAGAAACATTCCAGCCAAGTTTGGTCCAAATCCACCCAGTGGAGTTAATGTTTAAAGAATTGTTGACGACGCACTGACGAACGACAGACACCAGTTGATCCTAAAAGCTCCCCTTGAGCACGTTGTGCTCAGGTGAGCTAAAAACAGCATTTTACAGTTGTACAGATATTGAATCATGTGCTGCAAAACTAAATGCACTGATATAGGATAGTGTCAGTACATGATTTAATCATTTACTAAACAAATTTTTTACCCTGAAAAGAAATTTCTCATTATCTGATTGGATAATTATGCCCCAAATATATTTTCATGTACACTAGCAAAATCCATGTAAAAGCAGTTTCCCTTGTCAACATAACATCCAAAATGGCAGCATTGATGGATTCGAGCCGCCCACAAGACAAACATACTAAGTTGCCTGCACCATATTATTACTAGTTTCGTTGTTGGTTATCATTAAAGCAGAAAGAATGGGGGGTAAATGTTTGATTACTGTTGGAGGGAAAAACTTTTGGGGGAAACAGGGCTAAACATCCTGGTTATTATAGCCTCATCTTCTTTTGCTATTATGTGTTTAAAAGCCTTTTTTGTCAGGCTAATTAACTCTTTACCACACAATCTAGACTTTTAACAACCCTGAGAAAGAAACCTTTTGAAAACATGGAAACCAGCATTTCTCCTTTTCCCACAGTGTTTTTCACCCTTCTCATAAAAAAATTCAATTTTTGAGCCACATTTGACGTCTGCAATGATTTAAATTTGGACAAGTCTACAATTTTGTTGTTCGTCACAGAGTTAAGCATCACATCAATAAAAAGAAGGTAGGCATAGAATATTTTTCCTGTCATTACAGGTTGTTGTAGAAGGTAATGTTGGTACATATACAGAGACAGTCGGTGTTGACAACTATTACTTATTGTATGAAGTCAATGTTACAGCATACAACGACCTGGGTCAAGGACCCTCCTCCCCTGTAGTGGAAGTTTACTCTGCTGAAGACTGTAGGTTTAAGTGTTCTGTTAACCCTTTAACTCCATAGATAATCATTTCTACGCATTGCTTGTAGGGGCCTTTGGAAAACATTTAGGCAAAAGGTGAAATTGCTTGTCACGAGCAATTTCACCTTTTGCCTAAATGTTTTCTGTGCTGTCAAAAGGTGTCATATACACATGAGAAACAGCTTTATCCTTGCTGGGTTTTTTATGGGGTCAATTAGAGATACCATAGAAAGGCCTTACGGGGGTAAAGGGTTAACACGCAATCCTAACTTTTAACGATCAACCCTGAGAAAGAAGCCTGGCTACCAGCATTTTCTCCTTTTCCCACAATGTTTTCAGAAGGCTTGTTTCTCAGGGTCACGAAAACCAGGGATTGTTTGGGAAAGAGATAACTCTTTAAAATACAAAATTTCAGGCTTGCCAAAATTCAAAGAATTTGCAGACAGTAAATTGAATGTGGCTCAGGTCTGTAAGCATTAATTGTCTTGGAAAGGGTAGAGAACATTGTAGGAAAAAGAAGAAAAGGATGGTTTTGAGCATTTTCTTCTTTTCACAATATATTTTCAAACATTTTGTGCCATGTAGCTGTTAACCCTTTCCCAGACAAAAAACTTTTGGACTAGACCAAATTCAAAGCATCTCCTTTTCCCACAATGTTATCAAAAGGCTACTTTTCCAGACCCATAAAAACCAGGATTGTTTGGGAAAGGGTTAAAACAAGGAATTATTGGGTAAAAGGTTAAACATTTCATTTTTTTTTTATGTCGACAGTGCCTATTGGGGTTGTAACAAATGTCTATACCTGGCCCTACAATTCTACAGCGCTGGAAGTAAGTTGGGACATCATACCAAACAACAGGACGTACATGCGTGGGACACTGTTAGGATATCAGGTCGGTGACTCTTAACCCTTTCCCAAACAAGCCCTGGTTTTTACGTGTCTGCAGTAAAAGTCTTTCAAAGCACTGTGGGAAAAGGAGAAATTGCTCTTAACGACCAATTTCTCCTTTTCCCACCGTGTTTTCTACCCTTTTTGAGAACCTTCTGTATTTTTCTCCAAATCTAAAATTGTCATCTGCAAACTCTTTGGTTTTGGAAGCATCCAAAATTTGTTGTTTGGGAAAGGCAGGCCTCCTAGTGAAACCTTTAAAACCTTTAAAAACCTTTAATTTCAGAGCAAACCTTTAAAACCTTTACATTTCCCCAGAAAACCTTTAAAACACCAAAATAGCCTGTAATTCTCACTCAAAACCTTTATATTTGCTCTGACTGGTTGCCGTGCTAGCTTAAAGCAAGTAATGGATTTTATTCTGCATTTTCCCTCCTTTTATGTGTAGTTAAACAATGCTGCTTTTGTTTCTTTCATCTTGAGTTTTTCAGAATGCTGTTGTGTTCACCAGACTACCATGCAGTAGCTGTTTGCAGTAGTGCACTCACCAAACCATGGATGGTGTCATGTTATCAGCATTATGTACCATGGACCCTAGGGTTAGGTTGGAAAATGATTGGGTGATTATAACAAATGCCAAGTTCTACTGATTGTGACAAGTTGAATAAAGAAAGAAAAAAAAAAATTCAGGTCTGGTGAGATGTTTGCACTACTGTAATGATGGACAAGGTTTGGTGAAGCTACAGCATTCTGAACAAAGGTGATGTAGATCCTACACTGTAAAACAGGAGCTATGTATGATATAAATATGCAGAGAAAATAGGTATACACATTAAATAAGGTATGTATTATATTGCATAATTCAAACAGTATATAACATCAAAAAATGACTTTGGTTTGACTGTGGGTTTAATAAAGAAATGAGAACTTCAACGAAAATAGCCTTTATTTACGGTACTCTTTATTTTTTCATATTTTACACTAAAAGGCCTTTATTTTCATACATCTGAGCCTTTATAAAAACCTTTATTTTTGTTTTGGCCTGCTTGGAGGCCTGGAAAGGCTTAAACTCTCTACACAACAACAAAGTTTTAGATTAGTCCCAATTGGAAGCATTTGCAAACTAGAGAGTTACTGTGACTCAAAAATTGAAATTTGTTTTTGGAAGAAGAGTAGAAAACATTGTGGGAAAAGGAGAAAATGTTGGTCACCAGCATTTTCTCCTTTTCTACAATGTTTTTTAGCTCACCTGAGCACAACATGCTCAAGGGGAGCTTTTAGGATCACCCGGTGTCCGTCGTGTGTCGTCCGTCGTGTGTCGTCAACAATTCTTTAAACATCAACTCCTCCTAAACCACTGGGCCAATTTGGACCAAACTTGGCAGGAATGTTCCTTGGGAGGTCCTCTTTAAAAATTGTTCACAGAATTTGATTCCATCAAAAACTCTGGTTGCCATGGCAACCAAATGAAATTTTTAGCAAATTCTTTAAAAATCTTCTCCTCTGAAACCGCTGGTCGGATTTTGAAATAACTTCACAGATATGTTTCTTTGGTGACCCTTTTCAAAAATTGTTCGTGAAATTTTGATCCGTCAAAAAATGTGGCTGTGGTGAATGGAGGCTACTTGCACTATACAGTAATTAAGGAATTCTTTAAAAATCTTCTTCTCTGAAACCGCTGGTCAGATTTTGAAATAACTTCACAGATATGTTCCTTTGGTGACCCTTTTCAAAAACTGTTCGTGAAATTTTGATCCGTCAAAAAATGTGGCTCTGGTGAATGGGGGCTACTTGCACTATACAGAAATGAAGGAATTCTTTAAAAATCTTCTCCTCTGAAACCGCTGGTCAGATTTTGAAATAATTTCACAGATATGTTCCTTGGGTGACCCTTTTCAAAAGTTGTTCGTGAAATTTTGATCCGTCAAAAAGTGGGGCTACTTGCACTATACAGAAATGAAGGAATTCATAAAAAATCTTCTTCTCTGAAACCGCTGGTTGGATTTTGAAATAATTTCACAGATATGTTCCTTGGGTGACCCTTTTAAAAAATTGTTAGTGAAATTTTGATCCGTCAAAAAATGTGGCTCTGGTGAATAGGGACTACTTGCACTATACAGAAATAAGGAATTCTTAAAAAAAATTTTCTTCTCTGAAACCGCTGGTCAGATTTTGAAATAATTTCATAGAGTCGTTCCTTGGGTGACCCTTTTCAAAAATTGTTCGCAAAGTTTTGATTGGTCAAGAAACATGGCTCTGGTGGCTACTTGCACCATATGGACATGATGAAATTCTTGAAAATTCTCTTTCTCTGAAACCCCTGGTCAGATTTTAAAAGAAATTTTTCGAAATGTTCCTTGGGTGACCCTTTTCAAAACTTGTTCGTAAATTTTGATCCATCAAGAAACATGGCTCTCGTGGATGGGGGATACTTGCTCTTATACAGAAATGAAGAATTGTTAAAAATTCTTCTTTTTGAAACTGATGGTCAAATTTCGAAATGACTTTTACAGGTGACCTTTTGAAAATTGCTTAGCAAAATTAAAAATTTGGTTCCAATGTTTCAAAACCTCAAAAAAAAATAGACTATGGTCATCTCAAAAATTCAGGTGAGCGATCCAGGGCCATTTTGGCCCTCTTGTAGAAGGTTTCTCTCTCTGGATCATGAAATCCTGGGATTGTTTGATAAAGAGTTTACTCTCTTCACCAACCAACAAAATTTTAGGCATGTTTTTGAAAGCAGAATGAAGCATTATTGAGAGAGATTAGTATAAGTCGTATGAACTTGTTTCTCAATGGTTGTAAAATAAATATGTAAATAACTAAACTAACGCATTTCTTCCTCAGGGTTGGTAAAACTTACACTGCTTGATAAGGGTCAACATGTAATACACCCTTTCACAACTTTAATGATTTCTTTGTGCAAACCAAGGTCACTCTGCACAAAACACTAAACCAGACCATGTGCTTCCAGAATCTGAAATTCTAGGTTTTACAATATTTTAGGTCAACTACAAGCTTCGCTATGTTGAGGATGCTTCATTAGATTCCATTAGCTGGAGAGGCCAGACTAATACTGGGATTGTGATTGGATTAGAGCCATACACCTGGTATACTGTAGACGTGCAGGTTCTCAACACAGCAGGCATGGGTCCAAGAAGTGAGATTTATCATGGGAAGACTAGGAAACAAGGTGAGAGCAAAAAATTTCATTTTTATTGTATATTTGTCCCTATGTGTTTGCATGGGATGAAAGTGTCCAATAATTTTTTCTCATATTGGATACTTTGACATTGAACTCGGGTCTTTTCCATTCGCTGCGATAAGAACAGAGCATTTTCACAAATGTTCCGAACACAATGTATTTCTGTTTTTGCAAAACCTCCTCTGTAAAGGTAGTATTTGAGCCAAACTAGTCTTTATACTGGCTGGAAATAATTTTGCAATGATTTGATGATGTAATCCCTACATCACTGTGGTATCATTTTAAAAATGTACTTTGTCCAGCCTGAAGTTAACCCTTAACCAAACAATGCCAGGTTTTCACAGCCCTGTAGAAGAGGCATGTTAAAAAATATTGTGGAAAAAGGAGAAAATGCTGGTTACCAGCATTTTCTGCTTTTTCCACAATGTTTTCTACCCTATCAAAGCAAGATTGCACCATTTGAACCACCTTGAAATTATTGTCTGCAAAATGCTTTCAATTTGGACAAAGCTAACAGTTTGGGCGCGTCTCGTTGTAGTATAAATAGAGAGCGCGGCTCTATTCTGGTCATTCGACAGCTAGACTACACACTGTTTACGACTGCGTATAACCCACCCGCCCAGCAATTTTCTTTTTTTGGGGAATTATTTCATTATTACATACATTTATGTATTGCTTTTTATGCATTTCGTACCGGTATATCAAGAGGTTGATATATGTTGTAAAATACACTTTGATTATAATGAGTAGTCCAGGCCGCTGCTCTTATTTCCGACCTCTGTTGTTTATTATTCCATAATAAGTCCATGCAAAAGAACATAAATGTTTTATATTTGTCTGAGTGGAACGAAAGAAAATATAATTATGAAAAGACATGGTTAGTTGATTGTTGTTGTGTTTATTTGTGACTCATATCAAATTAAAGGTATGAGTATCATCATAATCTTAGAGTATGCATGATTACTTGAATATCTGTGGAAATATTGAAAAGAAGAGGGCCATGATGGCCATGTACAGCCCCAAATGCAAATAAATATAAACCCAACACACCAAACATTACAATTTTTGGCCATTTGGCTTCCAGCTTAAAGACAAACTTTCTCTTTAAAAGCCCACAAAAAAGTTATGACCCAAGGGCAAAGCCAGTTTTGATCACAAAGGTAGAGTAGAGGTGTGTAAGGTAACTATACAAGCCGAATTTGGTAGCCCTAGGTCTTATGGTTAGGAATGAGAAGATTTAAGCTTTCATCCATTAGCATATATAAGCACATTTATGCACAAATTGTGACCTTGTGGCAGAGCCTAACTTAACCCTCATGGACTTCATGGTAGAGGACCACTAGATAGCACTACAATTGACTACATGCAAAACTTTGTAGCCCTTGTGGCTAGGAATGAAAATTTTTTTAAAGTTTACCTTATATAAGCCCATGTTGAACTTGTGACTAAGGGCGGTGTTAATCTTGACCCCAGGGTTATGATTTGAGGAAACTGGGTAGAGAGTTCTATTAGATAAAATTAGGTTAAAATTAAAAGTTAACGCTCACATGAACACACAGATGCAGACACAGACGCACGACTGGCCTACATCCAATGGAGCTGAAATTAGAAATTGCTTGTTACGAACCAATTTCATGCATAATTGACAGTATTTACTCATGATTTTGTTTTATCTGCCCCACCTATAGCTCCAGTACTGTATCCAACAGAAGTGATGGTATATTCGAGAACATCAAGTAGTGTACGTATAGAATGGCGTGGAGTAAGTACAAACTACAATGAAGAAAATCTCGAAGGTTACAAGGTAAATACAAATGAGTGGGGCTCTGGCAGAAGAGGGTTTGATGCATCTCAGTAACCCTTTACTCCATATACTCATTTCTACGCTTTGCTTGTAGGAGCCTTTCGAAAACATAGTGGCAAACGGTGAAATTGCTCGTGACGAGCAATTTCACCTTTTGGCACAATGTTTTCTGTGCTATCAAAAGTTGTCATATACACATAAGAAACAGCTTTATCCTTGCAGTTATTTAGGGTCAATTACAGCTACCATAGAAATGCCTTATGGGGCGAGCAATTTCACCTTTTGCCACAATGTTTTCTGTGCTATCAAAAGGTGTCATATACACACAAGAAACAGCTTCATCCTTGCTGTTATTTAGGGTCAGTTAGAGATACCATAGAAATGCCTTATGGGGTAAAGGGTTAATGTATTATATAAAGCATACTTTCATGTTCTGATGAATCCATAAAGTCCTTTAACCCTTTACCACACTGCCAACTTTTAACAACCGTGAAGAATAAGCCTTTTGAAAACATTGTGGGAAAAGTAGAAAATGCTGGTAACCAGCATTTTCTCCTTTTCCTGCAATGTTTTCTACCTGATCAAGAAAAAATTGCAGTGTTTCATCCACACTTGAAATGCTTTCAATTGTACACTTTTCCCTCAATGTTTTTTACCTGCTCAAGAAAAAAAGATGCACCGTTTCATCCACACTGAAATTGTTGTCTGGAAATGCTTTCAATTGTACACTTTTCCCACATTGTTTTCTACCTGCTCAATAAAAAAAAAAGCACTTTTTTTTACACAATTTAATCAGTTGTTGCAGATGCATTTAACTCTGTTTTCCCAAAGCATGATAATTTTTCTTTTCTCTCTATTAACTCTTTACCACACAAGAAAATAATAGACTTGTCCAAATTGAAAGCATCTGCAGACGACAAAATAAAGATGACTGTCAAATTAAAATTTGGTTTGCGAAGGGTAGAAAACACTGTGGGAAAAGGAGAAAATGCTGGTTACCAGCATTTTCTCCTTTTCCCACAGTGCTTTCCAAAGGCTTCTTTTTCAGGGTCGTTAAAAGTCGGGATTGTGTGGTAAAGAGTTAAAATGACTGTACTTTCTTTCCTTTTCTTATATGTAGGGCCGCTCATTAGGGTCAGTATTATAAATCCAGTTTGGATAACCCTTTCCAAAACAATCCCTTGTTTAAATGACCCTGGGAAAAAAGGCTTTTGAATATATTGGAAGTAAATAATGATAACTAGTATTTTCTTCTCCAACAGGTTTGAGTATACTTTCTGACAATTTTGGACATATCTATTTAATGATTGCGACAATATATTTTTTAATGTTGTACGTACCAGTGTATAAAAAAAGGAATACATGTATTATGTTGTTGTAATTTTTTCTAGTGCTTTCTTGTTGCTTTAGAAAATTGTCGCATCTAGTGAGATATGAATTTTCTCATTTAGCCCACAGCAAATAAAAGCAGCAGAAAAAACTTTATGTTACTCCATCATGTTTTTAGTTGTTGTGGGTTCACTATACCAAACTAACCCTTGTTTTTATGACCCATAGGAAGAAAACTTCTGGAAACATTGTGTAAGAAGGAGAAAATGCTGGTAACCAACATTTTCTCCTTTACCCACAATGTTTTCTTTTTTCTTCTAAACTCAAGTTTCAACTTTCGAGTCACATTCATTTTGTCATCTGCAAATGGTTTCAGTTTGGACTAATCTAAAATTTTGTCTTTCGGTAAAGACTGAGTTAAAGATGGCAATGCACTCTCTTGCCAGGTGCGCTATCATCCCACAGGAAATGATGTGAGAACAGCGACTGATATAGTTACTTATCGTGAGACCACAGAGGCTGTACTTGAAGGCATCCAGAAAGATACGGTATACTCATGCCGAGTGCTTGCTTTTAGTCGAGGCGGGGATGGTAAACATAGTCAAGTTGTATATTTCACACTAGGTAACAAATACAGAATTTATTTTATCTTGTCACAAAATATAACTACATGTATATAGTTTAGTATCACTTGTTTTCATGAACATTGGCAAATTCTGAAAAAAAAAATCCATAGCTCCATGGAAAAAAAAAAAATCCAATGTGCCAGAACTACTTTCCCTGAAAGTAACTCGGTGCTGGTCCTACACACTGCTGTGTTCATTTACTTTTGTTTTATTGGCAAAGTTTCAGTATTGGGGATCTGAAAACTGCCTCCCATTGTATTCTTGTGCCGTACAAATGTAGTGGAAAGGGCTTTAGGAACTTCAAAGTTAGATTTAAAAATAAAGAAAATTAATGAAGTTGGGGTTGAAATTTTGGAATCTTCTTTAAAAGGGTTGAAAACAGTAGAAAAAGAAGAAAATGGTTACAAAAGTTATTTATCACATGATCATTAAAACACATGATTGTCTGGTAAGGGTTTCAGCCAGGTTCCTTTGTGTCAAGATTTTTTCATTGTTTCTATCAGGATCAGTGCAATTCACCTTCACAATAGAAACATCCAAATACAGTACTACATCTTGCAAGAGCAAAATTTACTCACAGTGAGGAATCACAAATGTTTTTGCATTGTATCTTTCAGGAGGACTAGTGGCCTTTGACCCCTCATCATCAGAAATCATGGCATCAGCCAATCAACACAGAGTGAAACCATTTGTCTTGTTTATGTCTGTCTGTATTTTGATTTTGTTTAGTTCAGATACTTTTCTACATCACTTTTCTTGTTTAGTTCCATTTTGTGATTATTTGTGATAATGTGTTTTTTTTTTTGACATACAAAGACATCATCCAATTATTTATTTATCTCTACTTTGTGATTATGTTTTGTTTAGACACAGTTGTGATGAAAACCACATTGTTATACTACAAAGAAATTTCTCGTGATATGATTGGATATGTGCCCCAAACATATGTATCATGTACACTCGCAAAACCAACATAAAAGCAGTTTCCATTTACGGAGCCCGGTATATATGACTACACTATCACACAACATCCAATATGGCAGCGTCAATCAAAGTTAACATCAAGATTATGGGCCAAGCTGCACATTTTAGCGTGTATTACCAAGTATGATACCAAGTATCAGTGACATCAGTTCCCAGTGACATCTCTTTTCACTGATTTGGGGCACTCAGAAGGGAAATTCTACTTTGTAAGTGTAGTCAATTTTTCTTAACCTAAAAAAACAGGTTGCTTAACTCTTTACCAAACGACATAATTTTGGACTTGTCCAAATTGAAAGCATTTGCAGACGACAAAATTAATGTGCCTAAAAAATTGAAATTTAATATGGGAAGGGTAGAAAACATTGTGGGAAAAGAAGAAAATGCTGGTTACCAGCATTTTCTCCTTTTCCTACAATGTTTTCAAAGGCTTTTTTTCTTAGGGTTGTTAAAAGTCGGGATTGTGTAGTTAAGTGTTAACAAACAACAAACATTGTAAATTGTAAAACTTTGCAGTATAATGAATTTGTTGTACAGTCAGGTGGCAGGGGACTTGGAAACTTATTCACGGCTGTGGTGAATAGTGTTGCTCTGAGCCAAATGGAAACTTTTTCATGGCTTTGGTGGATCACATTGCCCCAAGCCTTCAGCTCGGCTCGGGGCGATATGATTCACCACAGCTGTGAACAAGTTTCCAAGTCCCTTACCACCTGACCGTACAACTAATTATATCTTACATTGGCCCAGGATAACTTGAAATGTGGGAAAACATGGTATGATCTACAAAAGGGCAGTCAGTATGATATACTGAAAATATTTCTTGTGTGCAATGTTGGTAACCTGCATTTTCTCTTTTTCCCACTATTTTTTCTACTCTGCCAAAGACCAGTTTCAATTTTTGAGTCTGGTATATTTTGTTTTCTGCAAATGCTTTTAATTTGGACAAGTCTAAGATTTTGTCGTTTGATAAAGAGTTGACTCTGTACAAGACAAATTTTGCATTGCTTGGAGGAGCCTTTGGGAAACCTTGTGACAAAAGGTGAAACTGCTCGTGATGAGCAATTAAACCTTTTGTCACAATGTTTTCTATACTATCAAAAGGTGTCATATACACATAAGAAATGGCTTCATCATTGCTGTTATTCAGGGTCAATTAGAGATGCCATAGAAATGCCTTATGGGGTAAAGGGTTAAAAGGACAGACAGCAATGACAGAAAAGAAAAAAATGCTGATAACCAGTGATTTTATGAGCTTCATAATGCTCAAGTTATCAAAGATGAGGAAAAGTGTGTTGGTTAATTCATTTCATGGATGGTTTATCTTGTAACCACCATTCTGGCCATTTCCCACAATGTTTTCAAAAGCCGTCTTCCACAGGATTACAAAAACACTCAATTGTTAACAGGTTAAACTGGGCCTCTACCATGCAATCCTGGCCTTTAACACCACCAAGAAAGAATCCTCTTAACCCATTACCTTACAATCCCTACTTTTAAACGTGAGAAAGTAACCTTTTGAAAAGATTGTTGGAAAAGGAAAAAATGCTGTTAACCAGCATTCTCCTTCTCCCACGATGTCTTCTACCCTTCACAAAACAAATTTCAATTTTCAGTCACTTTTATGTTGTGGTTTGCAAATGCTTTCAATTTGGACAAACCTATTTTTTTTTCATTTGGTAACGAGTTAATAACATGATGGGAAAAGAAGAAAATAATACAGGGTTTTAACACCACCAAAGAAGATGACTTTTGAAAACATGGTGTGAAATGGAGAAAATGCTGGTTACCAGCATTTTCTCCTTTTCCCATGATGTTTTCTCTTTTCTTCCCAAATCCTCCTTCAATTTTTGAGTCAGTCTTATTTGTCCACTGTTTGTGCCTTCATTTTGCACAACTCTAAATTTCTTTCATTTTGTAATGTTTAACTGATGGAAAAAATCTAATTTAGTTATGGGGCTCTAAACAGGATAGCAGTTTCTTTGTGTATTAACCCTTTACCACACAATTAACAGTTTTACCAACCCGAAAATAGAAGCCTTCTGAAAACATTCCATGAAAAGCAGAAAATGCCGATCGCAAGCATTTTCTGTTTTATGCCAATGTTTTATACTTGACTTGTTCTTGTTGCACTCGACCATTTAATTCAAATTTGAATTTTATTCTGCATATACTTTCAAAAATGAAAAAATATAAATTTTTAAGTGGTAAAGACTTAACATAGCTATGACTAATAGAGATCTATTTTATGTCACGATTTTTTTTTACAATAAAAATAACACAATTGCACCTTTTTGTCTTAACTTTTTAATTACTTCACAGATATCCATATAAAATGGATATATATCATGGCCCTGAATTGCTTACCTGAAAAAGTGAAATTTTCATTGATTGATAGATTGATTGATTGGATAGTTTTCAACGCTGTTTCAACATTATTTCAGTCATATTGCTACTGTCACCTGTCAATACTTTCCTGGACTTTCTTTTACAGGTACTTATTTCCAAGCCATTGGCTGCTTTCCCACATAACCATCCTCAAAACAATGGTTAGCAGTAAGAGAGGAATGAATCCTTACGTAATGTGAAAATACTTTAAGTTTGGACAAGTCTAAATTTTTTAATGATGGGTCCATATTCACCAACCACTTTTAACTCAGTAACAACCAATCCCATGTTTTCTCTACCCTGGCAAAGAATACTTTGAAAACATTGCGGGAAAAGGAGAAAATGCTGGTAACCAGCATTTTCTCCTCCAACACATGCTTTCAATTTGGGCAAGTCTATCATTTTGTTGCGTGCCAAACAGTAATACATGTATCATTCAGTCTTATTCTAATTTTGGAGGGTCAGACAACTTCTGATTGACTAAACCAATATATTACATGTATATTTCATGTGTCTATTTTTAGAAATGTTATGGTTAAAGAAATGCCATAATTTTAGCTGGGAGGAATTATTTCCCCATCTCAGGGAATATTTTCTTCCTGCCGAAAATCTGGAACTACTTTTTTTGTTCTACTTTGCTAAAAATAGAATCACTAGTTTGACAAAATATTCAGAGGAAATAAAATGATATTATATAATTTATTTCATCAGCTTGTGGTTAATACAGGGAAATATTTGCCTCAAAAGGGAAAGGTTTGCAAAATTTTCACATACCTCTCCCTTTTGAGGCAAATATTTCCCCATATTAACCACACAAGCTGATGAAATAAACTGTATTGGTTTAACCAACCAGAAATTGTTTTACTTTCATCTTTCAGAATTTTCTTGGGAATATGACTATTAATAACTATTAATATAACTATTAATATTATTAATCCTTCATCACATAACATACTTATGTTTATTGAAGAGATTCATATACAACAATTCAAATTGTTTTTAAATGACGATATCTATCCTTGAATGGGTAGAAACATTGTGGGAAGAGGAAAAAATGCTGGTAACTACCATTTCCTCCTTTTCGTACAATGCCTCCAAAGGTTAGAATTTGGGAAAATTTGATAAAGGATGAAGAGTGATTAGTAAATACTGTAAATACAGTTAGGAGTTACCTTTTGAAAGGTTCTACAGAATCTTGTACAGTTAAGATCCATGTTTACCTTTAGAAAGACAAAATGACTTTTATAACTCCAACGGTAAGCAGTCATCAAGTCATCGTTTTATAAGTCATAGTTTTGCAAGAAACAACTGCCTTTATCATAATGAAATTCAATGAAACTTCAAAAATATTGAAAAAAAACAATAAATTATACCACCACTCATGCAGTGAACATGTGGCCTGCCACATACGTAAAAGGACATTCAGACATTAGCGTAAAGTGTCATCTCGGATCAGTCTGCACAGGCTAATCTAAGACTGCACTTTACAACTTTACTAGATTTTGTGCTATAGTAGACTTGCTCAAAACAAAACTATATGAAACCGAAAGTGTTGTTTTGGATTAGCCTGTGTGAACTACGCAGGCTGATCAGAGACAACAGTTTATGCAGATATCTGAATGCTTCTTTCTGTGTATTACAGGCCACATGGTAGGATAACAAACAATTGCTTTCATCTACATATACATACGTTCAACGATTGAAACTTAGAAAATACCCCAACAATACAATAATAAATACATGTAATACTAAATTCAACATTTCTGATTCACAGTTCGCATTCTCTGAGGGATTCAATAAATAATACTGAAATTGGCAACATTATTATCTTACACATTAAAATATTTTTTAAATATTTATTAATTCAATCAGCATTTTCAGCATTTCCAACAATGTTTTCCACCCTATCAAACAAAAATTGCATCACTGAGCCACATTGAAACTGTCATCTGCAAATGCTTTCAATTTGCACACGTCTAAAATTTTGTCAAGTCGTAAAGGGTTTAATTTTTATCTGAAAGTGCTCCGAACTTGGAAAAGTCCAAAATTTTGTCCTTTGGTCAGGAGTTACATGTAAGACTAGCAAATAATAAACGGGTTAAATAGAATAAATTATCAACAATAGAAATAAATAATTATACAAGCTGTGCTCAACGAAAAGGGAGTTTAATGCATCTACAGAAAGTAGTGTCCCAGGTCAGCCTGTGCTGTGAAAGCTGACTTGGCTCAAAAATTCTGCTGTAGGTAAAAATTTCCACATGTTGAAGGACCATTTTCTCCTATGATTCAGCTGGTGATTACACAAAACCGATCCATTATGCACCACTCGCTTGGTATAACCCTTCACCAAACGACAAAATTTTAGCTTTGTCCAAAATGAAAGCATTTGCAGACACAATTTCAGTATAGCTCAAATGGTGTAATGTTTCAATGATATGGCAGAAAACATTGTGGGAAAAGGAGAAAATGCTGGTTACCAGCATTTTCTTCTTTTTCCACAATGTTTTCAAAAGCTTTTCCAGCAGCCTCAAGTGTCGGCATTGTGTGGTTAAAGGTTAATGCATTACTTAGATGCATTGGCCCCTCCTAGTGATTATTCTAGACCAGGCAAAAGGGCAGGGAGGCAGGAAAAAGGGGCAGGGAGGCAGGAAAAAGGGGCAGGGAGGAACATTGCCTTGTTGAATGACTTCTCATATCAGATAAAGGCAAATCAGTGTCCTTCACTCTTTTCGAAACAAGTTCTAACTAGAACTTTGGATATGAACTGCATATTAAAGAAAAGAATAAGAAAAGATTCTTATCAACTCATAGACCCAAAGCAACACAATCTGACTATACAGGTTTTGATTGCCATGTAATTTATGATCCCATGATGTACAGTCACACTTAGCTTTAATGTAGTAGACCTGTAACGCTTCTGGTGTAGCATGGAATAAAAGTTCTAGATAGTTGATAAATACAGATTTATACAGATAAAATACTGATGCATGTTTTTGACCCACTAGAAATGCCTTTGATGTCTCTTAAAAAAAAATTGTTGATACTTTTGTTAGTTTTCAGAAAAGGGAGGTAATTATTAATTCGCTTTGTAATGAGAATACAGTGGTTTTGGATTTATAAATAATAATTCTAGGAAGGAAAAAAATGAAAAATTGGCTCGGTTAAAGTAGTACAATAATACTCATTTTAGCAAATTTTGCAGGATAATAATATTGTGGAAATAGCTGTTTTCTATTACAGGTCCACTACCTAACGTCTCGTCAGATAACAAAAAATGTCCAGAGTAATTATAAAAAAAAAACCCCTTCTTCTCAGCTGTTTTACGAAATTACATTAATTTTGATTAAAAAAGAAATAAAAAAAAAACTTAATTATTACATAGAAAGAATTACAAAATGTGTAGGCCTACTGATGGAGTAGTGTACTACTGCATAGCAATTCTATAAATAGACTGCTAAAAATAGAACACTGCAATGCAGATTTTGCTTTAAGAAAATTGCCGATGCTTGAATAGCAAAGATCGAGTACTTTCAAGATAGTTCGCAACTTTGGTTTACCATCCATACTTGTAATTTGTCCAAAAAATATATGATATGATAATCTCCACCTGCAATAAGAGTTAATTCAGCTTTATTTTAAGACTATTCAAGTATTGATAAATTTCACTGACTGTGTGACGTCATTTAAAGAAATTAGCAGACGTTAAAGTACATGTGGGGCAAAAAAGTCAGGGTTTCGAGGGATAAAGGGATGGTTTAGCAAGTTAATGACAGAGAGAGATTATAACACCCTGCTGTCCTATCTTAACTGACGAAGTTGATAAAAGATAATTAGTGTCACCCTTAGTCTTAGATTGGCTGTATTTCTTGAATATCGTCAGGTCGAAAGAAATTTATGGCGACTTTTTGTGACTGTGCAAGCTTGATAAGACAGAGCCGAGACACTGAAGATGAGTTTTTTGCTCATGTAGCCCGGTGGTTTGTTCTGAAACCAGAACAATACACAAACAAGTTTTGTATGCATTTGATAAGGGCAGCAGGGCGGGTTTTTTACAGATTCGAGGGCAGAAGGGCGGAGTGAAAAAGGGGCAGGGCGGCGCGCCCTGCTATTCCGCTCTAGAATAATCACTAGCCCCTCCCTTCTCCTAGAGCTCCTCTCTTATATATTATATACAAGTAAAATAGACTAGATACTAGTGCAGTTCAGAAAAAAGATCTCGCCAAATAATATTGCCTTCATTGTACAGGGCTCAATACTACACCAGTCTTAACCCTTTCCCAAACAAGCCCTGGTTTTTACATGTCTGCATTAAAAGTCTTTTGAAAACACTGTGGGAAAAGGAGAAATTGCTCGTAACGAGCAATTTCTCCTTTTCCCACGGTGTTTTCTACCCTTTTTGAGATCTTTTTGCCATTTTCTCAAAATCTAAAATTGTCTTATGCAAACTCTTTCGGTTTGCAAGAGTCCAAACCTTGTCGTTTGGGAAAGGGTTAAGTAATACCAAGTGACACAAGAAGGTCAGTTTACCTCTTTACCAAATGATTGAATGTTTGACTTGTCTAAATTACAAGCAATTGTGGACAACTGTTACTCTTTACCACAAAATCTGGACTTTTAACAACCCTGAGAAAGACAGCTTGAAAAACATTGTGGGAAAATGAGAAAATGCTGGTTTCCAGCATTTTCTCTTTTTCCCACATTGTTTTATTCCTTTTCAAAAATCAATTTCAATTTCTGAGTTGAATTTACTTTATCATCTGCAAATGCTTTCAACTTGGACAAGTCTATGTTTTGGCCGTTTGGTAGAGAATTAAGTATAACATATGTTGTTTAATGGCACTTTTAACATCTTCACCTTGTCTGTTTTTTTACTGAAATATCAATTTATTGTCAAAGCTCTTTCCACTGTGGCGCCATCACGTCAAAGTTTTGACATTCTCTCCTATCTTTTATTACCTAAGATATTTACTCTAAATCTATATGTATACTGTTTGTGATCAAAAAGGGAACCAACACCTAAAGGGCAAGCGCCTTTCAAAAATTTCCATAGCTTTGCAAGTGCTTGTACTTTGGGAATGTAAGTGCATTATAAGTCCTTAAATTTTCCAAATATGTACAAAAAATTATGGATCAAATGTTTTTAGTACATCAAGTATTTTCAGTCACACCATGGCCACAGCTGACATATTCATGTATGTACTGTGTCTCTCCAGTACTAGGCTTGGGTTCTGAAGTATCTTGCCAAAGGAAACTCCAATATAAGACACACCTCTTAAAAATGTAAAGCAGGTACCTTTGAACAGTTTGGGTCTACAGTTTCAAATATTTACCAAATATAAATGCCGTTTCTGATAATCTAAAGAATGTCTCTTGAACCAAACAAACCAAGCAAGTTGAAAACTGCCTTGCTATTATATAAGAATAATCAAGATAATTTTATCACAAAATCCAGAGGTTTATCCCATTACCACACAATCCCTACTTTTGACGACCATGAGACAGAAGCCTGTAGAAAGCACTGTAGGAAAGGAAGACAATACTGGTAACCTTCATTTTCTCCTTTTCCCACAATGTTTTCTACTTGTCACAAAACAAATTTCAAATTTTCATTTTGTCATCTGCAAATGCTTTAAATTTGGAAAACCTAAAATATTGTCGTTTGGTAATGAGTTAACAAGTCAGCCCTGAGGAATAATTTAAGGCCTTTCAAACACTATGGGAAAAAGAGAAAATACTGATAAATAGCATTTTCTCCTTTTCCCTCATTGTTTTCAAATACCCTCTACATCAGGATCTCTACACTCCTTACCAGATGACAAAACTCTACACATTTCCATACTTATAGGATTTGCAGACAACAAACATGACTAAAGTGAAAGAATCTGTGATTGAGTAAAAACATTCTGAGAAAAAGAGAAAATGCTGGTTACAAGCATTTTCTCTTTTTCCCAGAATGTTTTCAAACGACCCCTTTGTATTGTTTTGTTAAACTGTTAATCCAAATGTAAGTGCATGTGATACACAAGAGATTCTTTGCTTTTAACTCTTGCATCACAGAAGTCACATTGGTACGGTCGTTCATCTGTATGTACCAGCTGGTGGCGTAAAAGATGACTGCTGCATCGGAAGGCAGCCTCACACTGGGAGCATTTGAAAGGTCTCTCACCAGTATGAATTCTTTTGTGCAAGTTCAAAGTACCCTGTTCGGCAAATGCAGCTCCACAGGTATTACACAGGAACGGTTTCTCATCAACTTGGCTGTGCTTATTTCTAATATGTACCTGTAGTCCTCTGGCACTCAAATAAGTGGCATTACAATGCTCACATGACAGTCGCTCGCCCGTATGTTTTCTACGATGTAGTGCTAACTTATTTGCACTGGAAAAAGCTTCTTTGCAAATGCCACACTTGTATGGTTTTTCTCCTGTATGATATCGCTCATGGACTTTTAAAGTAGATTTGTTTGCATATCTCATTTCACAAAATCTGCACTTAAAAGGTTTTTCTCCAGTGTGAATTCTTTGATGAACAATAAGGTAATGTCTGGACGTGCAGGAAGTATCGCAAACATCACATTTGAATTCTTTGATATCCGAGGTTTTTTCCTGCGCATGGAAATTGACTTTGTGTTGTTTTAATCTTGTACTTGATATAAACTTCACTTTACAGATTTCACATTCATAAGGCTTCTCCCCTGTATGTATTCTTGCATGAACTTTCAATGCAGTGTTATTTGTAAATCGTGCATCACAGACCATACATCTATAGGGCTTTTCCCCTGTATGTATCCTTTCATGTATCTGAAAAGATTTACGACAACCAAAAGCTTTACTGCAAAAACTACAAACAAATGGTTTTTCACCTGTGTGTGTTCTCTCGTGACTCTTTTTAGCAGATTTGTGAGAAAAAGTAGCATCACAATAATCACACTGATAAGGCTTCTCACCTGTGTGTGTTCTCAAATGACTCCTGACATGTGCCTTTCTAGCAAAGCATTTATCACAATGAGGACACTTATATGGTTTCAGTCCAGTATGGACATCTTGGTGACTAGATAGAAGAATCTTGTTAGCAAACATCATCCCACATATATCACATTGTAAACTTTTCTCCTTGGTATGTGTCAACTTATGAAGCTTTAATGAGGTATGAGCTTTGCAAGCAAAATTACACTGACTACATTTATATGGTTTTTCACCTGAATGTATCATCTTATGGGATCTTATTCTTTGTTCTGTTTTAGCAGTGTACACACAGAGATCACACTGAAATGGCTTCTCATCTGAATGCACTAGTAAATGTTTCTTTAATTTACCGTTTGTTCGAAATGCTTTCTTACAAATATCACACTCAAATGGTCTTAAATCAGAATGAATTATCTTGTGTTTCTTGAGGTCATATTTGTCCTTAAATCTTGCATCACACATATCACAAACATGAGGTTTTTCATTGGAGTGTGCAGGTAGGTGACGTTTTAATTGATATTTCTTTGAAAAAGTTGCATCACAATGGTCACATTTAAAAGGAACAATACCAAGATGATTTTCTATGTGAGATTTAAATGAATCTTTCCTATAAAAGACAGAAGCACAGTATTCACAGCTATATGGTGTTTTGCAATTTTTCTTTTTTGCTTTTGATAAATCTTCACCTTCAGACTGGCTAACAATGTTTTCGTCAACTGCTTGACTCCGATTCAATGTTATATGATCTATTTCCTCAGGGGATCTTTTTGATTCAACATTGGGTGAAGGTTCCTGTTTGACAAAAACAATGATTTCTGACTCATTCTGACTGGAGTTTTGATTCATAGGAAGATTATTTGTTATACCATTCGGTAAATGACTGTTTACAGCAGTTCTAAAATTTCCCTTTCCTTCAATTTCAAAATCTGAATTATCAGATTTAATATTCATGTGAGTATGAATTTCCTTGGACTTGATACCAGTTGCGTCTTGACTACGTTCCTGTCGAGGATAACCAGTTGTTTCAGTTCTAAAATTTCCCATGCTTTCAACTTCAAAATCTTCTGTGTCAGAATTTTCACTCAAGTGAATGTTCCGAAGTTCCTTCTGTTCAATTCTAGTACCGCTGGATACAGGTGGATCTCCTATGGCGGAATTTTCTCCTATTTTATCACCTTTATCATCTTCTACAGTAGGACTCGCAGATTTTAGGTCAAAGTCATTCATTCTGTTTATTGCTCAGTTACGTCTTTGTGCCTGAAAACAGAAGGTATGGTTTTTTAACACTTTACCAAACAAGCTCATGTTTTAACCACCCAAGATAAAAATGCCTTTGAAAAAACATTGCTGGAAAGCGAAAATGCTACTTCTGGCGCTGGGAGAGTAGCATTCAAACACAAGGTATATGTAATCTCTGCCCTCTGCCACAAAATTTACACAGATATTTGCTACAGTCAGGGTTTTAAGTCCCTGACTATTTTAGTATATCACAGCACTTCACCCTTTACCAAACAATCCCAAGTTTTATCTATCCTGAACTAGATGTCTTTTGAAAACATTGTCAGAGAAATAGAAAATGCTGGTAACCAGCATTTTCTACATTTCCCACAATATTTTCTGCTCTGTCAAAGAATTCCATGTTGTTTGCAATACTTTCAGATTTGTTATCTATAGATACTTTCCATTTGGAAAGGTCTAAAATTTGTCGTTTGGGAAAGGGTTAAGTACAATTCAAGGTCTGATATCTTCATTTCAGAATGTTTAACTCTTTACCATACAATCCTGAGTTTTAATGACCCTGAGGAAGAAGCCTTTGGAAAACATAGTAGGAAAAGAAAAAAAATGCTGGTAACCAGCATTCTTTCCTTTTCCCACAATGTTTTCTACCCTATCAAAGACAAATCCTGCCAATATGGACCAGTCTAAAATTTTGTTGTTTGGTAAAGTGTTAAAGTACTTTTTAAGCTAAATACCTGTACTGTAAGTTCTAATGCTGACTATTCTCTGCACCTCTCTACTTTTTTTGTTTTCCTACATGAAAACCACACATCATATTACTTTGAAACTTCGTGACATGATCAATAAACGCTTTTGTTTGGAAGTAACTATTTGAAATGAACTGAAATTAGCCAATAGATATTAACTGATTAGCTGTAGGTTTGACTAGAGGCAAGCTATTGCTTCAACCCTAGATAAAGGACATTCACAAAAGATTAGATTATAACAATAGCATCCAGTCGTACACAAAATACCACCAGAGGACATGATTCCAAGATTTACAAAAAAACTTGCAGAACCAACTTGCGTAAATTCAGTTTTTCACAGAGGATTGTCAATGCATGGAATAAGCTGCCCAGGGATATTGTTAATAGTGATAATGTAAATAGTTTTAAAAATTCCTTGAACAAATTCTGGAAAAATAACCCGGTAAAGTTTTCACCCGAATGCTATAGGCCGTAAGCGGGTAATACTTGTCCAAATAAAGAAGAAAAGGACCATAGAGGCACTTGCCTATGAAGGTTTCTATCCAGAAAAAGAAGAAGAAGAAGAAAATCAAAGGTACCAAAAGCAAAATCTTGTTAGACAAAAGAAGTTTTCACAATTATGCAATATAACATAATGGTTGCGTTTCACAGAATATTAGATTGGATTGGTAACAGATAATATCTGAGATATCTCTTTTTCTAGTACAGATAACTGTTCCCAAAGGCGATTTTACTTTTCGACTGGTCGCCTCTGGTGCACAATAAATGTCCAAATATGAAAAAAAAAATCACCATAGTTTCTCTATTGATAATTGAGGCTGTCTCTTTTTCCAACGATGTTTCTATCTTTTTCAAAGGTGTGTCCTATAATTTGAAACATAGCTATTAATCTTTCTATGAGCATTTGTATTTCTATTGTCCGGTGCACGAAAACTTATTAATCATCGGAAAACATAACGCCAAAGACCCCACTTCAGGAGCGAAAATTCCTGGAGCGAAGGAACCCGGTACGAACTTAAATGGGTCCAACAGAACTTCATGGTGTCTCACCACTGCTAGAATACCTCCGCGTCATAGTAATCCAAACTTATAGCGGCATATTTCTGCCATATCATGTTAAGTTTAGAAAACTATCGCGATAAATCAATGTTTCCTGGATTTCATTGAGATAGTAATAAGTTTCCAGAAAAGGTCCCTGGAAAAAAACAACGATAAACCTTGTTATCTAGAAAATTGTATATTGATTGATCAGGAAACATTCTACTTTTCCTACAATTTCTATAAATAAAAAAAAATCCTCACTTGCATTAACTCGGTAGTTTTTGACTTCACAAGATTGCAATAAGCAAAATTTCAAATTATCAACAATTGTAGCTTAATTTGTAAATTGCCACAAGACTCGAACATAAGTCTATAAAATCACTAAAATGCTCGAAATGCCTCCTGAAACTTTAACTCATTACCAAACAACAATATTTTAGACTTGTCCAAATTGAAAGCATTTGCAGATGACAAAATAAAAATGGCTGAAAATTTGAAATTTGTTTTGTGAAGGGTAGAAAACATTGTGGAAAAAGGAGAAAAATGCTAGTTACCTGCATTTTCTCCTTTTACCAAAATGTTTTCTAAAGGCTTCTTTCTCATGGGCATCAAAAGTAGGGATTATGTGGTAATGGGTTAACACAAATCCCGGAAAAGGACTATTCATAAGGTAGTAGATAAAGATGTTCCAAAACTGTATCTTATTATATATGTCATGGATTTGTTTTGGTAGGTTCGAAAGAAAAAAAAAAAACATGATAACAGTAAGAAATATTGCAATAGTTCTATCATAAAAATTTTGCTAGATACATATGAATATTTCCAGAAAACTTTGTTTTATCACGATAGTTCTCATAAATTATCTCAATAGCTATCTCGTATCTTGCTGCATAGTTATGCCCATACAAACTAGTCCCGATTGAAATTTTGGAGTTGCAATTCAAGAAAAGGTGCACCATTTCATGGAGGTGAGAGGACATGGAATTAGAGAATTCTGATTTGTCTCAAATGTGGTCCATGATGGACCACAAGTTAATCTTTCTTGAATGTATTTTTATTTGTAAAACTTTTTTGTGTGTCACTGTTGGAATATAACCTTTTAACTTCAGAGCCACTATGAGTGCCACGATGTTACTTTTTGACTGGTCACTCAGTGCGCATCTTCGAAAAGCAGATACCTACATGGGTTTCTATGTTTACCTTCCATTCAAAAGGTCGCGACTTTATTCTTTTTTTATCAAAGATGAAATGCCACAAGCGATTTCATTCGTTGAAGTTAGAGCTGGCTGCATCCAATGAAAAAGCATATGGGGGAATGTAAAATTCAAGCTCGATCCACCAAGGGTAGAGTAGCGTAGTGAATCGTCAGCCTTGGCTTGCGAAGATGCTTGATACGGTGCACAGTAAATGTCCATCTATGAAAAATACCACCCCATCGTCCTTGAGACTAAACGTGTACACTGCCTCTGTTGGCTTTCTATTTTGAAAACACAAGAATGCTATCAGTTTACATATTTGTTTTTGACTTTGTGAAGGAAGTCCTATGAATGGACGGAAAAGCCATTGGCGTATGCGGTTCACGGAGCTGTAAATATGGCCAATTTTACTCTATTCCAATATGAAAAAAAAATAAGTAGTGTGAAACCGTATAGATTTTTTTTTCATCAAGGGAGGTCATCCATCTGACTGACCTATTTCTCTTTCAAACGCCATAATCCAAACAGCTAGGCCCACTGAGCTGACGACACACTGCATCTTTTTGTTGTTACAGTCACATATGTCTTACATACTCTATTGAATGATTGTATTATCCTGCACTACCTTCAGTCTGAAGGTAATCCTACACACATTGTATGTGTAGTATTTCACCTTAAAAATATCCCGAATTAGTCTGAAAGGATTCACATTCACCTTGTGTTCTTAGAAAACCGTCTTCACTTCCAGTATATCTATTATACAGCTTGCGACACTGGTTCTTGTCCTCAGATGTTCCTTCTCAGACACCTTTATGACAGACGAATAGGCCTATCTACCTGAATTTATGCATATCACAAATATGCTAGACCAACTCTAATTGTAAACTGGACTATACTCACTTGGCGACTCTTCCAGCCAACACCATATCAGTGGATACCACTTCATCACGGCTATCTGTGTTACCGATATGTTATCCGAAAACAGTGCGTTCTAGTCTAGTTTGTGTACAGATCTACACGAAGGTAGATCTAGAATTGATTTGATAGGCTTATCTGTACACGTATGCTGTACAAAAAGTACTCGAGCTGCATAGTATGGCTTGGCAAAAAGGGGCATTTGGACACTTGCAAGCGCAAAGTGACGTCTTGGATCAACCTGCGCAATCCGCACTGATCCAAGACGGCACATTACGACTACATAAGATTTTGTCCTCCAATGGACCACAGGAATTTGACATTCTATAACCAAAATTAATGATAAAATATGAAAAAAAAATCTCCCCTAGGCTAGATATAGATCTAGATAGACTAGATCTAATCACAGGAATTTGACATTCTATAGAGTACAACCGGGTAATATCGGACACTTTCGGCATCAAGGGCTTGTTACATGTTCATTGGCTCGCCAAGGTTGTTTATTCTGCGGTCACCAACTGGGCGAACCTCTGAACAGCGATACTGGCACAGTATTATTCCAAAAAGTTAGGATTATAATCGAAAAATAAACGATTTTGTTCATACTGTATAGATAGTTTTGAATCGGACCATGGCGTCTTGTATCGGACACTCGGTTCGGGGAACATCGGACGGCAAATTGGATGGGGAAAATGTTTAATTCAGGACTTAACTGAGACTGAGCAGCTCTAGATAGCGATGGCTTCTTTCCCCCTTAATATTTTGGCGATCTACATTTATCATTTTATTGTCAATCAGTTCCCCTATGGGTCTACAAGTGTAGTAGCTGGAATGCAGACTCAAGAGAGAGATTGGTGCACGTTGTTGGAGCTTGTTTCTCCTTGATGTAAAATAGATATGTTAACATTCAAAACGCTACGATTTCCCCACAAACGATAATTTAATCCATAGCTTCAGTGCAAAATTTATTTTTGAAATTAAAAAGCCGTAATACAGTTGTGGAAAGCTGTAATAAACCGCATTTCAAATCCACGAACACTGTGTCCGATACAAGACTTGTTCCTCTCTGTTTGTTTGTCACGTGTAGGGTTTCATCGGACATTGAATTGTTTTCGATTTTTGGAACAAAATGCTTTATTTATCACAATAAAACATTATCAGACACCGAGAATGTACATCTATGAGTACTTTAAAACCATTTTGTATATGTAAATAGTTTGAAATACTATATCAAATACCTTTACCAGGCCCTTCAACTTGCATTTAGAATGTTTCCACTTTTGATAATTTCCTATGGAGGAAAACGAAAAATATGCATATTCATAAGATCGATGCATAGTCTGATCGAATTAACCCTTACATTGCTCTGATTACGTCATCGTGACATATGCTTTGTGTTTTTATGGGATTTATGTGAAGCCATGATCGATTTTTCCAGTCTTTGTCTTTATTCTGTTTTCTGTATACAACGTCGAACGAAGTGTCCGAAGTTACCCGGGTGTCCGATATTACCCGGACCTACTCTAACCAAAATAAATGATAAAGCATGAAAAAAAAATCTCCCCTATATAATATAAACATTATATAGGGGAGATTTTTTTTTTCATGTTTTATCATTTATTTTGGTTATAGAATGTCAAATTCCTGTGATCTAATATAGATCTAGGTCTAAATACGTTTATAAATTAGATCTAGATCTATATAGGGGATACTTTTTTTCATATTTTATTAGGCCGATGATATTTACCCGACAGTCGTGTACACACTGAAGAAATTTCATACTGCGAGTCCGACTGTCGTGTACACAATGAAGGAAAACTCGTTGGGTGCCCGACGGTCGTGCCCAGACTGATGAAATTTCGTCTTGGGGGCACGATTACGTGCCCGCTATTTCCAATTTCTTCATTCCGTACACGATGCGGTCGTGTACGCACTGAAGAAATGGGATCTTACATACACGTGTAAATGGGATGGGCCAAAACGCAGACTCTAACGTGAATCGGCACGGTGTAGACTGAACTGGCCACCGTTGTATACCGTGTATTACAACAGGCACAAGCTAATCGTACCGTGCCCTGTGATTGGATAATTGATACGGCCAATGAAACGGCTCGAAACATATATCGAGTAACCTGACAATGTGCTCAGTTGACTTTATTTCATTCTTATTTTGATTATTATGTTATTAATAAATAATAGAATACAGGTATTCATAGAGCATAATTTATAACTTTCAGATAAAAGGACCTTTTCCATCTAGAATGATCATTTTTTTTTTTAGATAAAAAGGAGAGGGAAATCTGAACATTCCATTGTGAGAAAAGGAGAAACTACTTGTAACAAGTAATTTCTCCTTTTCTCACAAATTTTTCTACCCTATATAGTACTTATTTTCAATTTAAATGCTCTTTAAAATGTCGTCTGCAATTTGTTTCAATTTGGACTAGTCTAAAATTTGGTCGTCTGGTAATGGGTTAATTAGATACTTTTATTTCAAATCCTCTCTAAATTCTTTATTCATTTAATTTTTTGACTATTAGACATCTGAACAACTGAGTAATACATAAATATTCGGCAAGCAATTTTCCCTCCTTTTAATTTTTTTCCCCCAAACACTTGTTAGTAAATGTTGAAACATGCTTCTTTATTCCTTACAAAACAAAGAAATTAAATGTTAAGGGAGAATTAAATGATGATTAGACACCACATGTGTTTTATTGCCCCTAGGCTTATCTCTGCAGGCTTCTTCAAAGGGACAACAGACTTTAATCTTTGAGAATTGTAACCTACAATTCAATTTATAAGATAATTGATTATCTTATTACCCTTTCTGCTTTATCAAGTACAATCTTGTGCATTATATTTGTTATTTTGATGTTGATTTTTTTAGTAAAAGTTCAACGTCAGCACTTGAAAATTTTTCATGTATTCATTAATTTAGCTTTTATTATAAAAATAATAATCAAATAATACTCTTATAATCATTAACATTTTTTTTCTATCAAATTTTAGACATTCAGCTATTGTTTGTTGAAATGATACCATGCATAAGTAATTATATTATGATCACAAAACAATCACTTTAAAAGACAGTAGTAATATCGAAAATTATTTTCATAGCTATTGCTTTTTACACCCACCAAAAACATACACACAAAAATCAAGAGACGCTACTCTAAGTTACTACTTGCACAGTTACCTCGCATAATACGGGCAGAATTCGCCCCGTTTCGATTTAGCCTGTACCGGTCCCTATACACGTAGTGTATCAGGGGCGGTAACCAGTCTAGGTGTAGACAGTCTCATTGGAGCACACGGCAGTAGTCATAAATACAGCGTGTTACAGAACAAATGCACAAGCGTAGCTGGCATCCTTTTTATACGTCCGAAGGCTCGAATTACCTTATACTGTACACCCGTGCGTCCGTCCGTTTGGAATTTCTTCTGTGTGCAACTCCTCCTACAGTTTCCGTCGGAATTAGATCTATTTGAAATTTGCCACAATGGTATCCAGTCGTTTCGGCACCCGGTCATTTTACACCCAGTCAGTTCGAAACTTTTTGGTCAATTCGACATATATTATGGTCAATTTGACCCACATTTTTTTTTTTTTGCAACAAATGGTCGTTTCGGGTGACAGTTGTTTCGGTAACAGACGAGTTCGGTAACATAGACTTATTGAGTAAATCGATTGGATGTTTCGGTAACAAAGCAATAATTTATATTGTATAAAATTTATGTTCTGTGACGTTCTTTACATCTAATGTATGGCTTTGTTTTGTTCACACCTTTTACTTTTACACTTTTCACCCATTGATAGATAAGTGAAATTAACATCACTAGAAATTGTATTCTTTTTTCATTCAGATGATCTTTTCAACAAAATTTTAGAGCTAATAGTTTCCAAATAACAAGCATGCCACCTTACGTCACCCGGGGCACGTCACGGCATAAAACGACGTCAACGCGACATCAAAACGGCATCAACAGAAACCATGTCACAACTAACTTTGACTCACCTGCACGGCACGTTTTATTCTTTTTAACATATCATGTTCAAATCATCTGTTAGTATTTTGTACACTGTGGAAGCGGAAATATCTAAATCCTCGGAAATAGGTCTTACCGTTAAGCGTCTGTCTCTATCAAGCATGGGTTTCACTTTACTCCGTTTGTCGGCCCTACAGATGGTCTTCGTCCGCACCTTTCATCGTCCTCAACTGACACCCGTCCTTCTCTAAACCGGCCGTGCCAGTTGAACACTAGGGCACGACTGCATTTTGACCTTGTACTTAAGCTTCTTATTAAATTGAATGTTTCTGTCGGCGTTTTCCCGAGTCCGACACAAAATTTTATCACCGCCCTGGTTCCGACGTCGTCAGTCTACGCCATTTTCCTTAAAACGAAACACGATGCACAGTGCTAGTTTCTATGTAACTTGGAAAGTTTTCAAAGTAACGTTCTAAAATTTTAACGGAGATGACATTATTACATCACAACGACGTTGTGTGATTTCGCGCCAATTCTGATCTGTATTACGATAACTGTAAGCTGGTTTTGCAAACCCTTGTGACTTCGCGATATTTCAAAATATGGCGCACCCCGGGTAGCGCAACATGGGAGACCATTTTTATGCACGTTTTGATAAAAATCATTAAAAATGGACCATTGTTAAAACAAGAAGACATGACCGTTTAATTTTTTCCACATTTAATATTGGATTAAGTGAGAAATAAAAATACAGGAGAAAAAGTCTACGAATATAAAAAAAAAAAAAACAACCCTCGTATACTATATGTGCTGTTGGAAATAACTATATAGACTACTTAAATTTGCAGTGACAAGAATATGTTAATAGTTGTTTTGTGTGTGTTTGTTTTTGGAGTTTAATTGATAATTTGGAGTTTTTAAAGGAAGTAGGGGTGTGGTCGGGAGGAGAAAACAGGCGCTTTCGTGCGGTACATATATGAGATGGCAGCATCCAACCTGTGACACAGGTCGATAAAAAAATTACTTTGTAGAAATTTTTATTTTTTCCCTCCACTGAAGTAAACTACAGAAATCAATATCTGACTACACGAACCTTACCGTCCGATCTTTCATCTACTGCACAAATAATCTCCCGTACCCTTTACCACACAATCCCAAGTTGTAATGACCTTCAGTTACAAGCCTTTTGGACATATTGTAAAAAAAAAACACACATTTTATCCTTTTCACACAATGTTTTTAACCATATGATCAAAGAAAAATTCCATCACATTGAGTCACATTGAATTTGTTGTCTGCAAATGATTTCAAGAAGTACACGCACACGTCGTCAAATGTTGTGATCGAGTCGGAATTCTTGTCCTATGTTGTGTACTCTTAGACAATCAACCGCCTTCATAGTTTCAGTGGAAAAGCTTGGCTTACCATTAATTGTACTTATCGAGTGTACCCCGTATCCCGCTAAATGATTGATATGTAAATTCAAAGCCAAAGGTAAAATCGTAACGTTTGATATTTCAAAGGTATTTTTGGGAAAAAGATATTTCTCTATCGGTAAAAGTGGATCCAATATCAGACCTCACGTTTGTGCAGTCCGACCTTCATTTACATGAAAAAGTGTCGAACTGACTGGGTGTAGAAATGACCGGGTGCCGAAACGTCTGGATACCTTTGAGACAAATTTCAAATAGATCTAATTCCGATGGAAACTGTAGGAGGAGTTGCGCACATAAGAAATTGCAAACGGACGGACGGACGACCGGGTGTACAGTATAAGGTAACACGAGCTTTCGGACATATAAAAAGGATGCCAGCTACGCTTGGCGGAGCACTGGTAAAAGGATGAATAGAAAGGCATGGATAGGTGCACTCTTGCAGCAAACATGGATACAGAAAGTAGAACATCGATAAACACAGCAGTTAAACTGTCTAGGAAAGCACTGATCGATTGTCGAAACGACCAGATTTTGCAAAAGAAAAATTCACCGGCGGTCGAAACGACCTAAAAGTGTCAAAATTACCGGGTGTCGAAATGACCGGTAGTCGAAATGACTCATTCACCACAATGAATCTTTATGATGTCTAGTTGTGCATGTGACTTTCAAAATTTGGGTTACTGTTTGCGTTCTAGAATTACCAGCACTTGATTTTTGAAATAGCCAACTTTTCACTTTGAATTTTTGTTCAAGCCGTAACTTCCAAGCAGTTAAAGGTATCAACTAGAAACTATATACACTGATAGAAAAAATTATGGAAAAGTGCGATGCATATGAACCATAACTCTACTACTCTTTTTTGAGTTATTGCCCTTTGTTAATTTTATGTTTGAATGCCCAGGCCATAACTTACTAACTAAAAAAAACTATTAACTATTAATAGATTACCTTTGAAAGCTAAGTAATGGTGAAAATTCCTAACACATCATCCACCACGCCACTATCAGGACTATCAGTTCTTTGATTTTGATAGCTTGGAAGTTATGGCCCGAACAGAAATTCAAGTAAAAAGTTGGCTATTTCAAAAGTAAAGGGTAGATAATTTCAGAATACAAACAGCGATCCGAATTTTGAGAGTCACATGCACAACTAGACATCATGGGAATTCATTGTGGCAGGTTTGAAGTAGATCTAATTCCGATGGAAATTGTAGGAGGAGTTGCGCACACAAATAATTGCTGACGGACGGACGACCGGGTGTATAACATAATACGACCCTGCGGGCATGGCACCCTGTATAGATGAATATTGCTCCACTGAGACGGTTTATGCCGTGCCAGTTCACATACCAGTCTGCGTTTTGGTCCAACCCATTAACACGTGTACGTAAGATCCCGTTTCTTCAGTGCGTACACGACCGCATCGTGTACGGAATGAAGAAATTGGAAATAGCGGGCACGTAATCGTGCCCCCAAGACGAAATTTCATCACTCCGGGCACGACCGTCGGGCACCCAACGAGTTTTCCTTCATTGAGTACACGACAGTCGGGCACCCAAGAAGTTTTCCTTCATTGAGTACACGACAGTCGTGCTCGCAATATGAATTTTCTTCAGTGCGTACACGACGGTCGGGTAAATAGTCACTTTCATTTTATTATGGTTATAGAATGTAAAATTCCTGTGAATAGACATGCGCAAAACATAAAATTGCATAAAGACGGAAAGTGTAGTTTCGGATTAACCTGCGCAGATTGCGGAAGCTTATTCGAGACGACACTTTACGCAAATGTCCGACTGCCCCTTTTCGCGTGTTTACGAATTTAAACAATCTTATTGACCGTTCAACAGAGCACCGAATATACCCTGCAGTTTAACACTTGGGCTGCGAAGCGGGACTCACTGACCCTTTACGGACACTCACACCGCAGGTCAAGATCAGATTGCATAGGACGTGCAGTCTGATCATTGATCTTCATTGTCCGATAAGGAGATACAGATTATATCGTCCCCAAATTAACCTTGAATTAGTAGCATATGGGATTTACCATCGACTTATCACTTGACCCTTTCGCAAACAATCCCTGGTTTTTGCGATCCTGAGATAGAAGCCTCTTGAAAAGATTGAGGGAAAAGGAGAAAATGCTGGTAACCAACATTTTCTGCTTTTCCAACAATGATTTCTACCCTGCTGGAAACAAATTTCATTTTTTTATTGAGTAGCGTTAATTTTGTCGTATGCAAATGCTTTCAATTTGGACCAGTGTAAAATTTTGTCGTTTGGTAAGGGTTAAGTCATTCAGCAGGATAAGGGTCAGCTATTTTTACCAAACAATTTGTACTCAACCAAATTCAAAGCAATTTGCAAGCCACAGATCTTATCTTGCTGAAATGCTGATCGCTGTCTTTGATATGGTGGATCTAGTTCAAAAGCATTGTGGGAAAAGAAGAAAATGCTGATTACCAGCATTTTCTCCTTTTCCCACATTTTTTTTTCTACCGACCTCTTCCTTTAGATCGTCAAAAGAAGGGATTGTATGGTAAAAGGTTAGGCTTACATACGGAACCCTGTTGCAATTTCAAGTTGAGTTTCTACAGAACAACCGAGCAAGGCGGGCAGTGTCGATCAAAGTTTCAAAGGCAACTATGAATTTAACTTGTTAAGGGTGGCTCAAGAACCCACGACCAGTAACAGCTAGTCAAATGTTTCCTCTTGTAGCAGACCTTTTTAATGAAACATAAAGGAAAAAGAAAAAATGCTTGTAATGAGCAATTTCTCCCGTTCTGCTGTAATGTTTCATCACATAAATAATTAAATCTTTATCATATAGACTACATGTATTGCCATCTATGTATATTATTTGAGCTGTAGTTAGTTGAATTCATGTCGATCATTCATTCTTATGAGCTTTTTGCAGTTTTCTGTATTAAATCATAGCATCGAGAACGCTGATGTGGCATTTGCCAAGGAAGCCACTGTGTGGAATTAATAATTTGATAACAAGAGGGCTATAATGGCCCTGGAACGCTCACCTGACTCAACAGGCGAAATTCACTCCTCATGTGTAAATCAATTTCTGACCAATTGTCCGGTCAGTTGAGCATGAAATGTGACCTCTAAAACGTCCACGAGGAATTTCCTAATGTTGGCCAAATTTATCACCCAACTGACCCAATTTAGAACTCATCAAAAATTATCAAGACAAACATCTCAACAGTTTTCAAGTTAATTGAGCTATAAATGTGGCTTCTAGGGTGCCCGCATGGTATTTATTTAAATTTGACCAAGTGACCTAGTTCATAGCCCCAGGTGACCCAATTGCAAACTCACTCAACATTTCATCATGACAAACACCAATTTTCTAATTTCCTAAAGTTAACCTAATTTATCACCCGAATGACCAAATTTATAACTCATCAAAAAATTATCAAAACAAACATTCTAAACAGTTTTCAAGTCAATTGAGCAAGAATTGTAGCCTCTAGACTGCCCACAAGGAATTTCTTCAATTTGACCTAGTGACCTAGATTATGATCCCAGGTGACCCAAATTTGAACTCATCCTAGAATTTATCAAGACAAACATTCTGATTAATTTTCAAGTTAATTGAGCAAAAAATGTGGCTTTGACCCCAGGGGCATCATATGAACAGACTTGGTAGAGGTGCACTAGGAGATGCTACATATTAAATATCAAAGCTCTGCGTCTTCTAGTTTCAGAAAAGATTTTCAAAGATTTTGCTACTTTTTTTTCCTTTCTGTTGCTATGGAAACTGGAGTTAAGGGTGGAATTCAATCTCTTGAACAAGGTTGATAGAAGTTCACCAAAGGAACATACCTACCAAGTTTCATCAAGATTGGCCCAGCGGTTTAGGAGGAGAAGGATTTCTGGACAGACGGACAGATGTACGCCGGACAATTACCGATCACAATACCTCACCTTAGCATTAAGTGCTCAGGCGAGCCAAGAAAAGAGAAATATTGTTTAAATATCAACTCGAAAATCAACCTCCTAAGCAAATTAATATGTCTTTTTGGTTATAGGAAGATTACTGGTGCCTAAGTTTGCATCGTTTGTATATTGGTAGTGTATCTTTGATTTTTCAAGAGGTGTCAGTAGTAACGTCCCTTGACGAAAGGGTGCATGACGGGTAGATAGAGAAGCCATGTAAATACATTAAATTCAATCAATTTTATACCTGGATTTACTATGATTTTGAGATGACTTTCTATCTGAAAATATTCATGTACAATCAAATGAGTAGCGTGCAATCATGGGACGAAAAAATCCGTGACAAACTGTTTTGAAACGAACAACCCCGGAAGCAAAGCGGACAGTTGACAAATTTTGTGCATATGATTACGCCAGTAGAAGGCTATGAAGAGGTGAAGCTATTTTCTGTCAAAAAGAAGTATTTCAACGACCGATGGCCTTTTGCAGTTTATTTCAATACGCCATTTCCAATTATATATCTGAATGCTTTTGGGGAAAAAAAATTGTTTAGAAAAATTGAGTTTAATTGGGTTTATTTCCTTTGGTTTTGCACAAAAAATATACATACATGGTCTTCAGATTTCAATATTGAACATTTATTATTGATCTCATAGTGGCATTGTCTTCGACAAATGTCTTAACCGCATCAAACCCCATTAGAGTGACAGATTTTTAATATCACTAACAACCAGTTGGTATCATTATTAGACATACTTTTATTACGTATGTATATACATGTATCTTGTAATACAGTAAATGATTTTTACGACATCTGTGGTCATGTGGTATGTACAAAACAACCCCATAGAATAGAACAGCATTTATAATACTCATAATTCACTTTTTTATTGTAATAATTATCAAGAATGGTACAATATAAGCAATTTAATATAGGAAGAGCAGTTGTTTCGCCAAATATTCTAAAACTATATGGTCACTAGTGATGATACCATATTTATCATCACTATTGGTATTACTCACTGTAAGTTCCAAGTAATTCACTGATAGGATTACAATAAAAGTCCACACTGTCACAAATTATCCTAATGTTTATCTGGAAATGTTTGTTCAGTGACTCAATAAAAAGTTATCATGTGTACACACTAGTTATGTACAACTAGATATAAAAAGAAAAGTTGAGCCATACTTCGGGAAAAAAGGGGGGTGGGGGAATTAGTGCATGTCCGTGATACACTATACCAAGCAAGACATAAAACAATTCACCAACCATTCTTAAGAACATTCTTATTCTTATTCAGAATTTTGTCAATGTGAAAGTAACAGAGCTTCTGATTGGCTAAACCATTTGGTTTAGCCAATCAGAAGTTCTGTTACTTTCACAGCCAGGAAATCTTGAAGAATAAGACCAAGAACGTTCATAAGAATGGTTGCTGAATACAGACCCTTGTTTTGAGCATGGTAATTAAATGTACTAACATGATTTGTTATATATATACGATTGAGTTAAAAAAGGGATGCATTTTCAACGAATTAAGAGTTTTGTTTGAATGGTGTTTTACGCCGCTTTCAACAGTATTTCAGTCATATCACGGCGACAGTTCACATATTCATGTTTCCTGGGTTTCACCAGTACTAGGCTAGGCTCTGATGTATCTTGCCCAAGGACACTCCTGTGAAAAACCCAGTGGAGCCAGTGAGGCTCGAACCTGGGACCTCCAGGTCACGAGTCCTACACTTCACCACTGACCCACACAGGACCCCAGAATTAAGAGTTGATCGTAAAAAATACTTTCTAACGGAAAGTTTTTTATTAAACTTTCCACATTTATAGAGTTCACAATTCTATACAATAAGACAAAATAGAAATGTCACCTTTCTATGCGTATTTCGTCAATGAAAAAGATTGAATGCCACCGCGGAAGTTATTTTATTTTCAAGGAATAAAAATAGGATAAAAGCTCGGCATACATGGATGGAAAGGAGAAAATATTCAATAGGAGCGATTTCTCCTTTTACGAAAATATTTTTCAAAGTGAAAACAGCTGTATTCGACAGATTTAAGTTTCCTGCCTTTGTATCCTTGTTTGGAGTGTAACGCAATGTCGGCAGTATTTTAATTAATTCACGGTCACAGTTCAAAGATCCATTTTTTTTTTTTGGTCAATCTCTCTCCCTTTTCACTAATACTACCAAAAGAGAGTGTTATTTTGTTCACTGCACCAATAGTATAATCCTCATATGTAAAAAAATACATAGCTACACTTTTGATTAAAAAATACAGGCACAGTAGAATGCGCGCGAACATTTGTCATATACGTCCTTAACCTTCTCTACCTATCAACCTTGACACGAATACAGGTCTAGTCTTTTTGGTATATAATATAAATGAAACAGGATGTCTCAAAATATTAAAATAAACATAAAATACAGATGAGCATGTCAAAATGATACGATTGAAACCTCTGGATTTCCCTTTTGTCACAGTCGTTTCTCCTCGTTCAATACCCGCATATGGCAATTTGAAACCAGGGCCCGGTTTCATGAAAAAACTCAAGTCCATATCAACTCAACTGAGCTTACAGGCATAATTCCGTTAAATTGCTGAGCTTAGTCATCTAGTCAGGGTGCCCTGAAAAGGAATTCAACTGAGAATCACTATCAATTGCCAATCTAATGAAACAATGTCCATAATCAAGTTAGTTAAGTACTTGGACATGCTAATCCAATATACCGGATAGTTGCAGAAATGTTGCTTTGCTGAATCAAACAAGGCAACATTTTCTTGCATAGTTTTTGTCAATCAAAGCAAGCGGCTGCCTTCTCATAGAAATAAATTATACATTATATTTCCTCTGATTATTTTGTCAACTAATGCCACTTTTAAAACTAGTGATCTCAAGTCAATTAACCGGATAACCGATATTTTCAAAAAAAGTAGTTCCAGACTTTCGGCAGGAGGAAAATATTCACTGTGACGGGGAAATAATTCCCCCCCCCCCCCGATTAAATTACGACATTTATTTACCCATAGCATTTATAAAAATAGACACATGAAATATAATACAACACATTTAGCCATGATAATTAAATAAGTCTTTTCGCAATTACTTTCATCATATCTTGAGTACAAGTTTTACTGAGAAAGGTATCAAATTGTTTGTTTGAATGACGTTTTATCCCGTTTTTAACACTCTTTCAGTCATACCATGCTAGAAGGTTACTTATGTAATCACCGATTTTTACCAATGCTAGAGTACAGCTTCGTGATGCTTTGCCCGAGGAGGGGGGATTCCACAAACACCATCTGTTTTCAATGGGTATCAATCTTAGGATCCCTAACTTCTAATGTCACACCTACTTTCATTACTAACAAAATTATACACCTGTCCACAACGAAAGCATTTGCAGACGACAAATTAAATGTTGTTCAAGTAAACAGATCTGTCTTAGGGTGGTTACCAGCATTTTCTACTTTTCCTATAATGTTTTCAAAAACATTTTCATTGTAAAGAAGGATTGGGATTGTTTGGTGAATGATCAACCACTGTGTGACGGTGTAAACCTCCCCCCTTTTCCAGAAGTCGACGTTGCAACCAGCATTTAACTACATTGGACAGCGCGCTACCAAATGAGCAAACTTGATTTTGAATATAACGAGCTCTGCTCTGTGAAAAAATCACTTAATGCATTACCTAATACACCATTTTGAGACCGTCCTGAATTCAAAGAGGCTGCAGACGACAACTGAAATGTGGCTACTAGTAGGTTTTAAGATACTGATTGCATAGAAAACATTGTGAGAAAGGTGAAATTGCTCAAAATGAGCAATTTCACCTTTTCTCACATTGTTTTCCTAAATCTTTTGTCTTCATTATGTTAAAACGAGTATATATGGAGGAAAGAGTTAATGCATCTGCGAAGCGTATTGACTCAGGTCAACATTTCGCTATTGGTCAATTGTCTGGATGTCCGTTGTCTGCGCATGTCATATTCTTCGAAGATTCGACTGTCTTATATGACGCATCACTACTAGCCCCAAAAGCGGGCTGACTGTAATATTATGCTCTATAAAGTAGCTAGGTTGAAAATGGTTTTTACGTATCAATACGTTTGAGGTGAAATTTGACCTTCTTTAGCAACATATTTTTCTAAACTGGTGATCATAGTTGAGTGAATTGCACGAGGTAGCGTTTTATTGGGTAAACTTTTATTTCAGTATGAAATTCAAAAGTAACGGTTGTCGCGTAGGAAAGTGGTTCGGCTCTGTACCCAGGATGCCCGTATCTGATAGATGAGTATTTATAGAATGCCATCTAGCGGGAGATAATGTCTGGATGTCAAATGACCGGTCTCTAGTGCTGCATTACATAAAGTTTTCTTGATAGTTGATAATTACGGATTTATACAGGTTTAATACTTCTGCACATTTTTAGTCGACCAGAAATTTCCTTATTCCTATCTTGAAATTATTTTTAGATACTTTTGTTTGTTTCCAGGAAAGGGGGAGGGGTTTAATTACTATCTCTCTTGGTAATGAAAATGTAGTGGTTTTAGATTTATAAATGATAATTCTAGAAAAGACAAAAAGAGAAAAGTGGCTTGGTTAAAGCAGCACAATAACACTCTTTTTGTAATCATAGCAAATTTTGTAAGGTAATATTATTGTGGAAATAGATGTTTTCTTTTAGGGGTCTACTACGTTAAAATAAAAAGAAATAAAAACTATCCGAAAATATGCCATCTTATACATAATTGATATTTACGATAGTTTTAAAATTGGCCTGCAAGACGCGAAAATGGACATTCAGACATTTGAAAATGTCCAAAGGCCCCTTTTTGTGAGTTGAAGGCCACATAAGAACGACTTCAAGTGAAGTCATGCTTTATAAAAAGGTGGCTCCATGAATCTGCCAAACAATAAAGTTTCTACACGAGTCCTGAATCGCAGTCTGCTTAACCCATTTTCCAAACAATCCCTGGTTGAAAATGTTCCTTTTCCAACAATGTTTTCTACCTTTCATAAAACAAATTTCAAATTTTCAGTCACTTTGATTTTGTCGTCTGCAAATGCTTCCAATTTGGACAAGTCAATTTTTTTGTCGTTTGGTAATGAGTTAACCAACATTTTCTCCTCTTTAAAAAAAATACTACCCTTTTACAGACAAATTTACGTCAAATGTTGTACCAAATTCGATTAGTGGCCTGCAAGGACGGTCATTATGGACAAATCTAAATTTTATCTTTCGGTAAACAGCTAAACCTATACGATTAAAAAATACTTACCCTCACCATGTTGTATACTGTTTCTCTTAAGCTAGTGTATATCTATATTGTCTCCTTCACTTGCAGACCAACGAAAAGAGAAGAAAGATTTTCAGGTAAAGTTTCGAGGTCTGCTTGTATAGATCTTTCAGACTTTTCATGACCCAGCTCCCCATCGACCCCATAAGAGTGAGACGCTGGCATAGTTCTCTCGGATTCCCTTAGCTCTGTACCAGCATTTACAAGTCTATGCTTAACTTTTTCAATCACATCAGCTCTTGATTTGTCAAACCGGCAATGGTCTGTCAAAAGCTTCAATGACCGTTCAAAACAGGACTGTAAGACTCTATCCTCGAAGCCATCAGAAAACTTTTCTTCAAGTAACCTCAAGAAGCTGAGAACGCAATCGATCCTTTTGATCTCCATGCCAACTTCGTACCAGTACTGTTGGGAAACAAAATGTTTCTCCTTCAATAAGATGCTCTGTACCTTTTTTGCATTTTCTATTTCGTCGATGCAATACTGCAGACTTTCTTCATTGTTCAAGTATCGCACAAACATTCCAAGGTTTGTCCGAGTACGCAAAAGGTCCTTTAAATACATTATTTTTCTCTTGGACACCAAAAGTGTTTCAAACCTCGAAGGGTTGACTTGTTGATGGAGCACATTAACTTCTTCGTCGTTCAAACCTATCCCGATATGTTTTAGCGTATCTATTTCTCCTGCCAAAGAATTTGTCTCTTTCTGTCGGTCTTTATCACTACCGCTTGTGGCCTGGAATGCTTTTACCACAGCCTGTCTTGCCTCCTTTAGGATATTTGCATACCTTTTGATGCTTTGTCTGATGACTTTCTTACATTTCGGACACCTTTTGACCTTGTCATAAGAAAACTCTAAAGGCTGTGACATGATCGCATCCATTATTTTAACTTCAATTATATGTTTACAGTCTGGAAGCTGAATGAATCGGTCGTTTTCAGAGAAAATGTAATCTGAATCTGTCACTGCATCCTTATTACACACAACACACATTTCTGGACATACTTCGCCACACAGCCCGCTGCATTTGTGTCGGCATTCATGTGATCTGTTCTCACTTCTAACTCCGAGAAAGCATGGCTCATTGCATTTAGTGTCACTGCAAGGTTCGCTGCAAAGGTTACTGCAGGCTTTGTGTTTACAACTAAAATTGCAGTCTTCCATACACTCATCACATGGTTCCGAACATTTTTTACGGCACCTGATGTTATGTGGACACACGTATTCGCATTTTCTAGTACATGGAGGGCACACTTCACTACATGGAAAAGAACATCTGTGACCACAAGGTAATAACTTCCTGCATGATCCTTGACAACCATGATGAATTTTGCCACCGAGACAAGCATTACATCTTCCAGAGCACTTGTGGCCACAATCGAGGACAGTATTGCAAAGAGCATCACATTCGACGTTTGTACCGAGATAACACGCGACTGTTTTCATGTGTCCACAGTCCAACTTCCTCTCGCATTTCACTTTGCATTCTTTTCTATGACCTGAACTTGTACATTGCGAGCATGATTGGTTACAAATATGCCCGCAGCTGAGCTTAAAGGTGCAATCAGTTTTGCATATCCATGTATAGGGGTCTTTGTGACAAGGCATTGAAACTATATGGTTACACATTGGTATTGTTTTTTGTACTAAAGTTTCGCACTTCTTGCAGTCCTCGTAACATTTCTTTTTGCATCTATGTCCAAATTCGCATTTTTTCGGACATGCTTTGAAGCATTTTACGTGGCTGTGTTCCTTGTCAATAATGTGACAAAATCTTTCACAAATATGCCCACATCTAAGTAAGAACCCGCATGACTCCTGACAGCCCCCGTCTGGCGTTTTCTTAAAGTCATCAGGATTAGCCACATGCAGTACGTTTTGGGGATGATTCTGGCAAATCAATTTAATACTCTTGTCGATTTTTTCAACATTTCGCACCATGTAATCCCAAATTGCACTCTTTTCTCTCAGTAGAGAAAAGTTTCCAATCACAAAAAGTCCCTTTTTTGCTCGAGAAAGTGCAACACATACCCTATTTTCTACACCCAAAAATCCTATGGGGTTCCGATGGTCTGTATAACTTTGTTTGCTACTTCTGACCAGTGACAGAAGAATTATGTCGTTTTCTTCACCTTGAAAGTTATCAACAGCCGTTATTCTAACTCCCTCAAACTCGGGCTTGGGCATTTCTTTACGAAGGGTAATAACTTGTCCCATGTATGGTGTAAGCACACTAATTTGATCCGGTCTGTATCCTTGTTTAAGAAGATGGGTACAAAATCTAGACAGGAACTTTGCCTCGTAGATGTTGTAATAACTTGACGACTCTGAATTTGATCCTTCAACTTCATCGTGGGTGATGAACTGAACATTCACATCTAGACCTTTGACTACGTCATACGTGTGCACAACGGGATGATCTTTAAGATTTGGGTAAAGATTTTTGTGTCTCATAAAAATGGATATAGCCGGTCTCATCCTGTGTTGCTCTGATAGCGTTACGCACAGAATACCATTATTGACTAATCTTTCGAAGAGCGATATGTCCAAGTTGTACTTCTTAGCAAGTTCATACACTGTAGTGGATGGTCGAAGTTGTTTGTGGTCCCCGATGAGAATTAGATGTTTGCATTTGTCATTAAGTGTTGTTACAACATGGGATTCCAGAACCTCTGCAGCTTCCTCGACAATAACGATTCTTGGGCCAACATTCTGCAATATCTGTCTATATTTTGCAGCACCTGTTGTCGTCATTCCAATGAAATTTGCAGATTTCAGTATTTCTATGGTTTCCTGATTACGCACCTCCTCCAATCGCATAACTGCGTCATTAAACTGTTTTTCATAATCCTTCACCTGTTCTCGAAGTTTGTTGCGATACATTTCTAACCAGTAGCGATAGACGTCTCTCCGTAGGCTCATCGAAATTTCCCAAACGTCTCCTATCGATGCTACAGTTTCATTTGAAATTTCTTTTGAATTTCTTAAGAGAGCGCCTACGGCTTGTTTCATTTTCTTCTTCTTCAAAAGCACTGCCCATTCTTCGTGTACATTCTCCTGTTTTCTGCCACGTTTATTCTCGTCGTCTTCATCGTCAAACGTAAAGAAAACTTCTTCATCTCTTAATTCACGTTCCTCTTCAAGATCAGTAGTTATGTCAACCTGTCTTTGTATTTCATCAAGCGCTTCGTTTATGTTTTCGTCTGACTGAATGCCTCCATCAAGGCAAAGCCAAGCCTGTATCACCTTTTCTGTGGAAAATATGTTATGTGATTCATCCATCAGTTGCTGCATTTGTTTTTTACTTTCCAGAGATGAGATATACTTCATAAGGGTTCTTGCATCCACAATTTGCGTTTCTGCGGCTAATATTAATCCTTCCAAAAACTGTTTTGTTGCACTAGTTGTTTTGTCTCCGTTTCGACTGTCTAGTTCTTTCAACTTTAGCTCTACTGTGGAAATGTAGTCAGAAAGCCATGTTTTGTAAATCCGTGCTCGCTCAAGAAGACTCTTCTCCCAGACGGAGCTAGCAGTTGACTGATGGCTATCTGGCAATCTTTCTGCTCTCTGTACGACATAAGTCTCCCACTGAAACCTGAGACGGCTTTCTTCTTCAGTTTGTATTTCTTCATCATTACTTACCTTCAAACCAAGCCATTCGTACAGTACGTTGCTTCTTTTATCCGTACTCTTGCAGTGCGAATCAAAAGACTCGAATTGTTCCTGGTTCATAAATTCCGATAGCAATTCAAAAGACACTAAATCTGTAGACGTATTGCTCAATCTAGAACTAATACCAGTGATAAACTGTTCGCTTTGTCTCAGAAGCCGTTCACAGTCTTTCGTATTTTGAAAAATGCTCCATGTTTGTGATCGTTCTTCCCGTCTCTTCTTCTTTAAATATGTGAGAGTATACTTTTCGAGAAGATCGCTGTTACAACGTCCACCTATTCTAACGACTTTTTCGTCAGAAAAATCCAACACACCTTCTAGAAACTGATCAAGAGCATGGTTTGTGTAACAAACAACTAGTATTGCATGACTGTCTTTACTCTTTTGCCAAACCGTCTTATTTTCCTTCAACAACCTGGCTATTTTCAAGCCCACGTATGTCTTGCCTGTGCCAGGTGGACCTTGAATTATAGCTAGTTCCTTCGTTATTGCTACTTTTAGTGCTTCAGACTGTGATGAATCAAGGCCAAGAGAAGCGTCATTCGGCCATAAACAGGTATTTAATACTGGAAATTCACTGAGCTCAGAACCACTTTCAAACAAACACGAAAAGTTATACTTCGGACCTCCAATATGCAAGAGATACTCTGGTGGCTTAACTGTGGTCTCACAGTTAATGATGTACCTTTGCAGTGGCATAGATTGCGTTTCCTGTAAACCTTGAAGTATGTGCCTATAAGCTTCAAAGTAAGCTGTTGTCTCTGCCATGACAAATCTATTACTTGGTTTAATCCATTCAGGAAAATTTTCGAAATGAACCTGCAGCATTCCTTCCTTTAGCTCCTCCCTCTTGCGTCCTGACACAATAGCATAAAAAGCCGTTTCAAAACTATCATCAGAGAGACAAAGTAATGATCCATGCAGAAGGCGTTTTGATGCATCCCAATTAATCCTCGCAAATTTTGAAACGTCGAACTGTAAAATGTAGTTTATTCCACTGGGTGAGCAAACAGGTCGTAAGATCTGCACATTATCATAAACTCTGATGTCTTTAAACCGCGTTAGCTTTGATTTTTGTCTGATATTCTCTCTATACTGGGTAATGCCTTGACGCAGAGGTGCCATAAAATCCTCTCTTAACAACCTATATTGAATGTCAAGATACGTTTCAAGAGAGTCGTATGTTCCCTTTGTTTTATTAGCTCTTAAGAAGGGTTTTTCGTCCATCTGCAAATCAACGAGAGACGGCAAAATGCTAAGGGTCCGAAAATCTTCAGGCGGAAGTCTATTTTCATCGAAATCGCCCCTTCTTTTTGGCTTGACTTTTACCTTTAGTCGATCTTTCTGATTCTTTTGCATTTCTTCAATAATAGATTCTTTTACCAAGTTTGTCTCTTCCATTTCCTCATCAAGATTTCTCGCTTCTCCGTCTGAAAAGAAACGCCTTTTTACCTCTTGCACTGACATAATGACACTCGAACATTTACTCAGAGTCGAGGGCATTGTTGTCATTGACTTTTTCAAAACGGCCGCTATCATTGACAGAAATCTTTCCAGCTCTGGTTTGTTGTTCCATATGTAGCGAGTTTCTAATTTGTTTATGCACATGTCGTTTAACATTTCCGCTAGCTTGGCTAAAAGGTATTGCTCTACAAGCTGTAAAATTTGTCTTAATCCCTGCAGTTGTTGTGTTTTCACGACTGTACTAAGTATTTTCAATAACAGAATATAACATCTACCTTCAATATGATTCTGTAGGAATTCTTCAAATCCACTTCTTGAGTTTGATAGCTCGAGTACAACTTGATCTGGTTCGCTTAATTGCTTTGACAAGTATACAAGTTTACTGAATGAAAGAGGTTTAATCGTTTTAACTTGATCTTTATCACAACGACTGTTATCTTCGCGTTGGGCTTCTCGCACGACCATACTGCCATCCTCCTTGTTTGAAGACCTTGCTCGCCAACCTGACCTATTTTTATTCGCACCAGATCTTCGAGTAGAAACATGAGCTTTTCCTTCTTTGCAGTTTAGTTCTCTTTTATCTGCCCGAGTCTGACTCTTTGAATCAACTCTATTTTGTTCAAAGTTTCGAGATTTCTTTTGTCCTTGCCTCCATTGTCCTCTGGTCCCCCTGGATTGATTTCTGTCAATGCGATCATTTCTTTCGTAAGATTCAGTTTCGTGTCTACGTGTATCACCTGAAAATGTTGACATATCAAAGCTACGGTCCTCATCTTTGTCTTCATATATAGGGATGGCATACAACTTGTCAAAGTCTGCATCCGGGTCGTCTTTTGATGCCATTATTACCCTGAAAGAATCAACAGAACATAAATTACACTTAAAGTGATATGATTTCCAATTAGTGCTTAAATTACTTATTACTTTACCTGTAGTGTCCCTTGGATGCTGGGTGTAAGGACTCTTTCAAAACACCATGAGTATTTTCATTTCTAGCCTTTCTAGCCAATACCAAACGACAATAATTTAGGCTTGTCCAAACCGAAAGCATTTGCAGATGACAAAATAAAAGTGACAGAAAATTAAAAGTTCGTTTTGTGAAGAGTAGAAAACATTGTGGGAAAAGGAGAAAATGCTGGTTACCAGCATTTTCTCCTTTTCTCACAATGTTTTCTAAAGGCTTCCTTTTCAGGGTCGTTAAAAATAGGGATTGTGCGGTAATGGGTTAAATGTGCTAAAATGATGGGAATTATCTTTGATTTTTCAAGGGTAGAAAACATTTCGAGGAAAGAAGAAAATGCTGCCTATCAGCATTTCGTCCTTTATCAAAATAGTTTTTAAAAACTTTCTTCTTTAACTCAGGATGGTTATAACACTGAACTGTCAGGATTAGAATGCTGTCGAATTTAAACTGCTGATTAACCCTTTCCCAAACAAGCCCTGGTTTTTACGTGTCTGCAGTAAAAGTCTTTGAAAACACAGTGGGAAAAGGAGAAATTGCTCGTAACGAACGCATTTGCAGACGTACAAAAAATATGTCTCAAATGTTAGCAATTATCTTTGAAGATGAAAACATTGTCAGAAAGTTCTCAAAAAGGGTAGAAAACACAGTGGGAAAAGGAGAAATTGCTCGTTACGAGCAATTTCTCCTTTTCCCACTGTGTTTTCTACCCTTTTTGAGAACTTTCTGCAACTTTCTCCAAATCTAAAATTGTCATCTGCAAACTCTTTCGGTTTGGAAAGGTCCAAAATTTGTTGTTTGGGAAAGGGTTAAAAAACTACGTTAACTCATTACCAAACAACAAATTTTCTGGCTTGTCAAAATCAAAAGCATTTGCAGATGACAAAATAAAAGTGACTGAAAATTTGAAATTTGTATTGTGAAGGGTAGAAAACATTGTGGGAAAAGGAGAAAATGCTGGTTACCAGCATTTTCTCCTTTTCCAACAATGTTTTCTACAGTCTTCTTTCTCGGGGTAGTCAAAAGTAGGGATTGTGTGGGAATGGGTTAAATGGCAATTTACCCCTTACTCCAGGATAACCAGTGTCTTCTTCTTTTCCGACTTTGTTTTTTTTTACTTTTTGGGTTATTTTATTCTGAGCGGTTAAACGGAAAACTGTTTGGGTACTAATGGGTACTATCGAATTGAAAACGCCGACTAAATAATATTTTGGAAGTTGAAGGGTAATTTACCATTTACTCCAGAACAGAATAACATAAAGTTGCACTGGCCGCCGCGATTCAACTCAAACACATGTAATGGTCAAAACGGTGTCAAGCATCACACAATCTATCAGTCGGGACCCTTTCCAACTTATTCCGTGATTCAAAGACACTGAGCATAGCAGCTTATGAAAATATTATGGAAAATGGAGAAGATACTATACTACTATCAGGCAGCGGCTTTCGTCTTTTTCTGACAATGTTTTCATCTTCAAAGATAATTGCTAACATCTGAGACACATTTTTGTACGTCTGCAAATGCGTTCATTTTATACAGCTTTACAGTTCTTGCTGTCGGTTAATTTTTTACCTAAGGACAAAATTTTAGACTGGTCCAAATGGAAAGCACTTGCGGACGACAAGTTAATTCTTTACCAAAGGACAAAATTTTAGACTGGTCCAAATGGGATGAAAGCACTTGCGGACGACAAATTAATTCTTTACCAAAGGACAAAATTTTAGACTGGTCCAAATGGGATGAAAGTACTTGGGGACGACAAATTAAAGATCGCTCAAATGCTGTAATTTGTCCTTCAAAGGGTAGAACACATTGTGGGAAAAGGAGAATATGCTGCTTACCAGCATTTCTTTTCTTTTTTCCACATTGTTTTCGAAAGGATTCTTTCCCAGGGTAAAGGGTTCTAAAGAGTAAACATGCTGGAATTGCAACAGTTCAACTATTTGAAAGATATCAATGGGAACGTTTGCGCAGTCATGTCTTGGTCGATATTCTCGTTAACTCTTTAACAAATGATAAAACTTGAAAGCATTTACAAGGGACCAAATATGACTACAAAATTAAAACTTGACTTTGGAGGATTAGAAAACATTATGGGAAAAGGAGAAAATACTGATTACCAGCATTTTCTCCATTTCCCACAATGTTTTAGAGTGCTTCTACCTCTGGGTGGAAAAAACCAGGGATTGTTTGGTAAAGGGTTAAAAAAAATTATATTGGCGTGTAGAAGAACAATGGTTCATTTTAATCAAAATATCGAGCAGTCTATCCTTAAACTAATCAAACCTAGAACAAATGCCAAATGACCCACCGTTTAATTTTTTACCAAATACCCTACGTTTTACGACCTTGAGAAAATAAAAGCGCTTGAAAACATTGTAGGAACCAGTGTAATATACTTGGCCCTGTACCACCTAGGTCGTTTCGAACAAAAGTTACGTAAGTTTTACGTAACTATTGAATAGTAGCATTAGTCTGCTACGAGATACATGAAAACTATCATGATAGTCTTCATGTGTCTCTTGGCAGATTAATGTCACTATATACTATACTATACTATACTATATTATACTATAATATACCATCCTCAGATACCCCGGGGTCTCCCTATTTGCTACGCTACATCGACCCCTGGGACAATTAATTGAATTTCCCTCGCTTTAGCGCTGGCCGAATGCTGGCTTTTCATTGGTTCCATCATCATTTTGTGATGGGCGAGTCGATGTACGCTATGACGTTTCGTATCGATTTTCGGCGGCTGATTCAAAGTTTTATTAGTCAATTGTCCTAGGGATCGATGTAGCGTAGCAAATAGGGAGACCCCCGGGTATCCGAGGATGATACTATACTATACTATACTATACTATACTTTAGTTATGTCAAGCTTAGGAAAATTTTGTTCGTAACTACCTTACTGAATCGGGCCCATTGTAATATACTGGGCCCCGTTTCACATAGGTAGTTTCGAACAAAATTTGCTTAACTTTTACGTAAATGGTATAGTGGCATCATGAGATACATGAAAACTATCATAGTTTTCATGTGTCTCATGGCAGATTAATGCCACTATACATGTACTATACTATAGTTACGTAAAACTTAGGAAAATTTTGTTCGTAACTGCCTTACTGAAAGGGGGTCCAGTGTAATATACTGGGCCACGTTTGACGTTGGTAGTTTCGAACAAAATTTGCCTAAGTTTTACGTAAATGTTTTTCATGTGTCTCGTGGCAGATTAATGCCACTATACGTTCAGTATTCCTTTCTCGTAAGGTGTATTTGCTGTAAAAGGCCACGTGTGCGTTTAAAGTCGGATTTGAGAGGTACATGTAATAAGAGAAGATATTGCACATGATCTTGCGAACGATAACGATTATTTATGATATAGAAACCTTTTCCATAACCTTTTCCCAAACAATCCCTTGTTTTTACGGGTCTGGAATAGTAGCCTTTTGAAAACATTGTGGGAAAAGGAGAAAATGCTGGTAACCAGCATTTTCTCCTTTTCCCACAATGTTTTCTACCCTATCATAGACAGAAATCATCTTTTCAGCAAGAGTTGAATTGTCGTCTGCAAATGCTTTGAATTTGGTCTTGTCCAAAGGTTTGTCGTTTGGGAAAGGGTTAAATGAACCAACAACGATACAATTTCGTGTATTAACGACACTAAGGGAAAAAGGCCTTTTGAAACACTTTAGGAAAAGGAGAAAATTCTAGTAACCAGCCTTTCCTCCTTTTCTCACTTTGCTTCCTTCCCTTGTTAAAGAAAGTTTCCATTTTCAGAGACACAATCATTTTCCTGTCGTCAGTAATTTAAGCTTTCGATTTAGTCAGGTCTTAAATAACACAGTGTAGCACCGGAAGTGTGCATTATTTGATATTGTATGTCACTTGGGAGTCTGTACAGTGGCGAAATGTCACTTGATTCTAGAAAATTGTGTTTCCACGGTAAGTGAAGTTAATATTTTTTCATCTATTTTTATATTTGATTGAATTCTTTCCATCCACATGTACTTTTGATATATATTAAACATGCCAGACACCTAATCGTGCAATATGCAACCTCCTTATAGCAATAAGAATGTCTTGATCATCTTGATGTGAGAAAATTGAAATGATTTTCGACTACAAAAAATAGCAGAATTTTCGCTTTAGCGCACACGAGAGAGTTCTTTCTACGATTAAAAGGTCTGCCGATGTGTCTGCTTTCTCTTTTCATCAACAAGTTCCAAGTTCTGACCTTAAAAGCGATTAAAATGACGAAATTCCAGCATGTCTACCAACAGAATTTTGTACTGTCACTTGTATAAAATAGTGTAGATCTCAAATGACTGTACAACAGCTTATCAAGTGTTAGTACAAATTCCCTATGTTGACATGCCATTTTAAACGAACGATTAGGAGGATTGTAGTCGATTTTGTTACCAATTCTTTACATGTTTTCAAACAAAAGTGAATAAAGAAACTGTCTATACATTTTCCGTTCAGCAAAAAAGCTTTTAAGGATGATTAATCAAACAAAATACCTCGTTGTTTTGATGCAAAATCATCTGTATTTTAGTATGGTTACATGATCAAGGCATCCCCATATCTCCAGGAAAGCTTTTCAGAGCACACGAGTGTTCTTGATACGGTCTATGATTAACAAACAAACAACTGGATATGAAGGTTTTATAATAGCTATCAAAATAAATGAAAAATCACCAGCTTGACTTACCGTATGTTAGCAATTTTCATGACCAAGTGACATTTTACCGCTGTACAGACTCCCAAGTGACATACAATCTCAAACACTGTACACTTCCGGTCCTACACCGTGAATAATGTCGCTTTGTAAAACGAGAGGTATAAGAACTTCCTCTTTTTTTTTTCAGCGTAGTAAGGACAAGAATATTTTATCTCGAGTTATCACTCTTCACTCTTTTACCCTTATCCTGCTAAATACACGTTAACTAAACTGAAATTTTCAATTCGACATTAAAAACTCAAACTGTGTTCTTTCAAAGTCATTTTTTGCGGAATAGTGTCTTCTTATCGAGCAATGTAGGTCCAAGATCAGACTGCACGTTCGTTAATAGATAGACGCAGAAAGATAGATATCTCCCGATGATAGATACGCACAAAAAAAAAAACAGTTAAGGAAGCCTCCGTTGACATTTACTAAATCCTCCCCTAAACTCGACGGCCCACCATATACGCTCACCGTGTACTAAAAGCAGATGTAATGGCGCAGTTCTTACGAAGCTATAAAGAACGTAAAATATGCAGCCCTCAAACTACAAAAGGCGGTTTTTTCAAACAGTGTAGAGAATGATCAGGTAGTGCTTTCAGTTTCACCTACGACCGGGTATTTTGTAAGGAATTCAGCCGTCTTGAAGGCGCAACGATACATTTTCAGTTAACTCATTACAACACAATTCCCTACTTTTGACGATCCAGAAAAAGAAGCCTTTAGAAAACATTGTGGGAAAAGGAGAAAATGCTGGTTACCAGCATTTTCTCCTTTTCCCACAATGTTGTCTACCCTCTATAATACAAATTTCAAATTTTCAGTCGCTTTTATTTTGTCATTTTGAAATGCTTTCGATTTTGACAAACCTAAAATATTGTCGTTTAGTAATGATTTAAGTGAAAGATAAGAGAATAAAAACAGAAGAATCTATACTACAGTTGTACTGTATTACATTTTAGAAATATTTTTTCCGTAAATACATTTATAAACAATGTGTGTACAAAAGTCAGTTGCTTACCTTTCTTAATACTTGAGTTTCATGTTGTGTTTTCCCACTCGGGTAAAAATCATTTATGATGCCTCTGTATAAGGCAGGACATAAAAAGCATGATCAATGAGCGTGGTCACGTAGCAAACCTTGTTGAGTATGGTGCACCAAAAACGCCTTGTACTTGCTGCTATGGTACCACGATACGCATTGTACATGTACACATTAAAGTCATATCTTTCCTGTCTTGTTATCAGTACAAGCATATATAAGTCTCGATGTGCAATTAATGTATCTTGGGTTGCTACATAAAATTATTAATTGTCAAAAGTGACGTCTCCAAAAAGCTATTTTGTAAAGTTGACTCCATATGTCATGATCCTATGGTCTTGTGAAACTGCTCTTACGCCAAATTGTACTTCTAATTAAGTGTCCCATCAACCAGATATGAAGTTTTAGGGATCTTTGTGTCGATATATATCGTGATTATGACTTTATTTTACGTTGCCGTTAGGTCAGACCACCTAGTCATAGGATCCATATTCTCACCTTTTGTGGTTTGTCGAAAAAAGCGTAGCGTTTAACAATTGATGCATCGTGCAGATATTTTTCTAGGTATAATGTGTGCAACCAATGTAATTGTGAATTTCGTGGTGTGCAACCAGTGCATTTTTATTCATGTCGTTGGTTGCGAACAATATATTGTTCAGTAAGTATGCAGTACTGTGTAGTTTCTGTGAAAATCAGTCTACGGTCAGTACAGTGCACAATTGTTTTTGTTTGGTTAATTATGTGTGTTCAATATATCGTGCAGTGTAAAACGTTTATCATAAACAACCTCGATGAAATTATTCACATCTATCTATCTGTCGGTGAAAATTTCAATCGAAATTGATAAACCATGTTAAAAAACGAATGTACGAACTGTTTGCCGACTGAAATAAAGTTAGAAAGATTTCGATAGAAAATCGAGACTGAAGTTCTCCTTTTTTTTTTAAGAGGAGCTTTACAATTTTCAGAACGATAAACAGGTGTATTTCCGGTGTAATGCAGAGAAATGACCCTCCCCTACAAAGTGACCCATGGGTCATTTCTCTACGAAGAGAAACGACCCATGGGTTATTTCACTACGTAGAGGAATGACCCGAGTCATTATTCTACGTAGAGAAATGACCCAGAGGGTCATTTCTCTACGGAGAATAATGACCCTGTCATTTTGTAGGGGAGGGTCATTTCTCTGCATTACACCGGCAATGAAATGTACCTTGTACCTGAACAGTATGGCATGACTTGGCCTCCGTAGTCGTGAATGATAAGGACACGCTTTTCTATACCTGGGCTTTAAATAGATTCCCGGCAAATATGACGCATTTAATTTCAAACTCCTTGAATTCAAACAGAAAGTGCAGGCATGTCATTCTATTCAATAACTGCTTATTGTACTTTAGCAGCGCACTGACAAAGGGGGCTTAATGCATCTCCGTTATTATCTGCATTATACAAGACAGTTCATCATAATTGCCTGCAATAAAATCATGCAAAAAGGGTGGTTCGGACATGTGTGTAAAGTGTCGTCTCGGATCAGCCTGCGCAGTCTGCGCAGGCCTATCCAAAGCCACACTTTCCGTTTTTATTCAATTCTCTGTTTTGCTCAAGTCTGCTGTAGCACAATTAAATCTAATGAAGTAGTAAAGTGCCATTGCGAATTAGCCTGCGCGGACTGCGCAGGCTGATCCGAGACGACACTTTACGCAAATGTCCGAATCCCCCTTTTCGCGTGTTGCAAGCCAATTTAATTATTACAATTGTAGATCCACAAAATCTATTTTGTTCAACAATCCACTGAATAATGAGGTAGACCGGTACTAGGGAATGACGAATATTGACTGATAGCAAAAAGTTTCGACTCAGGTCGGCCTGCGCGTACTGCGCAGGCTGACCTGAGTCGACACTACTTTCAAAAGCATTTTAAGCCCCTTTTCTCGGAACATGGTTCATGTTATAAATATGCTGAAATTCTAGATTTCTGTCCTTGTCCCGTATATAGATGATCCTTTACTGCCTACAAACGATTTTTTATTTCTTTTATGGAGAACCACTTGTCAAAAACAATGATAAAGTCGGAAAAACTGCTTTCTCATTGTGCCACATTGTTTTCACATACATACAATGTGTAGATTTATGTATCTTCAAATACCCTATCATTATTAATGCACGTCAAAATTTAAAGAAAAGTCTCTCATTCGAGATGCAAATTTGTTTCAGATATAATTACATTATTATAATTGTATATGGGTTACTAATCGCTTAACTCCTTTTCCAAACAATCACGGGTTTTCACGACCCAGAGAAAGAAACATTCTGAAAAAAAAAATAGGAAAGAAGAAAATGTTGGTAACTAGGAAATTGCTCCTTTTCCAACAGTGTTTCTACCCTTTCCAAAAGGAATTTCAATTTTTGAGTTGCATTAATTTTGTCGTCTGCAAAAAGTAGGGATTGTGCGATAATGGTTTAATTGACAAGTGGACGGTAGAGGTACATGATTAGACTGCACAGAAATGGTAAATCTGATCTTGATCGATGCCATCCGCAAATACTCCTCGTGATCTTCTTATATAATGCTGCAAGGGTGAGACTACCATTCTACTTGTAAATATCCGGGGTATTGTGACTAATTGCATGCATACAATTTAACCCATGATCACACAATCCCTACTTTTAACGACCCTGAGAAAGAAGCCTTTAGAAAACATTGTGTGAAGAGGAGAAATACTGCAAGTCACATGATCTTGATCTTAAACATGGTGGCGCCCTGTAAATCGAGTACCAATGGCAACAACAAACACTGTGACAAGCAACCTATCGCTGAGAAATGCCAATGTTATGTATTTGACAGTCCACGGATGAAATTACATGTACGCTGCAAACTGTTTGGCATAGAAAGTGTCAGTTTGATGATGCCCCAGTCTGCTTGTTTGACGCCAAAATACAACATGACGGCATGAATGACATGCTAGGTCAGTAGATGTTGACGGAAAAACATAGCCCACTTTCTTTGTCGTGCAAACGAAATGGCTGAGACAGTGTTGTTTGCCATCTTAAACATGCGAGTTTTTGAAATTTCTGACTCCTCAGCAACCCCAAGGTTCCTATAGAAATAAATCCTTTTGCACAACATACCGCGGACAGAAAATAGCAACGGCATGTCATTTGATAATTTTCTTATCTTTACTGTAGTAAAGGTTTATCAACTTACTTCGAAAAATGAAGAAAGTGCACTTTTTCGTGACCATTTTTATTCCCCTTCTTCTTAAATATTTCTCGTATCTATGCATAAGTATTAGCATCGAAATAAGTCAGTGTCCCTAAAATCTGCAAATTTTCTATCCGAAAATCTTGACAACCTAATAACCATATAATAGTAAAGTTAAAAAGAAAAAAAAACAAACCGACATTCAAGGGAGGTAAATAGTAACAAACTATATACTTATGATAGCTGGAGTTATTTCCCTTTACCACTATAAATTTAAGATACTGCACCCTATTTTGAATTGTGAAATCGCCTTTCATTGCCGAAAACTGTAGATTCCAGTAATCCATAATCGATGACGGAAACCAGCATGTGTTGGCCGATCATTTACAGATTACCCAAGTTTTAGCCAAATGTGTAAGTTTTTAGGTAATGAAGGCCAATGTTTCACTTGGAATCGTGTACATGTTTAATCATTTTACCGCACAATGTCGGTTTTTAACGACCCTGGGGAAGGAGCCTTTTGAAAACATTGTAGGAAAAGGAGAAAATGCTGGTTACCACCATTTTCTCCTTTTCTAACAATGTTTTCTACATTTTCAAAGAAAAATAGCACCGTTTGAGCCACATTGAAATTGTCCTCTGCAACTGCCTTCAATTTGGACATGTCTACAAATTTGTCGTCTGCTAAAGGGATAAGAACAAGACCGACATAAAGTCACCCGAGTCTTTTGACCAAACATGACCCATTTTCAATCTCTCTTGAGATATTATGACAAACATTCTACCTAGCTTTTCTCTCAATGATCTACTTTATAACCAAACATAGCCCATTTTCCCAATGTGGATATTATTTAACCCTTTACCACACGAGAACATTTTAGACTGGTCCAAATTGAAAGCATTTGCAGACGACAAAATAAAGGTGACTGAAAAATAGAAAATTGTTCTGGGAAGGGTAGAAAACGCTTTGGGAAAAGGAGAAAATGCTGGTTACCAGCATTTTCTCCTTTTCCCATAGTGTTTTCAAAAGACTTCTTTCTTAAAGGCGTCAAAAGTAGGGTTTGTGTGGTAATGGGTTAAACAAAGATTCTGACCAATTTTTGTAAGTATTGGATAGAAAATGTGGCCTGTACAGTTTTTCCAATATTTGACATGGTGACCTAAATAGTTTTTACCTGTGACCCACTTTAAATTGCATCATATTGATAAAGAAAAACAGTCTGATTTTCACAGGTATTGGATGGAAAATGATGACTATAGCCACACAAGTTATTTTAAATATTTGACCAACTGACCCATTTTCTAACTCATTATGACAAACATTCTGACCAACTTCCATGAGTATTTGACTGAAAATATGGCCTCTATAGCATACAAAAGGATTTTTGTAAGATTTGACCCAGTGACCTAGTTCATAATTTGATTAATTCTCACATGTGTATCCAAGATATCATCTACACAGACATATCTACACAGACATTCTGGCAAACTTTCAAGAGTTTTGGACTGAACATATTGCCTGTATAACATACAGGTTTTTCTGAGATTTGACCAAATGACCTAGTTTTCGACCCAGTATGATCCATTTTCAACCTTGCCTGAGATATCACCAAGACAAACATTCTCACAAAGTTTCATGATCATCAGACTGAAAATGTGGCCTCAAGAGCCTACACAAGGTAAAAGATATGGACGGTAGATGCACAATGAACGACAGAATCCAGACACAGCACAATCACAGAAGCTCACCTTGAGCACTCAGATGAGCTAACAAGAGGGCCATGATGGCCCTGTATCTCTCCACTTGCTATTAAGTAAAAGCCCTGAACATTACAATACTTGACCAGTTGGTTTTGAACACGAGTCCCTAGACAGGACAGAAGCAAAATTTGGTGCACTTTTGCCTTATAGCTAGGTACAGGCAGATTTCCAACGTTTTCTCTTTATACATGAAAGTCCACATTAAACTTGTGACACCCCCTCCCAGGTCGGGGCCATTGCTTTACCCCTGGTCCATAATTTGAAAAAAACCTTGATAGAGGTCTACTCTACTAGATATGGTTTCAGACTAGGAAATTTTCATGGAGTTTGAATATTTTTAAGTTTTGTTGCCATGGCAACCAAAGCTTTTGAAGAAATCAAATTCTTTCAAGAACTCTGAACAGGACTGTGTCAGGATCATTTCTATAAAGTTTCATCAAAATTGCATGGTTGGTTCAGAGATGTTTCACTCTTTACCAAACAACAAAATTTTAGACTGGTCCAAATTCAAAGCATTCGCAGACGACAAAAAAAAAAGTGACTAAAAATTTGAAATTTGTTTTATGAAGAGTAGAAAACATTGAGGGAAAAGGAGAAAATGCTGGTTACCAGCATTTTCTCCTTTTCCTTCAATGTTTTCTGAAGGCTTTTTTCTCAAGGTCGTTAAAAGTCGGGATTGTGTGGTAAAGAGTTAAAATAAAAGTCAACTCTTTACCACACAATCCCAACTTTTAACGACCCTAAGAAAGAACGCCTTTGAAATTGTGGGAAAAGGAGAAAATGATGGTAACCTCCTTTTCCCACAATGTTTTCTACCATTTCCAATTAAAAATTTAATTTTTGATTAACATTCATTTTGTCGTCTGCAAATGCTTTCAACTTGGAACAGTCCAAAACTTTGTTGTCTGGTAATGAGTTAATGCATACACACAGATGCACAACTGACAAACGGCCATGAAATAAACCAGCTTGCCTTCAGCCAGTGGAGCTGAAGATGGAATCGTGTTGTAATAGGAAATAACGGTAGTTGAAGTAAAAGACAGACAAAACAAGTTTCCATTTGACATCTTTAATGATAAGTGATGATTTTTTGTAATAGTTTAGTTTACAATATATTTGATGTATACAATTTACATTTATGACTTCATAATTATTTCATTACCTTATTTTCTTTTACAATTTTGACAGGAAATTATCTGGCAATTAATCAATTCTTGACCATGCAACAAACTCATTGACTCAGCCATATGGTTCTAAAAGTGTTTGCAGATAATAAATTAGTCATGTCTCAAATAATGGAATTTGTTCATGAAAAATGTAGAGAGTAGTGTGGAAAAAGGAGCTTTCTCTCCTTTTTCCACTAAGTCATCAAAGGATTCATTTCTCAGAGTGGTTAACTCATTACCAAATGACAAAATTGTAGATGTGTCCTAATCGAAAGCATTTGCAGACAACAAAATAAAGGTGACTGAAAATTTGAAATTTGTTTTGTGAAGGGTAGAAAACATTGTGGGAAAAGGAGAAAATGCTGGTTTCCAGCATTTTTTGCTTTTCCCACAATGTTTTTTAAAGGCTTCTTTCTCAGGGTCATCAAAAGTAGAGATTGTGTGGTAATGGGTTAAAGGATGAGATTGTTTGATAAAACATTCAAAGAGCCCAGCATTTAACTCTTTACCAAACAACTAAATTATAGACTGGTCCAACTTGAAAGCACTTGCAGACAACAAAATAAACAGAATTCAAAAATTGAAATATTTTTCCTGCTGGGTAGAAAACATTGTGGGAAAAGGAGAAAAACCTGGTCACCAGCATTTTCACCTTTTCCCACAATGTTTTCAAAAGGCTTTCATCTCAAGGTCGTGAAAAGCAAGATTGTTTGGTAAAGAGTTAAATAACAGTAAGGATTTGAAAACAAAAGTAGCCCTTAAGGCTTTGTATACAAGCTATTTTTAAACACTGATTAGTACAGCAAGTGACACTCCTGGGAGGCACTGGAAGGAAAGGGAAATGTCCCTCTCCATGTATTTTTCGAAATATTAATTTACAGGAAAATGACAGATCACTTGCAACAAGCAAATTTCCTGCAGTGTTTTCTTCAGCTTTCGTCTCAGGCACCATAAATTTAACCCTTTATCACACAATGCCGACTTTTGACGCTCCTGGAAAAGAAGCCTTTTGAAAATACTGGTGAAAAAGAAGAAAATGCTGTTAACTAGCATCTGGTAACCAGCATTTTCTCCTTTCCCTACAATGTTTTCTGCTCTATTAAAGTAAAATTACACCATTTAAGCCACACTGAAATTTTCGTCTGTAAATGCTTTCCATCTGGACAAGGCTAAAACTTTTGTCATCTGGTAAAGGGTTAAAAATCCAGATCATATTTACAATGACAATACTGAAGAGTTGTAGAATGCCCATTGTCTATTTTATCACGATTGATTCTGTTGCTTTTTGCCTTTCCATTCATGCCATGTTCTTTGAAAAGGGGGCTTAAAGCATCTACAGAAAGTAGGAAGTTCATTGATGACAATACTGCTGAGTTGTAGAATGCCCATTGTCTATTTTAAGATTTTATCACATTTGAATCTGTTGCTTTTTTTCTTTTCTGTGCCTTGTTGTGTGACATAGGACACGGCGGGGAATCATGTGACACAACAACAAAAACAATGACCGACATTTGAAGAAATTCCCCACTTCAGGTAAGAAAATCTTCTATAATTCCGTTAATACGTGACCGATTAGAATTTGGTTTGAAGCAGAGAAGGCGGAAGGACTCCGGGGGTTTGCTTGATGTGTTAGATTTTTTAAACAACACCTGATAAAAAAGTTATTGACGAGTGAACAAATTATCCAGGGTAAAAAATTTGTTTGCTCGTCAATAACTTTTTTATCAGGTGTTGTTTAAAAAATCTAACACATCAAGCAAATCCCTGGAGTCCTTCCGCCTTCTCTGCTTCAAACCAAATTCCAATCGGTCATGTATTAACGGAATTATTGAAGATTTTCTTACCTCAAGTTGGGGAATTTTTTCAAATGTCAGTCATTTTTGTTCTTGTTGTGTCACGTGATTCCCCGCCGTGTAGGAGGCTTAACCCTTTCCCAAACAAGGCCTGGTTTTTACGTGTCTGTAGTACAAGTCTTTTGAAAACACTGTGGGAAAAGGAGAAATTGCTTGTTACGAGCAGTTTCTCATTTTCCCAGTGTTTTCTGCCCTTTTGGGGAACTTTGTGCCATTTCCTCAATCTGTCGTCTGCAAACTCTTTCGGTTTGAAAAAGTCCAAACTTTGTTGTTTGGGAAAGGGTTAAATCTTTACTGTACCACAAATTTATAGACTGGTCCAAATTCAATGCATTTGCAGGCAACAAAATAAATGTCTACAAGATCGAAATTTGATTTGGGGAGGGTAGAAAACATTGCAGGAAAAAGGAGAAAATGCTTTTATATTATGTTTTCAAAAGGCTTCTACCTTAGGGTCGCCAAAAGTCATCATTGTTTGGTAAAGGGTTAAAGCATCTGCAAAAAGTATCGACCCAGGTGGCGGATTTCAGGCTGACCTAGACTCAAGAATTATACTTTTGGTACAGGTTTTTCAATGTCCACACAGGCCACAAACTTTCCATCCATAATTCTTACAGACTGTACAGTGAAACACCTCATTTCATGAATTTCTGTAATTCATCTGGAAATAATGGTTGATTATCAGATTTGGTAATTCACAGGACCAATGAAATAGTTAGCTAGTAGGTAAATAGTGTGTTCCATTCTACCAGAAGGAATTAAGATGCAATTTACTCACAATTACTCTACGTTTCCCATGCTTTAAATAATTTTTTTTCCCCGATGAAAGATAATTTATTTCACCTTGTGAACATCATCAATAAAATTTTCACTCTTAGCTGTTACGAATGATGTTCACTTGAAATGACTTTTTATCTTTCACACAAAAAAATAAATACCCTCTATTTCTTTTCAAGTCTTTAGTAATTCATTGCTTCAAAGGCTTTAGACCAACTTCAAAAGTACATGTCCAAGTGGGAACAATCTGCAGGACCCACATATATTTTTGTGAATTCTTGAGAAAACTTGGTGGAGAAGGCAGTAACTGCTCTTTGCAAGCAATCATTCCTTTTGCTTCCCCCCTACCCTGCAGTCCATTCTTTTAAACTCTTTAAACCTCAGTCAATACAAAGTTACACCAATAAATTCTACATATAGCACTGGCTGTTTTGAAAGAGTCCAAAAACTTTCACTATAAAACTAAGAACAATTTACTATTGCAATGAATCTAGTGTCAATATTTCATCTAAGTAAGTTCCGCATGTGTTGTACATGTATTTTAACTAAAAATCTGTTGTATTCCAACTAAGAAAAGGCTACATAACAGATGAGATCAATTGTCATAGTCTAACAAGTGTAGTCTACAAGATCTACTTCATACAAGTTTTATCACCATCTCCATACAAATACAATGCCTAAAGCAACACAGTGTTATCCTGTATAATACAATTACTCCTTACCAAATGACATGATTCTAGAAAGGTCTTAATTCAAAGCATTTGCAGATAAAATAACATCACTTAACTTAAACTAGAAGGCCCTGAAGGGCCTGAATATGCTCTACTGGCAGAGAGTTTGCTTTCAAATAAAGCATACATAGGAATTCATTACGCAAAAATACAAAATAAATTGATATTTTCAACTCAAAATGGCTACTTTTCCATTACTGTTGGTTGAATTTTTTCAAACTCAACAGGGTTAAAAAGCTATAGATGGAATAAACAAGCTGAAAAATTCATAAAATCTGATCACAAATAAATACTTTATCATGTAAACAGGCAATGAAATTGTTCAATTTGAAAAGACTACTTTTCCCATACTGTTTGTCAGATTTTTTTCAAAGTTGATAGGATTAAAGCTTTTGATGAGATTAACAAACTCTGCAAGTTTCATGGAAGTCTGACCAAAAATGAAGACTTAATCGCGTAAACAAGAAATGAAGGTTTTCAACTTGAAATGGCTACTTTTCCCATACTCTTTGTTGGAATGTTTTCAAAATCAATAGGGTAGAAGCTATTGATAAGATAAACAAACTCTGCAAGTTTCATGGAAATCTGACCTAAAATGAAGACTTTATTGCGTAAACAAGAAATGTAAATTTCAAATTTGAAATGGCTACTTTTCCCATACTGTATGTCAGATTTTTTTCAAAATCAATAGGGTCAAAGCTATTGATGAGATAAATAAACTGTGCGAGTTTCACGAAAATCTGACAACAAATGAAGACTTTATCGCGTAAACAAGAATTGGAAATTTTCAACTTGAAATGGCTACTTTTCCCATACTGTTTGTCGGATTTTTCTCAAAATCAATAAGGTTGAAGCTATTGATGAGATAAACAAACTGTGCAAGTTTCACGAAAATCTGACAACAAATGAAGACTTTATCGCCTAAACAAAAATTGGAAATTTTCAAATTGAAATGGCTACTTTTCCCATACTGTTTGTCGGATTTTTCTCAAAATCAATAGGGTTAAAGCTATTGATGAGATTAACAAACTGTGCGAGTTTCATGAAAATCTGACGACAAATGAAGACTTTATCGCGTAAACAAGAATTGGAAATTTTCAACTTGAAATGGCTACTTTTCCAATATTGTTTGTTGGATTTTTCTCAAAATCAATAGGGTTGAAGCTATTGATGAGATAAACAAACTGTGCAAGTTTCACGAAAATCTGACAACAAATGCAGACTTTATCGCGTAAACAAGAAAAAGACTAACGGACGGACAGACGGACGCACGGACGGACGGACGGACGCACGGACGACGGAAACCCCGCCATGACATAAGCTCTGCTGGCTGAAAGCCAGTAGAGCTAAAAATTCGTATTTGTTTAGGGGAGGGTTTAGAAAAAATTGTGGTAAAAAGGAGAAAATGCTGGTTACCAACATTTTCTCCATTTCCCACAATGTTTTCAAAAGGTTTTTTCTTCAGAGTTGTCATAACTCTAGATTTTGTAGTAAATGGTTGGGATATTAGTGACTTATCAACATGCCATCCCAGGCCATGAAAATCAAGATCAGACTGCAAATAATGTATTTTACCTTCACTTTTTCAGTGTGGTTCAGCATAAACTCTAACCTCATTACTATATAAACACCACTTCTTAATCAGTGATACTGATATTTATGGTTTATGGTACCCTTTTACCTAACAAGGTAACTTTACTCCTATCAAAATTCAAATCTTGTGCAGACGACAATCTAAATGTGACTCAAATGATGAAATTGTCTTCTGAAAAAGAGACAAAATTGTGGAAAAAGGAGAGAATGATGATTTCTAGCATTTTCTCCTTTATCCGTTGTGTTTTCAAATGCCTTTGTCCTTAGGTTCATTAACTCTACCACACAATACCGACTTTTAACGACCCTAAGAAAAAAAGCCTTCTTTAAACATTGTAGGAAAAGGAGAAAATGCTGGTAACCAGCATTTTCTCCTTTTCCAACAATGTTTTCTTCCATTCCTTAAACAAACTTCAATTCTTTAGTTACTTTTATTATGTCGTCTGCAAATGCTTTCAATTTGGAACAGTCTAAAATTGTTGTTTGGTAAAGAGTTAACTCTTTGCCACACAATCCCGACTTTTAACGACCCCGAGACAGAAGCCTTTTGAAAACATTGTGGGAAAAGGAGAAAATGCCGGTAACCAGCATTTTCACCTTTTCTCACTATGTTTTCTATGCTTCCCAAAACAAATTTCAGTGTTTGAGTCACATTTATTTTGTCGTCTGCAAATGCTTTCTATTTGGAACACTCCAAAATTTTGTCGTTTGGTAGAGAGTTAAAACCCATGACTGTGTAGTAACAGTTAATTGTGAGTACATTAGGGGGAAAAGAAGAGGGATTGTTTACTACAAGTAAGTCCTTTTCTTCCGCCATATTTTTTTCATATCTCGTTATCATGTAAAAACAAAGATTTAAACTTCTTGTAACCCTTTGCCAAACATCAAAATTTTTATTTTGTACAAAAATAAGTATTTGCAGAAGACAATTTCACTTTTGCCGAAATATTAAAACTATTCTTTGATAGGGTAGAAAAACATTGCGGAAAAAGAAGAAAATATTGGGTGCCAGCATTTTCTTCTTTTCCCACTATGTTTTCAAAAACTTCTGTCTTAGGGTCGTTAAATCCGGACTGTGTGGATAAAGGGTTAAATCAATCTTGACATCAGAAAGAAGGGTAGCTTAGCAAAAAGGAGGTTGCACAATTGTTTTTTGGCAATAATGCAACACACATAATATTGATCGCAACTTTCAATGTTAAATTAGGCATTCATGAATATGTACATCATAGGTGAAAACAAAGCTACACACACATCAAAAACACAGTCATGTATTTAACCAGCTGAACAATGCTGGGTTTATAATAGATCCTTCCAGTCCCAACAACAATACAGGCACAATCTACAGCTCTTTGATATGCCTACAGTAAAGCTATTTATCTGAACATTTAAGTGTATAATAAGACTGATAAAATTTTTAAAAAATTCTGAGCAATCAACAGGCAATTTAACCCTTTACCACACAGTGACGACTTTTAACAAAAGAGGAAGAAGCCTTTTGAAAAACAATGTGGGAAAAGGAGAAAATGCTGGTAACCAGCATTTTCTCTTTTTTTTTTCCCACAAAGATTTCTACCCTATCAAAGAAAAATTGCATCATTTCAGCCACTATGAAATTTAGGTGCGCAAAACCTTTCAATTTTGATAGGTCTGAATTTTTGCAGTGTGGTACACAGATAAGAGTTGCTGAGACAGGGTGGTGGCTATCAATTTCATGTTTGACTAATGTACTCTTTTTTTGTTTTTTATATTATCTCAATTGACCTGTATCACTGAAAAGCAATGCATTTCATTCCTCCAGTTACAAAAAAAAGTCCTGAATTTTTAAGATATTGAGAGAGGCTTTCAAGAACATCTTGGAAAGTGAAAAAAAATATAAGTTTCAGCTATATGTCCTTATCCTAAAATGTTCTATACCCTTTTTAAGTGAAAACTAATATTTTGAGAACTCGTGTTGTCTGCAAATGCTTTTGGTTTCATACCAAGTTCATTATACACAAAGCATAGACAATTCTGTAGGAGTTTTGGGGATGACAGTTTTTGAAAATATTGAGGAAGAAGGGGCAGTGGCTTCTGACACTTAGCTTTTTCCCCCTCAACAATTACTATTCAATTCAAGCATAAAACATTTTCCTCTTCTCCAAACAATCTCCGTGCCTTTGTATGGTTTTCTGCTGGAAATGAAACTTGCTGTACAATATTGATTTTAACCCTGTATCATGCAATCCAAAGTTTTAACCAGTCTGGGATACAATGTGAGGAAAGGAGAAAATGTTGATAATTAGCATTCTCTCCTTTTCCCACAATATTTTCTACCTCCTCCAATACAAATTCCATCATCTGAGTATCATCTGCAATGGGAAACATAAAACTTGAACAATTATGTTAATCATGATTCTTTTATTTTGTGAGAAACTGTTCAAAATGTATACATTTACTTTTTTGCCCCTTAGTTTATAATTTTTTGTACATTCATATTTTCAACTTGCTATTACTTAATAATAGCAAATAGCAAAAAGTGTAAACTGATTTTACTGGAGAGGCTGGGATAGGCCTTTGCGGTTTGCTCCCTCTAACAGCATCTCAGTGACACACTTGTGCAAAACTGTTTAAATAGATTAAAAGATTATAGGTAAAAGTCTCTATCTATAACTTCATAGCGATTGTAAAATTTCCCATAAAAATCAACAGTTAACATTTCTTTTCATGATTAAAAAGATCCAATAGTAAAATTGATTGTATGATTTAAAAGCTTACAGGTAAAAATCACGATTTGGGGAAGGATGAAAACTAAAAAATCTTTATCTCTTCCCCAAATCCTATACTATATTCAATTTATATTCAACAATTCATAACTGTAGAACTTTCTTCCAAACCCAAAGTACATCGCTTTAGACTCTAAGGAAAACAATTTTCATTAACATTGTAAGAAAAGGAGGAAATGCTGGGAACCAGCATTTTCTCTATTTCCCCACAATGCTTTCTGTTCATTTAAAGACAATTCAAATTCTTGCAGTTACATTTGATTTGTCCAATGCAGATTCTTTCAATTTGGACATGTCTGAACAAAAATTTGCTTTGTATGGATTTATCTCTTCACGAAACAACAAGCTCTTGGACTAAATCAAATTGGAAAGTACTATATTTCTAGACAACAAATTACTCAACATGGAAAAGTCGTCCAAGTGTCAGTCTTTTTAACAGCACTTTCAGTGTCTTACCAGCTGATCAAATCATTTCAGTCTACAGATATTACCTTTGGTTAACAGATTAACCCTACCTTGTGCGTTTTTTTAACCCAATCAGAAAATTTTATATTTGCTCAAGTAGAAAGTATTTGCAGATAACAAAAGGTTTATGACCCAAAATAGAAATACTCCTTCGTAAAGGAAAAAACATTGGGAAAAGGAGAAAATGGTGATTTTCTCCTTCTCCTACAATGCTTTCAAAAGCCTTCTTCCCTAGGTCGTTTCAAAGACAGGATTGTGTGGTAACAGATCATATCAGACTTAATGTGTTATTTTCCACTCATTCATCAGGACATCTTATGGCCATTAGCTTCTCACATGAACAAAAAGTTCACGCTATGGCATAATGAGTATCAAAGTGGAATTTTCAGTCCTGTCTTCACCTAGGCCTATGATGTGGGTTCTCACAGAAAAAGTCCTGCTATGAAAAGACAGATGAATACATACATCACAGCTTGGTTTTGGAGATTAGAATATACATTTAAAGCAACATATTCGGAATTATCTAGATAATATTATATGCATAACATGTCTTGCTTTTCTTTACTCCGATACATACTTATTTTACTACCAGGTTGATAAGAGAAGAAGCTAAAAGGCTCAGGAGTAGACATATCCCATCTCAATTTCTAACCTGACATTCAAATTCACTCTTATATGGGTTCTACATAATCAACAACAAATTCTATAAGTCTAATCTGATCACCGTACATATCACTTGTATTTCTTCTCAACATTCAAGTCTCATAAATGTGTACACCAATATAAATTAACCCTTTCCCTTGTACAAGCATATTACAACATCTACTGTAGTTGTCTTAAAAGGCATTATGACAACAGACAAATCGCTATGAAAGAGTTATCTCTCAATATCACATTTTTTTTCTTTTTTTGTTCTCATCAGAATGTCTTTAAAACAATTTAAATACTCAGTACTTAGAATAGATGTTCTGTTCAATATTGTACTTAGATATTCTATTCAATTTTTTGTGGAATTGACTTAACTATGCCAAACAAGTGTTTAACTCTTTACCAAACGACAAAATTGTAGCATAGTCAAAATTGGAAGCATTTGCAGACAACAAAATATACATGGCTGAAAAATTAAAACTTGTTTTGGGAAGGGTGGAAATCATTGCAGGAAAAGGAGAAAATGCTGGTTACCAGCATTTTTTCCTTTTCCTACAATGTTTTCAAAAGGCTTCTTACTCAGGGTCATTAAAAGTTGGAATTCTGTTGTCAAGAGTTAATACACTATCAAACCTAAAATTTTACATATTTATCCATATATGGCTGACCCAGTTTTTTTTCTTTTGTTACAATTTCAGCACTGTTTTAGATTATTACAGGTAGTATACATTTTGAATGCACAGCCAGTTCTAATATTCTATATTCTAATTTTGGACCAGTTCAAATTGCCTAACAAGGTACAGGGAAATATTTTCTTAATCTTTGCACACAAACACTGACTACATTTCTATCACTATCAAAGTAAGGCTTTGCCCATCTATCTCCTCTCCTCCATTCACCATTGCATGATCCTCGGCTTGGAGCTGAACAAGGAGTTGCTTGTAGTTCTGGGTGTATTTCAACTCCTGTGCTCTTTTTCTACACTCATTAAATGTCTGTGGATGACAAGTACACAAGTACAACATCTATATATCACTGTCACACTGTTTATCAGCGAACTATTTCCACAAACACTTTGAAATTCATCACATCATTACATGTCTGACAGACAAATGGCCACTTCTTGCTGAATGAGAAGAGACAATCTTAAAATCAGTATCGTTCAAAACCTCTCCAAAGCTTTCCCTATTCATTAACCACACTGTAACTTTTTACCTTATTTGTTCCTTCAATATCAATCTTGCATGGGACTTGTCAATTGATGAAAGGCATTAAATCCCGACAGAATTCCCATTTCCATGAACATCCATTTACACAATGGATACTTGTCACACACACCAATCTCCAGCGCAAATGAATGAACTGAAAATACTGAAAATTTCAAACATAACTATGAAAAGGCTGTCGTCAATGACTAGCAACCGGACTTTGTTGAACTACTACACCTACCATTGGGGACTCGTCCCCTCTTTCTGAAGAAGTCCGTGCATGTTGCACATTGGGGTTTTCAGGTAACTGTGTCTCTACCGTTGTTGCTAATGAAAATGGAAATGTTCCCGCAGGCCACTGGGGCTGGGGATATTGTCCATATTGGGCCTGGTAGCCCGATAACTGCATATTTACTGTCCCTATCTGGGGAGGGTCTGACCCACTTAAGACCCTAGTATGTCCACCAGGTACAATATCTACAGTCCGACCTGGCTGGGGAGGCTGGGTAGCCGAGGACTGAAACCCTGGTCCTATTAATAAACTTGCGGAATTCCCATGTGACGATGCAGATGATGACCCTTGGGCGTGTCCGCCTGAGGGTGGGGACTGCAGTCTATGATGGTGTGAGGAGTGGTGCCGGTGTGAGGACTGGGAATGTGAACTGTTACTTGACCTCTGTCCTTGACCTTCTACTGATCCTGGCCAACTCTGTTGAGTGTAAACTTGTTGATGAGACTGGTGTTGACCTTGACTTCTCTGTGGGCTTTCACACTCCATGGTTGCATACTGCACCGGGTTTCCATGGTTACCACCCTGATGGGCAGAATGGGAGTGTACATGGGGATGAGCATGATGCTGATGGGTGGGGTCTGACCTCGCCCTTCCACTACCAGATGATCCAACTGTAAAAAAAATCAACGACAAATTGTCAGTCATATAACTTTACAAACAACGACAAATTGTCAGTCATATAACTTTACAAAATTCTTTCTCATTTCTTATCACATTGTCACAACTTGGAGACAATCCATGGTGAAAGCATTCGCAAATGCCAGTCATAACTTATCTTGAAAATTGTCTTTAACCCATTACCAAATGGCAAAATTTTAGGTTTGTCCAAACAGAAAGCATTTACAGACGACAAAATAAAAGTAACTGAAAATTTGAAATTTGTCTTGTGAAGGGCAGAAAACATTGTGGGAAAAGGGAGAAAATGCTGGTTACCAGCATTTTCTCCTTGTCCCACAATGTTTTCAAAAGGCTTCTTTCTTAGGGTCGTTAAAAGTCTTGATTGTGTGGTAAAGAGTTAACCGTTTATTGTACAATCCCATGTTTTAACACCCCTGAGGATGGTGGCTTTAGAAAACATTGTGGGAAAAGGAAAAAATGCTGGTTACCAGCATTTTCTCCTTTTCCTACAATGTTTTCCAAAGGCTTATTTCCAAGTTTCATTAAAAGCATTGCGCAGTTAAGCTCCCAATAAACCTGGCAAACAATGAATGATTTTCACTCTCAAAATGAAATCCAGCTAGTAGACATTTCAAGGTTGTTTCTGTTTAAGAATGTCTCAGAAAAGTTGATAGTGTAGATCAAAAGATCAGATTGCACATTCTGTGCAGTCTGATCTTGGTTTAAACTGGCTACTAAGGCAACTGTAGTTAAGAAAGGCATGTGAAGGGTTAGCAAAAAGTGAAGTCTGAATGGCTCTGCATTATGTTTGCTGCAAGTTTTTTTAAATCAGATGTCTTAATATAACCGTGAGCAATGAAATTTGGCTTTTGTAGAAAGAGTAGATCAGAAACAAATGATTATCACTGAAATAGCCTTGACAGTCTTTCAAAGCCTCTGACTGCTTTTCTACATAAAGAAAGTTGAAGCAGCATTCATAGGCAGGAATAGTTCCTGTTGCAAAGACATATCATTAATCCCCTGAACCACTGCCAAACTACCGCCAAGGTCTGCACCTGCAGCGGCTCCAATCGGACTCGCATCCAGAGATCATCGCCATTTCTTGTAGTTATAAAAAGGTGACGGTCTAGTATCTACAGGCACGACGCACCAGCGCCATCAGTTTTCTGGACCGGAACTGTCCAAGCTAGAAATCAAATCATAATCCCAAAGGTTTAAAACCCTGCCCAGCACCAGCTGGCCTTATAGGCTTGGTAGTAAGGAAACAGAGAATGACTGTTTGTTTTTACCTTCGGAGTAAACATAGGAATTACATTCACAAGTGGTATAGCCGTGATTAAAAAAAGAGTGAGTAAATGTTAGTGTTAGAGATTGAAATTAAATCTCAATCTAACAACCAAAGTACACAACTAACAATTTTACTATTTTTCCTACAAGTCAGAATACCTCATAAGACTGAGCAACTCAAAGATCAGACTGCTTTGCTGTCCATGAACGCACAGAGCTCCAGCCTGAGGGAGTGATTTTGATTTCAAACTTGAAATATGTATTAACTATTTTCCACTAAATGTTACGTTATGGGTGCTCATTAGAATCATCTAGAGACAATTCTATTGAGTATCGACAGTATAAGGTTTGGAAGAGAAACAATGTATTTGGAATACAATCAATCCAAGAAATCTGGAGCTCTGATTAAGCACTTTTTTTTCCATTATGGTATATTACATACTAGAGTCCAAAGAGGTCAAGCAATTATACCCAGAACAGAGGTAAAGATAAAGGGAGGAATAAAGATTACAGAGAGGCAGTGGTGACAGAATGACTGTGTTGTATTGTGTCTTCCCTCAACAAAACATTGTGGAAAAGAGTCAAACTGCTCCTTACCAGTTTCTCCTTTACCCACATTTTTTTTTTCAACATCCTTTTCCTCTGTTAAATCAAAGCACCAAATTATTTGGTAGAGAGTCAACCCATTACCATATAATCTCTACATTTGACAACTCTGAGAAAGAAGCCTTTAAAAAACTTTGTAGCAATAGAAGAAAATGCTGGTAACCAGTATTTTCTCCTTTTCCCAAAATGTTTTCTACACTTCACAAGATAAATTTCAAATTTTCAATCACTTTTGTTGTCTGCAAATGCTTTCGTTTTAGACAAACCTAAAATTTTGTCGTTTGATAACGAGTTAAGCAGTTTTTGATAATAAATTCAGAGAAAAATAGTTTAGTAACCTTTTTGCTCAGACAGAAGTGAATCCAAGATGAATTTTTCCCCAAAACAACTTTGTTCATCACTAAAATGTTTCATGTGGATGATTATATATGCCTCATCAAGACAACTTTTAGGATTCAAATTCTTCTCCTTATAAAGACCTCTGCTCTGGGAAGAGCCAAAAATGTGCTTACAAGAGAACAGACTAGCGTCCCATACCTGAAGGACTGCCAACATTCTGCTGCTCCATTGCTGGGCTGGTGGAAGTGCTGTTGGTAGTGTTTGTACTCTCATCTGTCGTTTTTTTAAAGAAATTATGTTGCAAAGCATAATATGGAGTTATTCTAGTCTTTGGATCATAATCTAACATTCGGAGAATTAAGTCTTTGAATTTCAAATAGTCCGCCACCGTATGGCCTGGTTCACCTGCTCTTCTTCCGCCTGGTCCACCCGTCTCTGCTCCAATCACATCGTGAAGTTTTCTCGTTCCTGGATGCTTGTACTGAAACATTGAAAATAACAATAACTGGATCTTAAATAATCATTTTAAACAATAATTGGATCTTTCTAGCAGTAAGTTTGATATAATTAACCCTTTACCACTCAATCCCGACTTTTAAGGACTTTGACAGAGAAGGCTTTTGAAAACATTCATGGACAGCATTTGCTCCTTTCACCACTATTTTTTTTACTGTTTCCAAGACAATGTGCCTGCGAGTGTAAAAGGTTGTCATCTGGAAAAGGGTTTACAATGTTTGACAACTGTAAACATTGCTGTAGAAGGCAATGAAACCATCCTTGAAAATGGGGATGATACATGTACATGATTACATGAGTACCCAGTAAGGCAAAATAAAAACTGTTCTGAACAAGCAATGATGTCTTTAGTCAAAATGTTTTCAAAAAAGATATGACAGCTCAAAAATCTTGATTTATGGTTATTGCACTAGGTACCTAGTGTTAACTTGGATCCTATCTAAAATTAACCCTTTTCAAAAACAACAAAATCTTAGACTTGTCCAAGTTACAAGCATTTACAGACGAAAACATGGTTCAAATAATGAAAATTGTCTTTGATAGGATAGAGAGCATTGTTGGAAAAAGAGAAAATGCTTGATAACAACATTTTTCTCCTTTTCCCAGAATGTTTTCCAAAAGACTTCTTCCTCAGGCCCGTTAAAACTCGGAATTATGTAGTTAGGGTTAAAGCTTCATCTGAATAGCTGCTACGGGCAACTATTTATTAAGAAATGTCACCTGAAAATATATCTTGACTGATATTGTTGACAGATAGAGAAATAACAACGGTATGTCATATCTGCTGAGCTGCTTGCATGCCAAAGCACCCTAAATATTCAATTAATGAATCAACGAAAGCCAAAATTCTAGAATTTGCCAACTTGAAACCTTTTGCAGACAACAAATCAAATATGGTTCAAATGTTGGAATCTGTCTCTGAAAACATACAAAATGAAAGAACAGCTTGTTTAATTAGTAACATGGTGAATTTGTAAGAACTCACACTCGCCTACATTATTCGACCAAACCTTAACAATTTGCTTTGCATATCAATCAATCTACTTACCTTCTTTCCATCTTTTGGTTTCTTGCACACATAACCATCAGACAGTTGGTCAAAGTATCTACGTGCCTTTGGTGCTTGATCTAAAATGTGTTTAGGGGGCATACCAAGAACTTCCACAATCTTCATCATCTGATCAAACTGGTGAAATAAAACATGCTTGTGTTAAATTTTTTCCTCTTATCTCCAAACCAAACGACAAAATTTTAGACTGGTCCAATTTGAAAGCATTTGCAGAAGACTTCAAATGTGATGCAGACCATAACACCAGGGCTATATGACAACACTTCAATGTATGCTTTGAAAACTGCTAAATTAAACATTAACCCATTACCAAATGACAATATTTTAGACTGGTTCAAATTGAAAGCATTTGCAGACAACAAAATAAAGGTGACTGAAAATTTGAAATCTGTCCTGGGAAGGGTAGAAAACACTGTGGAAAAAGGAGAAAATGCTTGTTACCAGCATTTTCTCCTTTTCCGACAGTGTTTTCAAAAGGCTTCTTTCTCAGGGGCGTCAAGAGTTGGGATTGTGTGGTAATAAGTTAAGTAGAAGGACAGACAAATCAAAGAGTACATATTATGTGAAAAAGCCATAACTCTGCCAGCATTCAAAGTAAAGCGACATGCTGAAGGTACTCATCAAATGCGTTCTTCCTGTAAAATTTCTACAAGATTGGAACATGGTTGGAAAGGAAAGGAGTACACAAATTAAAGATAATAAGATATATTGCACTGCACACCTGGGGTGTTTGCGTAACATGTTACATTAGACCATGGGCAAAATCATAAAAAGGAGAGACATCTGTTTACCAGCATGTTCCCCTTCATCCTCAAAGATTAGAAAAGCCTGCTTCCTTGGTCAGATTGTACAAACACTGGATTCATCTCTAAATGGTTAACTCTTTTACCAAATGATAAAATTTTAGACTTGCCCAAATTGAAAACATTTGCAGATGACAAAATCAACACAACTTAAAAATTGAAATTTGTTCTGGAAGAGTAGAAAACATTGTGGGAAAAGGAGAAGATGCTGGTACCCACAATGTTTTCTAAAGGCTTCTTTTTCAGGGTCGTGAAAACCAGGGTTTGTTTGGGAAAGGGAGGAACACTTAACTAAGCAAAGCCAGAGAAGCTGGGGCTTCAGCTGCTTGCAAATGGAAAAAGCTTTGACTTACCTCATTGGAACCAGCAAAAAGGGGCTCTCCCGTATGCATCTCTACTAAAATACAGCCTAAACTCCACATGTCAATGGCTAGATCATATGGTATCCCTAATAATACTTCTGGTGACCTGTAGAACCGACTCTGAATATACTGGTAGATCTGGAAAAAAATATATTATTGTAAAATAAAGCTTCAGAAGAGAAAGAGAGAGTGATGGTATTCTAATTTTTCAGATGAATATACATGTATACCGGTAACTTTCAAGAAAGAAACTGGCCATTCCATTATCGAATTTGCAAATTTATGGTACTGCAAGATGGGCGTCTCCCCTGTGTAACTTTTTGATTCTGCACTTATTAGTAACTCTTTCACCCATTACCACACAATCTCAAGTTTTTATCGACCATGGAAAAGAAGCTGTTTGGAAACACGGTGGGAAAAGGAGGAATTTCTGGTAACCAGCATTCTCTCCTATTCCCCCAAACGCTTTCTGCCCTTTGAAAGAAAATTCTGAACTTAGGCCAAATTTCCATCATCATTCATCTACTAATGTTACTTTCAAATTGGACTGATTGTGTGGATGGTGTTCAATGCCATTTTCAACATAATTTCAGATCTATGGCCAGTGCACCCATGAATGCTTTCCTGGAGTCTCTTTTACCAGTACTCCGCTTTCAAATTGGAAAAGTATACATTTTTGTTGTGTGGTGAAGAATAATCCTGGTAACTGCAGTTTTCTCTTTTGCCTCAATAGTTTTCTACTCTTTGAAAGACAAAGTTCATCTTCTGATAATTATTATTATGTATGCAGATACAATCAAATCTGGGGATTTTCCAATATATTTCATCTGGAATTACTCCCCATCACACGACATAAGTGTAAATTTTCCAATTTGCTTTACTTTTCCCAATTTACTTTGCCAACAATGTTATCTACCAATTCCAAGACAGAAATCATTTTTTGAACTATGTTAAAAATATCTTCTGCAAAAGATTTCAATTTAGACATACATGTACGTACATGTATCTACATTTTTGTTGTGTATTATACCAAAACTTCATAGTTGAGTATGAATTGAGTGTTGGAAGAATTGAGGGACAGGGAGCAGCATGTCAATTTCACATCCGTATTTTAACCCTTTACCAGACAATCCCGACTTATAACACCCCTCTGAAAGAAGCCTTTCAAAACCATCGTGGGAAAAGGAGAAAATGCTGGAAACCAGCATTTTCTCCTTTTTCCCCACAATGCTTTCTTCCCTTCCTTAAACAAATTTTAATTCTTTAGTCACATTCATTTTCTCATCTACAAATACTTTCAATTTGCGCCAGTCTATAATTTTGCTGCTTTGTAAAGGGTTAAAGTGATTTTCTCTAAATGGCTAAATCCAATATACTTGAATAGTTGGTATAACTTTAACTCATTTCCAAACAATCCCAAGTTCCACAACACCAGGAAAAAGGGCTTTTGAAAACAAGGAAAAATGGATAACAGCATTTTCTCCTTTACCGACAATGTTTTCAACATACCATAATTATAAGAGAAAATCCAACATTTGAATCGAAGTCACTTGTTGTCTACAAATGCTTACCATTTGGACCAGTCTAAATATTTGTCATTAGATATAGTGTTAACTCCTACAATGCCAAATTAATAAACTGGTCAATTTTGTGCATGAAAAAAAGTTACCAATTTCAGGGCTGATTAAAAGATCTGACTCGGTGATCTGTGCTAGCTCATCTTGATCCATATGCCAATAGCTATTTGAGGCACTTTGACGCTTTACCACACAATCCCGACTTTTAACAAATCTGAGAAAGAAGCCTTTTGGAAACATTGTGGGCAAAGGAGAAAATGCTGGATACCAGCATTTTTCTCCTTTTCTGACAATGTTTTCTACCCTTCACAAAACAAATTCAAAAATTTCAGTCACTTTTATCTTGTCATCTGCAAATGCACTCAATTTGGACAAGCCTAAAATATTGTCGTTTGGTAATGAGTTTAGGAATTAGATTATGAAATATTCCAATTTCTAAGTCAACACTTACCCTTTGGCCTAGTTGGCATGAGCTTCCAAAGTCCACAATCTTGATTGCACTGCGTTTTGGGTTACACAAAAGTATATTCTCTGGTTTTAAATCACAATGGATAATGTTCAATTCCGGAGTTGCCAGGAATAATAATGCCGTACACAATTGCTGTGCAAATTTCCGAGTCAAATTTAAGGAAACACCTCTGAAGTTCGTATTCCGTAATAAATCATACAGATTGTAAGATAACAGTTCAAACACTAAGCACAAATGATTTCTAAACATAAAGTGTCTCTTTAATTTCACTGAAAAGAAAGAAAAAGACAGCGGTTAGTAAAACAACTCAAGTCAGCTTGTTATTTTACAGGCTAAAACAATCATACAGGCCTATCAGATTGACACAGTGGGCAATATTTGACAAAAACATTGCAAAAGGTTGTCAGAAAAGGAGTCATCATTGCTTGTTGCACGCAACTACTTCTTTCACAACAATATTTCGCACAAATGCCAATGACAACGATGTACATATCAAAGAAAGACAACTCTGATGAGGTTATTGAAAAGTAACACATTTGGCCAGTATTGGAGTTATTTCCCTTTACTTACCACAAAAAACTCAAGATGGATTGGAAAAAATTTGTCATAAGAGGCAAAATACCCTTGAAATGGTCATCATTCTTGCTACTTTTTCAACAAAGCATAGGAAGCAGTCTGCAGAGACATCGGAGGCATAAAAATAAACATGTATACTTCAAGCAATGCACTAGTCTGCTAAAAGTTTGGATTTATTGTTGCTGAACTTCATGAACAGAAAAACGGCACAATATAGTTTCACTGTGTTCATGAAAATTTTAACACTTGATATATAAAAAATCAAAGTAGCTGATAAAATTTTTATTCATCAGATTACCTATCCTAGCCCCTTTGTAAAATAATACAGTATTCTACAAACAACCAGGAAAAGAGCTGTAAAAAGAAAGATTCCTAGTAACCAAATTTTCTCCTTTTCCCACAAGATATTCTTGCTTATCTGATTATTTTAAACATACTTTTTTAGAAAGGTATCTCCTTATCAGACAGAGTAGATCAAAGATCAGACTCTGATCCTGATCTACACTGTCAAAGGATCAGTGATTCATGCTTAGCAGCCAAGGGCTCAACTCCTTTTCTGCAAATACCTTAAATTTTGTTTGAAAAGTCTAGACAGTTTGTAATCTGATTATCTCATAAAAACTTAAATTTTTAAGACACAGTCCTAAGTTCTGACAACCCTGAAGAAGAGGCCTTTTGAAAACATTGTTGATAAAGGACAAAATGCTGGTTACCAGCATTTTGTCTTTTCCAACAGTGTTTTCTACCCCACTGAAGATAAATTCCATCATTTGAGCCAAATTTAAAATGAATTCTATAAATGCTTTCAATTTAGACTGGTCAAAAATTCTCTCCAGTGGTAAAGTATTAACTCTTTTACCAAACGCCAAAATATTAGACTTGTCCAAATTAAAAATATTTGCAGATGACAAAATAAACATAAGTCAAACATTGAAATTTGTTTCCAGCAGGGTAGGAAAAAAAAATATGGGAAAAGGTGAAAATGCTGGTTACCAGCATTTTCTACTTTTCCCACAATTTTTTCAAAAGACTTCTATCTCAGGATCGTAAAAACCAGGGATTGTTTGGTAAAGGTTTAAGGAAGTTATGCACCTCTATTACAGTTATTGCAGGAATGTGACAAAACTATTAATACATACCTATATAATATTTATTTTCTGCATCATGTTTATTCATAAGCTCTAATAATTTCACCTCAATCTGAGCTTGATTGAGGAAAGGTTTTTTATTTTTGATGATTTTAATGGCTACTGGCTCCTGGTCAGTGTGGTCATAGGCCTTCACAACCTGAAAAGAAACAAAAAGAGATTATGTTGTGTTACCATTTCAGATAAGAATAAATTCAGGTTCTTTTTCAAACACTGTAGATAAAGATTAGACAGTTGACCCTTTATCCCATAAGGCATTTCTAAGGTATCTCAAATTGACCCTAAATAACAGCATTGAGACAAAAGGTGAAATTGCTCGACACTTTTCTAGTAATAAGCATTTTCCTTTTCCCATAATGTTTTCTATCCCTTCAATGAAAAATTCCACCATCTGAGCCACACCTCAATTGTCATCTGCAAATGCTTTCAATTAGGACAAGGCTATTTGTTGTCTGGTTAAGGGTTAGGGTCTACAGCCCCCAACTCATCTGTAAATGCTGACGTTTTCTTAAAGGCTTACTGGTCAGTCTTAGCAGCTTCCATAGTTTAATATGAGAGTTTGGGGCCATAGACTTCATTAACTCATCAATGAATATTGTGCAGCACTGAAGGCTATTCAGCCAATCACAGCAGCTTCTGTCTTATAACTCTTTGCCACACCATGCCAACTTTTGACAACTCCTGAGAAAGAAACCTTTTGAAAACACTGTGGGAAAAGGAGAAAATGCTGGTAACCATCATTTTCTCCTTTTCCCAGTGTCTTCTCTCCTCTTCAATACAAATTTCAATATTTCAGTCACTTTTATTTTGAAGTCTGCAATGCTTTCCATTTGGACCAGTCTAAAATTCTGTTGTTTGGTCAAGAGCAAACAGGATAGTTAATTTGTTGATTGCAAATAATTTGATAAGGATGCTTTTCATATGGTGTAAAAAAATCAACTTTTCTATTAATTCACAAATGTTATTGTCATTACTTCATCACCCTAGATCGGCTTATCTTTTGTTTTATTGTTTGTTGACTTCCTGTTTCTAAGGCCTTCAACAAGTCAAGAGCATGCAAGCACATGATTATATTACCTATCTAGGAGATAATACTATGGGTCTTTTTTTAACAATGCTGAGATAAAGGCTTATAGAAACCTTATGGGAAAAGGAGAAAATGCTAGTAAAAAGCACTGTCACTTTCATTTCTCCAAACAAGTTTGAGGCTTAAAGCTTTGATGTTTTTCACCTCATCTACTGCAAACTTGTTTCAGGAAGTAACAATATTACTCTGTATCAGACAATCCTGAGTTTTAATGACCTGCAAAAAAACACTGTGGAAAAATGAGAAGAAAATGAGAGCACAGCATTTACTCCTTTACCTGCAATCTTTGCAGTGAGTTTTACACCATTTTAAGTTTGGTCAAATCACAGTACCCCAGTACTGATACAAGTTACTTTCGAAGTCAATGACTACTTTTCTGACATGCATCAGAGGTGAGATGCAAAAAATCACCTCAAAGAAAGTTTGCCTCAGCAAGGTATCACTCCCAACCACCAGCCGGGTATCACTCAAAACCACCAGTCAGGTATCACTCAAAACCACCAGCCAGGTATCACTCCCAACCACCAGACAGGTATCACAACCAACCACCAGCCGTGTATCACTCCCAACCACCAGCCAGGTAACACTCACAACCACCAGCCCGGTATCACTCACAAACACCAGTCGGGTATCACTCAAAACCACCAGCCGGGTATCACTCACAACCACCAGCCGGGTATCACTCACAACCACCAGTCGGGTATCACTCACAACCACCAGCCTGGTATCACTCACAACCACCAGCTTGGTATCACTCACAACCACCAGCCGGGTATAACTCACAACTACCAGCCAAGTAACACTCACAACTACCAGCCAAGTAACACTCACAACCACCAGCTGGGTATCACTCACAACCACCAGTCGCGAGTCAGATAATGCTAACCAGTGTGTTATCTGCTCTTTTTTTTCTCGTATCAAAGACAGAAAACCTCATTTGAACTACTGTACATTTAATTTTGTTGTCTGCAACTCATGCTTTGAAGTTGGTTCAGTCCAAAATTTTGTCTTCTGGTAAAGAGATTAATCATTATGAAAACAGATCTATCACTTCCCTTTTTAATCTAAAAATAATCGAGGAGGAAAATTTCACAGGCTGTACAACTAGCCATATCCATGAACTGGGTCAGATTCAGTTCAGTGAGGTCAAATGAGCACTATAAATAGATGTCTGGGTTTGAAGTAGGTCACAGCAGTCATAAAATGACCACACAGCCAATCAGCAATATAGCTGCTATTGAATCTCTTTAACAATTGAAATCCCATCATCAATATTATAATCTCTTTCAGTAAAGAGTTTGTGGACTGTAATCATGCATTCCAATCAAAATTTATTACAAATTTTAGTGGATTTTTTTTTTCTGAATTCTACAATTTTTCAATCTTTTTCCACATAGCTGAATTTGCTGGCTTTTGACCTTCTTTTAGGTACTGATAACGAAATTAATAAATCGCACATGTCCAAAGGGGCTTTTTCATGTGTTGCATGCCATATTTCAGTTGTTTGTTCTTGTGAATTTTGATTTAGTTATTTTTCCGCAAACATAATCAATGGGCAACAACCTTTCTAGGAATACTTACTTAACAAAATAGAAAATATCCTGTTTTACATGAGTAACCCTGGGACAGGATAGCTTTTAAAAATGTGAAAAACAAGAGGGCCAAGATGGCCCTGGATCGCTCACCTGAATTTTTGAGATGACCATAGTCTATTTTTTTTTTTGAGGTATTGAAACATTGGAATCAAATTTATAATTTTGCCAAGCAATTTTCAAAAGGTCACCTGTAAAAGTCATTTCGAAATCTGACCATCAGTTTCAAAAAGAAGAATTTTTAAGAATTCTTCATTTCTGTAAAAGAGCAAGTAGCCCCCATCCACGAGAGCCATGTTTCTTGATGGATCAAAATTTACGAACAAGTTTTGAAAAGGGTCACCCAAGGAACATCTCTCTGAAATTATTTCAAAATCTGACCAGGGGTTTCAGAGAAAGAGAATTTTAAAGAATTTCATCATGTCCGTATAGTGCAAGTAGCCCCCATTCACAAGAGCCATGTTTCTTGAGGGATCAAAATTATATGTACAGCTTTTGGAAAGGGTCACGCAAGGAACATCTCTGTCAGATTATTTTAAAATCTGACCACAGGTTTCAGAGAAGAAGAATTTTCAAGAATTTCTTAATTTCCATATAATGCAAGTAGCCCCCATTCACTAGAGCCATGTTTCTTGGCCAATCAAAATTTCACGAACAATTTTAGAAAAGGGTCACCCAAGGAACATCTCTGTGAAATTATTTCAAAATCTGTCCAGCCATTTCAGAGAAGAAGAATTTTCAAGAATTTCTTCATTTCTGTATAGTGCAAGTAGCCCCCATTCACCAGAGCCATGTTTCTTGACCAATCAAAATTTCGCGAACAATTTTTGAAAAAGGTAACCCATGGAACAAGTCTGTGAAATTATTTCAAAATCTAACCAACTGTTTCAGAGAAGAAGAATTTTTAAGAATTTCTTCATTTCTGTATAGTGCAAGAAGCCCCCATTCACCAGAGCCATGTTTCTTGACCAATCAAAATTCCGCGAACACTTTTTGAAAAGGGTCACCCAAGGAACAAGTCTGTGAAATTATTTCAAAATCTGACCAGCGGTTTCAGAGAAGAAGATTTTTTAAGAATTCCTTCATTTCTGTATAGTGCAAGAAGCCCCCATTCACCAGAGCCACAATTTTTGACGGATCAAAATTTCACGAACAATTTTTGAAAAGGGTCACCCAAGGAACATATCTGTGAAATTATTTCAAAATCCGACCAGCGGTTTCAGAGGAGAAGATTTTTAAAGAATTCCTTCATTTCTGTATAGTGCAAGAAGCCCCCATTCACCAGAGCCACATTTTTTGACGAATCAAAATTTCACGAACAATTTTTGAAAAGGGTCACCCAAGGAACATATCTGTGAAATTATTTCAAAATCCGACCAGTGGTTTCAGAGAAGATTTTTAAAGAATTTGCTAAAAAATTCCATTTGGTTGCCATGGCAACCAGAGTTTTTGATGGAATCAAATTCTGTGAACAATTTTTAAAGAGGACCTCCCAAGGAACATTCCTGCCAAGTTTGGTCCAAATCCGCCCAGCAGTTTAGGAGGAGTTGATGTTTAAAGAATTGTTGACGACGCACGACGGACACCAGGTGATCCTAAAAGCTCCCCTTGAGCACGTTGTGCTCAGGTGAGCTAAAAAGGAAAAATGTTTAACTCTTTACCACACAATCCCAACTTTTAACAACCCTGAGAAAGAAAGCGTTGGAAAACACTGTGGGAAAAGGAGAAAATGCTGGTGACCAGCATTTTCTCCTTTTCCCACAAAGTTTTCTACTCTATCAAAAAAATAAATGCTTCATTTGATCTACTATGAAACTATCATCTGCAAATGCTTTCAATTTGAATAGGTCAAAAATTCTGACTGTTGTAAAGGGTTAAGAGTGTAAGAGCAAGTCTCTTGCAGAAAATTAATTTTCAAAAACAGGTAAATAAGGGAACAAAAGGTCATGCAAACTTGCAACTTCAGACTTACTTTTAGAATTAATTTTGTGCCTACCACTAATACCTTAACCAATAGCACAATAACAGATCGTCATTTTCACAATACTTTCCCTACTTTCAAATGCTATGATTTGTTCACTTTTGGCCATTATTGGAGCTTTTAGAGAAATATGAATGTTGAAGGTACACAAAGTTCATTTCAGCATAAAAATCAATTTTCAATATGTTTCGGCAAGCTTCTAAAACTGGCCATGTAGGTTCCTACAATAAAATCACCATGTTTTCAAATGCTAATTCTCTCTGGGTCCTTCAAACTTGAGATTGTGTAAGAAAAAAGTTAGCGGTATAGTATCCAAAGCTGCAGGTAAGAGGGAGTGATGGTATTCTAAAGTCATTATCTCTTCAAATTCCTATAGATGTTGAGGGCACATATTAGAATTCTCTCAATCAACCAGCCGATTCTAGTGATATCCCACATGGGGTTTAGTGGAGAACAGTTGGTATTTTAAATTTTGAAATTAAAATCACTCTCTGTCGGGAGCTCAGGATTCAGGGTGCGTATATTCATCAAACATTCTTAAGAAAGCTTAGTCTTATTCGCTATTTTTTTTTTTAAGTTAAAAGTAACACAGCTTCTGACTGGCTAAACCAAATGGTTTAGCAAATCAGAAGTTGTGTTACTTTCAAATTTAGAAAACTCTGGAAAATGAAATTAAGAGCACCCTAAGAATGGTTGGTGAATATAGACCCAGGTGATTTGGGGTCATACCCTTCTGCTGTGCTGCAATATTTAGCACCACGACTATGTATGTCAAAGACAGACTGGGGAGATGGTATCAATTAGGCCTAAAAAAAAAAGGAGTTTGTTTCGGGTAACCCGACCCTACCTAGAGATTTAGCCCCGACCCTATTTTTTTTTTTTCTTCCGATAAGAAAAAATCGGCCTTTTATCTTACTGTGTCACAGAACACATCTGTCATGTACTACTACATACATACAGTATTAAAATTCATTATTGAAGATGAGAAGATGCTTTAATTAATTATTAAAGATGAGAAGATAGTTTGAAGTCCCTCTGATCGGACGATGCCACGCTGATCATTGTAGTGTCATGGGTTTTCGCGTTTTTTCGGCGATCTATTTTTTCATGACAATTAAGTTTTTTAGAAGTATTACTACATGATTTGACATCAGTTTGTCATTTTGAATTGCAGGTAACTTGAAAATATGTCACTTTACACTAGATAAGAGGATTAACACCGTTATTACCCTGTCATAAATGACTCTCCAGCTTCATGATCATGCGCGTGTCGTTCGCATTTTATATTGATGTGTTTACGTGTTTAGCCCATATTTCTGCTGGATGCACGAAAGCTAGGTTATATGAAGCTCTAGACCATAAATTCCTGCGTCAGATACTTTGCAGCATCAAAGACATGTCATTTCAATTTTCCAGCGCCAAAACCCGCACAATTGTCAACTTCGGAAGACCGTTGCCGATCTGCGATTACCGATTTGTAAAGAACAAAGACAATTTAAACTGAGCCATCTTTCGCTAGCAAATACTCAAATTGCAGCCAGAATTCGTCTGCTAAACCAAACGACCTTGTTAATGCTTTATCTTATTTTACAATCCTAGTGACAAAAATGTTACAGGCGGCAAACCGATCAAAACACAGTCTCAACTTTTTGGGCACGAACATAATAAAATCATATGATCACCTTAGAACGTTCCGAATTGGCATCTATATTTAAAACGGGAAAACCCTAAGCTAGAGTAAGTGACTGTCAACATTTCGTTGCAAATCATTCCCCAAATTGCAAAGTTTTATAAATTTCATCGTTATTAGGGCTGTTGTTTTTTTTGCGTTCATGTACGTATACAGCAGAGGCAATGAAAAACTGTGTGAAATTTTCTTATTTCATACGTGAACCACATACATTTATACGTGATTGCACACACTCTGCACACGACGTAAATGTATCGCCACGTATCGATACGACGAGTAAGAATCGCGATATACTATCGCCAGCAAAAATATCACGATGTTCTGATGCGTCGATGATATCGCCGCAGCTCCAACTTTTACTTTTGATTTTCACTTTTCTTAATCGATTGAGAAATTCTGGAATCGACTGTAGTCGGTTGCGGAACTCGCTCGCTCCCAAAACTTGAAATCTGGTTTTTAGCGCTTGGTTTTGTGACTAATATCAATCAAACTCATGGATTCAACATAGTGGATAAATAACACGAAAAAATTGGCCGGTAAAAAGACAAATGATTTTTTGTCCACGGATGTCTTGACAAAACTTGACGAATCGGCAAGCTTCTCATTTGATCCCTGTGGCCGGGTTTTAAAATTTGAAATTTTGAAATGATCTTTGACGCTGAAAAATATCTGCCTAAATGTCAATCTGACACCTGGAATTATCGTCTAGAGCTTCATTTAACCTAGCTTGCACGCCACCGGTACAATATGTGCTAAACACGACCAGTATAAAATGCGAAAGACACGCGGACGATAATGAAGCTGGCGAGTCATTTATGACAAAGTAAGAAAGGCGTTAATCCTCTTATCTAGTGTAAAGTGACGGATTATAAGGTTAACTAATGTTCAAACTGACTTAATGATGTCAAATTATGTAGTAATACTTCTCCAAAAATTGATTGTCACGAAAGAATAGATCGACAAAAAACCGTGAAAACCCATGACACTACCGTGATCAGCGTGGCATCGTCCGATCAGATGGACTTCAAACCATCTTCTCATATTTGATAATTAATTCAAACAGTGAATTTACACAAATCTATGATTAAAACAATAAGTGGAAGCTAAAATTCTGTTCGTGAGTGGGAAAAATGTTTTATGAAATGAAAATAATAGATCTATAGCAGACGGGGTGGGGGTGAGGGAGGAGAGAAAGGGTCGTCTGCAAATGCTTGAAATATGTCTGCTTCTTTCTAACTTGATTGGAAATAAAAATATATGGGACAAAATGAATGATATTGAATAAAGTAGAACATCTAATGTTAAAATGTGTCTGATCTATACGAAATTGAGGGGCAGCAGCACTCCTCCCAATTTTCTTGACGGATTTGGATAAAATTCCACAATGTTTCTCATCTCTTCTTCTTTGTGACCTAACACATATTGTCAAGGTTATGAGGTTTGCAATTCATAGCTGCGTCATGAAGAAAGGGGGCTTCTTGTTATATTTCATTTTTCACCAATATTTCTAATTCATACTGGACAGTGGACACATAGGGTCGTCTGCAAATGCTTGAAATATGTCTGATTCTGCTTAAGATGATTGGAAATTAAAATATAAGGAATAAAATGCAGCACCCCTCCAACACTTCTTGGCGGATTTGGATAATATTTCACAATGTTTCTCATCTCTTCTTTGTGACCTAGCAAATATTGTCAAGGTTTTTAAGTTTGCAATTCATAGCTGCATCATGGAAAAGGGGGCTTCATGTTATATTTCATTTTTCACTGATACTTGAATTATATTTCTAATTAATATTTCTAATTAATATTGGACATATTTGAACGGATTTGGATGAAATATTCTCAGATCATGTAACCTAGCATATACTGTCAAGGTTTTTTTAATTTATAACACTGTCATGGAAAAAGGGGGCTTCATGTAAAATTTAAATTGCATCTGTCCTTTCGTACGTCCACTTCTTGTGAACGCAACTCCTCTCACATTTCTAGACGGATTTGGATGAAATTTTTACAGAATGCTTCTCATCATGTGACCCAGCGCAGATTGTCAAGGATGTGTGTCATGGATAAAGGGGTCTTCATGTTATATTTAATTTTTACCAATCTCTCTAATTACTGGGTGTATCTCAACAGATATGGGTGATATCTCACAGATTGTTTGACCTTGTGCATATTGTCAGAGTTTTAGAATTTATTGCTGTGTCATGGAAAAAGGGGGCTTCATGTCAAATGTAAATTTTCATCTTTGTACCTCAAGCTATTTGACAAAATTTCATGAAACTTCAATGTTTTTATTGCTTAATCAAAGCCAATGACCATTGAGTCTGTTGTGCATGCGTCTCTCCACCCATCAAACCATCTGTAAACCTTTTAGATTATAAGTAGCTCAATATATCCATTGAGCTACCCTGGCAGGTGCTAGAAATTCCAAAACTTTAGTCTGTTAAAGCTAGCTGCTTGAAATAGCAACTTGTGGTGGCGTATATTGTGATCACAGCAATCTTGTTTCACTTTGTAACTCTAAAAGACAACAAAAGTGGACACTTGTAATTTTACAATTGTGTCAGGAATGTGTGTTCTAGATAAAAAAAAAGAAACATGCACATCCTTTGTTAACCTAACTTTTCTACAAGTAAGTTATATAGTAACTTTAAAGTGTTCTGGAGGGGGAGGGTATTAAACATAAAAACAAACGAAACATTCTAGTATTCATCAGTCTATTTAGAAACTTGGAAATAAATATTTTAACTTTTTCATGCTTTTTAGCTTTTTACCACACAATCCACACGTTTAACAACCTTTAAAAAAAAACTTTTGAAAACATTGTGGGAAAAGGAGAAAATGCTATAAATCATTCTCTTTGTTTGCCATAATGTTTTCTACCCTTCCCAAAACAAATTTCAGTTTGTGAGTAACATTTGTTTTGTCGTCTGCAAATACTTGTAAAAATTTCAATTAAGAAAAGAGTTAAACAAAAGTTGACAGCACTTAATGGGGGAGGGGGTGGGGGTAGGGGAGTGGGGGAAAGATGCAAATATAGAAGTATTATAAGTATTATGTAAATGAACATAGAATTTGAGCATTTAACACACAATAAGAAAATTAGTGACAGACATGAGGTCTTTTGAACACATAATGAGAAATGGACTCGGAGCTGGTAGCTACCATTTTCTCTTTTTTCCTTAAGTTTTTTTTTTCCATTTTCATAAGCAAATACCACCTTTTGATCCTTATTAAATATGTTTAGGTTTGCACAAGTCTACATTTTTTCATTTTAGTTGAGATTTTAAGCGCTTTCAAAATGCTTGGGGTGGGAGGGGGGTATTAAAAAAAAATAATAATTTAAAAAAAAAAAAAAATTGCCCCTACCCTACCTAACATTTTTGGAGACGTTACCCTAAACAAACCATTTTTTTTTTTAGGCCTTAGCATAAACTGCTAACATAAAAAGCAACCTACCTGTCCAAATGAACCTTTGCCAATAAGGGAATCAATCTCATATCGATCCATCCATTTTTCACCTGGATTGACGATATAATCATGGTTTGCATCATCGTACCCATCATTATACGCATGGACATTGACCTTGCCTTTCTTATGGCTGCTGTCGTCACCTTGCGCTCCTGGTGCCGCTCGCTTCTTTTTCTTTGCATAGTATACCTACGAAAGAGACCAATAGAAATATTTCATTTTCAATCACCAATACAAAAGTAACCTAAAGATAGGGCAACTTGGCATTTTTTTAAAAGATTTATAATTTATTTTTCTGTTATCTACTAATACTTGTACCATCCACACCATGACATGTATTTTTCAAAAGGCCAAACAAAAAAATATCTGTGTTTAGGGTTTTGGTCCATGATAATGTAGGTAGGATTTTTTTTCCCCAGAAACTTTTTACATGGGCCATGTACCGCAATCATACCTGACAAATTCTTTTTTTTTTCTTTCAATTGTAGCATTAAAAAGTTTGAAGTCTGCAGCATTTTCCAGGTAGGTTCAAGAGACTCTAAGCACAGACAATTTTTTCAGGCCTAATAACTTTTCAGTGGTACAATTTAAATGCATTTTTACACCTGTATTGTTTACTTCTGGCAGCAACTTGACAGTGAGGAAATACTTTAAATACATTCTGTTTTCCCATAAACTTTTACCAATCAGCAAAACTTTAGACAGGTCCAAAATTGAAGCACTTGCAGATGACAAACCTAACTCAAAAATTTGTTTCTAACAGGGTACAAACAATTGTGGAAAAAGGAGAAAATGCTGGTTACCAACATTTTCTATTTTTCCCACAATGGTTTCTAAACTTCTATCGCAGGGTCATAAAAACCTGGGATTGTTTAGTAAAGGGTTGAAAACTCAGAAAAGTTGACTCTTTTCAAAACTTTAGACTGGTCCAAATTTAAAGCAATTACAACCAAACAGCAAAATTTTAGACTGGTCCAAATTTAAAGCAATTACAGAGTACAAAATAAATGTTACTCAAAAACAAAATTTTTTTCTTCAGCAAAGTAGAACACATTGTGGGAAAAGGAGAAAATGCTGGTTTTCTTACATTGTTTGCAAAAGGCTTCTATCTCGGGGTCGTAAAAACCAGGGATTGTTTGGTAAAGGGTTAAAAGAAGGCTTTGTAACATCAACGTGCTTACTTCATTTTGACAGTTTTTACATAAATCCAGTTTATTCCGACACGCTAAAGTTCCATTAGTTACAAATTTCTGTCCGTATTTACTTCCACAATAGCCAATCCATCTCCTTAAAACTGGTCCATATCTCAATGTATTAAAAAGTTCAAATCTGCACTTCATTTGATTGTTTGTCCACAGCAAAACTCATCTTTATACCCATTATGCTCTACTTTCTCTGTGCACTACATTTACATCATAAAACAGACTGGTAGGTCCTTAGCGGACAAATAACTAAACCAAATTTTTCAAACAGTCATGAAAAGCAAAACTATATAAGTCACCAAATTACTGTTTCTCTTTATGCCAACATGTCTTGGCATTAGTGAATGCACATTTCATTTGTTTACATTTTTTTACAATTAATATAATGAAAAAATTTGAGGACAGGTAAAAAAATAAACAAAACAATGCTGACCTAAGTACCAGCAAGGGTAAAGTATGCAAGGTCAATTTTTGGGATTTCCATTCAGTTCTAAATATAGCTTGACTGTAAGCTTTTCACCTTTTAACAAAACAAAATGATACACAGTTTTAACAACCCTCAAGGAAAAATTTGGAACACATTCTGGGATAATGAGAAAATGCTGTTAATAAGCATTAGTTCCCTCAATGTTTTCAACTCTATCAGAAAACTAAGACACATATCTTACTTGGGTACAATTTCAAATTTGTACTCTGCACATGTTTTGAAATTCAAAAAGGCTAAAATTTGTACTATGGAAAAGCGTTGGGTAGTACAAAAGACAATTGTTTAATATTATTGCAAAATAGAAACAAGAAAAACCTTGATAGCTCTTAACCCATTACCAAACGACAATATTTTAGACTGGTCCAAATTGAAAGCATTTGCAGACGACAAAATAAAAGTGACTGAAAATTTGAAATTTGTTTTGTGAAGGGTAGAAAACATTGTGGGAAAAGGAGAAAATGCTGGTTACCAGCATTTTCTCCTTTTCCCACAGTGTTTTCTAAAGGCTTCTTTCTCAGGGGCGTCAAAAGTAGGGATTGAGTGGTAATGGGTTAACCTTTTATCAAAAGACACAAGTTTTAGACGGGTCAAAATTGAAAGCCTTCTATCAAGGCATACTTGAATGTAATTTTGCTCTTAACTAAATGATAAAATTTTAAACCTGTCCAAACTGAAAGCATTTGCAGACGACAAAAGTAACATTACTCAGAAATTGCAATTTATTCTGGGAGGGTAGAAAACATTGTGGGAAAAAGAGTAAATGCTGGTAACCAGCAAGAAACAAATTTCAAATTTTGAGTTCAATTTATGATGTCGTCTGCAAGTGCTTTCAATTTAGACTAGTATAAAATTTTGTCATTTGGTAAAGTGTTAAAACTGTTTTGTTTTGGACAAGTAAGCCACACTGGTGGACAAGACTTAGTGGACCTTTTAGTCTGTGGACAAGTAAAAATCCCAAAGACTTCCACATCCCTGGTTTAGGGTTTCAGCCCGAGATGCTATAGGTAAGGTAGGTAGGGATTGTATTTTTTCCAGAAACACTAAATGTACATGTACATGTAATAAAATCACACCAAACATTTTTTTTTTTGTTTTCAGTCAAAGCATAAAAAGTTAAGGGTCTGCAAACATTTTCTAAGCAAGGGTCGGAAAACCCTTAACACAGATATTTTCTGAAAGAAAACGGCAAAGCTGGGATTCAAGCCCATGGCATCCCCCTCCCATGTTTCAAGGTTCTGCTCACCACAAACTCTGCTATTGGGGTTTGGCTTTTTTCCCGAGAGAAAATATCAGTTGATCAACACTCTATTGCACAGATGTTGATTTTACCTACCCTTGGAAAGAAGACTTTTGAAAACATTGTGGGAAAAGGAGAAAATGCTGGTTACCAGCATTTTCTCCTTTTCCCACTATGTTTTCAACCCTATCAAAGAAAAATTGCACTATTTTTGAGCCACACTCAAATTGTCGTCTGCAAATACTTTCACTCTGGTCAAGGCTAAAATTTTGTCGTCTGGTAAGGGATTAATTACTGTTCCAAACAATATGAGGATTAAAGCAAAGGGTTGTGGAACCCACGCAGTACTTCCTCTCCCATTGTTATCAATTCCTTGAAAATTACACAAAAAACAATTCTGAATACTGACAACAGCCGCTCTACATTCTATAAATAGACTCCTGCGAATTTTTTCTTGTTTTATTCCTTTGATCCTTTCTGTAATGTAACAACATTCTAACAGAAATTTGTAAAACAGAGAAATTCCAAAATGTAAGGTTTTACTCTTTGTCATAAAGTTTTACTTATAACCTCAATAAGCCAACCATGAATTATCATAATCATGAGTATGAATTATCCTTATGATCAAGTAAGAAACTGTTCTATTTTTTTGCACGCTTATGAGCTTTTCGCATTTGTGTTGGAATGACTACCGATCTTCCAGGATATTTAGTTACATGTTTTACTTTTTCCTCTGAAACTGACAAATTTTTAAAAAAATTATCTAAGCCTTTACCAAGTAATCCGATGTCTTAATGACCCTTCAGAAAAAAAAAACTTTAAAAGAAACAACATTTTGGGAAAACAAGGTAATGCTGGTGACCAACTCCTCCCTCAGTGTTTTCCATTCCCTGGCAAGTTTCATAAGTTTGGCAACAGAAAAAATTTGTTGTCTGCAAAAAATTCCAGATCCCACAAATTGGTTACTTTTCCCTTGTCAAAGAGTTAAAATGTAACAGTTTTAAATTCCATAAATAACGATTCAAATTTTTATCAAAATACAGCCCTGCTTGTGTCACTATCTTATATACATGTAGCAAGTAAGAAAAGCTAACAATTCATAATGCCATCGAAAACACAAGCTGCATTCTGTAGACAAAGGATCCACATCAGCCGACAGATTATGCAGCCTCATCTTGGTTGTACATCCTTCCATATCTTGCGCAATAATTTGGACAACCGCATCCTTGAAAATGCAATATTTGGGATTCTTTTCTTCACAGTATAAGTCGATAAGATTTAGAAAGCACAACAAAGGTAAAAGAACATGTAAACAGTGGAATGCACACCGAAACCAGAGCAGAAACTACACTGATGATCATATCAGCAAAAGTATGTCATATGTCACTGATGATTTTTCTTACACAACTCAAGAACCTGAAAAATACTACCTTTGACTGTTAAGAACTAAATATGTGAAATGAATGCATATCCATGGACATTTTATCTACCTTTTCATGTTTTAGCCCTTTACCACAAGACAAAATTGTACGCTTGAAAAAAATTAAAGCATCCAGGTAATCATGACTCAAGATAAATTTGTTTTCCAAAATGTAGAAAACATTGTTGAAAAAAAAAATGAGAAAATGCTAGTACCCAGCATTTTCTCCTTTTTTGAACAATATTTTTTTAGGTCCCATACACGAAATCCGAGTTTTAAAAACCCTCCAGTAAGAAAAGGACTATTAATTTACAGATTACTAGGTAAAGCATCAAACAATCCAAAACATTTATAACATTGCAAAATAATGGCAGGTTATCATGGTCTACAGTCTACATCTGACAAACACATAGTTTTTAGGGTGTAGGACAAAATCCCCGTAATTATGACAAACACACTGGAAAAAATCCTAGGACAATTATTGCCCAATAGGTCAATAGTCAGACCATGCTAACCGTAGTTTAGATCAGCTACAACTTCATCATCGTCATCAGCTATTTCTGTTCCAGCAATAATAAAAGTATTCTGGTGTATATGGTGATGTGGATTCTCTGGTATTTTCCTTGTGTTTTCAAACAGCCATCAGATATTGGTGTTAATTACTTGAAAACATTATTTGAACACATTACATGAGCAAATGCCCTCCGATCCATGTTGTTTTCAAATTTTCCTACTTTACTGAGTTGTATTGGAGTTTAACGCCATTTTAACATCTATGGTCAAATGGCAGTTGATGACGCGCATGTGTTTCCTGGCTTTCTCACACCGGTACTAACACAACCTTCTTTTCAAAGCCACCGACTACACAACCACAACCACCACTGAGCCACTTGGGTGGGCTCCTAATTTACAAGGACATTTTAAAATATTGACGAGGTCAGTAAGAGATCAAAGACAGTGGATAAACATACATTGCTGCAAACATGCAAATTAAGTAGTATTACTTTTTTATCTTTGATGGTCTTATGATCTTAAATAAAATTGATATTTAAATCCTGAAATATTAAATCAAGAATACCAATCAATATTTTCTGTGTTCAGCTTCTTTTTCATTATTGTGAAAAAAGACAAAAGGACATTAGATACATGTAAATTTGTATACGAAATATAGGTATTGTGAGAATAATTGTGTTTTTCTCCTAAGGAACATGGGGCTACTCTCCAACAGAGCTTGTCGTCTGGGCTTCTGTCCTATAAGACTCTTGTCCTATTGGGCTTTTTTCCTATAGTCCATGTTTTTTCTCATCTGTTATGGAATGCCTGCAATGGCTCTCCATGGTTGATAACTGGGGTTCGTCTTTACTAACCATTCTTAAGAACTTTCTCAAGCTTAGTCTCCAGAATCTTCTAAATTTGAAGTACCCCGTAACACAACTTCTGATTGGCTTACCTTTTGGTTTAGCCAATAAGGATTTGGTTTACTTTCAGCTTTACACAATTTTGAAGAATAAATCTAGGAACCTTCATGAGTAAGGTTGGTGAATACAGACCAAGTACCCTAGTTTGAGGAAATGCACTCCCACTTTGACCTGAACAGTAGTATGTAGTCCTCCACCTTACAGAAAATGCACTGAGAGCCCAGTAATTTTCTCCATTAAAAATCAAAATGTAGCCAAGTTGTTCACCATACACCTGGGCCTGTATTCACCAACCATTCTTGAGAATATTCTTAGTCCTATTCTCCAAGGTTTTCTATATTTGTAAGTAACACAGCTTCTGATTGGCTAAACCAAATGGTTAACCCAATCTAAAATTGTATTACTTACAGATGTAGAAAATTCTGGAGAATAAGACAAGGAACATTCTTATGAATGGTTGGTGAATACAAGCCATGGACTATGGTTAATAGGAAATAATATATATAGGTTATAACATGTCACCTTAGTGGGATTTCAGAGTCATTTACCTTTAATGATAGGAAAGCCCAGATTGAAAATCTTTCTGTACAACAACTTACTCTGTAACAAAAGACAAAAATTTTCGACCTGTCCAAATTGAAAGTATGTACAAAGCACTGGATTGTATAGTAAGGAGTTATAATCATGTTTTCAGCTTACTTATGTCATGTGCAAATGCTTTGGCTTACTCTTGAACACTGTCATTTGGTAAAAGTTTATCTAGCAGGTAAATAGTTAATCCATTAGTTTTTTTTCCAAAGCTATAATAATTATGTCTTTAGTGAATTGTATTCATTTATTTTTCTTCTTTAATACTGTCTCAATATTCTATCTTGCCAAACTCATCATATCCTATCTACGAATTAAGGGTTCAATACCCTCCCTGACCTTGTCATATCCTTATTGAGGACTTTTTGCCATATTTGGTAAGTCACTTTCTGGTGACGTTGACGTAATCCCCTGAAAGTTAATACAATCCATTCAGCCTTTAAATTAATGACTCTAGGTGAAAGACAGCAGTAAAGAAACACCTCTATTTGTAAAAGCTTTTCTTCTTACATGATTTGTCTGTTAACCCTTTACCATACAATCCTTATTTTTGACGACCCTGAGAAAGAAGCCTCTAGAAACCATTGTGGGAAAAGGATAACCAGATGATAACCAGCATTTTCTCCTTTTCCCACAATGTTTTCTACCCTTCCCAAATCAAATTTCCATTTTTCAGTCATATTTACTTTAATTTGTTGTCTGCAAATGCTTTTGATTTTAACAAACCTACAATTTTGTCGTTTGGTAATGAGTTAACTTTAGTACCTGTATAAAATTTCTTTTGTTTTGCATCAGGGACTGTCTTGCCTTTTCCACACAATCCTGAGAAAAAACACTTTTGAAAACACTGTGGAAAAGGAGAAAATGCATTTTTTCTTTTTCCACTGTTTTCTACCATACCAAAAACAAGTTTCAATTTTTGAGTCACATTTATTTTGTTATCTAAAAATGCTTTCAATATGGACAAGTCTAAAATTTTGTTGATTGGATAATGGCTAAAACATAATCTGTAGCAAATCGAGAACTTAATCCTTATAAAGTGCTGAAACCAAGTTAACTTAGTTTTGCGGACAGCGCAGATCAAGATCAGACTGCACAGAACATGCAGTCTGATCTTAAATCTACACTGCCCGCTACCTTATAACAAGCTATGGCTGAAATAATCGTGAAATAACAATATTAGGGCTGCTTTTCCTACTTAAAAAGGTTAAACTAATTTATTCAGCGCTTTAAGTGTTAACTCGTTACCAAACCACGAACTTTTAGTTTTGTCTGAATCGAAAGCATTTGCAGACGACAAAATAAAAGTGACTGAAAATTTGAAATTTGTTTTGTGAAAGGTAGAAAACATTGTGGGCAAAGGAGAAAATGCTGGTTAACAGCATTTTCTCCTTTTCCCACGATGATTTCCAAAAGCTTCTTTCTCAAGGTCGTCAAAAGTAGGGATTGTGTGGTAATAGGTTAATCTTTAAGACTCCTATAGTGGCATATTAGACAACTTTATACTGGTAGAAATTGCAAGCATTAATTTGCAAACAACAATTCAACTATCTATACAAAACAATCCCAATTTAAAAAGATCCTGAGAGCGAAGGATGTTGAAAACGCTGCGGAAATGGAAGAAAATACTGGTAGCCTGGATTTTATCTTCTACCCTTTGAAATGCAAATTTGATGTATTGAGTAACATTAAATGTCATTTGGAAATGCTTTCAATTTGGAAAAGTCTAAAATTTTGAGGTCTGATAAAATGTTAACCAAGAAAACCATGGTCAATAACATGTAGACGATGTGTCTAGCTTCTTCCAGTTCCCTGCAGGCTTTTACTCCTGGAGTTTCACACCAAACTGTCTGCATTTTGCATATACCCTTTTGCCAAACTAGCCAGATTTTGCTATTGCAGAGTTGTTTGCAGTAAATAAATGAGCTGGAAATGGAGCGACTTTTTAATCTTTATTAAATAGCAGACCATACAGATCACAATATATGTCCTGTATAGTCTGATCTTCCATATCTGACCTTGATCTAAGTTGTCTGACAGATATGGTACTTGTTTGAATGAAAAGGTTAGTCCTTTGACCAAACAGACATTGCTGTTAGTTTTCTGTTAAGGGACAAAAGACCTTAAGATGTGCATATTGCATTTTCAAGAGCTGGTCAGAACTGGTCAGAATATATAAGAAAAACCTTGCATAATTAAACAACAAATCCTATGCAATCTGATCTTAATCCACATGGTAAATAAAAAGCACCCAAAGAGGTGTTAAGCCTAACGGCAAAGTTTTTTAGTGCACAAGGAACACCCTCCTGCGGTGCACTATTGATTTCTATTCTAACATCTTTGCAGGGATAAGAAATTACCATTTTACCTATAATGATGATCAACAAACAACTCACGGACACTAGAACCCTTTACTATACCAATAAATTGCAAGCCTGTCCAAATTCTACGCATTTGCAGATAAAAACCATATTTATGTTGTCTAAAAGATGAGGTTTGTCTCTAAAACAAAAGAAAACATTGAACGTAAAACAGAAAATGCTGATAACCAGCATTTTCTTCTTTATCCACAATGCTTTCAGAAGCTTAATATGACATTTAAACCTTGCATTGTGAGGTAAATGTTTAACTCTTTACCAAACGTTAAAATTTTAGATCGGTCCAAATTGAAAGCCCTTGCAGACGACAAAATAAACACAAATCAAAAATTGTTTCCAGAAGGGTGAAAAACATTGTGGGTGAAGTAGAAAATGCTGGTTACAAGCATTTTCTCCTTTTCCACAATGTTTTCAAAAGGCTTCTATCTCAGGGTCATAAAAACCTGGGATTGTTTGGTAAAGGGTTAACAAACAACAAAACATCGGCCTTCTCCACAATGAAAGTATGTGAAGAATGACAAAGTCAAGGTTACTCAAAACATGGAACTTGTGTATCGAACTGCAGAAAACAGAGAGGGCAAAGGAGAGATTAATAGCTAATAGCATTTTTTCATGTTCCCACATTGTTTTCAAAAGCCTTCATCCTTAGATTATTTCAAATAGGTTTACTAGGTCAGATAACTGTTTCCCAAACAACCCTGGTTTTTATGTGTCTGCAGTACAAGTCTTTAGAAAACACTGTGGGGAAAGGAGAACTTGCTCCTAACGAGCAATTTCTCCTTTTTCCACAGTGTTTTCTAGCCTATCAGAAATTTTTTTGCCATTCTCATCAAATTCAAAGTTGTCATCTGCAAACACTGAGTTTCAGACAGTCTAAAATTTGTCATCTGGGAAAGGGATAAGGACTGGAGCCTCTGTAAATTGTAGGTACTCAACTTGGGATATCAGTTAACAACTCTTTACCTGACAACAAAATTTTGGGCTAGTCCAAATTGAAAGCATTTGCAGACAACAAAATAAATGTTAATCAAACTATTTGGAAAGGATAGAAAACATTGTGGGAAAAGTAGAGCATTTTCTCCTTTTCCCACAATGTTTTCAAAGGCTTTCTTTCTCAGGGTCATTAAAAGTCAGAATTGTGTGGTGAAGAGTTAAACAATAAATGTCTACTAAGAAATTATTAACTATTCCCTTTGTACTTGGAAATTTATACCTTGTCTGGAGAATGACCATGTCTACACACATCACTTCCAAATCATTTTATGCTCTCATAACCCAGTAACCTAGTGGCCTTTATATTGAACCAACTTTTCTGACTTCACAGAGATTTTATCAAAACAACTATTAAGAAATAATATCACTCTTAGCTCAGTTGAGCTATAATGTACAATGTTACATTTAACATCATTTTACAGTTGTTATTAAAACAGACATGAGGACAAACAAGAGAGTATGACTTGTCAAGAAAAAAGGGACCATCTGGGAAGTGCTGAGAGAGTCACCCCTGGTCAGACTGCGCAAATTACACAGGCTGACCAGGATCGACAAATTCCGCTTTCCATATTTTCTGTATGAAAATTGGTCATCATACCTTGTTATACAATCATTTTTGAACTATCAACTTAACTCATTACCACACGAGAAAATTTTAGACTGGTTCAAATTGAAAGCATTTGCAGACGACAAAATAAAGGTGACTAAAAAATACTATTTACAGAAATTTGTTCTGGGAAGGGCAGAAAACACTGTTGGAAAAGGAGAAAATGCTGGTTACCAGCATTTTCTCCTTTTCCAACAGTGTTTTCAAAAGGCTTCTTTCTCAGGGGCGTCAAAAGTAGGGATTGTGTGGTAATGGGTTAATTGACCTGCACCATTGTTGATCTATTTTCATCTAGCTGATGTTTTACCACACCATTCCAACTACCTTGAATGAAGTGCCATCTGAGAAAAGAGGCACTGGTAACCACCATTTTCTCTTTTTCCAATTTATTTTTTCTAGTTACCTTTTTCTTCTTTTCCAATACATCTTTCTGTCTTCACGGAGGCAAATTCTATCATTCAAATCCACTTTAATTTTTCGTCAGCAAAATGCTTGTCAATTTTGACACTTATAGAATATTGTCCTTTCCATGTCATTGGGTTAATAAGAGTTAAACCATTACAACACAATCCCTACTTTTGAAAACCCTGAGAAAAAAGCCTTTAGAAAACATTGTGGGAAAAGGAGAAAATGCTGGTAACCAGCATTTTCTCCTTTTCCCCATATGTTTTCTACCCTTTGCAAAACAAATTTCAAATTTTCATTTCTACCCTTTGCAAAACAAATTCCAAATTTTCAGTCATTTTATTTAGTCTTCTGCAAATGCTTTCGATTTGGACAAGCCTAAAATATTGCCCTTTGGTAATCAGTTAAAGATCAACTTTATTCTGGTCATCATTCTGTCGTTTACTTGCATATGATTTTGACTTGACTAAGTGAAGTCTAAATTTGTGTTTGGGAAAGGGTTAACACATTTTTCATCAAAGTGTAAAATGATGCTTGCATACCGAGAACACCTTAGGATAATTCTAAAAGAACTGGAGAGAGCAACCACAGACAGCAGACCAAATAAACATGGCCATAAATTGGCAGTCTAGACCTACTGCGTCAAAATGTCTTCATTCTTATAATTACATTCTTACGCAGAGGAGTTCGACAACAAAATATCTTGATTGGTCTATCGAATCAGCTGACCGCCCGCAGCATCTTCAAAATCCTCCTTTCCCCGTCACTGTCTGACTGACTTTTTTTGTAAACCTCTTCTCTTGTAATCTCCCACTTGTAAGCTCTCCTTATCCCATAAATTTGATGACAATTTTCTCTGTATGACAGCTTCTGGCATTTTTTAAAGCTTGCTATAAATTTGTTTTCTTCCCTAAAACCAAAGTAATTATAATGCCAAACTATTGAGGCCAGTATTACATTGATCTATTAGTAGTTAATTCTCACCCTTTTGTTTGCTGGTTTCAAGCTAAAAATCTGTTTGAGCCTGCATCTTTATGTTTAGCAAAACTTTAACCTCGACTAATACTTTGTGCTTTCACAATAAATTGAGCATTACAAATGATTTAGCTTCATTGCCAAAACACAGTACCTACATCACTTTGCTTCCAACAAATAACCCTGCAGGTATTCCAAGGAAACTGTAAGACTAGCCAACCTAGTCCGAGATTTTGTACCGTGTTGTGTCAGCTTCTCTATACCAAATCATAAAATTTTAACCCCTTTACCAAATAATCCCTGATTTCACGACTCTGGAAGAGAAGCCTTTTGAAAACATAGTGGGAAAAGGAGAAAATGCTGGTAAAAACCAATATTTTCTCCATTTCTCGCAATGTTTCCTACCCTTCCCTAGAAAAAAGTCAGTTTTAGAGTCACATGAACTTTGTTGTCTGCTAATGCTTCCCATTTGGAACAGTCTAAAATTTTGTTGTTTGGTAAAGAGATAACTTGTCCGAACAGAAAGCATTTGCAGATGAAATGACAGGATTTGTCTATGAAGGGATAGATGTCAATGAGAGCAAAGGAGAAAATACTAGTTACCAGCATTTTGCTCCTTTCCCCCCCCAATGTTTTCAACAGGCCTCATCCTCAACGTTGCTAAAACAAGGGACTGTGCCGTAAAGGCTAATCATAGCTCTAAGTTCCAGAAAACTTCAGCTTTTACTTCTATTGCGTTTCTTTTTTCCTTTTCGGACATTGTCCTAGACTTCTTACAAGCTTTCTGTCTGGTTACCATGGAAACTCCCACAAATACAAGTAAAATTTATTGATCCTATCTGGATAGTCCCCAGTCCTGTTACTGGGACACTGAAGCACAATAACAAATCTTTGTTGTTTACATAAACATACGTAAGTCGTTTATAAGTTCCTTTTTCTTGGCCTATTTCTGGATGAAATCATAGTAAAACCCTTTACCATACAGTCATGAGTTCTAGTAGCCTTTAGGAAAAGGCCTTTGACAACATTTTCGAAAACTGAGAAAATTCAGGTAAGGCAGATTCTTGAAGGAACAGATTAAAGAAATGAACATCCTTAGACACAAGAAACAAGTGACCTACTTTTTGTCCAACCAGAACCTATATTTTTACTTTGATTCACAGATATCATTGTGACAAACATTGTGACCTACTTTTTGTCCTGATGTGTTCCATTTTTGACCTTGTCTGATATAATCATCAAGGCAAACATTCTAACCTAATTTTCATGAGTATCTGGCTGAAAATGTGGCCAAAGATTACAAACAATTTGTTTTTCCTCCCCTAAGATTTTGGCCCAATGACCTATCTTTTAACCTGAAATGACCCAATTCTAATATTTTATTAGATTCATCCACACAAACATTTCTGACCAAGTTTCATTGGTATTATGACAAAAATGTAGCCCCCAAGGTTACAAACAAAAGTTTTCCTATTTGTCGACCCCCATGAGACCCAATTTCAAAGCTGTCGGAGTGTCCCAGACTTTATTAAGACAAGGATTCTGGCCATGTTTCATCAGTATCAGTACAAAAATGTGGTATAGACTGCAGAATCAGGCAAATGTTGAGGACTACACAATGGATGACATACAATGAGTGCTGGGCACACTTAGATAGCAAATGCTCATCTCGCACACTTCTTGCTAAGGTTAACTGAAAACAGCAGATATTGCAATGTTCTGCCAAGTAATTCTTACATACTATCAAGTTCTATCATTACACAACTGCCTACATGTAACATCTGATCTCGATGTGCAGTTTCAATCTAAGGTTGGATTTCAACTTCAGTGCTTAAGATAGCTTTTGAAAAAGGAGTTTCCCAGCATGCTCAGCTGATTCAAGAGCACCTCTTTCAGATGTAAAGGCATAGCAGCTATTACTTTCACAGTGAAAATTTTATGTTGAGGGATAAAAACTGAGTAAATAAAAAAAAACTTAAGAGATACCTGAGAGCATCCAGGGTTAAAATGTAGCTTACATAAATGCTTAGATTGCGTGCAAAATTAGCTTTATGACAGCATACCATGTTCTCTGGTGATAGTTAATGTCAAATCTCATTAACTCTGCATTTCTAGTGTACCTTTTACTAATCAAACCTGTGCATAAACATAACCTTTCGAAGAAGTCTTTTGAAAACTTTGTTCGTACAGCTGTTCAATAGCATTTTCTCCTTTACCCAAAATGTTTTCTATCATTTTAACAGACACATTACATCTTTTTCCACATCTCATTTATTGTCTAAAAATGTTTTCACTCTCATCAAGTCCAATAATTGTCTGCCTAGTAAAGAGTCAACATATAGTTACACAGACTTAATTTAGCCCATCTAAAATCTAGCTCACAAAAAACCATTATACAACAGTTTATTATTTTTGTTCTGTTGTACACATGCTGCGACTCAAGGGCAGGCATAGGCTCATTGATTGGGATAATATGTTACATCAGCTTCTGAAATACAGGAGCAGTCTTTCTGGCAGCAAAAAAACTCCCAGCAACATGTTATTATTGAACCAGGAAGTTCAGGGGAAATTTCTGCAGAGTCAGCAAAAATCTGAATATGGATTTTCATGAAAATGCAATCGGACCATGTTATTAGTAAAGAATACACACACTACAATTCCTTTTGGGTAGCTTTACACTCCAGTTTACCAAATTGCCAAGTCTACTGTATTCCAATTCCTTCACGTTTTTCCTTCGAATGAAGATTAAGTTGCCCAAACATTTTTTGTAGGAAACTTTGTATCTTACAAGTAAGAATTTAAAATTTTACTTCACTGATATATATATCTTACAAGCAAAGATTTAAAGTTTTACCTCATTGATGTGTTTGTAAGTTTTGATGAGGTCCACACTTAGTTTTCGCAGCGGTGCTGATCCAGCATCACGAAAATTTGTTGGTATTCGATTTTGCATGGCCACCATTTCTTGTTGCTGCTGTTGCTGCTGCAGCGTGTCTGCCATGATGACAAACTGGTCAGCCTCCGTTAGTCGCCCATATACCATCGGAACATGGCGGCCTTTTGACAACTGTCCTGTAAAAACACAAGAAAAAAGTCCCTATTTAAATCTTGATAAAAGAGTAATTCCACAGGTTTGAGGTAATTTTTTTACCTTTTAACTTTGGATATCAAATACCATTCATGCTGCTTCAGGATATAGCAAAGATCAGACATTACAGATTAACCCATTACCACACAATCCCAACTTTTGATGCCCCTGAGAAAGAAGTCTTTTGAAAACACTGTGGGAAAAGGAGAAAATGCTGGTTACCAGCATTTTCTACTTTTCCCATAGTATTTTCTACCCTTCCCAGAACAAATTTCTATTTTTGATTTTCTTTTTTGAGTCCCCTTTATTTTGTCATCTGCAAATACTTTCAATTTGGACCAGTCTAAATTTTTCTTCTGTGGTAAAGAGCTAAGGGCAGCAAATGAATCTTCTTGTCACTGATGATGACCAACACCAAGTGTGGACAAGATAAATTAAAAAAAAAAAATCTTTCATTTTTCTTCACAAAGTATTTGACAAAGAAATCAGAACTCAAAATAAGACGGGGGTGATGATATTCTAAATCACTTATTTCCCTTTGAAATCCTTTGCTGGGGGTTATTGTTAGAATTGTCTTGATGAGATGTAATTTCAATGGGTGCATTTACCGCTGAGACTAGAGAGAGTCTATTTTGATCCGAAATCTCTTTCTGTCTTGAGCACTGATTGGGCATTTATTTATGACTGACTAATGAACGAACTGATAAACTCTCTACCATACAATCCTGACTTTTAACTACCCTGAGAAAGAAGCCTAAAGAAAATACTGCAGGGGAAATGAGAAAAATGCCAGTATTTTCTCCTTTTCCCACAATATTTTCCACCCTCTCAAAGTCAGAAATCATCATATTACCAAGATTTTTAACTAGTTGTCTACAGATGCTTTGAATTTGGTCAAGTCCAAAAATTTATCGTCTGGTAAAGAGTTAAAACTGAATTTTAAACCCTTTCCCAAACGACAAATTTTGCACCCTTCCAAACCAAAATAGTTTGCAGACGACAATTTTAGATTTGGGGAAAATGGCAGAGAGTTCTCAAAAAGGGTAGAAAACCCTGTGGGAAAAGGAGAAATTGCTCGTTATGAGCAATTTCTCCTTTTCCCACAGTGTTTTCAAAAGACTTTTACTGCAGACACGTAAAAACCAGGGCTTGTTTCAGGGAAAGGGTTAAGCTGCTGATGGGTAGGTAGTCTGATCTTAGTCCTACAATGGCTGGCATTCCATTTGGTTCCATCCACACTCTAGATCTATGTGAGTTTCAATTAAAATGGCAATAACATTTTACCAAACAATCCTGTGCTTTAACCCTTTATTCCATAGATACTCATTTCCACGCATTGCTTGTAGGAGCCTTTGGAAAACATTGTGGCAAAAGGTGAAATTGCTCGTGACGAGCAATTTCACCTTTTGCCACAATGTTTTCTACTCTATCAAAGGGTGTCATGTACACATAAGAAATGGCTTCATCCTTGCTGTTATTTAGGGTCAATTAGAGATATCATAGAAATGCCTTATGGGGTAAAGGGTTAATTACTGTGTATAAAAAGCCTGTACATATTTCAACAACCCTTTTGAAAACTGCTATAGAAAAACCATGATGGGGAAAAGAGGAGCATGCTGGTAATTTGGGGTTTCTTTTAACCCATTACCACATGACAATATTTTAGACTGGTCCAAATTGAAAGCATTATTTTGCAGATGACAAAACAAAAGTGACTGAAGATTTGAAATTTGTTTTGTGAAGGGTATAAAACATTGTGGGAAAAGGAGAAAATGCTGGCTATCAGCATTTTCTCCTTTTCCCACAATGTTTTCTAAATGGGGGGGGGGGCATCAAAAGTAGGGATTGTGTGGTAATGGGTTAATACAAATGGAGAAAACTAACTCCTTCAAAAGATAAAAAAAAAAAACTTGTCCAAACCACCCTATAAAATATTATGCATACTTAAACCATTTGTCACCTTGTGGGGGGGGGGGGCATCAAAAGTAGGGATTGTGTGGTAATGGGTTAATACAAATGGAGAAAACTAACTCCTTCAAAAAGATAAAAAAAAAAAACTTGTCCAAACCACCCTATAAAATATTATGCATACTTAACCCATTACCACTCAATCCCTACTTTTGACGCCCCTGAGAAAGAAGCATTTTAAAAACCCTGTGGGAAAAGGAGAAAATGCTGGTAACCAGCATTTTCTCCTTTTCCCACAGTGTTTTCTACCCTTCCCAGAACAAATTTCAATTTTTCAGTCACCTTTATTTTGTTGTCTGCAAATGCTTTCAATTTGGACCAGTCTAAATTTTTCTCATGTGGTAAAGAGTTAAACCATTTGTCACCTTGTGACAAAGCAGTTAGATTGAAACTTATTCTCCCATGCTATTTTAGTATGTTATGGCTTTCTACCATATTCTAGAAAGAATAAATAACATTTTAATTTACCATGATACTGAGATTTAATTTTACATTAAATTATCAATCGGTCTGTTCTGGACAAATTTCTGGACAAAAAAACAGTTTCATTAAAACTCATATTTTTCAGCACTATACTAAGCTATGAAAATGGAATCACATCATTTAGAACTATCCTTTGATTTCTGCCGAGAAAAAAATGAAATGCATCAGACCTATCCTTTGAGAATATGATATATTTTAGTCCACATGGATATGAATCTATTTATAGCTCAGATTGGTTAGATGTAAGTATAATGTAGATAACATATTTTGTATTCATTGGATGGTCTGTCCAAGCCTGATAGGACAAGTTGAATGAAATTTGTTGCCTGCACAATCTTTTACATACTGATTATAAACCTTTCATACCATACTCTTTACCAAACGACAGATTTATAGAGAGGTCCAAATTAAAAGCAGTTGCAGACAACAAAATAAATGTGACTCAAAAAACGAAATTTGAAAACTTTAGACTGGTCCAAATTGAAAGCATTTGCAGATGACAAAATAAAGGTGACTGAAAAATTAAAATTTGGTTTGGGAAGGGTCGAAAACACTGTGGGAAAAGGAGAAAATGCTCGTTACCAGCATTTTCTCCTTTACCCACAGTGTTTTCAACAGGTTTCTTTCTCAGGGTCGTTAAAATTCAGGATTGTGTGGTAAAGAGTTAAAAGGCTTCTACCTATGGGTCATCAAAAGTCATCACTGTATAAGTAACAGGTTAACTCTTCACCTAGTGATAAAATCTTAGACTGGTCGAAATGTAAAGCACTTGCAGACAACAAAATAAACTTAACTCAAAAATTAAAATTTGTTTCCAGCTTGAAGAAAACATTGCGGGGGGAAAGGAGAAAATGCTGGTTACCAGCATTTTCTCCTTTTTCCCACAATGTTTTCATCAGCAATCTATCTCAGGGCTATAACTCTGAGGCTACTATGAGTGACTCACTGACCTTTTTTGATTGTGTAGCTCAAGATCAGACTACACCAAGTGTGCAGCCTGATCTTAGGTCCATATTGTCCAAAAAAGACAATACATGTATTTTCCCCATAAAGTAACTTTTGAGATAGCTACTAGTATATTTGTTTTTTTTTTTCTGTCCACTTGAAAGTTTCGTTTTAGTTATTTAGCAGGTAAACAGTTTAGGTATTAAACCTGTACTGCATAATCCTGAACCTGAGAAGGAAGCTATTTAACTCTTTACCAAACGACAATATTTTCGACCTTTCCAAATTGAAAGCATTTGCAGACGACAAAATAAATGTGATTTGAAAATTGAAATTTGCTTCGGAAAGAGTAGAAAACTTTGTGGGAAAAGGAGAAAATGCTGGTTACCAGCATTTTCTCCTTTTCCCACAATGTTTTCAAAAGACTTCTTTCTCAAGGTCGTTAAAAGTCGGGATTGTGTGGTAAAGGGTTAAAAACACCATGGAAAGAGGGCAAAATGCTGGTCACCAGCACTTTCTCCTTTGCCTACAAAGTTTTTGTACTTTACGATGAATTTTACTTTTGTCATCTAATCCACACATTTATTTTGTTATGTAAATGCTTTACATCTGGACATGATGAAAAATATGTCTTGTGGTGGAGTTAATCCACTTTCCTGTACAGTTTTTCTAAACCATTTTGTAGAAGTTCTTTATAAGGGAGTTGTGACCCTTCACGTTCTACCATAAGACTTGAGGTTTTTAATTCAAATTTAAAGCATTTGCAGACAATAAATTTAACCCTTCAACAAACAATCCCTGTTTGTTACAACACTGAGATAGAAAGCTGTTGAAAACATCAAAGGAAAAAGGAGAAAATACTGGTTACCAGCATTTTCTCCTTTTCCCACATTTGTTTTCTACCCTGCTAGAGACAAATTTCAATTTTTTTCCAACTCAGTATGAGAAATTTTTTCCTTCAGTCACAATGTTTACAAAAATGGTCTGTCGCAAGATATATAATTAAATAAGGTTGTCAGAAGATAATTATATGCCAACTTAGATCAGATAAGAGGTCAACTGACAACATAAGGATATTTTTCATTCAACAAAATGTTAAGCACACTACTCAAACAAAAAATTTTTTGAAACAAGATCAAACATGTGATAGCCTTGTTGAGCACTCAATAAAAATCTCATACTTTTTTTAAAACCAATCAGAACAATAAATTGCAGATATTGATAGATCCAAGATTAAACTCTGATCAATACACAAGTAAGAACAGGTTAGTTTTAACACTTTACCAAATGACAAAATTTTAGACTTATCCGAACTGGAAACATTTGCAGACGACAAAATGAACATGACTCGAAAATTGAAACTTGACTTTAGAAGAGTAGAAAACATTGAGGATAAAGGCAAAAATGCTGATCATCAGTGTTTTCTCCTTTTCCCACAATGTTTTCTGAAGGCTTTTTTCACTGAGTCATAAAAACTAGGGACTGTTCGGTACATGGTTAACTCTGTACAAACTACACTACAAAATTCTTGACAAGTCCAAATAGAAACCCTGGGTTTTCACACCACTGTCATTTGACTACAACACCCCCCCCCCCCCCCTTTGAAGAAAAGGAGGCCCACAATATGAATTTGGGTATCATTTTGAAAATTTGGGGAACCAAACTCATGGAAACAGGGGGGTGACGGCAAACCCTGAAAACATAAACTCTTGGACGATGTGGCAAAAAACTCAGGCCTGCTGGATCAAAATACAGTTAACCCATTACCACAAAATCCCTACTTTTGACGCCCCTGAGAAAGAAGTCTTAAGAAAACATTGTGGGAAAAGGAGAAAATGCTGTTTACCAGCATTCTCTCCTTTTCCCACAATGTTTTCTACCCTACACAGAACAAATTTCAAATTTTCAAATTTTCAGTCACTTTTATTTTGTCGTCGGCAAATGCTTTCAATTTGGACCAATCTAAAATATTGTCGTTTGGTAATGGGTTAAACCGTTATCTTTCCAAATATTTGTCATTCTTCCATCAGTCCCAGTTTGTGAATGAGAAGCTGCATGCTGCTTTTCATTCACAGAAGCCAAGATAATCTACTGTACTTTCATTCCAGAATCATCAGGGGCCGTCTTATGATAACTCTTTATCTGGTGACAAAGGTGAATCCTTGTCCAAATTGATGGCATTTGCAGACGACACATCAAATGCAGCTTAACCCATTACCACACAATTCCTTCTTTTGACGACCCTGAGAAAGAAGCCATTCGAAAACATTGTGGGGAAAAGGAGAAAATGCTGGTAACCAGCATTTTTTTCCTTTTCCCCACAATGTTTTCTACCCTTCACAAAACAAATTTCAAATTTTCAGTCACTTTTATTTTGTCATCTGCAAATGCTTTCGATTTGGACAAGCCTAAAATACTGTCATTTGGTAATGCGTTAAGGATTACAACCCCTATCTTATAGGTAAATATCATGTAACATCGATGTTCGCCTAAAGGCTTTTTTTCCCATTTTGGCAGCTTCTGTCTGATATGATAGTTAGGGGCCACGGACTCACTAACTTATTGGTATATATCGTGAAACACACTTTCATGAAAGGCATTCGGCCAATCTCGGCAGCCTCAGTCCTTTGATATGAAGAGTTATGGGCCTTAGACATAAATAAAAATTTCTGTTTATGAATGAATAAGAAACATTGTCAGAAACTAGCATTTTCTCCTTTTCCCACAATGTTCACAAAAACCTCTTTAGTGTGCAATCAGTGTGCCAACCCTTCTAGATGTAGTTTCACATCCAGAGCCTGTAGTCCTCAATCAGACTGGCCTTTATACAATCTTGAATGAAATATTTGAAATAGTTCAGAAACCTGTCCACAGTTCTTTACAAAAACCCACGGTATGGGAAAGCATTTGTCTCATCTGAACAATATAGGTGATAGCAACAAATGCTGTCTCATCTAAACAATAATAGCATCAGCAAAGAAATGTTGATGGAGTTACATGATTGCATAGTTTGATTCAGCTGTCTTGAAAACCCTGTTTTACCGCTATCCCCTCAGAAAATATATTATATAGCTACTACTTCCCATTGGATTCATCTTTTTTGATGAAAAACTGAACCTTGCCCATAAATATATGGATGCTAAAGAAGTTCTCTAGTTTTCCCAATTCAGTTTTTATTGTATCTGTATCTGTTACACACACTATACTAAGCGTTAAGTTTCACCAAGTGCTGTTTTCCCAGTGTGTCCCCTGAACCCCACAGAAAATGCAATGTTAACGGGTATGGCAATTCCAGCATAGAAAATTACCAAAGACCTAACTGTGCATGCTAATCTTCGTCTAGTCAAGCTGATCCGTCTCTCAAGACTACTGTCAGATATTGCAACACTTTGAACGATCATCATTTTGAAATCTATGTAAACAATACTCTAGTGGGAAATCTACCAAGATCAGTAAGTTCTATGGCCTTTTGCCTTGTGAAAATGGTGTTAAAAAGCTAAACCACTCATTTCTATGATGCAAAATCAACTGCTTAACTCTTCTTTGTCATTTTATGATTCCGTTCCTTCTTGCATTGACCAATTGATACGGTTGGGACCACTTGTCATGTCATTCCTTCTAATATGGACTTGCAAAGTTTCACAAGAACCGCAACTTAAAAATGGTAAGAGCAATTCTTGTAGTGATAGATTACATAGAATTACAACTTTACAATATGGTTTCATCAGCATAGGAGATGGTCAGGTGCAAGGGCCAGGCTATTTGATTCAGACCATTTTCTCTCTCCCCCCACCTCAAACTATCCTCTGGTTTTGATGACATTTATGGTGTTCAAAACAAAAATTTAATATGACCTACAGAGTATACCTTAACTCATTACCAAAAGACAATATTTAAGGCTTGTCCAAATCGAAAGCATTTGCAGATGACAGAATAAAACTTAAAATTTTAAATTTGTTTTGTGAAGAGTAGAAAATATTGTGGGGGAAAAGGGAGAAAATGCTGGTTACCAGCATTTTCTCCTTTTCCAAAAATATTTTCTAAAGGCTTCTTTCTCAGGGTCGTCCAAAGTAGGGATTGTGTGGTAATGGGTTAAAAACCAGTTTCAAGAAAAAGTTGCACACTCAAACTGTTTTCTCATCGAAGTAAAAACCCTTAACTCATTACCACACGAGAAAATTTTGGACTGGTCCAAATTGAAAGCATTTGCAGACAACAAAATAAAGGTGACTGAAAAATAGAAATTTGCTCTTGGAAGGGTAGAAAACACTGTGAGAAAAAGAGAAAATGCTGGTTACCAGCATTTTCTCCTTTTCCCACAGTGTTTTCAAAAGGCTTCTTTCTCAGGGGCGTCAAAAGTAGGGATTGAGTGATAATGGGTTAATGATATTTTCTGGTTAATATCTATCCTGAACCCTTGAGCCATTTGGAAGGGTTGCTTGGTGATTAGTCAATACAATAATTATTCAGTTGTAATTGCCTGTACATGTAACTAGCACTGAACCCTCTTCCTAAAAATACTTTATAAAACAGTCTGCTGTAAAGGCCTGAATAGCCACAACAGTTTTCTGTTCACAGAAAATTGTTTATACAAAATTTCAGGGTACCAAAATGTAAACAAAGCTACAATCCAAGGTCACAAGGTCAGAACCTAAATTCCATAAAATCAATTGTGTTTCCAGGTCAATTCACCAAACAATGACAGAGTCTAGAGGCGGGGCACTGGTTTCCATACTATTGATTTAGTTTTGTTGATGCAGCAGCAACTAGGTCAGTGGGGCTACAGTGCATAAAATGTGCATAGCTACAGAGCACCCCATGGTTTCCTTTTAAAACCAATGTCTCATTTTGGCAGAATTCTTGTCTCCTTATCCCTTTACTCCAATACTTTTCATTTATTCCTGGGTTATATTTCGTAACTCTTTACCAGACGACAAACTTTTAAGACAAGTTCAAATTGGGAGCATTTACAGATGACAAATCAAGTGTAGCTCAACCAGGTTAGATTCTGTATTTGATAGGGTACAAAACATTGTGGGAAAAGGAGAAAATGCTGGTTACCTGCATTTTATCCTTTTCCAGCAATGTTTTTAGAAAGTTGTCAAAACCAGTTACCGTTGATTGCATTATCAAGTGTTTTCTTGTCCATAACATGTATTTCTATGAAAATTTCAGGATCATTAGAATTTGTTAGCAGGTGTGCTATAACTCCTTTATTAATTGCTGAATAAATTGCATATTCTCAAACGTTACAGTTTTGCTCCACCATCAGGAGAAGAGTTCAGTCATAATCAAGAATACAGCAGTGGACACACTAGATCAGACTACATGTTCTGTGCAGCCTGATCTTGATCTACACTGACTACACAAACTTCTGGGTGTTGTCTTTGATATTGGAAGAGTTAATGATATAATTTTCATTAAGTACAAGTAACTGCAACTGCAACTAGAAACATTTGCAATGAGTTGCCAGTCATTACCACAAATCAATTTGTCTAAGGGAGCAATAAACACAGGCCTTTTTTGTTTTCTTACTTCAATGAATCAATGGTTTGGTTTCTATATTAATGGAATTTCAGAGGTATTTCAGTTGTATCACTGTGACAGCTGCTGACAAACAACAATGTCAGAATAAGTTAACAATTTTGTCATGTTATAGATTAGTGCAGTCTAACAAAATGGAACCGATAAAGGTACCCACTGACAGAATGTGTTGGTCACCATAATTCATTATCATTAGGTAAAGCCGAGGACATTTTTTTCTTTCTTCAGTTTCAAATTGTGACTTTAACTGATTACCACACAATCCCTACTTTTGACGCCCCTGGGAAAGAAGCCTTTAGAAACAATCTATTCTATCCTTCACAAAACAAATTTTCAGTCACTTTGATTTTGCCGTCTGCAAAATTAATGCTTTCCATTTGGAAAAGCCTAAAATATTGTTGTTTGGTACAGAGTTAACTCTTTCCATATAAAATATATAAACTACATCTTTCCAACACTGAAAATACATTCCCATGATGCAAATTCTGATTTTCATCTTTCTTTGCTTGACTAATCAAGCAGACAGCATAAATGTACATACAGACCATGCTTCCTGTACTATATGATTTTTTCCATTCCGATACCTCTGTTGAACTTGTCACTTAACCCATTACTACACAATCCCTAATTTTGATGCCCCTGAGAAAGAAGCCTTAACCCTTTACTCCATAGATACTCATTTCTACGCATTGCTTGTAGGAGCCTTTGGAAAACATTGTGGCAAAAGGTGAAATTGCTCGTTCACTTTTTACCACTATGTTTTCTACACTATCAAAAGGTATCACATACACAAAAGAAATGGCTTCATCCTTGCTGTTATTTAGTGTCAATTAGAGATACCATAGATATGCCTTATGGGGTAAAGGGTTAAGAAAACATTGTGGGAAAAGGAGAAAATGCTGGTAACCAGTATTTTCTCCTAATCCCACACTATTTTTCTACCATTCACAAAATAAATTTCAAATTTTCAGTCACTTTTATTTTGTTGTCCGCAAATGCTTTTAATTTAGACAAGTCTACAATATTGTCGTTTGGTAATGAGTTAAAGCTAAAGAAGTCAACTATACAGTCTGGTTCAAATTAATGTGGCATTACCACAAGACTACCAGTATACATGTATCAAAAGGTTACTGTCTTTTTTGTCATTGAAATCCCTTCCTTCAACCCTACATCTCATAAATCCATTTTCATACAACTAGAAAAATTATGAGAATTTTATGAAAATTATGAGAAAAGAGAAAAAAAATCTAAAAACTCAGTAACAAGGTACTCCTCAATGACATCTTTGATAGAAAACATTAGAAAATATCAAGGGAATGTGTAAAAACTGCTGGTACCAATAATTTTCTCCTTGTCCAACAATGTTTTCTGGCCCATCAAACAAAAAGTCAATCATCTGAGCCCAATTCAATGGATCTTCTGTCCAAATTTTCAACCCAGACAAGGTTGTCTCGTCTAGTAAAGATATAACAGAGACAGAAGGTGACAATTACATGTACATCATTTAATACAATTACATTAATACAATTACATATTAGACTAATTCAATCAGTAATTGGAATTGATATTTTGTATAACTGGAAGCAGTAGAAGAATAATGCACTGCTTTGCCAGCATTATTCCCAATATTCATCATTTTTTTGTTGATATTCTACCTTAATTAAAATGCATGACTTAGTTCAATGTACACTTTTATGATAACAAGAGTTGCTGCTAAGAATAATTCAGAATTAATCCTTCACTAACAAATATTTCTCTTCATTAGATACCTTAACCCTTTAACAAAGAACTAAATTTTGAACACTGTGGGAAAAGGAGAAAATTTTGAACTGGACGAAACTGCAAAATGTTCGCAGTCAACAAATTAAATGCAGCTTAAAATGATCTCTGTCTATGACAATGTAGAGAATAATTGTGGGAAAAGGAGAAAATATTGGTAACCATGCAGCATCTTATCCTAATCCAACAATGTTTACAAAAGACTCCCTTCCCATGGTTGTGAAAACTAGGGATTGTTTGGCAATGGCTTAAAGATGGACAAATCCAAATGTTGCTGACTGGTAAAGGGATAATGAGCCTAGAGACTAGTTAAGGGATAATCCTAAACCCTTTACCAAAAAATCCCTGGTTTTTGTGAATCACTCTGGGAAGTAAGGTTTTTTGAAAACATTGTGGGAAAAGGAGACAGAAATCCAAGGGTATTCTATCTGCATTTTGGAAAATTTTACTGCCCCCCCCCCCTTCTCATTTCTCTAAAAAGCAATGTAAGATAATATTTTTAAGATCTCTGGTGTTTAATTCATTTACCCATTTCAACACAACTTATCTAAAAAAGGTGATCCAAAAAATCTTTTCAGATAAGTTTTTTTTCCCTCACCTGTAAAATTTTCCAAAACGCACATGGAATAGTTTCATACTTTTTGAGCTACACCTAAATTGATGACTTTAAATGCTTTGAGTTAACTGTTTGGTCCAGTCCAAAATTTTGTCATGTGGTAAAGGTTAAATCATCTTCACCTTCTACATGTAGGATGTGTATTGTACCCTGCTTTCATACATAAACATTCTGACAGCAGCACACTTCTCACATTTACTGTTAATTATATTTACCAGATTAACCCTTTACTCCATAGATGCTCATTTCTACGCATGTTTTCAATGCTATCAAAAGGTGTCATATACACATAAGAAACGGCTTCGTCCTTGCTGTTAATTGAGATACCTTAGAAATGCCTTATAGGGTAAAGGGTTAAAGTAGGTGATAGACCATTTTTTTTGTAGAATGTCAGGCGTGATCTGAAATCCCTTCTCCCACCCTTCCACTTTACCCTTGAACCCTTCACCACACAGACCACAAATTTGTTGATGCTTAGAAAGAAGGCTTTTGAAAACACTTTGGGAAAGAGGGGAAAAAATGCTGGTTACCCTGTCTAAATTGGATAGGTTTGGAGACAACATATTAACGGTTAATTATGTTAGGAATATTCTTTGAATCAGCAGAGAACATTTTGGACCATGTACAAGCATTTCCTGGTTCCCAGCACTTCCAACATTTCCCACAATTTTTTCAAAAACATTTTTATTTCCCAAGGTCTTTAAAGACTTTAGCAATATGTGGTAAAGACGTTAGATGAACCACTTAACGCATTACCATACAATCCCTACTTTTGACGCCCCTGAGAAAAAAGCCTTTTGAAAACACTGTGGGAAAAGTAGAAAATGCTGTTAACCAGTATTTTCTCCTTTTCCCACAGTGTTTTCTACCTTTGCCAGAACAAATATCTATCTTTTAGTCAGCTTTATTTTGTCATCTGCAAATGCTTTCAATTTGGACCAGTGTAAAATTTTCTCGTGTGGTAAAGAGTTAAATGTCTTCTGTTGCAATTTTATTTCAGATGTTGTTTGGGGATAGCAAACTTTCTAACAAACTTTCTCTTTCAGCTACTGAAAATGATTGAAGTGTGATTCCTTTTATCTGAAAGAAAACAACAACTTATTAAAAAGATAAGTTTTCCTGATATGCCCCTCCCCCATAGAAAGGTAAATTCCTCCCTGCTTTTTGTTATAAAACATTCATGTCCATTACCTGATGGGTCAGGGTATAATTGCAGACCACACATAGGCTGTACAAACACCATTAAGTGGTCTCATCAGAATCTATACTATATGGTTAGTCTGTCCAGTCCAACACAGTGAAATTCCCTGTACTTAAATGACCTTTCACACCTTAAATGTAATTATCCCAAGTAGTGAGATCACACCTGTCTGAAAGTCACAGAAATTTAAACAATACATTTACAATTTAACTAATCACTAATCTTTTTCACTACTTGCAACAATGAATTAATCCATGGGAAGTATCAAAGTTTTTGTGAAAAATTCCAAACAGCAGGAAGTAGAAATTCAAAACTTCAATCAGCTGACCCTCCAAACTACTAGACAAAACACATGTACTAACATGAATGGAAGTCTATAAAATTTCTATAAATAGTCTTTTTCACTGAGCAACTAATCCAAACTTCTACATATATCCTACAGGAACAACAATCAATCATAGAACACACAAAGATTGGCCAGGTAACATTTGCTGATTTATCTATCAACCTCCTTCACTGTAGGTACAAGTCCACTCATGCAACATTCATGTACAAATTCATTCATTAGGAACATCTGTCAGAACTTGATGTGCCATGTGGACAGTTTCAACTAACACACACATCTTCAATTATGAATGAAAAGTAAATCCATTTCTTTTCAAATCTACACAGTAAGATTCTGCACTAAACAAATATTATTCTATTGTTTATATTTTCACAACAAAATAATCAATAATTAACAATGAAAACAATAAATCTGATCCAGCATGAAAGGAAATTAAGGCAGCCATGCTTCATGCCCCAGCTGTGTTTTGGTCACATGACCATACCAATTATCATGCTTCAGGCATGTGATTCAACTCGTTAAACCTTGAACCACGCCTTCAACCAATCATAGTGCAATATTCCTTTCTCATTTGAGCTGTTGCTGTGCAGCCTATCTATTTTTAGACAGAAAAATGTAAATCAGGTCATGTGACTAGACTTGTGTACATTGCTCTGTTTATATCACATGACCATTTGCTATAGGTGAAAGGTAAAAGTTTGTAGGTCACCAGAAGAAACCAATATCGTTTTAAACTCTGTATAACTGTATTGTTTCACTTACATATAGGTAAAGGAGAGAACTGCTGAAAAAGTAGTGTATTGATTATTTTGCTTGCCGAATTACGCTTTCTTGTGTGCACGAGTACACAACAGATGCACTTACACTCAGCATTCTCTCCTGGGCGAAAGTAAGGACTTGAAGCAAAGTAGCTATTTTTATCTCAGAATTTTGCCTCTATGGATCCATTCCACACGGAGTACTAAATTTAGTATATTGCAAACGAAAATAGAAATATATCAATCTTCCTTGGCGATGGTTCTCACCCAATGTTTAGACACGGAAAATAAAATAACCCTGCAAGTATTTTTTTAGCCATAATGTTGGAAGTTTGAATTTATTGTCATGGAAATTACTTGTGTAATACCTATAAATATTTTGACAGAATGTTACTCCTTCAAGCACCTATCAGAACAAAAGTTGCTTTTGCAGCCAATTTAGATCAAGGCAAGTCTGATCCTAACCCTGAAATTGCACTTACCCAGGTTTAAGTTGTGCACTAAAAAAGAGCTATTTGGTTTCTTTGTCAAGTGTTAACCCATTACCACACAATCCTTATTTTTCATGCCCCTGAAAAAAAAGCCTTTAGGAAACACTGTGGGAAAAGGAGAAAATGCTGGTAACCAGCATTTTCTCCTTTTCCAACAATGTTTTCAACAGTTCACAAAACAAATTTCAAATTTTCAGTAACTTTTATTTTGTTGTCTGCAAATGCTTTCGATTTGGACAAACCTAAAATTTTGTCCTTTAGTAACGAGTTAACTCCTGAAAGGAATAAGACAACTTTGAAAATATTCTTATAAAATTTTGTAACCTTTATTTATAAGCTCAAAAACATTTGGGACAGGTCAAAATCAAAACATCATGCAGACATCAACTTAATATAACTCAAAAACTAATTTTTGTTCTGGGAAAGCTATAAAACATGAGAAAAGCAGACAATGCTGGTTACCAGCATTTTCTCCCTTTCCCACAATGTTTTCAAAAGCTTTCTTTCTCCTAGGTCTTCAAAACTCAGGGTTAATCCTTTACCACGTAATATAGCCTTTTAATAACCCTGATAGAGAAGAAAATTTGAAAACATTATTGGGAAAGCAGAAAATGCAAGCTGCAAGCATTTTCTCTTTCAAGGAAAAATGTCACCAATTGCATTTTTTACTTATTGCCAGCAAATGCTCTCAATAGTTGGATGAGTCTACTGCAGTTCCCATAGGTGTAAAAAAGGAGCAAAACTGTGTTAACCCTTTACCAAACAACAAAATTTTAGACAAGTCCAAATTGAAAGCACTTGCAGACAACCAAATAAATGTAATTCAAAAATTGACATTTGTTTCCAGCAGGGTAGAAAACATTGTGGGAAAAGGAGAAAATGCTGGATACCAGCATTTTCTCCATTTCCCACAATGTTTTCAAAAGGCTTCTATATCAGGGCCGAAAAAACCAGGGATTGTTTGGAAAAGGGTTAAGTATATTTTGAGGGTTACCTGCACATCAGTATGAGTTACCCTATGGATAGTAACAACAAGCCCCATTTTGAAGTCAACATCTTCAGTCGCGATAATGTCAGTTTACAACCATGGATTGTTTGGTAAAGGGTTAAAAAAATATTCCATCAAGTAATTCTTTACCAGAAAAATCCTGCATTTTAACAACCATCAGCAAAGATTTAATGCCATTTGAAAACATTCTGAGGAAAAAAGGAAATGCCTGATTACCAGCTTTTTCCATTTTCCCCACAATGTTTTCTACCTTCAAAATACAGAAATTCTGTTTTTGAGTCAATCTTTCGACATCTGCAAATGCTTTCAATTTGGCCAGTTCCAATATTTTGTCACATGGCAAAAAGTTATGAAACATCAATAACATGTACGATATCTTTTTTACCAAATGACAAAGTCTTTGACTAGTCCAAATTGAAGCAATCACAGACAATAAAATCAATGCGAGTCATCAACTGAAATTTGATTTGGGAAGGCTAGAAAGCATTATGGGAATAGGAGACGATGCTGATTACCAGCATTTTCTCCATTTCCCACAATGTTTTTAAAAGCTTTCTTTGTCGGGGTCGTTAAAAGTCGGGATTGTGTGGTAAAGAGTTAAATTAGTCTTGCAAATTCTTTCAACACAGACCAACCTAAATTCTTACTGTCTGGTGAATGATTCTATTATACACTTTACTTCCTGAAATAGATTTACAGCAGACACCTGTAATTCATCTTTGATAACTCTTCACCAATAGCATTTTCTCCTTTTCAAACAATGATTTCAAAAGTCATCTCCTGGGTTTTCAAAATTGGCCATTGTTTGGTACAGGCTTAAATAAATATGATGTATGGCTGAAAAATAGTGCCACTGGAAGGCTAAGGAGATCAGACCCACAGATATAAAACAAAGCGAGGGTTCTGGTTAACAGATGATATTTAGAAGTGTCATCATCTAAAATGTGTCATATATGAAAGGGTTAAATTCAGATGCTTTTAACTCTTTACCACACCATCCTGACTTTTAACGACCCTGAAAAACAAGCCTTTTGAAAACATTGTAGTAAAAGAAGAAAATGCTGGTAAACAGCATTTTCTCCTTTTACCACAATGTTTTCTACCATTCCCAAACCAAATTTTATTTTTCTATCATGTTTATTTTTTTCTTTCAATTTGGACCAGTCAGTTCAGTCTATGATCTTGTTGTTTGGTAAAATGTTAAATTGTCCTTTTGTAAAGAGTAGAGCAAGATGATATTTCTGCCCACATAACATGAAAGGAACCAATCTAGTCAAACCATTTCAATCTTTGATCACTGTGGTGTGGGCAATTTGACGAAAATAGACCTTCCTAGAGAAATTCTGAATGAAAACTCTCCCAGCCAATAAAAACTCGCAGAGCACTTGAAAACAAGAATAATTATCCCTTTGGCTGCAAAATAAACTCATTTCTACCTGCAGACGACTATTTTCATCTAACTGAAATAAAATCTAAAATATGCTGACAAAATAAGGAATTATTTCTTATACAAAACTTATTTTGCCCACTATGCTTTCATTGAATTTTGTGTTGATTCAACAACTGTCACAGACAATTACTTTTTTAACTAGGATATTTTCGAAATTATCTGCGGGTCTGCCACAAATTGTGGGTTGAAGATATTAACTAGTCACCAGTAAATAAAATTTATAGAAACACTTTCAGTCAGAAAAAAATAAATCCACAAAATATATTTTCACGGATGAAGAATGATAAAATATTGCAGAGTACAGTTCTTGAAGGTCACTTGGCAAGTTCTAAGCTGTTCGATCTTATCCTTAATCAATATAAATGCTATAAAAGGGTTCAATCCTGGCAAGGCTAACACATTGATTTTTATCCTTTGTGGCAAATTTGATCATTTAAGCCACATTAATTTTGTCACCAATAAAATGCTTTCCATTATTTTAATGCATTCAAAATTTTGTTGTCTGGTAAGGCTTTAACTCTTTTCCAAACAACAACAAAGTTTCGACATGTCAAAATTTAAGGTATTTGCAGATGACAAATCAAAGGTGGCTCAAATGACAAGAGAAGTCATAGTAAGGTTGTAAAACATTTTGGAAAAAGGAGAAGATGCTGGTTACCAGCATTTTCTCCTTTTTCAAAAATGTTTTCACAAACCTTCTTCCTCAGGTCGATACGAATCATGATTGTATGGTAAAGGTTTAACTCTAAATCAAATGACAAAATTTTAGACATTCCAAAATTAAAGTATTTGCAAGGAACAAAGAAAATATGCCATTAAATTAAAATATGGTTTGGAAAGGTGAAAAAAGTATTGTTGCAATAACAGAAATTGCTGCAATGTTTTCATAATCTTCTCTCCTGCTAAGGTCAAAACTCGGAATTGTTTGGTAAAGGGTTAAATCACTAAAAACAGGCTACCCAGCTGACTTACATGTTTGTCAAAAAATCAATGGTTCAATATTCAAGGCACCCAACGTTTATCTTGCATATTGATGAATCACATGCTCCCACCCACACTTTTATCACTGCTCCTATTTCCAAGGATACATTGACCCATTGAATCAGAGCTGTTGTGAACATACTGCTCATTTTACCTCTTAGGCCTGTCATAAATCAAAGCGTTAAGAACATCGAAGTGGTATTTGTCAAGGAAGCCATTGTGTTGAATTAGTTATTTGAAAGAAAAGGAGAAATAGTATTCAAATATTGGCTTGAAAATCAACCTACTAAGCACTGAATACTTTTTTGGTTGAAGAGAGAGTACTCATGAACAAAAGGATTATTTGTGTATTGGTGGTCTCCCTTTGATCATTAGGAGAAGTCAGGAGTAATGTCGCTTGACTGTAGGTTGCATGATGGATAGAGAGAAAATCATGTAAATATATAAAAAAAAAAGTTTGTACCTGAAAACTATGATTTTGAAACAGCTTTGGCCGCTAACATTCAATTCCCAACATTACATTCAAACATTTCAATCTATGAATAGCATATGTAGCACTGCGCCAATGGAAGGGTATGGCCATTTGAGGCTATTTTCAATAAAAAAAAAATATTTCCACTGTTGATGGCCTCACCAAATGTATTTTAATATGTCCTTTCAATATTACATGAGTGCTAGCAAAAAACTCATTTGTCTAAAAAAAAATGAGTTTAATTGGGTTTATTTCCTTCTGTTTTGCACAAAATACAAAACAAATTCAATATTGAACCCATTGTCAAACAAATACCACAAAAATCTGTGTTTAGGGGCACTACCTAGAAGATGCTGCCCATTAGGGGTGAAACGATATGGTAAAAAGCGTATTGCAATATATTGCAATACGGCTGACCTGTATTGCAATACGTATTGCAATACGCTCTGTATGCTGACATTTAGCATATCTTACCACTTGTAGTCACTGTTAGGGTTGCATATGCTAAAAAAATTGACTAGTCTTTAACACAGACTAGACTGAAATGACAAAGAAATTAAGAATTATCCATAGAAACAAGTAAATGACTCAGTGACATTTCAAGTCATGTTCTTTTTCAAAAATATTAGCATGTCAACCTTGTCAGCACCCAGAGAAGCCCTCTGTGCTGACAAAAAGTCACAAGCAATACTGAACACTTGCTCAGAGGGCGCATTTGTTTATGTAGAAACCAGTCAGGGCTACTATACCGAACTTTGGGAGCTCAACAGAGAAGACAGTGCAATGCACTAACTTACTCTGTTAAACACAAATACTTTTCCGCTTATCTACCCGGAGAAAAAAAGCGAAATAAGTGTGAGCAAAGTTATAGGAAATGAATAATAAACTCTGTTGGTCCAAAATCAGTAATACGGTCGACGGTTATTTGGAGTTCGTACCCGTGGCAGATTTGAGGCGGTCATAATTTTACCTTAACACCAGTGACACCGCCTGTAGAAAAAATAAACAACTTTCGCTTTCGTAAATGTTTCAGATTGTTGAAAAACGATCGATTTCTGACCAAATTTTTGGGAAAACCAGACTTTCTAATGCAATTACGAGAAGTTGACATATTGAAGAAATACCGATACGATAAAAATCGTACCCGTTTCGGTTTTTTCTTTGAACAAACCGCGGTTAATCGGTATATCGATAAACCGTTTCACCACTACTGCCCATCCAAAGCTTTTTTTTTTAAATATGGTCAGGCGTGATTCTGGTACACAGCCTCTGTAAAAAGTCTCAGGACAAAAAAATCCCTACCTACAGCTGCACCTCTGACAAATATCAACCCCTTATTGCACAATGCCACCTTTTAACCCATTACCACAAATCCCTACATTTGACGCCCCTGAGAAAGAAACCTTTAGAAAACAATGTGAGAAAAGGAGAAAGTGCTGGTAACCAGCATTTTCTCCTTTTCCCACAATGTTTTCTACCCTTCACAAAACAAATTTCAAATTTTCAGTCACTTTTATTTTGTCGTCTGCAATTCCTTTCATTTTTGACAAACCTCAAATTTTGTCATTTGGTAACGGGTTAACTACCCTTAGAAAGAAGCCTTTTGAAAACATTGTGGGAAAAAGAGAAAATGCCAGTGACAAGCATTTTCTCCTTTTCCCACAATGTTGTCTAACTTGCTGGAAACAAATTTCATTTTTTTTCAGTTCTGCTTTAGTTTTGTTGTCTGCAAGTGCTTTCAATTTCGACCAGTGCAAAATTTTGTCATTTGGTAAGGACTTGAACACCGGTCTTTTTGTTAGACCTCATTCACCTTTTACCAAACATCAGTATTTTAAACATTTACAAATTAAAAATATTTACTGGCAAAATTTAAATGTGGTTAAATGAAAGAGTTTCGTCTCTCAAAGGACAGAATAAATGGGGGAAAAAGGAGAAAATGCATTTTCTCCTTTTCCCCACAATGTTTTCAAAAACCTTAACAGTGTTTTCATTGTAACCACACAACAAAATTTTAGACCAGTCTGAACTGAAAGCATTTGCAGATGATGGTTTCAATCTGGATCATATCAAATGGTATTTCTTTAATAGGGTAAAAATCATTGTGGGAAAAGAAGAACATGCTGGTTTTCTCCTTTTCCCACAATGTTTTCAAAAGGCTTCTTTACCAGGGTCGTCAAAAGTTGTCATTGTGTGGTAAAGGGTTAACCCATTAATGAAGAGTGAACAACAAAAATTTGTATGCATCCTATTGGAAACATTTCTGACAACCAACAAATAAAGCATGTACGCCGTTTTCAACATTTTGAGTCCTACAACCATTGCTAGTACACCTGTCCTTGCATTCCTGAATTTTCTTCGACAGCATCATTTAAACTTTATAGTAGTAAAGAGTCCAATCTATGAAGATGTGTAACTAATGATGGCCACATATAGTGGAAAAATCAAGCAAAAATGGCGACCACCCAAACCTCAAAGTATGTGTACTCGAGTAAACCCACCTCTATCGGGCTACTTTTAGCCTATTACTTAGTTTTTCATTACACAAATCCGTTATTTAATGACCATGAAAACAGCCTGATGAAACACAGTGTGGGAAAAGGAAAGAGTGCTGGGGGGGAGTGGTAATCTCGGACCTGCGCAAGTATAGTTCAGACTCTCCTGTTGTTAGGGCCAAAAAGTCCCGGACCCAGCTATTTCTATCACAATTTTCAGATAGATGTGACTGAAATTGCAGTTGCTTTTGTAAAGGGAAGAAAACATTCATGGGAAAGGAGAAAATGCTTATTTACATCATTTTTTCCTTTTCCCACAATTTTTTCAAAAGGCTTCTTTTTCAGACCCTTTCAAAAATGTCGGAATTAGGTGGTAAAAAGGTATGATTTGCAATATATTTTTCTGCATGTTGACCAACAAATGTTTTTTTTTTGCATTTAGTGGGCCCATAAAGTGCAAAGGGGCGTAAAACCTTGTGGTATAAAATGAGTAAGTAGGGCATGAAACACATCACATATCTTTCATTCTTTACATTCCCGACTCACTAACAAAAACTCTCGTTAGATGACAGTTACTGCCTCAAGCAAACTACAATATATACCTTTACTTACCACTGATAGCTAAATTCAGGTCCTACTTGCCACTGTTGCTATGGTTATGCTTTACTCTGTCATATTCTTTGTTAACGCTCTACTGCAATAGGATGTTTTCATAATGCAGAAGACTTAAATTACTAGTTAAACTGTTACATTAGAATAAATTGCTTTGTTAAACTGTTACATTAGAATAAAGTGCTTATCATGAGCAATTTTTTCTATTGCCACAATCATTTTTTTCACTTATATCTAAGATTTCATATATAGGCATGATTATATTATTTAGATAGTTTGTCCATGATTTTTATTCACAGAATATTCATTTTCATTTTCCCTTGTTTTATTCATCAACTGCCTACGCTTTGAATTAGTAGGTTTAAAACTTTGTCATCTTGTAAGACTTATAGTGAAGCAAACTTGTGGCAAGCAACTTTTAAAAAATTATAAAACAAAGGTTGTCTCAATCAATGGCAACCTTGAAATCTACTGGCTTCTCACATTTTCGAACTTGTATATCATGGTAACAAATGCAGTAACGGACACTTTCGGGTTTTCTGCGATCTTTTATATTACATGATTGTGTTGTGATGGGTAATTTGTTATATTTTCAAGTTATAAACATTGAAAACTTATAATAGCCGTCACTGAATGTGACTTAATACCCCGCCAGCACTTTGACAGAAACATGAAATTACTAGTATTTTGTACACAGATGGACAGACAGACACAAAGAAGGACAGGCTGATTCCAGTATACCCTTGAAAACATTTGTTTTGCAGGGATATAATTACCTAAACTGCCTACTCACTGACCCTTATTCTGTTCTTGTCTTTTCACCAAAAATCAATATTTAAGACAGACAGACCTGCATGTAACATGACTGGTCAAAGGAGGTGCAGGGCCAGGGGTGCGGGGAAGAGAAAGCGCCCCTCCACCCCCCATTAATTTGATCACCAATAAAATGACTGTCAATGTTTGGCCGAATATTGCTAGACAATCTCTGCGTATAAAGAGAATGAAATAATATGTCAGAGCAGCCTACCGACGATACGCTGATAGAATATTTCAAACGAATAGAATTAGTTCTAATTGTTACAAACGGAGGCAAGCCACAGAAATATTTTCGGTCTACATTTATTATCTGACAGACACTAAACAATTTCAGATGTCACATTTCATTCAGTGTGATTTTCTGCTTTCTTTCTTCTCCAAATCTCCTAATTCACCACATTGTTGGACAAACTTCCTTCTATTTTGGTCCCTAGTAGGGCTCCGTATCGGTCAGTTTGATCGATACGATATTTGTATCGATACAAAATGATCGATATTCGATATATCATATGATATTTCAATTTTCAAGAAAAGACAGAAAAAAATGCGAAAATTGTGTTCGTTCTTTTTTCAGCATACCTGAAAAACAAAATACCGCAAATTTAACACTTCTAGATTGTATTGAAATTTCATAATTATGTAGGCCTAAATTAATATGAATTCTAACTAGATCTACATTTACTAATCATTAAAAAGCTGAAAAGACAGTCTAAGAGGACTCTGATCGGACAATGTCAAGGAGACATTTTGTTGTGTCATGGGTTTCCGTGGTTTTTTTTTTCACCGAACAATTTTTCATGCGTGTTAATTTCTGGATAGGTATGTTCGCATGATTCGACATAGATTTCTCGATAAGGATTAGAACTAGCATCAAAACCTGTTATTTTACTCACAATAAACAGATAATGGCCTTTTTTGTCCATGTTTTTTCTTACGTGAGGTCTCGCGTGTGATTAACATTTGTTATGCAAATTTCAAGTCTATAAAATGATTTACACAATAATTTACGCGAGTCGGAACACTGATTTCAGATAATCTAATGGAAAAAGAGATTTGATTTTCGAGCCACATTTTTCGGCAATATTAAAAGATCGAACCAAATAAAATCTTAGGAAGGTTGAAAGGTCACGGCTTCAATTATTTCTATCGCTACCTCTCGATCACATCACGAGATGTTCATTACCTTTCTTTAATCAACTATATTGACCAATTATCAGCGTAAATTCGTCTGCAATCTGCTGATTGATGCATAATTTGCAAATTTCAAACAACATGACGGGGGAACGAGAATAGGGGTATTAGCTAATTGTCATCCATTGTGTAACGGGTACAGGGCGAGTAATAAAGAATGATGCATTTTGATTGGTTGTAAGTTTCCCAGGTAGCCACACTTACCTCTACGACTACTCGACTTTAGAGATTACCTGAAGTAAACTCGTAATGAATTTCGCCGTTAAAAACAACTAAACTGGGCATTTATATGCTTTACTTTTATTTTCTTTTGATGATCGATATTTTGTTCGATACAGAAACGTTCGATCCGATATATCTATTGAACGTAAAATACCGGTTTTCGATATATATCGAGTACCGGTACAGAGCCCTAGTCCCTAGTACTATTAGTAGGTTGACTATTTCTCACTGCAAAGCCAAACTCACTATATGTCAAATCCAGACAAGCCAATTCTGAAAATTTTGCGCCCCCCCCCCCCTTCAAAATAGTTTCCTACCGCCCTAAATTGTGTGAATGCCAACTCTGTAAACACAAAACAAATCAAAGTCAATCCAGTCTCCACTGTTGCTTTGTTTTCTGTTCACAGCAACTCTTGAAGACTGTCAATGACATATTTATCCAAAATTTAGTTAATTCTACGTATATTCTTATTTTGGTAAAGCAGTACATCTGTATTTGACATGTGTATCAACTCTTTACTAAGCAACAAAATTTTAGTCCAAATTGAAAGCACTTGCAGATGACAAAATAAATGTCATTCAAAAATTGACATTTGATTCCAGCTGGGAAGAAAACATTGTGGTAAAAGAAGAAAATGCTGGTAAATTTTCTTCTTTTCCAACAATATTTTCAAAAGGCTTCCATCTCAGGGTCATAAGAACCAGGGATCGTTTGGTAAAGGATTAAAGAGTAAACAAGACCTGCGCTTCAGCCTTTTATTTATCCCTATTTCTAATATGAAGTACAGGAGCATTGTATACATTTAGGGCCAAGTCAATCAATTCCAAGTGATTAATCTGTAAAGGTCAGAATACTGGCCAATGAGAAAAAAGAAAATTATTCAAACTTGGCTAGGATTTAAAAACATATGTAAAAGCAACCAACTCTATAATTTCACAACAGGAAATCCCCATACCTCTCAATTATACCTCCATGGGTATCTGAATTCTTGATTTGAAGGGAAAATTAGGGATAATAATGATAAACCCCCAAGATACTTTTCATAATCTTTCTATTCAGTGGTTTGAGGGAGGGGGTATTTTGATAATATTCACTTAAGTAACTAAAAGTCCTGAACATTATAGATTTTCTTCCAGCAGAAGTATTCTTTTAACTGGTTACAATGCCACAACATTACTGAGAATACTATTGATAATTGAGCTAACCTTTAGACTATCAAATTAATTACAGTAAAATCTTGTTATTTCGAGTCTCGGACATTCGAGAACACGGCATACTTCGAGGAATTCCGAGAGTCCCGCCAAAAACTCTACTTTATTGAACCGAAAGTAGCTCAGTAATTTCGAGTCTCGATAAGTCGATAATTCCAACAAGGATGCTGGTCCCTGTAATAATTTCCTTCTTTAAATTGATTGTTCATTCGAATACAATCCCCAACGATTGTTTTCACACCTTTCCAAGCACAGGATTTCATCTCGCAAGCCTGCCTACGGTGTGGCGCAAGTTTTACAAACTGACAATTAGGCCTACTACGAGGTATTCATACCACAATATGATTTCAGAAGGTGTTGACGTTAATTAATGATGAGAGGCTAATTGTGACAACAGCCCTTTAAATTCATTGTTGATTCTGAAAAGTCAGTTTAGTAACAGCATTTGTGATCAGACGACGCCATATTTTCATCAGTTTCCGTGTCGAATCTATTTAAAGCATCAGGTTTTTTCCCAGTCGCATCGCCACAGATTAGGACCCGTTTGATCACATAAATTTTATCTGTTTTGTTAAGCTGACGTCGTACTTCGGGTTTGTGTGAATATCAGAATCAGAATTCTGATTCGGTGTGACTATCACTGGTACCTGTTAATGTCGTAGAAATTTACCTTCGACACTGGTAAATGTGATTTTCACGGGTTGTGTAGATATTCTGATCTGTTTTCATGTCGTAGACATTGGTAATGAGAAAAGTGGAAATTCTCTGTTTTTATCTCTCATTAGCTCAGCACCATAGCTTCAGTAATTTACACTTCTATGACCATTTCAACAGCGCCGAAATCAAACGGTACCATTTGTGATTAAAATTTTGACGTCTCTCTCGATATTTAAAAGGGCAGATTTTACAATTTTGTTAAAATTACAGAACACGACTTTTCCAAAAACTATCGAAAGAAAGGCCAGATTATTTAAAATATTTAATTAAAAATCCATACTCACAGGAAAATTCACAGAAAATAAACCTTTTGATACCAATGTATATTGTTCAAATACGGCAAATGAATTAATCAAATAGGGACAGATAGATCTACAAAGTTATACTGCTCGGGAAGAAGACTTTGATCGTCGATTTCGAACGCACTTGCATTTTTTTCCAAGGACATTTTGGATGATTCGAGCACCGCGAAAACTCAAGCATTTTGCTCGTCCCCTTGGGACCTCGAATTATCGAGGTTTTACTGTACTTTAACACAGAGCAAAACTTAATTCAGTTAAATTAAAAAACATTCACTTTGCAGACAGCAACTTCTTAGTGTAACTAAACTGATGGGAAGACATTTTGGGAAAAGGACATGTGAGTTTGACAAGGACAAGGTCTGTGTGTTGTTATGATAGAATATTTTGTAGATTCAATGGGATGATGCCCCAAATGTATCCCTTGGCATAATGCTGATGCTTGCCTAAAAAATGGAGTCTTACAAGTGAATTTGGGATTATACCGCAGTTTGCATAACAGCTCTCTATGCAAGAAGAAAAAAAAAATAAAAGATTTTTGACTTCTTGATTGAAAAAAAAATAGAAATTACACTTTCCTAGAAATACTATGGCTTCGAGGACACCTTGCTATTTTCTCTAACACTGCCATTAATTCAAAACAGATCAGATTTTGTCTACTTCCTGATCTTTCAATAATTTAATCCTTTACAATCCGATGTTTCAATAACACTGAATTCATAAAGCTTTTGAAAACATAGTGGGAAAATTCAGCAGGCCTAAAAATTTCAGTAGGCCTAACAAAAAAGTATTCTGTGTTTAGGGTTTAGGTCCAAAATACTGTAGGTAGGGATTTTTTTTTCCCAAAAAACTTTTATCATGGACCATGTACCAAAATCACACCAGATAGATTTTTCCAATCGTAGCATAAAAAATTAAGGATCAGCAGCATTTTCTAGGTAGGACAGGGAAACCCTAAACACAGACAATTTTTTTTTTTAGCCTTATTTTGGTCAAAGGTTAAACCTTCCACAAACCTGACTGCAACTGAAAAATTTCTTTACTTTTCTGTGCCAAATAAATAAACTTAAAACTTACTTTGGTTTTAATTGTATCCAGGCTTGACTAGACAAGTATATGGTCTAGATCAAAGATCAGACCACATGTTCTGAGCAGTTTGATCTTGATCTATGCTATCTGCAAAAGTCTGTGTTTTCGCCTATGGCACCGAAAGGGTTCAAGTATGACAGTGTTTTCAAAGACTGTCTCCTCTGGATTCATTAATTCGCATGATTGTTTAGTAAAAGGCTAGGTATGCTAAGAATTAGGCAAAATATGATACCATCCTAGATATTTGAAAGTATGTAAAGAATTCAAAGAATGTAATATAAGTAAACATCACACAGTACATGTAAGTCCCCACTTTACATTATAATATGTTGGTTTGAGTGATATTTTATGCGATTTTCCAACAGTATTTCAGCTATACAGCTGTGACATCTTTCCTTGGTTTCATAATTCAGTGTAAGAATAAAGTTCTGTGCTGTACCTTGCCAAAGGCAACCCGTGACTAGCGCACCTAACCAACATCAAACAAGGATTACAACTTTACTATACAATAACCAGGTACAATACCCTCTATTAACCCTTTTCCACTAAATCTTGGATTTAAACAGTCATGAGATAGAAGGCTTTTGAAAACATTGTGGGAAAAGGAGAAATTGCTGGTTACCAGCATTTTCTCTTTTTCTCATGATGTTTTCAAAATCCTTCCGCAGGGTCACTGAACCTTAGGACAATGTGGTAAAGAGTTAATTCTGTCACTTGGTGTCAAGTTATCAACAGAAATACCAGAACTACACAGGATATGGAAGAGTGCTGATCAGGGTCTGCACAGGCCAACCTAGATCAAAACATTTTGCCATTTCAAAATTGTCTACATGTCTAGGTACCATTTTACCTGATGATTCCAGTCAGTTTGACAAATTGAATTTGATGGATCTATTATATGTGGTGATTTGCTTGATTTAACTCTTTACCACACGAGAAAATTTTAGACTGGTCCAAATTGAAAGCATTTGCAGACGACAAAATAAATGCGACTGAAAAATGGAAATTTAATTTGGAAAGGGTAGAAAACACTGTGGGAAAAGGAGAAAATGCTGGTTACCAGCATTTTCTCCTTTTCCCACAGTGTTTTCAAAAGGCCTCTTTCTCAGGGGCGTCAAAAGTAGGGATTGTGTGGTAATGGGTTAACCCATTACCACACAATCCCTACTTTTGACACCCCTGAGAAAGAAGCCTTTAGAAAACATTGTGGGAAAAGGAGAAAATGCTGGTAACCAGCATTTTCTCCTTTTCTCACAATGTTTTCTACCCTTCACAAAACAAATTTCAAATTTTCAGTCACTTTTATTATGTCGACTGCAAGTGCTTTCAATTTGGGCAAGTCTAAAATTTTGTTGTCTGGTATTGGGTTCATGAATCACAGAGATGGATAAAACCTCCTTTTCCCAGTGCATGGCTAATTTATCTGCTGGGTTTCTTTGTTGACTGTAAGGCAAATATGCTTTTTTCATTTGTTATCATGCAAAGAGTCAAGACCACAGACAACAGGAAGGAATCTATTAGAAAAAATAGTTCTTCAATCTGATTTGTGCAGTTTTCTTTTCCTTGTACTATTTTCCATCTGATCACCCAATCAAATTCGACATGATAATCTTCCTATACAGATATAGGCTGTGGTTACTGTTTTATTCTCTCAACATGCAACTGTAAACCAGCATTTTCCTCTTTTTCTAAAAAGCTGAAATTTACAAAAACTGTCTTCTACAGGTCTGAGGATAGTATAAGGTCAGAAAATTTGGTAAAAGTTAAACTCTTTACCAAACAACAAGATTTCAGACTGGCCCAAATCAAAAGATATTTGCAGACGAAAATATAAATGTAACCAAAGAAAAAAAATTTTTCCCAGCAGGTTAGAAAACATTGTGGGAAAAGAAGAAAATGCTGGTTACCAGCATTTTCTCCTTTTCCCACAATGTTTTCAAAAGCCTTCTACCTCAGGGTCTAAAAACTAGGGATTATTTGGTGAAGGGTTAAAGAAAAAAATCTATAATTTTAGCTGCACTTAACCCTTTCCCAAACAATCTGGTTTTGACGACCGAGATAGAAGCCTTTTGAAAACATTGTGGGAAATGGAGAAAAAGCTGGTAATCAGCATTTTCTCCTTTTCCCACAATGTTTTCCACCCTACTGGAAACAAATTTCAATTTTGAGTTACATTTAATTTTTCGTCTGCAAGTGCTTTCAATTTGGATCAGTCTGAAATTTTGTCGTTTGGTAAAGGGTTAATTTGTCATCTGTCAAGACTTTCAGTTTGCACAGGTCTAAAATGGTGTCACTGAGTAAAGGGTTGGAGTTTTCTACACTAGAAAATCCCTAAAAATTATTAGGCATAGCAGAAAGAGTTAGATTATCCGTAAACTTGTGTTGCATTCAGCACCCAGAGAATTGCACATGATTTCTGCAACATGACATTGAATGAAATAACAACAAGATAATGATACTAACTTTTCAGCTTCATTGTCTGCATATAAGACTCTTGTTCGTGTTTCAACCAAAGTGTACGGTCAGTTAATGGGAGAGGGTCCTTGACACCACCACTTCCTGATGTATCCATGTCAACCATCTCGTTGCCAGGCAACTGACCACCGCTCACCATTGAGCAAAGTCATGTGTAAATTATGTGACTGATAAATTCTAAATATTTTTGGTTATATCTGGAAGTCCAAGAATCACTAAACTCTGTAATTGTCTCAGGCTTACTAAGATTCCAGCTATATGATATATTTCAAAAAATATCACAAGCATCTACTTGTGCACTAGGTGATGTTATCAGTTATATTCACTGGTACCAAACTGAAATCCATCTTAACTTCTCGTTCTATCTCTTCAAAAACCTAAAACTGAAAAGATCACATCCATTTAACTTAAACAGCTGCCTACTTCAAACTTAACTCCCTTTCATTCAAGCAACCACCAGAAAGCCACAATATGGTGTCTACGTCCTTATTAGTATGAAAAAAAAATAACCCAAACATCAAGGATAAGGAGGTAAAAAACCTAAATTGAATTTCCTGTCTGATTCAGACAAAAACCACAAATCAAACACATCTTGATTTTTAAGTTTCCTTGCAGTGATCTAATCTTTTTCAGAAAATAATAATCACAATTTTAACCCAAGCATACCCTATGCTTATACACGTAACAACTGATCTTTCATAATTCTTAAATCCTGATCTGGTTGAAACAAGTAAGGAGACATATCCAAAATCAAGTTCAAAATCTGTTTATTTTCTCACTGCGCATTTGCTGAAACTGAATCATAAGAATTTCCCTTCACCGAACTAGTGCTATATATCTGGGTGTTGATGGAGATCATGTGCTACTGGTATTTATCTATAGATAGATGTAAGCATCCAGACAACATAGACTCTGTAACAAGATGAACTTAGTGAACTTGAGGGATGTTTACCATCCATAAGTCATCTGCTCTAAACATTCAAAGTTAATTAACTTCAACAGCTGTTCAAATTCAAATAACTGTCTATGCAGCCTAACACAAAAACATTGATGATGATGAGGTTATCTTGTATCCCCTGATTTCAGCATTCCTGCACTCCTAGTTGTCTGCTGTCTACTGCACATTTACCAAAAACAACTTCCAATGAACAATGCTGCACCAGTCAATAATATATGAGATTCAGACAGAATGTTTCGGAGGGCAATAGACGTCCCAGACAAGAATTTCACAACACGTCCCAAGTGCCACAAAGCCTTTATAAATCAATCCACAACCAGAAATTCATCAACTTCCATTAGCTCACAACTTCTTACATTTTTTCTTTAGTTTACAAAAAAAACAAGACAAGTTAAATCTTAAAAAAATAAGGTTTTCACTTTTGAGGTTGTTTCTCCTGCAAGGATGGTCCAATTAGTTTTCAACAAATACTCAATTAATATCACCTCTAAAATCTATGAAACTGTTCCACGTGTAAAATATCAAGCACACACAACAAGTCTTTATCTTTGATCTTACTTGATCCACTCTCCATTAACTGTACACTTTAAGTTCAGCTTACACCTCCCCAGACAATAACACATCCCCTCGGGGAAATTGTTGTCACTGTAGTCTCTATGACCCCATTACACCTCAATGATTAATGTATCACTCCTCCTTACTTCTCAAACAAAATGCAAACAGTGCTTAAAAGCTTGTAATATTCTTCTGTCCTGTATGTTTAAACAACTGTAAGGGACATTCATGAAACACATCACAACAATGATCAAACCTTTGTAAACACTAATGATTTTCAACAGGCAATTCTTTCAATCCCAATCCTGTAATTGATTCAGAGTAGCCAATAAAGTTATAGAAAATAGACAGGTCCATGCAACCCATGGATCAGAAAATAAACAGTCACTCACACAGCTGATAACACTAGATGACCCATTTTAAGGATCTTCCCACAGACTCCAGACAGATCAGCTCAAAAGTGCAAACCAGTCTCCTGCTGTTAAAATCCAATATGAAATACAGATAATTATCTTAAATCATCACAAATTCCTCTATCACAACAATTACCACAACAATCTAGTGAAAATCTCATTTTTACTGTGCTAGATCAGATAGTTTTCAAATGAAAACAAAAGTTAGACAATCTTAGAGCTATTCAGCCAGAAAAAAGTAGATGGACACATTGATTTCATAATATGTCTAAACAGTTAGTGGAACCTTTACAACACAATACCAGACTCCATAATTGGTCCAATAATTCTGGCCTTCAGGTTAACATCTATAAAGGGCCAATCAGCTACCTCGTTACAAAGGAGTATACATAGTCTATGTCTAGTCATATGTAATGAAGTTTGATGCTGGCAGTGAGGCTACCATGGGAAATTCTAGGCAATAATACTGACAGAGTTCTGAGGAAAACCAAAGAAACAAGAATAGTTTCAACTTTTGTTAAAATCAGGTAAATCTCCATGATAAAACTACTTTTTCTTGACACTGTGTTGTCTATGCTATTCTCAGTCATTTATTAAAAACAATAGTATAATCTACTCCATCTTTTTTTTAATCTATCCAATGCTTGGAAAATCTTTCTTTTCCCTGCTTCTCCCTAAATTGCCACATACGTCACATTCCAATGGATGGCAAATCTCTTTTTATTTGCTTCTGAACCCTTAGATTACCTTCTACAACTTTCCTTGTTTTAGAACACAAGATAGATCAAGATGACACTTCACTATCACATAGTCTGATCTTCACTTTACTCCGAAAGCTACTTGTATTTTGAGATATCCTGGCAAGAAAACTAATTTGACAAAGAAATGTTTGACTGAAATAATGAAATTTGAATACAGGCAAAAACATTTTGTGAAAAGGAGAAATTGCTGGTTACCTTTGAAAAAGAAACTTTATCATTTGAGCCACATCTTATTTGTTGCCTATAATGCCAATAAAGCCTACAGCCCTTTACTCTCATATTAAAAGTTGAAATTGCTGATGATACGAAAACACTGATTAACCCTTTACCAGACGACAACATTTTAGCCTTGTCCAAATTGAAAAGATTTGCAGACGATAATTTCAGTGTGGATCAAATGGCGTAATTTTTCTTTGAAAGAGTAGGAAACATTGTGGGAAATGGAGAAAATGCTGGTTACCAGCATTTTCTTCTTTTCCCACAATGTTTTCAAAAGGCCTCTTTTCCCCACAGCGTCAAAAGTCGGCATTGTGCGGTAAAGGGTTAACATGCTATTTAACAATGAGTTAATGAGTCTGCAGCCCCTAACTCTCATATACAAAGACAGAAGCTGTCCAGATAGGGGGAATAACCTTTACAAAAATGTTGTTGTTACATGATATTTACCAATCAGTAAGGAACTGTAAACCTTTAACCCTTTACTACACAATCCCAAGTTTCAACACCTCTGAGGAAGAAGCATTTAGAAAACATTGTGGGAATAGGGGAAAGTGCTGGTAACCAGCATTTTCTCCATTTCCCACAATGTTTTCTATCCTATCAGACAAATTTCATTATTTGAGGCATGTTTATATTGTCCTCTGCAAATGCTTTCAGTTTGGAGAAGTCTAAGATTTTGTTATGTCATAATTAGTAAAGTAACAGTAAAGGCCGAAAGTAAACATTTTTAAGCATTTGTTTAACCCATTACCTGATGTGCCAATTTACCTCTTTACCAAACAAGAAAATTTTAGACTGGTCCAAATTCTAACAAAATAAATGTGACTGAAAAACTGAAATTTGGTTTTGGAAGCATAGAAAACATTGTGGGAAAAGGAGAAAATGCTTGTTACAAGCATTAGCTCTTTTCCCCACAATGTTTTCAAAAGGCTTCTTTCTCAGGGTTGTGTGGTAAAGGGTTAAGGCTCTTCCATTTCAGCAGCAAATAAAGATATGATGTCAAAAATATGGACAAAATTTATGAGGATACAAATATCTGATTGATTGGAAAACATTGTGGGAAAAGGAGAAATTGCTCATTATGAGAAATTTCTCCTTTTCCCACAATGTTTTCAGAAGCTGTCTGTTGTTACGTCAAAATGAGTATCTATGAAGTAAAGGGTTAAAAGCATTTAGATTTTTATCAGACCATTGAAAAGTATGAAAATTATTGTGCAGAGAACACATTATTGTATGGATGATTCAAGTGTTAGATCATCCTCGGATACCCCGGGGTCTCCCTATTTGCTACGCTACATCGACCCCTGGGACAATTAGTTGAATTTCCTTCGCTTTACCGCTGGCCAAATGCTGGCTTTTCATTGGTTCCATCATCATTTTGTGATGGGCGAGTGTACTGTACGCTATGACGTTTCGTATCGATTTTCGGCGGCTCGCTTTACCGCTGGCCGAATGCTGGCTTTTCATTGGTTCTATCATCATTTTGTGATGGGCGAGTGGACTGTACGGTATGACGTTTCGTATCGATTTTCGGCGGCTGATTCAAAGTTTTATTAGTCAATTGTCCCAGGGTCGATGTAGCATAGCAAATAGGGAGACCCTGGGGTATCCGAGGATGGTGTTAGATGCTGACAGAGAAATAAATATCCAAACAAGGTTTAAGCCTGCAAGGTAGCTGTGTTTTATATTTACTTTTGCCTAATTTCAAAATTCTAGAGACTTTTCAAAATTCTACAGACTAACACATGGTCCAACCAAACAATAATGGACTTGCAGTTTTCGTAACATTTATCATAGTGGTACTTTTAAATGGCATCATTTAAATTTACATGTATTATGACAACTGCTTTGTTGTTTTGGCTTCTACTGAGCCTTTAATTCAGACACCAATGTTGACTTTATTGCTTGGTAAGAATTTAATCCCTTTACCACCCAGCATTTTCTCCTTTTCCCACAATGTTTTCTACTATTTCCAAGCCACAACTCATCATTTGAGCCACATTTTATTTGTCCTCTGTAAATAATTTGAATTCTGTAGGGTAAAAAATTGTCACATGCTCGACAGTTAGTCCTATCACAACACAGTTACCTTGTTACTTGCATATTTTTGCACAATACAGCTATGATAATGTGCCTCTAAAAGTCTTTTCACTTTTTTGACAAATGTCAAGGTTCGAATTTCATTTTTTAATCCACTTGCAAATTTCAGCAAGTAGCTTTTACTTCCACGTGCAAAATTAAATTTAAACTCACATTTTTTTTTAAGCTCAGCTTGCCTACCAATGGTAAAGACCGAATGGCCGGTGCAAACTGTTCAATTCTATTGTATTAAGTACTTTGTCGGAAGAGACAACAACCGAACAAAATGAAATGTTGATATTAAAACCCTCATTTAACCATCGATTCAATTCCAGTTGAATTTCTGTGCTCAAACCAAGTTAAATTTCTATAAAATTTACAACGGTGAACAATTCTACAGAGATTGTATTCATGTGCTGTTTTTCCGTATAAAAACAGGAAACCTCAGTATTGATTGTGAGTGCAGACGAACGAACTTGGCTCAAGAAACTCGGATAAGTAACGACAACTCGGAGTCTTCAATGGCGTCATTTAAATAATCAACAGCCTTCGAAGGGTATTTTCAGGGTGAAATGACCGATGTTTATCCAGAACGAATAGAATTAGTTCATTTCTATTGCGAGATGAAATTTAGGACATTTGGTAACTGTTCTTACTAACTTGCGCTCGCTTTTTTTAGCAAGTGCTTGAAATTCAACTCGCATTTTCCAATTGTGACTTGCATTTTGCGAGTAAATATAATGGGAATTTCGAACCCTGAATGTGACCCATAAAAAAAAAAAGGGACCATCTGGGGATTCTGTATATCAATTTGATTGAAACAGATCACCCAAAGTGCAGATCAGTTTAAGTTGGTAATTCAAAAAAGATTGTATAACAAGGTACATTGACCACTTTTCATACAGAAAATGTCATTAAAGGGAAAAGTGTCAACCCTGGTCAGCCTGCGCAATTCACGCAGTCTGTCTAGGGCTGACACTTTTTGCAGTTTCCAGAAGGTCCCTTTTTGGGTAATGGGTCACAAAAGATTAAAACTAAACCCTCAAGTGGCCAAGAAGGAAGACATGATCTTGGACCCTTTTCTAATCTATCAATTATTATATAGGGTGATTCATAATACTTTTATTCATTGAGGTTTTCAGAATAACTCTTTACTATACAATCCTGAATTTTAGCAACCCTCAGAAAGAAGCCCTATGAAAACATTGAAAGAAAAGGAGAAAATGCTGGTAACCAGCATTTTCTCTTGTTCCCACCACGTTTTCTACCCTTCCCATACAAAATTTCAACTTTTCAGCCATATTTACTCTCTCATCTGCAAATGCTTTCGATAAGTATCAGTCTGTAATTTGTGGTTTGGAAAGAGATACATCCCTGAAAGCTCTGAAAAAAAAAAAATTTAACCCTTTACCCCATCTCTATGGTATCTCTAATTGATCCTAAATAACAGCAACGATGAAGCCATTTTTTAGGTGTATATGACACCTTTTGACAGCATAGAAGACATTGTGGCAAAAGGTGAAATTGCTTGTCATGAGCAATTTCACCTTGTTCCACAAAGTTTTCCAAAGGCTCCTACAAGCAATGCGTAGAAATGAGTATCTATGGAGTAAAGGGTTAACCCTTGACTAGATGACAAAATTTTGGATTGGCCTAAATTGGAAGCATTTGCAGATGACAAATTAAATGTAGCTAAATTGATGGTTTTTGTCGCTGAAAGGGTAGAAAAAACACTATAGTGTAAAAGGAGCAAATGCCTGTTAGTCTGGCATTTTCTACTTTATATACATGTGTTATATACATGTACCAGTAATTGTTTGTATTGTAAAAACTTACAGCAGCTGCTGACAGCAGAAGTTTTCTTTGACTTAAAAGCCCCATTCCACAGAGCGACGTAGATCGCCAACAGATCTTTAATGGATCTCCAAGAGCGCCAAGATGGCCATCAGTCTACTCCCTTGCACAAAGATCTGTGGCGATCTGTTCAGAATGCCATCACATCTATACTTTTTTGCTTAAATCGCTATCAAAATGCAACTTGAACGTAAACAACGTAACTGGGGCGCCCAGGAGTGCAAAAAGTTCAACAGTACTACAGTCATCGCGCTCCTTTGTGATCTGATAGGGACTGTTAAAGATGCAATGGTGCTCTGCTGCGATCCAGTGGCAATATGAATTATTATAGTGCTCCAATACAATCAATGGGGATATGATAGCGTGCTGATATGATCAAGTGGCGATATGATGACACTCTGATCGCACTCCTGGGGGATTATGTAAATGAGTGTCCATCTCGGCAATCGTCATTTCAGGGCAGTGGCAAAACGCTACACTATCAATCCTGATACCCGGCCAAACTTAAACCTTTCTGAGACACCATATGCTTCCCATCCAACTCGAGGGTGAACTGGTTTGGAACCTAGCGGTAGCCTCGCGTGCATCGGTGCTTCACACCAGGCAGGTTAAGGAACAAATGAGTTCAATTCAAAGAAAAGCTTGGGGCTCATACCCGGATTTCTTGTATCCAATCCTTTCTCTCTAACGGTCCTTACCATATAAATGCCTTGAGCACAAAGGGACCTTAATCCTACAAAGTCATCATATCATCAATTCGCAATTGCAAACCACAAAGTGTACTTAGAATTAATTCTTTGGTCAAAAGATTTAACTATAGTATGGTCGGGTTGCTAACGGAGCGAGAACAGGATGTGTAAGATCGCAACTCAAAGCCAGGCTACAAGAGTGACCATGGACAGTTAAATCGCTATCGAATCCCATTGGTTGTTATCTGAGCAGGAGGGTCCTCATAATCACCAATTTGGCAGCAATCTGAGGCAATCTGTGGTGCTCTGTATGAGCACACAGAGCTCGCGGCCAAGTGGAATTGGGGTATAACACTGAGAAAGACATTCTTACATGGTTGCAGTCAACATATTTTACAAACAAGCTGTATTAAAGTAAAACATGTCCAGAACCACGAAACACTACAAAAAGTTTGTTAAAAGGGCTGCAGATGATAAATCCACTGTAACCATTATATGTTCAGCGTGAAATGTTCAATTTCTTTGCTGATTGACCAACAAGTAATCAAATCTCTGCATAAATCGCCGATCTCCCTTTGTCTGAGGACTAGACAATTTTATCACTGTACATGATGCAAACTCTAGATCTCCAAATATCTAAGCCTGCCTTGTAACTTCAACAGATAATAATTCCCTTGTATCATAATTATAATGGCCGGAGAGCAATTCTTTTAAGTATTAACTTTGGGTTTACCACTGTAGTGTTAAAAAGAGCTATAAGCCTAGATGTGCAATGCTGTGAGATATTTGGCCAAAGTTAAGCAATTAAAGCGCGACTATTGAATTTGTTTCACTGCTGCATCTTTTTATTTTTTGTATGTATGTACACTGCCATTTATCTTTTTATTGATGTACCTTGAACGTCAGTTTGATTTTTTTCCAATTTACCTTAAATCACACTTGAATTTCCCAAAATGAAAGGCTAAGGCCCACGCCATTTTTTTTTTGAAAAAAAAAAAAATTGGATTAACACACATATGGAGTAAATGCCTCAATGGGAACCCTGTGTGGGGACATTGACTGGTCAAAAGCGTTGGTGGTTAAAAACAAAATTTAAAAGTCACTTTATAATCAAAAAATAATAAAGTATAAAAAGTTGTTTCAGGTTTTATCTGACATTTCGGAGGTTAGCCTCATTCGATATCAACCATGCCTTCTTCTATCAAAGCATGCATTGGTACAGCAGTGCATGGATCTGACATAACATGCTGACGTCATGAGGAATGTTACACCATTCCTGAATCTGAGGGTTGTGTTAGTACTTGTTGTTGACTCAACCCTGTTATCAAGCTCCCAAAATTATGCTCAACAGGCTTCATAGATTGCTGAGAGCTGGACCCAGGCAACATGTTGACACCATTTTGACTGAAGAGTTGTTGAGTGATACATGCTACCTGTGGGTGGGCACTGTCATGCTTTTGAATGGTAGGTGCATGTCTCTGCAGGAATAGAACAGCTTCAACCTCAATATCTATCCTATAAATTATAAGAAAAACTTGCATTTAAACTGGTACATGTACTAAACATGAAAGAAACACATGTACAATTAAAGTAAAACCGTGAAAAATGCTTGGCTCACCCTGAATTTGCGGGAAATTCAGAAGCTGAATAAAAATACTATGACAGAGGCTGAAGGCTTGTAACAAGAAACTTTCCCTTTCTCAACAACAGTTTTAAGATTTCCAACTGTTAAAACCTAGTGAAAGAAAAAAATCCAGCCAAAAAAAACTATTTTTCTTTTATTATACTAAATACATGGATTTTGTGCTATCCACTGATGAGGTTATCAACCCTTTACCAATCCTGTTTTAACTCTTTACCAAACGACAAAATTTTAGACCAGTCCAAATTGAAAGCATTTGCAGATGACAAAAAGAATGTAACTGAAAAATTGAAATTTGGTTTGGAAAGGGTAGAAAATATTGTGGTAAAAGGAGAGAATGCTGTTTACCAGCATTTTCTGCTTTTCCCACAATGTTTTCAAAAGGCTTCTTTCTCAGGGTTGTTAAAAGTCGGGATTGTGTCTTAAAAAGTTAATGACCCTGAGGAAAATGGCCTTTGAAAGTATTGCATTATAAAGGATAAAATGCTGGTAACTTTCATCTTCTCCTTTGTCCACAATTTCAAACAAATTGAACTGTATGAGCCTCATTTAATGTGGAATGTAAATATGCATCTGCTTTGAGAAGGCTGCAATTCTGTCAAATGGTAAAGTTTGGTCGCTACTTTTACAATATACACAAATTTCAGTTACATTATCAAGGTGACCATCTATTCATATTTCAGTGATCCTGCTCTTCTCATATACTAGCACCATGGCACTCTAATTTCTTATCTTTTTAGTTTTAGGTGGTCAAAGATTGAATAAAAAGTGAACATGAATTAAGCTTTTAACATAAACTTTTTTGTGTGACATTATTTCAATACAAACCTTTTAAAAAGTCTTTTAATGTCAGCAATATCAGTACATAGCTGGGGCAAGAACCCTGAGCTGATTGGAAGTAACTCAGTTAAGCCATCCAGAGTTAATTCCCTTCCTATACAAAATAACATTGAAACCAATCTGGATCACTGACTGTTATCCCTTACCAGACAATTCTGTATTTAATCCTCTACCTCACAATCCCAAGTTTTAACATTCCTCTTCAAGAAAGCTAATGAAACATGGGAAATCAAAAAGAAGAAATTGCTTGAAACCATCATTTCTTCTTTTCCCATAATCAGGATCTGCATTCACCAACCATTCTTGAAAATATTCTCAGTCTTATTCTGAATTTGTAAGTAAAACAACTTCTAATAGACAATTTGCCAATTAGATTTGATATAAGCGATATTTCCATTTTATCGTAAGCGGCGCACCAGAAGTATCACGTGACACCGGACAATCAAAGCCTTATTTCAGTAACAAATCCCGTATGTCCCGTTCGTAAATCCTTTAAATATGGACAAAATAAGAACTCAAAAGAAAATGGCATAGCAAGAAATCTAGAGGAAATCAATTCTAACACAATTCAAAGATATTTCGCGATAATTGCTTTTGAAAAAAACCATCATAAACAGACAAAATATACATTTTATGAGATCGTATTGAAATAAAGAGCATACAGAGACTAAGAACAAACTTACCCTCTGACACCTGTATAAAATTCATAATCCTGTCCATTAATGATCACCGAAGGGGTAGATTAATATGAAACAAAAGATAAGAATGGTCAATTAAGTGTGACACGTGTGTGTTAATCTGTAAGAAGCAATATATTACAGCTGTTCTGAAGGTCACCCTCCCTGCAGTGTGATACCGAGATCAAAGGAACACCGAGTTATCCCTTCACCCGGAAAAAAAGGGGACATACATACTGATTTGTCCCACTTTCTATTATTTGTCTCACTTCCTCAACCTTAACACCCCCCCTCAAAAAAACGAAACAAAAAGTAAGCAATATGCAGTTCAGAAACATCTGTGAAAAATAAATTTTACAAAATGTGAGAGAAAATATTTGGGGAAAAAAGGAAGGGCTTGCAAGAAGCATTTTCTCCTTTTTCAACAATTGTTGTTTTTTTTTTTTACTTTTTCAAAGACAATTACAACCATTTGACCCACGTTTCTTCTATCGCCACCTTATGCTATGTATCTGAACGAATCCAAAGTGTTGTCGTCGGGTGAAAACATTCAGAGTAACTATTTAAAATCATATACCGCATAACCCAAGCTTTTTACGACCCTTACAAAATATAGTTTTTAAAAATGTTGTTGAAAAAGGATAAAGTTCTAGTAACCAACCTTTCCTCCTTTTCCTTTGCTATCCTTCCTACAGAAAATTTCTTTTTTTAGACACATTCAAATTGTTATCTGTATAGGCTTACAATTTGGGAAAGTCTCAAAGTTTTGCTTCGTAAAGAGTTTATGAAAGTTTCAGTGTTGTAAAAAATGGGGTGGGGTTGATAACATCAATATAACTGCAATAGACCTTTCCTATTTTTATGTCTGATTATTAAAACAATGTTTGCCGTACTCCGTAGCTGAGTTTGTAACGTACAGGCTCCAAGTCCAGGAATCTGTGGTTTGATTTATTTAAATAATTAATGTGATAATTAAAAAAAAATCGTTCCAGTACCTGCTAAAATTCAAATACAGAGACAGTCTACTAACAAAAAACTGGGACAGTATCCCATTACCATACAATTCCTACTTTTGACACCCCTTAGAAAAAAGTTTTTTCAAAAATATTGTGGAAAAAGGAAAAAATGCTGGTGACCAGTATTTTCTCCTTTTCCCACAATGTTTTCTATCCTTCAATCATGTCATGTTCCTGTTTGAAATACCTTATAATAAGTTGACTATCGTAATAACAAAGTTTAATTCAATTCCCCCCTAGAAAAAAAGATGTTAGAGATTCATTTTCAGAAAGCGAATACGTGCTATACTTGTTTTCATTGCAAAGCTAGTAAAGGGTTACTGGGTGTTCGTTTGATCTCGGTATTTCACCGTCAAATTGGGTGATCTATATGAAAAGCCGTGATGTTCTTTTTAGGCACCGACTAACACACAAGTGTCACAAATAAGTGTTTATCCCGTTTAGTATTAGGTGCATCACTTAAAAAGGTTTGGAATTGTTAAAATCTGTTATGGAGGGTAAGTCTGTTCTAATTAATGGCCATAAAAGATGCTTTTTTCTGCCCAAACATATTTTTTTTTCAAATACATTATTACGTAACCTGGTTTAAAAGGTCCCAGTTTAACTGTATATTTGCACTAATTTCTTTCGGAATGGGGGGGGGGGGGGGGGTTTGAAGTTGTTAAATCTTATCCTACTAAATAAATCAAATGCCGCTTTTAAAGCCTATAGTAAAAACTCAAATGTTATTTCAAAGGAATATCTCGAGGAAAAATATCTCCGTATCGGATAGTGTAGATCTAGGATCAGACTGCATGCTCTTCCTGCTGTGATCTGAATCTATATTGTCTGCAAAAGGTCATCGAGTCACGCTTTGCAGCCTAAGGGTTAATGTCTGCATACAAAAAGCTCTATCAACACGCCCGGCAGGATACAACGCTTATGATACCGCTTTACTCTCTGAAGTCTACCGAAAAATTGGTAAAACGACAGTTCTTTTTTGTGTGTGTCTTCGAAAAAGATAATTGATAAAACTACCGGCGCATCCATTTTAGTGTTTTTGTCTTATTTATCGCGTTTTAGGGTGTATTACATATAAAACATATGACCCTTTCACTATTTGGATATATAGAGGATTGGGAAAGATTGTCCGATGGAAAGGGAAGTAACTCGTGGTGGCACGTCAGTAACGGTAATTGGCAGATGGTCTATTGGCTGAAAAGAATGGTTAAGCCAATCAGAAATTGTTTTACTTTCAAATGTAGAAAATTCTGGAGAATAAGACAAAGAACGCTCTAAAAATCCTTGGTGAATACAGGCTGAGGGTTCCAACTGCTTTTTCAGAAGAGGGGTTTTGTCATTCAATAGATTAAAAAATTTGAAAAACTCAATAAATTTGGAAAACTTTGGGGTTTTACTCTACATATAGGCTTTACTGTACTATTCTACTGTGTTAATAACCAGTATGCCAATTCTACTACTAAATTGTCCAAATCAAAAGCATTTGCAGATGACTAGAAATTTTAAATTCTTCTGAGGGGTAGAAAACATTGTGGGAAAAGGAGAAAATGCTGGCTACCAGCATTTTCTCCTTTTCCCATAATATTTTCAAAAGGCCTTTATCTCAGGGTCGTAAAAACAAGGGATTGTTTGGTACAGGGTTAAATTAATACCTTTTCATAGATGACTTTGCAGCTTGATTAGAGGGGTATTATGTGGCTCAATTGTAAGGTGTAGGAATCCTGACCTGAAACCTCCGGATTCCAGCCTCATTGCCGAAGGACACAGTAGTGTCCTTGGGCAAGACACTTCAGAACCCCATCCTAGAACTGGTGAAATACTCAGAAATACAAGAATAATGCGAGTTGTCACTGTGATATGACTGAAATAATGTTGAAGCAGCATTAAAACCATTCTAACGACACAAACAGCCTGCCAGCTTGATTAACTGTGATAAACAGAGCCACATGCATCTTTTAAATAAGATACCAATTGTGTTCAGTAACTCTTTATCACACAATGATCCTGACTTTTAACGACTCTGCAAAAGAAAGCTTCTGAAAACATTGCAGGAAAATGAGAAAATGCTGATAAATTTTGTTGAAGCATTTGAAAAAATGTTTGCAATTTATCTAAACTTGTTCTTGCCAAAGTTGAATCTACTGTTTCTAGTTAAATACTTTACTGCACAATGCCAACTTTTAACAACTCCTGGGAAGAAGCCTTTTAAAAACTTTGTGCTTAACCCATTACCACACAATCCCTACTTTTGACGACCCTGAGAAAGAGGTCTTTAGAGGATATTGTGGGAAAAGGGGAAAATGCTGGTAACCAGCATTATCTCCTTTTCCCACAATGTCTTCTACCCTTCACAAAATAAATTTCAGGTTTTTGGTCACTTTTATTTTGTCGTCTGAAAATGCTTTCGATTTGGACAAACCCAAAATTCTGTCGTTTGGTAATGAGTTAACCCTTTACCACACAGCAGAATTTTAGACCTATCCGACTCGAAAGCATTTGCAGACAAAAATTTCATAGTGGCTCAAATGATGCAATTTTTCTTTGATAGGGTAGAAAACTTTTTGGGAAAAGGAGAAAATGCTGGTTACCAGCATTTTCTCCTTTTTCCTCAAAGTTTTCAAAAGGCCTCTTCCTCAGGATCGTAAAAACCAGGGATTGTTTGGTAAAGGGAAAAAGGGGAACTATCAATTTGTCCTTTTCCAGCAATATCTGGGCCCATATTTACATGTACTTTCCAAAATCTAAATAATGTACGGGGTTGAATGAAGCATCATAATTCCAAGTCTGCTCTTGCTTCAATGTCAGACGAACACCGTTCTTTTTAAACTACAGGGTTTATTTTAGATAAAAGTGGTTTTCCGGTAATTTATTTATAGAAAAAGACTGGTTTACGCATTATTGCCGACATGTATATTGGACACATGTCGTTAATTATGGGCCCAGTCCAAGTCATGGTTGGGTTCTCTGTATTTCATAGCATATTTTATACGGCTTCCGGTATATAAAAATACAGTACACATTACCAGTCTGTAATGTTAGCAGAAAAATAATGTCATGATGAAGAAAACTGTAGCATTCTTCTATCATCTGCTTCCTACAACTGCCGATCAAGCCACGTCAAGCAGCAATTTAGACAAAAATGTTTGGTCTGTCAAAGAGTGACATCGGCCTTTCCATCAGAAATGATCTACCAACTTTTCAATCTTGGAAATTAGTGTTTAAAGGTAAAATGCATTGTAAATCATGCTTGAAGTTGTTGACGAGGAAATCCATATTTTTGACCCCCAAAATTAATGAAATGAACCTCAACTAATGAGGAAGGGGGTCACAATGACCCCCAAATTTCAAAGCCGAGGGAAAACCTGCATCTCAGAAGTTTGCTGGAAAGAAAATTTAAATGAACAGAAACGACCTTTCATATATGATGAAGGGACTGCATCATGAATGTCAAAATGAAAAATAATATACATGTACCTAGGGGTGTATAAACAAGACTATCGACGTCACTGACTGCTTTTACACACATCACACTGTCCCGTTCAAATTCGAAACTGATTGTAAAAACATCGGACATTTGTGAGGGTATCTTCTTAAGCCATCATATGACTGCTGATTCAGTTCCTCAGGCTCCAGCAGAGACTTGGTGACAAAATCTTTGGCATGTCAAATAATTGCCCCAAGACCTTGCAAAGGTTCTTTTTTGTGATGAATTTGTGTGTCCATTTTGTCCTTCGTAATGACATCGTGAGGGCATCTTGTTAACTTGTGTCATCTTCGTCTTGTACTTCATGTGATCATCGGTGCCATCAGGCATTTTTCGCCTCATGAAGATAATACGAAGGACGTAAGAAGTTGCCAAATGTCTTAGGAAGGCAGCAGGACTACGTGAAGTTCTTGCAATGCTTCCTTGTAGCCATCGTTTTGACATCGAGATGGGACCTTGCTGTGGGCGAAGACTGCTGAATTTGAGTGGCTGAAGCGTTTCATATGTGTCAGAGTTATGTGGATATGTAAAAGGCCAGCTTTTTTTACAGTCAGTCCTCAGCAACTGTTCCAAAGCTTCAATCACAATTTATCATAATTTATGATGAAGCAACCAGGAAAAAGATGGCAGCAGCACTGCTTCTTTTGATACACCTAAGAGAACATGATGAGCAACTTAGAATGCCTAGTCCCTTTGCCCATTCCTGCCTTTGGTGGCATGATAAAGTTGAATAAAAGATTGATTCTTTTTGAAATAAAGAAAGAATACTGCGTATTCTAAATTGATAATTTCTGATCATCAATTGGCTTTACCACTGTCTGCTGAAGGTTTTATACCATCAGGAGGTCATGTGACGTCTTTGAGACTTAGCCATCATGTTGTCTTCCTTTGTTCTGCGGGTAAGCTATTTAATACAAAATTCACATATTTGTGTTGCCTTTTTGTTTGGTTTGCATGCTATCATGTGGCCTTCTGAAGGCATCCTCCTTGCTTTGGCTGTTGATTGGCTGTTTACCAAGTTCGGGGCGATCTTAGCGCTAAAAGTCTATGTTTGTATGACCATCTGATATCAATTTCATGACTATGTGACACCTGCATTTACATACTTTCCAGTTTTAGCCCCATTTCATATTTCAATAGCAAGACATTAGAGCTTCAATTAATATGGTTGGGTGACAATCAATACAATTAACATGGTTGAGTGACAATCACTGAAAAGTATGCAAAAAAAAAACTAGTCTGTGTTTTACATGGATCCGAAATCAGAACGATCCATGCCCATTTTATTTGCTGTCATTGGAAATTTGGTTGCATAGAGCTGTGCGAAAAGATGCAAGTAAAATCATTTTAGTTCCAGATACTTTGAATGAAGGTTGCCCTGAAGATGTGGAAACTTATAAACTGTACTTTCTCAGGTTGGTGTATTTGACTGATAGTCATGGTCTTCGACAAAACTGGGAAAGCTGCAAGTATGAGAAATCTTTACAATGCAACCAAAGCACAGGAGTCATTATGTTTGTTTACACAATTATAAATATGCACATGTACAAATGTCAGTCTGAGTAATCAACCATTTACATACATATTTGATAGTAAGACGGAAATTCAGACTTACCTAGTGCATCTTGATATATTGGTGATCTCCTTTTTAAGTTGAAATTCTATATGCAACACAGAAAAGTTAACTTTTACACCTTCAAATATTAACTAATAACCCTTAGTTCCCAGCAACCGGAAGGCGCGCAAAACAACGATTTAAAAATCGGCCAATGTCGGACAATCTCTACCTATTTTTCTGGATCCCATGATAACTTCTTACTATATTTGATTTATTGCTTACGTTCTGAAAATTTCTATTTTCAAATTTCATCGGAGTTTTAATATAAAAACAAATGGTAATCATGGTATTACCATACTCGTGTTTTTCCGGAAGAACCAAAATGGCGGATAAAATTTGGACGAGATCCGACCCGCGTACAATGCTTGTTGCTATAGTGACGTCATCAGAGGGGCACTTTACAGGGCACCTGCGATAAAGTGAAAGTAATTTCGAACAGAAAGTAGAGCTCTAGCCTGACCTGATTTCAAAAGCAGGGCTAGACTATAATGTATATTCTTAATTATTTAACTCTGTATATATATATATATAAACTTGATCCAGCAAAAGGTTCGTGATAACGTTATTGACATTAAAATTCGGATGCAGACCTCAGTATATTCGTTTAGACTACGCACATTCAGAATTTCTGTGCAGTGTGGTCTAAAGCTGCTTATTTTGACATCAAGATAGAAAAGTGTTTACAGGCAAATTGATGCTCATACCAATTATTCCACATATTTCGTGTGCGATATTTTTTAGCTGGAAAATCTAACTAGATCTAGAGCGATACAGGCGAGTAAAGCGAGTATCTTTTCACAATAAGTAAAGTTATGTACACGATTTTTAAGTTAGGCCTACTGAAGTTTACGAGTATATAAAATCTATTGTAGTATACAATTAACAATTAAGGGAATAAGACTTTTTCATTATTAGTATCAAAATAAAAAGGTAAGACCAATGTAATGCACTTCCGGTGAAAATTCTAATTGGTTGATGGATCAGGATAAATAAGGATTTATGCAGAAATAATATTTTTGGACATTTGTAACGGATCAGAAATTCCGCTTATGTCTATCTTGAAATATCTTTTGATGCTTTTGTTAGTTTTCTGAAAAGGGAGGTAATTATAATCTCTTTTTGAATTGAAAATAAACTGGTTTCAAAATTAGATTTATAAATGATAATTCAAGGAAGGGAAAATGGGGGGAAAAATGAATCGGTGAAAGTATACAGTTCAGTAATACTCATTTTAAATTATAGCTAATTTTGCAGGATGATATTTTAGTGGAAATAGATGTTTTCCATTACACAGGTCTTACTTAAAAGCTCCAGCTTGACCAGAGGTCGTATATATCTAGGATCCCAGGCTTGACTTAATTATTAGGCCTACTTGTGAAAACAGGAACTCGGTTTAATTAATTAAGACCCAAGTGACCGCCCGAAAATACTTTGAGAAAAATTTGATTAACCTTCGAGAGTGACTGCTTGATACCCCCATACCCCCCCCCCCCCCCCTCTCTCTCTCTCTCTCTCTCTCTCTCTCTCTCACATAGTGATCTTTCTTGAAACTTTATCGCACAATGCCATATATATAGACTTTAAATGACATCTTCTTGAAAGAGTTCTAACGTTAGTGAAAACATTGTACTCTTCTTTTCCTCATCCATTAAAAAAAAACTTATTATGCAAACCACATTTAATTTGTCACCTGTAAAGCTTTCAGCATGAATCTCATTTGGACCACAGCTTAATTTGTTGTCTATAAATGTTTTCAAGTAGACAGGTCTAAAATCTCGTCTTATGGTTAGGGGTGATTGGTTTTTTTTTTCGACTCGTACAGGTCTTATTGGTTCATGTGTCCTTGGAAGGGACGGACTCGGAGGGCTATCGACCTAATAATAATCAATTTGTCATTGAATTCACAAATGAGCCGTGATCTGTGAAAAGAGGGCTCAATACATTTGCGAAAATTATCAAAACATTTCAACCTGCGCAGGCTGACCTTGGCCGAAACCTTTCACTCCTGGTCAATTTTCTGTTTTTCAAAGGACCAATCTAACTCATGATTAAGTCGTTTATTGAAAAACAAGTGGCTCCTATGGATCCATCATTATGTGATGACTTTGGTTTGTGCCATGTATAAAAGAGATGCAAGGAGCCCCCTTATGCCAGAACCTGGCCCAGACATGTATAACCCAAACGTGTCTGTGCTTTAAATATTCGGAAAGTGTTGGTCAATATTTGGCTGCCCAGATTTTCAAACTGACGGTGGTGTTAGAGGTGGCAAAAGTGTATGAAATATTTTATCACCGATACAAAACCTTGCGGATCCACACGTTATGCCATCCTCGGATACCCCGGGGTCTCCCTATTTGCTACGCTACATCGACCCCTGGGACAATTGACTCATAAAACTTTGAATCAGCCGCCGAAAATCGATACGAAATGTCATAGCGTACAGTACACTCGCCCATCACAAAATGATCATGGAACCAATGAAAAGCCAGCATTCGGCCAGCGGTAAAGCGAAGGAAATTCAATTAATTGTCCCAGGGATCGATGTAGCGTAGCAAATAGGGAGACCCCGGGGTATCCGAGGATGACGTTATGCTACCATTGGCTGCACCTGGGTTTGTACGCCAGACATCTATGGACATCAGCCATATATGGCAGATGAATGAACATGTATTAAAGGTGGGCCTTCAGATTTTGGGACGAAAATTTTACAAAAATGCAAAAAATCATCCTTATACTCCCAAAGCTTTTTAATTTTCATTCATAAAACCCAAGTAGTCAAAAACCATCCGACAACACGAGAAATTAGAGATTTACTACAGCCCAGACTGACACCAACGGGAGACACGTTCTAATTTCAGATGATCAATTCTCTCATTTACAAACAGGAATACACAGACAAAGTTTAAACATAGCGTCCGAAGAAGACATTATGGAAAATAATTATCACATGTTTGTTTGGTAATGGAATTTGAGTGTTATTAGTCACGTGCCACTCACTTGATATTCCCACAATGTTATTTTGATTTTTGGCGCGAAATCTAAAAATACCTTAAGAGGCTACGTAGCCTTTCAAGGGAATACCATGAAAAAAATTTGTAATTTTATGATTTTCAAATTATTGATGATTTGTATTATTTTTTCATATGAATTTCAGTGAAATATATATTTTTTAATTTGGCGAGATGTAAAAATTCTAAATACCCACCTTTAAGGTAAGACCCTGGCAATGGAAAACAGCCAAAATATCACCCTGCAAAATTAGCTATAATCAAAATGAGTATTATTGAACTACTTTCACATTTTCATTTTTTCCATTTTTTTCCTTCTTTGAATTATCACTTATAAATCTAAAACCAAATCTACTATTTCTCTTCCAAACCCTATGTTGTGGGTACTTATTAGAATAGTCTAAACCAGACTACATGTATTTTAATGAGTACCCACAACATAGGGGTTAGTCGAGAAAAATTAATATTTGCAAATTTGAAATCAAAATCACTCCTTCTATCTGGAGCTCTATAGTATCATTTTCTGGTCAGAGTTTGATCAGTCACTGTCCTTATTTCTCGGCTGAAATAGAAATGTCTCTCGGAAAAAAGGGCTATGCTTGTGACTGATCAGGCGGAACATATATTGCAGTCTGATCTTAAACATCATCATCCATAAAGTAAGCAACTAGTTCAACTGATGTTGATAGAGTTTTTTTGGTATTTGTCGAAGACAATACCACTATGAGTTCAATATTGAATTTTGAAAACCATGTTTTGTATTTTGTGCAAAGCCGAAGAAAATAAACCCAATTAAACTCGATCAACTTTTCTCAAGCAAGTGACTTTTTCAGGAGCATTCAGATATGTAATCAGAAATAGCACGTTGAAATATGCCGAATAAGGCCATCGATCGTTGAAATGCTATTTTTTGATTGATTATAGCTTTACTTGCTCATAGCTTTCTGTAAGACTGGTTACCGCCCCTGATACTACTATGTGTATAATACACGGTATACAACGGTGGCCAGTCCTTCTGTTGGCGCAGTGATACATAATTGTCTACCAGTCGTTTGGTTCTGGGCTTTTTCGTTCCAGAACCAGTTCGTCCCGTGGCTTGTTCATCCCATGATTGCACGCTACTCCATTTGATTGGGCATGAATATTTATAGATCGAAATAATTTATTGTATTGTTGGGACTTAAATGTTAACGGCCAAAAATATTTCAAAATCATAGTTTTCAGGTACAAACTTAATTTCATTCAATTATTCACATGGTTTCTCTTTCAATCCATGATGCATCGTACTGGTAAGGGACGTTACTTCTGACGCCTCCTAATAATCAAAGGCAGACCACCAATACACAAATAATCCAAGCTTTGTCATGAGTACTCCTCCTTCAACTTTAAAGTTATTCATTTGTTTAGTTGGTTGACTTTCAAGCCAATATTTGAATAGTATTTCTCTTCAAATTATTAATTCCACACAACGGCTTCCTCGACAAATACCACTTCAGCGTTCTCAACGCTTTGATTATGGTCTACAGCCCTTAACTCTTGTATTAAAAGACGGAAGCTGCCGAGGCTAGCCGAATAGTCTTTACAAAAACGTCGATATTACATGATATTTATGAATGAGTCTGTGAGTCTACGGAGCCTAAAACTCTCGTATCAGTTAAAAGATGGACGCTGCCGATAGTTGCGGAATAGCTTTTACTGAAACGTCCATGTTACACGCTATAATTACCGATTACTTAGGGGTCTTAATTCTTAAAAAGTCAGCACCTGTAGGGTTATGGTCGATTGCTTCGGGCGTAAAACTTAAGGATAAGGCACCCTAATGGGATTCGTGTTACGTCGCCTTTCATCGTACGGATTCGGCTAAGACTCGGATAATCTGTGATCGATGCAGGGAACCAGCATCCATCGGCCTATCGATAACGGATTAGCTGCATTATCTCCCGCTGGATGTCATTCTACAAATATTCATCTATCTAATTTAGGTATCCTGGATAGGCCTACAGAACCGGACCACATTTTTACGCGATACCCGTTACTTTGAATTTCAAACTAAAGTAAACGTTTACGCAATAAAACGCTACTTGGTGCGATTCACTCAGCTATGATCAGCAGTTTAGAGAAATCTGGAGCTAAGACAGGCTTAATTTCTCCTCAAACGTATTGATAAAAGCCATTTTCTCCACAGCTACTTTGTAGCGTGTAATACTACAGTCTCCCCGATATCGGGGAGAGTAATGCGTCATATAAGACAGGTCGAATTTTCGAAGAAAATGACATGCGCAGACAACGGGATTAACCGAGTCTTATTCGTGAATCCATGTGTTTGTTTTGGCGATGAAAGGCAGTGGTAAAGGATGTCGTATCATTAATTAAGGGGCCATAACCATAACTAATGAGACATGCCGTGTGAATAGGTAGTTTAATGCATCTGTAGAACGTATCGATCAGCTAGGTCAGCCTATTACGGAATACCGTTAGGACCATCGACTTTGAATGTGCTTATTTGAAAAATGATACTCGATAGTACGATGACGATAACGCGAAACAACGAAACCACGATGGTGAAAACGCGATAGTACGATGACGATAACACGATACTACGATGGTGAAACCACGACAATACGATAGTACAATGATGATAATGCGATATAGTATCGTGTTTTCACCATCGTGCTGTCGCGATTTCACCATCGTAGTATCTTATTTTCGTGTTTTCACCATCGTGCTATCGTAGTATCGCATTATCACCATCGTACTATCGTATTATTGTCATCGAACTATCGTGTTATCGTCATCGTACTATCATGGTTTCATCATTGTACTATCGTGTTTTCACCATCACACTATGTAGTTTCACCATTGCACTATCGTTTTATCGTCATCGTACTATCGTATTTTCGTCATCGTACTGTCGTGTTATCGTCATCGTACTATCGTGGTTTCATCATCGTACTATCGTATTATCGTCATCGTACTATCGTGTTTTCACCATCGTACTTTCGTATTATCATCAGCGTAGTATCGCGTTTTCACCATCGTACTATCGCCTTCCGGTGCATGCGCATCCTCCAATATTCAAGACCTACAGGACAACAGTACACATTGACGAGCTTATTCAAAGTCATTTTGAGAAAGAGTAACTATGCCTTTAAATTGGGTAATTTACCCTCTAAGACAATTTCAGATTGAATTGTCTTATGGATAAGGTTCCTGGTTAAAGTGAAGTAGACCAAGGTTCAAATCCGACATAGAACTCTTTTTTCGTTCAACTAGATTTTTTCCACTATCTTGACTTTTTTAAACATTGATATAGTCAGAAATATAATTTGTATCAAGCATGTTTGCCTTTCACGTCAACAAATTTGTATCAGCGACTTCAGAAAGGGGTATTTAGGCAAAAAAAATGGCTTCTTTTGTTTTTCCCATAACTGGGTACGACTAATTGTCTATTCTTCCAAGCCCTGGTATCTCAGTCGGTAGTGTACAAGACTTGAGAACAGCGGTCACTGGTTTGATCCACAGCTCGGCCAATTTCTTTCCGAGGACTGATGATAGTCATTGTGACAGGATTCATCCCTCTCTCTCTGCTGATCATTGTTCTGATGATAGTTATGTGGGAAAGCAGCCAGTAGCTTGAAAAGAATATTGTGGGGAGTACCAGAAACAAAATTTATTGGAAAGCATGGACTGGCTGCAGTGATAAAACTAAGATAATACTGATAATGATGTAAAACACCATACAACCATACAACTAAAGATAATGTGTATATTCCTTTCATAAACTTTTGTCTTTCTTCCACAAACAAATCAAACCTATATTTAACCAGCTATATTTAAGATTTACCAATCCCATTTCACCTTATGTTTAGGATATATACCTATAGAACAGGAAAATGTTTTTCTTAAAAATTGACAGGTATGTGTTGTTCTACAATCTAGTTGGGTTAATATTTCCTGTAATTTTTTTTTGCCACCGAAAAGAAAGATAATAATAAATTCAGCGTATTTCAAAGCTTGAAATTAGATTACTCATGTACTGTAAGATGGTTTTGCAAAAAAAAGAAGTATCAGGTAGCAGACTGCACTTTCTAATCCACAGTCTCGGCTCTCCAAAAGCGATTTTAATCCTCACGGGCAGTGGAAGGGGTAAAGAACTTCGGTACTGGAAAAATATCAAGGACTAGTATTGCCTCTCTCAAAATGACTTCGAATAAACTCGGCCATGTGTACTCGGTTGTCCTGTAGGTCTTGAATATTTCAGGATAAGCATACGCACCGGAAGGCTATAGTACGATGGTGAAAACGCGATACTACGATGATGATAATACATGTACGATAGTACGATGGTGAAAATACGACAGTACGATGACCATAACACGATGGTACGAGGATGAAACCACGATAGCACGATGGTGAAAACACGATAGTACGATTATGAAAACACGATAGTACGATGACGATAACACGACAGTACGATGATGAAACCACGACATTACGATGATGAAACCACGATAGTACGATGACGAAAACACGATAGTACGATGACGATAATACGATAGTGCGAGGGTGAAACTACGATAGTGCGATCAAAGGTGATGGCCCTAACGGTATTCCGTAGCCTATAGTATCTGTCTCGAGAAGCTTTTTGCAAGATCTATATGTAAGTTTTTTTTTTCTTCAATCGAACATTCTGCCATATAGGATTCAGCTATTAAAGTATTTTTGAGGGAAAAAGTGTCCATACCGGACAGTGTAGATCAAAGATCATACTGCACGTTCTGTGCAGTCTGATCTTGATCTACACCTTTGGCTAAAGGTCAGTGAATCGCAACTAGTAGCCTTTTGATTCAATGAAATTTTCAAGCCGATGGGAAAAAATCCTAATAATGTCATTTCAAGTTTACTTTTCGGAGAAAAAAAATCTCATTACCGGACAGTGTAGATCCAAGATCAGACTACCGTTCTGTGCAGTCTGCTCTTGATCTACAGTGTTAAATCAAAGTACTGATAGTACTGAAGGCCAGGAAATTGAGGATACAAAACAACACAAGAGGTCAATTTTAATTAATACAAACAGGTAGACGGACAGGGATACAAGCGGATTCCACTAAGCCCCTGGAATTCTTGGTTTTAACAGGAAATTTTGAAATGATACTAGAAAGCACCAGCCAGAAACTAATTAAGCCAGAGCTAGGCATGTGCTCACAGTTATGGGGTGCTTGATAATGGCTTAGAATACTTAGTAATTTGTCATGCTTGTAAACAATCCCAAGTCAAAATTGAACTATTCAATCGGTGCAATACCAACTTTGAATAATTAAATTTTCTGAGACATGTGATGTCCTGTAGTCCTGAATGACGTTATTTTTTACATTTATGACGCAAGAACATATTTATTTTTATTGATTTCAATGAAAATACATGTAAGATAGATATCAATGTAAAATGTAATGAATAATAAAGATTGGAGTGATATGGCAGTTGGTCATGTTGTCTCTACCTTCCACAAGTCGACGAAATTTCGAACTGGTCATATTTGAAGGAAGTTGTAGATGAAAATCCAAAGTAGTACTTCATGTATATTGAAAAGTAAGATTTTGGGGAAATTGGGAGGAATTGCTTGTTACAAGCAAAGTCTCTATTAGCCAAAATATTTTCTCAATAAAATACTGTGAAAAGGTTGGATTGTTTTGGGAAAACGATTAGGCTCGGTTTACCTATTTTACTTGCCTATTTTACGGACAAGTCATAGTGACTTGCACTCTCTTGCACTCCGGATCATTACATTCACCTCTGTAGTGGGCTCAGAAAGTAGTCTATCATTACGTCATATTTTTGTCACATGACCATAACTCAAAATGGCTTCACAAACGCCGGTGGAAGAAAATCCAATATCGATTGTTTCGTGTGCTGTTCAAACAGCATGGGACCAATCAGACTAAGTGATAGGAAATGAACAGAAGATGGATTTTCAGAAAAGCCTAAATATCTTTAAAAGACGATAACTTGATTTTTAATCGTACAAACTTAGATCCAGCGGTGTGTCGAATCAGTTGTCATCATTCATGGGCGCAGCCATTTTGGTTAAAATCGGCGTAAGATTCTGAAAAGTGAAGAGGCTCGAAAAAAATAGTTCCATTTTATACAGGTAAATTCATCAGTTTGAACACATCTATATTGTATCCAGAATCATATTTCCTTTGTCTAACTTACAATTTTACATATGAAACAGCTAAACAGTAACAAAATATATTTTCCTCGGTTTGACAAGATTCTTGTCATTTAGCCCATCGCAGAGATGTATGTGAGGTAACGAACGACAACTCTGCTCGGAGATTGAGTGACTTGAGCTTCGATACTTATATCTACATAATATAAATGGACGTTAATCGTAATTCATAATCGTTGTCCAAGGACAATTTGAGTCAAGCCCGCGAACACTTGACTCTCAAGCTTGACCTAGACCCTGGACCTGAATAAATGTTTCAAAGGGAACTTCTGCTCATGATGGAGAACAATGCATTATGCTAATTTATAACGGAATCTATCCAAAAATGTAGGAGTTATGGTTCGGACGAAAAATTGGCCTTCAGTGTGGCCTTGATCTTCAAGCTACTTCAACAGATATTTCAAATGGCACATTTATTCGTGATGGAGGTCAATTGTGCCAAATTATTTTGAAATCCATCCACAATTGTAGAAGTTATGGACCGGAAATATTCAGATGCACACAAGCCCTAGTGAACACTAGAAATATGTGTGTCAGAGACACTAATGCCCCTGCTAAATGGTATTGGTCACAGGTATGTCAAATGACACTTGTAGAGAGAGAGATAAAAAAAACACAATAAATGACAAGCGGACCACTACAGAAAAAAATTATAAGCATTTATTTGGTTTCAAATCAAAGTCAATCAAAGACATTTTAAGAATCACACAGGTGTAATCTACTTGTGACAGGTGTAAAATGTGTGAAATACATCCTATCAATGTGAAATTGGCAATATAAACAATGACAAAACTACCAAATAACTCTTGGATAAAGGTAACTAATACACATAAAGTACATACTAAAGACAAGGAACTTTCAAAAATATTTTTTATAGACAACTTGATTAACGATATGGATGAAATTTCATGTTGGGGTCGATTTTTCTAAAATTTTATTTGGGGCGATTTCACCAAAGAAATCGTCTCCAGGGGACGATTTCTCCGGAGTGATAGAAATAACACGGACCAAGCAGTTTGGGGCCGATTTCTCCAGGGGCCGATTTCTCTAGCATTCCGCTGAAGTACCCTAGATTTAGTTGATATACATAAGAAAAAGTGATAAACATAACACGGGCCAATATTCTATATGTAGTTTGCTTTATTTACAATCGCATTTTAGCGGAGACGCGTTTTGTGACACATATGTTCAAATGTCAACACAGCGTTATAGACAAATTCCGAGCAGAGTTGTTATTCGTTACTCTCACCATACATGAATGTGAATGATCCGGAGTGCAAGAGAGAGCGTTATAGATATTAACCGTATATAGCGCGTAGGAATACACAACTGTCGGATAAAGCCAAGTTTATATTAGGCTACGCCTTTATTTGGTCAGTGTTAATGACAAAAACGGGATAAAAAACACATACCCGTCAGTTATTAAAGGGTTGTAATACCCTTGCAATTCCATGGCATTTTGCAGATGAAAGCTTTGAGGATAGGAAAGCATTTACACCGTGTGATAAACAATCTCTGTATATACTTGGGAAACTAGTTGTTTTGGCGGACTCAGCGATATAGAGTGGACACACCGTCCAACATTTTTGTCTGAATAGGCAGCTTACGATCCCTATAGGCAAGGGAATCCCTTGAGAGGGATTCCCTGGCCTAAAAATGGTCAGCGAGTCGTGCTTAGCAGCATAAGAGAACTCTAAATGCATCAGATACAAAATATTGGTGTATGTATGTATCAATAGACTACAGGAATTTGACATTCTATAACCCCAAAAAATCTCCCCTAAATAATACAGACACAACGAATGCAATGTCTTGATTGCCGGTGTAACGTTGTAAAGTGACCCCCATAGAATAATGACCCCCGGTCATTATTTTATATAGAATCTGGACCCCCTGGTCATTATTTTATAAAGAATATGGACCCCCCGGTCCATATTCTATATAAAATAATGACCGGGGGGTCATTATTCTATGGGGGTCACTTTACAACGTTACACCGGTGTAATGCAGAAAAATGACCCCCATTACAAAATGACCCCCGGGTCATTTCTTGACGTAGAGGAATAACCCATGGGTCATTTTTCGACATAGAAAAATGACCCGGGTCATTATTCTACGACGAGAAATGACCCATGGGTCATTTCTCGACGTAGAGAAATGACCCATGGGTCATTATTCTACGACGAGAAATGACCGTAGGTCATTTTGTAATGGGGGTCGATTTCTCTGCATTACACCGGCGCTAGCAGAAGACAGCCTTTCCCACCCAAAATCACCCACGAAACAAACATTGATCATAATTTCCTTTAGCCTAGCGATAGACAGAAAAATGTACCTGCGACATTCGGCGATTCCTCAATAGGCACCATTTAAAGGTTGGTATTTAGGTTTTCAACATCTCACCAAATTAAGATATATATATTTCACTGAAATTTATATAAAAAAAAAAAAAATTACAAATCATCAATAAATAAGACTCATAAAATTACAAAAAAAAAATTGATGGTATTCCCTTAAAAGGCTACGTAGCCTCTTAAGGTATTTTTAGATTTCGGGCCAAAAATTAAAAAAAGCATTGTGGGTATGTCAAGTGACTTGCACGTGACTAATAATGCTTAATTCCATTACATAACAACCATATAATGATTGTTTTCCATAATGTCTTCTTCACACGCTATGTTGGAAGCTTCGCCTGTGTATTTCCTGTATGTAAATGGGCGAAATACACATGTAAAAATAGAACGTGTCTCCCATTGGCATCGACATGGGCCATAGTAAATCTCTTATTTCTCTTGCTGTCGGATGGTTTCCGACTACTGCTGTTTTATGAATGCAAATTAAAAGGTTTGGGATTATAAAGATGAATATCTTGCATTCTTGTAAAATTTTCGTCCTAAAATCTGAAGGGCTACCTTTAACCGGAGATATCCGTCATGTTTTCACATTTTTTTCTTTTCTTTGAAAATTTCTTTCAAACGAGGAGACCATTCCCTGACGTCACAGGAAGAGCCAGGAAGCGTATTTTCGGATTACGTATTACTAGTATTTTTTTTTGTTTTTAAATATATTTATGGACATCACATGATACATAAGATTTTTCTAGAAGTGACTAACAAAAGTATTTGACCGTATTCTCTATTTAAGAAAAGATATTTGACGCTATACGTGATCCGAAAATACACTCCCTGGCCCTTCCTGGCTCTTCCCGTGACGTCAGCGAATGGTCTCCTCGATGGAGAGAAATTAAAAAAAAAATGTAAAACATGACAGATATCTCCAGTTAAAGCTAGGTGTCTACTGAGGAATCGCTGAATGTCGCAGGTACATTTTTCAGTTGTCTATCGCCAGGCTAAAGGAAATTATGATCAATGTTTGTTTCGTGGGTGAATTTTGGGTGGGTAAGGCTGTCTTCTGCTAGCGCCGGCAATCGAGACGTTGCATTCCTTGTGTTTATATTATATATAGTGGATTTTTTTTTTATATTTGATCATTTATTTTGGTTATAGAATGTCAAATTCCTGTGAATAGACCTACTCTCGCGTATAAATTTGCTCTGGGAATTCTGCTTCTTTGCAAAATCACTGGCCCTACTTCTGAAATATTCAACAAGACCGATAAATACACAATGATTGTCTCTTGATAAAGCAGTACCAGTATGGTTTAAAAAATAATTTGCATCTTACAAACAATAATAAACCACACTTCTGTTTCTTGAAAATAGGTAAAACTGGAAGTGTACAAATACAAGCTCTTCTATCGAGAGGGTCTACTGGTGCCAAAAGTTTGCCTCGATTTTGCAGAGAAATTGCAATGTTTATTTGCATCACACCCTAGATATGGAAAAAATGATCATGAATACCAAAAGTCAATCATATTTTCAGAGTAAACAAAACAAAACTGATGAGTAGGTGAATCGTCGCTTTTATAAATGAAGCCACATCGGTATCAATGTGTCTTTTGGCTCATTTCACAGAACGATTTTAATTTCAATCCTTGTTGTTCAATTACTGCACGATACTCTTCATGAAGAAGATAGTATGTCAAAATTATTTCCGTCTGGATACATTGGATAAGTTTAGAGAATTCAATTCTTTTACGGGATGTTTAAACACTGAACTCCAGTAACATGGTGAGCCTTGGCCAGGAATCGACTAGAACTAGGGTATGTGTACTGCAAAAATTTCTCGTAGGAAGAAGAATCGTTCTTTTCTGAACTTATCTATCCAGGAAGAATTTCACAAAATTGCAGCTCAGCTTCGCGGTTTCAGGAAATCCGCTATACTCAGCTGACAATGCATGTTGCTTGATGTATGTATGCATGTAGATGTTCTACTAAAGTAAATGAAAGACAACAGCAACCTGTTGAACTTCTTAGCAGACGAATTACTTTTACTAGTCTCATCTATGTTGAAAACATTTGCAGACGACAAATAAAAATCTGGCTCAAATTGTGGCATTTGTCATTGAAAGAATAGAACTTTGTGAGAAAAAGAGAAAAGGCTTGATAGTACAATTTTCTCCCTTTCTCACAGTGTATCCTTAACTCATTACCAAACAACAATATATTAGGCTTGTCCAAGTTGAAAGCATTTGCAGAGGACAAAAGTGACTGCAATTTTGAAATTTGTTTTGTGAAGAGTTAAAAAAATGGTGGGAAAAGGAAAAAATGCTGGTCACCAGCATTTTCTCCTTTCCCCACAATGTTTTCGAAATGCTTCTTTCTCAGGGTTGTCAAAAGTAGGGATTGTGTGGTTATGGGTTAAGCTTTTATCAGCAAGGTTGGTAAAACTGAAGTCTTACTCAGTTTCTGGATTTTAGCATGTATTGCTGTGTACTAAATTTGTCTGCTGTCAACTAGGGGACTCTTGTAACAATCTTGATGTGGTAGGGTCATACTTAAATGCATTTACCCTTTGTTATGTTGTTTAGAGTAAACATTGCAATAGCACAATATAGGAAATAGTTTATAGTCCAAACAGTGGCAATTCTTGTGAAATAATATGACATGATAATAATGGTACAGTGAGACTGGGAAAAAGTTAATATTATCAAAGTTGGTTAATGCAGACAGGAAAGGGTATATTCAGATAAATCCAACATGGTTTAACCCTTTACCCCATAAGGCATTTCTATGGTATCTCTAATTGACCCTAAATAACAGCAAGGATGAAGCAGTTTCTTATGTGTATATGACACCTTTTGATAGCATAGAAAACATTATGACAAAAGGTGGAATTGCTTGTCATGAGCAATTTCACTTTTTGCCACAATGTTTTTCAAAGACTCCTACAAGCAAATGCGTAGAAATGAGTATCTATGGAGTAAAGGGTTAAAACTAATCAAGCAAGCAAACATGTCTGAAAGATGTGTATGCAAGCAATCACAGACTTCTGCACATTGTTGCGAAAATAATAGGGTATGTGTGCTTGCACACTTTTCATCATATGAAAGAAAATGCTGGTCACAAGCATTTTCTTTTCTCCCAAAAATGTTTTCAAAAATGATATTTTCTAGTCATCTTCCTCAGGTTTGGTTAAACATTATAATGTGTAAAAGAGACTTTAATCTGTACCAAACAGCAACGATTTTTATTCTTCCAAACAGAAAGCTTTTGCTGACAAACAAATCAAATGTATCTCAAATGATGATTTCTGTCTATGATAGGACAGAAAACATTGTAGAAAAAGGAGAAAATGATAGGTACCCAGCATTTCTCCTTTTCCCATAATGTTCTCAAAACCCTTCTTTACCATTTTCAATTAATCACTGTTCTCATGTGTTTTTCAGAGTCAGTTCATGGACGACCAGAGAGATGATGACGACTTTCTTAGCGACTCCACAACATTATCGCTTGTCGTAAACTCTGGACACACTGGCCAAAATATCAACACAACTTTCGTTATTGTGATAGAAATCCTACTTCTAGTGAGACATTCAAAATTTATGTGATTTGTATTCTCTTGAAATTTATCCTGTCAACTCTTCAGAACATAGTGCCAAGACCCGGTAGCTCAGTCTAGCTTACAGGACTTGAGAATGGGGATGTTTGGTTTGGCTTGCTCGCTCCATTTCTTTCTAAGGCGCTGATGATTGTCATTGTGATGGGATTCATTCCGCTCTCATTGCTGTCAGAACATGGTTTTGATGATGGTTATTTGGGAAAGCAGCTAGTAGAGTGGAAAAAAATTGTGGAAAACACTGTCAAAAGAAACTTCAGAAAAGCTTGGATAGGTGCACTTGGTGCTGTGATAGTAAAGAAATATTGTTGAAATTGGAATTAAGCGCCAAACCATCAAAAATCTGTAGAGTATGACAAACTTTTCAAGATGTCCAAAGTAAACATAATGACTGACCACTTTCCACATATTGACCCTTTACCAAACAACATATTTTCGAATTAGCCCAAATTGAAAGCATTTGCAGACAACAAACTAAATAGTACATGTACCACCATGATAGAATTTGCCCTTAAAGTTGTAGAAAAGGTTTACATAAATTGAGAATATGTTGGTTAACATTTTTTTCTCCTTTTCCCTGTATTTGTTCTAAAGCCTTCCACATTGGGGTAGCTAAAAGTCATGATTAAAGACTTACCAGTATTTTCTCCATTTATCCACTGTACTTTTTAACTCTTTACCAAATAACAAAATCTAAGACTTGTCCAAATTGAAAGCATTTGCAGATTCAAAATAAACGTGACTCAAAAATTGAAACTTGACTTTGGAAAAATAAAAAACATTGCTGATTACCAGCATTTTCTCCCTTTCCTACGTTTTCAGAAGGCTTCTTTGTCTGGGTCGTAAAAACCAGGGATTGTTTGGTAAAGCCTTTAAGGGTTAAAGCTTTTTTTCCCACAGGATTTTTAGCTCACCTTAGCACAGAGTGCTCAAGGTGAGCTATTGTGATCGCCCTATTTCTGGCGTCTGTCGTCCGTCGTCCGTCAACAATTTCTTTAACCCTTTTTTCCATAGATACTCATTTCTACGCATTGTTTGTAGGAGCCTTTGAAAAACATTGTGGCAAAAGGTGAAATTGCTCGTGACGAGCAATTTCACCTTTTGTCACAATGTTTTCTATGCTATCAACAGGTGTCATATACACATAAGAAAGGGCTTCATCCTTGCTGTTATTTAAGGTCAAAGAGACATACCATAGAAATGCCTTATGGGGTAAAGCGTTAAACATCTTCTTCTCCTAAACCACTGGGCCAATCTTCATGAAACTTGGCAGGAAAATTTCTTGGGTGAAGCTCTACCAAAATTGTTCAAAGAATTTAATTCCACCCATAACTCTGGTTGCCATGGCAACAAAAAGAAAAAAACTCCGAAAACTTTGAAAATCTTCTCTGAAACTAGAAGGCGTAGAGCTTTGATATTTGATATGTAGCATCTCCTAATAGACCTCTACCAAGTTTGTTCAAATTATGCCCCTAGGGTCAAAACTGGCCCCGACCCGGCGGATAACAAGTTTGAGCATAGGAACAAGGAAGGAAAACTTTAAAAATATTCTCCTCCGAAACTTGAAGGCATAGAGCTGTGATATTGGTATGTAGCATCTCCTAGTGGACCTCTACCAAGTTTGTTCAAATTATGCCCCTAGGGTCAAAACTGGCCCCATCCCGGAGGTCACAAGTTTGAGCATAGGAACAAAGAAGGAAAACTTTAAAAATCTTCTCCTCTGAAACTTGAAGGCGTAGAGCTTTGATATTTAGTTTGTGGCATCTCCTAGTGGACATCTACCAAGTTTGTTCAAATTATGCCGCTGGGGTGAAAACTGGCCCCACCCCGGGGGTCAGAAGTTTGAGCATAGGAACAAAGAAGGAAAACTTTAAAAATCTTCTCCTCTGAAATTTGAAGGTGTAGAGCTTTGATATTTTGGTGTATGGCATCTCTTAGTGGACCTTTACCAAGTTTGTTCAAATTATGCTCCTGGGGTCAAAACTGGCCCTACCCCTGGGGTCACAAATTTGAGCATAGGAACGAAGAAGGAAAACTTTAAAATTCCTTTCCTCAGAAACTAGAAAGCGTAGAGCTTTGATATGTGGTCTGTTGTATCTCCTAGTGGACCTCTACCTAGTTTGTACAAAGGATGTCCCTTGGATCAAAACTTGCCCCACCCCGGGGTCACTAGTTTCAGCATAGGAACAAAGAAGGAAAACTTTAAAATTCTTTTCCTCTGAAACTAGATGGCGTAGAGCTTTGATATTTGTTATGTGGCATCTCCTAGTGGACTTCTACCAAGATTGTTCAAATCATGCCTGTGGCGTCAAAACTGGCCCCGCCCGGGGGGGTCACAAGTTCGAACATAGGAACAAAGAAAGAAAATTTTAAAATTCTTCTTCTCTAAAACTGGAAGGCATAGAGCTATGATATTTGGGATGTAGCAATTCCTAGTTGACCTCTACCAAGTTTGTTCATATTATGCCCTTGGAGTCAAAACTGGCCCCACCCCGGGGGGGGGGGGGGGGGGGGGGGGGGTGGGTGTCACAGGTTCAAACATAGCAACAAAGAAGGAAAACTTTAGAAATCTTCTTCTCTGAAACTTGGAGGTGCAGAACTTTGATAATTGGTATGCAGAATCTTCTAGTGGACTTCTACCAAGTTTGGTCATATGATGTCCCTGGCGTCAAAACTGGCCACGCCCCAGAGGTCACAGGTTGGAACATAGGAACAAAGAAGGAAAATTTTAAATTTCTTTTTCTCTTAAATAGGAAGATGTAGAGCTTTAATATTTGGTATGTAGCATCTTTGAGTGGACCTTTACCAAGTTTGTTCCAAGGACGCTGCTTTGGTTAAAACTTACCCAGCCCTGGGGACCACAAGTTTGAACATACCTCAAAGAAGGAAAATTTGAAATTCTTCTTTGAAACTGGAAGGTGTAGAGCTTTGATATGTGATTGCCGTATGTCCGGCGTCTGTCGCCCGTCAACAGTTTCTTTCAACATCTTCTCCTAACCCACTGGGCCAATCTTAATGAAACTTGGCAGGGATGTTCCTTGGGTGAAGCTTTACCAAAGTTGTTCAAAGAATTGAATTTCACTCATAAGCTATAGTCTAAGGTGAGCGTTCCAGGGCCAGTGGCCCTCTTGTTAAATAGAGGGATTGTGTGGTGAAGGGCCAGGCTGAGCTACAGGCTACAGTTGAAATAATGTTGAGGAGACATTTAGTTTGTAGAACCATTCAGATATGATACAAAATGTTTGTTCTTTTATTAAGCATTATAATTATGCAGAAAGTACATTGTTGTGGACTTTTATTGCTGTATCTTCAGTCACATGACTGATTTAGATGGTTTAAATCTATATCACACTATCCAGACTTTTAGCAACCCTGAGAAGGAAGCCTATAGAAAACATTGTGCAAAAAGAAGAAAATTTGTTTCAGCAGGGTAAAAGACAATGTGGGAAAAGGAGAAAATGCTGGTTACTCTATCTTCAGTATTTTTGGAGTTATTGCCCTTTGTAAATTTTTACTTTGGATTTTTGTCCGGAGCATATCTCCAAAAGTATAAAAGCTAGGAACTTGAAACTTCACACACATATAGAACTAATTGAGGAGAAGTGCAGTGCACAAGAACCATAACTCTATCTTCAGTAATTTTGGAGTTTTTGCCCTTTGTAAATTTTTACTTTGGATTTTTGTTCGCACATTTCTATTTAGATTCACAGCCTTTTTTTGACTGATTACCCTTTGATGAATTTATCCTGTTCTGGAACAAGTGCTAGTTTATTTTTCATACTTATTATCCCCCTGGTGGGGAGGGGGAAATATGGTAATAGTCTCTGTCAGTCCCTCCTTCTGTCCCTGATTTTTATCCGGAAGATAAGTTAACCAGTATTTCAGATACCAACTTCAAACTTCGTAAGTGGATAGATCTCATTAAGGAGGAGTGCAGTGTACATGAATGACAACTCTGTCCTTCAAATTTTTGGAGTTATTGCCCTTCATTGTTTTTCAGGCTTAATTTTTTTTCTCTAGCACATAACTTGAAAATTGTTTCACATATCAACTTGAAAATTTGTATGTGTCTAGATTTCAATAAGGAGAAGTGCAGTGCAGAAGAATAATAACTAACTTTCATAATTTTTGAGTTATTACCCCTTCTTATTTTTCAGGCTTAACTTTTGTCCAGAACATAATTGAAAAACTATTTCAGATATGAACATGTAACTTAATCGGTGGATGGATCTTACTGTGAGGAGTGCAGTGTACAAGAACGATAACTCTGGCAATATGATTTTTGAATTATTGCCCTTTGTTATTTTTCAGGCTCAATTTTTGTCCAGGACCTAACTCAAAAATTATTTCAGTTAATGATATGTTTCTTCATACGTGGATAGATTTTATTGTGGGGGACTGCATTGTACAAGAATGATAACTCTGCTTTTTATGATTTTTGAGTTATTATGTAATGAAATCCTGTGCCATGGAACAAGGGAGCTTAATGTATAATTTTATCATGGACCAATAACAAAAAGGCCACATGTACATGCAAAACACAATACCTCTTATACGTTTGTATCAAAAAAGGTCTTTTTCGGCGGGGGATATCATTTCAACGAAATTGCTTGTTGACACTAAAAGTTTATCACATTGATAACATGGTTGAATAACTGAAACATGTACAATATACATACACATAGCTGGTGTAGATTTATGATGAAATAATTATGGTTATCTCCATTTCAGCTTGCAACATTGGTGCTTGCATTTGTGCTTCCTGTCATTTGTAAAGATAATACTGGCAGTTTATCAGCCTTTTCTCTGATGATATACATTATGGGCGGGCTTTGGCTTCTACAGTTTCTGATTGACAGATTTTACAGGTTGGTATTAATATTCTTTGGACCAATGGCAGTAGTACTGGCAGAGCTAGAGCTAAGGTAGCAGAACACAGTTTTTCAACTAACTGGTTTAGGCTGGCACATGCCAAACAAAACTTCTTCAGTCAAAAGTCTATACAGTTTAATCAGCCTGAAATTATAGAGAGCATTTAAATGTAACAGCACAATCCATATTCTTTGGATTTTATCAATAAATCACATTCAGCTTGTAAATATTGCAATTACTGATCAATACAGGCAAGTAGCATGGCAGGAAAATTAAATGATTGTGGAAATCTACTACACATGAATTTTTTTTTTTTTGTAATGTTGTCTGTAGCGAGATGTTAGTAACTGGTTTTCCAAATCTATGATAGCCTTATGATCTGAATTAGTATTTCTAAGTGAAGAATTGTTTTTCCAATGTGGGTACAACTGCATTCTCCTGTAATATCTTATATACATGTATTTTGTTTATATGTTCTCCAGTTGACATTTTTTTACATTTTTCAGACATCAACATTACTACAGTCGACTCTATGGATATCTCAATTTCTATAGAAGGACTAGAAACATTAGGAGACTGCCGCTACTCATTGCATCTGCAGGTAATTTAACTCATTACCACACAATCTGTACTTTTGACGACCCGGAGAAAGAAGCGTTTAGAAAACATTGTGGGAAAAGAAGAAAATGCTGGTAACCAGCATTTTCTCCTTTTCCCACAATGTTTTCTACCCTTCCCAAAGCAAATTTCAATTTTTCAGTCACATTTATTTTGTCGTCTGCAAGTGCTCTCAATTTAGTCTGGTCTAAAATTTTCTCATGTGGTAAAGAGTTAACCTTTCATTTCATAATCTTGAGTTTGCTTGACCCTGAGGATAGAGGCTTTGAAAATATTCTGGAAAAAGGGAGATATTCTGGTTACAAGCATTTTCTCCTGGCATCTGCAGGTAATGTTATCCCTTTACCACACAGACCCAAGTTTTAATGATGTGGAGGTTAAAGACTTTGAAAACATAGTGGAACAGGAGAAAATGCTGGTAGCATTTTCTCCTTTTCCCACAATATAGGATCAGGTGTAAAGTAGTTAGAATTTGCTTAACCCTTTACCCCATATGGCATTTCTATGATATCTCCAATTGACCCTAAATAACAGCAAGGATGAAGCTGTTTCTTATGTGTATATGACACCTTTTGATAGCATAGAAAACGTTGTGGCAAAAGCTGAAATTGCTCGTCACGAGCAATTTCACTTTTGCCACAATGTTTTCCAAAGGCTTCTACAAGCAATGCGTAGAAATGAGTATTTATGGAGTAAAGGGTTAACATTAAGATGCTGACTGATCCTTACGTACACTTGTCAGCAAAAATGCCTGAAGTTACACTCAGCTAGGGGTCTCATGAGGCTCAGTGGTAAAATGTAGGACTTGTAATCTGGAGGCCCGGTTTAGAACCACATCTGCTGCCCTGGATTTTTCATGGACTGTCATCATGGAAGACACCCTAGCTTAGTACTGGTAAAGCCCTGGAAAATGTGAGCTTTCGCTGTGATATGACTGAAAAAATGTTAAAAGCAGTGTAAAATACCTACTCAGTCAATCAATCATTCAATGAACTCAGCAAAATGCTGATGAGACACATTTATTTCTTCTTATGATTAGCATCCTTTTTTTTTTCAATTTTATTTACAGCCAATACAATATTGTTAGTAGCTGCTGAAGTGATTCACCTAGAATGTCAAGGCAAGAAGTGTGGTCCCCTTGAACGAGAAAAGTGGCTTCAAATCATCATATCCATATCTTGTGGAGTGCAAATCATATTTCTCGCAATTTATCTTGGTAATATGATAGAAAAAAACTTTTTTATTTTTAGCTCACCTGAGCACGAAGTGCTCAGAGTGAGCTATTGTGATCACTCACCGTCCGTCGGCGTCCGTCGTCCGTCCATCGTCCGTCCGTCCGTCCGTCGTCCGTTCACATTTTCTTGTTTACACTCTAGCATCTACAAATATCAACCAATCAGCACCAAACTTGGTCAAAGTGTGTATGACCATAAGATCTCGAATGAGTTTGATTATGGGTCAAATCGGACCAGAACATCTGGAGTTATTTGCCCTTGAATTAAGAAAATTGCTATATTTCACTTTGTTTACACTCTAGCATCTACAAATATCAACCAGTTAGCACCAAACTTTGTCAAAGTATGTATGACCATAAGATCTCGGATGAGTTTGATTATGGGTCTCATCGAACCAGAACGACCGGAGTTATTTGCCCTTGAATTAAGAAAATTGCTATATTTGACTTTGTTTTCACTTTAGCATCTACAATTTTTAACCAATCGACACCAAACTTGGAAAAAGTGTGTATGACCATAAGATCTCGGATGAGTTCGATTATGGGTCAAATCAGACCAGAACATCTGGAATTACTTGCCCTTGAATTAAGAAAATTGCTATATTTCACTTTGTTTACACTCTAGCATCTACAAATATCAACCAATTAGCACCAAACTTTGTCAAAATATATATGACCATAAGATCTCGGATGAGTTTGATTATGGGTCTAATCGGACCAGAACGACCAGAGTTATTTGCCCTTGAATTAAGAAAATTGCTATATTTCACTTTGTTTACACTCTAGCATCTACAAATATCAACCTATTAGCACCAAACTTTGTCAAAATATATATGACCATAAGATCTCGGATGAGTTTGATTATGGGTCTAATCGGACCAGAACGACCAGAGTTATTTGCCCTTGAATTAAGAAAATTGCTATATTTGACTTTGTTTTCACTTTAGCATCTACAATTTTTAACGAATCGACACCAAACTTGGACAAAGTGTGTATGACCATAAGATCTCGGATGAGGTTGATTATGGGTCAAATCGGACCAGAACATCTGGAGTTATTTGCCCTTGAATTAAGAAAATAGCTATATTTCACTTTGTTTACACTCTAGCATCTACAAATATCAACCAATTAGCACCAAACTTTGTCAAAATATATATGACCATAAGATCTCGGATGGCTTCGATTATGGGTCTCATCGGACCAGAACAACCAGAGTTATTTGCCCTTGAAATAAGAAAATTGCTATGTTTGACTTTGTTTTCACTTTAGCATCTACAATTTTTAACCAATCGACACCAAACTTGGACAAAGTGTGTATGACCATAAGATCTCGGACGAGTTTGATTATGAGTCAAATCAGACCAGATTATCTGGAGTTATTTGCCCTTGAATTAAGAAAATTGCTATATTTCACTTTGTTTACACTCTAGCATCTACAAATATCAACCAATTAGCACCAAACTTTGTCAAAATATATTTGATCATAAGATCTCGGATGAGTTTGATGATTGGTCTCATTGGACCAGAACAACTGGAGTTATCTGCCTTGAATTAGAAAAATCGCTATATTTGACTTTCTTTTCACTTTAGCATCTACAATTACTAACCAATCAACACCAGACTTGGACAAAATATACATGACCATAAGATCTTGGATGAGTTTGATTATTGGTGTATTCAGACCAGAACAACTGGAGTTATTTGCCCTTGAATTAAACAAATTGCTGTATTTCACTTTGTTTACACTCTAGCATCTACAAATATCAACCAATTAGTTCCAAACTTGGTCACAACATATATGACTCTTAAGATCTCAGATGAGTCCGATTATGGGTGACCAGAACAACGGGAGTTTTTTGCCCTTGAATTAGAAAGTTTTTTTTTAGAATAGTTCTTAGGCTGGAGCATAACTTTGTTATTTCCAGTCCAATTTACTTGAAACTTGGCATTTGTGTTTATTGCAATAAAACAGAGTGCAGTGTGAAAGAGCCATAACTCTACTTCATACTGTCTATAAGTTAATTCCCTTTGATTGAAATTTTTACAGCTTTTTCTGCTTGTCTGGAATATAACTTTGTCATCTACAGCCTGAACATCGTCAAATTTGATATGCATGATTGTTGAAAAATTATGGAGTGCACTGCACAAGAACCATAATTTCCTAGCACAAATTTTGAGTTATTCCCCCTTCATTTTTATAGCATTTCTTGCTTTGTCAGGAGCAAAACTTTGTCATCTTAAGGAGGAATGACTTGATATTTGGTATGCTTATTTGTTGCAGTATTTGGAAGTGCAGTGCCTAAGAATTGTAACTGTACCTTGTGCTGTCTTTAAGTTATTTCCCTTTGAATGTCATTTTTACAGCATTTAGTGCCTGCCCTGAATATAACTGTTATCTTAAGTCAGAACGACTTCGAACTTGGTATTCATGTTTTTTGCAATATTACAGAGTACAGTGCACAAGAACAATAACTCTATGTAGCAGGAATTTTGAGTAATTCCACTTTGATCTTCATTTTTACAGTATTTCTTGCTTGTATGGAATGGAACTTCAAAGTCTCAAGTTAGATTGCAACAATTTGCTGCTCCTGTTTCATTATCATTTGGCCTTGAACCTTGTTATTTGGTATATATCTTTAGTTTAGACCTGTGCTGCTTGGTACTCAGGTGAGCGATATAGGACCATCATGGTCCTCTTGTTTGTTTTTTAAAGCACCCTTTACCATACAATCTCTGGTTTTTACGACCCTGAGATGGAAGCCTTTCGAAAACATTAAGGTAAAAGGAGAAAATGCTGGTAACCAGCATTTTCTCCTTTTCCCACAACGTTTTCTACCCTACTGAAACACTGCAATTTTTGAATTACGTTTATTTTGTTTTCTGGGAGTGCTTTGAATTTGGACCATTCTGAAATTTTGTCATTGGTACAGGGTTAAAGATGACGAAATTTTAGATTTGTCCAAATTGAAAGTATTTGAGTACAACAAATTAAAATTGCTCAAATAATGCAATTTGTCTTTGAAAAGGTAGAAAACATTTTGGGTTTAGGAGAATATGCTGGTCAACAGTGTTTTCTTCTTTTCTAACAATGTTTTCAGAGGTCTATTTTCCTCAGGATACTTAACCCCTTACTACTTATCCTAGGTTTTGAACAATCCTGTAGTAAAAGGCTGGTAAGCAGCATTTTTTATTTTTCCCAAAATGTTTTCTATCCTTTCCATGGCAGTTTTCACAGTTAGAACCATGTATAATTTGTTGCCTGCAAATTCTTTAGGTTTGGACAACTCTAAAATTTTTTCATTTTGTAAAACATTGCTCTGTGTGGTGAACAGTGAACAACATGACTTTAACTCATTACCAAACGACAATATTTTACACTTGTCCAAATGGAAAGCTTGTGCAGGCTACACAATAAACGTAACCTAAGAATTGATTTTGTTTCTAGCAGAATAGAAAACATTGTAGGAAAATGAGAAAATGCTGATTACCAGCATTTCCTTCTCATACAATGTTTCAAAAGGCTTCTATCTCAGGGTCGTAAAATCCAGGGATTGTTTGGTAAAAGGTTAGAATGTTGTCAGTATTGTTATTGAAAACAATTGCAAACAGACAAACACCTCCAAAGTTTGGATTTGTCTATTGTGTGGTAAACAGTTGAGAATCTGACTTCAAATGTTGTCGGTATTGATATCGAAAGCGATTGCAGACAAGCAAGCAACTCCAAAGTAGAAGACATCACAAGTTTTCATGAGCCCTCTTTCTCAGGTTCCCTGCCTGAAACAAATTTCAATTTTTGAGTGTAGCTTATTTTGTCGCCCGCAAGTGCTTTCAATTTTGGACCAGTCTAAAATTTTGTTGTTTGGTAAAGGGTTAATTTTGTCACCTGCATATGCCTTCATTTTGGACTAGTCTTAAATATTGTTGGTAAAGAGTCAATGAGCTTCATTCTCTGATAGGATAAAAAACACTGGATGAAAAGGGAAAAAAGCCGATTACTGGTACTATGTTATCATGCTATCATTGACTGTCTTACCAGTTGTTAATTCTTTACTAAACAACAAAATTTTGGACCTGTTCAAATTGAAAGCATTTGCAGATGAGAAAATAAATGTGATTCAAAAATGGAAAATTTACTTTAGGAGAGTAGAAAATGTTGTGGGAAAAGGAGAAAATTCTGGTTATACATGTACTTTCAATTTGGACCAGTCTAAAATTTTCTTGTATGCTAAAGAAGTAACAGATTCATTACGCCCCCTTTCCACAATGTATATGACTTACTTACATTCACCTATCTGTATCTCTTTGTCCAGTTTGTACAGTCAATTTTAACAGAAGTAAAGCATCACCTGATGTACATCAAGAGGAGTTCCATACTAGTTTTACTCACACTAATTCAGCCTCCGTTGACATTGGTTTTAGGTACGTTCCCTTTATATTTTGCATGTTTATACCCCGCCACATCAAAGTGGAGGGGTGTGTACTGGAATTGCCATGGCTATCTGTCCGCCCGTCTGCTTGTCTGTCTGTCCGTCTGTAGACACAGATTTGTTCGGAGCAATACTCCAACAGTTTTTCATGTACTGAGCTAAAATTTATGCAGAGGGTTCCTATATATATGAAGTTGTGCATGTGCAATTTTCATGACCCTGCTGTGATTTGTTGCGGAATGATCTCCTCTTATACCTTTTGAACTTTTACTTTTGTACTATACCATTCTGCATTCTGTGACAAAGACCTGTTTTTGTGACAAGGAGCTAGTGGGGGTGGGGGGTGGGGGTCTAATCATGTTTATTGATAGCTCTATCATATATTGATTAACTAGAGTATATGTATTGTTTTACCTGAAGCATTAACACTGGTACTTATTATCAAAAAAGATGCCCGTGTTTTAGATTTGCAAATTGTTTTAGATTCTGAATTTCTGCATATGTTTCAAGATTTGACTGTTAACACTAGTTGTTTGAATTTCAAAAAAAAAATGATGGATAAAAAAGATGCAGAACATCCATTGTCTGCGCATGTCATATTCCTCGAAGATTCGACTGTCTTATATGACGCATCACTAGCCCCAAAAGCGGGCTGACCGTAATATTACGCTCTATAAAGTAGCAATGTGGAAAATAGCTTTTATCAATAGGTTTGAGGAGAAATGAGACCTGCTTTAGCTCTGTTGTCTGCGCATGTCATATTCTTCAAAGATTCGACTGTCTTATATGACGCATCACTACTAGCCCCGAAAGCGGGCTGACTGTAATATTACGCTCTATAAAGTAGCAATGTTGAAAATAGCTTTTACGTATCAATACATTTGAGGAGAAATGAGACCTGCTTTAGCAACAGATTTCTCTAAACTGGTGATCATAGTTGAGTGAATTGCATGAAGTAGCGTTTTATTGGGTAAACATTTTTTTTGTTTTAAATTCTAAGTAACGGTTGTCGCGTAGGAAAGTGGTTTGGTTCTGTACCCAGGATGCCCATATCAGATAGATGATTATTTATAGAATGCCATCAAGCGGGAGATAATGGCAGAACATCCATATCAAATGAACAGTTCTCTTTGATCCTTCAACCCAGTTTGTATACCTAAGGTTTCCTATAACTCTTTACCAAACAACAAAATTTGGGACAAGTGCAGATTGAAAGCATTTGCCAACAACAATATAAATGTGACTGAAAAAACAAAATTTGATTTCGCAAGGGTAGAAAACAATGTGGGAAAAGGAGAAAATGCTGGTTACCAGTATTTTCTTCTTTTCCCACAACGTTTTCAAAAGGCTTCTTTCACAGTGTTGTCAAAAATTGTCATTGTGGGTACAGGGATAACTGAAGTTACGCTGCAACAAACATCAGTTATCATAGGGGACTAAATGTCTTTTTGCATGCCAATCTGGCTACATTATTGATGAGAGCTAACCAGTTTCCAAGAAACTGACCAATCCAATGCATTTGTATGGAAATAGAGTTGACTTTTATATCTATAAGTTTTGTCTCATCAGTGACTTGGTTGTAAATATTATGCAATACTAGTATGTTACTTTACAATACAGATCAATAGTTTACAGACCCTGTAGAAAATATTATTTCATGTTTTCTTTTTACAATTTTCAGAGATGAAAATTTAACAGATCAAGTTTTAGAGCATCAAGCAGACATGATACGTTATCTGAAAAACCACAGCAGTCAACTTGCTAAAAAGATTGTAGCTTTAAATGAAGAACTGAAGAGTTTAAAACAAGGGAAGTAATCAAAAAAAGATTTTTTTGTTAGGTGTCTTTTGAATAGATATTGTTTTCCTGCAAGATGGGAAAGTTGTATGTAGGAACTTGTGTCTTTATTCTCTACCATATGACATATGTTCAATTTCAAATTGGTCCAAATTCAAAGTTTTTGCAGAAGACAAATTCAGTATCTGTCAACCCATTATCAGACAATACCTACTTTTGACAACCCTGAGAAAGAAGCCTTTGGAAAACATTGTGGGAAATGGAGAAAATGCTGGTAACCAGCATTTTCTCCTTTTCCTACAATCTTTTCTACCCTTCATTGAACAAATTTCAAATTTTCAGGCACTTTTGTCTTCTGCAAATGCTTTCGATTTGGACATGCTAAAAATTGGGTTGTTGGTAATGAGTTAAATATCGAAGTTTTCTTTCAAAGGGTATAGAAAATTATGGGAAGAGAAAAAAAAAATGCTCATTAATAGCATTTGGTCCTTTTGCCACAAAGTTTCAAAGGCCATTCTCCATGGGGGTCGCCTTTAGATGTTTTAGAAAAGGATTGTAATGTCTAAATTATGGACACCTGAAAAAAATCTAAAAAAGACAAACTCCTTTCTTTGATACAACATTTGTTCTATATCTTGTTTCAAACACAAAATCAATAATATATATTATACATGTATGTACATAAATTAAGCTTTGAAGGTTGAAAAACTTTTGTTTGGATTGAATGCCCTCATAGTAAGACTTACAATGCAGCAAAGAGAGAAATTGTAATGCCAGATATACATGTATCTTGATATCAATAAGTGAACAAGAATTCTGACTTTTTCAAAGACAAATTTGCCATGAGCCTTTTAGCATTTCAAGGTTCTGTTTTTCTTTTTATGTACATATTTGAAAAAGCTCTAAAAGAATATCTTTCTCGTTTTTAGCTCAATTATGAACTTTTCTCCATGTATAAGTTGTTAGGATTTCTTGTCTTTAATTTACGATATTTATCTTGATTCACCATCATCTTCATGTAGGAAAATTTAATGGCTTGAAAGAGCATTGATACAAACAGAGAGTGCTTAACCCATTACCACACAATCCCTACTTTTGTCACCCCTAAAAAAGAAGCCTTTAGAAAACACTGTGGGAAAAGGAGAAAATGCTGGTAACCAAGATTTTCTCCTTTTCCCACAATGTTTTCTACTCTTCACAAAACAAATTTCAAATTTTCAGTCACTTTTATTTTGTCGTCTGCAAATGCTTTTGATTTGGACCAGTCTAAAATATTGTTGTTTGGTAATGGGTTAAGATGAGCAGTTCATTCACTAGCCGCAATGTTTTAATGGCTGTTTCACGACGATCATAACTCAGTATCCAATTTTGAAAACATAGAGGCTTAAAGTGACATTGCTTATAACAAGCAATTTTCTCCTTTTGCCACAATATTTTTTATTTATTTGTTAAGCATTGGTTCATTCTGATTTTTTCAGAATTCGAAAGAACTTGTCTTAAGTGGGCTGCTGCATACTTGTTTTGTAGAAAAATAGTTATCAGTTTTTGCCACAATTATTTTCATGTATTAAGCATTGGTTCATACTGATTATTCAGATTTCAAAAGAATGCATCTAAAGTGGACTGCTGCATATTTGTTTTACAAAGAAGTGAGTCAAAGTTAATTTGCTATGACAATCATTACTCTGAATAAGCCTTTTGAAAACATTATGGGAAAAGGAGAAAATGCTGGTAACCAGCATTTTCTCATTTTCTCACAATGTTTTCTTCCCATCTCAAAATAAATTTCAATTTCTGAGTCGTATTTATTTTGTCATCTGCAAATGCTTCCAATTTGGACCAGGCTAAAATTCTGTCATTTGATAAAGAGTTAACTCTTCCACAAGGAAACCAAGGAATATATATATATTGGCTATAAATGTCAATCTAGTGTAAGATGACGAGACAGTTTAATGATAATATGAAATGAAAGTATAGTGGACAGTGTAGATCAGAGATCAGACTAAATGTTCTGTGCAGTCTGATCAAAAGCTTCTGCTGTCATCAACAATAGGGAAAGAGTTAAAAGGATGTAAGCAGAAGTGTTGCACTTGTATCATTCTTTGTGTCTCTTTTATCCCATTGTATACTTCATTACTATGAACATACAACTATATTTCTTTGGACTGGTAACCTGGAGCCACACTTGATTAACTGGGTTTTTCATAGGAGTGCCCTTGGGCAAGATGCTTCAGAGTGCAAGTCTGGTGCTGGTGAAACACAGGAAATTTGGGATATGTGAGGTGTTGCTGTAATATGACTAAAATACTGTTGAAAGTGGTGGAAAAAGCCATACATTCATTGTATTCAATCCGAAGAAAATGGCTATTGAAAGATTGGAAAACACCTAGCAGTAACAATTTTGAAATTTAGGCATGATTTCTCTGATAAATACCTGTAATCTTTGGCAAAGGAAACAGTTTCATTGATACAAAGCAAAATCACTCATTTTCTTGCATTGTTTCTGTTCAGTTATCATTTGAGGAGGACCTTTTTCTTTCCTTCAGATATTTTATCTACTGGTAGCATGTCACTCATACAGGACCTAGGCATGGCTGAAAATAACCAGTTATTTGAAAGAAACTCCAGGAAAGCATGAGGAGGTGTACTGGTCACAGTGATATGATAATTGTCAGCTTTCGAAACGGATGGATTTTCTGTACATGCATTTGAGACTGAAAAAGTTAACTCTGCACTTTTACATACTGCCTGCTTCTCGTCCCGATACATTCATAAGTGAACCATGCTCTATGAAAAGGGGGCTTGATGCGTCTGCAAAAAGTATCGACCCAGGTCAGCCAGGCTGACCTGGGCCGAAACTTTTTGCTGTTGGTTGATTTTCGGTTTGTCAAAGGACCAATGTATCTTATGATTAAGTCGGTTATCGAAAAAAAGTTGTCCTATTGACCCTTAATTTTGTTATGACCTTTGCTAGTATGGTGTATAATTGAGATGCATTAAGCCCCCTTTTGCCAGAGTACAGTTCAAATATAAATAGCCTTGATTTGTGGCATCTGCATCTGAATAGTGTTGACTGAGAATGTCTAGTCCATTTTGTTTTGCACTACATGGATTCATATCCTCTCATTTCTATATTTTGTGGGGTGAACTTCCTTGTTTAGCCTCGGTTCCAGTCCGATCACTTTTTATATACTGGGATGTCACCTTTTCAAAAATTACATATATGATTAAGAAACCGATTATCAGTTCACTGCCATAGTTATGTATATATCGTGAAAGAAGAGTGGGATAAGGAAAGATTAATATATTATCACTGCCTGGACCTAGGTTATTGCTTGGCATCCCAAAGCTTTATTGATATTAGTGCTTAGCTCTTTACCAAACGACAAATGTATGGACTGGTCCAAATTGAAATCACTTGCACAGAAGAAATTAAAAGTTCCTCAGACATTGAAATTTGTTTCCAGAAGGATAGAAAACATAGTGGGAATAGGAGAAAATGCTGGTTACCAGCATTTTCTCCTATTCCCAATATGTTTTCAAAAAGTTTCTCTTCAGTGTCCTAAAAACCAGGTATTGTTTGGTAAAGGATTAAAATGCTTAACCAATTACCACACAATACCTACTTTTGATGCCCATGAGAAAGAAGCCTTTTGAAAACACTGGGAAAAAGGAGAAATGCTGGTAACCAGCATTTTCTCCTTTTCTCACAGTGTTTTCTACCCTTCCCAGAACAAATTTCAATTTTTTCAGTCACCTTTATTTTGTCGTCTGCAAATGCTTTCAATTTGAACCAGTCTAAAAGTTTGTCATGTGGTAAAGAGTTAAAATTCTTATGCAACAATGGTCAGTCTTTCAAACTTAGTTTTATGCATTATATTTGATATTACTGTAAAATAGATGAGAAGTTCCCCCTCTGGGCTTTGTTCTTTGTATTCTTTCTCTTGTATGATTATATCATTTTTTTTAATCGTTTAAACTCTATACCAGACATCAAAATTTTTTCAAAAATCCAGGCTTTTGCAGATTATTAAATTAGGCTCAAACATTGTCTTTTTGTAAATGTCTTTCTTTGTCATAATTTTTCCAAGAGTTGTAAACTGCAAGATTGAAAAAGTTATAAGTTATGTTTCAAAGCTGTTCAAGTTTTGTTTACTTGCCATAACATTGTATATATTTGTCCCATGATAAGAGTGAACACTATATAAGATATGAGCAATGCTCTGGGAAGAGGGCGCTCAATGCATCTACAAAATGTATCAACTCAGGTTAGTCTGAGCAGACTGTGCAGGCTGACCTGGGTCAAAACATTTTGCTTTTGGTCATTGTTCTTCATGTCTATTAACCCTTTACTCCATAGATACTCGTTTCTATGCATTGCTTGTAGGAGCCTTGGAAAACGTTGTGGCAAAAAGTGAAATTGCTCGTGACGAGCAATTTCACCTTTTGTCACAATGTTTTCTATGCTATCAAAAGATGTCCTATACACATTAAAAAAATGGCTTCATCCTTGCTGTTATTTAGGGTCAATTAGAGATACCATAGAAATGCATTATGGGATGAAGGGTTAATAAAATAGTCTGTCTCATGAATCAGTCAATTATTGTTAGAAAAAATAGATTTTACGGATCGACGATTTTGTAATGTCTTGAATGGTTTTCACTTAGCCCCCTTTTTCCACAGTATGCTGAATAATGATGTTCTTCTTTAGGAGAGTCATTTAGATATATTTAACTCAGTAGATATGATATACATGTATAACGATGACCACAATGTTACCTGTAGTTTTGTCATGCAGACAACTTGCAGAAAATATGTTGCAACATGTTCACATGTATCTAACCATAGAAAGAAGAATATTTTTTTCACAAAATATTGTTAACTCTCCCGCACAACTTTTGTGTACAGCAAGTTATCATGGGACAAAATCTTTTCCTATGTAAATTATCACTTTTATTTATTTAAGTTACAAAAACCAAAAAGACTGCTTATGTATATTTTAGCTCCCATCATGAATCTTTATAGCTTTTCACTACTCAACCCTTTACCACATAGCAAAATTTGAGACCTATCCAAGTTAAAAGCATTTGCAGATAACAATTCAATAATGGCTCAAGTGACGTAATGTTTGTTTGATAGGGTTAAAAAAACTTTGTGGGAAAAGGAGAAAATGCTGTTTACCAGCATTTTCTGCTTTACCCACAATGTTTTCAAAAGCTTTCTCCTTTTGGATTGTTGAAAGTCAGCATTGTATGGTAAAGGGTTAAGGGCTGTAATACTGGCCTATGATATCAAGAGTGTAAGTTGCAATTTCTGCGATGCATCTCTTGTTTCTGTATTACAGATAAAATTATCTTTTGACGATTTATCAAACAATCCCAATTTAAAATGACTTCGCAGAAGAAGGCTTTTGAAACTATTGCAGGGATAGGAGAAAATGGTGGCAATTAGCACTTTCTCTTTTTCCTACAGCGTTGTATATTATTATATGCCTGTAGGGTGGTATTATATTAATGCCCCAGTCGTCCATGTATCTCTCCTCCTACAGTTTTCATTTAAATAAGTTCAAACTTACCACAATGAATCTCTATGACATGTAGTGCATTTGACTCTTAAAATTGGATATCTGCAGCCGTCAATAGTTGAATACTTTAAACGACTGGCAATTCTATTATTTAGTAGTCTTGTAAAGAATTAAGCAACCACTGTAGTCTTTGGTATTCTTCTTTCAAAAGAGTTCAAATGGATTGCTGTTGCATTGATTATGTATGAGAGGTGATCAATTTGACAATGGGAAATTCCTAAGATCTTTTCTGGCCAATCACGTGTATTTTGTTTCCTAGATGATGACAGTTTTGAATGTAAATGTTCAAATTGTTGATCTATGTGACGAATATAGCAACCATCAGTGAAAATGTCTTACACTGGTAGAATATAACAAATAAATATTGTTCAAGTTTTTTGCCAGATCTATTTATTACAAAAACAACTTGACTAGAGCTTTCTAAACTACTTACCTATCTGTACTTAATTACATGTAACCTTACAGCACCTTTCACAACAACAGTTTCCTTTGAGGCCAGTGTAGATAAAGATAATACTACACAAAATGTGCAGCCTGACCTTCAACTTACACTGTCTGCTTAGTTGAAATATATTCTGCAATAGAGTAATCTTATATGTAATTATTTGAGTTTTAATTTTTAGACAGAGTGTTCGGTGTATTTGACGTTCTCAGGTTAACCCATTACCAAACGACAATATTTTAGACTGGTCCAAATTGAAAGCATTTGTAGACAACAAAATAAAAGCGACAGAAAATTTGAAATTTGTTTAGTGAAGGGCAGAAACATTGTGGGAAAAGGAGAAAATGCTGGTTACCAGCATTTTCTCCATTTCCTACAATGTTTTCTAAAGGCTTCTTTCTCAGGGGAGTCAAAAGTAGGGATTGTGTGGTAATGGGTTAAGTCTTTACCAAATGACAAAATTTTAGACTGGTCTAAACTGAAAGCATTTACAGATGACAAATTTAATATGACTCTAAAATTGAATCTGGGAATGATGGAAAACATTGTGGGAAAAGGAGAAAATGCTAGTTACTAGCATTTTCTCCTTTTCCCACAAGGTTTTCAAAAGGCTTCTATCTCAGAGCCATGAAAACCTAGGATTGTTTGGTAAAAAGTTAATACTTAGCCTAAAACCTAAAACCTCAACAGACATTTCCAGTTAAAAAATGAACCCAAATAATTCCAATATTTCAGGCTTACTCTTATCCATAATGTCTCAGTAAAACAGACAGTAAATCAAAGATCTGAGTGCATGGTTTGTGCAGTCTGATCTTGTCTACACTGTCTGCAAAGCAATTACAGTTATCAAAGGTGCTTTATGGGTTTATGTGAAACACCAAAATTTTAATAATTCAAAATACAACTACATGCAGAACAACTCCATTGAGAAAAAAGTCATAAACTCGGTACATACCCCTGAAATCAAAGATAGTTGATAACGTTGTGGTAGTGCCCATTTTCCCTCAATGTTTTCTAACCTTTTAAGTCTTTACCAAGTGGCAAAATTTTAGACTGGTTCAAATTGAAAGAATTTGCAGAAATCAAAATAAAAGTGACAGAAAATTTTAATTTTGTAAGGAAGAGGAGAGAAAACATTTTGGGAAAAGGAGAAAATGCTGGCTACTAGCATTTTCTCCTTTTCCCCTATGTTTTCAAAATGTTTCTTTCTCAGTCAGCACTGTGTGGTAAAGGGTTAACCCTTTACACCATAAGGCATTTCTATGGTATCTCTAATTGACCCTAAATAACAAGGATGAAGCCGTTTCTTATGTGTATACAACACCTTTTGATAGTGTAGAAAACATTGTGGCAAAAGGTAAAATTGCTTGTCATGAGCAATTTCACCTTTTGCCAAAATGTTTTCCAAAGGCTCCTACAAGCAATTCATAGAAATAAGTATCTATGGAGTAAAAGGTTAAAAGACAAATCCAATCATTTAATCCATATCTAGTTGTCTGCAAATGTTTTCAAGTATAGACTGGTTTTTGAAGTAATGTGTTTTATCTCAGACTCATTCTGAAAACACTGATTTCTGATCATGCGAGGGGATTTTCATTACATCAATTTAGTTTTCACATAATTACGCATCCACAATATCCATTTTGTCGAACAACTGAGATATCATGAAGTGTTCCTGTACATTTCCAAGACCAGGGCCCGTATTCACCAATCATTCTTGAGAATATTCTTAGTCTTATTCTTCAAAATTTTGCCAATGTGAAAGTAACAGAACTTCTGATTGGCTAAACCATATGGTTTAGCCAATCAGAAGTTCTGTTACTTTCACTGTCAGAAAATCTGGAAGAATGAGACAAAGAACGTTCTTAGGAATGTTTGGTGAATATGAACCCTGGGCCCGTATTTACTAACCAATCTTGAGAACGTTCTTCGTCTTATTCTGCAGAATTTCTACATTTGTAAGTAACACAACTTCTGATTGGCTAAACCATTCAGTTTAGCCAATCAGAAGTTGTGTTTCTTACAAATTTAAAAAACCTTGGAGAATAAGACCAAGAATATTCTCAAGAATGGTTGGTGAATACGGGCCCTGGTCCCTTTTATAATCTGCTGTTATGATTTGGGAACTAATTACTTTAGTATCTGACCATCACAACAGTAACTACATAAAAACTTACAAGGTTAGACTGCTTTTATACATTTTGATTTATGCCAATATCTTCTATCATAGTTATATAGGTAACACTACAAAACAACAATTTTGCATTTTTCTAGATTGCAAGACTAAGCGCAGACAAGAAATGGGACTCAGTGGAAGTTATCTTTGATAGGGTTGAAAACATGTTCAGAAAAGGAGAAAATGCTGGTTAACAGCATTTTCTACTTTTCCCACAATGTTTTTAAAAAGTTCTTTTCGTCTGGATTCATAAAACCAAGAATTACGGTACCCGGTAAAAATTGAAACAGAGCCTGATACAGCCTCTATATTTTTGAAGAAGATAGCCCCTCGGCCATAAGCATGTAAATACATTCATGTATTTATTTTTCTAAATCCTTTCCAGTAAAAAGAGTTTGGAAACACTGTAGATAAAGAGGATTAGTATGTATAACCATTTACCACACAATACCAAGTTTTACCCAATCACTGTGACCATGAGGAATAAAGCTTTTCAAAATTTTTCTGGGAAAATAAAATCATGCCTGTATACAGCACGAATTAGAATCAATAGCCGTATTCGACTGGTGATTACAATTTTTCGTGTACCACTCTTTGTATACGACTGGTAAATTTCATAATTTCATAAACTTTCGTGAGGCACAAACCTTACGCTCTCAAGTCGTCGTAATGTTTGTGAAGTATGAAACGGGCTCCTTACAGGTAGGCAGAGCTTGATATTCATTTTTGTGCTTCATGAATGTTGACCATTCAGATACGGCTTTTGTCAGAAAATCAAACGGTGGTAACCAATCATTTTTATCCTTTCCAAAATACTAGTGATTGCCATCATCTGAGTCACTTTTAGCTTGTCACATGTAAGGATTCTAAACTCTTGCCATCTTGTTAGGAGTTTACACAAGCAATGACTACTTGTCCGCATCTGATATAATGAAAATCTTACAAAAATTCATATAAATGCAACAGTATCTCGATAAATCATTTGTTTCCTATTGACACAAAAAGAGGAAAAAATGGAAATTAGTCCTTTACCAAACATTCCCCAGTTTTTACAACCCTGAGATAGAAGCCTTTTGAAAACATTGTGGGAAAATGACAAAATGCTGGTAAACGGCATTTTCTCCTTTTCCCACCATGTTTTCTACTCTGCTGGAAACTATGGGTAATTTCAAATTTTGAGCCACATTCATTTTGTCATCTGCAGGTGTTTGTGCTTTTAATTTGGACCAGTCTAAAATTTTGTTGTTTGGTAAAGAGTTAAGACTTTGTGTTGCCATAAAAAGATCATAAGTGAACATAAATCTCAACAATAATGTATTTATACACTAGTACCCTGTATCATATGACAAAAATATTGCATCCTTATGTATAAACACCATTTTTTAACCCTTTTCCAAGTGACGAATTGTCCACCTTAACAAAATGAAAGCATCTGCACAGAATAAATTTGAAAGTGTTACAAATGAATTAATTCTTTGAAGGTCAGAAAACATTGTCGGAAAAATGCTGGTTTAGACTTGTGCAAGTTGAAAATAATATTATCTGCATACTACAAAATAAACATCACTCAAAAAATGAAACTTGACTTTAGACGAGTTGAAAACATAGTGGGAAAAGGAGAAAATGCTGGTTATCAGCATTTTCTTCTTTTCCAACAATGTTTTCAGAAGACTTCTTCCTCAGATTCATAAAAACCAAAGATTAGTTATCGTCCCTGAAGAAAGAAAGCCTGTTAAAAACATTCTTGGGAAGGGAAAAAATGCTGGTAACCAGGATTTTCTCCTTTCCCCACAATGCTGTTAAAAGTCGGGATTGTGTGGTAGCGGGTTAAATATTCTAAATATCTTGCATCTCAATTATTTCTACAATGCTACGACTAAAATGTTACTGATACATACCACAGAATAAAATTTATACAGAGACTATATATATAAACTAAAGCAAAACTGGAAAAGCTATCTTTAAATGCATGCTCATCTGGGTTGAAACTACATCTAAAATTAATGTGAACATTTAAATATCTGTTCTGAAAGACAAGGAATCCCCTAATAACATGACAGTCACATGCATGCTCACCTGGGTTACAACTATACAAAATTTAAACATAATTCTTGACCAGATGACAAAATTTCAGACTTTAGCAAATTGAAAGAAATGGCAGGTGACAAAGTTATGGTGGGTCATATCAGTTCCTGATAGAGCACAAATACATGGAGGAAATGGTGGTTACCAGCATTTTCTCCTTTCCCTGTAATGTTTTCAACAGGCTTCTTTTTTTTTTCACAATCAAAACCCAGGTTTGTTTGGCAAAAGTCATATTTGCTCTGAAAGACACGGGATCCACCAAATCCTTGACAGTCTCACAGGCATGTCTGCCACAAGAATCAAGAGCTGAGCAAAACGTTAATGGAATTTCTTCATAACATTTTATTTAATATTCAATTGTTTTCAGATGTTCACTTGTGTAATTGTGATTTTATATCAATTCTCACGTAAAAAAAACCCACCCATCTTATTTCGAATTGGACTCTTATGTCATAACCTGCTCTGGGTAACCGTCATGATCATTGTCCAAAGAGTCATAACATCTATATTTTGGGAGCAATTTGTCTGAAACTTTTCAATTCAATTCTATCCATTGTGAATAGATCATAAACATGTGAATTTAAGTGTGATAGCATAGTAGTTTTGGTTTAACTCATTACCAAACGAAAATACTTTAGAAGTTTGTCCAAATGGAAAGCATTTGCAGACGACCAAATAAAAGTGACTGAAAATTTGAAATTTGTTCTGTGAAGGGTTGAAAACATTGTGGGAAAAGGAGAAAATGCTGGTTACCAGCATTTTCTCCTTTTCCCACAATGTTTTCTAAAGGCTTCTTTCACAGGGTCATCGAAAGCAGGGATTGTGTGGTAATGGTTTAATTAACAAATTCCATGAACTTTTTGCTCAGCCCTCATACATATATGTTTCCAAAAAAGGTTTGGCAAAAAAGGCTAGTTTCATAAAACCAGTATGACAGGCCTATAGAACACTTTTAAAGTTTAAATAATAATAAAGTCATTCATAAAGAGTATTATGCAAAAAACCTCAAAACTATAGAATACTGCAACAAATGACAACAACATCTAAGGAATATAACAATAACTGAAACTGCACCTGTTGCAAGACAATCACAAGATCAGACACCACATTTTAGTCAAAGCTCCAGATAAGCGGGAGTGATGGTATTCCAAATCCATTAATTTTCTTCCAAACCCTATGTTGTGGGTACTTATTAGAATCGTCTCCATGAGACCATTCTAATGATTACCCACAACATTGGGTTTACTTGAATATAATTAGCATTTTCAATTTTCAAATATAAATTACTCCCTCTATCTGGAGCTCTGTTACTCATATGAATTTTGATCTATACTGTCTGCAAAGCACCTTCAGGTGTAACCTGCTACTTACAGATCACAGAAATATCATTTTGATTTATCAAAAGATCTCTTAACCCATTACCACTCAATCCCTACTTTTGACGCCCCTGAGAAAGAAGCCTTTTGAAAACACTGTGGGAAAAGGAGAAAATGCTGGTAACCAGCATTTTCTCCTTTTCACACAGTGTTTTCTACCCTTTCCAGAGCAAATTTCTATTTTTCAGTTACCTTTATTTTGTCGTCTGCAAATGCTTTCAATTTGGACCAGTCCAAAATTTTCTCGTCTGGTAAAGAGTTAAAAAAACACATGTAACACATCTGTCTGTCAAAGGAAAAATTTGTAAGAATTTTGAAGAAGAACCAAGAAAATAATAGGCTACTATTCATCTTTTTTAAAATTCTCTTAACTCTTTACCACAAGACAAAATGTTAGAAGGTCAAAATTGAAAGCATTTTGTGGAAGACAACAAATTGTAATAACTATGTGACTCACTGGCATTTTCTCCTTTCCCTACAATATTTTCAAAAGCCATCTTTGTCAGGATCATTAAAACACAGGATTCTTCATTGCACTGCCATAGAATCTTGACTTTTAAAAAAACATTGGGAAGAAAGGATTTGAGAACAACATTTTCTCCTCTTACAACAATGGTTTCCACCCTTCCAAGGACAATGCTGTGACGTCTGCATATGCTTTTAACCTGGACAACTTTAAATTTTTTGTCGGTATGGAAAGAGTTAATAAAAGGTTAAATCATTACCTTCTGAAACTGATTTTCAGGTCATTAGTCCTGAACTCAAGATAGAATTGGCCAAGATTGGCCTAATAGTGTTTACTAACACATTGATGTTATACAATATTACTGACGAGTATGGACAATTTAAAAAAAGAACATACACAAACATTATGTTGAGCCTTCCTTGTATATAAATGCATGCTTGCTTCAACAGACATATTCACATAAAGTAAAGAAAAACATGCTCCTTATGCAAAGCTGTTTACTTAATAAGCAAAGAAGGTTTTGTAACAGTATACTAAAAATCTGCTAAAATCTACTCATTACAGAACATAGGTAACACTTTTCCTTCATCTAATTTTCAGCGTTCATCATCATCTGAGTCAATCAGAATTCCTCTCTTTTTGGGTGCTTGTTTCATAGCAACAGCCCTTTCAAGTCTTACATCTTCATAGCTGCCCCTGGAAGAGAGTGTCTTGTAAGAAGCCTCACTCCCAGAATGTGGCCTCCTGCTGCGAAGTCTGTGTCCACTATAGCTACGCTGTCTTTCGACGTAAACTCGCTCCAGGCTCCTGTTCACTGGACCACTCCTGTCCATCTCAGTTCTGAAAACATTTATGAAAATCTTGTCTGAAAATTCTTATCATAAAATCATGTTAATCGTTACCCAAATAATCCCTAGTTTTTACGGATCTGGAATAGTAGCCTTTTGAAAACATTGTGCAAAAGTTTGTTGTTTGGGAAAGGGTTAACTAATTTATCAACTCATTGTCTCCTGACATCAAGTTAACTGTTTTCCAAACAACAAAATTCTAGACCTGTCCATTTGCAAACAACAAAATAATTTGACTAAAAAATGAAACCTGTTTTTGAAGGATAGAAAAAACTGTGGGAAAAGGAAATGCTGGTTACCAACATTTCTCCTTTATCCAAAATGTTTTCAAAAGGCTTTTTCCCAAATATTTTAAAAATCAGGATTGTGTGGTAATTGGTAAAATATTGCTGACCCAATTTTCTCTGAAATCAGCAAGATGCAAACTTTATATATTTAGACAAAAATACATTTACACAAAATCAAGATGTGCAGGTTTCTAAGGAACTGTTTCTTGTATGTGATGTACACACCTGTCAAACAAATGGAAAAGTTTCATGTAAATTACAAAACCCATCCTCTTGTACGAGGGTCAGTCAAAAATAAATGAGCACTGTCTTATAACTTTTTAAAACTACGTGGTAAACAAATTACAAGCTTATAATCCCTCAAAATAATCTCCCTTGGACTGGATGACAGAATTCCATCTCTTTGGCAACGCTTGGATGCCGGTTGCTAGGCTACCAAAGTTGATTCGTCATACCTCCCTGTTCACGGCACACTCAAGTTCATCCAAACTCTCATAGCATATTCCCCCTAAGGGCTCCTTAAGTTTTGGGAACAAATCAAAGTCAGGGGGGCTCAAGTCAGGGGAGTAGGGGGGATGATCAAGAACTTCCCACTGGTATGACTCCAGCAGCTCCTTGACAATGTTGGCTTTATGGGGTGACACGTTATCGTGTAAAATAAGCGGCGTGTGGTCAATCATCTCCTGGCGCTTTCGGCGTATTACTGGACGAAGTATTGTTCTAATATACATCTTATAGTACTCTTTATTCACAGTCTCACCAGTTGGTACCCTGTGTGCCGTCAATACTCCACGAAAATCATACGCAAAGATCATCAACATTTTGGCACAGTTCTGACTTCGACGAAATTTTACGGGTCTTGGGGAGTTTTTTGTATGCCATTCACTGCTTTGGCGCTTTAATTCGGATTCAAAAGACTGAATCCATGTCTCATCGATTGCAACGATTCGTTGTAACATTTCATCGCCATCTTCACCGTATCTTTTTAGAAGTTTACGGGCAATGTTTACACGTTGGTGTTTTTCACTTTCCGACAGCATGTGGGGCACCCATCGGGCCGCGATCTTTTTCATTTGCAGACGTTCCGTTAAAATTCGATGAACTGACCCGTGACTTATGTCCAACTCATGAGCAATTTCATCACATGAATATCTTCTGTCATCGTTCAGCAGTTTTGCAACATTTTCCACATTTTCATCGGTCGTTGCCAACAAAGGCCTTCTGCACAGGTGCTTGTTGCTAACTGTATTGCGCCCGTTGTGGAATTGTCTTACCCATCGGGTGATAGAACTATATGGAAGTACAAACTCTGAACCTACTTCCTCGAGTGCTTTCTGAATTTCTATCGCGCTTTTACCCCGCCTAGCCTCAATCTTAATATATGTTACTTGTTCGTCGCGCGTCAGCATGAATGCACCGTCCGCCATGACAGTTTTGTAATGACGTCATATATATGTGACGTCATGTAACGTTGTTTTTTTCATGCGCAAGTTTTGCACGAGACATTAATGAACAATCCTGCCAAGTTTTGTTAGCCTACGTAAAAAAATAAAAAAGTTATGAGGCAGTGCTCACTTATTTTTGACTGACCCTCGTTGGGTAATGAACACGATTCTTGAGATACAAGTAAGTGATAAAAAAATCTAACCTTCATTGGTTTCTAAGATAAAATTTTATTTCTTTCATCAACATTGCAATATAAATAACCTTTTTTTTTCTAGCTTCAACTGATAAAATTACATCTCAACTGCCAACTCCTGTCAGATCCTAGGTCCATTTAATAGAAATGAGGAAATTGCAAAAGAATCTCACCTTTGTGCAGATCTAGGTCTTCTTTTCATAGAGTGAGGCCTGGTTTGAGTGAGTGGCTGAGACTCGGCAGACCTATATGTTCCTTTAAGACTGAGGTCTCGTAGACTAGAAGCTCGAGAAATGCTCTGGTGATATAGCGATATTTCATCGTCCTTATCATCTGTGTACACGTACTCATTCTTCTTGCGATAACTGTGTAAAAGAGAAAAACATTTCATAGTATTGATCTGATTATCATAAAAACTGTAGAGTTGAGAGAAAAAAAAAAGAAAACCTGAAAGAGACACATAAAATGGCATTTTAAGACTACTGTACCTACAGAAGAGGACAATGATGGTGCCATATTGCTCACCTGGATAAAAAAGGTTCCCTGAGGCTGAGAGAGTAAATCTTACTTTTCATATGTTTTGAAACAATTGCATTGATGGCATGTTCAGACCTGAATATATAGATCTACTACAATGTGCAGTTTCTAAAAAACAACTAAAAAATGTTGAAGTTAATGCAGTTTATTTTTTGCCTTTTTCATTAAAAATGTCCATCATTGTTTTTAAGGCATTAAAAGAAGGTTTGTAATCATTCACAAACCAAATGGCCTTGTCAATCAGATTTTCTTTTTTCTTTGGAAATAAGATAATTTTAGACAATAATAGAAAGAACAGATTGGTTTACGAATATGAAACCGTACGTTTTCTACAGGTCTAGTTTTGCTTCCAAGTATTTCAAGCAACATTTTGATTGGCACAAAAAAAGGTCAAGAGAGGATGTCCCTCTTCTGTAGGTTGTTCCAGAAAAGTGTTTTTTTTAAGAGAATGGTTTGCATTATTACCTGTGATCAAAAGTTTCTGTGAAAATCGGAACACTGATATAAAAATCAGCTCTTAAAGGTGGCTGTTGACGATACTGCTGTTTTGTAGGGCTGGACTGAGTCTGTACATCAGCTGACCTTGGTCTGTGAGGAGGTGGAGCACTGTATGTTGGTGGCGCCTGGGGTGGAACTTGAGGTAATCGTCTGCCATAGTTAGGATTCCTAACAGACTTTTTCCACTGTTCTGGTTTCAGTGGTCGTCCAACATATCTGATGCTTGTCTCACCATATCTACATACAGTATAAGGTGAATAAACATGTTTATTTAGTAAAAGTGTAATAGGTCTATGTCAATCAATGAGTTCAGTTTTCATATTGTGTACAATGCTTTAACTGATTACCAAACGACAAAATTTTAGACCGTCCCGAATTGAAAGCATTTGCAGACAACAAAATAAACCCAAAAGAAAAATCAAAATTTGTTTTGGGAAGGGTTGAAAATATTGTTGAAAAAAGAAAAAATGCTGGTGATCAGCATTTTCTCCTTTTCCAACAATGTTTTCAAAAGTCTTCTTTCTTGGTTGATATTGTTTGGGAAAGAGTTAAATGTAACTGCAGAAAAGTTATTATTTCTTCAGATTCTTTTCAAGATTTTTGTCTTACTTTTATGCCATATTTGCATTGAATTCCTGACTTACAAAATAAAAAAAAATACATGTGTTACAACTCCTGGAAATACTGCAGGAAAGAGGCTTGTAGCAAATCAGCAATAACATATTTTCTGACAAAAGCTGCCAACTAGAAGGCAAAAAAAAAAATTGTTGTATATATCTTGTAAGGTAATAATTGCCATGGAGTCAAATACCCCATTTCAAACGGTTAACAAGAGATCTGAGGTAATTTTCAACATCGTGAGCACTTCATAGAGGGCCTGGCGAGAATGCACCTTGTTATTTGAACACAAGCAAGCACTTACTTATTTTTCAAAATAGCATCTAAAAAGATCCATCATTCTATCTCTTGGAACAAAAGACTGGCCATCATTCCAAAGTTTTCTGTAAAATTCAGTAAACTATTTAATGATAAAAAAAAAGATACCGTAAACAAAGAAAGAAGTGGTATGCTGAATCTCTTTGTTCTGATCACAGATCCATTAATTCTCTGTGTTCATAAAAAGAAAGAGAAAAAAAATCTGAATAAGACATTGAACTTGTCTTCAGAACATCTTTAGTAAACATCTAAAGGGATGTGCATGGTCGCCTTATTATTTAGATTTAACTCTCTCATTTGGATAACACTTTTACTATTGGATGCCATCTTGGAAATACAAGTGAAATTCCTATCAAGTGTGCTTGCGTGCTATTGAGCGCCACAGCTGGCACGCGTGTTCAGAACAAAAGTGCATGAGAGCAATCGAAATGCTTGCGATGTTGAATGCACCTCTGGATAATTCAGGAACCATAGTCATTCACCAAGACACCAAATTACCAAAGGTTTTGATCTCTCGGAGGGCCCTTGATTTTGAGTTTCAAATTAAAATGATGCTGAGTACCACATTTTTCTCCAGCATCCACAATGTTTTCAGAAGCCTTTTTCCTCAAAAACATTTCTATGCAGGATTGTTTTGTAAAGAGCTTCCAACCTGTTGATAGTTTTGGTTGGAGGAAGGGCCTGTTCTGGTTCCACAACTTTCTTCCTCTGTGTTGGAAAGCAAGGCACTGAAAAATATCAATATATAGATTCAGTCATGAATGAAAAAAAAGCACCATTTGATAATTCTTTACCAAACAAAAACAGTAGACTTGTCCAAATTTAAAACATTGTTGGACAAAAATTCAAATGTGACTTAAAGGTGGGTATTTAGAATTTTCACTTCACACCAAATTAAACAAGAGGACCATGATGGTCCTATATCGCTCACCTGAGTACTAAGCAGCAAAGGTCTACAACAAAGACTATAATTACCAAATACTGAGGTAATGATGATGAAAAAAGAGCGGCAAATTGTCGAAAGATATGCAATCCCACCACCAGTTGTATAGGAGGTATAATAGTTGCAAAGGGCTGGCAATGCAACAGACAATTTGACTTGAGACTTCAAAATTCCACTCTGGACAAGCAAACAATACTATTAAAATAAAGATCAAAGTGGAATTTCTCAAAATCCATGCTAGGTAGAGTTATTGTTCTTGAACCGAGTACTCAGTAATATCACAACAAACATGCATACCAATTTTGAATTTGTTCCGACTTGAGATGACAAAGTTATATTCCAAACAAGCATTCAATGCAGACTCATGTGAGATTTTATTGAGAAAAACATTCTAACCAATTTTCAATTCAGCTTAGCAAGAAATGTGGTCTCAAGAGTGCTCACAAGAACACTTTTAAACATTTCCCTCTTTATCTCTATGTGAAATCTGAGACCAACAACATAGGGCTAACTTTCACACCAGGACCATAATTTGAAGTATTTTAGTAGAGGGCCACTAGATGATGCTACATGCCAAATATGAAAGCTCTAGCCCTTATGGTTTGGGAGAAGAAGATTTTCTAAGATTTCCTTCTTTATCGCTATGTGAAATCCGGGAACCTACATCATAGGGCCGTAATTTGAGGTATGTTGATAGAAAGCCACTAGATGATGCTTTAAGCCAAATATGAAAGCTCTGGCCATTACGGTTTGGTACAAGAAAATTTTCTAAGATTTCCTTCTTTATCGCTATGTGAAATCCGAGACCCACAACATAGGGCAAATTCTTTACATCAGGGACATAATTTGACGAAAATTGGTAGAGGGCTACTAGATGATGCTACATGCCAAATATGAAAGCTCTGGCCTTTACCATTTGCACAAGAAGGTTTTTAAAGATTTCCTTCCTTGTCTTTATGTGAAATCCAAGACCAACAACATAGGTTTAATTTCACACCAGGGCCTTAATTTGAAGTATTTTGGTAGAGGGTCACTAGATGATGCTGCATGCCAAATATGAAAGCTCTAGTCCTTACGGTTTGGGACAAGAACATTTTCTGATATTTCCTTCTTTATTTCTTTGTGAAATCCGAGACCCCACAACATAGGACCAATTTCCACACTAAGGTGATAATTTGAAGTATTTCAGTAGAGGGCCACTAGATGATGCTACATGCAAATTATGAGAGCTCTAACCCTTACGGTTTGGGAGAAGGAGATTTTCTAATATTTCCTTCTTGATCTCTATGTGAAATCTGAGAACCCACAGCATAGGGCCAATTTCAAGACTAGAGCCACAATTTGAAGTATTTTGGTAGAGGGCCATTAGATGATGCTATATGCCAAATACGAAAGCTCTAGCCCTTACAGTTTTTGACGAGAAGATTTTTAAAGTTTTTTCACTCTGTTGCCATAGCAAACAGAGTTCTACATGGAATTCAAATCTTTGAAGTATTTTGAAAGTGCATCATCTAGGGATCATTTCTGTGAAGTTTGACTGAAATCTGATTGTTAGTTTAGGAGGAGAAGATTTTTTTGTAATTGTGAACGGCTAGACAGACAGACGGACGAACGACGGACATTGATCGATCACAATAGCTCGCCTTGAGCACTTCGTGCTCAGGTGAGCTAAAAATTAAGGGAGCAGGAGTTATGATTCCTGTGCACTGCACTCCCCCTTGATGAGATCTATCCACCCATGAAATTTCATAACCCTAGCTAGTATACGTAGTTAAAGATTTCCTTCTTTATCTCTATGTGAAATCCGAGAACCCACAACATAGGGCTATTTTCAACACTAGGGCCATAATTTGAAGTATTTTGGTAGAGGGCCACTAGATGATGCTACATGCCAAATATGAAAGCTCTAGCCCTTAAGGTTTGGGACAAGAAGATTTTTGAAGATTTCCTTCTTTATCTCTATGTGAAATCCGAGAACCCACAACATAGGGCCAATTTCCATACTAGGGCCATTATTTGAAGTATTTTTATAGGGGGCCACTAGATGATACTACATGCCATATATGAGAGCTCTAGCCTTTATGGTTTGGGACAAGAAGATTTTTAAAGATTTCCTTCTTTATCTCTATGTGAAATCCAAGAACCCACAACATAGGGCCATTTTCAACACTAGGGCCATAATTTGAAGTATTTTGGTAGAGGGCCACTAGATGATGCTGCATGCCAAATATGAAAGCTCTAGCCCTTAAGGTTTGGGACATAAAGTTTTTTACAGATTTCCTTCTTTATCTCTATGTGGAATCGGAGAACCCACAACATAGGGCCAATTTCCACACTAGGGCCATTATTTGAAGTATTTTGGTAGAGGGCTACTAGATGATACTACATGCCATATATGAGAGCTCTAGCCCTTATGGTTTGGGACAAGAAGATTTTTAAAGATTTCCTTCTTTATCTCTATGTGAAATCCGAGAACCCACAACATAGGGCCATTTTCAAACTAGGGCCATAATTTGAAGTATTTTGGTAGAGGGTCACTAGATGATGCTACATGCCAAATATGAAAGCTCTAGCCCTTACGGTTTGGGACAAGAAGATTTTTAAAGATTTCCTTCTTTATCTCTATGTGAAATCCGAGAACCCACAACATAGGGCCAATTTCTACACTAGGGCCATTATTTGAAGTATTTTAATAGAGGGCCACTAGATGATACTACATGCCATATATGAGAGCTCTAGCCTTTATGGTTTGGGACAAGAAAATTTTTTAAAGATTTCCTTCTTTATCTCCATGTGAAATCCACGAACCCACAACATAGGGCCATTTTCAACACTAGGGCCATAATTTGAAGTATTTTTATAGAGGGTCACTAGATGATGCTACATGCAAAATATGAGAGCTCTAGCCCTTACGGTTTGGGACAAGAAGATTTTTAAAGTTTTTTCTCTCGGTTGCCATGGCAACCAGAGTTCTCCATGGAATTCAAATCTTTGAAGTATTTTGAAAGTGCATCACCTAAGGATCATTTCTGTGAAGTTTCACTGAAATCTGTTGGGCGGTTTCAGAGGAGAAGAATTTTTAAGTAATTGTTCACGGACGGACGGACACACGGACGGACGGACGGATGCTGGACAACGATCGATCACAATAGCTCACCCTGAGCACTATGTGCTCAGGTGAGCTAAAAAAATATATATCATTGAAATTCATATGAAAAAACAATACAAATCATCAATAATTAAGAATCATAAAATTACCAAAAAAAAATTTTTTTGATGGTATTCCCTTAACTCTTTACCACACAACAAAATTTTAGTCTGGTTCAAATTGAAAGCATTTGCAGACGACAAAATAGAAGTGACTGAAAAATTGAAATTTGTTCTGGGAAGGGTAGAAAACACTGTAGGAAAAGGAGAAAATGCTGGTTACCAGCATTTTCTCCTTTTCCCACTGTTTTCCAAAGGCTTCTTTCTTAGGGGCGTCAAAAATAGGGATTGTCTCCCATTGGTGTCAACTTGGTCCATACTAAATCTCTAATTTCTCGTGTTATCGGATGGTTTTCGACTACTGGGATTTTATGAATGCAAATTAAAAGGCTATGGGAGTATAGAGATGATTTTTTTGCATTTTTGTAAAATTTTCGTCCAAAAATCTGAAGGGCCACCTTTAAAGAGACGTTCTTGTCTTTGAAGGGGTGAAAATCATTGTAAGAAACAGATAAAATGCTGGTTAGCATCATTTTCTCCTTTTTCTTACCAAGTTTTCTACAGTTTCTTTCTCATGTTTGTTTGAACCCCTAATTATGTGTTAAAGGGTTGAAAGTTTTAAAAAATGTCATAACCCTTTCCCAAACAACAAAATTTTGACTCTTTCAAACTCAAATTATACTTAAAGGTGGCCCTTCAGATTTTGGGACATATATTTTACAAAAGTGCAAAAAAATCATCCTTATACTCCCAAAGCCTTTTAATTTCCATTCATAAAACCCCAGTAGTCAAAAACCGTCCGACAACACAAGAAATTAGAGATTTACTACGGCCCAGGTTGACACCAATGGGAGACACATTCTATTTTTAGATGATCAATTGGCTCATTTACTTACAGGAAAACACAGAAGAAGCTTCAAACATAGCGTCCGAAGAAGACATTACGGAAAATAATTATTACAATGTTTGTTATGATAGGAAATTTAAGCGTTATGAGTCACATGCCAGTCACTTGACATTCCCACAATGGTTTATTGATTTTTGGCGCGAAATCTAAAAATAGCTTAAGAGGCTACATAGCCTTTTAAGGGAATACTAGTATCATCAAAAAAATTTTTTTTTGTAATTTTATGAATCTTAATTATTGATGATTTGTATTATTTTTTCGTATGAATTTCAGTGATATATATATTTTTTCATTTAGTGAGATGTAAAAATTCTAAATAGCCACCTTTTAAGTCACATTAAAGCATTTATGAAATAAAAGTTACTAAAGTAAATTTCATTTTAACCATGGTATCCCAGACAAATCAAAATTTTCTGATAAAATTGTAAAACATGACGGATATCTCCGGTTGAAAGGTGTCTACTGAGGTATCGCCGGATGTAGCAGATACATTATTTTGTTGTCTATCGCTAGGCTAAAGGAGATTATGATCAATGTGTGTTTCGTGGGTGATTTTGGTTGGGAAAGGCTGTCTGGTGCTAGCGCCAGCAATCAAGATGTTGCATTCCTTGTGTTTATATTATATATAGGGGAGATTTTTTTCATATGTTATCATTTACTTTGGTTATTGAATGTCAAATTCCTGTGGTTTAAATCCTAGTTTTGGGCTTTATTTTTCCGAAATTATAAGAGTTCAAACTTGCGCACAAAATATGTGCAGAACTTTCAACTGGTTTTGTCTTGATTGTTTCCGTACCCAGAGGAGACCAGTCAAAAGTAGCATTGCCTTTGGGGACAGTTATCTGTGATAAGGAAAAGGGACCAGAATGAGCAATCGCCATGAAATAAGAGCCCTCTGTTGGCGTTATGGATGGCGCCCTGGTGCGTTACTTAACTGAGTTAGGGCACAGGAATTTGACATTCTATAACCAAAATAAATTATAAAACATGAAAAAAAAATCTCCCCTATATAATATAAACACAAGGAATGCAACGTCTCGATTGCTGGCGCAAGCACCCGACAGCCTTTCCCAACCAAAATCACCCACGAAACAAACATTGAGCCTAGCGATAGACAACACAATAATGTACCTCCGACATCCAGCGATACCTCAGTAGACACCTTTCAACCGGAGATATCCGTCATGTTTTACAACTCTATCCGATAATTTTGATTCGTCCGAGACTCCATTCCCTGACATCACAAGAAGAGCCAAGAAGCGTATTTTCGTATTACTTATTTTTTTCGTTTTTAAGATATTTATGGACATCACATGATACTTAAAATTTTTCTAGAATATTTAGTATCATTTGATGTCCATAAATATCTTAATGTCACAGGTACATTATTGTGTTGTCTATCGCTAGGCTAAATGAGGTTATAATCAATGTTTGTTTCGTGGGTGATTTTGGTTGGGAAAGGCTGTCGGGTGCTAGCACCAGCAATCAAGACGTTGCATTCCTTGTGTTTATATTATATATAGGGGAGATTTTTTTCATATGTTATCATTTACTTTGGTTATTAAATGTCAAATTCCTGTGGTTAGGGTAAATGGATTTCGCTGCAATCTGGTTTAAACATCGACGAAACAATGTCAGTACGGATCACTAGTCATTTTCAATCATAAAACTCACGATAGACTTCAGACGGTGCGGTAATAAACATGGATCTAACGTCAAATAGGCACTGTCATCGTAAACCGTGCGTCTCATTAAAACTGGGTGTGTTTACTTAACTTTAACAGGCAAGTTATGCATGCGTTAAGTTTGCATCAACATAGAGCATTTCATTTACTTTTTACACATTAATAAACAGAAAAATAGAGCATGTTTCTTACTGGTACTTTCAAAATTAATTGATTAAAGCACAGAAATGCAGACTTACTGGTGGAGGTGTTTCTCTACCTGTACCTGTCGCGTTGCCAGGTACTGTAAACAAATCGTTCAAATGATCCAGATTTTAAATATAAGGGAGGTAACTCTTAAATTAGATGGTGCAATCTTCAGAGTTGTCGTTCGTTACTATCACCATATTGAATGGCACTCTCTTGCACTCCGGATCATTACATTTACCTCTGTCGGGGGCTCAGAAATTAGTCCGTCATTACGACATATTTTTATCACATGACCATAACTCAAAATGGCTACACAAACGCCGGTAAAAGAAAGACCAATATCGATTGTTTCGTGTGCTGTTCAAAGAGCATGGGACCAATCAGAGTTAGTGATAGGAAATGAACAAAAGAGGGATTTTCTGAAAAGCCTAAATATCTTTAAAGGACGATAACTTGATTTTTAATCGTATAAACTTAGATCCAGCAGTGTGTCAAATCAGTTGTCATCATTCATGGGCGCAGCCATTTTTGTTAAAATCGGCGTAAGATTCTGAAAAGTGAAGAGGCTCGAAAAAAATAGTTCCATTTTATACGGATAAATTCATCAGTTTGAACGCACCTATAATGTATCCAGAATCATATTTCCTTTGTCTAACTTACAATTTTACATATGAAACAGCTAAACAGTAACAATACATCTTTTCCTCGGTTTGACAAGATTCTTGTCATTTAGCCTATCGCAGAGATGTATGTGAGGTAACGAACGACAACTCTGCTCGGAGATTGATTGAATGGGAATGATCCGTAGTGCAAGAGAATGGGATTGGTCATTATCTCCCGCTAGATGGCATTCTATTAATACTCTTCGAATAATATAACATGCGCAGACAACGTGATATTCTTTGAAGATTTTACCTGTATGCTATTACACTATCATGTAGCCTACAGAATAAACATAATTTCGCATTGCGTAAGAAAATACTCTGCCATTATTGTAAAAGGAGTAAAATGGCCATTGACAAAAATTATGTGGTAAAATCAAGCTGATTTATCGCTCCAAACTTCTTTGAAAATTTGATAATTCTACACGGTAAAAGAACTAGATCTAGTTTTTCAAAACGCTGTAATAGAGTTAAGCTTGAATTATCAAATGGGTTGACCAAAAAGCAAAGAATTAAGGATTGTGTAGGCTATACATGTGTTTTATTCCATGCTTTTTTTTATACGACCGAAGGGTCGTATTATGTTATACCCCCGGTCGTCCGTCCGTCCGTCCGTCCGTTAGCAATTTCTTGTGTGTGCAACTCCTCCTACAGTTTTCATCGGAATTAATTGAAACTTGCCACAATGACTCTCCATGATGTGTAGTTGTGCACCTGGGTCTTAGAATTTTGATTGCTGTTTGCGTTCCAAAATTATCTGCCCTTGATTTCTGAAATAACCAACTTTTTACTTTGAAGTTTTGTTCAGGCCATAACTTCCATTCCATAAAAGGTATCAAATTGAAACTACATACACTGATGAACTGGCCACCGTTGTATACCGTGTATTACAACAGGCACAAGCTAATCGTACCGTGCCCTGTGATTGGATAATTGATACGGCCAATGAAACGGCTCGAAACATATATCGAGTAACCTGACAATGTGCTCAGTTGACTTTATTTCATTCTTATTTTGATTATTATGTTATGAATAAATAATAGAATACAGGTATACATAGAGCATAATTTATAACTTTCAGATAAAAGGACCTTTTCCATCTAGAATGATCATTTTTTTTTTTAGATAAAAAGGAGAGGGAAATCTGAACATTCCATTGTGAGAAAAGGAGAAACTACTTGTAACAAGCAATTTCTCCTTTTCTCACAAATTTTTCTACCCTATATAGTACTTATTTTCAATTTAAATGCTCTTTAAAATGTCGTCTGCAGTTTGTTTCAATTTGGACTAATCTAAAATTTGGTCGTCTGGTAATGGGTTAATTAGATACTTTTATTTCAAATCCTCTCTAAATTCTTTATTCATTTAATTTTTTGACTATTAGACATCTGAACAACTGAGTAATACATAAATACTCGGCAAGCAATTTTCCCCCCTTGTAATTTTTTTCCCCCAAACACTTGTTAATAAATGTTGAAACATGCCTCTTTATTCCTTACAAAACAAAGAAATTAAATGTTAAGGGAGAATTAAATGATGATTAGACACCACATGTGTTTTATTGCCCCTAGGCTTATCTCTGCGGGCTTCTTCAAAGGGACAACAGACTTTAATCTTTGAGAATTGCAACCTACAATTCAATTTATAAGATAACCCATTACCACTCAATCCCTACTTTTGACGCCCCTGAGAAAGAAGCCTTTTGAAAACACCGTGGGAAAAGGAGAAAATGCTGGTAACCAGCATTTTCTCCTTTTCCCACAGTGTTTTCTACCCTTCCCAGACCATATTTCTATTTTTCAGTCACCTTTATTTTGTCGTCTGCATATTTTTTTCAATTTGGACCAGTCCAAAATTTTCTCGTGTGGTTATGAGATAATTGATTATCTTATTACCCTTTCTGCTTTATCAAGTACAAACTTGTGCATTATATCTATTTTGATGTTCATTTTTTCAGTAAAAGTTCAACGTCAGCACTTGAAAATTTTTCATGTATTCATTAATTTAGCTTTTATTATAAACATAATAATCAAATAATACTCTTATAATCATTAACTTTTTTTTTCTATCAAATTTTAGACATTCACCTATCGTTTGTTGAAATGATACCATGCATAAGTAATTATATTATGATCACAAAACAATCACTTTAAAAGACAGTAATATCGAAAATTATTTTCATAGCTATTGCTTTTTACACCCTCCAAAAATATACACACACAAATCAAGAGACGCTACTCTAAGTTACTATTTGCACAGTTACCTCGCATAATACGGGCAGAATTCGCCCCGTTTCGATTAGCCTGTACCTGTCCCTATACACGTAGTGTATCAGGGGAGGTAACCAGTCTAATACACTGATAGAACACATTATGGAGAAGTGCAGTGCACATGAAACATAACTCTGCCACTTATATTTTTTCAGTTATTGCCCTTTATTAATTTTCAGTTTGAATTATTGTCCAGGCCATAACTTCCAAACTATAAAAGCTAATAACTTGCTACTTCATACACTGATAGAACACATTATGGAGAGGTGCAGTGCACATGAAACATAACTCTGCCACCGTTATTTTTTGAGTTATTGCCCTTTGTTAATTTTCAGTTTGAATTATTGTCCAGGCCATATATAACTTCTAAACTATAAAAGCTATTAACTTGGGACTTCATACACTGATAGAACACATTGTGGAGAAGTACATCACACATGAACCATAACTCTGCCACTTTTATTTTTTCAGTTATTGCCCTTTGTTAATTTTCAGTTTGAATTTTTGTCCAGGCCATAACTTCCAAACTATAAAAGCTAATAACTTGCAACTTCATACACTGATAGAACACATTATGGAGAAGTGCACTACACATGAACCATAACTCTGCACCCTTTATTTTTTTAGTTATTGCCCTTTGTTAATTTTCAGTTTGAATTTTTGTCCAGGCCATAACTCCCGAACTTTAAAACCTATCATCTTGAAATTTCAAAGACTAATAGAACACATTATGAAGAAGTGCACTGCACAAGAACCATAACTCTGCCATCCTTCTTTTTTAGTTATTGCCCTTTGTTAGTTTTCTCTTTGAATTTTCGTCTGGGCCATAATTTCTAAAAAATAAAAGCTATGATCTTGAACCTTTCAAAACTGATAGAACACCTTGTGGAGAACAGCAATTCACAAAATTTGTAACTGTGCCACCCTCATTTTTTTAGCTATTGCCCTTTAATATTTTTCACATATCATGGAGATTAACTACTCTTCATTCATGGCCCTTCTGTCATTTCAACTCATTTCACTGACAAGCCCCTTCGGGCGTATATGCACCGCTTTGCGAAGCTCTTGTCTTGTTTCAGGCGTGTTAGGACTCGTATACCTGAAGGCTCACATGTTAAGTAATTTACTTGCCATTATCTCCCACTAGATGGCAATCTACTGGTTAAATACTCATCTAAGAATTTCAATTGGCATCCTGGGTACACAAGACCGGACCACATTTCTATGCGACAACCGTCACTTTGAATTTCAAAATAAAATAAGCGTTTACTAAAAAAAAAACAGCTACCTGATGCGATTCACTCAGCTATGATCAGCAGTTCTGAGAAATCTGGAGCTAAAACAGGCCTAATTTTTCTTCAAACGTACTGGTAAAAGCCATTTTCTCCATTACTTATGTTACTTTATACCGCGTATTATTATGCAATCTCCCCGATATTGGGGAGAGTGCATGGTGCGTCATATAAGACATCTGGTTGAATCTTCGAAGAATATGACATGCGCAGACAACGATCGATTTACTTTCAAGATTTACTTTCAAACACCGCTCAACTGATTGTCGTAAATATATATCCTCTGCAGAGCACCTCCTCCATTCTATACATAGCGGTTGACCATTTTGAAACATTTCAGTGTGTAGATATTGTTCTTACCACAATATATATTGCAAAAGAGAAAAAATTCTGATTTCTCAATCAGAAAAGGGTCAAATTTTTGGTTTTGACTGATAGGTGCTTCGTGGACAGCATGGATCATGATCGGACTGCACAAGAACTACAGTCAGATCTTGGACCTGTACAGCTCGCTTGTCAGTACAGGCCTCAAAATAAGAACCTTTTCTACTTTTCAGTCATTTTTTTTTTTTCAGTTATCGAAAGAGGCGAATCGAAAGAGGCGAAGTTCATGATAGGCTTTTCTTTAGCTCAGAAAGAGACGAACCATTATTCTACACGACAACCGTTACTTTCAATTTCAACCTAAAATAAACATTTACTAATAAACGCTCATTGGTGCGATTAAGCTACAATCAGCTAGCATACATGCACCGGCCATTTATCAAAACAGCCCCAACAGGGTTGGTAGCTTTGGTGTAATCCCTACTTTCCCTAGCATAAGGGATCTGTGATGCGTCATAGCAGACAGGTCAAATCTTCGAATAGTATGACAGTCGCAGACAACAGATAATCTCGAGTTATAACGACCCTGAGAAAGACAGCTTTAAAAGACATTTTGGGAAAACGCAACCACTATTTTTCCTCTTTTTTTTTCCAACAAGGTTTTGTACCCCGTAAAAGTTGGTTGGTTGTTTTGGGGTTTAAAACGCCACTTTAACAGCTAACAGCTATGGACATATCATGGCGGTCGTTAACGCACATGTGTTGCCCGGCTTTCTCACACCAGTACTAATACTACTTTCTTTCCAACAAAGCCATCGACTAGTTTTCTCGCTTGCTTCACCAGAGGTGAGAGGTGAAAATACACCGGAAAGAAAGTTTGCCTCAACCGGGTATCGAACTCACAACCACCAGGTTATGATTCCGACAAGCTCACCACTGAGCCACCCGGGCGGACACCCCGTTAATAACAAAACCCACTATTTGAGCCCGCAAATGCTTTCAATTTGGACAATTGTGTAAAATTTTGTTGTTCGGTAAAGAGTTAATTCATGATGATCGGGGATCTTATATACATGTATATAAGATCCTTTGACTATATATCAGATAATTACTGGAATGTGTAAGTTTGAAAATATTCCATATTGTGGAAAAAAAGAAAATACTGGTAAACAGCATTTTCTCCTTTTTTTTCATCGGGGTCAAAGAAAAAAATACCGCGAATTCTACCACTTGTTGACTACAGATTCTTCCGACTCAGATTATTCTAAAATTTTGTCCTTTGGTAAAGAGTTAGGAAAATTTTGTAAGAAAGAAATGGATGACACGGGAGGCTTTCTAATTTCCAGGATAACAGTTAAATTGATGTGTATCCACTATGATACAGGGAAAAGGTCTAAAAAAAACCATCAGCACCAAAATAAAAAGAGAAAAGGAAACAGATGGGATTTTTGCAAAGTGACTTGCTTGATATTTGTTGGTGGTAAAGTTGATGAGTTCACCTGCTTTTTACCAACATTTTCTAATATCTATTCTTATATTTACACACAAAAAAACTTTCCAGAACTATGAGATGTATGGTGATTTATGTTTAGTTTAGCAAATAACAAGACAAATGCTATGCTTTCTTTAGACTATTCCAACCTGGGATCGTATATATAGATATGTATTTCAGATCTCTGTTCCAAAGGAAATCAAAAAGAAATTGATGGAAAAGAAAACATGTATCTTGAAATGATTCTGAAAATGACTGAAACATTTTTTTCCAAACAACAAAATTTAAGACTTGTCTACATTTTGTGGTAAATGGTAAATGAAAAAACGATTTTATGCTATTTTCGTAAAATATTAGATCCATATTAAGGTAAGACCTGTGTAATGCACTTCCGGTGAACATTTGGCAAAAATTCAAATTAGTTGTTAAATAAGGATAAATAAGGATTTATGCAGAAAAATTATTTTTGCACTTTTCTAACGATCAGAAATTCCGTTTATGTCTATCTTGAAACTATTTTTTGATATTTTTGTTTGTTTTCTAAAAAGGGAGGTAATTATTATCCCTTTTTCAATTGAGAATATAGCAGTTTTAGATTTATAAATGATAATTCAAAAAAAAAAATGGAAAAAATGAAAACGTGGAAGTAATTCAATAATGCTCATTTTTAATTATAGCTAATTTTGCATGATGATATTTTAGCAGAAATAGCTGTTTTCCATTACACAGGTCTTACCTTAAACAGCAAATTTTAATCGTATTTGTACAACAAATACCATAATATCTACTTCTACCTCTCCTACTACTATCATAACTACTTTAACTTCTGATACTGATAATGATGATGATGACACCGACAAAGAGTATCCCTAAAGACCTTCCTGTTTTCGTGATTTTCTCCCACAAAAATCTCTCAATGCTCCTTGCCTGTATTTTTCATTCACTTGGACTTCAATCTAAAATTAGGTTCATTGCGCTTTCGTGAAAAACAACAGGAAATGAAATAAAAATATTCTGTGAAAATGGCTGAATTAATGAAACTGATTGAACAGGAAATTCCTGAGGGTAGACAAAGCTTACAAGAGAATTTTAACAATCTAGAGCGAGTAGCCCAATACTGTCAAGAAAATTATGTCACGGTAAAATGAACAGTACCTTGCTTTTCGTCACTTTGATTCTTTTAAATGTAGTGGGTGGAGTTACCTTCAGTCTGAAGGTGTCTGCTCCGATGCTATTTTTGTGACTGGTCTCCGCTAACACCTTCATATCAGCAATTCATTAAACCCGTATGGAAAAAATACGATTTTACCCGCATCTTTTCGAACGGCTCTATGCGACAGAATTTCAAATGACAACTAATAAAATGGGCATGGATTGTAAGATAAATGATTAATCTTTACAAAAAAACTGATGTTAGTTAATATCCAACTCTTACCTTTGTGCAAATCTGTACTTTTCAAAGTAAATAATCGTTGACCTACTTCACCAGAAATCAAAACATGGTGATCTTTTCAGTGCGCATGTCTCGGCAGAAATCGCAGTATCTCTGACACGCTACAGGATGGTTTAGTTGCGAATTTTGCTGTAAACAAACGCACCTTGGCTGTATAGGGTTAGGGAACCAGACTGTACAAATTTCAAATTCCGTTGAGTGCGCATGCCTGACTAACGGAAGTCGCCGTGTTAGTTGTTTACAAATTATGCTGGATTTATTTACGTTGGGAAAAAGGTAAATTCCCACTGATTTAATTGGTATTTTGCAGCATATTTTGTGTGCTCTTAAAGATTAATCATTTATCTAACGGTCCATACCCATTTTATTAGCTGTCATTTGAAATTTTGTCGCATTGAGCTGTTCGAAAAGATGCGGGTAACATCGTATTTTTTCCAGAAGGGTTTAATGAATGGCTGATATGAAGGTGTTAGCGAAGACCAGTCACAAAAATAGCATCGGAGCAGACACCTTCAGACTGAAGGTAGGGTGGAGTAAGCTTGTGAGCAAAGCGAAGCTAATTTCAGTATAATGTGCCCAATATACAAGCTACTGGTGCTCTTACGTTAATAAGAAAACAAGAGACTTTGAAGTTGATGCTTGATTTCGGTTGCTGATGCACGTTTGCATCTAAATTATGGAAGAGAATGGTTAATTTTGTTACCGTTAATTTACCGTAAACCTGATGTTCGGATGGCACCCCAGGATCCCTGTAGATACCTATCCAGGTACATTCCAGTGGGAAGACCAGGCCTCAGATCATCAGACCTATGTGGCGAGATTGCGGGATAGACTGGAGTATGCCCACCAGTCCGCTGCAGCAGAGGCCAGTAACCAGGCAGCTAAGAACGAGGAAGCCTATAACAAGCGGGTCCAGGATACAAGACTAGAGATTGGCGACACTGTCCTCGTCCGGAATGTTGGCCTCCAGGGAAAGCATGATCTTGCTGACCGTTGGGACTCCAACCCCTACGTTGATTTGGAGATGCCAAATCCAGACATTCCGGTGTACAAGGTCAGGCGGCGAGACAAAGTCGAACCGGTACGATGTTTACATTGTAACCTGTTACTCCCCTTCAACAGCATTCCTTTGGATGGACCAGGAGAAGTCCGCAAGAAGTGACAACCCAAGCCACTGTGATGAGAAGCAGTTGAGTCGACAGGGTCTGAAACCAAGTCTGATACTTATGTTCCCCGGTACATCATACCTCAGAGGAGAAACACTTCATCAGGTCACAATGACACCAGTCCGATTCTTACCCGTAGCCCTCCAGTGAGTCCGCCAGCAACAGTGTTCACGCCACCCAAAGTTTAAGGCAATCAGCCCATTCTACCAGCTTTTACTGTGCTGGCAGTCCCAGAGCTGGCTGTCACGAGTCCACCACATCTGACCAGACCGGTCTGCAACTGCTGACGGCCAGATAGATATGGTGAATGGGTGATGCCAGTTATTTCATCAATGAAATTTTTGTGTAAATACATGTATGTGATATCTGTGTTACAGCACTTTCAGTCCTTTGTTTTTATTCTGGATTGGGAATTCTGTCTTTGTGGTGCTGAGTAATTAACAAGTATTTTCATTTTCTTTACAGATTTCGTCAATTGCTACTTGGAATTTATTCATATTCACATCAGCGAGTATTTTATAGCTCTTCGGAGATTTTCCTGTTCCATAAATATATAACTGTGTACTCCCATACGCCTTTTCAACACCCTGGTGATTCCAAAGTTATGTGCATTTGATTGACATAATATTTACTTGTTTTACAGGTCTACTAGAATACTTGGAAATGTTGGGTGCCATTTCAACATGGGGGGGATATGTAACCATTGGTTCATTTGTAGATAGTCATCACTGTATCTTCATTTGTAATCTTGCATAACTTCACCAACTGTATGTTTTAACATTTTTCATGTCAGTGAGCGTGCATTGAGTAAATAGTAATCCCTGTTTTCATGAGTAAGAATGAGAGAGTACTGATCAGCGTGCAAGCGTGCGTATCCGTTCCTGCCTTTCTATTTTCCCTCTCACTAACAATTCATCATTCGGTCACCAGCTCTTGCAAGAGACAGTTGTATGTTAGTCAACACATCCAAGTTATCTTTTTCTCTGATTGCAAAGTCATAATATTGTTTTCATCTCCACTGCTGCGGTAAGCTTATTTCTTTAGCTGCAGATAAATCATGTAGAATCTATATCTAAATTGTGCCATAAAAATAGTTTTATATTTGTTATTTATCTTGCAGGTTTTCTACTGTATAATTCAGAATCGAATAAAACTTCATTATCATCACCCGGCATATTGCTGATATTTAAACCCTGGTTGACATTGGGAAGAACAATATTACTTGGTAACTTTGCATAATTCCTTTAGTTACTATTTTTATTTTCAGGCTACAGATAAGAAGAAAGCCCTGGAAGAAACAAAAAATTTTACAACTCATTCTTTGGCTAGTGTGGCATACCAGATAAACAACTTGGCTACAAACTTTCTCAAACTCTTAGACCTACAACAAAATCTACTTGGAGAGATGGAGTCTAACGTTAATCATCTAGCACAGGTAATTTCAAGCTGTTGAGTGCCTTGCACAGCCGAAGCCATTTATCAAACCATCAAAAGTGTAGATTATTCTGAGGAAGAGAGTGTTGCAAAACATTTTTGAGAAAGAGAAATAATACGTATAATTAGCAGTTCTTTCCGCAATGTTTTCTATCCTATAACTGAATTGCAGCTCATTTGTACCTGTTATTAATTTTTGGTCTGCAGATGTTTTGAAGATGAGTAGCTATATAAGTATGTTTATCTAGCTCTACCACACAATCCAGAGTCTTAATGATATGAAGAAGAAAGGCTTTTGAAAACACTGTGGGAAAAGGAGAAAATTTTTATGAGCCAATTTGAAATTGTCATCAGCAACTGCTTTCAATTTTTTTCAATCTAATACTTTGTTGTTTGGTAAGGAGTTAAATTAATCTACTGTTACATGTTTTTAGCTCACCTGAGCACAACGTGCTCAAGGAGAGCTTTTAAGATCACCCGGTGTCCGTCGTGCGTCGTCAACAATTCTTTAAACATCAACTCCTCCTAAACCGCTGGGTGGATTTGGACCAAACTTGGCAGGAATGTTCCTTGGGAGTTCCTCTTTAAAATTTGTTTACAGAATTTGATTCAATCAGAAACTCTGGTTGCCATGGCAACCAAATGGAATTTTTTAGCAAATTCTTTAAAAATCTTCTCCTCTGAAACCGCTGGTCGGTTTTTGAAATAATTTCACAGATATGTTCCTTGGGTGACCCTTTTCAAAAATTGTGCGTGAAATTTTGATTCATCAAAAAATGTGGCTCTGGTGAATGGGAGCTGCTTGCACGATACAGAATTGAAGGAATTTTTTAAAAGTCTTCTCCTCTGAAACTGCTGGTCAGATTTTGAAATAATTTCACAGATATGTTCCTTTGGTGACCCTTTTCAAAATTTGTTTGTGAAATTTTGATCTGTCAAAAAATGTGGCTCTGGTGAATGAGGGCTACTTGCACTATACAGAAATAAAGGAATTCTTAAAAAAATCTTTTTCTCTGAAACCGCTGGTCAGATTTTGAAATAATTTCACAGAGTTGCTCCTTGGGTGACCCTTTTCAAAAACTGTTCACGAAATTTTGATTGGTCAAGAAACATGGCTCTGGTGAATGGGGGCTTCTTGCACTATACAGAAATGAAGAAATTCTTAAAAATTCTTCTTCTCTGAAACAGCTAGTTAGATTTTGAAATAACTTCACAGAGTTGTTCCTTGGGTGACCCTTTTCAATACTTGTTTGCAAAATTTTGATTGGTCAAGAAACATGGCTCTGGTGAATGGGGGCTACTTGCACTATACAGAAATGAAGAAATTCTTGAAAATTCTTCTTCTCTGAAATAGCTGGACAGATTTTGAAATAATTTCACAGAGATGTTCCTTGGGTGATCCTTTTCTAAAATTGTTTGCGAAATTTTGATTGGCCAAGAAACATGGCTCTGGTAAATGGGGGCTACTTGCACTATATGGAAATGAAGAAATTCTTGAAAATTCTTCTTCTCTGAAATGGCTGGACAGATTTTGAAATAATTTCACAGAGATGTTCCTTGGGTGATCCTTTTCTAAAATTGTTTGTGAAATTTTGATTTGCCAAGAAACATGGCTCTGGTAAATGGGGGCTACTTGCACTATATGGAAATGAAGAAATTCTTGAAAATTCTTCTTCTCTGAAAACCGTAGTCAGATTTTAAAATAATCTGACAGAGATGTTCCCTGGGTGACCCTTTTCAAAAGCTGTACATATAATTTTGATCCGTCAAGAAACATGGCTCTTGTGAATGGGGGCTACTTGCACTATATGGACATGATGAAATTCTTGAAAATTCTCTTTCTCTGAAACCCCTGGTCAGATTTTAAAAGAAATTTTCTGAAATGTTCCTTGGGTGACCCTTTTCAAAACTTGTTCGTAAAGTTTGATCCATCAAGAAACATGGCTCTCGTGGATGGGGGCTACTTGCTCTTATACAGAAATGAAGAATTCTTAAAAATTCTTCTTTTTGAAACTGATGGTCAGATTTCGAAATGACTTTTACAGGTGACCCTTTGAAAATTGCTTGGCAGAATTATAAATTTGGTTCCAATGTTTCAATACCTCAAAAAAGAATAGACTATGGTCATCTCAAAAATTCAGGTGAGCGATCCAGGGCCATCTTGGCCCTCTTGTTTCTGTTTACTGCAATGAATTTGAGGATCAACTTTTGTTGGCTTTTGTAGACTGTATAGGGTACACTGTACGAAATATGCAGCCTTATATTTGTCCTATACTGTCCTAGTTTGTTGGTTTTATATCATATCTAAACCAGTACCTTGTTGAGTTTTTGTCTGTTTTATTTATTGATTAATATAGGGGTTAAAAGTAATGCCTGTACTGTATCTATCTTTTACTTCAGGGCAGTCACTGCTTGTTATTATTTAATACCAAGATTTCATCATGAATTCAATTAATCTTTGTAAAAAATTTTTTTTTATTTACACATGTATAGACGGTAAATATTCATAAAGAAAAGGTAGCAAGACGAGAGATTGGTGTTTTAACAACCAACAGAAGTACTACCAGACCTCTGGGGGTTAAAAATGGCATCATATTTCCAGAACATGGGGAGCGACCAACGAAGTACCAACGAAAGAATATTGATTACAGTATTCTGGATGACCTTGGCCATGGGGTTAAGGTTAGTTCAACTTCCTAGCAGATTTAAGATTTTAAGACTTGAATATTAAAGGTTGATATTGCAATATCTGCAGGGAAAAACATTGCAGGAAAAGGTGAATATGCTGGAAAACTGCATTTTCTCCTTTAACCACATTATTTTCAACTCTTCTCTTAACAAATATCTAAATATACCCCAGCAAAAAACAAATGTTTTAGGGGGGATTCTGGAATAAGCCTGTCTGTCCATGTGTCTGTCCGTCCGTGTGTCCGTCCGTCTGTCCATCCGTCTGTGTGTCCGTCTGTGTCCAAATACTAGCAATTTTGTGTCACAAACTACTACATTTTCCTTCAATTGTATTGAAACTTTGCACATGAACTAATCATGATTTTTATATTGAAGATTTGCATGACACAATTTTCAAGTGTCAAAAGTGTCAAATCTTCCTGGTTGAGGAACTATCTCCCCTTGAACTTGACACTTTTTTCTGTCATAGAGCTGGTGGGTGTATTAAGTCACATTTAGTGACAGCTCTAGTTTCATCAACAAATGTGCCTCTGAGCTACTGAACATTATCCATTTCATTTTAATGCTTCTCAGTGGTTTACTAATTACGCTTTCTATTTCACAAAACAAATAGGTGAATGATTTTGTAGTCTTTAGAAGCATTTGGAGGGGAAGGGTAGAACAGGGAACTTTTATTTTCTTTTGCATGGCAACAGAATTAACTAACAACTTTTGTGCCTGATTTAAGTTAAAATTTATTTTTGGGATAACAAGTTCAAAATGAGTTTTCATCATACATCAAAACTGTTTATTTACCATCTAGGCTATCTGAGAAAAGTATTACATGTACCTCACAATCCTTAATTTCGATGACCCTAATGATAGGAAGCCTTTTAAAAACATTGTGAGAAAGGCTGGTAACCACAATGTTTTCTGCTCTTCCAGAAAGAAACTGCAGCGTTTGAGCGATATTTTAATTGTCCTCTGCAATCGTTTGCAATTTGGATAATCTAAAATCTTGTCATTTGAGTCTGATGGCTGAAAGAGTCATTAGAAAGGTGTATGTCATGCTTTATATTTCTGAAACCATACTAACATGGGAAGTCAGAGGGATTTGTATTAGAGTTCTATCTTGCTTGCATGATTGACTATTTACTAAAGAATCCATTGCAGTTAAGACCCTGAACAAGAAGTCTTTTGAAAACATACGGTTTTCCACCATTTCAAGTGTAGAAATCATCTGTTAAGCTACACAGAAGTTGTTGTCTGCATATGCTTTTGATTTTGTCGACTGTCAAATTTTGTTGTACAACTATTGAGGTGTATGATAAATATATTGAAATTTGATGAACCGTTTACCAGACAATGATGACTTTAACACCATATAGAAAAAAAGCCTTTTAAAAACATTGTTAGAAAAGAAAAAAATTGCTAGTAACCAGCATTTTCTCCTTTTCCCACAATGTTTTCTACCCTGTCAAGATCAAATTCCATTATTTGAATCACATTTAAATTGACATCTGCAAATGCTTTCTATTTGGACAAGGCTAGAATTTTTTCGTCTGGTAAAGAGTTAAAAAAAGAGTTAAAAACTATTATCAGAAGTCTATTTCTTGAGCTGCATTTTAATTAAAATCCTAAAAGTATTTCAAATTGTGCAGGTCCAAGATTTTGTTGTGCGGTAAAAAGATAACTGAAATAAACAAATAACAAACAATATACAAGAACTACATGTATGTTTAACTGAGTTATTCCTTGCTTACAAAATCATCTTTTTAGCAGGTCTCTTGATTTTTTTACAATCTTCATGATCAATACTTCCCAGATTGGTAATTTCAAGGATTGTTTTCATGAAGAAAAAAGTCCGCAATGATCAAGATTTGCTCATGAATGTGTTTATATGATACAGTATACTAGTAAAGAAGATTGAATATATGAATGATTTTGATGTAAAAACTTGATTTCAGTTGCCAGAGCCAGAAGGAATTATACGGGTAATTTGACACATTGAGTGATAGCTTCTTTTTGTAATAACCAGCCTTATAACCAGTGTTCCATCTTGCCTATTATTTCATGTACAGCAGGGAATTGATTTTATAATTTCATAACAAGTAATGATGTGGTTACATCAAGTGGGACTCAATAATTACCCAGAATTCAATTTCCATGGCTAGCCATTTAATTGGCTGAGACAGAATTGGTTAGCCAACCAGATAGTTGGTCTTGGAATTGAAAATTAAACTCTTTAACACCGACTTTTAATGGCCCTGAGAAAGAAACCTATAGAGAACATGACTTTGTGGGAAAAGGAGAAAATATTGGAAACCAGAATTTTCTCCTTTTCCCACAAAAATTTTCTACCCTTTCAAAGTCAGAAATCATCATACTAACTCTTTATCAAACAATATAATTTTAGACTAGTCCAAATTGGAAGCATTTGCAGAAGACGAAATTAACTTTTTCCCAAACAAGCCCTGGTTTTTATGTGTCTGCAGTACAAGTCTTTTGAAAACACAGTGAGAAAAGGAGAAATTGCTCGTAACAAGCAATTTCTCCTTTCTCACAGTATTTTCTACCTTTAGGAAAACTTTCTACCATTTTCATCAGATTTAAAATTATTGTCTGCAAACTCTTTAAGTTTGGAAGAGTCTAAATTTTGTTGTTTGGGAAAGGGTTATGTGACTAAAAGAAATGAAATTTGTTTTGGGAAGGGAAAAAAAACATTTTGGGAAAAGGAAAAAATGATGGTTACCAGCATTTTCTCCTTTTCCCACATAGTTTTCAGAAGGCTTCTTTCTCAGAATTGTAAAAAAAAAAACCCAGGGATTGTTTGGTAAAGGATTAACAGAATTTAATATCTTGTCTGCAGATGCTTTGAATTTGGTCTAGTCCAAAAATTTGTCATTTGGTGAAGAGTTAAAGCAATGTTTTTGAAGTGATTGAAAATCGGAACCTAGATATGTCTTTTTTTTTCTTTTTATACTGTGATATTAAGGTAAGACCTGTGTAATGGAAAACAGCTATTTCCAGTAAAATATCATCCTGCAAAATTAGCTATAGTTAAAAATGAGTATTATTGAACTACTTTCACCTTTTCATTTTTTTCCATTTTTCCTTCTTTGAATTATCATTTATAAATCTAAAACCACTATATTCTCAATTCAAAAAGAGATAATAATTACCTCCTTTTTCAGAAAACAAACAAAAGTATCAAAAAATAATTTCAAGATAGACATAGATGGAATTTCTGATCCATTAGAAATGTTCAAAAATGTTATTTCTGCATAAATCCTTTTTCATCTTTATTTATCAACCAATTAGAATTTTTGCCAAATGTTCACCGGAAGTGCATTACACAGGTCTTACCTTAAATACATTTGAAGAAAGATGCAGATTTAAATACTTTGAATTCATTTTACAAGCAAAGTTTCTGAAAAATTTCTCAAGAATGGAAGTGACTGTCTAGGCCTCTTACTTAAAAAGCATTCTTACCACCCTTAGAGAAATTTCTAGTCAAGGTATAAAATACTTTACAAAGGTAAATCGAGAAACTAACTACATCTTGAATACCGTAGGCTTGCCACTGATAGAACAGTGTTTGTACTCTAGTATTGCAATCAAAGGGTTTAACTCTTTACCAAACAATCCCTGGTTTTTATGACCCAGAGATAGAAGCCTTTTTACTGCCCTATTGGAGAAAGCGTTTGAAAACATTGTAGGAAAAGAAGAAAATGCTGGGCTCTAGCATTTTCTCTTTTTATACGCCCGAAGGGTCGAATTATGTTATATCCCCGGTCGTCCGTCTGTCCGTCCGTTAGCAATTTTTTGTGTGTGCAACTCCTCTTACTGTTTTCATCGGAATTATTTGAAACTTGCCACAATGAATCTCCATGATGTCTAGTTGTGCACCTAGGTCTTAGAATTTTGATGGCTGTTTGCATTCTAAAATTATCTGCCCTTGATTTCTGAAATAACCAACTTTTCCCTTTGAATTCTTGTTGAGGCCTTAACTTCCATACTATAAAAGGTATCAACTTGAAACTACATACACTGATAGAACACATTATGGAGAAGTGCAGTGCATATGAACCATAACTCTGTGACCTTTATTTTTTGAGTTATTGCCCTTTGTTAATATTCAGTTTGAAGTTTTGTCCAGGCCATAACTTGCAAATTATAAAAGTTATTAACTTGGAACTTCATACGCTGATAGAACACGTTATGGAGAAGTGCAGTGCACATGAACCATAACTCTGTGACCTTTATTTTTTGAGTTATTGCCCTTTGTTAATTTTCAGTTTGAATTTTTGTCCAGGCCATAACTTCCAAACTATGAAAGCTATTAACTTGGAACTTCATACACTGATAGAATCCATTATGGAGAACTGAAGTGCCAATTAAATATAAGTCTGCCACATTTATTTTCTTAGTTATTGCCCTTTGTTGATTTTTAGTTATAATTTTTGTCCAAGCCATAACTTCCAAACTATAAAAGGTATCAACTTGAAACATACACTGATAGAACACATTATGGAGAAGTGCAGTGCCTATGAACTATAACTCTGTGACCTTTATTTTTTGACTTATTGCCCTTTGTTAATTTTTTGTTTTAATTTTTTTCCAGGCCATAACTTCTAAACTTTAAAACCTATCATCTTGAAACTTCAAAGACTAATAGAACACATTATGAAGAAGTGCAGTGCATGAGAACCATAAGTCTGCCATTCTTCTTTTTGAGTTATTGTCCTTTGTTAGTTTTCTCTTTGAATTTTTGTCTGGTTTCCACAATGTTTTCAAATGCATTTTGCAATAGGATTTTTTTCAACTTGGGATTGTTTGGTAAAGAGTTCTTTAACATAGTAAGGTGTAAAAGTGCTGATGCAAAGAAACCATTGTAGTAATGTACATGTATACAACACTGCAAAGTCAAGGTTTTGCAAAATTATAATAATTAACCCTACAGTGTAGACCCAAGATCAGACTGTACATTCTGATTCAATCCTACACTGTGCATTAGCATCTTTTGATGCCCTTTGGATACTGAGAATTAAATCGGTAGCATTACAATGTAGTTAGCTTGCTAGAGTCTATCATAACTGTAGAAAGGTGTGGCTAATATTTAACCCATTACCACACAGTCCCTACTTTTGACTCCCTTGAGAATGAAGCCTTTAGAAAACATTGTGGGAAAAGGAGAAAATGCTGGTAATCAGCATTTTCTCCTTTTCCCACAATGTTTTCTACCCTTCACAAAAAAATTAAAGTTTCAGTCACTATTATTTTCTTGTCTGCAAATGCTTTCGATTTAGACAAGCCTAAAATATTGTCGTTTAGTAATGAGTTAACTTGTACACTGTAATACTGGATAAGTGGAAATTTTTGTGATGTGGAAATATTACTAATTTCACAAATTCGAAAAATTCGCAAACTTTTATATTTGTGTATCTACTATGGGTATACATACAAATGACAAGTGTCTTTAATTGCAATGATAGGCAAAATGTCTGAAATTTGTAACTTGCAATTTTTTCCACACATATATATATATCCACAAATACAGTACAACCCATGTTTGATCCTGTAATTTAGCCCTGGTGATGGTGTTTTTGGGGTGAATCACTAGTTTGTAACTAGAGAGTGTGCGAAATTTTAATAGGTACCTAAAAGCTTTATCGTAACTTTTTCCAAAAGACAAAATCCTGGACAACTCCAAATTGAAAGCATTTGCAGAAGACAAAGATTGCCCAAATCATGAAAGTAGGCATTGTTTGGGTAGGAAACATTGGTGGAAAAGGAGAAAATGCTGGTAACCCATGACCAGCATTTTTTCCCTTTTCAACAATGGATTCAATAGCCTTCTTCCTCTGGGGTATTTAAAATTGTCATTGCTTGGTAAGGGGTTAAGTGAAACATACCTAAAGGGAATACATGTAGTTTGTTTACAGATAAATTATATTGAATCATCTGACATAAGTTGCTGAAATTTTTATTGAACAAGTCGTAAAAGAAGCCTTTAACAAGCATTACAGCAATTTTTCATATTTGAATTTAAAAAATTTAACTGCAAAATCTAATGAATATAAGATTATTTTCATCATGCCACTCTTTTTCAAGAATTACGGTTCAAAATGACCGTAAAAATTAAACAATTACATTTCTGTCCCTTGAACGAGAACAAGGCCAAGCTTTGACAAGAGTGTACATCCAGGAAAAATACACCTATTAGGTTCAAAGAAGCAACATAAAATAAACGTTAACTACTGTACTTGACTTTAAATCTGAGAAGAAAGAAAAAGATCTTAGCATTGCCATAATAATCAGTTGCCATAGATGCATTGTAAGCAGCAGGATTGCAATGCTTTTACAAATGGTATTACATAATGCACCAGTGCTTACATGTTTTCCCTTGATTATGTGTAAGATTAAAAAGAAATTATTATAATGGCTTTATTACACTTAAAACAAGGGTAGTTATGTGAAGGGATGTTTTCTGTTTCTATCATAAACAGTTTATATTGTGGGTAAAGCAGCAGTTTTTCTAATTACTCACAACATTCAGGTATTTAGGATTTTTCTGATACATGTAGCTTTATCAATTTATCTAAGTGTATTTGGTGGCTAGTGTACATATCCAGCTGAATTCCTTTTGTTTATTGATTTGATAATTCGCATGATTTTCAACAGTATCTTGATTATTTAACGGCAGTCAGTGTAGATCAAGATTGGACTGCACAGAATATGCAGTCTGATCTGCAGTCTGCTTTGTCCATTTCTTTGCAAAACAATGACAAATAACAACTATGATGCAATATCTTCATCTTAAGAATCGAAATTTGACTTGGGAAGGGCAGACTACATTGTGGGAAAAGGGGAAAATGATGGTTACCAGCATTTTCTCCTTTTCCCACAATGTTTTCAAACAGCTTCTATCACATTGGGTCTTTATTGTGTGGTAAAGGGTTAAAGTATCCTGGCAGGCTAACCGCATGCAGTGCTCTTTTGTATTGTAATGAAAACTTGAGGCAGGATATAAAATGTTTTTACGAGTAAGTGCAGGTTATTTTTGGACAGATATAAACCCAGCGCTCTTCACATCTACATATACATGAAACATAATTATTACTTTTTCTCTGATACTGAAAAGATAGACAAAAAAGGTGAAATTTCTCATGAAAACAGTTGTTTTAATTCATTACCAAACGACAATATTTTAGACTAGTCAAAATTGAAAGCATTTGCAGACAATAAAATGAAAGTGACTGAAAATTTGAAATTTGTTTTTTGAAGGGTAGAAAACATTGTGGGAAAAGGAGAAAATGCTGGTTACCAGCATTTTCTCCTTTTCCCACAATGTTTTCTAAAGGCTTCTTTTTCAGGGACGTCAAAAATAGGGATTGTGTGGTAATGGGTTAACCCTTTTCCACACAATGACAACTTTTAATGACCGTGAGGAAGAAACCCTTTGATAACATTAAGGGAAAGGAGAAAATGCTGGTAATCAGCCATTTCTTCCCTTTCCCACAAAGTTTTCTACTCTATCAAAAAAAAAAATTGTGTCGTTTGAGCCAATATAAAATTTTTGCCTGCAAATGTGCTCAATTTGGATAGGTCTAAAATTTTGCTGTGTGGTAAAGGGTGAAATGGTACAGGGTTAAACATTTGTTTACTTGTGTATAGTAATGAATTAACCCTGGAAGCACTTTTCACAACAATAATTGTACCTTTGCAGCTGGTGTGGATCAAGATCAGACAGCTCAAAGTGATTGATACTGGTAGTTGATCTACAATGTCTGCTTTTATGAAAAACTACACAATAATGACCTTTGCATATGCACTTACTTTGTGTCCTATTTCCAGACTAAAAATATCTGTTTGGTGCACAACCCTTTATCGCACAATGCCAACCTTTATCGACCCTTGAAAAGAAGCCTATGGAAACATTGTGGGAAAAGAAGAAAATGCTGGTTACCAGCATTTTCTTCTTTTCTCACAAGTTTTCTATCCTATTAGGGAAAAATTGCATCGTGTGAGCTATGTGGAAATTGTCATCTGCTAATACTTCCAATTTGGACAAGGCTAATGTTTTGTTGTCTGGTAAAAGATTAACTCTTTACCACATGACAAAATTTTAGACTGGTTCAAATTGAAAGCATTTGCAGACGACAAAATAAAGGTGACTGAAAAATTGAATTTGATTCGGGAAGGGTAGAAAACACTGTGGGAAAAGGAGAAAATGCTGGTTACCAGCATTTTCTCCTTTTCCTACAGTGTTTTCAAAAGGCTTCTTTCTCAGGGGCGTCAAAAGTAGGAATTGTGTTGTAATGGGTTAAAGGATCAAACCTATCTAGATATATATATCAGTCATTCTTATTAATGCTTCCCTTTTCTCTTTTATAACAGAGCCATGTACCCCAGGGATCAACAGGGGCTCCCTCATCCAGGAGTTCTTCTATCAGTAGTGGTTCAACACCAGCCCCCAACCAACAGCCACCAACTCCACCCATGAACAGAGCCCCTCCTGGGGGTAGTATAGGAAGGGCAGGGGGGCAACAAATACAAGGGCCATATAGGTACATGTACTTCTGTTTACTCTTTATCAAATGATTTCATGTTTTCACTTTCCAGAAGAAGATGGATTTTGAAACTGTAGTGGTAAAAAGAAAACTGCTGGTAACCAGCATTTTCTGCTTTTCCCAGAGTGTTTTCTACCCTTTCAAAGCCAAATATCAGTGTTTGAGCTACATTTGAATTATGTTAAGATGTTTTCAGTATTGACAAATATAAAATTATGTTGTGTTTTAAGAATTAAGCAGTCAAATGCACACAAATTTTTTAGCATTCAATTTTTTCTTCTCAGTATTCTTTTCCATCTGTCTAAATTTTCTATTTCCTTTTATCTGGTGGTTTTGGATAAAGGAAGAATTTGGATGTGAAGAAATCAGTTATGGGTTATGTTACTTTACATTGCAGGACACCAGCCCCGGCTGTGGCCCCTCCAACAGTCCCTAGTCAGTATGCATCCATGCAACAAATGCAGAGAGAAAGGGAACAGCAACAAAGGGCTTCTGGGGCAGGTTCCCAAAACTATGCCCCAAGTACCCCACCTATTATGATGGGCATCACCCAAATGCCCCCTGGGATGATGCAGGTGCCTGGACAGCAGCCCCCAGTGGGTATGGCACGCCCTATGTCCCAAACATCTCAGATGGGTCTGCCACCGCCCTCACCGGGTATGATGCAAGATAGGGTGTCACAGATACAACGTCAGACATCTATAGGTAAACTGTTCTGATATTTTTTTCCTGATTTTTTTTGATCCTGTATCACACAACAAAAATTACACTTACCCACATTGAAAGCATTCTCCTTCCTTCTAGTGTTTCATAGGTTTTATTTACTGGTACCTGTGTTAAGAAGAGTTAAATCATGTTGAGAAAACTGTTTTTCCAGGTCAAGGTAGAACAAATTCCTGGATGCAATTCTTAACAAACTGTAACTTTTTCAATCTTCTTTAAAAACTGTCACATTGCAATGAAAACTCTTTACTTCTCTCTAAACAGATTTGAAGCAAACAACACTCAAAATTTTCAGAAGGACATTGATAATGGAAATGAATTTATCTTCAGTAATAAGTCAAGATATGGTGTCCGTGGTTGTGAGGTAGAGCGTTGGCCTCATAACCTAAGGGTTCTGAGTTCGATACCTGGGAGCAGGTGTCAACTTTGGGATTTTTCATTGGCCCATACATTCGGCGCGAGTACTGGTGTAGTTCCCAGGAAGCAGAATCGAGAGAGATTTGTATAAGTTGTAAGAACTTGTTTCTCAATAGATGTAAAATAAATATGTTTAAACTAAGATATTGCATTTTCTTCGTCTTATAGATGCAAAATACATGTACTTTGAGAACATGATTCTACAATGGTGAATGTCTCTTTACCAGACAATAAAATTTCAGACAAACTGAAACCATTTGCAGATGACAAATGGTCCATAATTGACAGGATGATCTTTGAAAAGGTAGAGAACACTGTTTACCAGCGTTTTCTTCCTTTATATCAATGCTGTCAAATGCCTTCTTCCTTCAATGGGTTCATTTGAACGTAGGTTTGTTTGTTAACTCTTTACCACACGAGGAAAATTTAGAGTGGGCCAAACTGAAAGCATTTGCAGACGACAAAATAAAGGTGATTGAAAAATTGAAATTTGTTCTGGGAAGGGTAGAAAACACTGTGGGAAAAGGAGAAAATGCTGGTTACCAGCATTTTCTCCTTTTCCCATGGTGTTTTCAAAAGGCTTCTTTCTCAGGGGTGTCAAAAGTAGGGATTGTGTGGTAATGGGTTAAAGGGTTAAGGACCATTTTTGTCTTGTATAAAAAATAACCTGATATATTTCCTGTGTACTCAAATAGTTTTATGAAGCTTTCAATAAACTATACCATCAAATCATTGGTGTACCAAAGACATAGAGACTTACTTTATGTACTCAATTTAAATACATGCATGTGCTCGTTATCATTTGCATGTGGGTTTTGTACGTCTATTGCATTTTGCATGAATAAACATGAGATAGTTTGGTACTTAGCATGATGGTGTGTCCGCAGGTAATTTTTCTTTACGTGTTGAATGTTGATTGTTTCTTAGTACTGTATATGTTGAATGTTTTGTGTTCATCTGTATATTATTGGTGTATTTTAGAGTAGTTATCTATACGAAAAAAATCATTTTGCATGAATAAACATGAGATAGTTTGGTATTTAGCATGATGGTCTGTCTGCAGATAATTTTTCTTTACATGTTGAATGTTAATTGTTTCTTAGTAAATGTTGAATGTTTTGTGTTCATCTGTATATTATTAGTGTATTTTAGAGTAGTTACTTATACAAAAAAAATGGCCCCATGTGGTATTGTACCACACTATCTTTAGTATGACGTATACATTAACTCATTACCACACAAGAAAAATTTAGACTGGTCCAAATTCAAAGCATTTGCAGACGGCAAAATAAATGTGACTGAAAAATTGAAATTTGTTTTTGGAAGGGTAGAAAACACTGTGGGAAAAGGAGAAAATGCTGGTTACCAGCATTTTCTCCTTTTCCCACAGGGTTTTCAAAAGGCTTCTTTCTCAGGGGCGTCAAAAGTAGGGATTGTGTGGTAATGGGTTAATGCAGATATGAAGAGGGTAATTTTGTTGTAAATCAGAAGTTTTGCATCAAAACCTGTATTATGGATACCTTTTAACCCTTGCCCATAAAATCCCGAGGTTAAAGACCAGCCTTTTGAAAACACGGTAAGAAAAGAGGCTGTTTACCAGCATTTTCTCCTTTTACCACAATGTTTTCAACCCTTCCACAAACAAATTTTAACTTTTGAGTCACATTTATGCTGTTGGCTGCAAGTGCCTTCAAAATTGCTTGGTAAAGAGATAGTCATTGGATATAAATATTGACACAGGTTTTGTTCCAAGGGTTAGGTATTGGTGCCAACAAATTTACCACACGGCTGGCTGTCCCTTTATTTGTATCATACTTTTAGATGAATGTTGTATTATTAACTCTACATTAGGTAACAGAATTTTAGAAATGGCCACAATAAAAGCATTTTCAGACATCAACTTTGATGCATCTTGATGAATGATGAAGTCCAATTTTGAAAGGTTGGAGAACTATGTGAAAACAAGAGAAAATGCTGGTTGGCAGTGTTGACTCCTTTTCCTGCAATACTTTCACAAACCCTCTGTACGGTCATTGAAGCAAGGGATTGTTTGGCATGGGGGCATTACATGTTTTTGTCTGTGGTTTTGGCTACAGCATGATGCAAGTAGATATACTCATTTAATTCAAATGGTATTACCCTGACAATTACATTTGTTGGCAGGTTTGACTTCTTTGAGAGGGCATATTGGCTCTGTTACAACTGACAGATGCGTACGACAAAAAGGCACACACAGATTTCTAACTTTTTGTAAAGTTTGCCTCGATGGTTAGCTTCTGCACATGCATATTATGACAATAATTTTGTCACTCTGGATTAGAGGAAATGCTATAGAGAGAAAGTGTAATTACATTTATGTCCTGTTTTTTCGAGCTAAAAGAAAAACATTAATAGTGTGTTCAAAAGGATGCATCGAGAAGGACAATGTTTAGGGGCCTTTCTTTTGCACAGCAAAATCACATGGTAATTTATATGCTATATTAACCTATGAAGCCTTCCAAACACCAGTGAAGAAGCAGTGTCTCCTTACTGCACTTAGCTAAACTTACTGCTCCTCCTCCCCCCCCACCCCCTCCTTCTTTTCCTCATTTCTCGAAGAGAAGTTTTACATCATGACCCTGGTCAGTATGAATGTCTTGGACCTCTTATTTCATTTTGAAAAACCTGTCCACCTTGTTGAGACCGTTGAGACATGAAGATTAGGGGATTCGAATAGTGATCTTTAACTTAAGTTTAAGGTCAAGGTCATGGCAGAGGTTTGGGGGAGGGGGTTATAGTTCACATGCTTTGAAAACACTAGAACCATTATTGGTCCATAGCTCTTAAATCCCTGAATATTTCACACATTTCTACTTTCAAATTCCAGAGTCCAGGGTTTTGGGTGTGAACCTCATTATTAGCTAACTGAACCACCTAAAGTGCAACACAAATACTTGTACTATTTAACCCTTTACCGCACAATGCCGACTTTAAATAACTCTGAGGAAGAAGCCATTTGAAAACACTAGGGGAAAAGGAGAAAATGCTGGTAATCAGCATTTTTTCTTTTTCCCAAAATGATTTCTATCTTATCATAGAAAAAAATGCATCAATTGGGCCACATTGAAATTTGTCTTCTGCAAAATAAATGCTTTGAGTTGGTTGAGTCTAAAATATTGTTCTGTGGTAAATGGTTAGGGTATCCAGGAGACTATGATGGGGAATAAGTGATAATTTTGTAGTTTATTTAATAACTGAGGTGAAATGAATACAGGGTAGAATAAACCAATGACATTATACACCATTATGTTGATCAAAGTTCGAAGTTAGTGAGATATCAACTGCATTTGTTCAAGACGTATACACATAAAAGTAGTTTACTCATATCAAACATATAGCGTGATATTCTATCAGAAAATCCCATAGGTATGTATCAATTTTAAATTTTGCCAATAAGGATGGTTTGTTAGAAATTGTAGAAAATAGTGTACAGGCTCTGTTATTCTGGCATGTTAGGTTTCTTATACTAGTAATCTGTAAAATTGATATGGTAGACTGTGTAATAAGATTTTGTGGCATTTGGCGAAGACAATGCCACTATGATATCAATAATAAATGTTCGATATTTAATTCTGAAGAGCATGTAACTATGGTATTTTGTACAAAACCGAAGGAAATAAACCCAATTAAACTAAACTTTTCTAGACAAACAGGTTTTTTCAAAAGCACTCAGATATATAATTGGAAATGGTGTATTGAAATAAACTGCAAAAGGCCATCAAACGTTCAAATAATTTTTTTGATTGAAAATAGCTTCATCTCTTCATAAACTCTGGCGAAATGATATGAACAAAATTTGTCTTCTTACCACTTTGTTTTTTGGGGTTGTGTGTTCCAAGATCAGTTCATCCCTAACCTTATTCGCTCCATGATTGTACGCTACTCATTTGATCGTGCGTTAATATTTTCAGGCAGAAAACTTAATTGTAAAGTTGGGAATTAGACCGTGATGGCCCTCTTGTTTTCTAATTATTGATTTCACAAAATGTCTTCCTTGATAAATGCCACATCAGCGTTCTCAATACTTTGATTTCATAAACTTTGCCTATAGAACAAATAATAGATAGGAAGACAGAGCTATCAACATTATAGTCAGACTGTATGACAGTATGATTTTCATATTAGGCCATTTTTCATGACCAGGAATATGCCATAGACTTATTTTGGCCTAATATGATAAAAAGTGAAAACTTTTGAATAAAATGAAAAAGATTATAGAATGAAATTTTAATAGTTTTTGTTGTAGCAACAGTAGGTCATAGTTGTAAACCCCGTGTTTTTTTCCTTTTAAAAAAAAAAAACAATACTCTTGTTTTAGCCACTTAAGATTAATCATATGGAACTGCTTTCAATATGATACAGTCCAAAATAAAGTCATTTGGTAAAGAATTCACTTTTTCATAAGTAGAAAACTTTAGATGGAAAAAGATGTCTGTATTGTATTGTCATGTAATGGCTATGTGATGTGGTTTTACTCATTACCAAACAGCAAAATTTTGGACTTGTCCATATTCAAAGCATTTGCAGTTGACAATTATATGTGGCAAAATTGGCACAATTTTTCCTTGATAGAACAGAGAAGATAGTGGGAAAAGGAGAAAATGCTGTTTACCAGCATTTTCTCCCTTTTCCACAATATCTTCAAAAGGCTTCTTACTCGGGGTTGGTAAAAGTCAGGACTGTGTGGTAAAGAGTTTATGTTGTCATATAATGCTGTAGTTGTACTGTTGTTGTTTATGTTGTTATTGTGGTGTTATTGTTGCATGATCTGGTTGCTTGGATATTGTGTATTTCTTACAGACGATCAGTTACCCCCTCCACCTCCAGATGATGATGTTGCAGGGAGGCAGAATATGAGCTTTGATGAAGGTTTGCATGTTTCTGCTTTTTTCTGCAGTGTTTTCTGTGATTGTCTTATGTTGTATCGTGTACAAAAAAATTTGGAGGGATGATAAAAAACACCACAATTTTTTCATTTTTAATCTGTTGACTTTTCTTTGTAAAAAGCAAAATAGTGGGAGGGATAGAAAACAGCTGCTCCAAGGTTTTTGGCTTTACCGGCAGATTACAGAGACCACATATTTAGAAAACTTGTCCCTTGAGAGCAAACTGATGTAACTGAAAATAGTGACAGGATTCACTTGCAGCATTTCAATGCTGATACCTGCTGTGGTTACTTGTCACAAAAACTACTTTTTGGCGTAAATGAGTGCAAGAAGTAAACACTAGTAAACAGGCACCAAGTAATCCCAGGCTAAACTTTTCAATTATGCAATGTTACTGGTATATGCTAATTTGTTTAAGAGTTGATTTGTTTCATAGTACCTGTATTTTCAAATTCTCTGGTGAGTAAAATGTACTTACATATATGTGTACATTAGTTGAATTAATTTGAAGAATTTAATGAATATTTCCTCTAATTTGATGAATATTTCCTGTTATCAATTACTAAAACACTAAAAAAATTGGACCGACTTTTTGTTTTGCTGTGTAAATTGCGTACAAAATAAAGGCTCCCAATCTATGTTTTGTATAGCTCCCAGGAGCTTTTATTAGTAGAAATAAGGTATATTACAAGTATGTTTTGTATCACGGTGGATCATGACCATTCTGCACAAAACCTGCAGTTTGATTTTGATTCTGTGCTATTCAGTCCTTTGGCTAAAACATACATGATGGATTCAATATATTTGTCTTTTACACAGGCTTAACCCATTACCACACAATCCCTACTTTTGACGCCCCTGAGAAAGAAGCCTTTTGAAAACACTGTGGGAAAAGGAGAAAATGCTGGTAACCAGCATTTCCTCCTTTTCCCACAGTGTTTTCTACCCTTCGCAGAACAAATTTCAATTTTTAAGTAACCTTCATTTTGTCGTCGGCAAATGCTTTCAATTTTGATCAGTCTAAAATTTTCTTGTGTGGTAAAGAGTTAAGAAATGTATTTCATTCATTGAGCACTTGAAGGGCTTGGAACTGAGTTTCATCTGTCCACCCTTTACCAAACAAAAAAATTTTAGATATGTCCAGATTGAAAGCATTTTGCAGTCAACATAATAATTGTGGCACAACTGTCAGACTAAGTTTGTCTGACTATGTGAAAAAATAGAAAACCTTGTGGGAAAAGGAGAAAATGCTGGTTACCAGTATTTTCTCCTTTTCCCACAATATTTTCAGAAGGCCTCTTCCTCAGGGTTGTGAACATTTCTTGACTGTTTGGTCAAGGGTCAATCTTTGGTAGAATTTTTATTTTTAGGAAAGACTGATGAGAATGAATCTGTGGGTAGGTCTTTAGACTTGTAAAGAAAAAAGCTTGTAACCATACATTGAAAGGCATAGTGTCTGTAGTCTTGCAAAGCAACATGTACATTTTGACATTCTTAAAATCTCAGTAAAATTATCATGTCAAACTTGGAAAACTAATCAGTATTACCAATTTCTTCATTTTCCATGGTGTTTTCTGAGTGATACTTTACTTGTCTCTGGGTTTTGTTCTTTTTTCAGTAATTTTTTACGGATGAAAAAGGCTGAAAATTTTCTATTATGTATGGTTGAATAGAAATCACCAGACCTTTATTGATGCCAACTGATTTTTCCATTATTTTGTCAAATTAAAAGTTCTGAGTAACAGCATTTTGATTTGCTTTGTCACTGTTCAAACTTCGAGCCTTAGTGGGCCACATCTACAAAATCAAAAGTATAGAAGAAACTTCCGGAATAAATGGACAGGAAGTTCTTAATCATGGTGAATGGCTATTTTAGATGCACAATTCAACCATTCTTCTGTTAATCTGAATTGATTAAAAAAAAAAAACAATAGTTAGAATTAATGCATGATGGGAAAAGGTTTACAATCCTATATGCTTGGTAACGTCACTCAAATACAAAAGGGCACTAGCATTTTCTCCTTTTACCACAATATTTTCCAACCTCTCAGGGAAATTTCAAGCATTTGAGTCATATTTAAATTGTTATCTGCACATGCTTTCAGTTTGGACAAGTCTGGAATTTTGTTGATTGGAGTTAAAAGGTATGGAATTATTATGCCCCACACTTATGCATGCTTTGTGACTAATAAATGTAACTTTGTAATCATATATGGTTCTGGGTGCCACAATACTCAATTCTGATTGGCTGAATTGCAATTCGCTAAAATTTGTATGGCTTTAGCTTTAGTATTTGATCATCCATGGTAAGATGCTTCAGCAAGTCATTGCATAGTATGGATTCATTTTTGTCCCAAACCTGGCTGTATCATGGATCAGAGTGGTCCTGTGAAAAGTTAAAAAAAAAAAAATTGCCAGTAACAAGTTACTTTTACCAACATCAGCTTGGGCAAACTACACAGGCTGACGTGGGTTGAAACTTTTTATAAATTCATTTAACCCTTTCCCAAACAATCCCTGGTTTTTACGGGTCAGGAATAGAAGCCTTTTGAAAACATTGTGGGAAAAGGAGAAAATGCTGGTAACCAGCATTTTCTCCTTTTGCCACAATGTTTTCTACCCAACCGTATAGAAAAATCATCTTTTTAGCAACTGTTAAATTGTCATTTGCAAAATGCTTTCAATTTGGTCTGGTCCAAAATTTGCTGTTTGGGAAAGGGTTAACTCTTTACCACACAATCCCGACTTTTAACGACCCTGAGAAAGAAGCCTTTTGAAAACATTGTAGGAAAAGGAGAAAATGCTGGTAACCAGCATTTTCTCCTTTTCCCACAATGTTTTCTGTGCTTTCCAAGACAAACTTCAATTTTTGAGCCATACTTATGTTGTCGTCTGTAAATGCTTTCAATATGGACTGGTCTACAATTTTGTCGTTTGGTAAACAGTTAACCACTTTCTTACAGGGCATTATCTCCATTTTTACATTCGCATCTACATTTTACAATCTTGACTTGTGTAGAAACAGGTGAAATTTGTGGTACAAACATTTAACCCTTTACCAAACAATACCTACTTTTAACGACCCTGAGACAGGAGCCTTTTGAAAACATTGTGGGAAAAGGAATAAATGTTGGTAATCAGCATTTTCTCCTTTTCCCACAATGTTTTCTACCCTGCTGGAAACAGATTTCAATTTTTGAATTACATTTATTTTGTTGTTAGCAAGTGCTTTCTTTTTGGACCAGCCTAAAATTTTTTCATTTGGGAAAGATTTAAATGACTAACAATACAGGTTATATGTTTTTTTTTGCTGAAAAATTCAGTATAAAACTATAAATGAGTTTCAAAAAGGATAAAATCAATAAAAAAGTGAACAGTGTTTATTACATGGATAGATGACTTGGTTTGTAGTGAGAAATTTGCATAATTTATTTTTTCTGTATACCAAACAACAAAATTGTATGCTCTTCCAAAGCACGTCGGATGACAAACTATTAAAGGTAGCTCAAATGATTTTTTTGTTTTCTTTCATAGGATAAGAAACATTGTGGAAAAGGGAGAAAATGCTAGATAGCATTTTCTCCTTTACCACAGTGTTTTCAAAACCTTCTTCAGAGTCAGTAAAATTTTGCATTGTGTAGCAAATGACAAAATTCAGGCCTAGACCAAGTTCAAAGCATTTGCAGACAACATACTGAATGTAGCTAAGCAGATTTCTGTATGTGATAGGATAGAAAACGTTGTGACGAAAACCATTAAGCCTTGTCCAGATTGAAATTATTTGCAGAGGATAATTGCATTGTGGCTCAAATGGTTCAATTTTTCTTTGATAGGGTTGAAAACATTGTGGAAAAAGGAGAAAATGCTGGTTACCAGCATTTTCTCCTTTTCCTACAATGTTTTAGAAAGGCGTCTTTCCCAGGAGCATTAAAAATGTCATTGTGTGGTAAGGGGTTGAGGTATTCTTTCTTAGTCAATCAGATTAATAGTAATGGACATTAGTGTGGAATTTAGAATAGGTGGTGAACATAGTCCCTAGTCATTGTTGTTTATTACAGGATCACCTCCGCCCCCTCCCCCGCCTCAGTTTGATGATGAGGAAGAAGGAATTCCCATACAGGAAGAGGACCCTTATGCTGCGACAGGTCCAGACCTTTTCGGTACAAACTTGGTCCCAGAACATTACATAGAAAAAGGTGAGGAAAAAAGAACTGGATTTCTTAACCCTTTACCACACAATCCCGACTTTTAACAACCCTGAGAAAGAAGCCGTTCGAAAACATTGTAGGAAAAGGAGAAAATGCTGGTAACCAGCATTTTTTCCTTTAACCACAATATTTTCTACCCATCCTAAACAAATTCCAGGTTTGAGTCATATTACGTTTGTCGTCTGCAAATGCTTTCAGTTGTGGACCTTTCTCAGATTTTGTCATTTGGTAAAGGGTTAAAGTGAAGACAAGAACCTAAATGTTCTGTATTCTAACCCTTTACCAAACCATCTCATATCTAGAATTAGGATTCATGCAATTAAAAGATCCACTTTAAATGCTTTCATTATGTTGGTGTCTGTGGTTATGAGGCAGAGCATTGACCTCCTTACCAAAAGGTTCTGAATTCAAGACCAGGCTGTTGGTATCAAATTTGGAATTTTTCATTGGCCTACACTTTTGTCACGAGTACTGGTGTAGTTCCCAGAAAGCAGAATCAAGGGAGAGTAGTGTAATTTGTAAGAACTTGTTTCTCAATCGATGTAAAATAAATATGTTTAAGCTAAATGACATTCTTAAAATTCAGTTTGGTTAATTTTGTTGATTGGTAAAGTATTTAGTCCATTTAGTAAGGATGGGACTGAATTATCAAATTCTTGAATATTCTAAAAATGGTTGAATATTAGAGTATGAAAAATACATATTTGAATATTGGTTTTTGAGTCGCCTGTTTGCGTAGCAAACAGGCTCTCATTGTTATCGTCTTGATCTATGGGGTGACGTAAGCATACCTCCGGCCTTGTACTGCTTCCTGTCCCAAGTTCCGGTTTACGAGATAAAACAGTTTTCTAATAATTCGTTGAACAACCCAGTTTTTTTCTGTTGTAAAGACTTTACAATTGTGCCTTTGTGATAATGAATATGTCTATAAAGACTGAGCTGCTAAACGGTTCAAACCGTTGAAACAGTCATTTCGTCCACAAGGGTACATATTAGCCTGATACATCATCTCTAAAAATAGCGCATTACGTATATATGTAAAAATAGCTGCCGTGAACTGCCGTGAAGTCTGCGGACACGCTGAGAAATCTTCAACTACAAGCATCTTTTCTGCTTCTATTTGAGGACAATTCCCAGTGAAAATTGTTTGAAAATTACCTATTAGAAGCACACTCTTAACTCTTACAATCTTACAATCCTAACTGCAAGCCTTATTTCAATTCAGCGCTCAACCTATGATTGGATAGAGAAAGGCGATGCCGAGTTAACATGTCAACAGTAGGCTAATTTTTTTCTTATCGAATTTTTAACGACATGGAATGATTGCATTGCCTTCTTAGACATTCTTACACGTTGCTTCTTCCCAGCTTTTTAATCTAGACTTTAGATACTTTCCACACCCATATTCTAGGTGCACCAGAGATCCTACATAGCGTATGCAATGTACACGGTTCTAGGCTGTACCAAGTTATCGCTTTGCAGGTCTTTTCTGGAATGTAGCTTTGCGACAAATATAGATCTTGTAATCACGTGACGTATAAACGTCATTTGCACCACGTAATCTTTATGAATTTACATATTTATGAATCAGTCGCTGAACCGGCCTTTTCTTTCAGCGTGCACCGATCTATGTAGAGAGAGGGTTGGAAATTTACTATATTTAATTGGTTTTCGTTCATAAAGACGGCCAAATTTGTCAAAGTCTGCTGTTTTTTTTTCAATGAGCGATTAACTAAGATCTAGTATTTATTAAACAACAAATTATTAGCGCGGGTGTTAGAACGCAAAGGTGCTTTTGTAACTGCCAAAATCTGAATTTACACTACGCAGTTCTAACAACCAGCAATCTGAAAAATTGACTTTTTACTCCGCTATAATTCAAATATAATAGAACAGATCAGTGTTTACCCGCTCGAACAACAAGTTCTTTATTGGAGTGTTTGTAATCTTGTGAAGGGTTTTTGTAAGGGTAATAAAGCGAATCGCAAACATTTAATTTACACCAAAGCAATATACATGTAGACAATTTTCGATTGGTGTAGAAGCACTATAATCCCTGGGACGTTATAAAACGCAGACAAATATTAAAGGCTGATGATCATGTTGGGTTATAGATTTTCTTGAGTTGTAGCAGCCACATTCATAGAGTCCATTGCTGGTCAAAACCTCAACCTGGACAACAACAAAAACAAATTATTTCCAAAGGACAGGTAGATCACTGAGTCAAATATTTGTTTGTGCTCCAAAGGCTACAGTTCAGTCCAATGATCATGAAATTGCCCGGCTGTTTGTCTCAATAATTTCTTTGACAAAACTGAATATAGGTCACCTGGGATTAAAAGAAAAAGCCTTAAGGTTATCATTAGGTCAAATCAGACGAAACCGTAATAGAGCTGTAGAATCCATTTATGTTCAGTGTTATACTTATGAAACTTTGTCAGACTGCTAAGATTAGATATGAGCGAGTTGCAAAAGGGCATTTTTGTCTAAAAGTGTATCACTAGATCCTATACCAGAAGATAATCAGGTCTTTATTTGTAAAGGGTTGTTGTCTGTGAATAAAAAATTGTTGTCTGTGAATAAAAAACGTTGAACTCATTAAAGCTGGTCCTGGTGCCTAAATTTTAATTTCCACCATATTTTTTTAAATGTAAATTTTAATACGGATATTTTGAATTTTGGGATGACAACTCAGAAATATGCTTGCATATAATAATGTCTTGTGGTCAAGTTATTTTGTATCTTGAATGCTTTTAATAGATTTCAATAAAAAAGGGTGAAAAATTCTAACCCATTACCCTACAGGCGACTCTCAGGACTATCAGTCCTTTGATTACATTTAGTTCTTTACTGAACAGCAAAATATTGGCCTTGTCTAAGTGAAACTGTTTGCAGATGGTTTTCAATTGTTATTGAAAAGTGAAATTTCTATTTTAAAGGATAGAAAAGATTGGGAAATGGAGAAAATGCTGGTTACCAGCATTTTCTCCTTTGCCCACAATGTTTTCAAAAGCCTTCCTACTCAGTAAGCAGCATTTTCTTCCCTTTTCCCACAGTGTTTCAACAGTTTCATTCTCAGGGTTGTTAAAACCTGGGATTGTGTTGCACAGGATTAACTTAGCTTTTCTGATGGTACTGCCATCTCTCATGCTTCACGTTTTATGTCTACACTTTAGATGTCAGAGCTGCAGTCAATTGCACACGAACCTTTGTCTAAATGTCTGTTATTATAATGTTTGAGTGAGTTTAGAACTGAATTGTCTGATTTAAGTCTTTACCACACAATCCCAGCTTTTAACGACCCATAGAAAGAAGCCTTTTGAGAAAACTGTGGGAAAAGGAGAAAATGCTGGTAACCAGCATTTTCTCCATTTCCCACAGTGTTTTCTACTCTACCCAAAATAAATTTTAATTTTTAAGTCACATTTATTTTTGTCATCTGCAAATGCTTTAAATTTGGAACAGTCCAAAATTTTATTGTTTGGTAAGGAGTTAAAACTGTACCATGAGACAAAATTTGATACATGTACTTGTGGTCTTTTTGAAGCATGAACTGAAAACAAATACGGCTCAAGTGATGGCAAATTGTGTTCAATAGCATATAGGAAACATGTGGTGTGGAAAAAGGCAAAAAAAGTGCTTGTCTCATAATACATAGTGATATCATCCATAGGACTGGTAAAGTGGTACTAAGCAATTTAGTGTGAATTCAGCATGACTGTGGACATTGAAGATCTAGAGTAGACTGCAAAGAAAGTGCAATCTGATCTTGGATCTGCACAGTCCAATACAGTGACATCACAGAGAAAAGAATTTGTCAATATTGGAGGAATTTACCATGGACAAATCAGATACTTTTTAATCAATATTTTTTGTCCTTGAATTGGTAAAAAAAAAACATTGTGGAAAAAGAAGGAAATGCTGGTTACCTGCATTTTCTCCTTTTTCAACAAAAGTTTTATTAGTCTTATTCCCTCAGATTGTTCAAACTCAGGATTATTTGTTGTAAAGGAAGAAAAGATAATGTATGTTTGGTTTTTTTTTTTTCATATTTTTCAGTGATCGCAATTTACGACTACCAGGCAGACAAAGATGATGAGTTGACATTTTCAGAAAATTCTGTTATTTATGTATTAAAAAAGAACGATGATGGATGGTACGAAGGTGTGCTGAACGGTGTTACAGGGTTGTTTCCTGGCAACTATGTAGAGCCGTGCATGTAACATGTCTTATGAGAGGAAACAAAGCAAAAAGTATATGGAACTGTAACTGTTTGTTATTTGTGAATGTTGAGGAACAGGATCACTTGGAAAAGATTTACAGTATACATGTATGTAATTTACAGTACATGTATATGTATTTACATGCTGTTCTAGGACATTGGAACAAGTTTCAGATTAACGAAAGCTTTTGAAAACTTTGTGGAAAAAGGAGAAAATGCTGGTAAACATTTTCTCCTTTTCCTACAATGTTTTCTATCTGATTAAAAAGAAATTGGAAATTCAAAAAGAAATTTTGATCTTTGAGTGAAGTTTATTTTGGTGTTTGCAAATGCTTTTAATCTGGACAATCCAATAATTTTGTCATTTGATAAATAGTTAGGAATATGTTTTTGCTTTAATTTTTTTGCAAAAGTTTGTATTAATGAATGTAAATAATTTTTGTATGTCTCCTGTACTCTCCTTTTTATTATAGACAGGACTTGAAGAGAACTATATGATTGAAACTGACGTTTTCAAATTGGTATTATTAATTACTTTGGTTTGTGTCTTTACATCCCTGAAAAGATGGCAAGAAACATTGTGAAAACAAGGAAAATTTTTGTGACCATCATTGTCTAACATGCATAATAAAAAAGGGGGAAAAAAAATTCAGTCAGTTGTGGCATATACAACTTTTATCTGGAAATTCTGTCCTTAAATTTTGTAGAGAAATAGGACATTCAAGCCAAAAACCATCTCGTCAAGAGAAAACATACGCAGTAGCTGTTATACCTAGACCTCTATAGATTTATTATGTTGATTTAACTTCTTACAAAAGATAATGTGGGATTTGAATCTCAAAAAAAGTGGCCTCAAAGGGCAAGAAATCCCTCAGCACAGGTGGTGTCTAAGACAGGACCTTTTATATATGACGCATGAAATGTTAAAAGAGTTTGGAAAAGGAGAACCCAACATACAATTTTTTTTTCCATAATGGTAGTGTACAGTTTGCGTAAATGTATGAATAAAAAACAGAGTTGTTTAAGTTTGATGTAATTCATAATCAGACAGTTTTGAATTTTTTTCTTTCTTTATTAATTAAGCCAGTCAAAAGGTTTCTATGTCAGGGTCGTAAAAACTAGGGATTGTTTGGTAAAGGGTTAAAACTGCTCTCCAAATACAAACGAGAAAATTGGTATATACCAGAATAAATATACTCTATGGTAACTTATGCTAGGCATAGAGGTCCATTTTCATGTAAATTTGTTTAACTCCTTACCGAAAAAACAAAATTTTGGACTAGTCCAAATTGAAAGCATTTGCAGACAACAAAATAAATGAATCAAAAATTGAAATTTGATTAAGAAAGGAAAGAAAACATTATGGGAAAAGGAGAAAATGTTGGTTACCAACATTTTTCTCCTTCTCTCACAATGTTTTCAGCCATATATTTGGTAAAGGATAAATCTTTAGGCTGCTAAGCATGACTCATTGACCTTTTGCGATCAATGTAGATCAAAAACAGACTGTGCAAAACATGCAATCTGATCTTTGATCTACACTGTCCCATGTGGAGATATATTCTTCAAAATCATAAGTTTTACTATTGACTTGAACATTGTATGTCACTTACTTTCCAGTTTAACAGATTACCAAACAACAAATTTATAGACTGGTCCGAATCAAAAGCCTTGAAAGACGATAAAAGTGACTGAAAATTTGAAATTTGTTTTGTGAAGGGTAGAAAACATTGTGGGAAAAGGAGAAAATGCTGGTTACCAGCATTTTCTCCTTTTCCCACAATGTTTTCCAAAGGCTTCTTTCTCAGGGATGTCAAAAGTCGGGATAGTATGGGAATGGGTTACGCACTTACCACATAATCTTGACATTTATCGAACCTGAAAAAGAGGCCTGTTGAAAACACTCAGAAAAGGAGAAAATGGTGGCAACCAGCATTTTCTCCTTTTCCCACAATGTTTTCTACCCTTCCTAAAACAATCTTTGAAATTTTAGTCACAATTATTTTGTTGTCTGCAAATGCTTTCAATTTGAATTAGCCTTAAACTTTGTTGTGTGGTAGAGAGTTAAGGGTTATTGAGACAGCAAACAAACATATGTTCATTTTGTATTTTTGCTAGAATGTACATTGTAGATTCTTGTAATATAGTGTCTGTTTCTAATCCTCATTTCCTAAACATCACAGAGATCCTATAATGTCAACACACTGTAGACAATGGTAGATGTATATATCTTTCAGCAGACTACTTTTTCAACACTGTGGCAAAGGAAGATATTGCTCATGGTGTTGAATTTCTTCTTCAGCCACCATGTTTTCATACATTTCAAACTTTGATTTATGTTGATTATCCATTTTAACAGTATGTTTTCATTTAGTCAAGAGTGAATGTCTAAAAGAGTGGATTTTCTTGCCTTCCAGGTTTTTTCCTGGAAACATTTAAGTTTCATTTATCATTTTGGAATTAAATGTTTGTGGGATTCAATTTCACAATTGAAATCACAGTTGTATTTTCTGTATTGTTGTTACTGTGCATTTTTCTGTGCTAAACTGTATCATCCCATTCTATTTGATAATCTCTTTAGCAATATATAACATTAATTCTAACTATGAATAAAGCTAAGTGCAATTTATACAAAAAAGTTTTTGTTTTTCTTGAAAACTGAACACTGAACTTTTATATTGAATTTTACCTTTCACATTTATGCACTTTTTCTGAATGACTGACAGAAAGTCTGCTTTGACTTGGCAGACCTGCTTGACTGATTGACCTACTTATACCAACTGAATGACTGACCTTACTAACTGCCTAAGTAACTTACTGACCAGACATGACAGACCTGACTGACTGACCAGAGGAACATCTGACTGAATTAATAACTTGACATCAGACTTACTGACCGACCAACTGACTGAAAGAGAGAACAACCAATCTACACACAAACCTGACCTACTGAGATGATTTATCATTTAACATGGACAGACCAGCCTGACTTATATTTCTGAAATGACTTTTCACACTTTTATGTATTTTTTCTGACTTGATTAGACTAACTTTGCATGTTACTCATTGACTTACTGATTGATTTGACTTTGAGTGAATGACTGACTGACAGAAAGAACAACTGGCCTAGACATAAACATGACTGACTGATATGACTTATGTAAAGTTACTGACCAACCAACCTTTCTAACTGACTGGCTTTGATATAATTAATGGACATTAAGCATGACTGGCTGACCTTTTGCAGACAATGTAGATCAAGATCAGACTGCACAGAACATGCAGTCTGATCATCGATCTACACTGTCTGATAAGGAGATACCATTCCCCAAAATAGAACTTTGAAACTGTGATAATTTGGTTAGTATCAAATTGAAAATTTTATTTTAGTTTTTTAGCAGGATAAGAGTTAATATCGGCTTTGTTTGTATTGAGAGCAGGGTGGCACGCAAACAAGAAGACAGACGAAAAAGGATGGCTTCAAGAGTTTGGTGCTTCTCTTGTGTTTGGTTTGCACTGTGAATTAGATTGGTTAAATTTAATCTCATAAACGAGTGCAGTTGTTAACTTTAACACGCAACAAAATTTTAGATTTGTCAAAATTGTAAGCATTTGCAGACTGAAAAGTAAAGGCTGCTCAAATGACAACTTGTTCTTGATAGGGTCAATAACATTGTGGGAAAAGGAGATAATGCTTTTCCCACAATGCTTTCAAACGGCTCCTTTCTCAGGGTTGTTAAAACTTTGAATTGTGTGGTAAAGGGTTAACTAACAAAATGTGTTATTCTATAATTGTATTTAACAAAAAACATTCATTTAATACCAGAAAACAAAATCGGTCCAGTAACTGCAAACTCGGCCAGTATGAAGGGGAAAAAAGCAATCAATAAGAGAAAAAGTTGGGCAACATGACTTGACCATTATTAACCAATTACCACACAATCCCTACTTTTGACGCCCCTGAGAAAGAAGCCTTTTGAAAACACTGTAGGAAAAGGAGAAAATGCTGGTAACCAGCATTTTCTCCTTTTCCCACAGTGTTTTCTACCCTTCCCAGAACAAATTTCAATTTTTCAGTCACCTTTATTTTGTCGTCTGCAAATGCTTTCGATTTGAACCAGTCTAAAATTTTGTCGTTTGGTAATGGGTTAAACGATTAGCAATGCTCCAGATATGAGGGATTGATGGTATTCTAAATCCATAATTTCTCTCCCAAACCCATTATTGTGGGTACTCATTAGAATCGTTTCGATGAGTATAGTGGAGAATAATTAATTTTTTCGCTGTTGAAATCAAAATTACTCTATCTGGAGGTCTGGATTTGGTAACAAGTCTAGACAGTTGATTGATAAATTTTCATAAATCTAGAAATTTTGCATTGGATGGGTCACAGTTTTGAGACTTTTGGGACAATCAATTGTCTTTAAGTCGCAGTCATTATCTTTTTTTTTTACACAGTGCACAGTGAATAGATTAAGTTGTTATTGCATGGCGACATCAGTCGCAGTGCATATATTGATGGTTTTTGAGTCGCCTGTTTGCGTAGCAAACAGGCTCTCATTGTTATCGTTTGATCTATGGGGTGACGTAAGCATACCTCTGGCCTTGTACTGCTTCCTGTCCCAAGTTCCGGTTTACGAGATAAAACAAGTTTTCTAATAATTCGGTGAACAACGCAGTTTTTTCTGTTGTAAAGAATTTACAATTGTGCCTTTGTGATAATGAATATGTCTATAAAGACTGAGCTGTTTAATGGCTCAAACCTTTGAAACAATCATTTCGTCCACCAGGGTACACATTAGCCTGATGTCTGTGTAAGACATCATCTCTAAAAATAGCGCATTGCGTATATATGTAAAAATAGCTGCCGTGAACTAAACAAGTCTGCGGACACGCTGAGAAATCTTCAACTACAAGCATATTTTCTGCTTCTATTTGAGGACAATTCTCAGTGAAAATTGTTTGATAATTACCAATTAGAAGTACACTCTAACTCTTACAATCTTACATTTCTAACTGCAAGCCTTATTTCAATTCAGCGCTCAACCTATGATTGGATAGAGAAAGGCGATACCGAGTTAACATGTCAACAGTAGGCTAATTTTTTTTTAACGGATTTTTAACGACATGGAATGGTTGTATTGCCTTCTTAGACATTCTTACACGTTGCTTCTTCCCAGCTTTTTAATCTAGACATTAGATACTTTGCACACCCATATTCTAGGTACACCAGAGATCGTACATAGCGTATGCAATGTACACGGTTCTAGGCTGTGCCAAGTTATCGCTTTGCAGGTGTTTTCTGGAATGTAGCTTTTCGACAAATATAGATCTTGTAATCACATGACGTATAAACATCATTTGCACCATGGAAATCTTTATGAATTTACATACTTATGAATCAGTCGCTGAACCGGCCTTTACTTTCAGCATGCACCGACCTATGTAGAGAGAGGGTTGGAAATTTACTGTATTTAATTGATTTTCATTCATAAAGACGGCCAAATTTGTTAAAGTCTGCTTTTTTTTTTCAATAAGAGATTAACTTAGATCTAGTATTAATTAAACAACAATTTATTAGTGCGGGTGTTAGAATGCAAAGGTGCTTTTGTAACTGCCAAAATCTGAATTTACACTATGCAGTTCTAACAACCAGCAATCTGAGAAATTGACTTTTTACTCCGCTATAATTCAAATATAATAGAACAGATCAGTGTTTACCTGCTCAAACAACAACTTCTTTATTGGAGTGTTTGTAATCTTGTGAAGGGTTTTTGTAAAGGGTAATAAAGCGAATCGCAAACATTTAATTTACACCAAAGCAATATACATATAGACAATTTTCGATTGTGTAGAAGCACTATAATCCCTGGGACGTTATAAAACGCAGACAAATGTTAAAGGCTGATGATCATGCTGTTGGGTTATAGATTTTATTGAGTTGTAGCAGCCACATTCATAGAGTCCATTGTAGGTCAAAACCTCAACCTGGACAACAACAAAAACAAATTATTTCCAAAGGACAGGTAGATCACTGAGTCAAATATTTGTTTGTGCTCCAAAGGCTACAGTTAAGTCCAATGATCATGAAATTGCCCGGCTGTTTGTCTCAATAATTTCTTTGACAAAACTGAATATAGGTCACCTGGGGTTAAAAGAAAAAGCCTTAAGGTTGCCATTAGGTCAAATCAGACGAAACCGTAATAGAGCTGTAGAATCCATTTATGTTCAGTGTAATACTTATGAAACTTTGTCAGACTGCTAAGATTAGATATGAGCGAGTTGCAAAAGGGCATTTTTTGTCTAAAAGTATGTCACTAGATCCTATACCAGAAGATAATCTGGTCTTTATTTGTAAAAGGTTGTTATCTGTGAATAAAAAACGTTGAACTCATTAAAGCTGGTCCTGGTGCCTAAATTTTAATTTCCACCACATTTTTTTAAATGTAAATTTTAATATGGATATTTTGAATTTTAGGATGACAACTTAGAAATATGCTTGCATATAATAATGTCTTGTGGTTAAGTTATTTTGTATCTTGAATGCTTTTAATAGATTTCAACAAAAAAGGGTGAAAACTTCTAACCCATTACCCTACAGGCGACTCTCAGGACTATCAGTCCTTTGATTCTCCCTGTCTATGGATTAACTCCGCACAGAAATCTCCCTTCGATTTTTGCGGCGTTATTTATGAAATATTTTCATTACCCGGATGATATTTGACAAAAACATAGAATTTGCCGATTCTTTGTATACCTGATATTGTCTACATATGTCATAATACTTTATTCATGCCTCATAATTATTGTAGTATTCAGTAAATAAAGAATATGTTTACGGATATGAGGAATCCCTTCAGTTAAAAGTTTAAGCGCGTCCTGCACATGCGCAGACGGTATCCGGATAAAACGTCCCACAGTCAAAACATCCCACTTTTGGTTAAAACGTCCCTATTTCCATTGCAATTTGGTTAGATCCAGGGTTCGAAGTAAACACTAGCAAACTCGCAAAATGCAAGTGGAAAATTGATTTCGCAAGTAGATTTTACGACCACTTGCATATTTTTGCGAGTAGAAATGAAAATTTGCTTGCAGGGTCCAAAAAAACACTCGTATAAATTTACGACTAAGAAATGGATGAGGACGAGTGAAATATCTGCCATACTAGTCCGGTAGGACGAGTGGTAAATAGGAGATAGTAAAAGAAGTTAAGTTTTTCAGACGAATATTTAACTTACACAAGACAAAACGGCCATTCATTTATTGAATAAGCAAATCAAGGGTATTTAGGAAATAAAATTTTGAAATAGAACATAAAACTTGCTGGTTCCCCCCCCCCCCCCCCCCCCCCCCCCCCCCCAGGTAAAGACCGGTTTCAAGTCAGCCTAATGATATGACCCGGGACCTTTCGAGCCAAACAAAAATCTCGGAATATGCTTTGAGTGGACCTAATTCAATATGAGTGACTTTGTTCATTATTGAAACAAACGATCGATATTAAGATTAACGCAAATACTTTCCCGATACCACTTCGAAAAACTGCGTTCTTTTGGCTTTATTGATTTCTGTAACATAGCCGGATAACTGATACCGGTTTTTAAGACCTGGTATTTATGGTTCGTTGTAACGTAAGCGTTTCGTCTGAAAAAAAAATCAAAGTACTGATAGTACTGAAGGCCAGGAAATTGAGGATACGAAACAACACATGAGGTCAATTTTAATTAATACAAACAGGTAGCCGGACAGGGATACAAGCGGATTCCACTAAGCCCCTGGAATTCTTGGTTTTAACAGGAAATTTTGAACTGATACTAGAAAGCACCAGCCAGAAACTAATTAAGCCAGAGCTAGGCATGTGCTCACAGTTATAGGGTGCTTGATAATGGCTTAGAATACTTAGTAATTTGTCGTGCTTGTAAACAATCCCAAGTCAAAATTGAACCGTATTCAATCGGTGCAAAACCAACTTTGGTTATCTAAATTTTCTGAGACATGTGATGTCTTGTAGACCTGAATGACGTTATTCTTTACATTTATGACGCAAGAACATATTTATTTTTATTGATTTCAATGAAAATACATGTAAGATAGATATCAAGGTAAAATGTAACGAATAATAAAGATTGGAGTGATACGGCAGTTGGTCATGTTGTCTCTACCTTCCACAAGTCGACGAAATTTTGAACTGGTCATATTTGAAGGAAGTTGTAGATAAAAATCCAAAGTAGTTCTTCGTGTATATTGAAAAGTAAAATTTTGGGGAAATTGCTTGTTACAAGCGAATTCTCTTTTAGCCAAAATATTTTCTCAATAAAATACTGTGAAAAGGTTGGATTGTTTTGGGAAAACGATTAGGCTCGGTTTTCCTATTTTACTTGCCAATTTTACGGACAAGTCACAGTGACTTGAGCTTCGATACTTATATCTACATAATATAAAAAAGTCGTTAATCCTAATTCATAATCGTTGTCCATGGACAACTTGTGTCAAGCCCGCAAACACTTGACTCTCAAACTTGACCTAGACCCTGGACCTGAATAAATGTTTCAAAGGAAACTTTCACTCATGATGGAGGACAATGCATTATGCTAATTTATATGGGAATCTATCCAAAAATGTAGGAGTTATGGTTCGGACGAAAAATTGGCCTTCAATGGGGCCTTGATCTTGAACCTACTTGAACAGATGTTTCAAATGGCACATCTAACCGTGATGGAGGTCAATTGTGCCAAATTATTTTGAAATCCATCCACAATTGTAGAAGTTATGGACCGGAAATATTCGGATGCACACAAGCCCTAGTGAACACTAGAAATATGTGTGTCAGAGACACAGATGCCCCTGCTAAATGGTATTGGTCACAGGTATGTCATATGACACTAGTAGAGAGAGAGAGAAATACATTAAATGACAAGCGAACGACTACAGAAAAAAATTATAAGCATTTATTTGGTTTCAAACCAGACATTTTTAAGAATCACACAGGTGTAATCTATTTGTGACAGGTGTAAAAGGTGTGAAATACATCCTATCAGTGTGAAATAGGCAGTATAAACAATGACAAAACTACCAAATAACTCTTGGATAAAGGTATCTAATACACATAATGTACATACTAAAGACAACGAAATTTCAAAAATATTTTTATAGACAACTTGATTAACGATATGGATGAAATTTGATGGTGGGGTCGATTTTTCTAAAATTTTATTTGGGGACGATTTCACCAAAGAAATCGTCTCCAGGGGACGATTTGTCCGGAGTGATAAACATAACACGGGCCAACCAGTTTGGGGACGATTTCTCCAGGGGCCGATTTCTCCAGCATTCCGCTGAAGTACCCTAGATTTAGTCTATATACATAAGAAAAAGTGATAAACATAACACGGGCCAATATTCTATACGTAGTTTGCTTTATTTACAATCGCATCTTAGTGGAGACGCGTTTTGTGACACACATGTTCAAATGTCAACACAACGTTATAGACAAACTCCGAGCAGAGTCGTCGTTCGTTAATCTCACTATACCTGAATATGAATGATCCGGAGTGCAAGAGAGAGCGTTATAGATATTAACCGTATATAGCGCGAAGGAATACACAACTGCCGGATAAACTAAGTTCATTAGGTTACGCCTTTATTAGGTCAGTGTTAATGACAAAAACGGCATAAAAAACACACACTCGTCAGTTATTAAAGGATTGTAATACCCTTGCAATTCCATGGCGTTTTGCAGATGAAAGCTTTGAGGAAAGAAAAGCATTCACACCGTGTGATAAGCAATCTCTGTATATACTTGGGATACTAGTTGTTTTGGCGGACTCAGCGATATAGAGTGGACACACCAACCAACATTTTTGTCTGAATAGACAGCTTACGATCCCTATAGGCAAGGGAATCCCTTGAGAGGGATTCCCTGGCCTAAAAACCGACAGAGTCCAATTTTGAAAGGGTTTTTCTCGTCGGTCGAGTGTAGATCGAAGCAAGGCCAGTCTTTTTTTCGGTTTACAGTCAAAACGTACCCAAACCAAAACGTACCCAAGTCAAAACGTACCCAAGTGGAGTCAAAACGTACCCAACTGAAGTCAAAACGTACCCAAGTGGAGTCAAAACGTACCCAATATGAAGTCAAAATGTACCCATTATTTTTGTAGTGTTTTTATCTTCCATCTTTCCACAAATTAATAGAAATATTGTTTTCGCCATCTTGATGATGATAATTTTTAATTCTGCTTTATTTCAAATTTGCCTTACATGATTAAATCAAATAATGAAGCATATCACAGAACATGTAGCTAAGTCTATCAAACGCTTCGTGATAAAATTACAGAGTGTGTATCTCTCTTTTTAGGCAAATACAATTGACATTAGGGAAAAAGCATGCAGGTACCTTGATATCATCAAGGATCATTATTAATATATATTTTATCCATAACAAAAAATCGGGAAAAAAATCTTCATAAGAATTAGCACTTTTATAAAAATGAGATACATTAATTACATTGTTTGGATAACAAAAGGTGCAATTTTCACACCCAATAAAGGTGTAATAAACTATAATTATGTGGTGAATAAATTAATTATTCACAGTGGTATTTAAGCTGCTGTATATTACCTGATTATATATTTGAATGCTTTGTAAATGTTGATGATTTGAGACACAGTTTGCTTCAGATGAAAAACCGAAGGGTTAATTTTTTTAAAATTCATTAAATTCTCGAATGGAAAATTTTCTCATATTTTCCTTTTCTTCTTTGGAAGTTCTTCTTTGTGACATTTTTATAATCAGGAAATTCCCTAAACATGGATAAGTAAAATATTTTGTTGTCTATGAGTGGTGACTCGGTTACACCTTCTTATCATTACAAGTATGAATATTTACACAATTTTTCAGTTAATTAAAATATTAACATTTTTTTAGAGGGCGAATAATATAAGATATATTTTGCACTGAAAATATTGTAAACTTAACTCTTTACCAATCAATAATATCTTGGACTCTTCCAGATTGAAAACATTTGCAAACAACCGTTATAATATAAGGCTTCGAAGGATAAAAAACATTGTGAGAAAGGAGAGGAAGTTGTTACAAGGTTGTAAAAAGCTTTTTTTCAGAAGGATTGTCAATACTACAGATTGTGTAATTAAAGGTAGCCTGTGCTTTGAGTGGGTAAAAAAAAAAAACATGTTCAACTAATTATCATTGAACATTTTCATTTTACTCGTAAACTTAAATTGACTAGATCTAACTCATTTTTTGTTAACTTTGAAAAGGGGCTGGGGGATATAATTAATGCGATATAGCATTGTGTACAAATGTTTGTAAGTCATTTTTTATGAAAAAAAAAAAAAGTTAATGACAACTGGTTTGTTACACCTGATTAGTCCTGACATAAACACATCACCCATAATTGAATGTAAGGTAGGATTGAAATCATTGATCACTTTTAAAGAATTAAAAGGATCAAAAGTGAGTTTGGAGTTAAAACATCCTTAAAAGGTAAGATACATGAAGTTTTAAATCAATAACTCTAACACTGAAATTATTTCAATGAAAATTTTACTTTGGGTACGTTTTGACTTAAATTTTGGGTATGTTTTGACTTAACTTTTGGGTACGTTTTGACTTATTTTTTGGGTACGTTTTGGTTTGGGTACGTTTTGACCGCATCCCTTTTTTTCATGGTCACTTGTCCTACACGACGAGTGCCTTTTCTGGAAATTTTTGGACCCTGGTTTGCCGACCGTAATGAGTTGTGACTGGTTTGCGTTTTATAGGCTTCCATGACGACAAACCTAATCTTAGCTCTGAACTTTTTTAATCATGTTAAACAATTTATTTATGAAAGAAAAACAGTACAATAATAATGATTTGTAACAGTATTAAAGTCAATAGAAAAAAAAAAACATCAAGAGAACCTGCTCCCAGCAGGAAAAACATACTTTAAATACTGTTGAAAAGACTGAAATGATGATTATTTGCATTTGTTGTTTTTAACAGTGTTAAGAAATGTTTCATTCTCTTTGTCGTTAAGACTTCAGATTGTTTGGATAAAGGTTAAATGGAAACTTAAATAAATATCAGTTCGAATGCTGTAGACAGGGAGGCGTGTTAGCCAGTCCAGGAGGCGTTTTAGCATGTCGATTAAACATTTGTGTAGGCCTGTATAGAGAGACAACAGGGGCCTTAACCCTTTGCCTACATCATATAAAAATCTTGAATTGAACAAAGCAGCAACAAACGACATTTTACTATAGCTCTAATTGTACATGTGGTCTACAAAAGCGCTACTGGAAGGCGAGATCTTTGTTACCGGCTTTTCCTTTTTTTCTTTACTCAATGGCCTCAAAAACCTTTTCTTCAGTGTCGTTAAAACATGGGATTGTTTAAAGTGTAGCCTGGGGTCAGTCCAATAATTTTCTCCTTTTTTATATCATTACATTACTTTGTCAAAAATGGGCGTCATTAAAAAAAAAGGGGGGGGGGACGGGGAATAAAATAAATCAAACTGTAACCCAGGCTTTATAAAGGGTTATATGTAAAACCAAATTTGTCACACTTAATAGTAATATAGCTGACGAAAGAGTTGCCTCTGAAAAAGTAAACTGACCTTCCGATCAATACTGTAGCAAAACAAATGATTGCCAAGTGCATTTGCAGCAACTTTTGTACTTGTTTCTGCTAGATGCTTGAAGGATCAAAGTACTAAACACAACACTGGGGAAAGATGACAGTAGCGGTTTTAATCTGTTTTAATTAAGATTTCAATTAATCTTAACAGCAGAGTTTAATTGATATTGATTTAATTACAAAAGCGTTAGAATCTAAGTTTTAAATAAGAACATTTCCTGCTTTACCAGTTGAAATTTGAATGGAATCACCGAGAAAGGTTTGAGACGCTTAGACACCTGACCATTTAGCCCCCATAAAATTCAGATGTTGGGTGACATCTAGACCCTTTTGAGACACTTGGACTAGAGCTGGGGCGATATCATCGATGCATCGGTGCATCGTGATATTTTTGCTGGCGATAGTATATCGCGATACTAACTCATTGTATCGATACTTGGCGATACATTTACGTCGTGTCGTGTGCTGAGTGTGTGATCATGTTTCGTGTATGAAATAGAAAATAATACGCACAATTTGTCTCTGCTATACATACAAGAACGTACAAACAACTCGCCCTAGAAACAATGAAATTCATAAAACTTTGCAATTCGGGGAATAATTTGCAGCGAAATGTTTAGTCACTCGCTCTTGCCTAGGGTTTTCCCGGTTTTAAATATAGATGCTAATTCGGAACACTTTAAGGTTATCATATTTTGTTCGTGCCCAAAAAGTTGCGGCTGCTTTGATCGGGTTGCCTCCTTAACATTTTTGTCACAAGGACTGTAAGATAAAATAAAGCATTAACTAACAAGGTCATTTGATTTACCGGACGAATATAAGCTGCAATTTGATTACTTGCTAGCGAAAGATAGCTCAGTTTGAAATGTCTTTGTTCTTTCTAAATAACAAATGAATGAGCTGTGGATCTGCAACCGTCTTCCGAAGTTGACAATAGCGCGAGTTTTGACGCTGGGAAATTTGAAATGACGTCTTTGACGCTGAAAGTATCTACCTAATTGTCAATCTGACGTATTAAGTTATGATCTAGAGCTTCATATAACCTAGCTTTCATGCATCCGGCAGAAATATGGGCTAAACACGATCAGTATAAAATGCAAAGGACACGCGCATGATTAGGAAGCTGGCGAGTCATTTATGACAACGTAATATAGGTTTTAATACTCTTATCTAGTGTAAAGTGACAGACTTTAAAGTTACCTGCTATTTGAAATGGCAAACAGATGTCAAATAATGTCGTAATACTTCTCCAAAAATTAATTGTCACGAAAAAATAGATCGCCAAAAAGCCATGAAAACCCATGACACTACAATGATCAGCGTGGCATCGGCCGATCAGAGGGACTTCAAACTATGTTCTCATTTTTAATAATGAAGTTAAACAGTGAATTTACAAAAAAACTATGAATAAAACAATAAGTTGGGGGCTAAAATTCTGTTCATGAGTGAACAAAACTGTTGTTTTAGGAAATGAAAACATAAATCTACCGGGGGGGGGGGGGTCTGCGAATGCTTGAAATAGGTATATTTTTTTTCTAAACTGACTTGGAAATTAAAATTAGAGGACCAAAATGAATGATATTAAATAAAGCAAAAACTCTAAATGGTATTGCATTGCCGTTGATTTTTGAAGTACAAAACACAACATCCTCATAAACTTAATATCATGTAGACAAATTGTCTTACCTGCTTGTTTTAGCAAACATTTGGATTGATTTTGCCAAAAATGTTTGCACAGTTTAAGGAAAGGTTCCTAAAGTTTCTGAAGAGCTTGATATACATGTGTGAACATGTAGATCTATCTATAAAATCTTGTTTGCGCATATGGCATGAAAACAGTCTCTCTTTTAACAGGCTGTCATTAACTATATCTGGATCAATTAAGTATCGTGATATTGTATCGTATCGCCTGCCTGGTATCGCGATAGTATCGCGATACATTTTTCTTGGCGATACCCAGCTCTAACTTGGACCCCTCTTTATATTTATGAACCTTAATCAGCATCATACAATTTGACTGTTAGAATGGTTTTCAATAGTTTAGTTTTTCATTTTGCCAAGTAATCAGGTGTAATTTTGAATATGTTCAATGCACACTTTTCCACCTGTTCATGACTTAATAGCTGTGATTTTTACAACAGATGAGTGGAAATTCAATCATTATTACTTACACATTTTTCGTGTTGTAAGTTATAACTTTGAAAGTACTGTTCAGCTTACAAATCTAAAATTTGAAAACTGTTGTTAAATATTAAAATCTATTTGTTTCCGTGACTGAAAAGTTTCCATTATAACTTCTACTACATAATCCCAACTTGAAAAGATTCTGAGGGCGAGGGCTTTTGAAAATGTGAGAAAAGGAGAAAATGTATGAAGCCAGCCCTGTCTCCTTTTCCCACAATGTTTTCAACCCTTTTAGAAGCATATTGTATGATTTTAGCCATATTAAACTTATTGTCTGCAGAGGCTTTCAATGTAGACAATTCCAAAATTTCATGGTGTTGTAATGGATTATTGTAAATTGATGGTTTTATTAATGATGACTGAAGGATTAAAAAGAGGTATAGCTAAAAAGAAAGAAGGGTGGATAGATAAATACTAGGCCAAAGAATTGGCACACAATAAATAAAATATAGCTTATATTGGTTGGTTCTGTCTTTTGAAAACTGAAAACACCATGGGAAAGGAGGAATTTTATTGATTTATGGTGGTCACTGGTTGTGTTGAACAGTTTGAGTCTGTCAGTCATTAATTGAAGCTTTATAAAATTATTCATTCCCCTTTGCAATAAAACTGCATATTGTAAATTTTGTTTATATCCATACTTGACCACTTTCTGCCTCAGTCTTTACTTCTAAAGCTCACTTACTCTATACCGTACGCCAAAATTTTAGACTGGTCCAAATTGAAAGCATTTGCAGGCAACAAGATAAAAGTGACTGAAAATTTGAAATTTGTATTGAAGAGGAGAGAAAAACATTGTGGGAAAAGGAGAAAATGCTGGTACCCAGCATTTTCTCCTCTTTCTCACAATGTTTTCAAAAGGCTTCTTTCTCAGGGTGGTGAATTGTCGGCACTATGTGGTAAAGGGTTCATACAAATCTATAAAGGTAGTTAATCTTTGTATAAAAGTCATATGTTTACTTAAACTTGGCAGACTAAAAGTTTGTTAACCATATTCTACTAAAACTACAAAACATGATGAATTTGGGAAAAAAAAAAGAAAGCAATTAGCATACTATGGAAAAGAACCAACTACTATGAAAAAAGAATCTGAAAATAGAAATGCATGTTTAATTTTTCTGTTGACTGTTAGTAATTCAAAATTATTTCATCAACCACTATATTTCTGGATTAATATATGGTCTCAAAAGTCAAAATACTTATTTTATGTTACAAGAAAATATTTACAAGTAATACAATCCATAAACATAGTCAAGTAATATGTAAATTTTCTTTTTTGAAAATAGGGGTCTAAGTGTCTCAATAAAATAGGGGTCTATGTGTCTCAGGGGTTTAACCTATTACCAAACGACAATATTTTAGACTGGTCCAAATTGAAAGCATTTGCAGACGACAAACTAAAGGAAACTAAAAAATAGAAATTTGTTCTGGGAAGGGTAGGACTTTAAAACTCCTCTTCTACCTAGGCATAGGGCCTAGGGCTACCAAATTTGGGATGTTGTTTTATTTAGTGGACCTCTACCAAGAGTGTCTAAATTATAGCCCTGGGGTCAAAATTGGTCCCGCCCCGGGGGTAACAAGTTTTACATGGGCTTATATAGGGAGAACTTCAAAATTCTTCTTCCACCTAGCCATAGGGCCTAGGGCTACCAAATTTGGCATGTAGCTTTATCTAGTGGACCTCTACCAAGGGTTTCCAACTTATAGCCCAGGGGTCAAATTTGGCCCCGCCCGGGGGGGTAACAAATTTTACATGGGCTTATAGGGAAACCTTTAAAAATCTTGTCGCACCTAGCTATAAGGACTAGGGCTATCAAATTTTGCATGTAGCTTTATCTAGGGGGTCTCTACCAAGGGTGCCCAAAAGTATAGCCCTGGGGTCAAATTTAGCCCCCATCACAGGGGATCACAAGTTTTGCATTGGCTTAGGGCAACTTTAGTAATCTACTTGTACATAGCCATAAGGCCTAGGGCTACCAAAATTTGCATGTAGCTTTATCTAATGGGCTTCTACCAAGAGGGCCAAAATTTTCACTTTGGGGGTCAAGTTTGACCCCATCCCAGGGGTCATAAGTTTTACATTGGCTTTATAAACCTGTCTCATGGGTCACATATTTTACCATATTTACACATATTTTACAGGGCCTTTTATTGAGCAAACTTGTTGTACAGGGCTTTTTATATGGCAAGATTCAAAAATCTTCGTGTGTATAACCACACATTCTAGTTTCATACTGTAGGTCTGGGGTCAAAATTGGCTCCATCCAGGGATCACAAGTTTAACATGGGCCTCACTTTAATTTATACATTAATCAAGGGAAATAACTCTTTTTTATGAAAGATAAAGTTTGGTACTATTTACCTCCCTTGATTATCAAACTACATTGATACATGATTAGTGCTAGACATTAAGTTTTTTTATAGAAATATTCTGTTTTCAAGTGTTATTCATTTTTTTGATGCTAATAGTTATGCTCACGAGGTGAATAATAAATTCAGAGTAAGGTTTCTATCATTCAGCTTATTTTTCCAAGGATTTTACCTTTCATGCTAATGAATTAACCTGCTTGTACTGCCTGACAGCATTCATTGTTTTTGAAGGCCCTCTTTTTCATGGTCATGAATACTTCAATTTGTGTGGTAAAGGGTTAAAAAGCCAGTGGAGCTATACAGGGCCATCATGGCCCTCTTGTTAAGCAATCACACAAAGAGAACTTATTATTTTTGTTAAATACATGTATATATATGCACAGAACTGCATTGTGAAATAAAATGAGGTTTATTTTATGAATTTCTGTCTTTCTATATTGTCATTCCTTTTAACCTTACCACATATTCCTGAGTTTTAATAATCCTGAGTAGAGAAGGCTTTTGAAAACTCTGTAGACTTTCTAAAACGTTGTAGGAAAAGAAGAAAATGTTTTACCACTCAATAATGACTTTCAGCACCCTTGAGGAAGAAGCCTTCTGAAAGCACTGTGGGAAAAGGATAAAATACTGGTAACCAGCATTTTCACTTTTTTGAAGTTTTTTCCCACAGTGTGTTCTAGCTATCCTATCAGGATCAGATTTCATTATTTGTGTCACATGTATATAAATTGTTGTCTGCAAATACTTTCAATTTGGACAGGGTTGTCCGATAAAGAGTTAAAACATTGAAGGTTTTTGAAAACATTGTAGGAAAAGAAGAAAATGCCTGTAGCTAAGCCAGTAACAACATTTGAGGGAGCATGTTGCTGGCACAAAATTCCAGCTTGCCAATTTCTTCTCAGAGAATTTATGATAGTCATTGCAACAGGATCTTGCTTCTGAATAACCTGTGTATGATGGCCTAGATGATTATGTGGGAAAGCAGCCAATGACCTAGGAACAGCATAGTGAGAGGTGCTGGAAAAAAAAAGCTGGGAGAGCATGTATAGGTGAAGTGGTTGCAGCTGTGATATCATTGACAGTATTTTATTGTATTCTTACGAACGAAGTCCGTAACAAAGAAACAAAAGAATAAATGCATGGCAGAAATAAGGGTCGGAGCGGGATTCGAACTCCGGAACTCCCGGACGCAAGACCAATACCCTAACCACTGAGCCAAAGAGATATCTCCCTGACGCAGTAGCCAGGTATTGTATTTAAATCGGGAGTATGCCATGCAGGAAGGAGTGGTCTCCCATAACACACCCCCTCTTAAAGTCATCATTTATTGATGACTCAAAGCCTTATTAGGCAGGAAGTCCGATTTTTGGACAACAAATGGAATTAATGGCTCAATGGCCAATCCCGGACGAGCCCCCATCTTACAAACGAAGTCCGTAACAAAGAAACAAATGAATAAATGCATGGCAGAAATAAGGGTCGGAGCGGGATTCGAACTCTGGAACTCCCGGACGCAAGACCAATACCCTAACCACTGAGCCAAAGAGATATCTCCCTGACGCAGTAGCCAGGTATTGTATTTAAATCGGGAGTATGCCATGCAGGAAGGAGTGGTCTCCCATAACAGTATTAACCCTTTACCCCATGAGGCATTTCTATGGTATCTCTAATTGACCCTAAATAACAGCAATGATGAAGCCCTTTCTTATGTGTATATGACACCTTTTGATAGTGTAGAAAACATTGTGGCAAAAGGTGAAATTGCTCGTCACAAGCAATTTCACCTTTTGCCACAATGTTTTCCAAAGTCTCCTTCAATGGAGTAAAGGGTTAACTCTTAGGCTGTTAACCCTTTACTCCATAGATACTCATTTCTACACATTACTCGTGACGAGCAAAATCTTTGAAAAATTTCTTCTCTCAAACCATTCATTGGATTTCATTGTTGTTTTCACTGTGGGAAAAGGCGAAATTACTCATAATCAACCAAAGACAAGAAGTCTTTGGAAAACACTGTTGGAAAAGGAGAAAATGCTGGTAATCAGCATTTTCTCCTTTTCCCTCAGTGTTTTCTAACTCTATCAAAGAGAGAAATCATCATTTCATCAATGTTTAATTTGTCGTTTGCAAATGCTTTCAATTTGGTCAAATCCCAAATTTTGTTGTTTGGTAAAGTATGGAAGGGGATTTAGGTAAAAAATCTATTGATATATGTGATTTATTCTTGCATTCAAATTACATAGTAAAGGGTTAAAGAGGGTTGCTTTACATAATCCATAGTCCGGACTGTCACGTGAAGGGTTAAATTGGAAATTATTCGATAAGAAATGTATAAGAAATATAATCCAATCATATACAAGCGTACTATTGATTTAAAGCTTCGGCGTAATCTACATTAAATTGTGTGTAAATATGATTTTCCTTGATTCACATATGACGAAAAAAAAAATGGATAAATAGTCATTTTTCTCAATTAGATACAGTTTATTTATGATATCGAATTATATCCTTTACCAATTGACCCAATAAATGAAGCCTATAGACCCGTAATGCAAAACTATGGCAGTTGGGATTTTTTTTTTTAAAAAAAGTGGTCTAGGGGAGAAAACTCGTACTGCCTAAGAGTAAGAGAAAACCAAGAGTAATCTCCCTTATAATGATCTGCTCCCCCCCCTTCCCCCATCATTTCTCCTGGACGCTTGACGGATCAAAGTACTAAACACAACACTGGGGGAAAGGTGACATGCATGTATCGGTTTTAATCTGTTTTTAATGAAGATTTCAATTACATGTAATTTTAACAAGAGAGTTTCATTGACCTTGATTTCGATACAATAACGCTAGAATCTAATTTTTAAGAAAGAACATTTCCTGCTTCATTTCTTGAAATTCGAATGGAATCCTCGAGAAAGTTTTGAATCCTGGAAAATCGCCATTTGCAAAGTTATGAGATTTGCGGACGGCATTCAGTATCATATACTCCATAGAATGTACGATCTGATTCTCTGTTTACATAGTCCGCTTGTTTTGTTGAACCTATACATGTAGTGTTAAAATCTCTACAAGATACATTTAATGGACTGTACACATAGAGTCTATATATTTCAACCGTCGAAAAAGGTCCACGTGTAGGCGCGAAAAAACTTCAAAGCGCCATATACAATAATAGTTGTCTTTGCAACCACTGTAGATTAAGATCAGACTGCACAGAACGTTCCGTCTGGTCTTGATCTACACTGTCCACTTTGCTTAGACATTCTTCACAAAAGCAACCTTGATAATGCAAGGGCTGCATGTTTGGGAGAAGATTCTAGACTGAACATTTCTGTTGGGTTTATTTGACGCCCTAAATAGTTGTCAGTATAGGGGACAGCTTAGGGCTCAATTTTGAATCTACCTCATATATTTCTACAAACCAGAAGTTTTGTTTTAAACTAGTTTATAAGATAACGTTTCAATATTAAGCGGTATCTGTAGACATTGTACGTAAATGAAAACATATTTTTGTTGGTACATGTAAGTGTGCGTTTATTCATCATTGTGATATATCATATAGATCTACTCTCTAATTTGATTTATTAGTATCTGTTACCTCAGAGATATGTTACCAAATGATGCATTGTTATTCTAGTGAAATCTTACCTTAATTCCAAATTCAAATATTGGCGTTATAAATTGTCATGAAATAAAAGGGAGACTACCTACCGCCTGTTTTGACAAATAATATGTCTTACTAAATTATTTTCTGTCGGGTGGCATGTCGTTTTTAGAATAATTAAAATTAACAATTTTACCATACGAACTGATTCAAAGTCGTTACAGCTACATGAAAAATTATCGCTTGTCAAACCGGTCATCTCTACAGACGTTACCGTGTTTATTCGTCCTCGGTTTTACGCTTGCTCTTCGCTGGCATTTTTTGTAAGGTGCACAGGCATATAAGGACCATAGGCATGAGGAGGAGGTTCTGTGTCCCGCCTACCGCTTCTACCATTCAGATACTGTAGCTGCAGTCATTTAGCACTACCGGAAAAAGCCAAAGCGAGGCTTTGGGTGGAGCCTGTCTCTTGTAGACCTATCTTCAAAGGTAACGACGTGAAGCAGTCAGGAAGAAGCCCTTTCCTCTTCAATAAGGGAAGCAACTCTGACATTACTAAACAAAATTTTGTACTAGTTGTCTCCCATTGACCATTGGTAGTTCATCATTCTATCGCAATGGCCTTAAATTGTGAAAGAAAATCAGTTTAGAACAAAACACCAAGCACAAGCGCAGGTAAAATGGAATAAATAAGCGAAGGAAGGGAGCAAGAAAGTAAATAAAACAATGGACAAAAAATACATGATAATGTTATAACAAATATCAGTTGAAACGGCATGAAGGAACCGGAAATAAACAAACACAAAGAGACGAGATAGTTTTCCTTGATTTCTTCTGATTTGACGGGTGCTTCTTGTTGTTAGTCGTACATTTCCTAATCTAACAAAAAAAAAAAATGGCGTGCATCTTCACGTATAAACCGTAAAATAATCCACAAAATACTGGAATCATTGATGAGTTTTATTTTCACAGTGTTCGGGTTGTACATATATTCGGATAAAAGTTTGGCTTTGTAGAAGAAGCGTAAAAGTTCTGTTCTTAAAACACTTCATTTAAGTTTTGAAAAATAAGTAACGCAAAAAATGGAGGAAAAGTTTGGTAAACATTTAACTATTTAGAAGATGACAAACTTTAGGCCTGCATCAAATTGGAAGCAATTTAGCAGACAACAAATCTAAAAGTTGGTCAAAAGATGACTTCTATCCTTGATAGGATAGGAAAAATGAAATGATAGGAAAAATCAGGAAATGCTAGATAATAGTATTTCATCCTATTTCTATAGTGGTTTCAAAAGAACATAGAGTTCTCAAGGATATATTTTGAAGCTGGGGACTGTGTACCTTCAGTCCGACTCTGAAGGCATGCTCCGATGCTATTGTTGTTATTTAGTCTCTGCTGTGGAGACCAAATAACAAAAATAGCATTGGAGCAAGCATGCAACCACTAGGCTTTGTATATACCGGTAGACGGAAGGATTTCCCAGGTATCATTTTGTAATTGGGTCTCCGACAGGAGAAACATTTAAAAAATCGCATCGAAGCTACCCTTTGGATCGAATGTAGGCTTAGATCCTTTTCTTATTGACCAACAACATCTAAAGTCAGTTCTATAACATGATATCAAACTGTACTGTCAGACTGAAGAAAACATTTTGTATGTTTTGTTTTGGCCACAGGGTTCTGAAGCATTGTCAGCCCATGGATACATGTAGATGATTTCTTTATGTGTAAAATACAATGTGGTTGGAATGATGAAATTTGCCATAAAAAGGGTAGAAAAACCTTGTTGGGAAAGGAGAAAATGCCATTTATTATGGTGGTTTGAAAAAAATGAATGTCTTCAAAAACGATGGCTTGTTGCGTACAAGATACTTAACCCATTACCACACAATCCCTACTTTTGATGACCCTGAGAAAGAAGCCTCTAGAAAACATTGTGGGAAAAGGAGAAAATGCTGATAATCATTACCAGCATTTTCTCCTTTTCCCACAATGTTTTCTACCCCTCACAAAACAAATTTCAAATTTTAAGTCACTTTTATCTTGCCGTCTTCAAATGCCTTCAATTTGGACAAACCTAATACATTGTCGTATAGAAATAAGTTAAATAGAAACATTGAAATTCTTTTATGGCTCAAAATGAAGTAAGATGATGAAAAGTAACCTGGCAAGCAGTTACCTTTTTATCATCACCATTGTTTTGTTTTGTTGATAAGCAGTATATCTATTGGGTTATTGGGTGATGCTCAGTGCTCGTTAATAATGGTTTCATAAATGTTCAAGAAAATATGACGGCAAGGGCCTGCTAATAAGCATGTGAATATTTTTTACAAATCGCAAATTAAAATCTATTTGTTCTATCTGAGTATGTTCAAAGAAGTAGGTCAAATGCCAGTGCATTCAGCTACCTTCCAAAAAAACCCTCTACCTCATGGGTGTTTTTTTACTGATACAGTGTGTGAAAGGTTTGAAAATTTCTTTTTTCATTTCAGATTTTCAGTACAGAATTGCTTGGGGAGTTAACGGTTGTCCAGTAATTTTTGCAGCACTTAAACTTCACAAACGTTCAATAAGAAACATGTGGAACACTGAAGAAACAGAATTCAGACGTCTACCATATTATAGAACCATTGTGAAGTCATTTATAAAGAAACAGAACCAGCTAGTGGTATGTCCCTCTCATAAGAAGATAACTACCATGTGTTGAAACTCAGTATTTTGATTCTGTAACAAAAGAACAAAATGCCTAACCCTTTACCAAACAATCCCTGGTTTGTACGTCCCTGAGATAGAAGCCTTTTGAACACATTATGAGAAAAGGAGAAAAGGCTGGTTACCAGCATTTTCTCCTTTTCCAACTATATTTTCTACCCTGCTGGAAACATATTTCAGTTTTTCAATTAGGTTTTTATTTTGTCGCCTGCAAGTGCTTTCAATTTGGACCAGTCTAAAATTTTGTCGTTTGGAATAGGGTTAACTCATGATAACTGAGACTACAAAATTGTCCAGGTTAACCCTTTAACATAAAATGCCGACTTTTGATCCTTCTGGAAAAGAAGCCTTTGGAAGACGTGGGAAAAGGAGAAAATGCTGGTAACCACATATTTTCTCCTTTTCCAACAAAGTTTTCTACCCTGTCAAAGAAAATTTGCACAATTGTAACCACTTTGAAATTGTCGTCTGCAAATGCTTTCAATTTGGACAAAGGCTAAAATTTTTTTGTCTGGTAATGGGTTAAAAGGTTTTGCATTCTGTAAATTACATATAGCTTAAGTTATGAGATTCATGATTTAAAAAAGCAGAAAACACTGATGGAAAAGGAGAAAATGCTGGTATCTAAGGTTTTTCTCCTTTTTATCGTTCAATATTTTCAAATCTCAAAACCTGAAGCTAAATCTAAACTGTCCTCTTCAACTGCTTTAACCCTATACCAAGCCACCCGGACTTTTAACAATTCTGATAAAGAAGGCTTCTGAAAACATTGTGGGAAAAGAAGAAAATGCTGGTAACCAGCATGTTCTCTTTTTCCCACAGTGTTTCCTACCCTGCTGAAAACAAATTTCAATTTTTGAGTTTTATTTATTTTGTTATCTGCAAATGCTTTCAGTTTGGACAAGTCTAGAATTTTGTTGTTTGGTGAAGAATTAAATTATGGATGACTGACATGGATTAATTCTTTACCACACAATCCCGACTTTTGACGAACAGGAGAAAGAAAACCTTTAAAAACCTTGTGGGAAAAGGAGAAAATGCCGGTAACCAGCATTTTCTCCTTTTCCCACAATGTTTCCTACCCTTTCCAAATGAAATTTCAGTTTTTGAGTCATGCTTATTATGTCGTCTGCAAATGCTTTCAAGTTGGGCTAGTCCAAAATTTTGTCATCTTGTAAAGAGTTAAGATATATTGCAAATTAACAATTTGTGGCTAAAGGAATATTTGAGTAGGGAAAAGGCAAATAATGACTGAAAGGAAAACAGGAAAAGTATTAGAGTAGGTATTCACTGAGGTTAATACCGGTAGTCTCTTTTAGCTCTTTACAATGAAAAAAAAATAAAGGATGGTCAAAACTGAAAGCATTTGCAGAAGACGAATCACATGGTGCACAGAGTAGAAAAGTTTTCTTTGAAAGGATAGAAAACATTGTGGGAAAATGACAGAATGCTGCCTTTTAGACCAGTACATATTGAAATCATTTGCAGACAACAAATTAAATGTCAACCAGATGTTGAGATATGTCTTGGAATGGATAGAAAAGATTGTGAGAAAAGCAGAAAATGCTAATTACCAGCGTTTCTCTCCCTTTTCCTCATTATTTTCTAAAGCCTTCATCCTCAGGGTTAATAAAACAGGATTATGTGGTAAAAGTTTAATACTGCTGGTACAACTGATTGTTTTGATTGTATGGTGACTAGAGCCACTTTCAGTATTATTTCAGTTATGTCACAGTGGCCAGTTCACCTATTCATGCTTTCCTGGAGTCTCTTTTATCAGTATTCCAAACAGTTTTCTTTTCCAAACCACTGGCTGCTTTCCCACATAACCATTGCCAGGACAATAGCCAGTGTTGGGAGAATGATGATTCCTGTGGCAATGACTATCAGCAATCCCCTAAAAGAAATTGGTCGAGCCAGGGATGGAACCCACAACCTCTTATTCTCATATCCTGCGTGCTACCGAATGAGTTACCAGGGCTTGGCCTCTCTTATGTATAAAGCTTTTGAAAATATTATGGGAAAAGAGAAAAATGTAGATGACCTACATGTTGTTTTTCCCCAAGTTTTTTTTTTTTTAACAACTCAAAACAGTAACCATACCTTGACCTATATTTGTCAGTTGCAAATGCTTTCAGTATTGTTTGTTAAAGTATTAGCTTCAGGTACAGGAAATAGTGAGAATGTAAACACTGATTCAAATTTTTTTAAACTTTACCAAACTACATAATTTTAGACTTGTCCAAAATGAAAGCTTTTGCAGACAAGAAAATAAATGTAACTCAAAAATTGGAATCTGTTTTCAGCAGGGTAGCAAACATTGTGGGAAAAGGAGAAAATACTGGTTATCAGCATTTTCTCCTTTTCTTATAATGTTTAAAAACTGCTTCTTTCACAGGGTTGTTAAAAGTTGGGATTTTGTGGTAAAGGTTTAAACAGGAATATGAATTAACTGACTTCACTTTGTTTTAATGATAATTCTTAACCCTATACTGTACAATCCCTGGTTTTTATGACCCTGAGGGAGAAGCCTTTTGAAAACATTGTAGGAAAAGGAGAAAATACTGATAACCAGCATTTTCTCCTTTTACCACAATGTTTTCTACCCTGCTGGAAACAAATTTCAAATTTCCAGTTACAGTCATATTGTCGTCTGCAAGTGTTTTCAATTTGGACCAGTCTAAAATTCTGTTGTTGGTAAAGAGTAATTACACCCAGAGAACTGAATATTTTTGTAAAATACATGTATATATATATGTATATGCACAAAACTGCATTGTTAAATAAATACAGTTTGTTTTATGAATTTCTATCTTTTTATCTTGTCATTCCTTTTACCCCATTCCACACAATCCTGAGTTTTAACAACCCCCAAGAAGAGAAGGCTTTTGAAAACACTGTAGGCTTTCTAAAACATTGTAGGAAAAGAAAAAAAATGTTGGTAACCAGACAGGATGCCTTTGAAGAAAAAGAAGGCTTTTTAACCCTTTACCACTCAATAACGACTTTTAACACCCCTTGAGGAAGAAGCCTTTCGAAAGCACTGTGGGAAAAGGAGAAAATGCTGGTAACCAGCGTTTTCTCTTTTTCCCACAGTGTTTTCTACCCTATCAGGATCAAAAAGTGCATTATTTGAGTCGCATTTAAATTGTTGTCTGCAAATACTTTCAAGTTTGGCAAGATCAAAACTTTGCCGTCTGGTAAACAATTGAAATATTGGAGGTTTTTGAAAACAATGTGGGGAAAACAAGAAAATGCTGGTGACCAGAAGAGAAGTCTTTCAGATAAAGAGATGGCTTTTGAAAACACTGTTTGAAAAGAAGAAAACGCTTGTGACCAGAAAAGGAGAATTCTTCTGAGAAATCGACAGCTTTTGAAAACATTGTGGGAAAAGATGAAAATGCTCTGTAGCTCAGCTGGTAACAACATTTGAGCAAGCATGTTGCTGGTACAAAATTCCAGCTTGCCAATTTCTCTCAGAGAATTTATAATAGTCATTGCAACAGGATACATTCCTATCTTGCTTCTGAATAACCTGTGTATGATGCCCTAGATGGTTATGTGGGAAAGCAGCCAATGACTTAGGAACACCATAGAGAGAAGTGCTGGAAAAGAAATGCTGGGAGAGCATGTATAGGTGAAGTGGTCGCAGCTGTGATATCATTGAAAATATTTGAATAGTATCAACTCTTAGGCTGTTAAGTGTAACTCAAGGACCTTTTGCAGACAGTGTTGATCAAGATCAGACTGCACAGAACAAAGAGTCTGATCCTTGATCTACACTGTCCTATAAGGGGATGTCTGATCCTGAAAAAAATACATGTACCTTTGAAATAGTCAAATTTTGGTTTTTACTGTCAGTTTGAAGGTTTCATCTGTTACTTAGTAGGATATGGGTTGAAGTTTAAACAAACAAATCTGCCAAACTATAAAAGTTCTGTACTATTTAGTATTAATAACATTTACAGATAGTGTTTGACCAAAAGTTTCTCAAAAGAAGGACTTTGCCAAGGATATGAAATTATTGTGGCAAAAGGAAAATAGCATGCAACCAGAAGTTTTCCTCAAGATTCTCATTATGTTTTCCAAAAGCCTAAACAGTGTCCCTAAGTATCGGGACTGTCTTGTAAAGGGTTAAATTGCATGAGAATTATTTGATTAAAATGTATAAGAAAGAGTCATATACAAGCATACTGTTTGACAAATTTTTTCATTGATTTAAATAAGCCACTGTGTAGTCTGCATAATAATGTGCAGATATGATTTTCCTCGATTCATATATGACGAAAAAAATAGATAAATAGCCATTTTTCTCAATTAGATACAGTTTAATTACAATATCGAATTATATATTTCATCAGTCAACCCAATAAATGATGCCCATAGACTCGTACTGCAAAACTATCGCAGCTGGGATTTAAAAAAAAAAAAAAAAATATGGTCTAAGGGAGAAAACTCGTACTGTCTAAGGGTAAGAGTAAAGCAAGAGTAATCTCCCTTATAATGATCCGCCCTTCCGCCCTTCATCATTTCTCCTAAACGCTTGACGGATCAAAGTACTAAACACAACACTAAAAAAGGTGACGTGCATGTAACGTTTTTAATCTGTTTTTGATGAAGATTTCAATTAATTTTAACAAAAGAGTGTCATTGATATTGATTTTAATACAAAACACTAGAATCTAAGTTTTAAATAAGATTATTTCCTGCTTTTTCTACTTAAAATCCGAATGAAATCACCGAGAAAGGTTTTAATCTTTGAAATTTGCCATTTGCAAAGGTATGATATTTGCAGACGGCATATTTTAAAATGACCCTTCACAGAATGTACGATCTGATTCCGAGTCTACACAGTTTACTTGTTTCGTAAACCGTTCAGTGCAAAATAAATAGATTCAAATTCCAGCGGACGGCTATAAATACAATCTATTGAAACTCACAAAGATTTTGTTTGTATAGGTTTGACTACACCAGCGGATGACATAGATCAAAGATCAGACTGAACGTTCAGTGCAGTCTGTTCTTGATTTATACCGTCCACAAAAGTCTCTGCTTTCGCCTATGGCGCCGAAAGGGTTAAGCCTATTTGGATAGAGTTAAAATCTTTATCAGATAGAAATACACTGTGTTGTAAGCTGTACGGTACGAAATGTGTAGTCACTTCCAAGATGGCGGACTGTTTACATGAAGAAAGGTAGGTGTCACATTTTATCATCAATAACTTTTTTTCTTGAAACCTTCGAGTCATGATACTTATAATATATTGTGGGGGAATGATGTGGTAAGCCTCGGTGTTATATAGCAAAGAGCCAGTGCCATAATTCGATACGTTATATGGGCGTAAACATTGCCATTCGGTAAAATTTAAATTTGAAGTGAGGAACTTGCATCGTTTTTAGTTATAGAATGGAAAATCAGCCAATGCAGTGGATAAAGGCTGTTGTTTATGTAGGTATTCATCACGCGCTTTCCAATGATTAGGGTAATTTTTGTGAAATATGTCTAGAAATACTCGAAAACATGTGTTTTGTATATCGCTAATGCAGCGGTGTAGTCCACATCAACAATTTCACTCACAGCGGTGTAGACACGATATTTTTTGAACGGTTTAGACACAATTTAAAGCACAATGAATGTACGGTTTAGACACAATTGGCTTGGTCTTGAAATGACTGTATTCTTTTCTGAATATAACGTAACTTGGCGTTAATTTAGAATCCTGAAAATTGGCACCAATAGTTCGAGACAGTCTCCTTATCACCGACACCCACCAAAGGAACCGTCTGGAACCGACAAGGGATCATCGTGGAACGAAGAGAGATAGTTGGGAACAAAAGAGTGCATCAAGAGATTATTTACGATATTATTTATGTAATAGTCAGTATTATATCATGAAAAAATAAATTATGAAATTACTAATGAATGTTTGTGCAATTATAAATCAATGCCAGCATGCTGGCAGCCATAATTTCAATCATTTACTTAGTATGATAATAACCATCCAGGACTTGCCCATCATTTTTATTTCGAAGTTGTTTAAAATACTTTCGCTTATTCGTATCTTGGTATCTGTTTGTTTAATATATAGTTAAAGATGCCCGTCTACAGCCGGTGAGCAGAAACGCTGTTAAATTTCAATAAAAAAATAGCATCATGGTACACAAAAATCGGTCTTTTGTGTACACAAGGATAAATTACTGGTCAAAATGTATGGTGTAACTGTAAAAAGAAACGCGGAGGTTTGTGTTTCTCTGGTTTCTTCGGTATCTGAACACTAGTCTGAAGAAAACTGGCTGACGATCGAAGCTGTAAACAATGGCGGTGCGTCACGGAAATTTATCGTTGCTTTCCGCCTAGAGTCGGATACGGTGTAACTTGTATATAGGCCGCAACCTCCGTCTGAAAATCAAGGCTGCAACAGAGAAGCCTACATTTTCTTTTGTTTTCCTCAGTACACGCAGGGCGAAGGTCAAATACAGTCACGAGACAGAATGCATGATCATTATACGAATCTACCCGAGTAAATAACGGATATCAAAAATCTTCTATTCAAAAAACGGAAACGACGAGTCTGTTTCGATGGAAGGTCGCAACTCAGCGAAATGCATTTTTCTATCAATTGTAATCAACCATCAGGCACAATATTTGGTATGAAGATATAAGAATGACTGTATTATGATAAAATCAAAGTGAGTTAAAATTGGCTTAACTCATTACCAATCGACAATATTTTAGGCTGGTCCAAATTGAAAGTATTTGTAGAGGACAAAATGAATGGGACTCAAAATTTGAAATTTGTTTAGTGAAGGATAGAAAACAATGAGGGAAAAGGAGAAAATGCTGGTTACCAGCATTTTCTCCTTTTTCCACAATGTTTTCCAAAGGCTTCTTTCTCAGGATCGTAAAAATTAGGAATTGTGTGGTAATGGGTTAAAGGTGGGTATTTAGAATTTTTACATCTCGCCAAATTAAAATATATATATATATATATATATCACTGAAATTCATATGAAAAAATAATACAAATCATCAATAATTACGATTCATAAAATTACACACTTTTTTTTTTTTAATGGTGTTCCCTTAACCCAATACCACACAATCCCTACTTTTGACGACCCTGAGAAAGAGGCCTGTAGAAATCATTGTGAGAAAAGGAGAAAATGCTAGTGACCAGCATTTTCTTCTTTTCCCACAATGTTTTCTACCATTCACAAAACAAATTTCAAATTTTTAGTGACTTTTATTTTGTCGTCTGCTATAGCTTACGATTTGGATAAACTTAAAATTTGTCGTTTGGTAAAGAGTTAAAAGGCTACGTAGCCTTTAAAATGAGTATAAAGGCCTCTTTAAAGTTTTACTTTCTATGCCACTGTTCGATTAAAATATGACCGGTAGGTTAACAGAGGATGGACTGGAGTAAAAATGACGTAATCGTTGTTTTTACCCTAAAAGGAAAAGTCTTAAGAAGGAATTCCGTGTGATCGATATTCACAATTTTCATTTACCATTGTACAGTTTGATTTCATAATATAAGGGTCATGGATTTATATTGATAAAATCGAATGTTACCCATTAAGATAAGTTATCTCGTAGAATTTTTTTTAAATTTATTCTTATCGTTTTTCGAATGTTTCTTTCTGCCTCGGACTACATCTGGTTGGTGAATAGGCAGGCCCGTTCGCGAAGTACCAAAGAAATATTTAATTTCCTATATTTTGATAGAAAGACGGTCGATGATTAGTGAAACACTTTCAAAACATGAATAATTCCCGTGGCATCTTATTTGATATAAGTTTGTCTTTTAGAATATACAGGAGAGCAATAATACTGCATATCCAAAAGCCATTTTGGTGCTATTTTTGTTCCATGAGGTGTCGAACAACACTTTCGAAATCTCCTCCAAATGGGCATTAGCAGAACGCGAATGTCGTGCAACTGAAATATAAGATAGACAAAATTTTTTTTTAAAAGCAGGAAAATCTTTCCAGTTCATGTCTAGACCACAGATGCTGTCAAAATTTTATGTCTAAACCGTACAGAATATAAAGCTTATGTCTGTATCTAAACCGTTCAGAAAACAACGTGTCTACACCGCTGTGTGTGAAATTGTTGATGTGGACTACACCGCTGCATTAGCGATATACAAAACACATGTTTTCGGGTATTTCTAGACATATTTCAGAGAAATTACCGTTATCATTGGAAAGCGCGTGATGAATACCTACAGAAACAACAACCGTCGTCCACTGCATTGGCTGATTTTCCATTCTATTACTAAAAACGATGCAAGTTCCTCACTTCAAATTTAAATTTTACCGAATGGCAATGTTTACGCCGATATAACGTAACGAATAATGGCACTGGCTCTTTGCTATATAACACCGAGGCTTACCACATCATTCCCCCACAATATATTATAAGTATCATGACTCGAAAGTTTCAAGAAAAAAAGTTATTGATGATAAAATGTGACACCCACCTTTCTCCATTTAAACGGTCCGCCATCTTGGAAGTGACTACACATTTCATACCGTACAGCTTGCAACACAGTGAAATAGTTCCGGTACACTATTCAAATCGTCGACAGAGGTTCGATGTCTTAAGGCGCGTAAAAACGAAAACTTCAAAGTGCCATATACAGTAAAATTGAGTTGCCTTTACAGTCTGTGTAGATCATGACCAGACTGCACAGAACGTGCAGTCTGATCTTTGATCTACACCGTCCACTTTCCTCAGACTTTCTGTACAATTTTTTGCAACTTTAAAACCTTAATTGTTCGGAAAGTTTTTTTAGACTGAAGTTATATCTTGTTTATTTGGCGCTCTATGGGTTTGTAACGGGAATGGTTTGATATTCATTGGGATTTATTTTAACTAGACATCATCTTCCTACATTAAGCTAATTTATGTTTTGAAGTTGAGCTATAAAATGACCTTCCATATTTAGCGATATATTAATTACTGTATCGTCTCTACAGACGTTACCGTGTTTATTCGTCCTCGGTTTTATGCTTGCTCTTGGCTGGCATTTTTTGTAAGTTGCACAGGCATATGAGGACCAGAGACAGGAAGAGGAGGTTCCATGTCCCGCCTACTGCACGTACTATGCACATACTATAGCCGCAGTAATTTAGCACCTCCGGAAGTAGCCAAAGCGAGGTTTTGGGCGGAGTCTTTGTTTTGTAGGCGTACCATTCAATGGTATGCACGTACTCACAACGCGAAGCAGTCAGAAATAAGCCTTTTCCTCCCCAATAAGGGAGGCAACTGTAGCATTACTAATTACAAAATTTTGTACGAGTTGTTTCCCTTTGACCATTAGTCTTTCATCATTCTCTTGCAAGACCCATATATTTTGAATGAATGTCAGCCTGGAATAAAAAGCAAAGCAAAAGCGCAGATAAAATTGACGAAAATAAGCGATAGTAGCAACAAATTAATCAAATTGAGGAGAAAAAAGAATGTAAATTGGTGTTACAAACAAAAATTGATGCGAAAGGAACAAACCGGAAATAGCAAATAATTAAGCTTGACCAGTAGAGAAGACATGACACTATTTCCTTGATTTCTTTACGATTCTACGTGTGCCAATGGTTGTAAGTTGCATGTTTCTTTTTTTCAAGTAGACACGTGTATATCTATGCATATGAACTATATCAAAGACAATAAAACAGTAAACATGAACGGGAATTATCTGTTCAGTATCCGGATTGGAGATATATTCGGATAAAAGTTTGAATTGTGAGAAAAATTTGAAATTTGTTCAATACAACACTTTACGTTAATTGGAAAGAAAATAAAGAAAATAGCATAATTGTGAGAGGTTGGTATAAATAAATGGCAGTCATTTGAGCACCCGGTAATTTCGACACCCTGTCATTTCGACACATTTTGGTCATTTCGATCCCCGGTTGAAAAATGTTTTCAAACTTTGGTCATATCGACACCTTATTTTTTAGAGCACTTTTTAAACTCGACCTTTTATTATCAAGTTACTTTAATTTCTTTTAAAGATGTCATATCATTATAATTTTTTGTGGGTGTGTGATCAAAACAGGTTTTTAACCCTTTCCCAAGCAACAAACTTCTGGACTACAGAAGTACATGTAGTCATATGGATCCAGTTGTTTGTTTGTTAATCATAGACCGTATCTAGAACACTCATATGTGCTCTGAAAACTTTCCTGGAGATATGGAGATGCCTTGATCATGTAACCATACTAAAATACACATGATTTTGCCTAAAAACAACTGGGTATTTTGTTTGATTAATCATCCTTAAAAGCTTTTTTGCTGAACGGAAAATGTATAGACAGTTTCTTTATTCACTTTTGTTTAAAAACATGTAAAGAATTGGTTACAAAATCGACTACAATCCTCCTAATCGTTCATTTAAAATGGCATGTCAACATAGGGAATTTGTACTGTCACTTGATAAGCTGTTGTACAGTCACTTGAGATCTACAATATTTTATACAAGTGACAGTACAAAATTCTGTTGGTAGACATGCTGGAATTTCGTCATTTTAATCGCTTTTGAGGTCACAACTTGGAACTTGTTGATGAAAAGAGAAAGCAGACACATCAGCAGACCTTTTAATCGTAGAAAGAACTCTCTTGTTTGCCCTAAAGCGAAAATTATTATTAACTTCAATTACCAGGGAAACACAGTTTTCTAGAATCAAGTGACATTTCGCCACTGTACAGACTCCCAAGTGACATACAATATCAAACAATGCACACTTCCGGTCCTACACTGTGAAACTATTCATTTTGATTTCATTGTTGTATTTCAGGTTTATAGTTCCTATGGTGGTAAGTCTTTACCATACAATCCTGACTTTAACGACCCTAAAGAAGAAGTCTTTGGAAAACACCTTTTGAAAAGGAGAAAATCAGAAATTCAGCATTTTCTCCTTTTCCCTCAGTGTTTTCTACATTATCAAAGAGAGAAATCATCATTTCATCAATGTTTAATTTGTTGTCTGCGAATGCTTTCAGTTTGGTCACATCCCAAATTTTGTTGTTTGGTAAAGAGTTAAAGATGGTTGCTTTACATCATCCTCGGATACCCCGTGGTCTCCCTATTTGCTACGCTACATCGACCCTGGGACAACTGACTAATAAAACTTTGAATCAGCCGCCGAAAATCGATACGAAACGTCATAGCGTACAGTCCACTCGCCCATCACAAAATGATGATGGAACCAATGAAAAGCCAGCATTCGGCCAGCGGTAAAGCAAGGAAAATTCAATTAATTGTCCCAGGGGTCGATGTAGAGTAGCAAATAGGGAGACCCCGGGGTATCCGAGGATGGCTTTACATAATCTATAATCCTTTTCATATAAAACAAGAGAACCTCTGCCCTTTGATTAGCTCTGGTAAAGGTTTGTTGACTTACTGGTGACCTAGTGCAAAGAGGGACAGGGCTTTACTGTTGTGATAAGACATTTTGTTATCCAATCAAACTGAACCTGCAACTTCAATAAAACAATTGCCACAATACACATTTTCTATATTTTGATGTTTCCCCACCCAAAATGGTTTGTAACAAGACCCTTTTTAACTCTTTACCAAACGACAAAATTTTGGACTAGTCCAAATTAAAAGCATTTGCACATGACAAAATAAATGTGCATCAAAATTTGAAATTTGATTTGGAAAGAGTAGAAAACATTGTGGGAAAAGGAGAAAATGCTGGTTACCAGCATTTTCTCCTTTTCCCAAAATGTTTTCAAACGCTCTCTTTCTCAGGGTCGTTAAAAGTCAGGATTATGAGGTAAAGAGTTAACCCATTACCACACAGTCCCTACTTTTGACGTCCCTGAAAAAGAAGACTTTAGAAAACATTGTGGGAAAATGAGAAAATGTTGGTAAACAGCATTTTCTCCTTTTCCCGCAATGTTATGTACACTTCACAAAACTTTCAAATTTTCAGTCACTTTTATTTTTTCATCTGCAAATGCAGATTCCATTTGGACGACCCTAAAATGTTGTCATTTGGTAATGAATTAACTATAACCAGAAGACAAAAATTTTATATCTGGTCATAATTGAAAGATGACAACATGATAAATCTTCAAATTAGTAAAACTTGTATCAAAAAGGGTAGAAATTATTCTGTTAAACTAAGAAAATGCAGGTTACTATTATTTTCTTCTTTTCTCACAATGTTTTTCATAGCTTTTTTCTTTAGTGGCCTGAAATGCAGGAATGAATGGTAATTGTTAAAAACTTCTGTTCACCGTTACAGAAAAATCAGGCCTGTTGAGTGATACAGGCGCTCAAGCACCTCTAGTTTGTCATGCAGTGAGGTAACCTTTGAAAGCATTGTGGCAGTGAGATTTTTTTATACGAGCAAACGCCAATGCAGACTTTGTGAGCCATTTGGACCACATGCCAAACGATAAGTTAAAGAATGTTTGATTAACAATTGAGTTCTTCTTAAACCCTTTACCACACAATCCCAACTTTTAACAACCCTGAAAAAGAAACCTTTTGAAGACATTTTGGGAAAAGGAGAAAATGCTGGTAAGTATTGTAAACCCCCCCCCCCTCCTACAAAATTAATGTTTTCGGGGTATACTGGAATCATCCTGTTTGTCTGTGTGTCAGTCTGTGTGTCTGTCCGTCTGTGTACAAAACACCAGTAATTTTGTGTTGCAAACTTCTCCTACAGTTTTCCTTCAACTGCATTGAAACTTTGCACCTAATTATATTAATCATATATCGAAGATTGCAAGATGCACTTTTCAAGTGTCAACTCTTCCTGGTTGAAGAGTTATCTCCCCTTGAATTTGACACTTTTTTTCTGTCAAAGGGCTGGCAGGGGTATTAAGTCACATTAAGTCACAGCTCTAGTTCAACTTGCTGAAATAAAAAGGAATTGCAGACAACAAATGAAATGTAGTTCAAGCAATGAGATTTGTCTTTGACAGAGTTGAAAACATATTGGGAATGTAGTTCAAAAATGGGTTTAGTGTTTGATAGAAAAAAAACATTTGTCACAGTCAGAAAAGGAGAAAATGCTAGTTTCCAATATTTTCTTCTTTCCACGTTATTTTCAAAATACATTTTCATGGAGGTAATCAAGGGTTAATGAACTTTTCTTTCCATTTTTGTAGTGTAAATATGGAAGTGAGGTGCAAAATGCAGAAACTAGTTTACCTCGTTGGAGAAGAGAGAAATCACCAAGCATGTGACAGAAAACCTTAATATTTTTCGGGAAGAAGTTGTGAAGTATTTAACCAAAAAATGAGGCAAGAGTCTTCCACCATCCACACTCAGTGGTTTATTTGAAAAACAAAGAGAAATGGACCAGTGGTTTGGAAGATTACAGGGTTCAGACTAGCACACCAAAACACATGAGTCTGGATAAGAGCCTTCAGTCAAAAAGGCGAAGAAATTTGGCTGTGAGCTGGGGATTCAGGATTTATCTTAAATTATTCCAATGGATGGCCGGCCAGATTTAAGAAATGCCATAGTATTCGAGCATGCAAACCTAAATGTAAGAATATTTTTCAACCCAAGTTTTTACTGGTTTTAACCCATTACCAGCAGCATTTTCTCCTTTTCTCCTTTTCTCACATTTTCAACTCTTCACAAAACAAATTTCAAATATACTTTTACTAGATACAACTCTTTACAAAATGACCAAATTATGGACTAAACCAAACTAAAAGCATTTACGGGCGTACATACATGACTAACTACATTTGCTCAAATGATAATTTTCTTTCTCTAATATTATAGGAATATTGTGGGAAAAAGAAGCAAAGGCTGTTTACCAGTGTTTTCTCATTGTCCAGCAATGTTTTCAAAAACCTCTTTCATAGTTATTAAAGCTTGGGATCGCAGTACTTGTTCCTTTAGAATGAACATATTTTTAATGCAATTTTTGTTTTATAAGTTTTAATAAATATATATTTCATAGCTATATATTTTTGGGGTGGTAGACGTTTCACTACTTAGACGTTCCTACTGAGACGTTTCCTCCCAAGACGTTTCACTACTTTTAGGTAGTGAAAAGTCTTGTATATATCAATTTCATATATGCATATATTTGTAGATTCCTTTGTATTTTTCTGTATTTTATGAATACAAGTATGAATATGGAAGAATTTTTCATATTGAAACACTTTTAAAATCTAATTGCAAAGTTATTTCCATATGTATGATTGAAGAAAATTAAGGGTATCACACACTTTATTTTATTATTTATAACTTAATGGATATTTTGTGGTATAAGTGTGACTAAGAGAATTTTAAATCATTGCAACTGATCATTTTAATTAAGACACATCAGTCAATAATTAATAACAATTAAGATCCTTTGATGTACATTGCAACAACAACAACAACAACATACGCTTTATTTCACCCAGTAATGACAAACATTATACATGGGGTGAAGAAAATACACAAAAATTATCAGTGTGGTCTTAGAACAGAAAAGATCTATAATAATATACAACAGGAGAACAGATTACCGAATGTAATTGTCGATAGAGGAAGAGTGAGCTATGAGAAAAAGAGAAGAAAAGAAAAAAAAAAAGATGAGAAGGGGGAATTTCAGAGAGCGATATGGTCGAATGAAATGTGGCCGTTCATTCGTGCTACTAGCGGGATCACGAGAATATTGCAACATTATCGGGCGTATTAGCCTACCGCAATGTCACAATAGCCACGAGATTCATCGAGTTGACCTTCCATTTCTGCTTTGCACATGCGGATGAGCAAAATATAACAACAAATCCCCAGCCTATGCATGCTTTGGACACTGAGTAAATAAATGAAGCCATTTGTCTTAACCCTTTTCCACACAATGCTGACTTTTAATGACCCCGAGAAAGAAGAATTTTAAAAAAATTGTGTGAAAAGGAGAAAATGCTGGTAACCAGTATCGTCTACATATTAAAATGATTCTTGATTGAAAACTAAGTACCTTATAGGGAAGATACATTGGGAAATTACTTACTACAAGCTATTCCCTAAATGTTATCAAAGATATAATATTTCAGGGTCTTAAATACAAGTTATTGCTTGTGATAGGGTTAAAACATTGTAGGAATACAATACAATGCAAGACATTGTGTTAAGCTAAGAATTACTTGTGACATGCAATAACTCATTTATTAACCTTGATTTTTACCTATCACATGCCTCCTTGTCAATGTATAGCCACTTTGAATTGTCATGTACAACCTATTTCATGTTTAGCTAGTCTTTCTTTCATTTTTTCTGGTCAGAAGCAAAAAAATAAAAACATGTACAATTCACAAAACTGGAAATGCATGATTTGAAAACCATTAAAAACCACCTTGAGAATGCAAAAAGTACCAAACCTGGTCAGATTGTGTAGGCTGCGCTGGCTGACCAGGGCCAACACTTCCAAATTTTTAAAGATGCTGTAAACTATATCTAATATCATTATCAAAAATATGTTTTATGGAGTTCCCAGATGGTCCCTTTTGCATTACTAGGCATAAATACATCAACATGAATAAATGAAAAAAAGAAAAGAATAAAAAAAATAATAATTAGTTTAAATAAATATTTGATATATAAAAAGATAGGTAAAAAAAAAAAATAAAACAGAAAAAAAAATACAGTTAATGGTGGAAACCTGAAAATTTCAGACAGATTTTTTGTAACTATGTATTTGTAACTGATTTGAAGGCAAACAGGATAATAAGACAAGGTGTTAATGGGTAGGTATATATTGTCTGTCAATAAGTGTGATGCAGATTAAAAGGGTGTCATGTACATGTACAGACAGTGTGTGGTTACAATGAACCAATTAACCCTTAAGCCAAATTAGTGTAAGTGTTGAAGGATGTTAAGCCCCAACTAATCAATCTTGCGCAATAATAATTTATTTAATAACATCAAACATAGATGATATATGCTGGCATCCAAAAAACAAGAGGGCCATGACGGCCCTGTATTGCTCCACTGGCTAATTCGTAAAAACACTACAAGCCAAACATTACATTATTTGGCCAACTGGTTTCAAACTTGAGGGCATACATTTTTTTTCCGTAAAAACCTACAAAAAAGTTGTGACCCCTGGGCAAATCCAATTTTGACCACAAAGCTATAATTACTTGAATCCTGGTGGAAGTCTACAAGATATAGCCCCATACCAGATAATACCAGTTTAGAATGTGTGGTTGTAAACAAGAAGATTTTCAAAGTTTTCTCAATAAAAAGCCCAGTAAAACTTAAAACCCATGAGACAGGGCTAAATTTAGTGGTCCTAGTCTTTGTTATGGTTAGTAACAAGATGACTTAGAAAGTTTTCACCACAAAAGCCCATGTAAACCTTGTGACCCCTGGTGTGGGGACAAACTTGACCCTAAGGCTATAATTTGGGCCCTCCTGGTAGAGGCCCACTAGATAAATCTACATGCAAAATTTGGTAGCCCTAGACCTTATGGCTAGGTACAAGTAGATTTTTAAAAAATTCCCAACATGAGCCCATAAATAGTGAAACGTCTCAAGTGTGAAACGTCTTGGTAGTGAGACGTCTGACATTCATATTTTTTATATCTTCCAATCATTTGTGTTATCCTTTATTTTACCTTTATCTTCTTTAGTTCAATCGATCCACTGGACTACTCATTAGTAATACGATTGCATTACATAGGGCCTATCGAATTCCGTGAATTCTGAAAGATTTCTTGAAACAAATGGCAGCTGCGAAATTATTTTTTCGCCGTGCTTTTACCCATTTTGCTGCATCTTTGCAGCAACTTTTGTACTTGTTCAATGTAGATATGGATCTGACAGGTCTTCCCTCTCTCCCTCCCCCTAAAATCGCTGCTAAGAGAACTAGGTCAAACGATCCTATTGGGCGTACAGGGTGCGCTGAAATCAAGCAAATCCATGCAGTGGATGTCAACGAAAGGACGATATGAAGACTTTTTCACTGTTTTGAAAGATTCATTTCGCTTTTCATAGAATTGATTATGGTAGTAACGTTCGTACTTTTACACTTTTAACATCAGATGAGCTGATATGATAAAATGTCAATTGATTTCGTTACAATATTCTGTTGCTATCAATTCGGATTTGAGTAATAGTCGGATAATATGTATTCATTGATGTTTTCCTTCTAATTACGTACAAGCTATCATAGTGTTATACCTTAATGTGTACTGCGTACATTTTATGTATTTGTGTCCAATTTGCTAAGCGCTATATTGTGTGGTATTTCAAATAGCATAAAAACATTGCCATAGAAATTGAAGCCTTGTTCATCGTATGTCCAGGGTAGTTATGGTTCTATCAAGGTCAGAGTTCTCGGAAACGCCAATACTGTCGTCTGAGACGACAACTTTTTCCCGCGGACAACAAAAAATCCAAACAAAGGATTCCTCCGGACGACAAGTTTTTTTAGGACACGCGTCCAAAACCAGCTGCTCAGCTTAATCAGGGATCGTACATAACTTGTAATTTATGATGTCGGGCTTGATTAGTTTATCATTTGATTGTTTACAAGATGTTTAGCGAGGCGGAAAATTCTCACATGTTCAAGTAACCTCTAAAGTTGGGTAGTCGAAGAGGTAGGCGTGGCTACCTGGGAAACTAACGACCAATCGAAATGCGTCATTCTTTTTCACTTGCCCAGTACCCGCTACACAGTGGATAACAAATAGCTATTACCCTTATCCCCGTAATGTTGTTTGAAATCTGAAATCCATCAACAGATTGCAGACCACTTTATGCTGATAATTGGTCAATATCGTTGATTAAAAGAAGGTTATTGATCACCCAGTGATGCGATAGAGAGGTAGCAATGAAAATAATTGAGTCTGTGACTTTTCAACTTTCCGAACTTTTTTTTATTGGTTGATCTTTTCAATTGCCAAACAACGTGGCTCGAAAGTCAAATCTTTTTTTTACAATTAGATCATCTGAAATCAGTTTTCCGAGTCGCGAAAATTATTGTGTACATCATTTTACAGACTTTAGATTGGCGTAACAAATATTAATTACGCATGAGACCTCACACAAGAAAAAACACGGACAAAACAGACCATTTTCTGCTTATTGCGAGTTAAATAAGGGGTTTTGATGCTATTTGTTATCCTTATAGAGAAATTTATATCGAATCATGTGGAAATACCTTTCAAGAAATAAACAGAGAAGAAAAACTTCTGTTAAAAAAAAGAACACGGAAATCCATGACACGACAAAATGTCTCCTTGACATTGTCTTGTCAGAGTCACCTTAGAATGTCTTTTCTGCATTTTAATGATTTTAAGCAGTCAACTTACATAGATACCTGATTATAGCAGGGTTTTTTTCCCTGCAAATCATAGGTATGGATTGCTTTACCTCCAGTTCGGAAACAATAATTATGTCATACCCTCTAATATGAAATTTTACCCCGAGTTTTTCAGCAAATGGTGTAAGTGTACCCTTGAAATAGAAAGCAAGTAGGAACACTGAAATACATTGTACATGTTTGATAGTAACAGAGAATGAGTTTGAAAAAAGAGAAATATGTGGGGGTTAAAAGAAAAGCTCCAGATGCCTAATGATCAGACTAACAATATGCAAAATGGTTATCATCATAGTCCATACCAACAAATAATTCTAATTCAATTCTGATTGCAAATTAATATGAAATATGAATTGGTGTTACAAATGTTTAAGAAAATGGGTCCAGAACTGGTGCTATTTTTAGTATGAATATTTAGAACATGTAGGTCTATATTCTGTTGAATCATCTTAGTAGTTGAAATAAAATATAAAGAGACAGTGAAAAGTTATTAAACTTCTGTAATCCATTGCGCCAATATATACATGTAATGTCTCCATGATACAGAAATCTAAGTTAACAGTTTTTAAATGTTTATTTCTTGCGTATGAAAATTTATCCTGACTATGGGAATCTCACTTTGTCAAGCTGGAATCCAACTTTTCAATCTGGAATCCAATTTTTGTCTGAGTTGGATTCCTGGAATCCAACTTTCAAAATCCTAGTGAGAACACTGAAGGTACATGGCGATATTTAAACAGGATATTGCATGAATTTTAGATTATTTCAAGCACAGGAATTTGACATTCAATAACCAAAATAAATGATAACATGTGAAAAAAATCTCCCGTATATATAATATAAACACAAGGAATGCAACATCTCGATTGCTGGCGGTAGTACCCGACAGCGAATGGTGTCCCAGACAAATCAAAATTTTCTGATAAAGTTGTAAAACATGACGGATAATCTCTGGTTGAAAGGTGTCTACTGAGGTGTCGCCGGATGTTGCAGGTACATTATTGTGTTGTTAATCGCTAGGCTAAAGGAGATTATGATCAATGTTTGTTTCGTGGGTGATTTTGGTTGGGAAAGGCTGTCGGGTGCTAGAGCCAGCAATCAAGACTATGCATTCCTTGTGTTTATATTATATTGGGGGGGGGGGGGGATTTTTTTTCATATTTTATCATTTATTTTGGTTCTAGAATGTCAAATTCCTGTGTTTCAAGTTTAACCTTTACATAGCATCATTAAATATATTCAATTTCATTTAAATGTTAAAACCATCCTCGTTTTTGTTTTTTTTTTGTTATTCAGGCAAAGTAAAGCAAAGATATACAAATTCAAAAAATGGCAGAAACAGAAGGATCAGACGATACTTCTGAGAATGAACTGCTGGATAAAAGTTTGTCAGTGTGGAAAGGCGGTGTTCCTAAAGAGAAATTTGAGCCTATACCGCTGGATTTACACACAGCCTCTAGCTTGGGCCAGTTTGAATCTGTTCAAAAGTATATTCGTAGGTATGTATAATGGTGAATTTCCTTTACCCTTTAGGCTTTACTCGTAGGTATGTGCTGAATTTCCTTAACCCTTTACCACACAATACCTACTTTAAATGAGCCTCAGAAAGAAGCCTTTTGAAAACATTGTGGGAAAAGAAGAAAATGCTGGTAACCAGCATTTTCTCCTTTAACCACAATGTTTTCTACCCTGCTGGAAACAAATTTCAGTTTTGAGCTATGTTTATATTGATGTCTATGATTTTGGACCAGTCTAAAATTTTGTTTTTTGGTAACAGTAGATTTTTGTCTTTTCCTGAGGGGCCGAATTTCGGCCCGATTCACAATCGCAAAGAGTATTTTTTTCCCAAATGAAACAAATTTCCCAATTAGACACTTTGAAAAAGAAATTAGTCTGATGTACCAGCAAGGACTTTCCCTGATACACAAATTTCGCAAATTTGCGGACATGAACCAGTGTTCAAGCAGGAAGTCGACAAGCGAATGAACTATAGACTGCTTCCATATTTTTTCAATATTTTCAATTGATTCATACATTGACTCAATCATGTGGCTGTAAAACGTTCAATACGTCTTAAAAAATAGCATGTTAATTTCCAGGCATCCGCCTCTCGTAATATGCAGCAAAGCAGAGTTTCATAAAGGAAAAATAAAGAACCCAGCTCCTAAACTGACAGTGCTGAATCAGGAACAAGTTATGAAAAATATCTGACCTAATCTAGACCACGATTTTTTCTCTCTCAAATTTCGAGCGGTTGTGCTTCGTCTTTGTCTTAGCAAAGAATCATCTGTGTAATTTGTGAGCAGAGCTTGTTTTCGGCCGATATGTGTGAAGTTTCCTCATCACACTTAATTTTTAACAGGTTTTCTTTCAATACTCTATTGTATCTGCCTCAAAAAATGACATTTTATCAATCTTTCTATATGTGTCAAAACACACAAAAATTGTTTTTAAAGATTAATCGCCATGGGGAAAAAAGCACAAAAACACATGACAAAAGACTGCAAAAAAGACCTTAAACAATCAGAGGCTCTTCAATTTGTCTTATTTAGTCTTGATAATGACTTTTTATCAGCAGACTTGCATACATACAATATAGAAAATTAGATTCTATCCAAAAAGAAAGAATTTTTGGGAAAAAAAAAAACAGCACTGATTCAGTAGTTTATTGTAAGGTTAAATATATTAACAATCTTGTATGTTTAGTTCCCAATTCAACATTTTGTCGATGATTTTTTCCCCAATTCGGCTAGGGGCCTTTTCCCAAAATGCCTGGATAAAGCCCTGGGTTTGCCTTGCAAGTTTGACTCGTATGAAATCCTGAAAGAAGAAGATTTTGAAAGCATAGTGGGAAAAGGGGAAGATACCAGTAACCAGCATTTTCTTCTTTTCCAAAAATGTTTTCTAATCTTTTGAAAATAGATGTCAAATTTTAAGTCACTTATTCTTTGCTATCAGCAAATGCTTTCAATATGGATAAGTGTAAAATTTTGTCATTTGGTAAAGAGTTAAGCAACCTTAAATATGTTGTCTGCATTTGCATTAAATTTGGACAAGTTTTGTTTCTTGAGTCATTTTTTTGTTACAGTTGAAGAAGAGACAAGGCAGTGTTCAGATTAATGGGAATTAATTTTAAGCTTGACTGTTTTAAGGGAACTTGGTGAGCTACTGTAAAATGTAATGGCTGTCAAAAGAGTTATTTTGACTTTTTCATTTGAACTGACCTACCATCAGAAAAGAGCGCAACAGCAATCCTAATTACTCTCACAACCAGTTATGGTTGCTGCCTATTTGTTTTTAAATTTGGTAATAGTAATTCAAATACGATTCGAATTTAACCCTCTACCAAGCAATCCCTATATATAACAACTCCAAGGAAGAAGCCTTCTGAAAACACTGTGTGAGACGGAGTAATTGCTGGTTACCAGCATTTTCTCCTTTTCCTGCAATGTTTTCTATTCTTCCAATGTCAAGTTTTAATTTTTGAGACACATTTATTTTGTCGTCTGCAAATGCTTTCAGTATATTTGGAAAAGTCTAACATTTTGACATTTGGTAAAGAGTTTAGGAAATGAATACTAGTATTTCATAGACTATCATTTATCACACATTTATATTATTTAGAAAAGACATAGATATAGACAAGCGCAACAGAGGGGGCTGGACTCCTCTCATGTATGCCTGCTATATTGGACATGACAACATTGTAAACCTGCTTCTGGAGGCTGGAGTCAATGTTAACATCAGAAATAATCGTGGAGAAACCCCATTGATGCTGGCATCAAGCTGTGGAAATGAGAGTGTTGGCTATTTTCTACTACATGTAAGTGTGAAAATACTTCACCTATTTCTACACTGGATATACATGTATTCAGAATGACAGATTAAACCTTTACAAAATGAGAAAGAAGCTTTCTGAAAACATTGTGGAAATGGAGAAAATGCTGGTAACCAGCATTTTCTCCTTTTCCCACCACGTTTTCTACTCTTCCCAATACAAATTTCACTTTTTGAGTCATCATAATTTTGTCATCTGCAAGTGCTTCCAATTTGGAGTAGTCTGCAGTAATGTGGTTTGGCAAAGATATAATTCTTAACATGTAAAAGCAAGGTTTGGTGCAGTTATGGACAGGCTAGAATCAAAGGATACCTCTTCTTCTCTTTGGAATCTCTATTGCCTTAGCCTCTGGTTAACTCTTTACCAAACAACAAAATTTTAGACTGGTCCAAATTGAAAGCACTTGCATATGACAAATGTAACTCAGAAAGTGCAATTTATTTCCAGCAGGGTAGGAAACATTGTGGGAAAAAGGAGAAAATGCTGGTCACCAGCATTTTCTCCTTTTCCCACAATGTTTTCAAAGGGCTTCTATCTCAGGGTCATTAGAAGTCAGAATTGTGTGGTAAAGAATTAACCCTAATAATGTGAAATATAACTCGGTGTGTGTATTTCAGAGAGTGTAGATCAAGGCTGTTAGGCTAAATTTCTCAGTGAAAGCTTATTGCCATACAAACTTATTATGTCTCTGTCAGTACCAGTTAGGCACATAATACATTCTGTAAAAGTCAGTTAAGCAGCACAGAATTACCATGGTTCTATAGTTTAACCAATTACCACACAATCCTTACTTTTGATGACCCTGAGAAAGAAGCCTATAGAAAATATTGTTGGGAAAAGGAAAAAAATGCTGGTAACCAGCATTTTCTCCTTTTCCCACAAATGATTTCTACCCTTCACAAAACACATTTCAAATTTCCAGTCACTTTTATTTTGTTATCTGCATATGCTTTTGATTTCGACAAGCCTAAAATATTGTTGTTTGGTAATGAGTTAAGAACATTCAATTCCAGCCCTAAGAGTGGTCTTTACATAGATATAAAGTATCACTAAGTTCATGTTTTGTTGCAGCAAGTGGCAGAGATTGAGGCTAAAGATGAGCGCGGATGGACAGCATTGTTTCATGCTACATACTCTGGACATCAAAATATGGTTAGATTTCTGTTGGAACATGGAGCTAACATGAATGCTGTGTAAGAAAACCTTTTTTTCCATCAATCCTTATGATCCAGAGTTCACTTTTTCAGACATTACTAAACAGTTGGCTGTTTTTGTCTTGTTGTTAACCTCTTTTAAAAATATTGTGAACTGTTTTGAGATACAGAGAAATTTGCTCATAAAAAGAAATGACAATAAACAATCCCAGGTTTTAAAGACCCCAAAGAAAATAGCTTTTGAAACCATTGGGAAAAGGAGAAAGTGCTGGTAACCAGTTTAAATGGTCCTGAAGGGGGAGGCTTTTGAAAAAATTGTTTGAAAAGGAGACAGTGCAGAGAATTAGCATTTTCCTTTTTTCACAAAGTATTTTACCATACTAAAGACAGAAATCATAATTTGAGTCTCATTCAGTTTGTCATCTGCAAAATGTTTTCAGTCTAGTAGAGAACAAAATTTTGTCATCTCATTTGGTAGATATAATAAGCCTAATAATAAGTGTTGAAAGTCCAAATTTCACATGACTGATTTCTAGGTCATCTGTTGCAAACCATCAGGCTTGCAACACATGAAAAGGGGCTTCAGAAATTCGTGTAAAGTGTCATCCCGGCAGGCTTATCTGCAACCACAAAATCTGTTTTGATATAATTTTCTAGTTTGGGCAAGTTTACTGTATCACAAAATCTAATGTGATTGTAAAGAGTTGTCTCAGATCAGCCTTTGCTGACGACTCTTTACGCAAATGTCCAATGCCCCTTTTAACTCATTACCAAACGATAAAATTTTAGACTGGTCCAAATTGAAAGCATTTGCAGATGACAAAAGAAAAGTGACTGAAAATTTGAAATTTGTTTTGTGAAGGGTAGAAAACATTGTGGGAAAAGGAGAAAATGCTGGTTACCAGCATTTTCTCCTTTTCCCACAATGTTTTCCAAAGGCTTCTTTCTCAGGGGCGTCAAAAGTAGGGATTGTGTGGTAATGGGTTAAACCATTTAACCCAATACCACACAATCCCTACTTTTGACGCCCCTGAAAAAAAAGCCTTTAGAAAACACTGTGGGAAAAGGAGAAAATGCTGGTAACCAGCATTTTCTCCTTTTCCCACAGTGTTTTCTACTCTTCCCAGAACAAATTTCTATTTTTGAGTTGCCTTTATTTTGTCGTCTGCAAATGCTTTCAATTTGAACCAGTCTAAAATTTTCTCGTTTGGTAAAGAGTTAAACCATGCTCTGCTAAAAGGGGTTTGACCTTTCACCAGACAAAATTTCACCAGACAAATAGTCCATATAGAAAGCATTTGCAGAGAACAAATTGAAGGTAACAAAATTGAAAAAAAAAAAAAGTCCTTGATACTTGATAGGGTAGAAAACAATGTGGGAAAAGAGGAAAAGGCTGATTACCAATGTTTCAAAAACTCTCTTCTTAGGGTTGTTAAAAGTCAGTTTTGTGGAATAAAGGGTCAATGCATCTGCAAAAAAGTATTGTCACATATTAGACAGCACAGTCTGAGCAGTCAAAACTTTTTGCTATTGGCTACTGGTTATTTTGTTGTTGTTTTTTTTTTACCACAGGGAAAGAAGTTTAGGTATGACTCCGTTTATGGAGGCTGCCACAGAAGGCCATGAAATCATTGTTCAACTGTTTCTGCAAAATGTAAGTTTGTTATGAATATTTTTCCTCTTAACCCTTTACCCCATAAGGCATTTGTATGGTATCTCTAACTGACCCTAAATAACAGCAAGGATGAAGCTGTTTCATAGGTGTATATGACACCTTTTGATAGCATAGAAAACATTGTTGCAAAAGGTGAAATTGCTCGTCAAGAGCAATTTCACCTTTTGCAACAATGTTTTCCAAAGGCTCCTACAAGCAATGCGTAGAAATGAGTATCTATGGAGTAAAGGGTTAACTCTTTACAACATGACAAGAATGTAGACTTGTCCAAATAGAAAGTATTTGCAGACAACAATTTAATGGTGGCTTAGATGATGGGTTTGTCATTGATATAAAGGATATAATATATGAATTAATCAATTTTGTTATAAGTACAATCTGTGATTTGGAAAAGAGTTTCTATTAAATTATACAAATACAACTTAATCTCTTACAGGATGTTGGATCTACACTATTTTGACAAGTACTAGTATTTGTTAAACACAACTTAAAAATTGCATTAACTACATCCTAATGATCATAATATACTTGAAAGCAGCATACAACACCATTCTATCAATCAATCAATTTTGACAGATGCACATTTTATCTTTCGTTCGAAGAAGAGTTGCTATTATTTTGTACAAATCCAACTTTATCCTTTACAATATATCGTTAATACTGACTTAGAAAGTCCATTTATATTTATATTGCATGACAAGGCTTTAAGGAACATAAGCAAGATTTTTCTCCAAATATGAATATAAATATAATGTAAAATTAGGTAAAGTTTCTATCTTTTTATGTGTGTTTATTTCATGTTTCAACCCTTTGCCAATAATGCCAACTTTTAAAAACCCTGAGGAAAAAAGCCTTTGAAAACATGGTGGGAAAAGGAGAAAATGCTGGTAACCAGCATTTTCTCCTTTTTTCACCATGTTTTCTGCCATGTCCGAGACAAATCTCATCATTTGAGTCACATATAATTTGTCATTTGGAAATGCTTTCATTTTGGACAAATGTAAAATTTTGTCATGTGGTAGAGATAATGTTTATGTTCATTACAGGGAGTGGATGTAAACACAAAAGCCTATAATGGTGATACAGCAAGATCTCTAGCCTTAATGCATGGGAACATGAAAATAGTGAGCCTTATTGACAATCATGTTATGCCAATTACCTCCCTGAGAGCTGAACCAGGTAAATAGTGCAGGAAAAGTTTCCAAATGTCTGTCACAAAGCTGTATAAGATAAGATGTTGACAGAAAATAATAATAAAAAAAAAATAAATAAATAAAAATCCATTGTAGAAGAAAACTGGTTTATTTTATGCTTTCCGATAGGATATCGAGAAATAGCAGTGAAAATATTTTTAGATCTTACACTGGTACCACCAGTGAAAATACCAATTTTCATGTTCTTGTTGCCTAGGTAAATTGCGCGTGCCTGACAACCACATGGGAAATGACGTCATATACCGTAGATTTCTCGCGCTTGACGTAATATTGTAATGCGTTGCTATGCGGGAGGGGTATGCCACGGGGAATAACAGAAAAGAACTGTATTGGATTTTGATAAAGCTCCTCCCAGAAAGGGTTAAAAGCATGAAATAAATAGAATATTTATATTTTTCGGTGAAAGATCTAAATTAATTTTATCTTGTGAACATCATCGGCAATATTTTCACTTGTGGCTGAACCACTCGTGAAAATATTACCGATGGTGTTCACTCGATGAAATAAATTTCGATCTTTCACCAGAAAAAACAAATATCCTCTAAATATTGAGAGTTGAAATTATATGGGTTGAATTCAAACTAGGGTCTTGTATTTTACAGATAAGAGCCTTTACCAATAGAGCTTTTGGCTCAAGATGCTGAGTAACTCTTTCCCACACAATCCCGACTTTTAACAACCCTGGTGTAGAAAGCTTTTGAAAACATTGTGGGAAAGGAAGAAAATGGTGGTAACCAGCATTTTCTCCTTTTCCCACAATGTTTTCTACCATGTCACAGAAAAAATTCATTATTTAAGTCACATTCAATTTGTCTTCTGCAGAAGCTTTCAGTTTTGAGAAGTCTGAAATTTTTTTCCACGTAAAAGAAGGAGTTTAATGCATCAGCAAAAAGTATCAACCCAGTTCATCCTGGCTAGCCATGAGTCATAACTTTGTGCTATTGGTCTATGTTTTTTGCATGTCCAAGGACTAGTCTACCCCATGATTTCATTGCTTGTTGGACAAAATGGATTTTATAGATGTATAGTTATGTGGTGACTTGCTTTAAATAATGCATTACGGAGATGCATTAAAATATTGTAATGGACGTTTGTTGTCATAAGGTGACTTGTTATGGCTGTTGAAGTATATACTACATTGTGTTTATATTGGAGAAACGATCTGACTTATCTGCCCTTCTTTTGCTCTTCAGGTTTGGAGACAGATCTGGCCTCATCAGACAATACATTATTTAGAAATCGACGCAGTGCCCCAGGTGGGGGACCAAGTATAATGGATGGCCCTCAAGCCATTGCTAGATTGATTGATAGAACCAAAGATGTTACACCACAGCCAAAACAACCAGGTATGTGTGTGATCTTTTTGATGTATTAACTGTTTACCAATTGACCAAATTTCAGACCTGTTCAAATTTAAAGTATTTGCCGATGACAGACTAAAAAGGACCCAAAAATAGAAATTTGTTTGGGAATGGTGCAGGGCTCCCGCTGTCGATCGCCAGTGGCGCCAAATGCGATAATTTAGAAAAAATGGCACCAAAATTGAAGCACTGGCGGATGTATTGGCGACAAGTTAATGTCTATAAACTATCCTCTGACATACACAGTATGTATCAAGTGTAAAGGAAGCCGGTGTAACTGTTTATCACACCTTATCAGGCTGCCATTCATTAACGGTCTTGTCTAAATTACACACCATACTTGCATACAGACCACTACTAAACAATCAAATATCAATATTTCGTCACGCCCCTTTGAGCACTCTATATCAAACCAATCAGTTATCAGATACAAGATTTAGTCGCCGCCCATAATTTCTAAAGCCGCGCCTTCAGTATGCCTTACCTGGTCTACATCCTTTCACTGGCTAGAAATTTATTGCATGTATTTATCGATGTTGTTAATGAAAAACATGATAATGATATTGATCTGCTTATCTAGCGTAAAAATGACAGCTTTTAGAGTAAATTGCTACATATACCGAAAATTATATGCACAATAATGCCGAAAACAATTTCTGAAAATTAACTTGATATGAAAAAATGGATCGTCGAAAAAGCGTGAAAACCCATGACACAACAACATGTCAGTTTGACATTGTGCGATCAAAAGCATTTCAGACTGTCTATAGCTTTGATGATGACTTTAAAAAGTAAGTTTACACAAATATATGTATAAAACTCTAAAAGTAGGTGTTGAAATGCTGAAATATGTCTTACAATGAGGAAAAACACGGATGATTTTATGATGTGAAAATGCTGAATAAATTGGGGGGGGGGAATTACACTTTATAGGCCACTTTGTCCTAGTGACATCACAGGAACAAGTTACTATATAGGACTCTCATACTGAGAGAAAAGACCAGAATAAAAGGACCTTTTAAAAAATTAAACAGAAGTATTTTTCAGGATAAAGGAAATGATGTTGTAACCCTTCACCACACAATCCCAAATTTCTTCTTGAATTTCTTAAAAACTGACGGAATTCTGACAGGTTGGCAGTCATAGAATTAAGGAGCTGTATTACTTTTGAAATACAAATTCTATTTCCCTGCAGCTCAAAACCTTTAAACCATTGGGGAAAAAGAAACATAAGTAAGCTTGTACAGCACTATTGAGCAACGTATTTAGAAGCTTTAGCATTTGCCAATAAACTGAAGTATCTAAAGCACTATGTGGCTACCTCAGTTGGCTCCTACTGGCACCAATTTTTATGAAGTGGCGAATTTGATGGCGCAAAAATTGAAACTTGCAGGGGAAGCCCTGTGGTGGAAAACATTGGTTCTCTTGTCTTTATTTATTTATTTTTTTTTTTTTCTGAGAAATTTTATGCAATCTCAAAGAGAGTGAGTAACGAGATCTGAGAACGAGTCATACAAAAATGAAAGTTTTACCACAATGTTTTCTACCCTTTCCAAACCAATTTTCAATTATTCAGTCACATTCATTTTGTCACCTGCAAATGCTTTCAGTTTGGTCCAGTCCAAAATTTTGTCATTTGGTAAAGAGTTAAGATTTTTAAAACTCGGATAAGAGGATTGGTGAGAGGCATCATGGAGATACACTGAATCCGTTTTTCTACAGAGTATTGCTTATTCTGTTTTTTTTTTTTTTTTTTTTCAGCTCAAGGATTGGTGCCAAAAGGTTATGTTACATTTCCGGATAATGAACCATCCTGTAACAAGGGACTGTCTAACAGAGAGGTCACATCTCCGATCAACCCTGAGGACTGTAGTGGAAGCCGAGGTTCTCTTGTCTTTATTTTTTTATTTTCTGAGAAATTTTATGCAATCTCAATTTTCCTCTCAAAGACAGTAAGTAACAAGGTCTGAGTGCAAGTCTTACAAAAATGAAAGTTTTACCACAATGTTTTCAATTCAATTCTATCAAGGACAAAAATCGTCATTTGAACTATATTTATTTTGTTGCCTGCAAATGGTTTCAATTTGGTCAATCCAAAATTTTGTCGCTTGGTAAAGAGTTAAGATAGAAAACCATATTCACTTGCCTTTTGTAAGAAGATTCTCTGTCTTATTCCCCAAAATTTTCTTTTGAAATTGATCAAATGGTTAGCCAATCAGAAGTAGTGTTACTTTCAATGTTAGAAAAATCTGGAAAAATTTCTTTACCATTTACCACACTATCCGGACTTTTGACGACCTTGAGCAAAGATCTTTTTGAAACATTGTGGGAAGAGGAGAAAATGCTGGTAACCAGCATTCTCTCCTTTTCCCACACTGTTTTCTCCCCTCTTTGATACATATCTCAAATTTTCAGTCACTTTTATTTTGACATCTTCAAATGCATCAAATTTGGACCAGTCTAAAATTTAGTCGTTTGGTTAAGGTTTAAGAATAGTTAATGGATACAGACCCAGATCTGTCTATTCAAGACAACCTTTGACTAGAAATATTTGTATTTGAAAGCAATGGAATCCTGTTTGCCCCATTCAGAATAGAAAGTTTAAAGGCATTGCTGGCAAGTGTATTTATCTCAAGTCATGAAGTGCTTGTAATTGTCAGGAAAAAAAATTAATTGATTGTGTTTGATTATATTCTGGTAAATTTGTAAACAGATTTATTTTATAATCATTAAGAAACAAGGTCTTGCATCGTAAACTGATCTCTTTCTACTCTGCTTCCTGGGAACTACCAGGGTTGGTATTCACCAACAATTCTTATGAGTATTCCTAGTCTCATTCTTAAAAAAATTGTCGATTTAAAAGAACTTTTGATTGGCTAAACTGTTTGGTTTAGTCAATCAGAAGATCTGTTACTTTCACTGTCAGAAGATCTTGAAGAATGAGACAAAGAATGTTCTTAAGAATGGTTGTTGAATATGGCCACAGTACTCATGCCAAATGAGTCAGCCAATGAAAAGTCTCGCTTACCAGAACCAAATTCGGTACCTCATGGTTGCAAGGCTGATGCTCTACCGCATGACCATGGTCACTACAACTTGTCTGAAATGTTTTTTTTTTTTTTTTTGTCATTTCATAGATTCATTTGAGAATGAAGATGATACCAATGCATTCTCAAAGACAGGTGCTCTGACGATAAAAAGTAGTTCTGGATCTAGCGGTGGATTGGCCGGTATGTTTGGTATAGGTGGGCGCGAAGAAAGCCTGGACAGCGATGATTTTCCACATGAATCTTCCTATGAGGACTCTCATCGCCAAGGATATAGTGGGGAGAGTTCCTCAGATGATGGTGTGGAGGAACTTAATGACCAATCAAAGCAGATTGCTGAAACCCTGAAAGTTAAATGTAAGATCGGGAATGAAGATAAAATCAAAGAAAATGTAGAGACATCTCAACAGAAAGTATTAGAGGGTAAGGAGAAAAGAAAACTGAGAAACAGAAAATCCAAAGAAAACTTGACAACAGAGAAAGTAGGTGAACTTGAGGTGATGAAAAATTCTGTGTCAGAGTGGGTGGACAGTGTGAACCATGCTCAGCCCATACCACAGAGTAATCTCTATACTCCAGATGCTGGACTTCTTGAAAATTCAGTTGAAAATGCTAGTAACACTGCTGAAAGTGGAACTGCTGATCTCAGTGCTCTGAAACCAGAATATCAAAAACCAAATGTCAAAAATAATACATCGAAACACTTCACATTTCCTCCAGCATCATCTGACACTTCTAGTCAACCGTTAGTGACACATTTGACAACATCTGAACTGTTTGATCAGGTAGCAGCTAACGTGAAACAACTTGAAAGCATATCTGACAGTACATACACATCAAATAATGAGACGGGATCACAGGGATTTGGAAGGGGCTCCATACCCCCTGTATCTGCCCTGAATTTATTGAATACAACACCGAACACTGTACCTAGTTCCACTTCCTATTATGAAGGTCAAGGTCAGACAGAGGGTATGAGGACTGGTCCAGATTCTGTAAAATATCAAGATTTATATTTTAATGGAGTAGAGCACCCACAACTATCAATACCTCAAAGCCATTTGAACAACCTCTCTCAACCTAGTCACCCTAAACAAGATGTTGCACCTGTCAGTGTAGCCAGATACCCACAACCCCATCCAAGTCGGCCAGTCCAGCCACCCCCTGGGTTCTCTTCACAGTTTAGTCCATACCAAATGTTTCCTCAAGTTGCTACGACAACCGTACCACCAGAGCATCCATCACCAGTAACAACATCGCAGTTATCCACTCCAAGTGTGCAAAAAGATCATTCACCAGCAGAACCAATAAAGCTTCCGTCCAACACAGTGTTTATGGACAGAATGGTAACAGTTTGTTGTACTGTATACAGAGTTCCAGATAAGAGGGAGTGATGGTATTCTAAATCCAATATTTCTCTTCAAAACCCTATGTTGTGGTTACTCATTAGAATCGTCTCAATGAGATAATTCTAATGAGTACCCATGACATAGGGTTTAGTGGATAATAATCAAAATTTTTAATGTTGAAATCAAAATTACTCCCTCTATCTGAAGTTCTGTGTATAAGCGAATATATACGTAAGTCAAACAAATTTGAAAATTACCTATCATGTACATTTTTCATAATTATTTAAATGTTTTTAAATTCTAGACACTCATTATTTGTTGGTATGCTTGTGGTAAAATATGCAAACAGAAAAATTTGTGAATTTTTCATATCGGTGAAATTGCCAAAATTTCCACATTGCAAAAATTACCACTTATACAGTACATGCTTTCACATTTGATAATTTGGTAAAAAGTTGAAATTGATCTTGAACCTACAAGTAGATTGAACTTTTATGAGAAATACATCAAAGAATATTAAAACATGTATTTGTTTTGTGAAGCATAATTCTGGGGAAATAAGTTGTTGTTTTTTCAGCTTAATGTTGAATAGCTGTCATTTTTTTCAAAGTACAAGTCAGGGTTATTAAGCTACCATTTAGGTTTTGTCTGTACAAAAGATAAGCCAGTCAGATTTACATACATGTACGAAAAAAGATTTGGTTATCTGTAATGGTATTTTTTTTTTGTATGTGCACAGAAGGACAGCCAGCCAACAGATTTACCAGCATTGCTGGAACAACTTGGATTGATGAAACATTTACAAACATTTCAAGAGCAAGATGTTGATTTACAAGTGTTTCTATCCCTTAGTGATAATGATTTGAAAGAAATAGGAATCAAGTAAGTGAAGATTTTTGCGTCTGTATTCACCAACCATTCTCAAGAAAAGTCACATTTTAATTCTCAATAATTTTCTTGATATGAAAGTAACACTACTTCTGTTGGATGAACCATTTGCCAATCAGAAGTTGTGTTTCTTTTAAATTAGGAATTAGACTAAGAATTAAATTAAAAGTAGTCACTGAATACAACATCTTATACCTTGACCTTAGCTATGTAGCACACAAAATTTTAGATTTCCAAATTAAGAACAAAAGCAGATGACTAATTAACTCATTACCACACAATCCCTACTTTTGACGCCCCTGAGAAAGAAGCCATTAGAAAACATTGTGGGAAAAGGAAAAAATGATGGTGACCAGCATTTTCTCCTTTTCCCACAATGTTTTCTACCCTTCACAAAACAAATTTCAAATTATCAGTCACTTTTATTATGTTGTCTGCAACTGCTTTCAATTTGGACATCGCTAAAATTATGTCGTCTGGTAAAGGGTTAATTCTTTACCAAACAACAAAACTTTGGCTTATCCAAATTTGCAGCAATCGTAGACAGCAAATTGAGGGAGGCTGAAATGATTGAACTTGATTTTGACAGGGTAGAAAACGTTGTTAGAAAAGGGAGAAAATTCTTGGGGTGTCAGGATTTTTTCTCTTACCCTAAATGTTTTCAAAAAGTGTCTTCCCCCAGGATCATCAAAACACAGGATTGCTTGTGAAAATAATTATGATTCGATCAGTCTTTGAAAGGTTAAAGAGAACATTGTTTGAAAAGGAGAAAATGTTGGTTACCAGCATTTTCTCCTTTGCCTACATTGCTTTCAAATATGTCCACTTTCAGAGTTCATCAAAATATAGATTGTGTGGTAATGCTTAACCCATTGTATAACATGATAATTCGAGAACTAAATGCTTCAAAAAACTTAGAAGTTGCATAAAGGAGACATTTGAAGTAAAGGTAAAGTTCAATTAAGCTTTCAGTTTTAATTGTTCACAACTGTATGAATATAGGTGATGGTATGAAATGCTTTTTTAAGGTTATTTGGTCCAAGAAAGAAAATGACAAATGCGATTGCTCGATGGCACAGTAAAGCTAGGATAGCAGTGGGTGAACTGGAGCAAGCATATGCTGACAGGCTGGCAGGAGAATTACAGGAAATGAACGGACAGTTACAAACAGTAAGTGATAGCCTTTAGTTTGTACAATGGAACATGCTGGGTCCATTATTTCCTTTCAATTGACAACCTTCAAGGTGATATACATCCGTCCTAGCCCTTGAATATTGAATGAATGAATTAAGCTTTTTATGTAAGAAAAACAGCCTAGTTATTATACCCCCACAAAGCAAATGCTTTTGGGGGTATACTGGAATCAGCCTGTCCGTCAGTGTGTATGTCCATGTGTCTGTGTACAAAATTTTAGCAATTCTGTGTCGTAAACTCCTCCCACACTTTTCCTTCAATTGTATTGAAACTTTGCACATATATTGATCACATATTGAAGATTTGCAAGACACAATTGACTAATGAGACAGGATCACAGGATATTTTTTTTTTTCTCATCAAGTTATCAAACATTGTTTCCTTGAGTCATCAAAAAATTAGATTGTATGATAAAAAGTTTAAAGGTTTATCTTGTTGCTAATACTGTATTAACAGGCTTGGGAGCAGCTTGACACATTGAAAGCCCAAATAGCGCAGGAGCAGCAGCTGCGTAATGTGACTGAGAGCTGTTTGATGGAGGAACGGACAGCCTGGTCACATGTGCAAAGAATTATCATGGAAACAAGACAGCACTGTGAGGATTTCAAGGATGCGTTGAAAAAACTCAGGTGAGGGTATGAGGGTAATGTGCATGTACTTGCAGAGTATTGATTTCTCTTCTCATGTTAATGCCCTTAACCATGCAATTCTGTGTTTCAACCACCCTGATTAAGAAGGCTTTTGAAAACATTGTAGAAAAAGAAGAAAATGCTTGTAATAGGTGGTGAAAAATATCGCCACCCGGGGACGCCAGATGTAATAGGGTCATTTTCAGATGCCAAGTTCCTTTTGATCAGTTTATACCAAACCTTACCTGTGTTTCTCTTCATTGATTCCTCTTGTTTGGTCATATGACTTTCAAATAACCAGCATGTTCTCCTTTTCCTACAATGTTTTCTATCCCGTCAGAAACAAATCTCATTATTTTAGCCTGCCAATATTTTTTGTCTGCAAGTGCTTTCAATTTGGTCAAGTTAAACATTTTGCTGATTGGTAAAAAGGTAATACCTTTTCCCAAACAGATTTTGGACTTTTCCAAACTGAAAGCAGACAACAAATTTGAAATAGATGCAAATGAGCCAAAATTCTTTAGAATAAAAAATGTTGGAAAATAAAGCAATGTGGGATAAGGAGAAAATAATGTTCACAAGCATTTATATCTAGTAAGTTGAAGTGTTGATTGTAAAGATATGATTAGAAGAATAGTGCTTGCAGTTCTCATTATACTAACCAGCAGTCTGTCAGAGTTGAGTTAGAACCCTCTTCTAACAGAGCTCCTATTGTAATTATTTGATGAAAGAAATCAGTTTATCAATGAAATCTTTGAAGTCTATGACAGATATAGTATTGTCCATCTTGGTTGCAGAATCTATTCAAGTGAACTAAAGGCGAGGGTACCAGCAGACTCCGCCCAGCCTCAACCTAAACGACCAATCAGAGGGGCTGGTGCAATGAGGGAAGACCAATCACAGGAGAGAGGAATAGTTACATATGACAAGTTACCAACAGATACAGTTGTACGCAAAATGGATGCTTATTTGCAGGAGACTTACCATTTACTTAGCACCATCACAATTAATACTGATCGTCTGCTTGGACGCAATACTCAGTCACCGTCAATGGATAGTGGATTTTCATGACGCAAAACAGATTAGGAATCAAATTTCATTCTATCCATTATACCCATGAGAGTCTGATGAAGGAAGAATCATGCAATCATTGGTTAAAAATATTTGACCTTTCATGCGAAGAGGGACAATCTGGGAATTCTGATTACCAATTAGATGAAAACAGATCAAAGATATGGTTGTATAATAAGGTAGAATGACCACTTGTCATACAGAAAATATCACAAAAGTGAAGAGTGTTAACCCTGGTCAGCCTGCACAATACACGCAGTCTGACCATGGTTGACACTTTTCGCAGTTCCCAGAAGGTCCCTTTTTACATGATGGGTCACATATGTTTGTAGCCTATAATTATCATCTGGTTTTGATACTGTTTACTTTTTTTTTCTTTTGCTAAATCATACAAAAATATAGAAATATATGTGATATGTTGATACAATCAAAATATAAAATATATTTGAGCCGTGCTCTGACAAAAGGGGGCTTAATGCATCGCTGTGATGTATGATACCTTGCAAGTTGTTATATTATCATAAATTCATAGAGTCTATTTTTTTCGAACAACTGTCTAAGTCATGAGGTACACTGGTCCTTTGACATACAGGAACAGACCAATAGCAAAAAGTGTTAGCCCAGGACAGACTGTACAGGCTGATCTAGATCTGTGATTTTTCGCAGATACATTAAGCACCCTTTTCACGGAGCATGGCTTGTTCAAGTATATCCGTCCATCTTCTTTAATTGTTTTGCATTTGTTATGTCTCTGATTTCATATTATTGTAAAGTTTTAAGTTTTGACATGTAGTTACGTAGTTAGGCACAGTGAAAACCTACTTTTATGATTAACTCTTTACCACACAATACTGACATTTAACGACCCTGAGAAAGAAGCCTTTTGAAAACATCATGGGAAAAGAAGAAAATGCTGGTAACCAGCATTTTCTCCTTTTCCCACAATGTTTTCTACGCTATGAAAGAAAAATTGCACCATTTGAGCCACACTGAAATTGTCATCTGCAAATGCTTCCGATTTGGACAAGGCTAAAAATTTGTCGTCTGGTAAAGGGTTAAACCATTATATTTTGTAATGGTTTGAGGTGAGAAATCCAAAATACAGGAATTTATAGATGTAGATATTTACTTTTTTATTCGAGATTTTATTTTTTTCAATGTCTCAAAACCTTTTTTCTGTGATAAAAGTCTATTCTGACATAATGTCTATTTGATGGTTGTAGATAATAGCTTTTTTGTTACTTTTAACCCTCAACCACTAAATTGCAAGTCTTGAAAACCAGAGGTGGAAGGTTTTTGAAACAATGTGAGAAAAGGAGAAAATGCTGTTACCAGCATTTTCTCCTTTTTCCACAATGTTTTCTTTCCTTTTTAAAAGATAACTCCATCATTTGAGCGACAATGACTGTTGTCTCAAAATGCTTTCAGGTTGGACAAATACAAAATTTTGTTGTTTGGTTTTGAGTTAACGTGGTAACTTTTATTTCTATTTTAAGCAATCTCATGCTCTATTGAGTGCTTTTATACATATATAGTTTTTCAGTTTTTTTTTACACTTTAATCCTGAACTTGTTATTGAATTTGACAATTAAACATTTTATGTCATGCCAATTTAGAAGGCTGAAAGATTTTGACATTTTTAGACAAACCTCGGCATGGTTTCTGTCAATTTTTTTTAAGTCTTTGACATGGTTAGCCTTTCTCCATGTATCAATAAGAATTCCTGTTTGTGTAATTGACTAAATTTGCATCTATAACCTTTTTATCCGAATGTCATCATTTCTTTTACCATTTGTTTACAATATATAATCTTTTATCTTATGCCACAATTAAAACCTGATTATCATTTGTTTAGTTTCGGGATTTTTAAGGTTTTTAAAATTGTTTTGTGTATGTGCCCTATACCATACTATCCCAATTTAACCCTTTACCCCATAAGGCATTTCTTTGGTATCGCTAACTGACCCTAAATAACAACATAACATATTTTATTTCCGTAAGTTCGGCCTCTGGCCCATTTTACATATACTTTACATATACAATTTTACAAGAGTGACACAATATGAAAATGAAGAAGAGCTTGCAAATTCCTGCTTTTTTTGCACATGTTAAATAGATATAATTGCAAGGATGAAGCCGTTTCTTGCTGTATGTGTATATGAAACCTTTTGATAGCATAGAAAACATTGTGACAAAAGGTGAAATTGCTGATGACGAGCAATTTCACCTTTTACCACAATGTTTTCCAAGGGCTCCTTTAAGTAATGCATAGAAATAGGTATTTATGGAGTAAAGGGTTAACAACTTTGTGGAAGAAGGGATATGAAAACACTTTTGGAAAAGGAGAAAATGCTGGTTATCAGCATTTTTGCACTTTTCCCACAATGTTTTCTAAAGCCTTCTTCCCAAAGTGTGTTAAAACTCTGGATTATGTGGCAAAGGTTTAATTACAGATTGATCTGATTCAGTGATGTTTGAGAAATGATGCATATGAATGATTACAGAGCCTTCACAAAGTATGGCATCATTTGGTTATCTCAAACATTTCTGAGATAAAGAAGAAAATCCAAAATTGCTATATTTCACCAATGTTATGTTGGAAAGTAAATTCGGAAGTAGTGTAAATCATGTGATATTGAGATTTGTAAACTGCTCATGAGGGCAAAATTTGTCCAAAGAAATTCTGCATCAATAGTTTATTCTGCTGCGATAGTTATTTTCTACCTCATTACCAAACAAAAAAAAATTATTACAACTTGTCCAAATTGAAAGAAGCTGCAAATGTGGAATTATGCTCAAATAATAGGATAGTTCTGTATATGATAAGGTAGGAAACATTGTTTGGATTAACCCTTTACCAAACAACAAAATTTTAGACTGGTCCAAATTGAAAGCACTTCCAGAAGACATCATGTGTGACTCAAAAATTATAGTTGAAATTGAAAGATTGAAATTTGTTTCCAGCAGGGTAGAAAACATTGTGAGAAAAAGGGAAAATGCTGGTTACCAGCATTTTTTTCCTTTTCCCACAATGTTTTCACAAGGCTTCTATCTCATGGTCATAAAAACCAGGGATTGTTTGGTAAAGAGTTAGGGACAATCTATCTGCACAGGCTGACCAGGGCTGAAACCTTTCACTTTTGGTCAATTTTTGCCGACTTGGTACTATGTATCACAGAAATCCATTGTGCTCCCTTTTGCAAGAGTATGGCTCATACTTTTGATCACTCATTACTCTCCAAGCATTTAACCCTTTCCCAAATGACAAAATTATACACTGGTTCAAATTAAAAGCACTTCCAGATGACAAAATAAACGTAACTCAAAAATTGAAACTTGTTTCCACCTTGATAGAAAACACTGTGGGAAAAGGAGAAAATGCTGGTCACCAGCATTTTCTCCTTTTCCCACAATGTTTTCAGAAGGCTTCTTTCTCGGGGTCGTAAAAACCAGGGATTGTTTTGGAAAGAGTTAATATTATTGCATCTGGAGTTGAAAGCTTTGGAAAACATTTTTGACCAAGGAACAGTGACCTGTAAACAAGCGGTAGCTCTTTTTCTCACAATTTTGCCTGTGACCGCGAAAAATTGGATCAACCTTTATGCCAATAATCTTCACTTTCCACCACCACAAGGAAAGCTTTTGAAGATTTTTTTTTTTTTTTCTTTTTCTTAGCTGCTTAATACCTATTACCAGGAAAAAATCCCATCTTTGGAGCCTTATTTGTGTACATGTAGTTATCTTCAAATGCTTTCAGTGTGCTTATTTATGAACTCTTAATAATTGTAGTCAAAACTCCAGATAGAGGGAGTGATTTCAATTTCAGAATTGAAAATATTATTTGGCACTAAACCCTATGTTATGGGTAATCATTAGAATCGTCTCATCGAGACGACTCTAATGAGCACCCACAACATGGAGTTTGGAAGAGAAATAATGGATCTAGAGTACTGTCATTCCCGCTGATCTGGGCTCTGTGTAATGATCACAAGTTTATGTATTTCACAAAGAATTGACAGTATATTTTTCCCTCTGTATACATGTTCTTGTTTGCAAGTTTCAGTTGGGTGGAGGGTACATTGTACAGGGTAAAGCTGTTTGTTGATATTGTATTACAATTTGGTAACAACATAATTATAGTATCACCAGAGAATAGAATTTTTAACCCATTACCACACAATCCCTACTTTTGACGCCCCTGAGAAAGAAGCCTTTTGAAAACACTGTGGAAAAAGGAGAAAATGCTGGTAACCAGCATTTTCTCCTTTTCCCACAGTGTTTTCTACCTTTCCCAGAACGAATTTCAATTTTTCAGTTGCCTTTATTTTGTCGTCTGAAAATGCTTTCAATTTGGACCAGTCTAAATTTTTCTCGTGTGGTAATGGGTTAAACATAACTTGCCAAACTGTTGGATCTCAAAAAAATAATGGTAGATATGATAAAGGAGTTTGACCTCCCTCTTAACCCTCTACCACATGGCAAAGTTTTAGACCTATCCAAATTGAAATTGTTTGAAGGTGATAATTTTTGTAGTGGCTCAAACATCAGAGTTTTTCTTTGGCAGGGACGAAAACTTTGTGGGGAAAGGAGAAAAAGGTGGGTTACCAGCATTTTCTCTTTTTTCCACAATGTTTTCAGACTGCTTCCTCTTCAGTTTGTCAAAAGTTGTCATTGTGTGGTAAAGGGTTAATTGGAGGACAGGTTTTAGACTCTTTCATATGAGCCGTACTCAGTGAAAAGGGGGCTTAACCCAGGTCAGCCTGTGCAGTCCATGCAGGCTGACCTGGGCCGAAAGTTTTCGCTGTTTGTCAATTTTTTGTATGTCCAAGGACCAGTTTACCACATGATTCAGTAGGTTGTTAGATAAAATGCATTTGATTGGTCCATGATCATGTGATATCTTGCTTGGCATCATGCACCACGGAAATGCACAAAGAACCCCTTCAGTTTTGCTACAGCAAGGCTCAGTTGAAAATATTTGCCCAAGACAAATATGGCTTAACCCATTACCACACAATCCCTACTTTTGACACCCCCGAGAAAGAAGCCTTTTGAAAACACTGTAGGAAAAGGAGAAAATGCTGGTAACCAGCATTTTCTCCTTTTCCCATAGTGTTTTCTACCCTTCCCAGAACAAATTTCAATTTTTCAGTCACCTTTATTTTGTCGTCTGCAAGTGCTTTCAATTTGAACCAGTCTGAAATTTTGTCGTGTGGTAAAGAGTTAACTGTTTCCCAAACAAGCCCTTGGTTTTACGTGTCTGCAGTGCAAGTCTTTTGAAAACACTGTAAGAAAAGGAGAAATTGCTCGTAACGAGCAATTTCTCCTTTTCCCACAATACATTGTATTTTGTGCTTGTTCGGGTAATTTCCTGCCATTGTTATGAAAGTCAAAATTGTCTTCTGGAAACCCTTTCAGTTTGGGAGAGTCTAAAATTTGTCGTTTGGGAAAGGGTTAAGCAGTGGAAATGGTTTTCGAAAGTATACAACATTGTCGAAAAAGGAGAAATGCTGGCTACAAGCTTTTTCATCTTTTCTCACAATGATTTCTTTTTCTTTAGAAATCTTTTTCATCAAGGTCATGAAAACTTAGGATTGTGAGGTAAAGGTTAAAGGGAGATGTAGATTTTTATTGTCTAAACATAATTGTCCCTTTCTTGCACCACCCCACCATGTTTTTAGCTGGCTACAGATCTGTTTAAACCTTTAAAAAGTGCCAAAATAGTATTTATAATCAGTTTGTATTTTAACAGTTTATCAAAGGATAAATCTTTAGACTGGTCCAATAAAGGATAAATCTTTAGACTGGTCCAATTTATTTGCAGAGAAAGATCAAATGTGACTCAAATATTAATGTTTGTTGTGGGATGGGTAGAAAACATTTTGAGAAAAGGAGAAAATACTAGTTACCGGTTTTTAGCTCCACTGGCCAAAGGCCAGCGAGCTATTGTCATGGCGTTGTGTCCGTTGTGTGTGCGTCCATTCGTCCGTGCATGCGTCCGTAAACTTTTTCTTTAAAAAACTTCTCAGAAACTACTGACTGGATTTTTACCAAATTTCACAGGAATGTTCTTTAGGTGGTCCTCTTTCAAATTCCTTCAAATAATTGTGTTCCGTGAAGAATTCTGGTTGCCATGGCAACCAAAGTAAAAAAACCTTAAAAAATCTTCTCCTCCCCAACCGCTTATTGGATAGCATTATTATTTTGCAGGAATGTTTCTTAGGTAGAGATTTACAGAATTCCTTAAAAAAAAGCCCTTAAAAACATAGTGGGAAAAGGAGAAAATGCTGGTAACCAGCATTTTCTCCTTTTTCCACAAAATTTTCTACCTTTCCCAAACAAACTTCAATTCTTTAGTCAAATTGGTTTTATCGTCTGCAAATAATGTCAGTTTGGAGCAATGTAAAATTTTTATCGTTTGGTAAAGAGTTAAACACAGAATTACTAGAAAAAGGTTTAACAACATCCAAAGAAATAAAAAAATGCATTTTTCTTTTCTTGATACATAAATTTATTTGTGATATTCTTTTAATTAGTTGCTGTGTATGATTTCATTGTATTGGGCAATGTGTCAATGACATGATCGTTGAAAATATGACACTAGTTTTCATAAGATTGGATCTTCTCTGTAGTCTGATTGTGAGCTATGGTGTCAAGGTTAGTAGAAATAGTTCCTAATTACAGGGAGATCACTCCTTCCATACTGTATAGCTTTTTCACATAGCAAATCAATACAATAACAACTGTGTTGGGGAGAATTCTCTTTAGCACAGTGGTTAAGGTGGTGGTCTTTAACTCTTTACCAAACGACAATATTTTAGGCATGTCCAAATCAAAAGCATTTGCAGACGACAAAATAGAAGTGACTGAAAATTTTAAATTTGTTTTGTGAAGGGTAGAAAACATTGTGGGAAAAGGAGAAAATGCTGGTTACCAGCATTTTCTCCTTTTCCTACAATGTTTTCTAAAGGCCTCTTTCTCAGGGTCGTCAAAAGTAGGGATTGTGTGGTAATGGGTTTAGGATTTTTGCTGCACGGGTTCAAATCCCGCCAGGTGCCGTTTGTATCACAGCTATGTATTTGTTGCAAACTTTCTTGTTTGTAAGACCTAGTAGGCTAGATTCTTGTAATGAACTAAATTCTTCCAAACAATCTAGATTTTCACGACCCTGAGGAAGAGGGCTTTTGAAATTATTGTTAGAAGAGGAGAAAATGCTTTTAGTAACCGAACATTTTCTCCTTTCCCCACAATATTTTCTTCCCTTTCATATACAAATCTATGTTGTTTCAACTGTTGATCTACTTGACTGCAGATGCTGTAAGTTAACTCATTACCAAACCACAATATTATAGACTTGTCCAAATTGAAAGCATTTGCAGACGACAAAGTAAAAGTGACTGAAAATTTGAAATTTGTTTTGTGAAGGGTAGAAAACATTGCGGGAAAAGGAGAAAATGCTGGTTACCAGCATTTTCTCCTTTTCCCACAATGTTTTCTAAAGGCTTCTTTCTCAGGAGTGTCAAAAGTAGGGATTGTGTGGTAATGGGTTAACAAGCCTTTAGTTGTTTTGTTGGGTAAAGAATTATCCCTTTACCAGACGACAAAATTGTCGTCTTGTCGAAATTGAGAGCATTGGCAGACGGCAACTTCAGTGTGGCTTAGATGGTCCAGTTTTCTTTCATAGGGTTGAAGACATTGTCGGAAAAGGAGAAAATGCTGGTTTCCAGCATTTTGTTTTATTTCCCCATATTAATGTTTTCAGAAAGCGTTATTCCCAGGGTTGTTGAAAGTCAGCATTGTGGGGTAAAGGGTTAAGATGGTTCTGAATAAAGTAAAGAAAACAGCATGGGTTTTTTTTTTGTTGATTTACTTAAGAGTTTGCCAATGTTATTATACAAGAGCTTTGAAAATAATGATACTTGAAAAATAATGATACTTGAAAAATAATGATACTTGAAAAAATAGCACATCACCATTCTCTAACAGAAGTACATGTATAAGAGTAAAATGCAATTTTTGAAGTTAAAACTGTTTACAACTTTTGAAAAACATAGTGGGAAAAGTATCAATAAATTATTACAACCAAAAACAGCACCTTTTTCCCCAAAATTATTTTCATGTCATATGAGGATGACATTTTCAACGACTGTGAAGAGGTTTCCTTGTGTTTAATTTTCATCAAATGTAATAGTTTTTGGCCTGTCAAAAATGGCTTGCATAGTAATTGGTTCAACATTAAGGTAAAGAATAGTCTGTTTTACTGGAAGACTAATGGTCAGAATTGAAAGCATTGGCAAACAAGCAAGGAAATTCGTCTTTACCAAATGACAGAATTTGAGACAAGTCCAACTCGAAAGTATTTCCAGCCACCAAAATAGATGTGACTCAGATCTCAAAGATTGTTTAGGGAAGGGTAGAAAACATTGTGGAAAAAGGAGAAAATGCTGTTCACCAGCATTTTCTCCTTTTTCCACAATGTTTTCAAAAAACTTCCTTGTCAGGGTCATTAAATGTCGGGATTGTGTGGTAAAGGGTTAAGTGATTGGGATATGTCATGGATTGGTTTCAGAACATTGTGCGAAAGTGAGAAATTGCTGCTAAGCAGAGTTTTTTCTCTTTGCTACAGTGTATTCAAATGCTTGAATGCCTGGCTTCTAAAACACGGGATTTCTTGGTAAAGGGTTAATGAAAGAGGGCCATTTCTGTGTGGAAAAACTGGGCGAAGTATTGCATTTCTTTTCTCCTGTATTCTGTTCAAAGCTTTTACCCTATAACTGGCAATCCTGTGATTTAACCCTTTACCAAACAACAAAACTTTAGACTGGTCCATATTAAAAGCACTTGCAGATGACAAAATAAGTGTGGCTCAAAAATCAAAATTTGTTTCCAGCAGGGTAGAAAACATCATGGGAAAAGGAGAAAATGCTGGTTACCAGCATTTTCTCTTTTCCCACAATGTTTTCAAAAAGTTTCTATCTCGGGGTCCTCAGGTCAGGTTCTTGTTTGGTAAGGGGCTAATGTAGACTATACATATAAACTACCGTATATTTCTCAGTAAAGTCCATTATGAGTAATAAACAATGGACACATATGTTACACTATAACCTTCTAAAATTGGATTGAACCCAGTACCCCAAGATTCCAAGGCAAACACTCTACCACAATGAGACAAAAGCTAGCTCTATAGCAAGGCAGTATAAGTGTCCTCTTATACTAACACAAGAGTTCCATATGGCCCTCTATCACTCCATTGCTTTTTAAATGAATGTATAATGGGCTTAATTATCATTGAAGTGCTTTGACAAGATTTCTAAAACTTTAGTAGCAGCAAACATTTTTTTTAATTGCATGAATGATGAAAAAAATTGCATGATACAAACTTCACATCCTCAATTCATATTAAATGTCTATCTCATTCCAAGCCTAAAAATTAACACCATAATCACTCCCTCTCACTGAATATTTTTTATCCAAAAAGACTTGGATACCCAACACCAATCATGTAATAGCTCTTTACCACACAATCCTGACTTTTAACGACCTTGAGAAAGAAGCCAATAGAAAGCATTGTGGGAAAAGGAGAAAGTGCTGGTAACCAGCATTTTCTCCTTTTCCCACAAGGTTTTCTACCCTTTCCAAATCAAATTTCAAATTTTGATTAACATTTATTTTGTCATCTGCACATGCTTTCAATTTTGACTTTTTCAAAATTTTGTCGTTTGGTAAAGAGATAGTGCAGTCTGATTATCAAGAAAGGTAATAAACTAAGATATACATGTACATGTATATTTATCAAAAACAGCTCTGAAATATCAATATCCCAGTCTTTTTTTGGTAATTTCCATTTTGTTCATTTGCTACTGTGGGACTTACCCTGTGCTTGATAACTAATATTGACTTGTGCACATTTGCTTACTTCGGCTGATCCTGTGGTAAAGTCGCTCTCCTGTACCAAGTACCTTTTATGCATCTGCATGTACATTTCTTTGTGGAAGTACACAGTTTTACTGTTTTCAAATCTGTAAGATTCCTTTTAAGAAAGAAAACAGGAGTGAGAATTTTCTATCAATATCTTTTGAAGAATATTTCCGTTGACAAACAGTCTGTATGAGAATCTTTTTGCAAGGTTTTATTATTGAATAGGAGATTTCATAGACTGATGGGTAGACGTTTTATAACATCAACATGAGTCATGTTTGCTAGAGTCTCTTTACCACACAATCCCCACTATTAACAACCCCGAGAAAGAAATAAATAGAAAATGTTGTGGGCAAAAAAGGAGAAAATGCTGGTAATTAGCATTTTCTCCTTTTCCCACAATATTTTCTACCCTATCCAAGTCAGAAATCATCATATTAACACAGATTAAATGTATTGTCTGCAGATGTTTTAAATTTGGTCAAGTCCAAAAATTTGTCGTTTGGTAAACAGTTAAGAGGACACCACCATGTTTAGGATTATGTGATTTGCAGTTCAAAGTGAAAATCCCATTAAACAGACAAAGTTAAATGTAGGAATGGAATCCATGGAGTTGTGATGCATGGACTTTTGCAGTGTGGGAAATGTATAATGCAAACTCCGTGCATGTAATTCAGAGTTAAATATTTTATACAAAATAAGAGACAGTGACAGATATAAGATCTGTGGAGCACCTATTACGAGCTACTCGACATGCAGGTCACATTCTTGGTCAAATTCTTAATAAGGTATGCTCTGTGAAAAGGGGGTTTAACCCATTACCACTCAATCCCTACTTTTGATGCCCCTGAGAAAGAAGCCTTTTGAAAACACTGTGGGAAAAGGAGAAAATGCTGGTAACCAGCATTTTCTCCTTTTCCCACAGTGTTTTCTACCCTTTTCAGAACAAATTTCTATTTTTCAGTCACCTTTATTTTTTCGTCTGCAAATGCTTTCAATTTGGACCAGTCTAAAATTTTCTCGTGTGGTAATGAGTTAATGCATCTGCAAAAAGTATCAACCCAGGTCAGCCTGTGCAGTTTGCGCAAGCAGACCTGGGCCGAAACATTTTGCTTTTGGTAATTTTTCTATATGCCAAAGAACCTCATGATTCAGTGGATTATCAGACAAAATATATTTTATGATTCCATAATAATGTGATGACTTGCTAGGTAAAATTTTTAGGCCCCCTTTTGCCAGAGCACAGGTCAATTAAATTCGGCATGATAGGCAGGAATATTGAATTTTCTAATGAAACTATCCACAGAACTATGATTATACTTACCCTCCCATGAGTAGCAAATAAACTATTTTGAAGCCAGTCATTATAAATTTGAGAAAACGTGATATATTTCACCTATTGCTTCTTTTGAATTAGCAAATAAGTTTCATCAAGGTCTCTTAACCCATTGCATCATGTCAAAATTTTATTCTGGTCCGTATTTAAAGCATTTGCAAACAACAGCAGTAACTCTTTACTGAACAAGCCCTGATTTTCACAACCTTTAGAGAAAAAACTTTTGAAAAACTTGTGGGAAAAGGAGAAAATGCTGGTAACCAGCATTTTCTCCTTTTCCCACAAGGTTTTCTATCCTTTCAGACATAAATTTCATAAAATGATACACTTCTAATTTGTCACCTGCAAATGCTTTCAGTATGGACCAGAATAAAATTCTAAAAAAATTCTTAAAAAATCTAATAATACAACTATGTTGCTTAGTAAAGAGTTAATGCAGCTCAAATGATTATTTTTGCCCTTGAATCGGTAGAAAACAATGCAGAAGAGGAGAATATGCTGGTTTCCAGCATTTTCTCCCTATCTCACAATGTTTTTAAAAGCCTCTCTCAAGTCAGGGATTGTTCGGTAAAGGGTGAATATACACTTGTACTATGTACAATGAATATGCTCATTTAAAAAACAGCTAGCTCAGCAGTATGTACAATAAATCACCAGTTCTTGCACTTTGTGCCACTTTCAACTTCTTATTCTATCCCACTGAAAAAAGATAAGAAAGAAAGATAATTATACAATAGTTATACTTGTAACTGAAATGAAAAGTACCCATTACCACACAATCCCTACTTTTAACGACCCTAAGAGAGAAGCCTTTAGAAAACATGGTGGGAAAAGGAGAAAATGCTGGTTACCAGCATTTTCTCCTTTTCCCACAATGTTTTCTACCTTCTCAAAACAAATTTCAAAATTTTAGTCACTTTTATTTTGTCGTCTGCAAATGCTTTCTATTAGGACAAGCCTAAAATTTTGTCGTTTGGTAATGAGTTAACCCTGTACCAGATGATAAAATTTTTGACTTGTTGAAATCCAAGGCATTTATAGACAACAAATTTAAAGTTACTCAAAAATTTAAATTTGTTCATGGATTGAGTGAAAAAAAATTGGGACAAGGAGAAAATGCAGGTAGGCAGCATTTTTCTCCTTTACTGCCAATATTTTTAAACAGCTTTCTTTCTCAGGGTCATCAAATGTTGGGGTTGTGTAATAAAGGGTTAAACCTTTACCAAACAATCCCTGGTTTTTACAACCCCGAGATAGCCTTTTGAAAACATGTTTTATACCCTGCTAGAAACAAATTTCAATTTTTGAGTTGCATTTAAATTTGTTTCCAGCAGGGTAGAAAACATTGTGGGAAAAGGCGAAAATGCTGGTAACCAGCATTTTCGCCTTTTCCCACAATGTTTTCAAAAGGCTTCTATCTTAGTGTCGTTCAAAGTTGGGAATGTGTGGTGAAGGGTTAAAGTGCTGTACTTTCTTGAGGCAAGCTCAGATATTTTTAAAACTTGTCAGTCTGTATAGGAAAATGTGAAGCGAGATGTGTACAATAGTGTTCAGTTTTATATCAAATAGCTACCGAGATAGAACAAAAATACATGTATACAAATATCTGGTTCACCCCTAATACATGCTAGCTTACCTCTGTTCTTGCAAAATCTCTCGGTAATTCCTTTGCATTGTTGGCTGTGTTACCATTTGCCCCATGCATGACCAAAAGTCGGAGTAAAATTTCCTTCATATTCGAGGGAAAGCGTGATAGTCCAGCTGCGATATGTAGACAGGTGTCACCTGACCGTGTTTTATCTTGAAGCAAAGCCCTACGCCTATCGGCTGAAAAGATCTCAAGATATTCTCGTACCAGATCCAAATCTTTTGTCTCTATTGCCAGAATCAGGGCCGTCTTGCTGCTTGCTTGCTCCTGTATTATGAACACAAATTTCATCATCATAAATGATCAAAGACCTTTTAACTCTTTCAGCACCAAACTAGAGCTATCACTAAACAAGATTATACCCCACCAGCTCCTTGTCACAAAAACAGGTCTTTGTTACAGAATGCAGAATGGTTTAGTATAAAAGTAAGAGTTGAAAAAAGTTCAAGGGGGGATAACAAATCGCAGCAGGGTCATGAAAATTGCACGTGCACAACTTCATATATATAGGAATCCTGTGTGTAGATTTGATTTCAGTACGTGAATAACTGTAGGAGTATGGCTGTTAACCTCTTTTTTATATGGCTCTAAAAATAATCGATATGATTTTGATTGTATAGACTTGACCACGCAAGCAGACAGAATAGATCGAAGATCAGACTGCAAGTTCTGTGTAGTCTGATCTTGATCTATGCGTCCGCAAAAGTCGCTGTTTTTGTCTCTGGCACTGAAAGTGTTTACTCTTTCCTTTACCAAACAATCCCTGGGTTTTACGACCTTAAGATAGAAGCCTTTGAAAACATTGTAGGAAAAGGAGAAAATGCTGGTAACCAGCATTTTCTCCTTTTCCCACAATGGATCTACCCTGTTGGTAACAGATTTCAATTTTTGAGGTACATTTCTCGTCTGCAACTGCTTTCAATTTGGACCAGTCTGGAATTTTGCACAATGTCATTTTCTTTCAAAAAAGCCAGACTAATAAAACTTATCCTATAACGCACAATCAGATTTTTGTCAATGCGAAAGTAATAGAATTTCTGAATGGCTATACTGAATGGTTTAATCAATCAGAAGTTCTTTTACTTTCACAGAAAATCTTGAAGAGTAAGACAAAGAATGTGCTCCAGAATGGTTGGTCAATACGGACCCAGGAGTTTTAGATACTTGATGCCAGTAGACCTTTGAAAGAGGCCTTTTTAAAACACTGCAAGAAAAAATAAATACTGCTTAACAGCATTTTCGGTTTCCACAATTTTTTCCCCACACAAAACATGCAGTCTCATTTTTGATCGACACTGTTTAGCTTTGCAGAGACATTTTGGACAACAGTACTCTTGGAAACAGTATTATAAAGATATATCTAGAGTAAACATGCCTATAGGGTTTATTCTATGCTATAATACTTTCCCAAATGACAAAATTTTAGACTCTTCCAAACTAAAAGAGTTTGAAAATGACCCGGTTAAATTTGATAACAATGGTAGAAAGCTGTCCACAAAGTTAGAAAACATTGTGGGAAAAGGAGAAATTGCTCATTACAAGCAATTTCTCCTTTTCCCACAGTGTTTTCCAAAGCCTTGCACAGAAGACACATAAAAACCTGGGTTGTTTGGGAAAGGATTAAGGATTAAGAATATTCACCAACCATTCTGAAATTCTTAGTCTTATTCTTCAGAATTTTGTCAATATGAAAGTAACAGAACTTCTGATTGGCTAAACCATTTGATTTAGCCAATCAGAAGTTCTTTTACTTTCACAGTTAGAAAATTTTGAAGAACAAGACAAAGAATGGTCCCTAGAATTGTTTCTTACCCTTATCCTAACGTCTGCTCCAGATCTTATCAGCTCAAGTACCAGATTTCTACAACTTCTGTCTGGTTCTAGAGAGTGGTTCTTCAATGCAAGAAGAAGGGGAGTCAGTTCTGTAAAATAAAACAAATGAGCCATGCTCTATGAAAAGGGGGTTTAACTCTTTACCAAGCGGCAAATTTTTGGACTGGACCAAATTCAAAGCATCTGCAGACAACAAATTAAATCTAGGTAATATGATGATTTCTGACTTTGCTAGGGTAGAAAATATTGTGGGAAAAGGAGAAAATGCTGGTTACCAGCATTTTCTCCTTTTCCCAGAATGTTTTCTATAGGCTTCTTTCTCAGCATCGTTAAATGTGGGGATTGTATGGTAAAGATTTAATGCATCTGCAAAAAGTACTATAGATGCACCTTTACAGCTAGCAAGAAAAAATAAAAACCTGTTAAAACTGAAATGTGTGTATATTAGCTCAGCTGTGTTAACATTACATTACACTACCAATACATTTGGTATATATGGCTTTAAACATGCAAAAAGGGGCATTCAAACATTTGCACAAAGTGCAGTCTCGGATCAGCCTGCTCTGTCTGCGCAAGCTAATCCAAGACAACAGTTTACGGCTACATTAGATTTTGTGCTACAGTAGACTTTTGCAAAATAGAAAATTACAAATAAATGGAAAGTGTTGTTTGGAATTTGCCTGCACAGACTGTGTAGGCTGATCCAAGGCAAAACTTTACGCAAGTGTCCGAATGCCCCTTTTCATTTACAAGTCATATAGTGTTAGGTATAATAAAACACAAGGGATTTGTCCTCGATAAAAAACGTAAAGAGAACAGCGATTGCTCTGAAAGCCTCAAAAAAGTGAAATGAATTTTCTACCTGTCACAATGTGTGCAATCTTGTAGCCCTCAGAAGCAACATTTGACACAAAGATACAAGAATGATTATAGTTTTATGAAAACAAAGATAAAATGGGTTAAAAACTTGCTAAAATCCGTCTAAAAACAGGTATACATGTATCTTAAGGCCTTGACCACAATCCCAGAATTTCACAACCCTGAGAAAGAAGCCTTTTAAAAATATTGTGGGAAAAGGAGAAAATGCTGGTTAACAGCATTTCCTCATTTTTCCACAATGTTTTCCAAAACAAATTTCAATTTTTAAGTCCCATTTATATTGTGTCTGCAAGTGCTTACAATTTGGACAAGTCTAGAATTTTGTCATTTGGTAAAGAGTTAACCTTTCACCACATAATCTCTAGTTTTAATGACCCTAAAGGAAAAGGACTTTAAAATTTTTGAGAAAAGGAGATACTGTTGGTAGCCAGCATTTTCTTCTTATCCCAAAATGTTTTTCTACCTGTTCAAAGAAATCTTACTATTTGAGCCACTCTTCCAAAACCTCTGGTTGCTTACCTACATAACTGTAGTCAAAACTGGTCAGCATGCGAAAGGAATAGATTCTGTTGCAATGACTATCATCAATTCTAGGACAGAAATTGGCCAAGCCAGGGATCAAACCAATGACTCTTGTTCTCAAGTCCTATACTCTACCAACTGAACTATCGGGGTTTGGGGAATGTTTGATATAGCGTTAACCCTTTATCACACAATCCCTAGTATTTACGACCCTGAGATAAAAGCCTTTTGAAAAAAATTGTGGGAAAAGGAGAAAATGCTGGTAATCAGCATTTTCTCCTTTCCACATAGTTTTCTATCCTCTGGAAATAAATTTTAATTTTGAGTTACATTTATTTGTCGTCAGCAAGCGTTTTCAAATTGTAACCAGGTACAATGGTAGCCAGCATTTTCTCCTTTTCCCACAAAGTTTTCTACCCTATCAAAGAAAAGCTACGTCTAAAATTTTGTTATTTGGTAAAGAGTTAACTCTTTACCAAATGACAAAATTTTAAACTAGTCCAAATTGAAAGATTTACAGATGACAAAATTACTGTAAATCAAAAATTGAAATTTGGTTAGGGAAGGGTAGAAAAGCATTTTCTGCTTTTCCCACAATGTTCTCAAAAGACTTCAATCTCAGGATCGTGCAACCAGGGATTGTTTGGTAAAGGGTTAAGTCACTTACTATCACCAATACTGAGGATATTCATGTTTAGCTTTGGGTATTTCGAGAGCATCATTTTCAGTATGCCCAATGCCTTGTCGCCCATCATTGCCACAAGATGTAAGGGTGCCCTCCAAATATACTCATGCCGCCCAGTCCTCATCTACAAAATGAAAAACACTAAAGGCTTCAAACAGTCTGAACTGAATTTAACTCTTTACCAGATGACAACAGTTTTTAGATAAGTCCATATTGAAAGGATAATCAAACAGCAAATCATATGAAAGTAAAACATATTGTAGGGTTATTTTTTTTTTAAACATATCGTAGAAAACATTGCGAGGACAGGAGAAAATGTACGTTACCAGTATTTTCTACTTTACCTACAATGTTTTCAAATTCTTTTTCCTTAACCCTTTTTCCAAACAATTTCTGCTTTTCACAACCCTGAGAAAGTAGCCGTCTGAAAACATTGTAGGAAAAGAAGAAAATGCTGGTAACCAGCATTTTCTCCTTTTCCCACAATGTTTTCTTCCAAGCTGGAAACAAATTTAGATTTTTGAGTTAGGTTTGTTTATTTTGTCGTCACGGTCTGCAAATGCTTTCAATTTGGACAAGTCTAAAATTTTGTTGTTTGGTAAAGAGTTAATGAATCTGACACAACAACAAAAATTGTTAATTCTTTACCAGAGGAGGTAATTTTGGTCTGCTGAAAATGAAATAATTTGCAGACTAAAAATTTAGAGTGGCCAACATGGTGGTATTTTTAACTGTTAGAGAAGAAAACACTGTGGAAAATGGAGAAAATGCTCATTATGAGCATTTTCTCCTTTTTCCACATTGTTTTCAAATGCCTTCAAAGTAAGAGCCGTTAAAACCAAGACCTATCCGAGGAAGGGTTAATGATGTTTTAGTAGGTTTATAGAGTTAACCCATTACCACACAATCCCTACTTTTGACGCCCCTGAGAAAAAAGCCTTTTGAAAACACTGTGGGAAAAGGAGAAAATGCTGTTAACCAGCATTTTCTCCTTTTCCCACAGTGTTTTCTACCCTTCCCAGAACAAATTTCAATTTTTCAGTCACCTTTATTTTGTCGTCTGCAAATGCTCTCAATTTGGACCAGTCTAAATTTTTCTTATGTGGTAATGGGTTAACTTGGGCTTGTTTGGTAAAGGGATAACCTCTTTACCAACAACAACAAAAAAATACAGATGGCAAATTGAATATATTATATGTAACTCAAAACATGAAATTTTTCTTTCATGCAGTAGAAAACATTGTGGGAAAAGACCACAAATTTTTTTTAGGATTTCTTCATCAGGGTTGTTCAAGCTGGCTTAGCCCAGTAGTGTACATCACTCAAGAGCAGGAGGTCGCTGGATGATGATACCCATTGTGACAGGATTCATTCCTTTCTCACTGCTGATCATAACTGTTTCCACGTTGGTTGTGTGGAAATGTAGCCGGTGGAATGGAAAGAATATTGTGCAGTGTGCTGGTAAAAGAAACTGCAGGAAAGCAAGGATAGGTGCACTGGTCACCGCAGTATAATTGATATAATGTTTAAAACATCGTTAAAAATCATTCAGTGAATCAATCAATATTCTGCACTGGCCACTGCCATACTGAAAATGATGTTAAGCACCATACAATCAATCAATGTTTAAACTTAGGATTGTGTGGTAAAAGGTAAAAAAAGTCTTACAATTCCTTGAATGCTGGGATCAGCTCCTTCTTGCAAAAGCCAGCCAATCAGAGGGATGTTGAAGGCTAGCACAGCCAGAAATAATGGTGTCTGGAATATAGAACATGAACTCTTTACCACACAATTCTGACTTTTAACGACCCTGAAAAAGGATGCTTATATAAACATTTTGGGAAGAGGAGAAAATGCTGGTGACCAGCATTTTCTCCTCTTTCTTAAATGTTTTCTTCCCTTTCAGCAGCAAATCTCATCACTTGGACCATGTCTAATTTTTCTTTTAAAATTGAAATCAGTATAGAAGAGTAAAATATTTTGTTGTGTAGTAAAAGGTTAAACCATAACTATCAACAGAGAAAAAGTGTTCGATAACATTGCAGACTTTTGAGGTAAAAGGAGAAAAAGCCTGCAAACAGTTGTTCTTATTAGGTGTTTCCCATTAAAAAAAGAAAATTCTGAACTGGAACAAAATGAAAGCATTTGCAGGCATTTACATGTAGCTTAACCCCCTACCAAATGACAAAATGTCAGACAGGCCCAAATTAAAAGCATTTGCAGATGACAAAATAAATGTGACTAAAGAATTGAGTTTGTTTTAGGAAGGAAAGAAACGTTGTGGGAAAAGGAGAAAATGCTGGTTACCAGCATTTTCTCCTTTTCCCAGAATGTATTTAAAATGCATCTTTCAAAGGGGTGTTAAAAGTCAGGATTGTGTGGTAAACAGTTGATCCTTTATCAGGACAATGCAGTTTTAAGGATTCCTAGGGGAAAGGACTTTTGAAATCATTTTGAGTATAGAAGAAAATGCTGGTAAACAGCATTCTCTCCTTTTCCCAGAATGTTTTCTATCTTTTTAAAAGCAAAGTTCAAAATCTGTGCAATTCTAAATTTGTGGTCTGTAAATACTTTCAATTTGAAACAGTCTAGGGTTTTGTCATTTGGTAAAGGGTTAAATGGTGATTTCTGTACTGGATAAGGTTGGAAATATTGTGGGAAAGGGCAAAATGGGGGGGGCAGCATTTTCTCCTTTTCAAATAATGTTTCTTTCAGGATCTGCAAAACTTTGAGTTAACCCTTTACCACTCAATGATGCCTTTTACGACCCTGTAGAAGAGGACTTTAGAAAACATAGTGGGAAAAGGAGAAAATGCTGGTAGCCAGCATTTTCTCCTTTTCCCACAAAGTTTTCTACCCTATCAAAGAAAAGCTACAACATTTGAGCCACTTTGAAATTGCAATTTGCAAATGCTTTCAATTTGGATGAGTCTTAAATTTTGACGTGGTAAAGGGTTAAGTGGAAAAGAAATAATCACTTTCTGTTTGGACTGCCTCTGAGATATAGCTATGGTTGTGTGTCCGTAGCTCAGTTGGTAGGGTACAGGACTTGAGTATAGAAGGTCCTGGTTGGTTTCCAGACTTGGCTGATTTTTCTCTGAGGACTAAACATAATTATTGCGCCAAGACTCATTCCTCTGTCATAGTGGACCATTGTTTAAATCTTTACCAAACAACAAGATTTTAGACTGGTCCAAATTGAAAGCATTTGCAGACGACAAAATAAATGTTAAGTCGAAAAGTGAAATTTGTTTCCAGCAGGGCAGAAAACACTTGAAAAATTCCGGTAAATGAGTCTAATAGTACTGTAGCTTAACTCTTTACCAAACGACAAAAAATTTAGACAGGTTTAAACTGAAAGCACTTGCAAAATAAACATGACTCAAAAATTAAAATTTGTTACCAGCAAGGTAGAAAACATTGCCAGAAAAGGTTACCAGCATTTTCATCTTTTCCCACAATGTTTTCAACAGGCTTCTATCTCAGGATCGTAAAAACCAGGGACTGTTTTGTTAAGGGTTAATTAAATGGTAAAGATTTAACTCATTCATATTCAAACTATTTGTATAAATTTACCTGTTTTAGCTTGTTTTGAAGGTTCAAGTATTCTGGTAAACTTCCAGATAGCTGCACTGCTTCAAGGACTTTTGCCATGACATTTCTGTCTGTCACTGCAGACAAGGTGTGTAGGGCACTAAAATGTATTTCCACATTAACTATAAAGTGTCTATGTTTTCATTCTTTACCAGAAAACAAAATTTTAGCCATGTCCAAATGGCAATTTTTTACAGACAACAAACTCAAAAGATGACTTTTGTCTTTGAAAATTAACCCTTTACCACACAAGAAAATTTTAGACTGGTCCAAATTCAAAGCATTTGCAGACGACAAAATAAAGGTGACTGAAAAATAGAAATTTGTTCTGGAAAGAGTAGAAAACACTGTGGGAAAAGGAGAAAATGCTGGTTACCAGCATTTTCTACTTTTCCCATAGTGTTTTCAAAAGGCTTCTTTCTCATGGGTGTCAAAATTAGGGATTGTGTGGTAATGGATTAAATAACAAAAAATATTTTTGGAAAAAGAGAAACTGTTGGTTACCAGCATGGTGTCCTTTTTCCTGTGATGTTCCAAAGCTACCTTCCTCATATTAAAAAGATGGGATTGTGTGGAAAAGGGCTTACCATTTATTTTAGTTAGGCAATCAGAAATTGTGTTACTTTAGAACTTGAAAAAATTCTTCAGAATTGGACTAAGAACGTAATTAAAAATCGAATTTAACTCTTTACCAAACAACAAAATCTTTGACATGCCCAAATTGAAAGCACTTGCAGACAACAAAACAAATGTGGCTAAAAACTGAAATTTGTTTTGGAAAGGATACAAAACATTGTGGGAAAAGGAGACAATGCTGGTTACAAGTATTTTCTCTTTTTCCCACAATATTTTCAAAAGGCTTCATTCTCAGGGTCGTTAAAAGTTGGGATTGTGTGGTAAAGTGTTAAAAAGATGGGATTGTGTGGAAAAGGGTTTACCATTGGTTTTACTAAGGCAATCAGAAATTGTGTTACTTTCGAATTTGGAAAAATCCTTCAGAATTAAGACTAAGAATTTAATGAAGAATCAAATTTAACTCTTTACCAAATGACAAAAATCTAAGACATGTCCAAATTGAAAGCACTTACAGACAAAAAAACAAGAGCCGTCAAAGACGGGTTATGCTCCCCGAATAAGTGCTTGTCATAAAATATAAGAAATTGATATAAATTCACTTCTTTTATCCTAGAAGAACCTGTTCATGCCCCCCAAAATTTGAAGTGAAAAGGCAATTACTATCTTAGAGATAGCCAACACAAACTTGTAGAGGACAATAAGCCCAATAAGCCCCCTTTAAGCCCCCTTTTCCCATAAGACAATATTGGGTCATTGCAATAAATACAACGGGTGTGTGGTTTGTGGCATTTTTTAACAATAATTCAAAATTTGAAATTTCATAAAATTTTGAGCAGTCATGTATTAAATATTACAGAAAACAATTTTTTACATGAAGCCCCCTTTTTCCGAGACGCAGCCTGAAATTGAGAAAAAGGAAGAGAGGTACCTGGGCAACCTTCCAACAAGTTCAGATTTGAAATTTCACAAAGTTTTGAGCACTGATAAAGGAGAACCTAGTGAAAAAAAATTTTTTCCATGAAGTCCCCTTTTTCCGTGATGCCGCCTTAATTTGAGAAACCAGGAAAGACGTATTTGTGCATCAATAATTCATAGATTGCCAAAAAAAAGGGCATGTGTTGAAACTTGTAAAACAAGATATAACCATGAAATGTTGACAAAAACTGAACAAGATATTAGTAAAAATTGCAATTTTGCATTAGGGCCCCTTTTTCATTTTACAAGAAACCCCCTTTTTCCATGACAGAGGGTCAAATTGAAAAACACATAGATAAAGAAACAAGAGCACATGGTAAAACTTTGAAAAAACAATATAACCATGAAGTTTAATGAAGTTTTGACCAAAACTGAATGAAATATTAGTAAAAATTGGAATTTTGCAAGAAGCCCCCTTTTTCCATGACAGAACATCAACTTAAAAAATGCCTAGATTAAAAATAGCAAGGGCACATGCTAAAACTGTCCATAAACAATATAACCATGAAGTTTCGTGATATTCTGACAAAAACTGAATGAGATATTGGTAAAAATTGCAATTTTGCATTAAGCCCCCTTTTTCCATGACACAGGGTCAAATTGAAAATCAGAGAAAAGTATATCGGCACCTTACCCTAAGGAGTTCATATATGAAGTTTCATCCAATTTGGCCCAAGGGTTGTGGAGAAATCGCTTCGGACGGACGGACAGACAGACGGACGGAAGGACGGATGGACGGACGGTCAGACGAAGCGGCGACTATATGCTCACCCTTCGGGGAGCATAATAAATGTGGCTAAAAAATTGAAATTTGTTTAGGGAAGGATAAACAAGAGCTTCACAGAGCGGCACATATACGCCTGAAGGGGCTTGTCAGTGAAATGAGTTGCATTGACAGATGGGCCATGAATGAAGAGTAATTATTGTCCATGATATGTGAAAAATATTAAAGGGCAATAACCAAAAAAATAAGGGTAGCACCGTTACAAATTTTATGATTTGCTCTTATCCACAAGGTGTTCTATCAGTCTTTGAAGGTCCAAGATCATATCTTTTTTATTTTAGAAATTATGGCCCAGACAAAAATTCAAAGTGAAAAAGGCAATACCTCAAAAGGAAGGATGGCAGAGTTATGGTTCTTTTGCAATGCATTTCTTCATAATGTGTTCTATTAGTCTTTGAAGTTTCAAGATCATGGATTTTGAATTTTGGAAGTTTTGATCTTTACAAAAATTCAAACTGAAAATTAACAAATGGAAATAACTCAAAAAATAAAGGTCGCAGAGTTATGATTCATGTGCAGTGCACTTCTCCATAATGGGTTCTATCAGTGTATGAAGTTCCAAGTTAATAGCTTTTATATTTTGTAAGTTATGGCCTGGAAAAAAATTCAAACTAAAAATTAACAAAGGGTAATAACTCAAAAAATAAAGGTGTCAGAGTTATGGTTCATGTACAATGCACTTCTCCACAATGGGTTCTATCAGTGTGTGAAGTTCCAAGTTAATAGCTTTCATAGCTTAGAACTTATGGCCTGGACAAAAATTCAAACTGAAAATTAACAAAGGCCAGTAACTCAAAAAATAATGGTGACAGAGTTATGGTTCATGTGCATTGCACTTCTCCATAATGTGTTCTATCAGTGTATGTAGATTCAAGTTGGTACCTTTCATAGTATGGAAGTTATGGCCTGGACAAAAATTCAAAGTGAAAAGTTGGTTATTTCAGAAATCAGGGCCAGATATTGAGATAATTTAAGAACGCAAACAGCGATCCAAATTCTAAGACCCATGTGCACAACTAGACATCATGGAGATTCATTGTGGCAAGTTTCACATAATTCCTATGGAAACTGTAGGAGGAGTTACGCACACAAGAAATTGTTTATGTACCGACGGACGGACGGACGGACAGATGGATGACTGGAGGTATAACATAATACGACCCTTCGGGCATATAAAAACATTGTGGGAAAAGGAAAAAATGCTGGTTACCAGCATTTTCTCCTTTTCCCACAATGTTTTCCAAAGGCTTCTACCTCAGGATTGTAAAAAGTCAGGATTGTATGGTAAAGTGATAAATACTATACAGTCTAGTCTATTGCAGGCCAGTAACTTACAAAAATACATATACATATACCTACCTATAAGATAAGAGGGGATGATGATATTCTAAATCTGGTTTTCCTCTTCTAAACCCTATGTTGTGGGTACTCATTAGAATTGTGTTAATGAGACAATCCTAAGGAGTGTACCCATAACATAGAGTTTAGTGAAAATAACTTATATTTCAATTTTGAAATCAAAATCATTGCCTCTATCTGGGGCTCTGACCTACCATTCTCCATATTCATCAAGCTGGTAAGACATTGATTCCTGCTTCATCTCTGCTTCTATGGACACACCACCTACATTACCATATTGCTCTGGATGATCAACAACTTGAGGGTCAGGATTCTGACTTTGCATCCAACTAGCACTGTAGTCGTTTAACTGATGTGGACTGCCTAAAACCGGACAGCTTGGCTTGTATGGGTAAGATGGTGGGGGCATTGGCGCAGACATCATGGAAGGAACATTATCCATTTCAATGTCTCCAGGCTCCTGCCACATCTCTAAGCTTTCTGGTCTCACACATCCAGAATTTATCGCTCCAAGACCATGCTGGTATGGTTGATACACGTTTCCAGAGGACAGAGGCAGGCCCATGTTTTGTCCTTGAAACATACATGATTCTCTCGTCTCCTTTTTAAATGGTTGTGCTACCTCATGATCGTTATTCTGGAACAATTCCATGAGATGTTACATTTAAGTTATATCTCTATTGAACTCAATATTTCCACAACTGATATCTCCTTTCAGTCTAATCAAAACAATTTCTGTAAAAGTGGAAATTTTTGCAATGCAGAATTTTTTCCAATTTTGCAAAATTACACATTTTTCTGTTTGCATACTTTACCACAAGTATACCAACACATAACAAGTATCTTACACTGGCAAACATTTCCAAATGCAAAATGTGCCTAATTGGTAATTGGCAAATCTTTCAACACAAGTATTGTATCTACATATGACCTGCAACACACGAAAAAGAGCATTCAAACATTTGCCTATGGTGTTGTTTCAGATTAGCCTGCCCAGTCATCAATCTTCAGTGAAACCTATGTTGTGAGAACATTTCAGAATTTCAACTCTGGATCAATTCTAACTAGTGCTTATAACTCTTTACAAAATGACAAAATTTAAGGCTTGTCCAAATTGAAATAGAATACGCAAAAAAAGTGACCCGAAGAAGTAATAGTTGAACCATGCTCTGACAAAGAGGCTTAACTCTTTACCACATAATCCCGACTTTTAACGACCCTGAGTAAAAAGCCTTTTGAAAACATTGTGGGAAAAGGAGAAAATGCTGGTAACCAGCATTTTCTCCTTTTCCCACAATGTTTTCTACCCTTCCTAAAATAAATTACAATTTTTCAGTCACATCTAGTTTGTCGTCTGCAAATGTTTTCAATTTAGACTGGTCTACAATTTTCTCATGTGGTAAAGAGTTAATGCATCTCTGTGATGTACCAATCAAACCATCACATAGCTATGGATCTATTAACTCATTACCAAACAACAATATTTTAGGCTTGTCCAAATTGAAAGTATTTGCAGACAACGAAATAAATGTGTCTGAAAATTTGAGAAATGTATCATGAAGGGTAGAAAACATTGTAGGAAAAGGAGAAAATACTGGTTACCACCATTTTCTCCTTTTCCTACAATATTTTCCAAAGGCTTCATTCTCAGGGTCATCAAAAGTAGGGATTCTGTGGTAATGGGTTAAAATGATTTTTTTCTAACAACTGACTGGATCATGAGGCAGACTGGTCCTTTGACAAACAGAAAATTTACCAACAGCGAAAAGTTTCCCCTCAGGTGAGCCTGCAAAGGCTGATCGGAGTCGATAATTTCCGCAGATGCATTAAGCCCCCTTTTCACAGAGCATGGCTCATTTATTTAAGGTAAGCTGGAAAACATTGTAGGAAAAGGAGAAAATATTGCTTTCCAACATTTTCTCCTTTTTCCACATTGATTTAAAAAGTCTTTTTTTTTTTTTATTTGAAACTCAGGACTGTGCTGAAAAGGGATAACAAAAGGTTTAGTAAATTCAACCAAATCTTTCACTTTGACATGAAAAATCCTCAATTCCTCATGTTGTGCAAATCAACCCTTTACAAACAATCCCAGGTTTTCTCGAACCTGAGAAAGAAGCCTTCTGAAAACATTGTAAGAAAAGGAGAAAATGCTGGTAACCAGCATTTTCTCCTTTTCCCACAATGTTTTCTACCCTTCCAAAAATAATTTTCAGTTTTTGAATCACTTTAATTATGTCATCTGCAACTGCTTCCAATCTGGACTAGTCTGAAATAATATTGTTTGGTAAAGAGTTAAGTCTTTACCAAAAAAAAAATCATGTGTTTGAACAACCCTCAGATCGAAGTAAGCTTTCCAGAACTCTGTGGGAAAAGGAGAAACCTGCTCTCTGTAATCATTGTGTGAGGAACTTTTGGATGTAGTTGAGTTTAATTTTCTCTATTTTTGACCCAAAGAAGTACTGTTAATGTGTACATTTTTTTCTATGGTTCATTGTATACATACCAGTCTCAAACAACTTTCTAAGTCACTGGAAAGCTGTCTCTCGTCAGCATCAATGCATAAAGCAGAATCTATCAACATATAAAATATAACAGATCAAGTTACTTGACGATCTATTAACTAAAATACATACATACATGTATATAATAATACAGTAAAAAAAATGTAAAAACTTCTCCAATCTATTAACTCATTACCAAACGACAATATTTTAGACTTGTCCAAATCGAAAGCGTTTGCGGACAACAAAATAAAAGTGACTCATAATTTGAAATTTGTTTTGTGAAGGATAGAAAACATTGTGGGAAAAGGAGAAAATGCTGGTTACCAGCATTTTTTCCTTTTCCCACAATGTTTTCCAAAAGCTTCTTTCTCAGGGTCGTTAAAAGACGGGACTGTGTGGTAGTGGGTCAAAGCAGCAAAGTAAAATTGTCTGTCTGCCTGTCTGTCTTTCTATCTGTCTGTCTCAGTCTCTCTCAAGCAGATGTGAATGGTGTACAGGGAGGGAGATGTGGAATGAAAGACAGAGGTAGGAAAGAAGGAAAAGAAATGAGATAAGAACGAAGAAAAGTAGGATAAGAAGGATGGTCAAAATTTTAGGGAAAGGAGGGATAATGAAGGTAAAGAACAAACAAATGTGCTATAAAATGAAAGAAGGGAGGAGATAAAAGGAAAGGATGAGGAGTGGAGGACAGGGATAAAAGGAAAGGATTTTTTTTTTTTTTAAACAATTACTTAAAATGTAAGTTTTTAAATCATTAAAAAATTAAAAGCTCTTCTTCAAAAAATCATCGTCCGGGTATTACAGCAGAGGAAATTTCGAAAGGAAGTATGTTTGAGCATAGTGGACTAAATTGGAACTCCCAAGAAAGCGTCCTGTGCAGGGTCCGTATTCACCAACCATTCTTAAGAACATTCTCTGTCTTGTTCTTCAAAATTTTCTAACTGTGAAAGTAACGGAACTTCTGATTGGCTAAACCGAATGGTTTAGCCAATCAGAAGTTCTGTTACTTTTACACTGACAAAATCTTGAAGAATAAGACAAGTATGTTCATAAGAATGGTTGGTGAATAACGACCCTGAATGTTTGCTTACCATGATTAGCCTTTCTGACAAGAGACTGATGATCGATTTGCAGATCTTCATTGCCGAAATCGTTTCTATGCATTCTCTATTATATTCTTCAATTCATTATATCAATCTTTGAATGTTTTAAAATTTACAATTTTTCATCTCCAACAACGGGTGCCATAATTGCTCTTGGAATTTCCAGTGTTTCAATGTGACGTATATTCTATTTTTAGTAACACAAATTTTCCCAATTTTCGGATGGACCTCTGAATTGTTCCTTACACTTTATGTTGAAACCTTTTATTCCTCCCGAGGAAGAAAATATGTCCAGGATTTATTCAATATATCCTAGAACACCAAATTAAACGACTCTTTCCAAAAATTGTGTCTGAAAAAGAATTTATCTCATTTTATTTCAGATAATGGGTGGCATTACAGCGAAGGTCCCAAGGTCGGGAACCAGTTACATGTGATCCAACATGGCGCCGGTTGGAGGACGTGAAGGATCGTCTCTTCTAGAAGGTTGGGAAAACTGGCAGATTGCATTAGCTGTTGGTGCCCCGGTATGTTTAGGACTTGCTGGACTATGGTATTATACGAGATCAAGCAAAAGCAGTCAGAGTTTGGATGGAACAAAACCAGCATCACCGGCTAGCCCAGAGAAAGCGAGCTCCTCGAAGTCGAGTGACAGTGAAAAAACACCTGTTAAATCCGACGAGGTAAAAGTCTCTCGTAGTTCTATTGAAGTTTATTTTGAATGTTTCGAAGCTAAATCTTAAAACTTCACTTTAACAGGTTTGATAGTATGCAGGGGTTGTGGGTCAGCTTAAGACAAGTGGGCCTTGCATTTTTATAGATTGCATAAGATTAAGAAAACTGTCGGGTGAAGCATAGGTTAAACGCGGGCCTTTAGATTCATTCTGGGTGAATAATACCAGGGAAAATATTAGCACTTGGCCATTCGCCCATGGCGGCTGGAAAATCAGCTGGACGAGCCGTAAATGCCATCAGGGGCCAGGTGGCAATCCCCCAAAAATAGGACATTTTTAAAATTTATTAAATTTTTGGACAGAATAGTAACCAAAGTCAAGTTTCTGTCAAGTTAATAATTCAAATCCTACAAGAATCATGTATTTCTGAACCTAATATTTTTTTTTACGGTATTCCTTTTTACTGGATGTTTAATCGTGTTATTGTGTTTGACATGTTCTCAATTAGTGTGTACGCATCTCATGGACAATTATGGACATTCGCCAAACAGGTAGTGGTCAACTCGTCCCAAACTAAACACAACTCGCTTATATAAAAAATGAAATTGGATTTTTTGCCAATAGATTGGGAAAACATCTCACCCATAATTCAAATGACAACTCGCCCAAGTCCAGAAGTCATTGAAATTCTCTCCATAACATGTTGGGGTGAATCGTCCTGCACTCCATGCCAATACCATAAAACTGGGAAAAAAATCGCCATACAAAATGGTAAGCTGGGCCCCTAGACTTTGGGCTCGGCCCCTGGATTTTTTAAGGTAGGGGCCCAGGTGGTCGCTAGAGGGAAGAAGTTTTTCTTTTTCCCAGAATACAGATTTAGTTCTACGAGGTTCCTTTAAGACAGCTTTACTGTGAAATACTTGCCATTATGTAATAGTTATACTTTTGTTTTTACCGATGAAACCATCAAAACCAGGAATATCCCAATCTCTTGATTGATGGTTTAGTCGAAATATTTGTTGTATGGTGAAATCATGCACAAAAAATACAGAAGAGGATCAAACATAAAAATGAAAAAAAAAGTGCTTGCATAGAATGGCTCACGTAAAAGCGATTTTCGGACAAAGTAAATCTGACATCAGAAAAATTTTGGATTTCCAGCTTTCTATTTTTAGGATATTTACGTGGTCGGCGTACTCGGTCTTTATTATCGCGACCTATAATTTGCAGACTGGGACTCGTTTGTTTCCAAAAGGAATCCATAATTCAGCTCTCCTTTTTTTAACGCAGTCTGTGGAAAAGCGTTTTGTTGACGCCATAGTCTTTCGTCTGGAAACCTACATTGGGAATAGCTCAGAAATTTGCTTTCGTGTTTCGGACTTCGGGTTTCCGTAAGCAAGCAAGGCACTTGAGTTGTAGAAACATTCAACATTGAGAAAACAGAATTCATATGGGTGTTCAAACTCACACAAATTACTGTGTCAATTACTTTACAGAATATTGAAATTCACGTGACAAAGTAAATGGTTACACGGGAGACCTCACGAAAAAATGTAACCAAAAACAAAAGCTATTTATCTGCTGATTTTGTGCAAAATGACAGGTTTTGAAGTGACTTGCTATCCTTACTGACAACCATTAGCCAAATAATTCAGAAACACCTATCCATAATAACCCTTTACTCCATAGATACTCATTTCTATGCATTGCTTGTAGGAGCCTTTGGAAAACATGGTGGCAAAAGGTGAAATTTCTCGTGATGAGCAATTTCACCTTTTGCCATAATGTTTTCTACACTATCAACAGGTGTCATATACATATAAGAAAGGGCTTCATCCTTGCTGTTATTTAGGGTCAGTTAGAGATACCATAGAAATGCCTTACGGGGTAAAGGGTTAAATGGACATGAAAAATAGATCGGTCCAAAAAATGTGGAAACCCATGTGACACAACAAAATGCTCCTTTTGACATTGTCTGATCAGAGTCACTTCATACGTTCTTTTCAGCTTTTAATGGATTTAAGCTATAAATTTCCACATATATCTTGATATATAGTACTTGTTCTGCTGCAAATCATCAATATGGATTACTTTGCTCTCAATAAGGGCCCATTTCAGAAATGTTTATAATTCCATGTTCAAATTTTAGGAATATTTGTAAAAAGTCTGGAATATTTTGTTTCGTGTCAGTCAATACGGTCATAGGCTTATAATTATTTTGATTGCTTCACAGAATGTCCAGTCATAATTTCAAACCCTATGTTGTGATTACTCAAAAGTATTATCCAGAAAGTCATGTCCTTAGATACCTTCAATCTGAATGTTTGCACCGTTACAATTTTTTTTTAATCTTCTCCACATACCTTCAAAGTAACCCTCTTTGAAGACATGTGGAATTAATATGATTTTGCCCACATCTTTTCAAACGGCTCTATACGACAAAATTAATGAATTTCTAATGACAGCTAATAAAATGGACATGGATCAGTAGATATATTTACACCAATTACTTTGTAACATTTTAAAATAAGGTGATACTGTAAGGCCATCATATCACACCATAACTCTTGTGACAGTTTGTGATACATTGTTGCTGGTAATGGCTCTAGTTAGTAAAGGGACCATACCATGAAAAACTTTGTGAAATCATGATGTTTAATTACAGGATTCCCCCACAGCTAAGGCCCAAGCAGCAAAAAACAAAGGAAATAAATATTTCAAGGGAGGAAGATACGATGAAGCTATTAAATGCTATCAGGAAGCCATTGCTATCTGTCCACCTGAAGAAAAAACTGATTTGTCAACTTTCTACGCTAATATGGCTGCAGCTTATGATAAATTGGTAGGCTAGTTGACTTTTCTTTTTGTCTGTTCTCTGGTTATGTAATATTACTGGAACAAATTGACCTGAAATTGATGTTTATGCAAAGAATAATTAAAGAGTGAATACTTATATCATAAGATATAAACAGACAGTACGGAAATTATGTTAACAGTAAATGTTGGGTTTGACCTTTACAATGCCATGGTCAAAATATGAGAGCTTTTGCGGGTGACATGGTTCAATATCAGACTACATGGAAAGTGCATCTTAAATCTAGGTCACCGACCTTGTAGATCTATTACGAATTTAATCCAACAAAATAATGTCTATTTCAGCTATTTCCAGTATTCTTTAACCCTTTACTCCATAGATACTCATTTCTACGCATTGCTTGTAGGAGCCTTTGGAAAACATTGTGGCAAAAAGGTGAAATTGCTCGTGACGAGCAATTTCAGCATTTGCCACAACGTTTTCAATTCTTTCCAAAGGCGTCATATAAACATAAGAAACGGCTTCATCCTTGCTGTTATTTAGGGTCAATTAGAGATACCATAGAAATGCCCTATGGGGTAAAGGGTTAAAGACATGATGAATATAAGCTGAACAAAGAGTTAAAACTTGTGCACAAAGTTCCGCATGCAGACGACATTCGCCGAAGCTAAGTTTGGGCAATGGTTCAAGCTTGTAATATATTGTAATAGAGGTCCTCTGTCTCGTGTGAATTTGTTCGAGTAATACTGATCTGTACCAATACTTTAACCTTTTACTCCGTAGATACTCATTTCTACGCATTGCTTGTAGGAGCCTTTGGAAAACATTGTGGCAAAAGGTGAAATTGCTTGCTACAAGCAATTTCACCTTTTGCCACAATGTTTTCTATGCTATCAAAAGGTGTCATATGCACATAAGAAACAGCTTCATCCTTGCTGTTATTTAGGGTCAATTAGAGAGACCATAGAAATGCCTTATGGGGTAAAAGGTTAAAATGTACAAAGATTAGTGTATTTTGTAACTGGACTGTTTTCAAAGAAAATTTTGTGGTGCTTTCATAGCCATGTTATCGTCATTGTGTGAAAACTTGGACTGTTTCTTTTATTACTGAAGACATTTACTTCAGTCTTATATTAGTCATTACTGTCAAAAGTGAACCCAAACCATATTGGCAGGTCACTCTCAACACAAATTTTGATACTGGTTATCATATTTTTGTCTTAAAATTTTCACTGAAAAGCACCTCCAACCCAGTAGTGGCACCCGTTACACTTTTACTACTAGTTTTTTGAAGTGATCAACCATGTCTGTTTTACATTAGTTGAGAAACAAATTTGTACAAGTCAACTTATACTAATGTCTCTCAATTCTGCTACCTGAGAACATAAACCAGCAATTAGATGTGTGGGCCAATGAAAAATTCCCAAAGTTACCAAACCATTGAAACACCCAAATTTAAGACTAGCCAAATTGAAAGCATTTGCAGACGACAAATAAATGTGATTCCAATTTCAATGTTCTTTTAGGGAAAGGTAAAAAACATTTTTGGAAAAAAGGAAAATGGTGGTTACCAGCATTTTCTCCTTATCCAACAGTGTATTCAAAAGGTGTCTTTTTCTCAGGGTTGTTAAAAGTCAGGATTATGTGGTACAAGAGTAATCTCTATGTTTTGTGATGTCAGCAGTTGATTATATAAAACATTTTATTTCAGAAAAATCCTCAAAAAGTGATAGAAAACTGTACAGAAGCATTAAAACTGAATGCTTCCTATGTGAAAGCACTAGCTCGAAGAGCAAATGCCGCAGAGCAGCTCGGAGACTTACAGATGGCGCTTGAAGGTATTTCGATTTTCAGATTTATCAATTATTTTCTAATCCTTTATCACACAATACCAACTTTTGAAGACCTTGAGAAAGAGGACTCTCGAAAAAATTGTTGAAAACGGAGAAAATGCTGGTAACCCGCATTTTCTCCTTTAACCGTTTTCAATACAGAAGTATGTTTTAATTACCTTGAGTTACAAGCTGTGGAAAACATTGTGAGAAAAAGAGATAAACACTGTTAACCATAATGATTTTAGCTGCACAGGCATGTCCTTGAGCTTGCAGAAAATTGACCAGGGCCCGTATTCACCAACCATTCTCAAGAACGTTCTTGGTCTTATTCTTCAAGATTTCCTGACTGTGAAAGTAACAGAACGTCTGATTGGCTAAACCATCCGGTTTAGCCAATCAGACGTTCTGTTACTTTCACATTGGCAAAATTCTGAAGAATAAGCCTAAGAATATTCTCAAGAATGGTTGGTGAATACGGGCCCTGTAGCTAAAGATTTGTGCCAGGTCAGCCTGCAACGACTTTGCACGTTGACCTGGGTCATTAATTTTTGCAGTTGCATTTAGCCCCCTATTCACAGAATGTGTCACGTATAAGTGATTTGTTATCAATATCTGTTCTTCAGATGTAACGGCAGTCTGTATCTTGGAGAGTTTTAGCAACCATCAGACTTTGCAAACTGCAGACCGAGTCCTGAAATCCTTGGGGAAAGTGAAGGCCAAGGAAGCATTAAAGGTATGTTAAATTTCATCTTTTTTTTTTAAACAGTTGATCAGATTTTGAAATAATTTCACAGAAATGCTTCTTAGCTTACCCTTTTCATGCTTGGGGAAATTTTGATCCATCAAGAAATGTGGCTCTGATGGCCATGGGCTATTTACACTAAACAGTCATGAAGAAATTCTAAAAAATTCTTCTTCTCTGAAATGGCTGATTAGATTTTGAAAAAAATTGGCTATGGTCCTTTCAAAAATTCTGGTAGGTGATCCAGGGCCCTCTTGGCCCTCTTCTCTTTGCAAATGATAGCCACGTTTCTTGCAGATAACCAAAGGTTACCTTTTTACCAAATGACAAAATTTTAGACTTTTTTGAAAAGCATTTTCAGCCAGATGATAAAGAAATGTGACTCTATTGAAACTTGTTGTGGAAAACATTGAAGGTTGAACATCACGATAAAAGGAGGAAATGGTGCTTATCAACATTTTGACCTTTTCCTACAATTTTTTCAAAGGCCTTCTTTCGTTTGGTCGTTAAAACTGACACATTGAGCGGCACAGAATTAAGGGAATAAATTGATAGGAGTTTTTGCAACCATCAGACTTTGAAAAGTGCATATAGAGCCTTGATATCATTTGGAAAAGTAAGGCCATGGAAACTCAAATAATTTTACCTGTGGTAATGGCCACCTATACTTACTCTTGACAAAACTATAAGAATTTAGACCTTACCACAATGACAACATTTGTTGTTGATGTGGACATGTTTAATTACATCAATTTATGATATCTGGTGTTGAAAGGGCAGGAAATGTGGATAGTGGTTACCAGCTTTTCTTCCTTCTCACATGTATGGCTTTTAGAAGCTTTCTTCCTCAGGGTGACAAAATTCTAGGATGTTTGCCTACAGTAATATGGTGGTAGTAGAAGCTGAAAACATCTGCTAATGACAAATACATATTTCATGTTATACAGCTCAGTTGATGATATCTGATGTTCAAACTGTAGGAAATGTTGTAGAATATTGGGTACCAGCTTTTCCCATTCTCACTTTGCTTTTAACTCTTTGCAACACAATCATGACTTTTAACGACTCTGAGAAAGAAAACCAGCATTTTCTCCTTTTCTCACAATGTTTCCTGGCCTATCAAGAACAAATTTCATAATCTAAGCAAGTAGTAATTTGTCGTCTGCAGATGCTTTCAATTTGGACATGTCTATTTTGGTTGTGTGGAAAAGAGTTAAAAGCCCACTTTCTCAGGGTGGCAAACTCCAAGGATTAATGCCCATGATATAACATGATGGCAGTAGAGACATTAACCCTTTACCTCACAATGACGGCTTCAAACACCCCTGAAAGAGAAGGTTTTTAAAAACATCGTGGAAAAAGAAGTAAATGCTCGTGACCAGCATTTTCTCCCTTTCTTACAATGTTTACTCCCCTGTCAAAGAAAAATTGCACCATTGGAGTCACACTAAAATTTGCGTCTGCAAATGCTTTCAATATGGACAAGGCTAAAAAATTTTTGTGTGGTAAAGAGTTAAGTTTTGTTAATATACTATGTGTGAAGCTTAATCCATTACCACACAATCCCTACTTTTGACGACCCTGAGAAAGAAGCCTATAGAAAAAATTGTGGGAAAAGGAAAAAATGCTGGTTACTAGCATTTTCTCCTTTTCCCACAATGTTTTCTACCCCTCACAAAACAAATTTAAAATTAACAGTCTGTTTTATTTTATTCCGCAAATGCTTTCGATTTTTACAGGCCTAAAATATTGCTGTTTAGTAATGAGTTGAATTGATGCCTAGAAATGCCTTCAGCTTGTCCTTTGGAAAGAAATGAAACATGCAACAAAAGCAATTAGATGAAATGATGAAATGAAATCATGTTTCTTTAACAGGTCAAGAAACCAAGTATGCCCTCCAGTCATTATTTAAAGTCTTATTTTGCTTCATTCAAAAATGATCCTGTTCAAACAATGACAGCTCCCTCAGCAGGGGAGAAAGAAGAGAAAATAGAAAATACAGGTAAATCAGTCTTATTTTTGAACAATTTTTATAACCCTTTACCAGACAATCACACAAGCCCAATAGCTGAAGTGGTAGAACACAGAACTTGTAAAAGGCCAGTTTTCAGCCCAAATGAGGGTGTGACTTTGAGCCCCATGGCTGGCCATCTGAAAGATTTTAAATTAATAACAGTCTTTTGGATGAGATGGTAAACATAGATCCTGGGTGATAGCTGTATACATCTCGCACATTAAGCTGTTCCCAAACAACAAATTTTAGACTCTTCCAAACTCAAAGAGTATGCAGACCACAACTTCAAATTTGACAAAAATGGCAGAAAGTTCGCCAAATAGGTAGAAAATACTGTGCGAAAAAGAGAAATTGCTCGTTATGAGCAATTTCTCTTTTTCCCAAAGTGTTTTAAAAAAACTAGTACTGCAGACACATAAAAACAAGGGCTTATTTGGGAAAGAATTAAAGAACCAGACATAACTTAGGATCAGTTTTGTCCTGTTTGTTGCACTATCCCTTATTACAATACGAGCAGCCTTCAGGAGAGCAATGCATGCTGCATGTATGGGCAACCAATGATGACAGTAAATAAAACGGAAATCAATTATTTAAGCCACACAATCCAGACTGTTGATGATCCCGAGAAAAAATCCTTTTGAAAATATAATTGAAAAAGGAAAGGATGTTGGTAGCCAGCATTTTTATCTCAACTTTCTTTGAAAAAAGAAACCCCTGCAAGGTATTGCTGTAGCCCCTGGGTCATTGGTGTTGTGCGACAGCTTGAAGATTTTCAAAAACGTTGCAGCCTATAGCAGTATAGGAACGGGTGGGGGGGGGGGATAATTTGATCACCAATAAAATGACTGTGTCAGTATTTCGCTGAACATTGCTAGACAATCATCATGCATAAAGAGGATGAAATAATAGAAAATTCTGAATAATTTAGAATAGTTCTAAACAAACGGCGGCAAGCCATGGAAATTTTTCTTTTACTTTTGTTATCTGAAAGACACCAAACGATTTCTGACATCACATTTCATTCCGTGTGATTTTCTGCTTTATTTTTTCTCCAAATCTCATAATTCACCACATTGTTGAACAAATTTCCTTCTTTTTCGGTCATTAGTTTTAGTAGGTGGGGTATTTCACACTGCATAACCAAACACAATATATATATGTCAAATCAGGACAAGCCGATTTTAAAATGGTGTTGGCCCCCCCACCCCCCCCCCCCCCCCCCCCCCCACCCAAAATTGCTTCCTATGGGCCTGTATAGAAAACATTGTGGGAAAAGGAGTAAATGCTGGTAACCAACATTTTCTCCTTTTCCCACAATGTTTTCTATCCTTCACAAAACAATTTTCAAAAAAATTTGTCGTTTGGTAATGAGTTAACTCTTTACCCAACAACAAAAATTTAGATGGATCCAAAGTAAAACCATTTGCAGATGACAATTTAACTCTTTACCACACAGTCCCGACTTTTAACGACCCTGAGAAAGAAGGCTTTGGAAAACACTGTGGGAAAAGGAGAAAATGCTGGTAACCAGCATTTTCTCCTTTTCCCACAGTGTTTTCTACCCTTCCCAAACAAAATTTTAATTTTTCAGTCACCTTTATTTTGTCGTCTGTAAATGCTTTCAATTTGGACAAGTCTATTATTTTCTTGTGTGGTAAAGAGTTAATGGTTGCAATAACTCATTACCAAATGACAAAATTTCAGACTGGTCAGAAATGAAAGTGTTTTCAACTTTGCAGACAATAAAATAAAAGTGACTGAAAATTCGAAACTTGTATAAAAAAGGAGATAAGACATTGTCAGAAAAGGAGAAAATGCTGGTAACCAGCATTTTCTCCTTTTCTCACAATATTTTCAAAAGGCTTCTTTCTCAGGGTCATCAAAAATTGGCATTGTGCTGTAAAGGGCTCATGATGGCCTCTGTCTTTGATAGAGTAGAAAACATTGTGGGAAAAGAAGAAAATGCTGGTTACCTACATGTTCTTCTTTTTCCACAATCTTTTCAAAGGCATTCTTTCTTATTGTCATTAAAAGTAGGGATTGTGTGGCTAAGGGTTTAGGTGGTTGAAACATAGGATTGTTATTAAATGGTTAAACAGAAAACAAGATAGTGGATACTATCAATCCCTGTCCCAAACAACAAATTTTGGACTCTTCCAAACTGAAAGAGTTTGCAGACGACAATTTTAGATTTTGAGAAAATGGCAGAAAGTTCTCAAAAAGGGTAGAAAACACTGTGGGAAAAGGAGAAATTGCTTGTTACGAGCAATTTCTCCTTTTCCCACAGTGTTTTCAAAAGACTTTCAACTGTTTTTCTTTGAATGTTTTAGACCCTGTAAATGAGGCTGAAGTTACTATAGAAGATGTTGATGAAATACAAAAGAAAGAGACAAAATCAAATGGGCAACTAGAAATGAACATTCCTGTTGATGGGTAGGTTATATTCTCCCTCTTATTTCTTGGTCACATTTAAAAGTTTTTTAGCTCAACTGTTTTCAAAGAAAATATTGAGGTATTGTTAAAGCCAATAACCAGCATTTTTTCCTTTTCCCACAATGTTTTTTACCCTTCACAAAACAAATCTAAAAATATCAGTCACCCTTATTTTGTCTGCAAATGCATTCAAATTGGACAAACCCAAAATTTTGTTGGTTGGTAATGAGGTTAAATATGGGATTTGCATTTGAAAGGATGTGTAAAAGTAAGAGAAGGCATTTCCTTCTTTACCCACAATGATTTAACTCTACTGAATGACCAGATTTTTAACTTGAAACAAATTGAAGGCATTTGCAGACCACATATAAAATGTTGGTCAAATGATGAGATTATTCTGTAACCCTTTACCCCATAAGACATTTCTATGGTATCTCCAATTGACCCTAAATAACTGCAAGGATGAAGCCCTTTCTTATGTGTATGTGACACCTTTTGATAGTGTAGAAAACACTGTGACAAAAGGTGAAATTGCTCGTCACGAGCAATTTCACCTTTTGCCACAATGTTTTCCAAAGGCTCCTACAAGCAATGCGTAGAAATGAGTAAAGGGTTAAAAAGGTAGAGAAAATTATGAGTAATGTGCAAAATGCTGGTAACTGTGGAATGAAGAATGGAAAATGCTGGTCCCAGATATTTGGGAGAAGTAGTGGGATTACTCTTTTACAAACAAAGTCTGTAACGAAGAAACAAATGAACAAAATTAACCCATTACCACACAATCCCTATTTTTGAGGCCCCTGAGAAAGAAGCCTTTAGAAAACATTGTGGGAAAAGGAGAAAATGTTTCGTTAGCTATAACTACACATGTGTCTGGGTAGGCTTAGTGAAAAGCGTATTGGACTCATGACCTGGTGGTTGTGAGTTTGATGCATGGTTGAGGTGAACTTTTTTTCCGGCTTATTTTCACCTCTCACTTCTGCTGAAGCATTCGAGAAAAGCAGACAGTGGCTGTGGAAAGAAAGTTGTGTTAGTACTGTGTTAGTACTGATATGAGAAAGCCAGGAAACACATTTACGTCACCGACCACCATGATATGACTTTAGCTGTTAAAGTGGCGTTAAACCCATATACACTGAACAACAAACAACAACACATGACATTGTGTCTTTTCAGTCCATTTTGTACAGCAGTGGTGAAACTGAAGGAAAGTTCATTTGAAGAGATCATTCCTCTCTGCACAAAGGAGATAGAGTTAACAGCAGATGGCCAATACTACCAGTTAGCCCTACTTTTAAGGGGAACCATGTATTACCTTACTGGGCAGCTGGAAGAAGCATTTAGTGATCTGAATGAATTATTAGCTAAGGAAGAATTAGATATAAATGTAAGTCTGGCTCTTTTTCAAGTTATGCCAATATACTTATAGTAGAGCTACTTTGATAATTTTTTTCAATAATATATGCTCAGTTTGATCTGTTAACCCATTACCACACAATTTCTACTATTGACAACCCTGAGAAAGAAGCCTTTAGAAAATACATTGGGAAGAGGAAAAATCCTGTTAATCATCACTTTCTCCTTTTCCCACAAAGTTTTCTACCATTCACTAAACAAATTTCAAAATTTCAGTCTCTTTTATTTTGTCGTCTGCAAATGCTTTTGATTTGAACAAGCCAAAAATTTTTTTGTTTGGTAATCACTAAAGTAAGAAGTTAACTTCTCTTAACCCTTTTCTAGGCAGTCTCAAGTCATAGAGACCTTCAAAAAAAGAGTTGAAAATGTTATGAAAATATTTTCTCCTTTCTTCACAATTTTGTATACATCAGAAACAAACTTTAATCATGAGTCAAATGTATCTTGTCTTCTGCACACAGTTTCAATTTTGACCAGTTTAAAACTTTGTCATTGAAAGTTAACCCATTACCACACAATCCCTACTTTTGACAACCCTGAGAAAGAACCCTTTAGAAAACATTGTTGGAAAAGGAGAAAATGCTGGTAGCCAGCATTTTCTCCTTTTCCCACAATGTTTTCTACCCGTCACAAAACAAATTTCAAATTTTCAGTCACTTTTATTTTGTCGTCTGCAAATGTTTTTGATTTGGACTAGCCTAAAATATTGTCATTTGGTATTGAGGTAAGTTTTCTTGGAAAAAAGATTTATATTTTAATATGTAATCCCCTGAGAAATGTACTTTTCTTATATTGAAAGTTCAAAATGGTCCTGTAAGTTTTGCAATAAATATATACATGGTGATTATCTGCATCTGGGTTTCACTACAAGCGCTTAAATAGGATAACCCATTTTGTCATTGGCAATCAAAGGAAGAGTATTATGAATTTTGAAAGAGACTTGTATTAGCCCTTTACCAAGCAATCCCTGTTTTTAACAACCCTGAGATAGAAGCCTTTTGAAAACAATGTGGGAAAAGGAGAAAATGCTGGTTACCAGCATTTTCTCCTTTCCCGACAATTTTTTCTGCCCTGCTGGAAATGAATTTCAAATTTTGAGTTAGATTTATTTTGTCGACTGCAAATGCTTTTATTTTGGACCAGTCTAAAATTTTGTGGCTTGTTAAAGAGTTAAATATATGGAAAAATGATGATTGGATTTACTCTGTATTTTAGATAAAAGTGAATGCCTTGATAAAGAGAGGTATGTTACATATCGCAAAGGAGGACCAGACTAAAGGGCTGGCAGATTTTGCCCTTGCAGTTAGGGTGGATCCAAACAATCCAGATATATATCACCATAGGGGTTTTGTAAGTGGTACTTTTTAGCTTACCTTAGAACAAAGTGAGCTATTGTGATCGCCCTATATCCGGTGTCCATCAACAATTTCTTTAAACATCTTCTCCTCCTAAACCACTAGTCCAATCTTCATGAAACTTGGCAGGAATGTTCCTTGGGTGAAGCTCTACCAAAATTGTTCAAAGAATTTAATTCCAACCATAACTCTGGTTGCCATGGCAACAAAAAGAAAAAAACCCGAAATCTTTGAAAATCTTCTTCTCTGAAACTAGAAGGCGTAGAGCTTTGATATTTGGTATGTAGCATCTCCTAATGGACCTCTACCGAGTTTGTTCAAATTATGCCCCAAAGTCAAAACTGGGGATAACGAGTTTGAGCATAGGAACAAAGAAGGAAAATGAAGGGCGCTATTTCCCATGAAAACACAAAAATCTGCACTCAACCTTATAATTGCACTCGCTGTTCACTTAAATCACTTTTCCAAAATGATAGAGAGAAAAAAATCATGGACAAATACAACAGTAAATACGAGTTAATTTCCTTCGCGGATACTTTTTTTTTAGTCGAAGGCGACCATTTTTGAAATCATACTTTCGATGATTCATCGAACAAAATTTAAGAATAAAATAATTATGTAGATCTGTATGAACAATACAATCAACTATCTAAACTTGAAGCTAAGTGGGTGATGTGCTCTTTCGAGTGACCTCATAGATAATTTATAAAGAATATGCGTACGTACTGTCGGCAGATCTGTTCTTGATGAGTATCTATCTGTTGCCGATATAAGACTTGGTCTATCCTATGTTTCTTGTAAGAAATGAATCGAACGACGCCAGCGTTTTGTGACCCACTTATTAGGACATAAAAAATGGTGTAGCAGCTGTTAATTTTTCAATATGTATTTTTGGTTTCCCAGTTCTAGGCTTGTTTCTAACATCGTTCCTATCACGCCAACATTTCAAAAATTCTTAACACAGTGTATTCACTTCTTTCGATCCTTTCTCCAACAATTCTTTCACTATATAAATTCCATCAAATCCACGATAACTTTTTTCTGGTCAATAGCATTTTTTTAACCTAATCCCCACAATAAAAAAGTTTAAATCCGTCATGAAACAAATCAAATTCATTTATGCAAGAGTGATTTTTCCGTTTACACAGTGTACTAAATTTAACCCAGTGATCTTGGCTTCATAGAAATCGATCGCTGACGTATTGAATGATGTAACTGATGATGTTGACCATTTAGACTCTCTATTCACTATTGGCATAGTGTATTTTTTTATTTTTAGATTGCAAATAAAGTTAAACACGCATCATTTTGTCAAGGTTTATTCATTAGTTTCCTTTTTGCAAGTTTTTTTAAAGAAACAGAAATCAATCTTTTTGCATTTGATTCAGCGATGGAAATCTATAGCCCATAAACAGTTTGCATGAAATCTAAAATTAGATACCATCAACAGTTTGGAAAAACCGAACATAGTGCTATTGCATTCATTGAAAAATAACATGCAGGTTTTTTCATTACATGACCCGATTCTGACCAATCAAAAAACGATTTTACACCATGAGTGCAATTATGATGAAATGTAAAACAAGTTGCTTGTTACAGGGGTCATGAGGACAAGAGGACTAACTGTAGCCTACACTGTAGGAGTATTCTTGTTTCACAAAAACTTCTATCCTTTGATATTAATGAAACATGAGTATCAATTGAAACAAATGAAGGGCAAAGTTTTACTTATTTTTGTTACTTTTTCAGCAAAACATTCAATTAGACAGGCTAGATGATGCAATACGAGACTTTGAGATGAACATTAAAAACAATCCTGATTTTGCACTTTCCTATGTTCAAAAATCTTATGCAGGTAAGAAAATGATGCTATTTGTTCATATTTTGAAAAAATACAGGTGCTTGTAAAGAAAGATTTGCTCTTGCTCTTCTTTTTCCGATAGAACTGGCTTCAGTGGTTTTTTTTGTTAACCTTAAAAATTCTTTTTGGTTTTCTGGCTTAAGAGTTAATACAAATGGCAAAATATCAAAAGTTAGAAATTTTTGTCAAAGATATTGTTCATCCCTTTAACTCTTTACCAAACAACAAAATTCTAGACATCCAAATTGAAAGCATTTAGCGGACAACAAGACTAATGCAACTCAAATATTGAAGTTTGTTTTGAGAAAGGTAGAAAACATTTTTGGAAAAGGAGAAAATGCTGGTTACTAGTATTTTCTCCTTTTCCAACAGTGTTTTCAAAAGGCTTCCCTCTCAGGGTCATGACAACCATGAATTGTTCGATAAAGAGTAAGCTACAATTACTCTTTTTTCTGCAAATGTGTTCATTATAAAGAACTTCAAAGTTTTGATGTCAATTTTTAAAATTAAAGCAAAATTCAAACATACAACGGTAAAAATGTACTTTTTCAATGCAGGGTTGACTAGCTTGAATGAAGCTCAGATACAAGAGTAAGAGCAAACAGATTGTTTTATAAATGGGGTATTTCTTGTTTTTTAAATAGAAACATGAGATTGATGATTTTGGTTTGAACAAGAATCCGCATGGTTTAAATGTTCATTTTTTCTTCTTTGTCTGAACAGAGCACAGAAGAGCCGCTGCAGAACAAAGTACCGTAAAATTACAAAATGCTATAAAATCCTATGAGGAAACTCTTACAAAATTCCCTGAAAATGCAGATGGACATGCGCTGTATGCCCAGGTAAATATTAACTGACTTGCATTCAGTAACCTTTTTTTGTACATTAGTCCTGTTCAACCATGTAAACAAGATTGGCATGCAATAAACAAATCTTTTCTGTTATAAATATACTCGCCATGCTCTGGGAAAAGGGTGCTTATATCCATTTTTGTGATGTATCGTATGGCTTGCAACAGGCAAAAAGGGACATTCAGACATTTTTGTAAAGTGTCGTCTCAGATCATCCTGCCCAGTCCGCACAAATTTATCCAGAGTGACATTTTCTTTTTTTAATGCATTTGTCTGTTTTGCATGAGTCCTTTGAGGGACAAAATCTACTGTTGTTGTAAAGTGCCATCTAGGATTAGCCTGAGACTGTACTATATGGAAATATCCAAATGTCCCTTTTTATTTGATGCAAGTCATATGGCCTGCAAGGCCGGAAAAGGAACATTCAGACACATGCATAAAGTGTTGTCTCAGATCGGCCTACACAGTCCGCGCAGGCTAATCCAAGATGGCACTTTACGACTACACTAGAATTTGTGATAGAATATACCTGTGCAAAACTGAAAATTACATAAAAATGGAAAGTGTCGTTTCGGATCAGCCTGCGCGGACTACGCATGCTGATCTGAAATGACACTTTATGCAAATGTCTGAATTCCCCATTTTGCGTATTGCAAGTCATATCTAATAAGTCATCACATAATTATGAAGCCATAGAATCCAGTTTTCATACAGCTCACTGAATTATTAGGTAGAACTGTCCTTTGACATGCAGATAATTAACCAGAGCAAAAAGTTTATACCCATTTTAGCCTGCTTGGACTGTGCTGGCTGATGTGGATCAGTACTTTTTGCAGATGCACAGATTTCATAGAGTATGGCTAGCATATTATCGTTAGATTTTTCAATGACTTCACTGACTTTCATGGAAATTATCAGAAATGACATGTATGGTAATACAGTTTACTTAGTATTGAAAGTTACTATGTGACTGATTGCGTAGGTTGGGAAACAAACTCTGTGTTTCACATGGTACATTTTTTAAACAATTCAAATAATTGAGAACATCCTTCTAAGAATAATTTTACTTGACTATAATTATAAAGTGATGTTTGTTATTTTAAAAGGCACTCTGTGATCTAGGAAGGTTTGAGGATGCAGACAATGAGTTTGATAAGGCAATCAAATTAGCTCCAGATGATGCAAATACCCTTGTTCATCGAGGGTAAGTTACCATTCTGTTGTCAAATTACTAGTTTTTTTCAGTGTAATATACCCATTATGAATTTTCTTATCTTACACATATTTGACATCACATTTGTGTGACGTCAATTTTTGACGTCATTTTGCAAGCATTTAATACAACTGAATGAGTCTCATAGAAAATACTGCGGGTGCATTTATGGATGTTTTTGTATCATCTGATCTATATTTTTTGAAATATCGCAAGTGATAAAAAAAAATTCTGACATTTTTGGGCTTTTGAGATAGGATTTTATTAAACGAGTCTAGGGAAATGTTATTAAGCGAGCCTTTGGCGAGCTTAATAACATTTCCCTAGACTCGTTTGATAAAATCTTATCTCAAAAGCCCACTCATGTTAGATCCTATATTTGTGTTTCTAGGCAAACATGCCTGAATATGAAAAATACAAGTATAATTATATGACATGAGTAATGCTCTGCAAAAACGGAGTTAACTGTTTACCCGATGACGAAATTTTAGACTGTTCCAATTTAAAGCATTTGCAGATGACAAAGTAAAAGTGTCTGAAAATTTGAAATTTGTTTTGGGTTGAGTAGAAAACTGTAGGAAAAGGAGAAAATGCTGATTACCAGCATTTTCTCCTTTTCCCACGATGTTTTCTAAAGGCTTTTTTCTCAGTGTCGTCAAAAGTAGGGATTTTGTGGTAATGGGTTAAATGGGCTAGAAATCATACTGGGAAAACGAGAAAAGGTTGATTTTTACCAAGAATTAAATTTGCATGTATTTATTGTTGTCACGGGCTTCCCATATAGGCAACACCCCTGGAAAGCTGTTAGTATTGTTACTAGGCATTTATGAATGGAGACGGATATGGAGATGGAGAACAGACAGTAGAGAAAACTCGGGGATTGTCTTAACAGATTCATTTGTGATGCGTCACGCATAAAGGAACCGTCTGAGACCTGCAAAAAATATCGACCCAGGTCAGACTACGCCGACTGCACAGTCTGACCAGGGTCAAAACTTAATGCTTTTGCAAGATGTTCTACATGTTAAAACTTAAAAGACCATTCAACCTTACTAAATGGTTGTTTAAACATATCTACCCGGATCAACCTGAACTGGCTTCAATCTGCTCATCAATTATTTGATTTACAGGTTCAACGATGGACTCTTTTTGCGTGACGGGTCACATGTATCAAAATCATTATGCATGACGGGTCACATGTATCAAAATGATCGTTAAGGCCGTATTAAAAATTTTATTGAAATCTTTTACAATAATCATTTTTTTAGCTCGATTGTTTATGAAGAAAACATCGAGGTGTTCTCGTTGCCCTGGTGTCGTCTGCGCCATCGTCTGCGTTTTCATTGGATAAAAACTTTGACATTATAAAAAAACTGACATTTTATAATATCTCTTGTCATGACGGAAGATAGTCACCTGAAGCTTGGACAGCTTGTTCACTGTCACATGGGTAACCGAGACAATAAGGGTAGATAACTGTGAAAGTATTTTTTGAAACAGTTATACCACTTGCTCGACTTTGTATTTCCACTAAAAAATCAAGCGACTGTAGCCAAGCCAAGAAAACATGATAATCAAGCTAATAGCATTATTAGAAACATAAGTTTTCATCGAATTGATCCTACTGATTGACAACGATATACTATTTTTGCAATTATTCGAAAAGTTAACGATAGGAATTGTCTCTGAAGCCGCCAAAGTTAACTAATGCATTGATAGCATTTAAGTTTTGCGTTTATGTCTTCAACCTTCATCCTATAACATGAAATATATTGCTTCAATCAACATGCATATTGACGTTTATCTCCCACTAGTCCGGTCTGTTAACTCGATTTTTTAGCAAAATGTTTACACTCTGGACGAAAGCAACAAATTTTGCACACAGTTACTAGACATCATTCCGAACCATTTGCGCCTGGTGTGCCCGATTTCAGTGGCCTAGTTTATTAATTACTGCCTATTATATATTCGGATAGATGTAGTGTCCGAATACTCTTCCTTTGTATTTTATCACACCACATATATTAGTATCTCACAATGATTTGATCACTGAGGGTCGATCAAAACGCTTTCAAATTTAAGAGAACTTCATTTTTTTTTATCGAAAATTTGTTTTTTTATTTACTTTTTTGGTGGATTTTGGTTTATTTTCAGTAATAGAGATATGAATAAATCCGAAATGATACCCAGAATGGGCATTTTTAGTAATTTTTTCACTTTTATATAAAGTTCCGAAATTTTGAAAGGTCCAAAAAACCTAAAACGGCTGTGCCGGTAGTTTTATTAATCATCTTTTTCGAAGATACACACAAAAAAAGAAATGTCATTTTATCAATCTTTCGGTAGACTTCAGAGAGTAAAGCAGTACCATAAGCGCTATCTTCTGTCGGGCGTATTGATAGAACTTTTAGTATGCAGACTGCATTAACCCTTAGGCTGCCACGCGCCTAAATGATCTTTTGCAGACGATAGAGACTAAGATCAGACTATGAAGAACGTGCAGTCTGATCCTAGATCATCTACACTGTCCGATACAGAGATATTTTTCCTCGAGATATTCCTCTGAAATAACATTTGGGATTTTACGATCGGCTTTAAAGTGTCATTAAATTAGTAGGATAAGGTTTGATAATTTGAAAAACAAATCCCCCAGCCCATTCCGAAAGAAATAAGTGCAGATATACAGTTAAACTGGGACAGATTAAATCAAGTTACATAATAATGCATTTGAAAACCGAAAAAAAAAGATGTTCGGGCAGAAAAATGTATCTTTTAGGTCCAGTAATTAGAACAGACTTATCCCTTGTAACAGATTTTAATCATTCCAAACCTTTACAAGTGATATCAACGTAAGGCTGAACGGAATAAACACTTAATTATGACACGTGTGTGTTAGTCGGTGCTCGAACTTCTGGTTTTTCTGGAAGAAATTGGAGGTTTGAGATTTGAATTGAATTTTGTTATTACGATAATTAATTTATAAGGTAGTTCAAACAGGAACATGACAAAAATGCAACTACAGAGATCTTAAATATCATTTCAAAGTCAGGATTTTCGCTGTAAATTGAAAATGTATAATATCCCAGTTTTTTGGTAAATAAACTGTCTCTGTCTATTTGCAGAATACTGGAACGATTTTTTTTAAAACAAAAATTATTACTTTAACAGTTTAAATAAATCAAACTACCGATTCCTGCATTTCGAGCCAGTACGTTAAAAAACTTAGCCACGGAATTTGGCAAACATTAGTTGATCATTCAGACATAAAAATAGGAAAGGTCTATTGCAGTTATATTAATGTTATTTTTCTCCCTTTTTCCCAATTTCTTGAATGTGACCTGAAAAAATGAAATTGTTTGTAAGAAGGATAGCAAATAGAAAAGGAGAAAAAGGTGTTTACCAGAACTTTATCACTTTTCTACAACATTTGAAAAAATATATTTCTCAGGGCCGTGAAAAGCTTGTGTTATGCGGGATAGGGTTTTAAATAGTTACGGTGAATCTTTTCACCCGACGACGTCCATATACTTAGTATATGGGCGACGGACCAAAGTCCACTGGACAAAAGCCCACTGGGCAAAAGCTCACTGCTAATTTTGACAGGGAGGACAAATGCCCACTGCTTATAAAAAGAAGTGTATAAAAATAACTTTTTAATCATTTTTGTAGAAAAAACACAGAGATTTAATGATCAGAATGATCAAATTGCTTTTCTTTCTTCTCAATGTTTAATTCTCTGCAACCGTGATTTCCCACTCTTATAACAACGATGCTTATCAGCATTTTCTGCTTTTCACATAACGTTTTCTGTCACATAATATATACGAAACTTATTATAAATTCCATACATGATTAGAACTCAAGTTCTATTGGGCTATTGTCCCAGTGGGTTTTTGTCCTAGTGGGCTTTTGTCCAGTGGGCTTTTGTCCTAGTGGGCTTTTGTCCAGTGGGCTTTTGTTCCATTGGGTTTTTGTCCTATACCCAGCATATGGAGACGATAGAGTAAAGGTGGTTCAAATGGTTGTAATTGTCCTTGAATAAGTAAAACATATTGTTGAAGCTGGAGAAAGATTGCTTTTTTTTCCCAAAATTTTCTCTCACACTTTGACAATTCATTTTTCACAGATGTTTTTGAACTACTAGTAGGCCTATATCATTGATTACTTTTTTTTTGCGGGGGATGGGGGCGGTGTTGAGGTTGGGGATGTGAGACAAAAAATAAAAAGTGGGACAAATCAGCACGTCTACCCCTTTTTTCCGGGTCGCCAAAACACGAAATACTTTGGTAAAAGGTTAAGTAGCTGTCCAGTGTCTTCAGAGAGACAGGGGCAGTTCATTTACTGATATTACAGCACTATTATCAAACCGTCTTTGTTGCGTTTTCAGGCATGTTCCTATTGACGAATAACCTCATGCTATAGATCATGAGCAAAAGAAACGTGGCTTCAGATCAAATTTCAAACCTTCCATACCATCTTCATAAAATATTTATTCAAGCTTCATTTTGAGCATTTAAAGATGTGAAAAATGGGTAAAGGGTTAACTCGGTGTTCCTTTGATCTTGGTATCGCACTTCAGGGTGGGTGACCTTTAGAAGAGTTGTAATGTACTATTTTCTTACAGATTTACAAACATGTGTTACATTAAACTGACTCTTCTGTATCTTTTGTTTTATATTAATTTACCCGTGTGGTGATCATTAATGCACGGGATTTTGAATTATACACAGGTTACAGAGGATTCATTCTTAGTCTCTATATGCTCTTTACGATCTCATAAAATGCATATTTTGTCTGTTTATTATAATTTTTTTTCAAAAGCAATACCACGAAATATTACTAAATTGTGTTAGAATTGATTTCCTCCAGATTTTTTGCTATGTCATTTTCTTTTCAGTTGTGAATTTGTCCAAATTTAAAGGGTTTGCGAACGGGACATACAGCATTTTGTCCTTGAAAAAAAAAAAAAAAAATGCTTTGGATTAAAAGCAAATATGCGTTTTATCAAATGTAATCGGCAAATCGTCTATTGCATTGTATGCGGAAATCTGAAGGCAATTTGATTTGTCCGGCCGATCGACCAAATTCAAAGGAATCCTATATGCGAAATTCAAAGTCAGTTTTTAATTCCTTCAAAAACTCTGGTTGCCATGGCAACAAAACTGAAAAATTTTAAAAATCTTTGAAAATCTTCTTGTCTAAAACCGTAAGGCCTAGGGCTACCAAATTTTGCATGTAGCTTTATCTAGTGGACCTCTACCAAGTTTCTTCAAATTATAGCCCTGGGGTCAAAATTGGCCCCGCCCCGGGGGTCACAAGTTTTACATGGGCTTATTTAGAGAGAACTTTAAAATTCCTCTTCTACCTAGGCATAGGACCTAGGGCTACCAAATTTGGCATGTAGTTTTATCTAGTGGACCTCTACCAATAGTGTCCAAATTATAGCCCTGGGGTCAAAATTGGCCCCGCCCCGGGGGTAACAAGTTTTACATGGGCTTATATAGGGAGAACTTTAAAATTCTTCTTCCACCTAGCCATAGGGCCTAGGACTACCAAATTTGGCATGTAGCTTTATCTAGTGGACCTCTACCAAGGGTGTCCAAATTATAGCCCTGGGGTCAAATTTGGCCCCGCCCCGGGGGGTAACAAATTTTACATGGGCTTATATAGGGAAACTTTAATAATCTACTCGTACCTAGCTCGTACCTAGCTGTAAGGGCTAGGGCTATCAAATTTTGCATGTAACTTCATCTAGGGTGTCTCTATCAAAGGGTGCCCAAATTATAGCCCCGGGGTCAAATTTAGCCCCGTCACGGGGGGTCACAAGTTTTACATGGGCTTATATAGGGAAACTTTGATAATCTACTCGTACATAGCCATAAGGCCTAGGGCTACCACATTTTGCGTGTAGCTTTATCTTATGGGCCTCTACCAAGAGGGCCCAAATTTTAACTTTGGGGGTCAAGTTTGACCCCACCCCAGGGGTCACGAGTTTTACATTGGCTTTTACAGTGAAAACTTGATAAACCTGTCTCATGGGTCACATATTTTAGAGGGCCTTTTATTGAGCAAACTTGTTTTACAGGGCTTTTTATTGGGCAAGATTAAAAAATCTTCTTGTTTATAAACACACATTCTAGTTTCATATTGTAGGTCTGGGGTCAAAATTGCCTCCATTCAGGGATCACAAGTTTTAACATGGGCTTCAAAATATAGTCACTTCAATTTAAACATTAATCAAGGGAAATAACTCTTTTTATGAAAGATAAAGTTTGGTACTATTTACTTCCCTTGATTATCAAACTGCTTTGATACATGATTGTGCTAGATATTAAGTTTTTTGATAGAAAATATTCTGTTTTCAAGGAGTGTGATTCATTTTGATGCTAATAGTTATGCTCACATGAGGTGAATGATAAATTCAGAGTAAGGTTTCTATCATTTAGCTTATTTTTCCAAGGATTTTACCTTTCATGCTAATAAATTAATCTGCTTGTATTGCCTGACTGTGTTCATTGTTGTTGAAGGCCCTCTTTTTCATGGTCATGAACACTTCAATTTGTGTGGTAAAGGGTTAAAAAGCCAGTGGAGCGATACAGGGCCATCATGGCCCTCTTGTTTTTAAGTATCATGGTAAAGTGCAAGCAAATGACAGGCAAATGGACGCACAGATCAACACACAGATACGAAAGACATATAGAATATTCATAAAATCATTCCCTAAATACAGCTGTGCCTTTAAAATGGCAAAATTCTTCTGAAACACCATTTTTGTCGATCATACATTGTGACTAAACGGGAAACAACCAAATTACTGTTCTACAAAAGAAGAGTATTCGGACAGTACAGTTATCCGAATTTCAAATCGCAATAAAAATTGATATAGGGCCTTAAAATCGGGCACACCCCTTTTTTTCGTTTTAGAAACGTATTGTCTACATCATATAAAATTTTCACACTTTCGTCAGGCGAGTAAACATTTTTGAGCTAACAGACCGGACTACACTCTAAGACTCAAATGTGCATTATAGAAGGTCTTGACTAGAAATCTGTTTGGATATATCGTATTTTATCCACGACCAATACGCAACCAACTGGAAATGGTAACTGCTGTCAAATTTGTGCATCAGTATGAATTGATGGGTATCATTCTGATGACCTTTAATCCAGTTTCCGTCTACCAAACCATTTCAGTATTGTTTATGACAACCTGGGTATTGGCCTACATGCATTCGGCATACCTCGGGTGATATGAGCCATCAAATTCGATATAGGTAGGATATCGGTCGAGTTGTGATGAGTGGACCTACAGGAACAGAGGTAAAACTAAAAAAGTAAAACTATTTATGATTGAATTTTAGCAGGTCTACATATTTTTGACTCGTTCTATCCATTGCACAGATAACCGTCCCAATTTTATTTAAGTTTCCCCGTCAGTTCGACCATTTATGCAATCACCTGAGAACCTAGATACCGCTGGAAAGTGTCGTAAAGACCAGACATCACATTTCTTTCTGTAGAGGTAAAACAACATACCGGTAGCTAAAGAGACTTTTGGAAGATGATGCCAACCACATGAACAACAGAAGCACTATGTTTCTACAGAGCAACAATGTTGCAATTTTGTGTGGAAATTGAGAAGGCCAAAAACAATGAGGGAACTAGGCATAAGAAGCAGTTCTGAAAATGTTGATGATTACTTAAAAGTTTGATCATTGAGATCTATCAGAAGCACTGAATAAAAGTGGAGTTAAGGATTACGATCCCTAAAGGCAATTCAGCCAATCTCGGCAACTTCTACTTTGAATGGGGGGGGGGGGGCTGTAGACCTTAAACCATGATGTCTTTTTCTTTGGCCTATATACATATAATGGAATAGTTACTTTGAGAAAACCCCTTATTGAAACCTGTATTCCGTTGTCCATCTCCACATCCCTCTCCATTCATAAATGTCTATTGGGGATAGTACAGATACAGTATGAAACCCATCCTAAGTTTTGCCTGGTTCTTTCACGTGTTCCCTCACTATAGACTATTTTATAGACTTTTTCCATGTAAGAAAGAAGCAAGTGGCCTGGCAAGAAAGTTAGCAGTTATACTTGGAAGATTATTATGTGCTCAAGCTACTATGATAGATCAGAACAATAGCTTATACCCTATTTGGAGACATGGGAATAAATGACAATGGTTGAAAAACTTTAGTATGTTAAAATTTTCACCAGTGGGATATCATTTCAATTAAGTTTTGATACAGTGCTACTTGCATTTATTATTCAGATTACTAAGACTGCAATGGAAGCAGAACACAGAAGAACCCATTCAGCTAATCAAAAAGGCCATACAGTTAGATAGTAAATGCGAATATGCGTATGAAATTTTAGGGACCATTGAGGTGCAGAGGTATGTAAAGACATGTGTACTTATTCATTGTGCTTATTACTGTGTATAAAGATGAGAAACATTTGCTTATGAAGAAACAACAGCAGCAGTTCTGATTACATGAGCCATCAGGAGTGCCATCGCAGATCGAATGGGGAGTAATGGAATTTGAATTTAGAATGATTGGTCATTGAGTTATATAAAACAGGGTTGAATGCTTCAGTAAATGGGTTAACTCTTTGCCAAATGACAAAATTTTAGGCTTGTCCAAATCGAAAGCATTAGCAGGCGACAAAATGAAAGTGACTGAAAATTTGAAATATGTTTTGTGAAGGGTAGAAAACATTGTGGGAAAAGGAGAAAATGCCGGTTACCAGCATTTTCTCCTTTTCCCACAATGTTTTCTAAAGGCTTCTTTCTCAGGGTCGTCAAAAGTAGGGATTGTGAGGTAATGGGTTAAAGCCCTTGCTATTATTTTTGCATGTCAAAGGATCATCGAGAGAGATTAGTATAAGTTGTCAGAACTTGTTTCTCAATCGATGTAAAATAAATATGTTTAAACTAAACTAAACTAAACATGTTTAAGCTCAAAAATGGATCCACTTTATGACTTGCAAAGACTTGCTTCTTATAATGTACCGGTATTACTAAGGTGTATTTATCTGATTTACCCAGAAGGCTACCCTTATATAGATGAGTACTGATCTTTAACTTCTACGTTTTTACAGATGAGTCTGTATTGTGAACTAAGTAGAAATGCAGTTATGTTGGTGAACTGTGAACTAAGTAGAAATGCAGTTATGTCTGTGAACTATGAACTAAGTAGAAATGCAGTTATGTTGGTGAACTGTGAACTAAGTAGAAATGCAGTTATGTCTGTGAACTGTGAACTATGTAGAAATGCAGTTATATCTGCCTATGACTAGTACATGTTATGTCGTTTTGATTTCAGGGGCGACATGGTGAAAGCTGTCGGACTGTTTGAGAGAGCCATTGAGTTGTGTCGAACGGAGGCAGAGTTGTCACAATTGTTTTCCTTGTTACACGCAGCGAAAGCCCAGCTTAAAGCTGCTCAGACTCTCGGAATACCTCTTCCATCCAACTTCTCTCCCATGTGATAGTATTTTTCTTTCGTCCTCTAACAAATAATTTCAGTAGTCAATTAATTTTATGACACCATGGAAAATGGATTTTGATGGTACATCATTTAAGCCACTTTTAATTGTTGTCTGTAAACGCTTGCAATATGGACAAGTTGAAATATTGTTGCTTAGTAATGAGTTAGGTCTTTCACAGTCAGTAGTTTTAGCAACGAAAGAGAAGGCTAGAGAATGCAAAACATAGTGAGAAAAGGAGAAAATGCTGATAACCAGCATTTTCTCCTTTTCCCTCTATGTTTTCTTCCCTATCAAAAACAGAAATCATTATTTGAGCTAGATTAAATTTGTTGTTATACCCACCCACAATAAAGTGGATGGGGGTATAGTGGAATTGCCATGGCTGTCCATCTGTCTGTCTGTCTGTTCGCTGACACAAATTTGTTTGGCAAAATACTCCTACAGTTTTTCAGGCACTGAACTCAAATTTATACATAGTGTTCTTACATATATGAAGTTGTGCATGTGCAATTTCCATGAACATGCTGCAATTTGTTGCAGAATTATCTTCCCTTGAATTTTTTTCAATTCTTACTTTTGTACTCAAGCAATCTGCTTTCTCTGGCAAAGACCTGTTTTGTGACAAGGAGCTGGTGGGGGATATGGTCATGTTTTAGAGATAGCTCTAGTCTGCAAATACTTTGAATTTGGTGAAGTCCAAAATTTTTTCATTATGGTAATAAGTTGATTCTGCAAGACCACTACTTCTGCACAGGCCACTGTTAGAAACCACAACACATTACACAAAAGGCAAAGCAATGAAAGTGGAATAGCAATATTTTTAGAATGATGGAAAACGTGGTGGGAGAAGGACTCACTGCTTGTTTCAAGCACTTGCTTTTTTCCCCCACAATATTTTCCAAAATAGCCGGGAGGAGAAGTAAATGTATTTACACAGTAATGGTTGAATCTTTTTCTGTACAGGGTATTGTTTTACACTGCACCTAGTAGTAAAATAGGTTACATTAACTCTTTACCACACGAGAAAATTTTAGACTGGTCCAAATTGAAAGCATTTGCAGACGACAAAATTAATGCGACTGAAAAATGGAAATTTGTTTTGGAAAGGGTAGAAAACACTGTGGGAAAAGGAGAAAATGCTGGTTACCAGCATTTTCTCCTTTTCCCACAGTGTTTTCAAAAGGCTTCTTTCTCAGGGGCGTCAAAAGTAGGGATTGTGTGGTAATGGGATAGAGAAGATGTTTTGATGATCAGAATTTCTTCTATTTCCAACAAAGTTTTCTTCTAACACAGTTTGTCAATTTCTGTCAATTTTGATGAGCATAAAATTTTGTCTTTTGGTAGAGAGTAAGGAGATATACATCAATCGTTGAAGAACAATGATTTAAGATTAACTCTTTCAGCATAAAATTTGAGCCATGCTTGGCAAAAAGGGAGCTTCATTCATCTGCAGAAAGTACCAACCCAGGTCAGCCTGTGCAGTCTATGCAGGCTCACCCAGGTCAAAACTTTTCACTTACAGTCAGTTCTATGTATGTCCAAGGAAAATAATCTACCTTATGATTAACTTTTTACCAAACAATAGCATTTTTGACTTGTCCAAATTGAAAGCATTTGTAGACAACAAAGTAAACATGACTCAAAAATTGAAACTTTACTTTAGAATAGTGGAAAACGTGGGAAAAGGAGAAAATGCTGGTTTCCAGCATTTTCTCCTTTTCCCTCAATGTTTTAAGAAGGCTTCCTTGTCTGGGTCATGAAAATTTGGGATTGTTTGGTAAAGAATTAACAAGCATAAAATTAGGTCTTCTGGTTGAGAGAAAGTGGATTAACAACAATGGTTGAACAGTGATTTAATATTAACTCTTGACCAAACGACAAAATTTTAGACTGGTCCAGATTGAAAGCATTTGCAGATGACAAAGTAAAGATGACTCAAAAATTGAATCTTGAATGTAGACGAGTAAAAAACATTGTGGGAAAAGAAGAAAATGCTGGTTGCCAGCATTTTCTCCTTTTCCCACGATGTTTTCAAAAGGATTCTTCCTCGGGGTCATTAACCCATTACCACACAATCCCTACTTTTGATGCCCCTGAGAAAGAAACCTTTAGAAAACATTGTGGGAGGAGAAAATGCTGGTAACCAGCATTTTCTCCTTTTCCCACAATTAGGGATGGCAACGGTTAGTAAATTTGCTAACTGGTTAACCGTTCAACCTTTCGATCGGTTAACCGAACGACCATGTAAAAACATTTAAGATGAAGGTACCTGCTCGATATGTCAACATTGACAACCGGTGCGTGAGTAATGCATTCCCGTAATGTTTACTATTTCTTTACTTTGGCGCAAAAGACAGCCAATCTATCGACGATCTCTCTCCCTCCCGGCAATAAAATCAATTTTCCACAATGTTTTCTATACAGGACTAGAAATTGTCAGGCCATTTCAGTGTTTCCACTACGCAAATTATTGCGTAAATCACCTTATAGAACTGGAATTCACGTAAAAAAATTTGGTTTCACGTGAGACCTCACTTTAGAAAGAGCCAAAAAAACATTATCTGCTTAACTAGGATTTGAAGTTACTTGCTACCACTTTTGATAAATTATTGTCAAATCAGGCGGAAATACCTATCCATAAATTAAAACAAAAAAATGCTTGATGCAAAAAACACGGAAACCCATGACAGAAGAAAATGTTCCTTTCGACATTGTCCGATCAGAGTCACTTCAGATCGTCTTTTCAGCTTCTTTATGGTTTTAAGCAGTAAACTTCCATAGATATATATTAACAACAGACTTTTGTGCTGCATCGAAAGAAAAAAATAGTGGGAAAACTGCTATTTACAACTTCACAGAATCTACAAACTGAATCATACAGATGATGGTATGGTTATTAATCGTCAAACGAAGCGGCCATCGCTAAGTGGTCGGGTGTTAGCCATCGACCAAACGACAGTTGTAAATTTTAGACTCTCCCAAATTCAAAGCCTCTGCACTATACTATGATTTTCGAAGATACTTATCGAAGTGATAATGAACGAACGAAGAGAAACCGCTGTGCCTGCTTGAACATATGTTGATTGACTTATAAATTTCAATCCTTCTTACGCTGATTGGTCAATCCATGCATATATTTGATTGGGGGCGGGTACTTAACGAAATAGTCCAAGCAAATCATCTATCGATAAGCTAGTGCCTTTGATCCAAAGAGGACACGTGTTTGACTGTTTATTATCGGAGACTGGGAACTAATTAGCGAATTAACAATGTTTAATATTGCACAGACATGTCAAACTGTATATCACACCTTCGCTGCGTCTTGGCGACATGGATGTGTGTATGATGCAGAAATGGTTGTCAGAACCGGCAAATTTAACTTTTTTTTTATTATAATGATTGTTTTGGTAAACTTTTGATAATAATTATATATTTGTTTCCGGTTAACCGGTTTCCAATTTCCTAACCGGTTAATCGGTCATTTGTAGGTTAACCGGTTAACCGTTGCCATCCCTACCCACAATGTTTTCTACCCTTCACAAAACAATTTTCAAATTTTGACTCAATTTTGTCGTCTCCAAATGCCTTCGATTTGGACAAGCCTAAAATATTGTCGTTTGGTAATGAGTTAAAAGTTGGGGTTGTGTGGTAAAGAATTAAGCCATAGTTTTGAAAAGTGTTTTTTTATGGATCTATAATTATGTGGTGACTGCTTTACAAAATGTATGACGGATATGCCATGAGCCCTGTTTTTGCCAGAGCATGGCGTTTATGAACTTAACCTGTTCGAATGGCTTGAAATACCATCCATGGGAACCACGAATGATTTTAACAATACAAAAAATTTCTCTGCAGTCTGATTTGGACCTATCCTGGGCACAAAAGCTCATGTTTATACCCCCCTAAAAACAAATGTTTTTGTGGCCATACTGGAATCAGCCTTCTGTCCATGTGTCCGTCCATGTGTCCATCTGTGTGTCTGTCTGTGTACAAAATACTGTCAAAACGCTGGCGGGGTAAAGTCCCATTCGGTGACAGGTCTAGTTTTGCCTGTGGCACTGAATAGGTTAATGAAAATAAAGAATCATGTTTGAACGTTTTATCACAAGTTTTGAAGACCCAAACTGAGAATTTTTTTCTTAAATTTTGTTCAAACATTCAGTTTCAAAGAGCAAAAATCTGCATAAGGGTAATATACTTACAGAAAGACAAGTCTTTTATCCTATTCTAAATTGAAAGCTTTAGACAACAAATGTTTCTCAAAACATGAAATTTGTAATTTGTATGGTAGAAAACATTGTGGAAAAAGAAGAAAATGCTGGTTACCAGCATTTTCTTCTATACCCACATGTTTTCAAAAGCTTGCTAATTCGCGGCAGTCGAAAAAAAGTTGCACATCTATTGTCAGAGGTTACATTCGATGTGGTGGTGATTTCATTTTGAAAATCTGTGCTTACCAGCAGTTTTTACTTTTCCCACCATATTTTCAAAGTCTTCTTTGGCAGGTTGGCACTGTGTGGTAAAGAGATAAAATCTCAACACAAAAGTTTTTGCGCATGTAGTGTTTAATGTTCAATCAGATGTAGAGATGCACTTATTCTGAAAAGCTGTCTCAATTTAAAGGAACTTTGATCATGTGTCCAAAAATAAAGTTTGCAAGTAATGACCTTTAAAATTCTGGAAAAGATCCTTAAAGGACAAACTTTAAGCAGAATATTACAGCATTGATATTGGTATTAATTAAGATCAGACTGATTTTATTCGCTGCCTGTGATCATGATCATCTTTGTATGCAAAAGAAGCTTTATACATGTAGTTTATAATTTTTTTTTAAGGTTTAACTCTTTATCACACAATCGCGAGTGCCAAAGACCCTGAGCAAAAAGGCTTTTGAAAACATTGTGGGAAAAGGAGAAAATGCTGGTCACCAGCATTTTCTCCTATTCCCACAGTGTTTTCTATCCTATCAAAAGACAAAAATCATAATTTGAGCTACATTTATTTTGTTATCTGCAAGTACTTTCAATTTAGATTAGTCCAAAAATGTTGTCATTTTGTAAAGAGTTAATTCAAGAAGAAAATGTTTTCAGAGTCATCTGCTTTAAATACGTTTCAGTTTGTAAGAAAATGTCTACCCTATGATTTTACACTTATGAAAACATTGTGGGAAAAGGAGAAAATGTTGGAAAGCAGCGTTTTCTCCCTTTCCTTCAATGTTCTCTATCCTACTTAAAGACAAAAATCATAATATTAACTTATTTAATTTGTCATCTGCAAATACTTTACCAATTACCAAACTACAAACTATTTGGCTCGTCCAAATCAAAAGCATTTGCGGACGACAAAATAAAAGTTACTAAAATTTGAAATTTGTTTTTTGAAGGTTAGAAAACATCGTGGGAAAAGCAGAAAATGCTGGTTGTAAGCATTTTCTCCTTTTTCCACAATGTTTTCTATATGCTTCTTTCAAAGGGTCATCAAAAGTAGGGATTGTGTGGAAATAGGTTAATTTTGACTTGTCCAGAATTTTGTAGTTTGGTAAAGTATTGATCACAAGAATGACTCTAGAGCTGTCAGCTGTAAATTTGTTTTACAGGTTAATAAAACTTCTACCCTTCATGATTTTCCATGCTTATTCTTGTTTTTTTTTTATTTTTGAGCTAATGGCACAAGTGGGAAAAGGTAGATAGAAAAATACTTTTCTGTGAACTCTTGAAACATTGAGGTAAAAGGAGTAGTTGCACCTTTTTGTTCAATGTTTTAAAAGGAATTGTATTTAGGGAACATAAAATGTTTCGTTGGTATGGCTGTGGGTTACATAAAACAAAAGTATTTTCATTTGCAATGTTGATATTGGGAGAAGTCATTACTCAAGTAATAGGGGGAGTTATGAAATAGACAGAATTTAAAATTGGTTTTGTTTGTGATACATTAGCGTTTGAAACTGACAAGAAAAAAACTTAGAGTATTAAAATGTCTTTGCTTATTATTTGATTTCTTCCTCTGGCCTTCTAACATATGACTTGGTCCTAGGTTTTGCTATATGGAGTGCAACACGCGAAAAGGGTCATTCGGACATTTGCGTAAAGTGTCGTCTCTGATCAGCGTATGCAGTCCACACAGGCTAATCCGAAACGACACTTTCCGATTTTAAGTGATTTTCTGTTTTACGCAAGTCTACTGTAGCACAAAATCTAATGTAGTCGTAAAGTGCCGTCTCGGATTAGCCTGCGCGGAATGCGCAGGCTAATCTGAGACGACACTTTACGCAAATGTCCGAATGCACCTTTTCGCGTGTTGCACTCCATATGTCTGTATGGTGTCTTTGGTTGTGAGGTAGAGTGTCGGCCTCATAACCATAAGGTCTTGGGTTTGATATCCAGGAGTAAGTGTCAACGTTACAATCCTTCATTGGCCCACACAAGCAGAGTGAGTACTGGTTAAGTTCCCACTAAGCCAAATGGAGAGAGATTAGTATGTGAGATTGGTTGTGAGGACTTGTTTCTCAATCGGTGTAAAATAAATGTTTAAACTGTATGATTGTCTGTTTGTTTATGCATGTGAGGAATGATTTTTAACTATTTATGACACAATGCCAACTTAAAAACATAACCCTGGGAAAGATACCTTTTGAAAGCTTTAAGGGAAAAAAGAAAATGCTAGTTACCAGCATTTTCTCCTTTTTCCACAATGTTTTTCACCCAATCAAAGAAAAAATAAACCACGATTTAAAGGCATCTTGATACTGTCATTGGGGAATGCCTTGGATTTGGACATGGCTAAAATTCTGTCACTATGAAAAATAACACTAATATTCTGGTGCTATGAAAAATAACACTAATAATCTTTTTCATAGTGTTTTAACCATTCCCTAAAGAATTCAAAGTGTCATTGTGTTGTGAAATTTTGTCATCTGGTAAAAGGTCAAATGAAGGTTGAAATAGAAAACATTGAGATGTTGTTATGGCCTACACTGCATTGCTTCTGTGCGAAAAAAAAAAAAACGTTTCTTTTATTGCAGAGGATATCGACTTCAAAAACAGGCCAGCTAATGGCCATCAAAAGTGAATCACATACCAGCAGGGCATGTAACTCTAAAAATTTGTTAACATGGTTATATCCCTTAGACATCTTTTTGCCATTTAATTTTTTTGGGGGGTGGGGGGGACTATATATGTTCTTATCGAACAGAGTAGATCCAAGATCAGACTGCGAGTTCTTTGCAGTCTGATCTAAATCTACAGTGTCCGCAAAGTATTGTTGAGCTGCGAATCATAGCAGCAAAAGTTCTCAAGTTATTTCACTTGTGTCCTGAAGTTGTTGTGACTTCTTTTGCTGAAATAACACGTATATACAAACAAGGTAGATAAATAGAGTTTATTTCATCAACTTGTTAATAAGGGGAAATGTTAGTCGAAAAAGGGAAAGGTGTGTGAAAATAACGAGTGCCATAAGGCACTCGTTATTTTCGCGGACCTTTCCCTTTTGAGGCAAATATTTCCCCATATTAACCACAAGCTGATGAAATAAATTGTATTTTATATTTCCTCTGATAATTTTGTCAACAAATGCCACTTTTGAAACTAGTGATCTCAAGTCAATTAACCGGACAACCGATATTTAAAAAAAAAAAGTAGTTCCAGATTTTCGGCAGGATGAAAATATTCACTGTGACGGGGAAATAATTCCCCCAGCTTGAATTACGACATTTCTTTACCCATAACATGTCTAAAAAATAGACCCATGAAATATAATACATTTATAATTACATGTATGTAAATAACCATTTTGAAACCCATAACTTAACATAACTTATGTATACACACAGCGAAGTCGTGTTACACGAAATTTCGATGATAAAAGCAGATAATAACTATTCATTTAAAAAAAAAAGAACAGAACAATCATTTTCTATGCCAACATAGCGATTTGCATTAGGACAATCGATTTATCTACTTCTTTTTTTTTAATGGTCTTTTTAATCTTTCAAAAGAGACAATATCTGCTGAAATATCGAAACAGTAGTGATTAAATATAGATCTTTAGCACTTAATCGTGCGACAGATCACATATTTTAATGGATGAACAGGGTTCCACCAGTTTGAGGCTAGTTGTATGAAATGTCTCTTCCGAGGACACTCCCCCCCACCTCTCCACCCCACCCACACACACAAAATCACATGCTTTCAGTGGGGTCTTGCTCGGCCCGGTGGAAATGGATGAGTGATCCAGATTTCCTTTGTTCGATCCTTAGCCAAAACACCTGGGTTATTATTTTTTTAATGCCCTTGTGCAAGATAACTATGAAAACTAGCCTTTCTATGATGATATCCAGAAAATGTATAAAGATGTTGACCAGCTGTTGTCATTTGACCGAAATAATGTTGAGATGGCCTACAAGAAGAAATAAGTAACAATTCTTACAGGGGTAGAGATATAAAGTCGTTCACCTGTGGTGTAGATAAAAAATTATAAAGTAAACTGAGGCTCGATTACACGTCGTCGGTTTACTTCAAAAACCTCGTAACTACAGCTTGTTTCAAGCTGTAGTTACCAGGTTTTTGAAGTAAACAGCCGATATATCAGTTACATAATCACCGGATTAAAAGAATTTAGACTCTTCCAAATTTGAAGGATTTGCAGAATACATTCAAATATTGCTAACTAAACCTATCTTTTGAAACGCAGAAAACATCTGACAAGGAAGAAAATGCTGGTAACTGACATTTTCGTTTTGTCGCGATGTTTTCAACAGCTTTCATCGACAGTGTCATAAATGACGAGCTTGTTGGGTCTAGGGTCATTTTAAGCAAATTTTGTATTCATGTTTCGCGAAACGATATCAGGATTGGAAGACGTAACTTGAACAAAAAAAGACATGTACATTAAATATTCACATTTTCGTTCACGTTTTTTTCTCATCCTTTCACATTTTTCAAGGACTGAAAGGGGGGGGGGTGTGGTTTACCTTAAGAAACAACATTTCGTACAGAAAGAGAGACCCAGATATGGTGATTTTAACCTTACAGCTTTATGAATAAAAACATGGGCTTTAGTGAAATGTATCAATCGGGATCAGATTGCGCAGGACCAGTAACCTTATCCCAGATTTATTCCTTCCACTCAACTCTTTACCAAACGACATAATTTTTGACTAGACCAAATTTGAAGCACTTGCAGACGACAAAATCCTTTTGACTCAAAAGTTGAAACTTGGGTTGGCAAGGGTAGAAAACATTGTGGGAAAAGGAGAAAATGCTTGTTACAATCATTTTCTCCTTTTCCTACAATGTTTTCAAAAGGCGTCTTTCTCAGGATCGTGAAAACCCGGGATTGTTTGGTAAAGGGTTAAATAGTCACTCCTGTTAAATAAAACGACTGTTTTTGAGTTTTGGCGTGTTTTTTTTTTTACAGCCGACCAAGATTCCGACTTTATACATTTGTCGTTGAAAGATTTACCCAAAGCCCCACTGGCTGCCAATAATAAAACGATTTGGGCCAATAAAAAAGCAGGCAAGTTTAAGTCTTTACCAAACGACAAAACTTTAGACCAGTCCGATAAGAAATAATTTGCAGACGGCAACAAAAATATGATTCGAAAATAGATGTTTGTTTTGAGAAAGATAGAAAACTTGAGACAAGAAGAAAATGCTGGTTACCAGCATTTTCTTTTTTTCCCACAATGTTTTCAAAAGCTTTCTTCTTCAGGATAGTTAAAACCCGGGATTGTGTGGTAAAGGGTTAATTCATTACCACTTCAAAGTTTGCCTTTATTAAACCAACAATTATATCATGGGCCGAAGGCCTTTCATAAAATAAACCACTGTAATTATCGTTGTCACAGCAGAATTTGTGCAGTCTGGTCAGGTCTTGCGTCTAAAGCATCCATAGCATGTGCTGTTGTTTTTTGCAGGCAAACGGTTAGGTCTAAAAATAGCCACGATGACAAAGTACTTTTTCAATCCTTAGGTTACTACACGTAACTTAATCGCAGCGCTATTGCGGGCGATCAGGCCATCGATCAGGATCAGATCATTGTGGTTGCAATGATGGAATTCGCCTTTGAAAGAGTGGAAAAAGTAGTGGAAAATGTCGTTGAAAAGGGGGAAATGCTGATTTGCCGACAATTTCTTCTTATTTTTCAGCAATGTTTTTTTTCTTAAGTTTCGTGATCGTTTAATTTCGAGGTCGTGCTGTATAGAGTTAAGGGTAAAAAAGGTCAGTTGGCAAGTTTAGGGTATATTATATGTCTTTTTGATTTTCACGTACCGTGACATGTGATTTTCACCCTAACCTGTTTTACCGACAAAGTTCAAATTTAATTGGCAGATGTTTTACTGTATTTCCAACAAAAGGATCAAAGATCAGGGCTGGGTATCTTGTGTTGTCGCCTTTCCCTGGTTATTACTGGTGTTATGCCGGAGCTCTACATTACCTAGTCAAAGGATCATCTCCCCTTGGCTATTTATTACTTTAACTAAGTCCTTATCAGACTGAGAAATCGAAGACTTATGAAAAATTGAAAGCAAATTGCGAATTAACTATGACTTACAAGATGTAAATTGTCATTGAAAAGATAGAAAACTTTGTGTAAAAAAAGAAAATGCTGGGGCCAGCATTTTCTCCTTTTCTCACAATGTTTTCAAGAGCCTTACTTTTAAGGGCCGTTAAAAATGGAAACTGTAAGGTAAAGGGCTACGGTCAATTCTAATGTCAAATTCAAAAATTGACAATCTTATTGGCTGAGGTGCTCTTTCTTAGCGAATCCGCTTGTAGTGCAGATAACTCACTGTTCCCAGGGACGATGTTACTTTTTGACTGGTCGCCTCTGAGTACAGTGACGATCGTGAAAATATACAGTTGCAATTTCCGCAGAGATTTTGTGCGCAAGTTTGAATTCTCATGATTTTAAAAAGAGAGCACACCTAATAAACCTTCGTTTGAAATACAAATATTTTTACGTTGAACATAAGAAAAGAAAACAGTTCATGTGTTACTCTAGTTGCCTACGTTTCCGAAAAAAACACACAAAATGGCCGCCACAAACGCACTCTCTTGCACTCCGCGCCATTCACATTCACCTCTGTAGTTGGCTCAGAAAGTAGTCCGTCATTAAAGTCACATGACCATAACTAAAAAATGCGACACAAACGCCTGTGAAAGAAAGACCAATATGAGTTGTTCTGTGTGCTGTTCGAACAGCATACGGGCAATCAGAATTAGAGGTAGGAAATGTGAAAAAGACGGATTTTCTGAAAAGCTTAAATGATCCGGAGTGCAAGAAAGTGGTGCCAAACCTGTTGTCATCATTCATGGGTGAAGCCATTTTTGTTAAAATTGGCGTAAGATTCTGATCAGTAAAGAAGTTTGAAATAGTGAGAGTAACGAACGACAACTTTGCTCAGAGATTGCCACAACCGATGAATTCAGTTAGTGTTTTTTCCCGAGATTTACATTTGTTGGCATAAACGACTTCTACAAGCTCTCTAGGTAATGAAAGCTTCAGCAATTTGTCTTTGGTCATATTCGTGCGTACTGGCAACTCCCCGCCCCTACATATCGCGAAAACCCATGAAAATTACAGTAATGCATCAAAGAAATTGCAGTTTTATTATGGATTCATTCAATATGCATCAAGTACAATATTGGTTAAAGGAATGAAGCTGAAATTAAATTCATTCAGTTGTTATCGTTTCATGCATAAAACAATGCCACGTATCTTCATAGGATCCTGTATGGTGGGAGAGTTTCTGGCATTGTGCCCATGTTTGTTGGGCTACTAAAATTTAACTGTATATCGCTGCAAAACAGATTAACTCTTTACCACACGACAAAATTTTAGACTGATTGAAATTGAAAGCATTTACAGACGACAAAATAAAGGTGATTGAAAAATTGAAATTTGTTCTGGGAAGGGTAGAAAACACGGTGGGAAAAGGAGAAAATGCTGGTTACCAGCATTTTCTCCTTTTCCTACAGCGTTTTCAAAAGGCTTCTTTCTCAGGGGCGTCATAAGCAGGGATTGTGTGGTAATGGGTGAAACAGACATTTAAAACAGAAAGTAAGTATAGCAGTCTATCTTTGCTACCTGCAAATTTACAATGGACTCTGAAACGGCACGGTGTTCAATAAACGTCCAAATATATGAAAAAATCACCGTAGCGACTCGTTATGGAGACTAAGTTAGCCTGTAGATCTGTGAAAAGATTTTGTTTTTCGTTTGCTAGTGAATGCAGCCCCTGACCTGTTCAGTCCTAGCAGAGGGGTGTCGGGTGGGGGATTTTAAAAAATCTTGTCTTAGTGTATTGTATTTTACAAATATCGGATTTCGTTCTCTAAACATCGTTGACCTAATTTACCTATAGGTTGACCAAAAAGTTTCGTAATTGTATTGTGTTTGTTTTTATTTACAATCCTACAAAAGAAAAGAAGAAGGCAAAGTTTGGTAATCGTATTGGGTGTGTGTTTTTATTTCTAATCCTACAAAAGAAACGAAAAGAAAAAAGAAGAAAAATATAGTGTACTGATCGAATTTTTGTACCCAATTTCTCTAAAAAAAAAATTCAGTCGGAACCTTCAAAACCGACCAACCAACATGGATTAGCCTCTTAAAAGATGACAATATATAAAAAAAATTCATGTGTGAAATATAATTTGCCTTAAATGCAGAGGTTTGTCTTTTGATAAATTTGAAAACATTGCTGGAAAAGGAGAAAATGCTGGTAACCAGCATTTTCTCCTTTTCCCTCAATGTTTTCGAAAACTTTCTTTCTCATGGCCCCAATAGCCCAGTCACTTGCGAACAGCACTTGAGAACATCCGGGTCGCTGGTTCGATCCCCAGCTCGGCCAACTGCTTTTCGAGGATTGATGATAGTCATTGCAACAGAATTCCTTCCTCTCTCACCGCTGAGCAGTATTTTGACAATGGTTATGTTGAAAAAGAACTAGTGGCTTGGAAGGAATATTGTGCCGAATACTGGTAAAAGAAGCTCCAGGAAAGCATGGGTAGGTCAACTGGCCGCCGCGATATGATAAATAATGTTGAGAACGGTTTCAAACACCATGCAATCATTCAATCATACTCCGCGTGATCGTTGAAACACGAGGATTGGTCCGTGTAGGGTGAAATGAAACTCGAGAATAATACTGTAGCCTTTATACATGTAGAATACAGGTACTTGTTTCAAGGCTTTCTTTCGGTATTTCGTGACACGATCGTAAAAAAGAAGTATGTTTGAGATATTTTTGACAACATGTCTACCCATTTTGAACACTGCACATTTCAAGCTCATGAAATCTTGCTCTCTGCCCCGAATTTATAATACACAGGACAGAAGCGTCATTCAATAAATACTCCAGGTTATAGATAGAGAACATTTTGTACTTTTGTAACTGGTGACTTCTTTTCAAAGTTAGTTTGAACTGCCAACTAAAGGGGACCAGGGTAGGAATTGTATTGTGAAGGGCTGGGTCGTTTCACATAGCGCCTCCTCGCGGTCTCATTTATGGTCGTTGACAAAAGAAATGTGAATCGCTTTACTTAAGAGCTTAAAGGTATTCCCACTAATCTTTACCAGTTATTTACTCCTACCAATTCGTATTGCGTACCCGTTCATGGCAGAGATCTATCAGTGTTTGTATTCACCAACCACTCTTCAGAACATTCTCGGTCTAGTTATATATTTTGAAAGTAACATAATTTCTGATTGGCTAAACCGATATGTGAAATCCGTTTTTTGCCATTGGGCCGCTGTGTGAAGGTATCGTGGAAAAGTATGAGTACGGGGTAAATAGTATGAATGTTCCTTTTTCTCCAGCAATCAACAATACTCAAATAAAGGCATTTTCTTTTACGTTATAAAACTGTATTAGTATGGTATTGGCTATATGATTTGGAGATTTAATATATATGTGTTTACACCGTGACACGGTCGAATATAATGTCATTGACTTAAATTTTTACCAGTAGACAAAGTTTTCAGCATTTGATGTAGTAGACCCCTAATAGAAAACAGCTATTTCCACAACAATATTATCCTAATTTGCTACGATTAAAAAGAATGCTATTGTACTGCTTTAACCAAACCACTTTTCCCTTTTTGTCTATTCTAGAATGATCATTTATAAATCTAAAACCACTATATTTTCATTACAAAGAGAGATAGTAATTACCTCCCTTTTCTGGAAACTAACAAAAGTACCTACTAATAATTTCAAGATAGGCATAAAGAAAATTCTGGTCGCTTAAAAATGTGCAAAAGTTATACCTGTATAAATCCGTATTTAATAACTATCGAGAAAACTTTATGCAATGCAGCACTATAGATATTAGGGGTCTACTACCTTAAAAGTATTTGTAGACGAAAATTTAAACGTGACCAAATGGATGAGCTTAAAATTTTCAAAGGGTAGAAAACATTGTGGGAAAAGGAGAAAATGCTGGTCACCAGCATTTCTCCGTTTTCCATATTGTTTTTTGAAAGTCTATTAGTCCAATGATTGTTAAAAAAAATGTAAAAGGGTTCAGTCATGTGATTGGTCTTGAAAAGCGAGCATTATCTCCTGCTAGATGGCATTCTGTAAATACTTATCTATCTAATTTGGGTATCTTGGGTACAGAGCCGAATCACTTTCCTACGCGGCAACCGTTACTTGAATTTCAAACTAAAATAAACGTTTACTCCATAAAACGCTACCTCGTGCGATTCACTCAGCCATGATCAGCAGTTTTAAGGAATCTGGGGCTAAAACAGGCCTGATTTTTCCTCAAACGTATAGATAAAACTATTTTCCCCATTGCTACTTTATAGCGCGTGTTACTACAGTCTGCTCGGTCGAATCTTCGAAGAATATGACATGCGCAGACAACGGAAAAACGAGCTCCGGGTATGTGATATAAAACGCGTAATACTAGACTAGAGGTAGTACCTTTATAATCGTAGGCCGGAACCCATATCCAATCCCGCAAAGAAGACGCCTTTATTTCACATATCTGCAGCGGCGCGTTTCGGGTAAAGGACTCTTCGAAAAGTTTGTGAAAACGCTGTGTTTACCGACTCTTAACTGCGTCAACATTACACATAAAAAAAAGCCATGGTGGGCAATGGATTTAGAATCCTGAGCGTAATTCTCCTCTTTACGGCTCGGGTAGATTGTGATCATCATGAACACGAGCACCATGAGACAGAAATACACCCTTTTGAAGAAATTAAAGAGATGTACAATATTACAACAGATACGATAGGGGTTGCGGATCTCCAAAGGATATTGGACGACTTCTCCAGCAAATTCCACTGTGAAAATGATGTTCAGACTGGATGCAACTATTCTCTGGTAAGTTGTAAATTTTCTTTATCATTGTGTTCAACGCCGTTTTCAACAGTTTTTTCACTGGCAGCTTTCCCACAGAACCATTATTGAAACAATGATCAGAGGTTAGAGGAGAAGGAAATTTTTTAGTCATGTTTAATTTGTCGTCCGAAAATGCTTTGAGTTTGGACAAGTCTAAAATTTTGTCGTTTGGTAAAGAGTTAATGCTTATTTAGAATGTACCGCATTTTTCATTTGATTAACACTTTACCAAACGCTGAAATTTAGACTGGTCCAAATTGAAATCACTTACAGACGACAAAATAAACCTAACTCAAAAATTGAAATTTATTTCGAGCAGAAAACAATTTGGTAAAAAGAGAAAATGCTGGTTTCCAGCATTTTCTCCTTTTCCCATAATGTTTTCAAAAGGCGTCTATCTCTGGGTCGTACAAACCAGGGATGTTTTTGGTAAAGGGTTAACTCTGTAGCTAAATCAATCGAAAAATTGCATTCCTTTAAAGGTGGCCCTTCAGATTTTGGGGCGAAAATCTTACAAAAAAGTCATACTCCCAAACGCTTTTAATTTTCATTCATAAAACTGCAGTAGTCGAAAACCATCCGACAACAAGAGAAATTAGAGATTCACTACAGCCCGGATCGGCACCGACGGGAGACAGGGTCTATTTTTACCTGAGCAACTCGCTCATTTACATACCAGAAATACACAAACGGAGCTTCAAACATAGCGTCCGAAAAAGACATTTAATGGAAGATAATTACATGTTTGTTATGTTATGGAATGTAAGCTTGATTAGTCACATGCTACTATGATGCTTGTCACTTAACATTCCCACAATGCCTTTTTTTTTTAAATTTTGATGCGAAATCTAAAAATAGCTTAAGAGGCTACGTAGCCTTTTAAAGGTGGGTATTTAGAATTTGTACATCTCACCAAATTAAAAAAGATATATATCACTGAAATTTATATGAAAAAATAATACAAATAATCAATGATTTAGACTCATAAAATTACAAAAAAAATCGTTTTGATGGTATTCCCTTAAAACGCTATGTAGCCTCTTAAGCTATTTTTAGATTCCACGCCAAAAATCCATAAAGCATTGTGGGAATGTCAAGTGACTGGCATGTGACTAATAACGCCTAAATTCCAATACATAGCAAACATGTAATAATCATTTTCCATAATGTCTTCTTCGGACGCTATGTTTGAAACTTCGTTTGTGTATTCCGGTATGTAAATGAGAGAATTGAACATCTAAAAATAGAACGTGTTTCCCATTGGTGTCAACCTGGAAATCTCTACTTTCTCGTGTTGTCGTATGGTTTTCGACAACTGGGATTTTATGAACGTAAGTTAAAGACTTTGGGCGTATAAGGATGATTTTTTTGCATTTTTGCAAAAAAATCATCCTTATACACCCAAAATCTGAAGGGCCATCTTTAAGGAAATACCATCAAAAAATGCCTTTTTTTAATTTTATGATTTGATGATTTATATTGTTTTTTCAAATAACTTTCAGTGATATATATATATATAATTATTTTTTTAATTTGGTTAGATGTGAAAAATCTGAATGACCACCTTTAAAATTTAGTATATTCTTCGGGAAAACTTTAAGAATTTCATAGCAAGTAGAGGTTGAATGCCGACCCAGAAAATAAATGGTTCGATTTCTTTTCACGCGGCGATGTCCTTCGGCAAAGTAATACAGAGCATCAGCTTTGTACTCGTGACGCCGGCCGAGCCCCGGTAAGTCCAGGACTTGAGAACAGGAGGTCGAGAGTTCGATACCCGGCTCGGCCGATTTCTTTCCCAGGATTGATGACTGGATTCATTCCTCTCCCACCGCTGATCATTGATGGTAATGTTGAAAAGCAGCCAGTGGCTTGGAACGACAGAACGTGCAGTCTGATCTTTGATCTAACTGTCCGATAAGGACACATGTTTTCTCGAAATACCTTTAAAATGGTTAAATTGGGATTTTTTACTATCTGCTTAACCCTTTCCCAAACAATCCAGCATTTTTTCTTTTTCCCACTTTGTTTTCTAGTTTCTACCCATCCCAGAACAAATTTCAATTTTTGAATAACGGCAGTTTTGTAGTGTGCAAATGCTATCAATTTGGACAAGGCCAACATTTTGTCGTCTGGTAAAGAGTTTAGCGGAGCTCCATATATAGGGAGTGATTTTGATTTCAGAATTAAAATTGTTAATAATTCTCCACTAAACCGTATGTTGTGGGTACTCATTAGAATCGTCTCATCGAGAAGATTCTAATGAGTACCCACAACATAGGATTTGGAAGAGAAACAATGGGTTAAGAATACCATCACTCCCGCTTATTTGGGACTCTATTAAAGAGTTGCAACCAAGTTATTTTATAATTAGCAAGACAACTGTTAATTCATAGCCACGGTCAACCCTTCTAGAAGAAGAAAAACATTTCCCCAACTCAATCCATGTAGACAAATACCACGCACTGAAAAAACATAGCTTTTAATCCCATGCTCGATTGAATAAATGGATGATATAGATCTAAGATCAGACTGCACCTTCTGTGCAGTCTGATCTTGATCTATGCCGTCTACCAAAGACTATGTTCTACCATAAAGCGCCGAAAAGTGTCAAACTTGATTAGGCCTATATATTCTACAGACGCTCCTGTTTGATCATAATGAGTTTTCATGAACGTAGATTGAAACATTTTCCCATTAGTGGGTGTACGGACTTACCTTTTGTCCCAACCCAAACCTTTACCAATTACATATAGAGTACGAACATGTGAACCGAACGAGGCAGCTCTTAGAACCGCTTTTGTAACAAAAAGACTTTTTGCAATAAATGTTCAGCTTAGGTATATTCCTTTAATATTAACCGGAATACTTCAGAAACGGACACTCGTATGTGTGGATGATTTTAACCCAAAAAATTAACAGAAACACCTTGAAAGATGGAAATGTGAGAGGTAAAGGGCGGAGAACTGTTTGGGTAAATAATGAAGGAATACATGTACAGTGAGATTGAAAAGTTTGTAACAAAGAGCCGCGTATTTTTTTTTTACACAAAAGCTGTTTTGCGTTCCAATTTCCATCCACTTTTGCAATAAACGACCTTTTAATGCTCAATGAGATTTTTTTTTTCAAATTTCTTTTTTGATGAAAATTCTTTTTTTTCCCCTCACCTTTCATGATATTTCTTATTAGATTTTGGGATAAAATCAGCAGTATACATTCGCATTGAAGTACATGTATATTTGTAAATGTCGAACGAATTTAGCCAAGTTAAAAATTTTATTGAAAAAAAAACCGCTTTTTTACAAATGTAGGTCTGAAACAAATGGTTCTAGGACAGCTCTGTCTGTAACTCATATATAGAGCTGGAATCTAAGTGTCTCTGGTCCGCATTACCCCCTCGGACAACTGTCCGATGACTGATGACAGTCAACCCATCATCATACAACCCATACTTTTGTTGAACCTGAGAAAGAAGCCTTTGGAAAACATTGTGAGAAAAGGAGAAAATGCTGGTAACCAGCATTTTCTCCTTTTCTCACAATGTTTTCTGCCCTTCACAAAACAATTTTCAAATTTTCAGTCACTTTTATTATGTCGCCTGCAAATGCTTTTGATTTGGAAAAGCCTAAAGTATAGTAGGTAATGAGTTAACGTTGCTTTTTTCTCTCTCTGTTGATCATTATTTCAACTATAAGGAAAGTACACGTGTCGTATCGGATCAGCCTATGCAGTCCGCGCAGGCTAATCCGAGACGACACTGTGCAAATATCCGAATGCCCCTTTTTCGATTGTTGTAGGCCATATATAAGCTGTCATATCGGCCTCTCAGTTATTCTGTGCAGTCTGATCTTGATCTACATACTCCATAAAAGCACACTGAGCACGACAGCGTTATCAGTCTTAATGTGGATATGAATTATTTGTGATTGAAATTCGCAAGAAGAAAAAAAAAATCGTGATGTACATCATATGTGCGATTATCGAAAATATAAACTGGAAAAAGTACCAAATGTCTGATCTCAATCGACACCGTTCACACAAGTATATTTTTCTAGATATAACTTGACATGGAAGGATAGGATAGTAAATGTTATCCATAAACTCGGGTTTGGCCATTATCTCCCGCTGAATGGCATGCTATAAATGCTCATCTATCTGATCTAGGCATCCTGGGTACAGAACCGAACCACTTTCCTTCGCGACAACCGTTACTTTGAATTTCAAACTAAAATAAACGTTTACTCAATAAAGCGCTACCTCGTGCAATTCACTCAGATATGGTCAGCGGTTTAGAGAAATCTGGGGCGAAAACAGGTCTTATTTCCCCTCAAACGTATTGATAAAAGCTATTTTCTACATCGCTACTTTATAGAGCGTAATATTACAGTCAGCCCCCTTTCGGGGCTAGTGATGGGTCATATAAGACAGGTCGAATCTTCGAAGACTATGACTAACGCAGACAACGCAGGTTTGGCTAATGAATCTCAGCCTTTTGAACTGTGTCGGTTACAGATTAAACTGAAATTCGGACGATAGTGTTTCCATAATTACAACTCCGGATTGCGCAGTTTCTTGTTTCAAAACGTGCAAAGCAATAATCTAGACAAAAAATAATGCTACCCTAGCTTTCCAATGTAAATTTTAAAGTGTAGGCCTAAAGCTGCAAAAATCCAAGAAATCGAAGAAAAAAAAAGACGGTGGATATTACAAGGGGAAATAATTCGGAGGTCATTGTTTTCTTCAAATTTAGAATAGGGGCGGAGATGAAAGGGGCACGGAAATGCCACAGAATTAACCCATTACCACACAATCCCTACTTTTGACGACCCTGAGAAAGAAGCCTTTCGAAAACATTGTAGAAAAAGGAGAAAATGCTGGTAACCAGCATTTTCTCCTTTTCCCACAATGTTTTCTACCCTTCAGAAAACAAATTTCAAATTTCCAGCCACTTTTATTTTGTCGTCAGCAAATGCTTTCGATTTGGACAAACCTAAAATATTGCCGTTTGGTAATGAGTTAATTTATCTGACAATGCAATGAGTCTCTTGCTTTACTCTTTACCAAACGACAAATTTATAGACTGGTCCAAATTGAAAGCATTCGCAGACGACAAAATAAAAGTGACTGAAAGTTTGAAATTTGTTTTGTTAGGATAAAAAGTATCGTGCGAAAAGGAGAAAATGCTGGTCACCAGCATTTTCCTCTTTTCCCATAATGTTTTCAAAAGGCTTCTATTTCAGGGTCGTAATACATGGGGATCGTTTTGTACAGGGTGAAATGATAGACGGGACGTGCATTAGTTCATGAAAAGGTAGAAAACATGGTTAGAAAGGTGAAAATGCATTTCACATAATGCTTTCTAAAGCTTTTTCAACTAAAATGAAATAAGCGTTTGTGATTACGTAATTGACACAGAATCTTTAGTAACATATCGTCGGTTTACTTCAAAAACCTCGTAGCTACAGCTTGTTTCAAGCTTTAGTTGCGAGGTTTTTGAAGTACACCGACAATTTATGATAGATACGATCTGTGACATGGCGACGGGGTATCCAGGGTTCTAAATGTACTGTACTTTTGTTGACTTTACTAGTTTAGGAGTTGTGGACAGATAAAATACAGGTTGTAAATTACAAGTTAAATTTGGGTTCATTGACCGTGGTCAGTTTTGTTCGATACTAGTGATTGCTTCTTCGCACATTGAACCCGGTAGCCGACTCAAAAAAAAAAACAACACAAAACTCAGAACAACTGACATGCCTTGAAGGAGAAGTATAAGATTAATGTAGATGGTAGGCCTACCCACCAATCATGACACCAATTTTGAATTGCCTTCCAGGGCTTATTTTTTATCAACAGTCGTATAATGCAATTATCATATGACAAAACTTGATTATGTTTAAACAGAGATGTATCATAACAGAAAAGCGCATAGTCATGCTTAAGCACAGGCGCTTGTTTTATGACAGTATCTTCGCTCGCTGTAACCGAAATTTGTAGGCTATAAATAGGACAAGTTGTCCAACTGTACCACCTGCCTCCCAGTAGGCTATTTCTTTTTAATTATTTCTATACTCGAAAGGAAAGGATAGTTTCTTTTATTGTGTTCTGCGGTAATGCATCCTCTGTCTGCTTCATACAGTGATACAAATGGTTTAAGTCTATCTCTACTGAAGAACTAAACTGTATTTTCTCACAGGCCAAAAATGTATTTCCTCTCAAGATCAAGAGAGTTGTTCACAATTTAGAATATAGCAGTGGACAGTGTAGATCAAGATTAGACTGCACGTTCAGTGCAGTCTAATCTTGATCTACATTGTCCACAAAAAGCGGCTGTTGGTGTCGTTTATAGTAAGGAAAGAGTTACAGGAGTACTAGTAATAACGATCGAATTCCTTTTTTCTCTTATCCCACCATGAGACGGAAATTTCAATACCGCCGTGCGCAGATCAAACGAATCTGATTTGTCAATGAAATGTTAAATTCTGCTTTGAAATAGGTTGTTAAAAATGATTTTACTGGTTAGAGTTCTCCTTTATAACATTTATTGGAGGAATAAAAAAGACCTGACTGATTTAGCCAGTCTGAATATATCGTCTGCCGTTACTTTTAATTCGGGCAAGCCAAAAAATTGTCGTCTGGTAAAGATAAAAATGCTGGTGGGAGTTCTGTTTGAATATCTCGTATGGTTTTGCGCGTCATCAAGCTTTTTTTATGGTAAAATTAGGTGTGCTTCGTAAAATATTCTTTAGTACATATATAAGAAACATCCTGTAGTCGGTCATCCATGATAATCACATTTTGCGTATTACTTACTCACGTGGATATATATATAGCTTTTTACGTGACACTTTTTGTTAGCATTAAAATGTGAAGGAAAACACATAAAAAATATAGTGTTGCTTATGAATTACTGAACCGAGACAAACTTTGTCATACTGTTCTTACGTCACTTTCTCAATTATGGAACAGAAAAAACGATTATTGCCACAGATCTCCATAGATACAGACCGTGATCGGTCGCTGAGACTGAGGAATGACGAAAAATAATATTGGCGCCTGTTGAACCTAGGATCCGAAACTTATTAAAAAACTATAGTTATACCCCCGTAAAACGAATGTTTTCGGGAGTGTACTGAATTCAGCTTGTCAGTCCGTGTGTCCTTCTGCGTACAAAATATTAGTAATTTTGTGTCGCGAACTCCTCAGGCTACAGTTTTACTTCAATTGTATTGAAACTTTTCACATATAATACTGATTATTTATTGAAGATTTGTAAGACGCAGTTTTCAAGGGTCAACTCTTCCTGGTTTAGGAATTATCTCCTTGACACGTTTTTCTGTCAAACCCCTTGAACTTGACACTTTTTTCTGTCAAAGCACTAGCGGGGGTATTAAGTCACATTCAGTAACAGCTCTAGTTTGTCCTGTTCCATAATATACATTTATGATTAGATTTTCATACTGATATAAAACAAAAATACTTGAAAATACGAAAATACTTGAGATGTACTATCATGTGATGGAAAACAGTCAGACTTTCTTTGGCTTTTGAGGTTACATTTTGAGGTGTCGATGAAAACCTGAATAAATGTTATAAAGAGCACCAAAGGCTTGCTTATTAACATTTTTCCTCGAAGTCTTGTTTTAAGGAAAATATTTGTATCTCAAATGCCAATTCATCTCAAGCACAACTTTGAAATCACAATATTTGCGTTTTTACCATTGGTTAAAATTTTATATTTAACCCTTTCCCAAATGACAAACTTTTAGACTGGTCCAAATTGAATGTACTTGCACACGACAAAATAAACGAAACTTGCAAATTTAAATTTGTTTCCGGTAGGATAGAAAACATTGTGGGAAAAGGAGAAAATGCTGGTTATCAGCATTTTCTCCTTTTCCCACAATGTTTTCAAAAGGCTTCTCTCTCAGGGCCATCAAAAACCAGGGATTTTTTGGTAAAGGGTTAAAAAAAAATGGATCTGGAAAAATTATCGATCCAGGTCAGCCCTGGCAATCCGCTGAGGCTGATCTGAGTCGAAATCTTTGTTATCTTTGGTCAAATTTTTTGCATGTCAAAGGACTATTCTACCATCAGTCGGATATTAGATAAAAGGGATTTTGTGGATCTGTGATAGATATATATGACCACTCACCTGATCAGTATTAACCCATTACCACACAATCCCCTGAGAAAGAAGCCTTTTGAAAACACTGTAGGAAAAAGAGAAAATGCTGGTAACCAGCATTTTCTCCGTTTCCCACAGTGTTTTCTATCCTTCCCAGAACAAATTTCAATTTTTCAGACTTTTATTTTGTCCTCTGCAAATACTTTCAATTTGGACAAGTCTAAAATATTGTGGTGTGGTAATGACTTAACCTTTAGCTGCTAACCGCGATTCATTTATTAATTAAATTAATCAAATTTAAACCACACCTTTTTGTACACTAAAAACTTAGTTAATCCGTAGGCGGCTAAGCGCGACTCATTCACCCTTTGCGAACAGTGTAGATCAAGATCAGACTGCACAGAACATCGATTAGGACGTACATGTATTTATTTTCCAAAATAAATACATTTGAATAAACATTTTTTTTTTTAGTACCCGCTTTAAATAAAGTATCACATCAGATTTTGTTTTGGCAGGATAAGAACTAAAAACCAAAATTTTGATAAAAGATACTTTTTTTGTGGGCGAAATAGATCCTTATCGGACAATGTAGATCAAAGATCAGACTCTACGTTCTGTGCGGTCTGATTTTAATCTACACTGTTCGCAGAAGGAAAGTGAGTCGTGCTGATTAGCCTAAGGATTAACGAAATTTTTAGTGTGCAACAAGGTGTGGTTTAAATTCACAGCATAATATTTTAGTCGACAAATATTGTCCTCGTCTCCCCCCCCCCCCACCCCCCCACCAACCCCACCACCCCTTCTCTCTCTTTTTTTTTTATCTATTTAAGGTATGCCGACAGCATATCTACTGAAATAAATATGAAAAGAAAATTATATGCAAGTGGAACGCAGAGCGTCTGAAATCAAATATATATATATATAAAAAAAAAAAACTGTTTCAAATTATCTCCACTAAGTTAAACTTCAAAAACAAGTCCATGGAGATTAGCATTAAACCTGTACCAAATAACACCGTAAAACCCGTATTAAATAACACCGTACTGAAACAAGCGTGTTGGTTAGGGGTAGATCGTTTGCTATTTGGCTTGCAACACGGGAAAAGGGGCATTCGGACATTTGCGTAAAGCGTCGTCTCGGATTAGCCTGCGCAATCCGCGCAGGCTAATCCGAGACGGCACTTTACGACTTCATTAGATTTTGTGCTACAGTAGACATGCGCAAAACAGAAAATGACATAAAAACGGAAAGTGTCATCTTGGATTAGCCTGTGCGGACTGCGCAGGCTGATCCGAGACGATGCTTTACACAAATGTCCGAATGCCCCTTTTCCCGTTTTGCAAGCCATTTGTAAACTTTCTGCATGGCCAAGGACCACTCTGCCTCCACGTAGACAAAATGGATTACATGGATCTATAACTAGGTGATAATTGGCTTTGTCAAACGTATTTGTAAATTTTCTGCATGACGAAGGAGAGTTCTACCTCAAGATTGACTAAATAGATTGGATGTATCCATAACTAGGTGATAACTGGCTTTGTATGATGTACTTCTAAATTTTCTGCATGACGAAGGATCATTCTACATCCAGACAGACAAAATGTATTTGATGGATCTATAACTAGTAAACACCAGGTTTTGTAAGATGCATCGCGGAGATCTGATACACCCCTAAAATTGCCAGAGTATAGCTGATTTATATCTATCTAATGTCTATACAGATTACCTGTTTTTTCAGTGATACTCGTTTAAAGCCAAGGTTGTTTGCTGGGTTTGATAGAACACTCTACCAGGTTACAAAAGTTTGCTCTCTACCCGGAACTGAAAACCCATGGCTTGCTCATTACAAATCAAATGAAGCCCAATACATTATTTCTTTCATTGAAATGGTATGAAACATTGTGGGAAAAAGAGAAAATGTCTTCTTCCCCAGGGTCGTATTAACGCGGGAATTTTGGTAAGGACTGAATGAAAACAGGGGGGTCGTGAGTTCGATCCCCGACTCTGCCAATCTATTTCCGAGTATTTAGAATAGTTTTAGCGACAGGATTTCTTTCTCTCCAACCGTTGACTTTTGTCTCGACAATGATTATGCGGGAAAGCAGCCAGTAGCTTGGAAAGAAAATTTTGTGGAGTAGTAGTAAAAGATACTCCAGAAAGGCGTGGATAGACCTGTACTCTGGTCGCAGTCGTGAAAAGACGAAGTTGTTTGGTAAACTGTTTGATAGTTAACTTGTCCTGGGCTTACCTGGTACCAATCTTCCGGTTTGGGAAAGAACTCGGTGGCGTTATTTGATACGAGAATTTTGACACATGTTTTTTTTTAATGAATAATAATAATCTTAATCGGTTTTCTTTTCAAAGGAGAAGAGGGCGAGTACATCCTGTTACATCTAGGTTGTTGTTTACCCTATAACGTTATTTGAGACTTGCACTGACAAAAAAAGGGGTTTTATGATGTATTTCAGTGATGCACTCTACCGCAATCATCACATACAAGTAATTATAACTATATAAGATCAGGTTTGTCGAATATAAACGACTGAATCGGGAGGCTTTCAAAATTATTGAATAGCAAAAAGTTCCGGCTCATGTCAGCCTGCAGGCATTCAGGTGCAAGCTGACATCGGCCGAAACTTTTATTTTCAGATTCAGTCAGTCCTCTCCACTGCGCATGGCTCATTGAAAGTGTGTAAAACTTACGGTACGCCCTTTGGTTTTCCGAGCCTTGAATCTTAGTTGGTAACGTACAGGACTTAGAGTCAGTGGGTCGCTGGTGCGAACCATAAACTTGACCATTTTATTTTCCTGGAAATGAATATAGCCATTGCGAAAGAATGTATTCATTTCTCTCCGCTGAACATCGTTTATGCGATGATAATGTGGGACAGCAACAGATTGCATGGGAAGAACACGTGAAGTCCTTGTGAAGAAGAAACAGCAGAAAAGCATGACTGGCGCAATAAAACTGAAAAAATGTTGTCAACGATGTTAAAACACTTTCATAAACTAAATGCAAACTCCTTTATGGCTTATGTCATGCGAAAAGGGGCATTTCGGACAGTCCGCGCTGGCTAATCCGAAATGGCGCCTCACGACCACATTAGATTGTGTTCTTCGAAACAAACAATGATATAAAAACGGAAAGTCTCGTTTCGGATGAGCCTGCGCAGATTGGACAAGCTGATCCGACACGACATTTGACGCAAATGTCCTAATGCCCCTTTTCATGCTTTGTCGTGATACTGTGGTGACCGCCTTATTTTTAAACGTGAAAATTATTCTTTGTTCGATCCTGGTTGGCGGTGCCTGTAGCTGGACTAGTCAAAATTACATCTGGGCTCGTATGAATCTATATGGAAAAATTGGAATAGTGAGCTACCGCCGTAGTATAGCTGAAATATTGTTGAAAATGGATTGTAATACCATTCACTCATTGGATACGAATATCGTGGCGCATATATAGAACTGTTTACTCTGTACCAAACGACACAATTTTGGACTCGTCCAAAATCCAAACATTTGCAGACGACAAATTAAATGTGTCTCAAATAGAGATAGCTGTCCATGAAACAGGAGTAAAAATTGTGTGGAAAAATGGAGAAGATACTGGTTACTGCCAATTTCTCCTTTTTCTGCAGTGATTTCAAAAGCCGTCTGCCTCATGGTCCAATGGTTTGATGCAACAGCTTTTGCACACGGTGTAGCTCCGACCCTGGGGAGTGTAAGGGACCGCGGTTTTGTTAGGGTCGCCGAGTACTAGACTATATAATCGGTAACCCGATATCATTTGCAGTGCATTTATTTCTTAATTCTTTTACCATATAATCTCATGTTTAACGGCAAGTGAAAGAATGTTTGTTAAAACATTGTGGGAAAAGCAGAAAATGCTGGTAACCAGCAATTTCTCCTTTTCCCACAGTGCTTTGTACCTTTTTCAAAGACAATTCAATTACATGGGTAAGATTTATTCTGTCGCCTGCAAGGGCTGTCAAAATGGATATGTCTAAACCAAAAATAACATGAGTGTATTATTTCTTTTATAGCCCTCTAAACATTGGAAAGGCTGAATATATTTATAAATAACTCGTGTCGCCTGAAGGAGGGACAATAACAGATAAGACCATAAGACGACATTTTGTCCCATTGTACGAAAAGTTTGTCAGAAAAAAATCGCCCGAAACGCTATGGTGCGTATTAATATTTATCCTGCACAGGAGCGAGGTCTATATGCGTCATAGCAGGCAGTTCAAGTCTTCGAAATATATGACATACGCTATGGTAGCACATTTGTGCCACAATATACGAGTTTCCTGGAAGTTTTATCGCGAAAGTGAAAAGTTTTATGAAAAGAATTATCAAGATAAAATTTGTTATCTGGAAAACTTTAATTCAAAATTCCTCAACCGTGCCCGAAGTTGACATTCGAGATAAAAAATTATCGCGATAATTCCATCGTTTCTCGATATATATTGATAGAAAACTTACCATTCGGGTAAACTCGGTAGTTTTTCACATCACAAGATTGCAGTAAGCTAAATTTCAAATAATTTTTAATTGTAGCTTAATTGGTAAATGTAACAAGACTCGAAATGAACAGAAGTCTATTTTTAAACACAAAGACGACTCAAAATGTCTCCTACTAACAACTTTAAAAGCATTTAGGGAAAAGGACAAAACAGCTTCTGGACGAACATGTTTTGAAACCGCATCTAATTACAGATACCGTGAATGTCAGTTGAAGGCACGAAAGCAAGAAAAAAATCATGAATACTCGTTTGAATCATCGCGATACTCTTGTCGTGAAAGCTTTTATTATCTAGATAGTACTTGGGGGAGACTGGGGTACTCTGGGACATGGGGCACAGTGGGACAGTTGGGATTTTTTGGTACTTTAGCAGTCTCCGAGCAGAGTTGTCGTTCGTTACTCTCGCCATACTCACCATGAATGAGAATACCGGTGGCCCATCTGAGCGACGCCCCCAGAAGACGGTTAGTTGTTACGGGGATAGTGCAAGGATACAGGTCGAAACTACTGAGAGCTTCGCCTGGTTCTTTAACGTGCTCGGCGTATAGCACCGTCACACGGGATCTCGGTTTAATGTCTCATCCGAAAGACTGTTAATAATTTTAGTTGGCCAGCCTGGGATTCGAACTCACAACCTGTAGTGACTTGAAACACTGTGTTCACGAGTCCCACGCTCTACCTAGGCCTACTGAGCTATATCGGCTGATAGTGCAAGAAATGGTAGGCCTACTTCAGGTGCTTAATCTTAACAGAATCAAACAGAAGACAAGATTGATCACACCAAGCCTCTACGAAAGTTTCATGGCGGCAAGGTGAAGAAACCAAATTTTTGGGAATGAAATGAATCCTCGGATAGCCAAACTGCGCCCCTGTAAGCATTATTCGGGAACAGAACTATAGATAGATGATTTACAATGGGAAAATAAATGCACAAGTCAATTGTGTTCTATTTCCATCAATCTCCATCAAAATTCATGTTATAGATACAATAATTTTAGACATCCAAAACTTACGAAAATTTACGGCATGCCTAACAAACTACCGCATTTTTTGTGTGCCTAGCCCCACCCCCTAGAGTAACGTAATAAATTCTCTAGTCTCGAAAAATAAGACCCAAATTATTGATGTTATTATTTTTCTTTTAACCCTTAAGTGCTGAGTTAAAACACGAGACTTTTTAAAAAAGGAAAAACATCCGAAATATTGCTGTACCAAGCTGTCTTTGAGCCAGAATATGCAACAAAATAGTGGACAGTGTAGATCCAAGATCAGACTGCACGTTCTGTGCAGTCTGATCTTGGATCTACACTGTCCACAAAAACAGGATAAGTCGGTTCCAGCGCTTTAAGGGTTAATCAAATTTAACTTCAACATTGAACCGTTTCAAAATAAATAACTACAGGAGTTTGTCATTGTTTTTATGTGATCCACTAGTTCCAGTACCACCAATAAAGGTGGTTTATCAATGTTTTTTGTTTTAGGATGCACCTTTTCTAGTAACCTGTAGGCCCTATTTCCTAGAAAATTTGCTTTATCACAATAGTTCTGTTAAATTATCATAATAGGTATCTTGTATTTCGTGGCAGAAACATGCCACCATGATACACAGACAATTGAATCTTCGAAGAATATGACATGTGCAGACAATGATCAAAACCAATGCAATAAGTGGTATATCGTCATCACTTTAACATTGTTCAATATTAGTTTTTTTCATGAACATTGGCGAGTTCTGATTGGCTGATTTTTTTTTTCATGGCTCCATGAAAAAAAAAAATCTGCAGTGCCGGGACTACTTTTGCAGTCAAAGTAATGTAAACAAACATGTATAGGAGATTTCATAATGGTTTTCTTTCTAATTTTATTAACGATATGTCCGAAGTTCAAATTGCTGCCTGAATTTATTTTCTCAAAATAATGAAAACAATATCCAGCAGTAAATTCAAAGAGAAAACTCATTGTCACTTTGCTGGGTTCTGACAATCTTATTTTTTTCAGTACAGTTTTAGTGTATTGAATGCCTAATAGTTAATCTACCAAACCTGCAAATGTTACATGCTATAATGACATCAGGAATTTACGTCATTGTTACGTGGTGAGCCAGCAGTATTACTGCGCTATGAATTTTGAATGAAATGGATATTAAATAAATACTTAATCTTATTGTTGAATTTTCAATGAAAATAGCAGTTAGTATTATTCAAGTGCATATTTTTTATCTGTGATATTGAATTAAAAGGACTGAAGATATATATATTTTTGTTTTCATGGAGGTATGAAAGAAAAAAAAAAAAAACCCTCAACACACTTTTGTATGAAAGCACTTTGTGGTTTCATACAGTTTGATTTTTTTTCTTCAATACTTCCACGGAAACAAAAAAAAAAATACCTTCATTCCTTAAATCATTATAAGTCTTTTTAAAAAAAAAAAACATCATAACGTCTTTCACAAATATTAAAGTAGCCACCGTGGCCAGTATAAATCGAAAGCGAAACCTCTGACCTAGACTATCTGATTTGCAATACCATATGGAGTGCATCACGCGAAAAGGTGCATTCGGACATTTGCGTAAAGTGTCGTCTCGGATTAGCCTGCGCAGTCCGCGCAGGCCAATCTGAGACGGCACTTTACGACTACATTAGATTTTGTGCTACAGTAGACTTGCGTAAAACAGAAAATCACATAAAATCGGAAAGATTCGTTTCGCATTAGCTTGTGAGGACTGCACACGCTGATCCAAGACGACACTTTTCGCAAATGTCGGAATGCACCTTTTCGCGTGTTGCACGCCATATGGTCTGAAGGATTGCTCCGTTGTTATACGCCCGAAGGGTCGTATTATGTTATACCCCCGGTCGTCCGTCCGTCCGTCCGTCCGTTAGCAATTTCTTGTGTGCGCAACTCCTCCTACAGTTTTCATCGGAATTATTTAAAACTTGCCACAATGAATCTCCATGATGTCTAGTTGTGCACCTGGGTCTTAGAATTTTGATCGCTGTTTGCGTTCCAAAATTATCTGCCCTTGATTTCTGAAATAAACAACTTTTCACTTTTAAGTTTTGTTCAGGCCATAACTTCCATACCATAAAAGGTATCAAATTGAAACTACATACACTAATAGAGCACATTATGGAGAAGTGCAGTGCACATGAAACATAACTCTGCCACTTTTATTTTTTGAGTTATTGCCCTTTGTTAATTTTCAGTTTGAGTTTTTGTCCAGGCCATAACTTCCATACCAAAAAAGGTATCAAATTGAAACTACATACACTGATAGAACACATTATGGAGAAGTGTAGTGCACATGAACCATAACTCTACCACCATTATTTTTTGAGTTACAGCCCTTTGTTAATTTTCAGTTTGAATTTTTGTCCAGGCCATAACTTCTAAACTATAAAAGCTTTTAACTTGGAACTTCATACGCTGATAGAACACATTGAGGAGAAGTGCATCGCATATGAACCATAACTCTGCCACTTTTATTTTTTGAGTTACTGCCCTTTGTTAATTTTCAGTTTGAATTTTTGACCAGGCCATAACTTCCAAACTATAAAAGTTAATAACTTGCAACTTCATACACTGATAGAACCCATTATGGAGAAGTGCAGTGCACATGAACCATAACTCAGCGACCTTTATTTTCTTACTTATTGCCCTTTGTTAATTTTCTGTTTGAATTTTTGTCCAGGCCATAACCCCCAAACTTTAAAACCTATCATCTTGAAACTTCAAAGACTAATAGAACACATTATGAAGAAATGCACTGCACAAGAACCATAACTCTGCCGTTCTTCTTTTTTAGTTATTACCCTTTGTTAATTTTCTCTTTGAATTTTCGTCTGGGCCATAATTTCTAAAATATAAAAGCTATGATCTTGAACCTTTCAAGACTGATAGAACACCTTGTGGAGAACAGCAATTCACAAAATTTGTAACTGTGCCACCCTTCTTTTTTTAGCTATTGCCCTTTAATATTTTTCACATATCATGAAGATTAACTACTCTTCATTCATGGCCCTTCCGTCATTTCAACTCATTTCACTGACAAGCCCCTTCGGGCGTATATGCGTCGCTTTGCGAAGCTCTTGTTATTTTTGTGATTGGGTCTCCGCAAGGATTGGGTCTCCTTTGGATTGAAGGCAATGCTGAACAAGAGCAGCTGTAATATTTCAACTCTTTCCATTACATAGACGACACCAGAAGCTTTTGTGGACAAAGCAGATCAAAATCAGACTGCACGAAAGGTGCAGTTTGATATCTGATCTAGACTGTCCACTGTAATATAATAGATTATGACTGAACTGTGTCTTGATCTGACAGAGGAAATGCAATTTATTTATTTAGTAATGAAAGACTTTTCTCTTTACCCAACAACAAAATGTAACCCTTTACTCCATAGATACTCATTTCTACACGTTGCTCGTAGGAGCCTTTAGAAAAGATTGCGGCAAAAGGTGAAATTGCTCGTGACAAGCAATTTCACCTTTTGTCACAATGTTTTCTATGCTATCAAAAGGTGTCACATACACACATTGAAAAACGGCTTCATCCTTGCTGTCATTTAGGGTCAGTTAGAGATACCATAGAAATGCCTTATGGGGTAAAGGGTTAAGACTGGTTGAAATTGAAAGCATTTGCAGATGACAAAATTAATGTGTTTCAGAAATTGAAATTTGTGCTGGGTGGTTAGAAAACATTGTTGGAAAAGGAGAAAATGCTGCCGGTTACCAGCATTTTCTCCTTTTCTCACGATGTTTTCAAAAGCTTTCTTTTTCAGGGTCGTGAAAACCAGGGATTGTTTTTTGTAAAAGTCGATCAGTTGAGTCTTATTTCTTGACTGAAAGAATACATTGTGGGTTTATTTGACGCTTTAAGTTGATACTAAATGCACTTATTTATCTTTTATTCCAGTGTTTCAACGCTGCAGATATGGCGGCTGTTTACAATGCGACTGTATCAGGCGTTACAGAGGAGATATATGGACACATGTCTATCTTTTTACTTGGTGCAGCCTCGACAGTTAACACCACTTGTAGGCAACACATTAGTATCGCATCAGGAGACGATGATACTTCTTACGCTTATCTTTTAGATCAGTTTTCTTCCGACTCAAATGTATTAGACGTGAGTATATAATATCATATCACGAGACAATGGTTTTGGAGAAGGAGCCTCCCACATGGCTCTTTAAGGAGCCATCACACCATGATGATCTGGTCAACGTTCTCTAAACATTCCAGTCGTTCGATTTTTGAGCGTTCTAGAATGAGGATTTCACATCTGGCGTATTATTAACGTGTACCTAACGTATGACTAGCGTGTATCTACTGCACGAGAAGTGTGTAACAGCGACCAATTAAGATACCTCTGATACCTCCATATGCATGGGCGTTCGGGAAAGGCTCGAATAACGCTCAATGGACGCCAAAAGAACGTTTGTTTCACTTTAGTCAAACGCTTCGTGCGTTAGGAGACCGTTCGGCGGTCGTTGACAGGTCGCCAGTGAGTCGTTCACTGCAAAGCAAACGGTTAGTAACAACCAAGTAACGCTAGAGTAACGACTGCCTAGCGAACGCGTGCAATGCTCGATGAACGTTAGTAAAACGTTCCACAAACGTTCTTTAACGATCTTCAGCGTTTAAATTAAACGTTGAAGAACGGTGGTGTCAGTGAGAACTTTTGTGCATGTTCAAAACTTTTTTTCCGGACTAGCGTTCTCCGCCGATTCCCGGCGATCACCGACAATAACCGACGTTCACTAGCGTTCACACGACGCTCTTCGGGCGCTATCCCAGCGACCATAGGCGACTAACAACGTTTCCTCAAACGTCAGAAAACGTTGATCAGAACGTGATGGTGTGACGGTTCCTTTAAGTAGGGTGTCCCTGATCAAAGACTGAGATCGATAGAGTCAGGTCAGGTAAAAAACAAGGTCACTAGTAAAAACCTTAGAAAAACCTATAGTGTACACTATAGGCTACATTTTGAATCTGATACACAAGAAAATTGGTCAGAATGTTTGTCTTGATGATATTGCTGATGAGTTTTGAAAAGAAATGTCACGTAGGGTAAAAAACTGGGCCACGGGTCAGATCTTTGAAAAACTATGTGCACACGTTTGAGGCCACATTTACAGTCTAATACCCATCACAGTTGGTCAGAATCTGGATTGATCATATCTTAGAAGAATTCAAAAAGTGCTACATCGGGTCAAAAATTAGTTCACCAGGTCAAATTTTAGGAAAACCTTGTGTACACTCTAGAGGTCACATTTTCCAACACTGATTTAAAGTTTGTCAGAATGTTTGTACAGATGTCTCGATTCAGTTTAAAAAAGATGTACATCGGGTCAAAACCAGGTCACTGGGTCATGTCTTTGAAATACAAGTGTGTATGATTTAGAATAGTAGTCATGTTACCAGGATCTGGGAAATCTACGACGAGAAAAGACCGAGGGTCATTTTGTAATGGGGACCATTTCTCTGCATTACACCTGCAGTACAAGTGTTTTGAAAACACTTTGGGAAAAGGAGAAATTGCTCGTAACAAGCAATTTCTCTTTTTACAACAGTGTTTTCTACCCTTTTTGAGAACTTTCTGCCATTTTCTCAAAATCTAAAATTGTTGTCTGCAAACTCTTTCAGTTTAGAAGGGTCCAAAATTTGTCGTTTGGAAAGGGTTAACTCTTTACCAAACAACAATATTTTAGGCTTGTCCAAATCTAAATCATTTGTAGACAACAAAATAAATGTGAGTAAAGAATTGAAATTTGTTTTACGAAGGGAAGAAAATATTGTGGGAAAAGGAGAAAATGCTGGTTACCAGCATTTTCTCCTTTTCCCACAATGTTTTCTAAAGGCTTCTTTCACTGGGTCTTCAAAAGTAGGGATTGTGTGGCAATGGGATAATAATCCTGTAGAAGACAGCTTTTGAAAACGTGGGGAAAAAGTGAAAATGCAGCTTTTGAAAACATTGTGGGAAAAGGAGAAACTGGTACTGGTAGCCAGCATATTCTCCTTTTTCCTTGATGTTTTTTTTACAATTCCCATACTAAATTTAAGATTTTCAAGTCACAGTAATTATATTTTATTGTCTGCAAAATTAATGCTTTCAATTTGGATGAGTCTAAAATTTTGTCTTCAGTCAATTTTTAAAAGCTGAATTATAAATGGTATGTCATATAGAGTACCATTTCCATGTGGTAGATTCCTTTCCAGGTGTCTTTTTAGAACAGGACAGAATTTTATTATGACTTGTACAAAGTACATCATCAGTTGCACATTCAATATACAAAAACAATGTTTTGGTACAATTTTCTCCTTTTCCCAAAATATTTTCTACCCTATTGAAGAAAAATCGCGTCATTTCAGCCCACTATGACATTTTTGTCTGCATATGCTTCCAATTTGGATAGAACTAAAATTCTGCCTTTTGGGAAAGGGTTAACAAGACCAGATCTACATGTTACAAATTATTTTGCAATATTTGATTTTTGCAAAAACATGCAATTTGATGAGAATGTGTGATATGACTTACTTTAAATTATATGCTTGAGGGCTTGTCTGTTGCTTAATTATAACTCTTTACAAAATAACAAAAAACTTAACACAATTTCAAACCTAAAGGATATCTTGGCAGTAACTTTACCTTCGTTGTGGCTCAAATGAAAGAAAAAAAAATCCTTGAAATGGAAGAAAACATTGTAGGAGGAGGAAATGGAGGTAATCAGTGGTAACTGCTTTTCCCTCTTATGTTTTCAAAAACCTTCCCTCTCTGGGATCATTGGTCACATGTGAGTGTCTTTTTACAAGGCGTCGGTTAATTTTAGCCCTTTACCACACAATTTTAAGTTTTAACGACCCTGAGAAAGAAAACTTAAGAAAACTTAAAGGAAAAAGGAGAAAATGCTGGAAATCAGCATCTTTTTCCTACAATGTTTTCTACAGTTTCAACAAATTTCAACTTGAGTCATGCACATTACATTCATTTAACCCATTACCGCACCATCCCTACTTTTAACGACCCTGAGAAAGAAGCCTTCTGAAACTATTGTGGGAAAAGGAGAAAATGCTTGTAACCACCATTTTCTCCTTTTCCCACAATGTTTTCTTCTCTTCCCAAAACAGTTTTCAATTTTCCTGTCACTTTTGTCTTCTGCAAATGCTTTCAGTTTGGACCAGTCTAAAATTTTGTTGTTTGGTAAAGAGTTTATCATATATAAGTGCATTCAGTGAATCTAGATTTTTTGCAGAGTAGTAAAGATTTTATACCCCTGCTTAACCCTTTACCACATAATACAGACTTACATGACCCTTGGAAAAAAGCCTTTATAAAACATTGTGGAAAAAGCAGAAAATGCTGGTAACCAGCATTTTCTCCTTTTCCCACAATATTTTTAACCCTATCATTGTGGAAAAAAAATAACACAATATTTTTAACCCTATCAAAAAAAAAAAAATCACCTTGTGAACCACACTAAATTTATTGCCAGCAGATCCTTTCAGTTTAGACATGGCTAAACTTTTATCGTCTGGTAAAGGGTTAAATCATGATTAGCATTACCCCTAGTCTGTCATGACCGAGCACACCGGGAAACTCAGTGGTTAGTGTATCGAACTTGTGGCGTGGTGGTTGTGAGTTCAATACCTGGTTAAGGGAAACTTTCTCTCTGGTGATTTTTTTACCTGGTACCTCTGATGCCTGTGATAAAGTTGTCAGTATCTGGGAAAGAAAGTTGTGTCAGTGCCAGTGTGAGACAACCAGGAAACACATAGGTAGATGGACTTACCGCTGTAATATTACCTCAGCTCTTAAAAAGGCATTAAACTCCGAATCAATTAATCCATCATGACAGGTTGTTTGTGATTTTGAGGTAGACCGTCAACCTTAAAACTGCAAGGTTCTTAGTTTTGTACCTGGGAGCGGGTGTCAACTGGGGGATTTTTCATTTGCCCTCACAGTTGGCGGGAGTACTGGTGTAGTTCCCAGGAAGCAACATCCAGAGAGATTACCGGTACTATATGTATAAGTTTTAAAAACTTTTTTCTCAATCAATGAAAAATAAATATGTTTAAACTAACTAAACTGCAGGTTGAAGAAATACAACTCTTCCTTGAAAGTCTGTCTCTGGAAGCCAATGAGGACCATCACGAAGAGGGAGAGGAACATGAAGAACATCATCATGGTGAAGAAGAACATGAACAACATCAGCATGATGAAGAAGAACCTGAAGAACATCAGCATGGTGAAGAGGAACACATGGTGAAGCTTATCAAGGAAAAGGTATGTACATTCTGATAAACCTGAAGAGGACAGCATTTGAAAACATTGTGGGGAAAAAAGACAATGCTGGTGGCCAGCATTGTCTTCTTTTCCCACAATGCTTTCTATCCTTGTGGAGGGAATGATGTGTACAAATTATTTGACCCTTAACCAGCACTATCTCCTTTCCCCACCATGTTTTCTATTCTTATTGAGGGAACGGTGAGTAGAAATTACTTTAGTCTCAACCAGCATTACCTCCTTTCCCCATGATGATTTCAACTTTTATTAAAAGAATGGTGTATACAAAAAATGTGAACAGTGACCTTTAAAGGTGGCCCTTCAGATCTTGGGACGAAAATTTTACAAAAATGAAAAAAAATCATCCTTATACTCCCAAAGCCTTTTAATTTTCATTCATAAAACCCCAATAGTCGAAAACCATCCGACAACACAAGAAAATAGAGATTTACTACGGCCCAGGTTGACACCAACGGGTGACATGTTCTATTTTTAGATGATCAATTTGCTCATTTACATACAAGAATACACAGACAAAGTTTCAAACATAGCGTCTGAAGAAGATATTATGGAAAAGAATTATTATATGTTTGTTATGTAATAGAATTTAAGCCTTATGAGTCACGTGCCAATCACTTGACATTCCCACAATGCTTTATTGATTTTTGGCGCAAAATCTAAAAATACCTTAAGAGGTTACATAGCCTTTAAAGGGAACACCATCAAAAAAATTTTTTTTTGTAATTTTATGAATCTTAATTATTGATGATTTGTATCATTTTTTTATATGAATTTCAGTGATACATATATTTTTTTAATTTGGTGAGATGTAAAAATTCTAAATACCCACCTTTAACTCATTACCAAACGACAATATTTTGGGCTTGTCCAAATCAAAAGCATTTGCAGACAACAAAATGAAAGTGACTAGAAATTTGTTTTGTGAAGGGTAGAAAACATTGTGGAAAAAAGAAAAAATGCTGAAAACAGCATTTTCTCCTTTTCCCACAATGTTTTCTAAAGGCTTCTTACTCGTGGGCATCAAAAGTAGGGATTGTGTGGTAATGAGTTTACCAGCATAATCTCCATTCCCCACAATGTTTTCTTCCCTTATTGAGGAAATGGTGTAATCAAATTATTTGACCTTTGATCAGATGACTTACTGTTTTAATAAACCTGAAGGTGGCAGATTTTGAAAATATTGTTGGAAAAGCAAAAGATGCTGGTAACCTAGTAACAAGTATTTTTTTCTGTTATTGAAGAAATGGTAATCAAAGAACTTTTATATTCTCACCATTTCTTGACATCGTAGTACATGTGTCGCACAAGGATAAAATATGGCCTGCCCGGGTGACTCAGTGGTGAGTGTGTCGGACTCATGACCTGATGGTTGTGAGTTTGATACCGGGTTGAGGCAAACTTTCCGGCATATTTTCGCCTCTCACCTCTGTTGAAGCATGTGAGAAAAAGTAGTCAGTGGCTTTGGAAAGAAAGTAGTGTTAGTACCGGTGTGAGAAAGCCAGGAAATACATGTGCGTCACCTACCACCATGATATGACCTTAGCTGTTAAAGTGGCATTGAACCCCAACAGAACCAAGGATAAAGCATCAGACAACACAAAAATAGTTGTATCTACAAACTGAAATAAGAGTTCCAAATATGGTATTATGACATAATGATGATGTTTCATGAAAACAAATTTATTGGCTACTTCACCATTATTCCATTTAATATTTTATTTAACATTTTCAAATAAAATGTAAATGATTTGCAACATGAAGAGGTGTAGGTACATGTATATAATACTACTGTCAATTTGATAGGGATCATTTACATATTTCAGTATGGGTATATATGTCACAACAGTTTTGCATAATCTCTATGAAACACTATTAAATTCTAGATTTGTCCAAGTTGAAAGCATTTGCAGACTAAAAGCCAAATGCAGCATACAATATGCTGTCTGTCATAGGGTAGAAAACATTGCTGGAAAAGGAGAAAATGCTGGTTTCCAGCATTTTCTCCTTTTCCAACAATGTTTTCCAAAAGCATCTTTCTCCTTGTCTTTAACAGTTGGCATTGTGAGGTAAATGGTTAAAGATCCATTTCCACTGACTTTGTTAAACTGTGTAGCAATGTAACATATTATAAAACTAGACATTATTACAAGCCACCATATTTATATAGATCTAGGCTGAATCTAATATGGTGATCCCTAGCAAATTTACCAGCATTTTCTCCTTTTCCTACGATGTTTTCAAAGCTTTCTTTCTCATGGTTGTTAAAAAATCAGTTTTATATAGTAAAGGGTTAACCCATTACCACACAATCCCTACTTTTGATGCCCCTGAGAAAGAAGCCTTTTGAAAACACTGTTGGAAAAGGAGAAAATGCTGGTAACCAGCATTTTCTCCTTTTCCCACAGTGTTTTCTACCCTTCCTAGAACAAATTTCAATTTTTCAGTCACCTTTATTTTGTCATCTGCAAATGCCTTCAATTTGGATCAGTCTAAAATTTTGTCGTTTGGTAATGGGTTAAGCCCCCTTTTCACAGAGCAAGACTCATATGTAAGGTATAGTACCTTTTTTATTGACCAAAAATGTTCTGATTGTTTTCTCACAGTGTTTGGGTGCCGATATCTTGATGGACCAGCTAGGTTTAAACTTGGAGATGCCAATCAGTGTGGCTGAAATCGGACACTTGTCAGGCCTTATCGTGCTGCATATTCTTACAGGTAAATACACTAAAACCTGTAGAAGTGGCTTTTACCAGACAATACAGTTTTAGCCTTTTGTAAAGTGAAAGCATTTGCAGACAACAAACTAATTGAAAATGGAAACATAAAAATTGTCTGTCATAGGTACAAAACAACAAGGGAGAAGAAAAAATTGCCTGCTTTATCCAACACTGTCTGTAACTTGAAAAAAACTGAGAACCTTCCTTTCCGAATCTATGAAGATCAAGAATCATCACTCAGAAGGGGCTTAAGATTATATTGGTACGCCCTGTGGCTTATTAATGCATTACCATACAATCCCTACTTTTGATGACCCTGAGAAAGATGCCTTTAGAAAACAGTGTAGGAAAAGGAGATAATGCTGGTAACCAGCATTTTCTCCGTTTCTCACAATATTTTCTGTCCATAACAAAACAAATTTCAAATTTTCAGTCACTTATATTTTGTCATCTGCAATTGCTTTCGATTTGGACAAGCATAAAATTTTGTGTTTGGTAATGACTTAACACCTTTTTAGTTCTTCACAGGACCTTTACATAGCCAATTAACCCATTACCACACTCGAAAACTTTACACTGGTCCAAATTGAAAGCATTTGCAGATGACAAAATAAAGGTGACTGAAAAATTGAAATTTGTTCTTGGAAGGGTAGAAAACACTGTGGGAAAAGGAGAAAATGCTGGTTACCAGCATTATCTCCTTTTCCCACCGTGTTTTCAAAAGGCTTCTTTCTCAGAGGCATCAAAAGTAGGGATTGTGTGGTAATGGGTTAAGTCTTTACCTAATGACAAAATGTTAGACTGGCCCATATTGAAAGCATTTTGCAGATGACATATTAAAAGTGCATCAGTTTTTGAAATTTGTCTCTGAATGGATAGAAAACCTTGTGGGAAAAGGAGAAAATGCTGGTTATCAGCACTTTCCCACAAGGTTTTCAAAAGCTTTTCATCACAGGGTCATGAAAATCAGGGCTTGTTTGGTAAAGGGTTAACCCATTACCACACAATCCCTACTTTTGATGCCCTTGAGAAAGAAGCCTTTTGAAAACACTATGGGAAAAGGAGAAAATGGTGGTAACCAGCATTTTCTCTTTTTCCCACAGTGTTTTCTACCCTTCGCAAAACAAATTTCTATTTTTTAGTCACCTTTATTTTGTCGTCTGCAAATGCTTTCCAATTTGGACCAGTCTAAAATTTTCTCGTGTGGTAATGAGTTAAGCACAGTTGGTTGTTTACAGAACTTGAAACTAGATAGTCACTGGTTTGAAACTAGAGTTTGCTAAATTGCTTTTGGAGGAAAGGTGGTACAGAGCTCCAGATAAGAGGGAGTGATGACATTCTAAATCCATTATTTCTCTTCCAAACTCTATGTTATGGGTACTCATTAGAATCGTCTCGATGAGACGATTCTAATGAGCACCCATAACATGGAGTTTAGCTGAGAATAACTTACATGTATATTTTGAATTATGAAATCAAAATCACTCCCTCCACCTGGAGTTCTGGTGGTAGTCAATGCAACAGGATGAATTCCCAACCCATTACCACACAATCCCTACTTTTGACGCCCCTGAGAAAGAAATCTTTTGAAAACACTATGGAAAAAGGAGAAAATGCTGGTAACCAGCATTTTCTCCTTTTCCCACAGTGTTTTCTACCCTTCCCAGAACAAATTTCTAATTTTTAGTCACTTATATTTTGTCATCTGCAAATGCTTTCAATTTGGACCAGTCTAAAATTTTCTCGTGTGGTAAAGAGTTTATGCTGACCATGATTTTAATGAATGTTTTGGGGGAAAGCATCCAGTGGCTTTGAAATAATATTTCATTCATTCATTTATTCGGCAAATCAGCACAAAACATGCTTTTGGCCATAACAATATGTTATGAAAAATATGGCAAAAACATAAAGACTGAATGAAATATGAAAATATCATACAAAATAAATAGTGAAAACAAAAAGTGAAAGTGTTGAACGCTACAAAATTTCTGAGAAAGTGAAAGCACCTGTTCATTTAATAGTAGACAATTGAAATGTAACATGTATGTACATGTAACATTTAAAAGTGCATAGGAGTTTATGCTTACTCTCAAATATTGAAGTATAGTCAAAGATTAGTATCGGGTTCGATACGTGTAGTTACTACGGGAAATAAAAAGATATTTCAGCAGACATACGTATTATGATTGTTTACTATTACGGAGTTCGAAAGCATCTCTTAAGAACCTAGCTGTATTAAGCAGAGTATTCACACTCTTTGATGATAAAATATTGGTAAAAGTATGCATGTTTGGATGGGGAATATTACCGAAATATTTTTGACGTAAATCCGAATAAAGAGGGCAATACAACAAGAAGTGGTATTCTGATTCAACTTGATGATTAGAACATAGTTTACACAGACGGTCATTTTGTGGAATGTTAGAGTACTGCCTACCTCTATTTCTAGACAATGAGAGGACATACGAAAGCGCCTGAGCGTCTTTCTCAGGAAATCATTTCTAATGATATCAACATATTTTTCTCTACCAAAATTGGTTTTGAATTGCCTATAATAGGATAATTTGGGAAGCTCCAGTATTGATGATTGCCAATTTTGTATGTACTGGTCTCTTAATCTCTGTTTTAATAAAGGGAGGTAATTAATGTTTTTGTGGAATATTGTGGAAAGCAAATATAAATGAAACTTTAGGAATGCATGGATAGGTGTTCTTGTTGCAGCAATATAATTATAAAAAAAATGTTGAAGACATCATTTAACACCATACAAACAAAGAAAACAAACACACAAACAAATAATTTTACTTTGCAGATTCCAGCGTTTCCAACATGTGCAGACTTTTTCCACGTGTTCCATTTTTCCTGGAGAATATTTTCGAGAGGTTCAGTGCTGTAAACGACATGATCACAAAAGAAGGTGGGTAGCTATAGTATGGCATCTGTCCATTGCTCTGAGCACCTTTGCAGTCAAAGACAGAGCTTTGTATATTAACCCTTTACCAAACAATCCCTACTTTTGACAACCCCTAGAAAGAAGGCTTTAGAAAACATTGTGGGAAATGGAGAAAATGCTGGTAACCAGCATTTTTTCCTTTTCCCACAATGTTTTCTGCCCTTCACAAATCAAATTTCAATTTTTCAGTCACTTTTATTTTGTCGTCTGCTAATGTTTTAGATTTGGACAAACCTAAAATTTTGTCGTATGGTAAAGAGTTAACTTTTTACCACATGGCAAAAATGTAGTCTTGCCCAAATTAAAAGCATTTACAGATGACAATTCAAATGTGGTTTAACTCTTTACCAAACGACAAAATTCTAGACTCGTCCAAATTGAAAGCAGTTGCAGACGACAAAATAAATGTAACTCAAAAATTGAGATTTGTTTCCAGAAGGGTTGAAAACGTCGTGGGAAAAGGAGAATATGCTGGTTACTGGCATATACCCCTTTTTCCACAATGTCTTCCAAAGACTTCTTTACGATGCGTGTTTAAACTTGGAATTGTGTGGTTAAAGATTAACCTGTTACCAAACAATCCCTGGTTTTTATGATCCTGAGAAAGAAGTCTTTTGAAAACATAATGGGAAAAGTAGAAAATGCTGGTTACCAGCATTTTCACCCTTTCCCATAATGTTTACTACCATGCTGGAAACAAATTTCAATTTTTGAGTTAGGTTTAATTTGTCGTCTGCAAATTAATGCTTTCAGTTTGGACCAGTCTAAAATTTTGTCTTTTGGTAAGGAGTTAAAGCAAATGTCTAAATATAGACATTCAAAAGGAGTCTGTTATGTAGCAGTAAGGTACAGATTCTGCTGAGATTACTTTCTCATCTTATTGAAAATTGTTTTGATTTTGGTTGTATTTTTTTGTAAAGTGTTCACTGTCATTTACATTTAGCCTTAGTTGCTATTCACCTCCAGGAATATGTAAATCAATGCCCCATTATATTCTTAACTTTTTGCAGATTTCGAAGAAATTCTGAAGCTCATATCACTTGGTGGTGAGGCTCACGGCCATTCAGGTGAAAGTCATGATGAACATAATCACAAACGGCGTAAAAGGGACGCTCATGAGATGGAGGGGATGTTTCACAACCATTCGTGGGTAGGTTTATTGACTTAGTTCATGTTGAAATACAGCAAAGAAGAATTTTGTTCTTCTTGTAGGTAAGGCTATGACATTTTAATCCTTTCCCAAACAATCCTGTGGTTTAACTCTTTACCAAACAATCCTTGGTTTTTACAACCCTGACGTAGAAGCCTTTAGAAAACATTGTGGGAAAAGGAGAAAATGCTGGTAACCAGCATTTTCTCCTTTTCCCACAATTGTTTTCTACTCTGATGGAAACAAATTCTAATTTTTAAATTACCTCTATGTTGTCGTCTGCAAGTGCTTTCAATCTGGATCAGTCTAAAATTTTGTCTTTTGGTAAAGGGTTAACACCTTAACCCATTACCACACAAGATAATTTTTGACTGGTCCAAATATTGAAAGCATTTGCATACGATAGAATAGAGATGACTGACAAATTAAAATTTAGTTTGGGAAGGGTAGAAAACATTGTGGGAAAAGGAGAAAATGCTGGTTACCACCATTTTCTCCTTTTCCAACAATGTTTTCTAAAGGGTTCTTTCTCAGAGTTGTCAAAAGTAGGGATTGTGTGGTAAAGGGTTAAAAATAGTGGAGACACTGTTTCAAAAAATTATGGAAAGAAGAGAAAATGATGGTTAGTAGCATTTTCTCCTTTTCCTACGATAATTTTACCCTGTAAAGATAAGTTTTAACATCTGAGCCATGTTTTATCTGTTGTCTGCAATTGATTTGGAACTGCTCAGTCGTTTGATAAAGAATTAAAGGTGGGCATAGTGGCATTGTTTGTTTCTTGTTTTGGTTCTTCCAGAGAAGGCCTGCTGCCATTTTTTTTTAACTCTTTACCAAACGACAAAATTTTGGGCTTGTCCAAATTGAAAGCATTTGCAGACGACAAAATAAATTTGAATCAAAAATCGAAACTTGATTTGGAAAGGGTAGAAAACATTGTGGGAAAAGGAGAAAATGCTGGTTTCCAGCATTTTATTCTTTTCCTACAATGTTTTCAAAAGCTTTCTTTCTTAGGGTCGTTAAAAGTCGGGATTGTGTGGTAATGGGTTAAGTGGGAAAATGGTAAATGTTTTATATAAATAGTGTGTAGTGTTGCCAAGGTACTGAAAGTAATTGCTTTTCAAGGTTAGTGCCCGTTGGCACGATCTATGTTGAAAAACAAAAGATCAGAGTAAATTTTATATGTAGCAATGTATCATAAAACAATGGATAGTATGTATTAAGATCAGACTGCACATTATGCTCAGTTTGATCTTGATACATATATATACTGCCCACAAAGCTGGTGAAAACAATGCAGAATGAATAATCTAGGTACATGTATTACAAATGTTTTCCTTATGTAAGACAGTTCCAGTCCATACTCCGTGCTTGACCTAAATAATATTGCACATAGCAATATAAAAGTTTAGAGATACCGTTTGTTTGCAGGAGAGTACATGCTACACGGCAGACCAATATTTCGCTATATTTGATGTGGATGGTAACATTACTAAGGAAAAGTTCTCAGAGATGTGTGGGGCTCTCATACAACAGCAGATCAGTGGAGCTTGTAAAACAGCAGACTCACATTCGGAAGACTCAAGTGACCCGACAGACGAAGAAAGTAAATTAATATTTCCTTTCCTAGAGTTTAAACCGTCTGTTTTAGAAGAAAATGTGTAGGTTCATGTATGGTCATTACTGTCATTGTCTGCATTGTCAACATTGGTCTAATACAAAGCATTGTGGTGTCTGTGGTTGAGAATAAGAGCGTTGGTCCCACAACCAAAAGGTCCTGAGTTCAATACCCGAAAGCAGATGTCAACTTTGGTATTTTTCATTGGCCCACACATTTGGCGCGAGTACTGGTGTAGTTTCCAGGAAGCAGAATCGAGACGGATTAGTACCGGTATAAGTTGTACTTACTTGTTTCTCAATTGAATGAATTGATGTAAAATGAATATGTTTAAATGTACAGCAGTTATTTTCTGATATCTCATTCATCACCGAATGTGCATGTATAGGGTGATTCATAAATACTGTATCAGTGGAAATTTTTGTGATGTGGAATTTTTGCAAATTTGTGAATTTGAATCACAAGTATAATGACAAAATACCCAATGTCCATTAACTCTTTACCACACAATCCCTACTCTAAATGACCCTCAGAAAGAAGCCTTTTGAAAACATCATGGGAAAAGTAGAAAATGCTGGTAACCAGCATTTTCTCCTTTACCCATAATGTTTTCTAACCTTTCAAAAATGAATTTCAATTTTTAAGTCGCATTTAAAGTGGCATCTGTAAATGCTTTCAAGTTGGACAAGTCTAAAATTTTGTTGTGTGGTAAAGAGTTTATTCACAAAAACAATTGACCTTTCTGCCGATTTTGATTGACAGGTCTTCCAAAGTCTTATCGGCCAATGAAAAAGTAGCATTTGACTTCATGTAAACAAAAAAATCTGACACAATTTGTTATAGACATGTGATATTTTGATTGTGTCTAATTAATCATTAATACAGCAATTGTGTTATCAATCACATAAAATTTGAAAAAAAAATTGTTGTAATTGACCTAGAGTGATCGAAATATCAGCTAGAATAAAAACAGCATTTTTTGGTTAGCTTGTCAGGCTTGACAACAGATATACCCTGTCGGGGCCAGCCAAACTCCCGTTTACAGAAAGGTCAATTCCGTACTTCAAATGTCCGTAAGCATTAATTCACAAATTTTTCGACATGCATATATATCCACCTATACAGTATCAGACAGCGTTCACAGTATTGCTTTTTCTTATTTATAAACTTTCTGCTTGTCCATTGACAAGTCTATCTCATGATTCAGGTGTTTGCTAGATAAAAATTGATTTTATAGATATAGAATTAAGCGACAACTTGCTTGTTTTAATGCACCATTGAGATACCGTAACTCTTTACCACACTATCCTGACTTGACACTCAGAAAGAAGCCTATAGAAAATATTGTGGATAAAGGAGAAAATGCTTGACACCAGCATTTTCTCCTGTTCCCACAATATTTTCTACCCTATCAAAGTCAGAAATTGTCATATTAACAAGATTTAACCCTTTCCCAAACAATCCCTGGTTTTTACGACCTTGAGATTGAAGCCTTTTCAAAAACATTGTGGGAAAAGGAGAAAATGCTGGTAACCAGCATTTTCTCCTTTTCCCACAATGTTTTCCACCTTACTGGAAACAAATTTCAATTTTTGAGTTACATTCAGTTTGTCGTCTGCAACTGCTTTCAATTTGGACCAGTCTAAAAGTTTGTTGTTTGGTGAAGGGTTAATTTGTTGTCTGCAGATGTCTTGAATTTGGTCCAGTCCAAAAGTTTGTCTTTTGGTAAAGAGTTAACCCTTTACCACACAGCAAAAATTTAAACCCATCCAACTTGAAAGCATTTATTTTGCAGATGGCAATTTCATAATGGCTTTAAAGCAAGCCCCTTGTTCACAAAGTATTGCACAGTCCTAAATTTTCCTCTGTGTTTCAGAGTATGGATATGGTACAATCTGTACAGTAGCAATCTGCCTGACTTCAGTTTTTGCTGTTCTGTCTTTCAACTGTCGGGAGAGCAAAGGATACAGATACCTTTTGGACCTGTTTGTTGGACTTGCCATTGGTACCCTGTTTTCTGATTCACTCTTTCATCTGATCCCAGTGGTGTGTAGTCTATTGTTTTATTTTATATAATACAATAGTTGACCTGTGTTAACCTTTTCCCAAACAATCCCTGATTTTCACGACCCTGAGAAAGAAGCCTTCTGAAAACATTGTGGGAAAAGGAGAAAATGCTAGTAACCAGCATTTTCTCCTTTTCCCACAATGTTTTCTTACCTTCCCAAAACAAATTTCTTTTTTTTAGTCACATTAATTTTATTGTATGGAAATGCTTCTAATTTGGGCTTGTCTCTAATTTTGTCATTTGGTAACGGGTTAACTCTTTACCAAACAACAAAATTTCAGACTGGTCCAAATTGAAAGCATTAGCAGATGACAAAATAACAGTGAGTTTAAAATTGAAATTCGTTTTGGGAAGGGCATTTTCTCCTGTTCTCACCATGTTTTCAGAGGCTTTCTCAGAGTGGTGAAAACCTGGGATTGTTTCATAAATAGTTAACTCTGTATAGGAAGGACCAGTTTCTGGTGTTGTAATGATTTGCTGCCAAACCTCTTTTCAAATTATTTGGCATAAAAGATGATAATTTTGATTAAACTCTCTGTCTCATGGAAAAAGTATAGACTGTTACAAGGTGAGATTATTTGCAAATGGCATTGCTGATGTGCTTCTAACAATCGGTTTTGTCCGCGATGGGAAAAAGAGAAAATGCTGCTTACTTGTATTTATTAGCTAAGCTGTTTTCAAGAAAATGTCGGGGTCTTGTCGTTGCCTTGATGTCATCCTCTGCATTATCGCTTGGTAAAAACTTTGACATTTGTAATATATTTGTAATTACTGAAGATTTTTATGTCAAACTCAGACAAGTTGTTAACTATCATAATGGAAACATATAAAACAATGGCAGGTAAGCATTTTGACATAGTTATGCAGATTTTTTAACCCATTACCAGGCATCCTTGCTTTTAAAGATTCTGAGAAAGAAGCCATAGAAAACATTGTGGGAAAAGGAGAAAATGCTGGTTTCCAAATTGAAAGCACTTACAGACGACAGAATAAATTAAACTCCAAAATTGAAATTTGTTTCAAGCAGGATAGAAAACGTGGGAAAAGGAGAAAATGCTGGTGACCATCATTTTTCCTTTTCCAACAATGTTTTCTAAAGGCTTCTTTCTTAGGGTCATCAAAAGTAGGGATGGTGTGGTAACAGATTAAGTAAGACACATCAGAGTCCCAGCCTAGCACTGGTGAAATCCAGGGAATACATGAATATGTGAACTGTTGCCATTATACGACTAAAATAATGTTGAAAGTAGCATATAACACCATTCAATCAGTTAATCTAATCCTTAGCTTTTCACTCAGTGAAAGAAATCGTACACCAAAACGGACTGTTAATATGTATATCCTTGATTTCTAGGCCTTTGGTGTCCATGCCCACGGCGAACACGACCATCATCACGATGAAGACGGCATCACAGTGGAGCCCTACCTCTGGCATGCCTTGTCCGTTTGTGGAGGTGTGTTTGAAGTCTACACTTCACTCATTTACAACAACAGAACACTTGAAAAACAACAGAAGACTAGAAAACATTGTATAATGAACAATTTCTGGTTTTAGCACTATGCCTTTTTTTTTCTTTCTTCATTTGTAGGCATGTTGTTAACCAATACCTAGAACCTAAGGAGACTAGTCAGCTACTTGCCCAAAACCTCATTGATTATCTGTCACATGTTTAACTCTTTACCACATGACAAACTTTTAGACTTTTCCAAATTCAAAGCATTTGCTGACAACTATAGAAAAATTGGAATCAGTTTGAAAGTAGGTGACTAGCATGCACACCTACTGTATTTAAAATATTTAATGCTTCCTTCCAAGTAGCAGTGCTTTACACTATATTACTTACTCTAGAGGCCTCCGGATATCCGCCACCCACACATAACCTTAACTGACCCGCGTGACAAACTTCCCAATGCAAGATAACTTCACTAAAAGGCAGACTGATGAAATTTATTGGTGACATATATCTTATAATTCCTATTACGTGCTCTTCACAAATCGATGTCATTAACACCTGACTATCCGAATATACATACACTTCCAATATCACTATAAATTTCTGGCAACACAAACTTTGACAACTTAAATAAAAAAAAATTTAGAAAGTTAGGTATCAAAAACTGGGGTTCCATATAAATTGTGAGTGCTATTTTATGTCCTGGAAAGAATCATGATTAACAGTAGAATTGATACATTCTGCATTAACTCTTTCCCAAACGATGAATTTTAGACTCTTCCAAATTCAAAGAGTTTGCAGACGACAATTTTAAAATTGATAAAAATGGCAGAAAGTTCTCCAAGAGTGTAGAAAACACTGTGGGAAAAGGAGAAATTGCTCGTTACGAGCAATTTCTTCTTTTCCCACAGTGTTTTCTAATGGCTTGTACTCCAGACACGTAAAAAGCAGGGCTTGTTTGGGAAAGAGTTGAAAGAGCAGGTCTTTCAAATGGCGATCACTTTGCACACAACACTAACTAAAACCTAGATCAAAGTACTGTACTCTCTTTACATGACAGCACCGAAATTTCGGGAGATTGGCTAGGAAATAAGAGCGCATTGTTGAGTTTTGTATAGCATCCTGGGGTGTTGATTAGGTAAAATGTGGTAGCTGTGCTTGCAGAGTAGGGGTTAATTCAAGGTGTCAGATGTAGCCTCAGACGCTTGTCTTCATTCAGTGCACTAGCTAGGTGAACATTATTACATTTACTTTAGAGATTCCTATACATGTACTTCATATCCTGGGACAAAACTTAAAACTGTCCAAATTGAAAGCTGTGAGGTCAATGTTATATTTGAATGTAGCTAAGCTGCAATAGCTCGATAACATAGAGGCCCTAAAAATGAGAGCTGGAGAATGCCTGGCTGATTCTTCTCCATACCTCTGAAAATTGTTGTGACAGTGGTAATGTGGGAAAGCAGCCACTGGCATTGGAAGAATGTTGTGTTAAAAAACTGGTAGAAGAATCTCTAGAAAAGCATGGAAAGCTGCCTTGGTTGTTGTGATATAAGTGAAACATTGGTACATACAGTGTGAATACTTTACCAAATTGCATAAAGTAAACCTTTTTAACCCTTTACCACACAATCCCGACTTTTAATGACCCTGTAAAAAAATGCTGTTAACCCTTTACCCCATAAGGCATTTCTATGGTATCTCTAATTGACCCTAAAAAACAGCAAGGATGAAGCCGTTTCTTATGTGTATATGACACCTTTTGATAGCAAAGAAAACATTGTGGCAAAAGGTGAAATTGCTCGTCACGAGCAATTTCACCTTTTACCTCAATGATTTCCAAAGGCTCCTACAGGCAATGCGTAGAAATGAGTATCTATGGAGTAAAGGGTTAACCAGCATTTTCTCCATTCCCAAAATGTTTCCTAACCTACCATAGATATAAATCATCGTTTTAGAAACATTAACTTTGTTGTCTGCAATGGGTTTGAATTTGGACCATTGTAAAATTTTTTGTCATTTGGTAAAGAGTTAAATTGAAAGTATTTACAGACTTTAAAAAAAATGTGACTCAAATCATTGAAATTTGTTTGTGGTAGGGTAGAAAACAGAGTGGGAAAAGAAGAAAATGCTGGTTACCAGAATGTTCTTCTGTTCCCAGTGTTTTTTAAAGCCTTCTTTGTAAGGTTCTTTCAGAGATAGGATTGTTTGATACATTTGTAACTCGATCTTTACCACATGACGAAATTGTAGACCAGTCCAAATTGAAAGTGTTTGCAGACACCAATTTCAGATGATGGAATTTGTCTTTGAAATGATAGAAAACCTTGTTGAAAAAAGGAGAAAATGGTGGTTACCAGGATTTTCTCCTTTTCCCACAAGGTTTTCAGAAGGCTTCTGTTTCAGGGTCGCCAAAACTCTGGGTTCTACAGTGCACAGTTTAACAACCAAACAAACGCTCAAATATATCAATATAATGTGCATAATTATACTTTATAAATACTTATTATCTCTTTTTTTTTTTCAGGTCTGTACTTGTTCTTTTTGATTGAAAAGCTTTTCCATGTGCTAAGACCTGCGGTAAGATTTCTAAATCGTTTTCTAATTTTTCAGCTTACACTCAGTGTGCCAGTCTAATCCTGTCAGTGATGTTGGTGAAAGCATCAGCCTTTGCATGTGGCATAATATCGAATATTATGTTGTATTCTAACATGACATGTTAATTTGGCTCTAAAACACAGTGCAATGAAAATGTGGTAAAATCTGTTACTCTATGTAGAGTGATGTCATTCCATATATCATGGCATCATGCTGCACAAAGTTAGATACTCAATGGATTATAATCTGCATCCCCATTTTGCACTCTAAGGATGAACTTGTTTTCCTTTGATCAAGAGTTGGTCATGTTAGAATTGAAAAAATCTTCTTTCTATTGTGGTTTATCATTCAATAAACCACAATGCAAGTTATGAGGTGCAATGATTAACTCTTTATCAAACGACAAGATTTTAGACTGGTTCAAATTGAAAGCATTTGCAAATGACAAATTGAATGTAAATCAAAAATTTAAGTTTGATCTTAGAAGGTTAGAAAACATTGTGGGAAAAGGAGAAAATGCTGGTTACCAGCATTTTCTCCTTTTCCCACAATGTTTTCAAAAGATTTCTTTCTTAGGGTCATTAAAAGTCGGGATTGTGTGGTAAAGAGTTAAACCACTCTGGCTATTGTCCTCGTGGATTATTTATTGTGCCTCATAACTCACAACTGTGGTTAATCGAGCAATAAACCATGATAGAAAGAAGATTATTCCTTAACCCTTTACCACACAATGACGACTTTTAACAACCCTTAGGTAGAAGTCTTTTGAAAACATCATGGGAAAAGGAGAAAATGCTGGTAACATGCATTTCCTCCTTTTCCCACAAGGTTTTCTACCCTTCCCAAAGCAAAATTTAACCTTTCAGTCACATTTGTTTTGTCATCTGCAAATGCTTTCAATTTGGACCTCTCTATAACTCTTTGTGTCGTAAAGAGTTAAGTAACTTTCCCGGTGCCTGTATTTGATTTAAGCAGCCTACGAAAATTTCATATAGCATGAGAACTTCAGTCTCACACAAAGACGAAATTTTCTTATGCAGTGAGATGTAAATACAAGCTCCAGGGTAGTCATTATATAGTAATATATTTTTTTTGTATTCTTACAACTTTAACCCTTTACCCAATAAGACATTTCTATGGTATCTCTAATTGACCCTAGATAACAGCAAGGATGAAGCTGTTTCTTATGTGTATATGGCAACTTTTGATAGCAAAGAAAACATTGTGGCAAAAGGTGAAATTGCTCGTCACGAGCAATTTCACCTTTTGCCACAATGTTTTCCAAAGGCTCCTACAAGCAATGCGTAGAAATGAGTATCTATGGAGTAAAGTGTTAAATGAGAAAAATTTGAAGTTATTGACACTTTATTCACAATGGGTAAGCAGGATGGGAAAATTATTGGTATGCAGGGTTGTAACTCTGTTTTTATGAATGGCATATAAATATTAAAGTGTAATATTTTGATTAATGGAATTGCAAATCAATGCATGCTTCATCCATGCAAGAGTTATGTCACCATGGCATATTTGGAACAATATTTGACAGTGTATTAGCAGAGATATTTTTCTGCTGTGTGTGTCTTCTAATGCACTTCCAACACATGTATTCAGCAGGAAAATCTAATGGTACATGTATATACTGGTAAAAAATATCCAGACCAGGGTCTGTATTCATGAACCATTCTTAAGAATTTTCTTTGTTTTATTCTTCAAAATTTTCTTAACGTGAATGTAACAAAACTTCTGATTGGCTATACAAAATTATTTTGTCAATCAGAAGTTCTGTTACTTTCACATTGATGAAATTCTGAAGAATAAGACTAGGAATATTCTCAAGAATGGTTGGTAAATACGGACCTAGATAGCACATATGGTGTAGAATGATCTTGTATTTACTCAACAACTGTATAGTGAAGGTATGAAGTATGAAATTTTCCCAACTTTCAGAGGATTATAGCATCTGCTCACAGAGGACACCAAATTAAACATTTTTGTGCTGAAAGCTTTAACCCTTTACCAAACAATCCCTGGTTTTTATGATCCTGAGATAGAAGCCTATTGAAAACATTGTGGGAAAAGGAGAAAATGTAGGTAACCAGCATTTTCTCCTTTTCCCACAATGTTTTCTGTCCTGCTGGAAACAAATTTAAATTTTTGAGTTATGTTTATTTTGCCATCTGCAAGTGGTTTCATTTTGGACCAGTCTAAATTTTTGTCGTTTTGTAAATGGTTAAAGAACATGAATGAAAAATTTTGGAAGGAAACCTGACCAAGAACACAAGATTGGATCAGTTGCAAGCTGTCAGATTATTGCATATTTCTTTTCAATGTCGGACTTTAGATGCATACTCCATACAAATGAGCGATGCTCTGTGAAAAAGGGGCTTAATGCATCTGCAGAAAATATCAATCTAGCTCAGCCTGCACACCTCACACTGTCTGAGCTGGCTTGAAACTTTGCATTTGGTAAATATACTGCATGTCTAAGGAGGATTCTATCTCATTATTCAGCCTGTTCTTTAACCCATTACCACACAATCCCTAGTTTTGATGACCCTGAGAAAGAAGCCCTTAGAAAACATAGTGGGAAAAGGAGAAAATGCTCATAACCAGCATTTTCTCCTTTTTCCCACAATTTTTTCTACCCTTCACAGAACAAATTTCAAATTTTCAGTCACTTTTATTTTGTTGTCTGCAAATGCTTTCAAATTCAACGAGCCTAAAATGTTGTTGTTTGATAATGAGTTAAGAAAGTGAATTTATAGATCTATGATCTTGTGATGACCTACTTTGTATCATGTATTACAGAAATGGACCAAGCCCTCTTTTTCTACATTATGGGTACATATCAGCCATGGCAAACTTACGTGTACCTACCTTGACTTATTTATGTATACATCATTTTGATTCCCAAAAGCATTGTTTTTGCACTTGTACAATTGTAAATTTCTCGCTTCAGAATACCCAAGCTGAAACAGAACTGAAATATGTCGCAAATGGAACATATGAAAAGGTAACCATCCTTGATTTTCATAGACAAAAACAAGAACAAGAATAAGCCCTCCATTCTTCACCAGATTACAAAATATATCCGAATCAGACATATATATTTTGTTGTGAGTCTTGACCAAGATCAGGCAGCACACACATGTAGTCTGATGTTGATCTACACACTCCACTTCCCTGTAATGGGCTTTAATGCTTTACCAGTCTCTGGTTTTCATTACTCTGTAGAAGAAGCCTATTGAAAACATTGTGGAAAAAGGAGGAAATGCTATCCTTCCAAAAAAACAGTTTTTAATTTTTGAGTTACCATAATTTTGTCATCTTCTAATACTTTCAATTTGGAACAGCCTGAAATTTTGTTGTCTAGTAAAGAGCTAAATGCTGAAATCACTATTAGATACCATTTATTTGTTATATAGTCAACAGCATAAAAGCAGGGAACAGGGGTAAATGTATTTTTGGACTTCTGCTTGCTTATACTGTATAGGAAAATCCAACCATATAACATTATTCAAAGTACAAAAATTGATCTTATTGTTTATTGAAAACATTGTGGGAAAAGGAGAAAATGCTGATAACCAGCATTTTCTCCTTTTCCTACAATGTTTTCTGCCCTATCATAGAGGGAAATCATCTTTTCTGCAAGAGTTGAATTGCCGTCTGGAAATGCTTTGAATTTTGTCTAGTCCAAAAGTTTATCGTTTGGGAAAGAGTTAAGCTTAGGCTAGATGTTAAAGGTGGGTATTTAGAATTTTCACAACCCACCAAATAAAAAAATATATATATCACTGAAATTTATATGAAAAAACAATACAAATCATCAATAATTAAGAATCATAAAATTACGAAAAAAATTTTTTTTTGATGGTATTGCCTTAACCCATTACCACACAGCAAAATTTTAGACCTATCCAAATTGAAAGCATTTGCAGACGACAATTTCAAAGTGGGTCAACTGGTGAAATTTTGCTTTGATAGGGTAGAAAACATTGTGGGAAAAGGAGAAAATGCTGGTTACCAGCATTTTCTCCTTTTCCCACAATGTTTTCAAAAGGCTTCTTCCCCAGGGGCGTCAAAAGGTGTCATTGAGTGGTAATGGGTTAAAAGGCTACGTAGCCTCTTAAGCTATTTTTAGATTTCCCGCCAAAAATAAGAAAAAGCATTGTGGGAATGTTAAGTGACTGGCACATGACTAATGACTCTGAAATTCCATAAAATGACAAATATGTAATTATTTTCCATAATGTCTTCTTCAGACGTTATGTTTGAAGCTTTGTCTGTATATTTTTGGTGTGTAAATGAGCGAGTTGCTTATTTAAAAATAGACCGTGTTTCCTGCCGGTATCAAATTGGGCTGTAGTAAATCTCTAATTTCTCATGTTGTCGGGTGGTTTTCGACTTCCCGGGTGTTATGAATGAAAATTATAAGGCTTTTGGAGTATTGGGATGATTTTTTTGTATTCTTGTTAAATTTTCGTCTCAAAATCTGAAGGGCCACCTTTAATCCAATACCAGATAATCCAACTTTTAACAACCCTAAAGAGGGAGACTTTCGAAAAGATTGTGGTAAAAGAAGAAAATGCTGGTAACAAATCTTTGTGATGTACCAAAGACAAATCTCATTATTTCAGCCACATTTGAATTGTCATCTGCAAGTGCTTTCAAATTGGACCAGTCTACATTTTTATTGTGTGGTAAAGAGTTAACTATCCAAAGGGATCCCATACAAGACATTCTTGTAACCTTCAGAAATATTTTTGACACAGCCCTGTTTCTCTACACCTTGCTGGAAAAGCAGCCGCAGCTGAACTTTGGCACCAATGTCGGGTACTCTTGCTTTTTTTCTTTTTTAAACTCTTTTAACAAACGACAAATTATTAGACTGGGCAAAATTGACAGCATTTGCAGATGACAAAGTGAATGTGACTAAAAAATTGAAATGTCCTTTGGGAAGAGTAGAAAACATTGTGAGAAAGGGAGAAAATGCCGGTTACCAGCATTTTTTCCTTTTTCCACAATGTTTTCAAAAGGCTTCTTTCTCAGGTCCTTAAAAGTCAGGATTGGATGGTAAAGAATTAAAATATTGACTTTTTTTTAACGATTACAGAAGGATGCACCTACAAAAGTTTCAAACCCAGGTAGTTTGAATGAGCCAGGGTTTGATGAATTTGGAAGCAGTGTGGGGATGATGGGAAAAAAGAAAGGTACACATTCTATTTGTTTGTTTGTTTTGTTTGAATGTTCAGTAACCCTTTCCCAAACGACAAATTTTAGACTCTTCCAAACTGTAAGAGTTTGCAGATGACAATTTTAACTTTCATAACAATGGCAGAAAATTACCCGAATGGGCAGAAAACACTGTGGGAAAAGGAGAAATTGCTTATAACAAGCAATTTGTCCTTTTTCCGCAATGTTTTAAAAAGACTTGTACTGCAGACACGTAAAAACAAGGGCTTGTTTGGGAAATGGTTATGACCACTTTAAACACAATATATCAGTGACATCACGACAGCAGGTTTTCAACATAACTTACCAAACAAATTTTTTTTGATACTAGTCCAAATTGAAAGCATTTGAAGACAACAAAATAAATATGACTGAAAAATTTAAATTTGTTCTGGGAAGAGAAGAAAACATTGTGGGAAAAGGAGAAAATGCTGGTAAGCAGTCTTTAAAAGTCAGTACTTCTTTGGGAAATGGCTAACTGAATCCAGGTTACACATTCACCCACCATTTTTGATTGCATTCTCAGCTTATTCTAGATTTAGGAACAGAGCTCCAGATTGATAATGCTCCACTAAACCCTGTGTTATAGGTACTCGTTAGAATGGTCTCATTGAGACAGTTCTAGTGAGTACCCACAACTTAGGGTCGAGAAGAGAAATAATGGATTTAGAATTACCATCACTCCCTCTTATTTGGAGCTTTGTAGGATGTAACAAGAAATTATATTACTTTCAAATTCAGAATTTTTTGATAATAGAACTAAGAACTATCTTGTAAAATAGTGGTAAATATGGATGTAGGTTTGGTTCTTCACTGCCTCATCGTAAATCACTGATCGCAATATGACTATTAAAAACTACTTTTTGCTGTTAATTCGTTACATTCATAGTCTTTGTCAGAAACAGCTATTTCATTTTGATGTCTTTTCGCCGCAGTTTTCATGGTAATAAAACATGAAAGTGTAATGCTACAAACAGCTTACAGCATGTTTTCGCGCTGTTTTCAAATTACACTAAACATATTAATGCTGGAACATACCATTTATAAATAGTATGTTTTTGCACACAGAACAATGTTGTGTGCAAATTGTATATCTTCTGTTTTTGAGTTCCTTGAAAATGGGGCTTGATGCATCCGCCTAAATAATCAACCCAGGCAGCCTGGGCAGCCCCCACAGCCTGACCTGGGCTGAAACTTTTCTGTATTGGTCAATTCTGCTTGTCCAAGCACCACTCTACCTCATGATTTGATTGTTTGATAGATGAAATGAATTTTATGGATCTGTGATCAAGTGATGGCTCGCGTGGTATCATGTATCACTGAGGTGCATTAACCCTTTACCAAACAATACCTGGTTTTTACGACCCCAAGATAGAAGCCTTTTGAAAACATAATGGGAAAAGGAGAAAATGCTGGTAACCAGCATTTTCTCCTTTTCCCACAATGTTTTCTACCCTGCTGGAAATATATTTCAATTTTTGAGTTGTGTTTCTTCTATCGTCTGCAAGTGCTTTCAATATAGAGCAGTCTGAAATTTTGTCGTTTGGTAAAGGGTTAAGCCCCCTTTTGTCAGAGCATGGCTCATACATGTATACATATGGAATGTTTTGGCACAAAGGGTCTGAGCTTAATCTCGCTTATACAGAAGAGCAAAAGCAAAGAACTTTGGATGAAATTTTTTGGTCAGTTGCAAATTACCACTTACTCATTTTAGACTACTACCAAAAAGTAAACATTTACTGCATGCCAAAAAGCTGTGCCTAGTAGGAAATCTGTGGAAGGTCTAAAAGATTCAAAGTATCAATCAGCTTATATTTAACTCTTTACCAAACTACATAATTTTAGACTATTCCAAATTGAAAGCATTTGCAGACGACAAAATTAATGTGACTCAAAAATTGAAACTTGTTTTTGAAACAGAAGACAATGTTGGAAAAGAAGAAAATGCTGTTTACCAGCATTTTCTCCTTTTCCCACATTGTTTTCAGAAGGCTTCTTATGAAGGGTTGTGAAAACCACAGATTTTTTTGGAGAGGGTTAATGTGCCAACCGTGTTTCTATATTTAGGTATCGATGGCATGGTAGTAATGGTGATAGTTGGAGATGCTATTCACAATTTGGCTGACGGCCTGGCTCTTGGAGCTGCTTTCTCAACTAGCAATTCTCTTGGGTTTTCCACATCAATTGCTATCTTCTGTCACGAGTTACCACATGAACTTGGTAAGGCAAACCATTTAAACACTAACTACCTATTTATCAAATGACCAAATTTTAGACTTATCCAAATTGAAAGCATTTGTAGATGACAAAGTAAATGTGACCTGAAAACTGAAATGTGTATTGGGAAGGGTAGAAAACATTGTGAAAATATCTGTTGAGATCTGTTGATATCTGTCAGCATTGAAATGTGTAAATCTTTACCAAACGACATAATTTTAGACTTGTCCAAAATTAGAAGCATTTGCAGATGTCAGAATTAATGTGACTAAAAATTCGAAATTGTTTTGCTTTGGGAAGGAAAGAAAACTTTGTGGGAAAAGGAGAAAATGCTGGTAACTAGCATTTTCTCCTTTTCCCACAATGTTTTAAAAAGCTTCTTTCTCGGGGTCGTTAAAAGTAGGGATTATGTGGTAAAGAGTTAAACTGAAAATTTCTGATGAGTCAATTCAGCATTTAAATGCTTAAATCTTGACCAAACAGTATCATTTTAGACTTGTCCAAATTGGAAGCATTTGCAGACAACAAAATTAATGCAACTAAAAAATTGAAATTTGTTTTGTGAAAGGAAGAAAACAATGCAAGAAATGGAGAAAATGCAGGTAACCAGCATTTTCTACTTTTCCCACAATGTTTTCAAAAGGCTTCAATCTCCGGGTTGTTAAAAATCGGTATTGTGTAGTAAAGTGTTAAATTTTGACCAAACAGCATCATTTTAGACTTATCCATTTTCAAAGCTGTTTTGGAGGAAAAATTAAATGTGGCTCACACAGTTTCCGGTAAATTTGTCATTGATAGGGTAGAGAACATTTTGGTTTCCAGCATTTTTCTCCTTTTCCCAAAATGTTTTCAAAAGCATTCTTCCGCAGGTTTATGGAAGCTGGAAAGCATGTGATAAAGAGCTTAAATTTTCCTTTTGATTATTACAGGGGATTTTGCCGTGTTACTGAACGGTGGCTTGTCATTTTGTAAGGCATTATTTTGGAACCTGTTCTCCTCTTTGACGGCTTTGGTTGGCTTGTATATCGGACTTGCGGTGTCCACAGATGAGACTGTTCGACAGTGGATTGTGGGAGTTACTGCTGGCTTGTTCCTCTACATTTCTCTTGTAGATCTGGTATGTAACAGGGACAAGGAAATATCTTGGTCTGTATTCACTAACATTAATAAAAACGATCTTGGTTATTCTTCAAAATTTGCTGACTGAAAGTAACAGAACTTCTGATTGGCTAAACCAAATGGTTTAGCCAATCAGAAGTTCTGTTACTTTCAAACCGATGAAATTGAAGAATAAGACTGAGAATGTTCTTAAGAATGGTTGGTGAATATGGATCCAGCATTTTGCCATGTATGTGTGTGTGTCTCTCTATATCTCTCTGTCTCTCTCCTTAAGCAAGGTTGTCAAATCCAGACAAGATCTCCTGAAGACATGACTTACTGAGCTGTTGCTGTAATGAGACTGATACAATGTTGAAAGCAGGGTACAATACAACTTAACCCATTACCACACAATCCCTACTTTTGACGCCCCTGAGAAAGAAGCCTTTTGAAAACACTGTGGGAAAAGGAGAAAATGCTGGTAACCAGCATTTTCTCCTTTTCCCACAGTGTTTTCTACCCTTCCCAGAACAAATTCCAATTTTTAAGTCACCTTTTTTTTTTTGTCTGCAAATGCTTTCAATTTGGACCCGTCGAAAATTTTCGTGTGTGGTAAAAGGTTAAACAACCGAATGAGCCATGCTCTAGCAACAAGGGGCTTAACTCTTTACCACACTATCCCGACTTTCGATGACCCTGAGAAAGAACGCCTTTGAAAACATTGTGGGAAAAGGAGAAAATGGTGGTAACCAGCATTTTCTCCTTTTCCCACAAAGTTTTCTTCCCTTCCCAAAACAAATTTCATTTTTTTAGTCACATTAATTTTGTCTCATGCAAATGATTCCAATATGAACAAGTCTAAAATTATGTCGTGTGGTAAAGATTTAAGCATTTCAATGCTGAGTCAACTCAACAGATATTTTCTCCATGTTTTCTACCCTTCCCAATACACATTTCAATTTTCAAGTCACATTTACTTTGTTTTCAAAAGCTTTCTTCCTTAAGGGCATTAAAAGTTGTCATTGTGTTGTAAAGGGTTAACAATTTTTTTTTCTGTTCTCTCACCTCTGATTCATGAGAGAAAAGTAGTCGGTGGCCTGGAAAGAAAGTTCTGTTAGCACTGGTGTGATGAAAATCAGGGAACACATGTGAAGGTGCATTAATCGTTGTAATATGACCTAAGCTCTTAAATTGGGGTTAAACCAGCATTTTCTCCTCTTCCTACAATGTTTTCAAAAGGCTTTTTTCTCAGGGTTGTTATAAGTCGGGATTGTGTGGTAAAGAGAAAACCAAAAAAATCCCTGTTTTTCATGCCTGTAAGAAAGAAGCCTTTTGAAAACATTGTGGGAAAAGGAGAAAATGCTGGTTTCCAACATCTTTTCCTTTTCCCACAATGTTTTCTACCCTTCTCTACACAAATTTTAGTTTTTAAGTCACATTTATTTTTTTGTCTGCTAATGCTTTCAATTTGGACCAGTTAAAAGTTTTGTAGTTTTGTAGAGTTAAATGCATGTTAGCTGACATTGGGTTGAACCATTTTACTGTTTGTAAATTTTCTGTTTGTCAAAGGACCCTTCTACCTCATATTCGTGTTAGACAAAATGGACGTGATGGATCTGTAGTTTGTGATGACTTGCTTGGTGTCATGTGCCACAGTGATGCTTTATTGCTTTACCAATCAATCCTGACTTTTAACGAGCCCGAGAAAGAAGGCTATTGAAAACACTATTGGAAAAAGAGAAAATGCTGAGCACCAGCATTTTCTCCTTTTCCCACGATGTTTTAATCCTTTATCACACAGTGATGACTTTTGATGAGGGAGAAGCCTTTTGAAAACATTGTGGGAATAGAAGAAAATGCTGGTAACCATCATTTTCTCCTGTTCCCACAATCTTTTCTGCCCTCCAAAAATAAATTTCTCTTTTTCAATCACAATTATTTTGTCGTCTGCAAATGCTTTCAGTTTGGACCAGTCTATTAATTTGTCATTTGGTAAAGAGTTACCGTTAAACCTTATATTTTAAACCCTATTAAGGATTGCTTTTGCCATTTGAGCCACCTTTAGTTTGTTGTCTGCAAATGCTTTCAGTTTGGACATGCCCAAAATTTTGTCCTTTGGTAAAGACCCTCTTTTTTGCTAGAGCTTAGCTCATTTCTTATTTTTACTTTTTCAGCTGCCAACACTCGTGTCACCACTTCAGAAATTTTCGTTGACATCCTTTCTACTAAACAACATTGGGCTCTTGGTTGGAACTGGCCTGATGTTGCTATTGTCAATATTTGAAAATAAAATCAATGTATAATAGGTTCATCAGTCCCAAAACTAGTGGGATATGCATGTCTATGGACAGAGCTGAGATGTACTGAAGCCTAAGACAAAACAATGTAGATACATGTACATGTATAACATGACTTTTTTTATAACATTGTTCTCTATTTTAATCAGTTGTGATAAGGTAATATATTATGTGCAGAGTGTAGGAGGGGGAATTGTACTTGTGTTACAGTGTAAATATATTATTAATAACAACCTAAAGAAAGACAAAGAAAGGAAAGGAGAGAGTGGGAGAGAGAGAGAGAGATGTTTTAAAATCTCAGTGATCAAATAAACTAATACACAATTTTATATTTTATCAAAAGAAATTCATAGATACAAGTTATCATGTTTTAAGTCTGTTACCACAAAATTCTGATTTTTAACAATTCTAAGAGAGAAAGCTTTTAAAAACATTGTGGGAAAAGGAGAAAATACTGGTAACCAGCATTTTCTCCTTTTCCCTCAATGTTTTATGTTCTTTTACAGACAAATCCCATTACATGTGCCACATTTACTTTGGAAATGCTTCCGATTTGGATCCGGGTAAAATTTTGACTTATTGTTGTGTTTACTTTTTATCAAGTGATAGAATTTTAGACTTGTCCAAAGTTAAATTTTAAAAAGCATCAGGAGGGGTAAATGGGAAACCAGTCCATCTGGGTGTTTAGAAAATTTTACAGAAGGGAAAATAAGCCTTCTTGTTTCTCTGAATTACATTATTAGATTATCTTGTTTAAATCTTTACCAAATGACAAAAGTTTGGACTAGTCCAAATTGAAAGCATTTGCAGACGACAAAATAAATTTAAATAAAAAATTTGGGTTTGATTTTGGGAAGGTAGAAGAAATTGTGGGAAAAGGAGAAAATGCTGGTTAACAGCATTTTCTCCTTTTCCAACAATGTTTTCAAAAGCTTTCCTTCTCAGGGTCGTTAAAAGTTGCGATTGCGTGATAAAAAGGCTAAATATATTGTGTTGAATTTGTTCACAAAATTCAACACAACCTATCTAAGTAAGATCCATTTAAAAACACATTTTACAGATATTAAATTTTTTTTTTCCCCTCTCCTGTAAAAAATTTCCAAATTGCAGATGGAATAGTTTCAAACTCACCACATCAATTTGGAGAAGGATATATCTGTAGGAGTGACATTGGGTAAGGCACTTCAAATCCCTTGCCTAGTGCTGGCAAAACCCAAGACAGACATGAAAAAGCGAGCTGTCGCCAAGATATGACACACCTACAGTAATACGATTTCAAAGGACAAGCAATGCCATTAGTTATTACTCAATATTTAAAAGATTTTTATGGTGCCGACCAGATAAATGGCATCAAAAGGCAACATAAGACAATGTTTGTAAATTACCAGCGATTAATTGATTAACAGGAAAACAAATTTTACATGAAATATTTTATTTACAGTGGAAAATTAAAATCTGTATGTTAAAAATTGTTTTAAATAAATTTTAATCGTGATGTTCCTGTGCATGACATGTTGTTCAGATAAGCGCCCAACACTTATAAGCGTAAATATGGGACCCGTCGCGCAAAAAGGTATAACTTAGAAATTCCGTACATCAATTAGATGAAAACACACCAAGGTGGTGCAGATCACTTTAAATAGATAGTTCAAAAATGATTTTATTACAAGGTACAATGACCACCTTTCATACAGAAAATATCATTAACCCTTTACTCTATAGATACTCATTTCTACGCTTTGCTTGTAGAAGCCTTTGGAAAACATTGTGGCAAAATGTGAAATTGCTTGTAAAGAGCAATTTCACCTTTTGTCACAATGTTTTCCATGCTATCAAAAGGTGTCATATACCCAGAAGAAATGGCATCATCCTTGCTGTTTTTTAGGGTCAATTAGAGATACCAAAGAATAGTCTTATGGGGTAAAGAGTTAAAGTAAAATGTGTCAACCCTGGTCAGCCTACACATTATGCACAGACTAACCAGGCTTGACACTTCTTGCAGTTCCCAGAAGGTCCCTTTGTGTGTGACAGGTCACAATTATGTAAACTATGTGAGGCGTAAAAAGATGGCTTTGCTGACATACAGGACTTGTATAGTATTTTCATTTCCTAAGCACTTTTTGAATGTCTTTGTAGTTTGTTTATGTTTTATTTATGTATGTCTTTCTGATACATGCATGTAGTAGGACCATTTCCAAGAGATAAGACAATATCTGGTTTATTATAACCTGTTACCACACAGTCCCTACTTTTGACGCCCCTAAGAAAGAAGCCTTATGAAAACACTGTAGGAAAAGGAGAAACCAGCATTTTCTCCTTTTCCCACAGTGTTTTCTACCCTTCCCAGACCAAATTTCAATTTTTCAGTCACACTTATTTTGTCGTCTGCTAATGCTTTCAATTTGGACCAGTCTGAAATTTTGTTATTTAGTAATGAGTTAAGTATTGTTTCCAGCAAGTCCAAGTTTTAATACAATAGATCTATGTACACTGTCTTACTTTTCGTGATTACTCACAAATGACGCCGTAATGGCGATTGTTTCCACAATGAATGTCACTTAATTTGTATGAACAGTCTCTGTTCATCCTCGTACAGTTCTCAGCCAGGTTCAAGGAGCACTGGCCACCACACCAGATACTTCCAGTGCAGGATACTCCACTTCCATCTGAGTTCCTCCAGATCGATGCGCTCAGTTGGTTTACATGCCTTTCTAAATCCGTCCAGTAACCATTCATGTTGTAGACTGAAAATAGAGAACTTTATTTAAGAAATGACCTTTTCTCTATCATGGTTTATCATTCAGTTAACCATAGTTGTGAGTTATGAGGCCCAATGAATAATCCACAAGGATGAATGGTTTACTCATAACTCACAACATGGTTTATTAAATGATAAATCGCAGCTTATTTCGATTCTAATATGATCAACTCTTCATGAAAAGAAAACAAGTTTGTACTAAAAGCAAAAACTGCATGAAGGAGAACAAGTTTATACTAAAAGCAAAAACTGCATGAAGGAAAACAAATTTATACTAAAAGCAAAAACTGCAGGAAGGAAAACAATAAAAACTGCATGAAGGAAAACAAATTTATACTAAAAGTAAAAACTGCATGAAGGAAAACAAGTTCATACTAAAAGTAAAAACTGCAGGAAGGAAAACAAATGTATACTAAAAGTAAAAACTGCATGAAGGAAAACAAATGTATACTAAAAGTAAAAACTGCAGGAAGGAAAACAAGTTCATGCTAAAGGTAAAAACTGCATGAAGGAAAACAAATTTATGCTAAAAGTAAATAACTTGCTTAGCTTTATACAGAATGACAATACTCTATATGAAATGGCGTCATTCTTTAAAGAAAAGCGTAGATTTGACCATGCTTTCATTGCACTGTGTTTATAGTGCCGAATTCACACATCATGTTAGAACTATGTGATATCTGTTGTTGACACCAGGTAAAACACAATAGATGGAACAATTCAGCAACTTTTTTACTAGCTTAAGAATTAATTTTTCTTCTGGTGACCAACATAATCTACAATGATAGATCTTCACAATGATTTCAATACCTTTAAATGATACGATTTACCACACAATCCCTGGTTTTCACGACCTTAGGAAAGAAAGCTTATGTTTTCTACCCTTCACAAAACAAATTTTAATTTTCAGTCACTTTTATATTGTCGTCTGCAAATGCTTTCAATTTGGACCAGTGTAAAATATTGTCATTTTGTAATGGGTTAACCCTATACCAAACAATCCCTGGTTTTTACTACCCTGAGTTAGAAGCCTTTTGAAAATATTGTAGGAAAAGCAGAAAATGCTGGTACCAATATTTTCTTCTTTTCCCACAAAGTTTTCCATCCTATTGGAACCAAATTTCAATTTTTGTAATATGTTTAATTTATCGTCTGCAACTGCTTTCAATGTGGACCAGTCTAAAATTTTGTTGTTTGGAATAGTGTTAACAGATATGTCTAGAAATTACTCTCTTACCATTACAAATGGATAAGAATTCTGCCAGATCTAGTGTCTTATTGTTGTCCGTCACTGTCATCAGCTGTAAACCCAGATCTGTACAAGCCTTGACTGCCTCGTCAAGGGTGACATATACCTGTAAAATGGTAAGAGGGTACTCTTGCCCATGTGTCCCTTGTGACAGAATGTCGGCGTGATATACAGTTGGTAGAGAAGTTATCGACACAACTATCCTTTGCACTGAATAAAAATTAAATTAATAACTATAATTATAATAAGGATGTCACCTTATTTTTGCAGTTATTAGTCATCAAAGCGATTTGATTGGCTGAAACATATTTTCTAAGTAAATCCGGCAGATAGTCTTTCATTTAGAATAAGTAGACTACAATGATAGAACAGGTAATTACACAGTATTTGTGACCCGTCACGCAAATAGGGATTATCTGGGAACTGTGAAAAGTGTCGACCCAGGTTAGACTGTGCAGATTGCGCAGTCTGACCAGGGTCAACATTTTTCACTTTGATGATATTTTCTGTATGAAAAGTGTTCATTTTACCTTACCATACAATAATTTTTGAACTATTAACTTAAATTGAACTGCACTATCTTTCATCTGTTTTCACCTAATTGATGTAAGGAATTACGAGATTGTCCCATTTTGAGTGACTGGTCACATTTATATTTCATTGTAGTTTGACCATATTGATGATCTCAGGTGAAAATACGCTTGTGCAACGTACCCTCATTTAGAGCTGAGGTGATGGCTACAAGCTCATGTGAGATTCTGCTAAAACTCACACAACATTGATGATAATGCCCTCGCCTACACCCTTGATACATATGGTTGTTGATAGAGATTTTTACCTTGCAGTCCTCAAGGAGTTTCTTAAGGTTCATCTTTTCTAGCAAGCATTTGTTTACCAACACGATATTTGCTGTTTTTTTTCTGAGTATAGTAATGTTTGGTGGTGTCTTAGTATATTCACTAGTCAGGAGCTGTCTTTTTACCATATCATGATGGATGCACTACATGACCTTTAAACACCACCAAACATTGTTATTGTTTGTTGTGGTGTAAATACCCCACGGACAAACATAACCAAACTTCATATAAAAAAAAAGTTTGCAAATAAATGTTTGCTAGTGCAGATGGGCTTTTACTGTTACACTCCGTCATTTGAACATGTGACCATTTGGTTTTGAAATTCTAAGAATAAAACTAAAAAGTCTTAAAAATGGTTGGTCAATATGGATGTGAAAGTAACAGAACTTCTGATTGGCTAAACCATTTGGTTAACCAATCAGAAGTTCTGATACTATCACAGCCAGAAAATCTTGAAGAAGAAGACAAAGAAGACAAAAAGAATATTCTTAAGAATAGTTGTTGAATACAGACCCAGGACTAGCCAATCATATAATTTACCGTCTTTCACAAAATATACTGCATGGCTATTCCTTGTAAAGTTAGAAGTGTTTTCGCTCATATTCAGTGAACATTCCTTTAAAGTTTCTGAATGGTAGAAACCTTGGCACCCTGCTTGCTTTCCACATAAATCTGCACAGTCAGCGAAACTCCTGACAGTCATTGGAGTCCCATGGGCTGGTACCATGCCTGACTTGCTATCCTCACGAGTAAATGTAAATTCCTGTAAACTCTTGACTAGAAAATTGAAACAAAAATTATTTTAGCATTCAAAACCTGCACCCAATAATCTAATACTACTCGATGAAAAACAGTGAAGAAAAAGAGGCAATTGTGCGCAAGATTATTTTTCATTATTTTACTTCATATTCACTTTCAATATTTATATTCCAGTATCTCTAACTCCGACTATCTCTTTATAAATGATATTTTTTGTTTCAAATAGGCTTAGAATTAAGGATAGCATAAGCCCAGAAAAACCTCCATACGAGGTCCAAATCATATCTCAACTTTTATGCTGCTAAATGAATTAAAGGTGGGCATTTAGGTTTTTCACATCACACCAAATTAAGAAATATACATATCACTGAAATTTATATGAAAAAACAATACAAATCATCAACAAGAGATGTTTGTAAAACATGCATGCCCCCCTGATGACATGCAATTCTAAATATAACATGTGATTATAAACTGTTAAGTTCAAAGTGTAAAAAGGAACAAAGGTTAATTACTAAAAAATTATGAATGATAAATTAACAATTCTTGGGCACTGCACTTCCCACTTATGTGAAGTATCAACTTTTAAAGTTTCATGATTTTACCTCACAAACTTTTTGAGTTATGCTTCGGAAAAAAATTAAGTACGAAAATCAACAAAGGGCAATAACTGTAAAAATATAATGGGCAGAGTTATGGTTCTTGTGCAATGCATTTCTCCTGAATAAGATCTATCCACATATAAAGTTTCAAGATGATACCTGAAAAACCTTTTGAGTTATGCTCTGGACAAAAATTAAGTATGAAAATCAACAAAATGCAATAACTCCAAAAATATGATGGGCAGAGTTATGGTTCTTGTGCACTGCACTTCTCTTTAATGAGATCTATCCACCTATGTAGTTTCAAGATGATACCTGAAATACTTTTAGAGTTATGCTCCGGACAAAAATTAAGTTTGAAAATCAACAATGGGCAATAACTCCAAAAAATTTGATGGGCAGAGTTATGGTTCTTGTGCACTGCACTTCTCCTTGATGAGATCTATCCACCTATGTAGTTTCAAGATGATACCTGAAACACTTTTTGAATTATGCTCTGGACAAAAATTAAGTATGAAAATCAATCAAAGGGGTATAACTCCAAAGATATGATGGGCAGAGTTATGGTACTTGTGCACTGCACTTCTCCTTAATAAGATCTATCCATCTATGAGGTTTCACGAGGATACCTGAAACACTTTTAGAATTATGCTCTGGACAAAAATTAAGTATGAAAATCAACAAAGGGCAATAACTCCAAAAATATGATGGGCAGAGTTATGGTACTTGTGCACTGCACTTCTCCTTAATGAGATATATCTACCTATGAAGTTTCAAGATGATACCTGAAATACTTTTAGAAGTATGCTCTGGACAAAAATGAAGTATGAAAATCAACAAAGGACAATAACTTCATTAATATGATGGGCAGAGTTATGCTTCTTGTGCACTGCACTTCTCCTTAATGAGATCTATCCACCTATGTAGTTTCAAGATGATAACCTGAAATACTTTTTGAGTTACGCTCTGGACAAAAATTAAGTATGAAAATCAACAAAGGGCAATAACTCCAAAAATATGATGGGCAGAGTTATGGTTCTTGTGCACTGCACTTCTCCTTAATATGATCTATCCACCTATGTAGTTTCAAGATGATACCTGATACACTTTTTGAGTTATGCTCTGGACAAAAATTAAGTATGAAAATCAACAAAGGGCAATAACTCCAAAAAAATGATGGGCAGAGTTATGGTACTTGTGCACTGCACTTCTCCTTAATGAGATCTATCCACCTATGAGATTTCAAGGTGATATCTGAAATACTTTTAGAGTTATGCTCCAGACAAAAATTAAGTATGAAAATCAACAAAGGGCAATAACTCCAAAAAATATGATGGACAGAGTTATGGTACTTGTGCACTGCACTTCTCCTTAATGAGATCTATTCACGTATGAAGTTTCAAGATGATACCTGAAATACTTTTTGAGTTATGCTCCGGACAAAAATGTGGTCTACGGACCTACTGACTGACCGACTGACCAACCGACGGACCAACAGACAAGTGCAAAGCAATATATCCCCACTTCTTCGAAGGGGGGCATAATATTTAAGAATCATAATATTACAAAAAAAATATTTTGGGGTGGTATTCCCTTAAAAGGCTACGTAGCCTCTTAAGCTATTTTTAGATTTCCCGCCAAGAATCAAAAAAGCATTGTGGGAATGTTAAGTGACTGGCACGTGACTAATGACGTTTAAATTCCATAACACAACAAACATGTAATTATTTCCCATATTATGTCTTCTTCAGACGCTATGTTTGAAACTTCGTCTGTGTATTTTGTATATAAATGAGCAAGTTGCTCATGTAAAAATTGACCGTGTTTCCCGTCGGTGTCGGTTTCAGTTCGTGAATCTAACAATTGAACATGGATATCAAAATTTCAAATTAGACACACAAGAAAACCATTCAAGAAGCCTTCTAAAACCAACAATTCTGTAGCAACTGATAATAATAATAATATTATTATTATTATCATTATTATTATCATTCATTTATTTGTAAAATTAAAAACAACAGCAGCAGTAATAATGATAATAATAACAATAATAAATAAATAAATAAATAAATAAATAAATATTATTATTACTATTGCTGAACCTGCTGTTTCTGTTGTTTTTATTGTTACAAATAAATGAATACACAAATAAATAAATAAATAGATAAATAAATTCTGATTGAACATAATTTGTCAGATAAATGTCATATCATCTTGCCTAAATAAAAGATCGCAACAGCAACAAGAACTATGACAATACACTTCTCCATTTTGAAAGACTTTCATTCCAATGTCTGACAAGGATCACAAACAAACTTGCCATTAAAAGTGTACTTTTCACCTATCGAACGTTTTTACACTAAAGAGTTGAAGTTGCGTGCAGTCAGATTTGGTTTTTAGAACATTTTAAAAACACTTATTAACTCTATTTAATTCAGTTTTTTTAAAAAGAAAAACCAACTTCATTGTCATTGTATGAAACTATGGCCAGTCTTGTATCTGTGCGCGAAACGGTGCACATGATGGTTGCAAAGCAGTCGTGACGACTCGGCCGATTCCGTACCTACCTCTAACTTTACTATTCGGCATATCTCGTGTCGTTTAAAGTCGTCATTGTGTGATAAAGGGTTAAAACATAGTGGGAAAAGGGAAAAATGCGGGGTCACCAGCCTATCCAATATCTTAATCCTTTCTTAAACAATCCCTGGCTTTTGCGACTTGAGATAGAATCCTTTTAAAAACATTGTGGGAAAAGGAGAAAACGCTGGTAACCAGCTTTTTCTCCTTTACCCGCAATGTTTTCTATCCTGCTGGAAACAAATTTCAATTGAGTTATGTTTATTTTCTTGTCTGAAAGTGCTTTCAATTTTGACCAGTCTAAAATTTTGTCGTTTGGTAAAGGGTTAAAATATATCACTACCAGACAACAAAATTATGGACCTGCCCAAACTCAAATCGCTTCCACATGACAAAGTGAACGTGAATCTAACACTGAAATTTAGTCACTGAGAGAAAGAAAATATTGTGAGAAGTGGAGACGTAATTTTTTAAAATTCTTTTGAAAACATTGTGGGAATATGAAAAATGCAAACTGCAAGCATGTCGCAATATTTTGTCAGGCACACAATAATCAAATGGACCCATCCAATACATGTATACACACATATCTTTCTTAGAAGACAACGTTATGGACCTGTCCAAACTCAAAGCACTTGCAGTAACAAAATTAACATGAATCAAACGTTGAAATTCAGTCGCTGAGGGGGAAAAATATTTTGGGAAAATGGAGAATATGCAGCATTTTCTCCTTTTCCCACAATATTTTCCAAGTATTCTTTTTCGAAATTGTTATAACCTGGTATTGTGTGGTGAAGGTATAAAGGGAAAATATTTGGACTGGCCCAACAAACATTTGACATTCACTCACATTCTAAAATAAACACATATGCAAAGAAAACAATGAAATGTATGTCAATGTTGTATTATTTTTCCAAAATGAACTAACCCATTACAATCATTGTGTTTTTCCAACTATGATGGAGGTTTAAAAATCATTGATGGATTAGGAGTTAAACAGCATTTTCTCCTTTGCCCACAATGTTTTCCATCATTTAAAAAAAGCTTTCCATCTTTGGAGCATATTTTCAACCCTTTACCACACAACCAAATTTTAGACCAGTCCAAATTGAAACGAAGCATTTGCTGATGAAAGTTTCAATGTGGCTCATATAAAAAGAGTTTTCTTTCATAGGATAGAAAACATTTTGGGAAAAGGAGAAAATGCTGGCAACCAGCATTTTCTCTTTTTCTCACAATGTTTTCAGAAGCCTTCTCTTTCAGGGGTATTAAAAGGGGTATTGAAAGTCATTGTGTGATAAAGGGTTAATTGTCATCAGTAAATGCTTTCCAGGTGGGCAAGTCTAAGATTTTACAGTGTAGTAAGTGGTTTGACCAAATATCAGACGTTTACAAGCTACCATGAGAAGGGTTAAAAAAGAGAGAGAGAAAAATAAATCCAGAATAAGTAGACTCATCCAAATCTAAGAAATTGAAACATCATTTTTTGAAGGCGGAAAAAAAGGCAACTGGGATGGTATTTACAAAAATAGGACAATAAATGGACTCTTCCAATTTCATTGAATTGTAAGAGTTCTTAAACATGATTGAATGGACTTATCCAAATTCATTCACTTGTTAATGAAATGGACTTTCCAAAATTCAGTGAGTTGTATAAGAACTAGAAATATATTAAATGGACTCTTCCAGAATATTTGATTTTCACAGAAAATGTCAGATAAAATTAAGTGGACCCTTCCAAATTCAATGAATTCCAAGTCAACGGAATAATTTAAAGTGGACACTTCCAACTTGAATGGTGGAAAAAAAAAAAACCCAAAAGTTAATAATGGACTCTTCTAAATTAAGAAACTGTAAGAGAAACGAAATTTTTCAATAGAATGGACTTGTCCAAATTCAAAGAATAATGAGAAACTGCATTTAAATGGAATAGACTCTTCCAAATTCAATGGTATGCAATGGAATTGAAAAAAAGCTAGAATGGACTCTTCCAATTTCAATAATTTCTATACTGAAACTTGTTCAAAATGAAATCGACTCTTCCAAATTGAATGAATAATGAGACCCCAAAAATTAAGTAGAATGGACTCTTCTATATTTAAAAAAAAAACCCTGAAAATAAATAATAGACCCTTCCGAATTTAATGGATAGAGAGACCAGACAATAAGTAAAATGGACTCTTCCATCTTTAAAAAAGTTATAAATGAATATAATGGACTCTTCCAAATTCAATGAAAAGTAAGCTTTAAATTTTGAAAGAATGGACTCTTCCAAATTCCAAGATAAGCAATGGAATTGAGAAAAGCTGGAATGGACTCTTCCAATTTCAATAATTTACTTTACTAAAACTTATTCAAAATGAAATCGACTCTTCCAAATTATATGAATAATGAGACCCCAAAAAATAAGTAGAATGGACTCTTCCATATCAAAAAAAACCCTGAAAATAAATAATAGACGCTTCCAATTTCTGTGGATAGTGAGAATCAAAACTTTGAAAGAACAGACTGTTCCAACTTCACTTTAATTATTGGACTCTTCCAATTATGTCAAACGCTTAAAATTTGGCCAAGTCCAAGTTTTTTTGTAGTCTGAAAGGGTAAACAATAAATGAACTCTTCCACATTTCAAAAATTGGAAAAAGATTTATTTAATAAAGTGAACTGTTCCAGGGGTAGAATTTAATATGAATATACAGGCATTGCAAAATAATGAATGGAACCTTCCAAGTTAAATGGACTGACTTCTTAACCCTCACAAAATTAACAGTAAATTTTATAAATCATGAGAATGAAGCCTTTTTGAAAGATTGTGAGAAAAAGGAGAAAATGCTCCTTTACATTACACTAATAAATTCTATCAGTCAATAGAAAGAAGATTTTGAGAACATTGTTAGAAAAGGAGAAAATGCTGGTAACCAGCATTTTCTCCTTTTCCCACATTGTTTTCTATTCTATGAAAGCAAACTTCCATAATTTGAGAAACATTTGAGTTATTTTTCTGCAAATACTTTTAATTTGGACAAGTTTATTTTTTGTTGTTGTAAGGTAAGGGTCAAATGTACTGAAAGTGTTAAACCCATTCAACATAAATAGATTCATCTAGGTACGCCCACCCCTGGACACAAAATGTGGGGGGGGGGGGGGGGGAACTGGTTTCATGAAAGAGAAAATTTCGTGCAGTTAACCCTTAACCACATTATACAATACTTTTGTTTATGATGTCCGTACCCATGAAAAAGGATTTAAAAACAATGTTGAAAAAGGAGGAAATGCTGGTGACCAAAATTTTCCACTTTTCCCCACAATGTTTTTAACCCTTTCAAAGAAAATCTCTAATTTGTGTAACAATTTAATTGTCGTCTGCATTTGCTTTCAAATTGAGGCAAGTCTAAAATTTTGAAGTGGGGTACAAAATTCGAGGGTTGACAATAACAACAAATCCCCAGCCTTGCATGCTTTGGACACTGAGTAAATAAATGATACCATTTGTCTTAACCCTTTACCACACAATGCTCACTTTTAATGACCCTTAGAAAGAAGACTTTTAAAAACATTGTGAGAAAAGGAGAAAATGCTGGCAACCAGCATTATTTCCTCTTACCAGAATATTTTCTACCCTTCCCAAACCAAATTTCAATTTTTCAGTCACAATTATTTTGTCGTCTGCTACTCCTTCGAATTTGGACCAGTCTAAAATTTTGTCTGGTAAACAAAATTTTAGACTGGTCCAAATTGAAAGCACATGAAGATGACAAAAGTGAAACAAACATTGAAAATTTGTTTCAAAGCAGGGTAGAAAACATTTTGGTAGAAATTCATATTGTGTACAGTCTTTCCAATCTATGAGGAAAGAGAAGGGTTGGTAAGTGAGGAGTCTTGGGTTTGATCCACATTTGAGGCTTCAAGTTTTATTTGGGATTGTTATTGTCATGGGTATTGAACTTGAAATCCTAGCTTGAGATCTGATAGTACCAATCACAAAAAAGGTCTATCAGCGATACGCCATTCAAAGAAGCTATCCGATTGGTTAGTTCAGGGATCTTAAATTTACATCCTCGAATACCCCGGGGTCTCCCTATTTGCTACGCTACATCGACCCCTGGGACAATAAATTGAATTTCCTTCGCTTTACCGCTGGCTGAATGCTGGCTTTTCATTGGTTCTATCATCATTTTTTGATGGGCGAGTGGACTGTACGCTATGACGTTTCGTATCGATTTTCGGCGGCTGATTCAAAGTTTTATTAGTCAATTGTCCCAGGGTCGATGTAGCGTAGCAAATAGGGAGACCCCGGGGTATCCGAGGATGTTAAATTTACATATACGATCCCACTGGTTAGTTGTTTATGCGTTGTGAAGTGGAAGTAGGTCGGAATGACGTCATGTTAGTAGCTTTTGATTGGCTTACAATATAGCTACGGTTCATTTGTTGCTGTGGTAACGTGATTGTATCAATGAAATGACCCAAAGTATTTTGCATTTGTCAACAAGAGCTTCGCAAAGTGGCGCATATACGCCCGAAGGGGCTTGTCAGTGAAATGAGTTGAAATGACGGAAGGGCCATTAATGAAGAGTAGTTAATCTCCATGATATGTGAAAAGTATTAAAGGGCAATAGCTAAAAAAAGAAGGGTGGCACAGTTACAAATTTTGTGAATTGCTGTTCTCAACAAGGAGTTCTATCAGTTTTGAAAGGTTCAAGATCATAGCTTTTATATTTTAGAAATTATGGCCCAGACGAAAATTCAAAGAGAAAAATTAACAAAGAGCAATAACTAAAAAAGAAGGATGGCAGAGTTATGGTTCTTGTGCAGTGCTCTTATTCTATTGTGTTCTATTAGTCTTTGGAGTTTCAAGATGATAGGTTTTAAAGTTTGGGAGTTATGGCCTGGACAAAAATTCAAACAAAAAATTAACAAAGGGCAATATGTAAAAAAATAAAGGTCACAGAGTTATGGTTCTTGTGCAATGCACTTCTCCATAATGTGTTCTATCAGTGTATGAAGTTGCAAGTTATTAGCTTTTACAGTTTAAAAGTTATGGCCTGGACAAAAATTCAAACTGAAAATTAACAAAGGGCAATAACTCAAAAAATAAAAGTCGCAGAGTTATGGTTCATATGTGACGCACTTCTCCATAATGTGTTCTATCAGTGTATTAAATTCAAAGTCAATAGCTTTTATAGTTTAGAAGTTATATCCTAGACAAAAATTCAAACTGAAAATTAACAAAGGGCAATAACTAAAAAAATAAAGGTCGCAGAGTTATGGTTCTTGTGCAAAGCACTTCTCCATAATGTGTTCTATCAGTGTATGAAGTTCCAAGTTATTAGCTTTTATAGTTTGGAAGTTATGGCCTGGACAATAATTCAAACTGAAAATTAACAAAGGGCAATAACTCAAAAAATAAAAGTGGCAGAGTTATGTTTCATGTGCACTGCACTTCTCCATAATGTGTTCTATCAGTGTATGTAGTTTCAATTTGATACCTTTTATGGTATGAAAGTTATGACCTGAACAAAAATTCAAAGTGAAAAGTTGATTATTTCAGAAATCAAGGGCAGATAATTTTGGAACGCAAACAGCGATCAAAATTCTAAGACCCAGGGGCACAACTAGACATGATGGAGATTCATTGTGGCAAGTTTCAAATAATTCCGACGAAAACTGTAGGAGGAGTTGCGCACACAAGAAATTGCTAACGGTCGGACGGACGGACGGACGGACAACCGGGGGTATAACATAATATGACCCTTCGGGCGTATAAAAACGATGCTTTTTACGAATTCGATTTCATTCCTTCAAGAAACTTGAAGTTTCTTCTTGCTGTTCTGATTAAATGTACAATGGTCTCGACATTATTTTGTTCTAATGTACTCGAGAAGTATCGAACTATTTGAAAGGCACTTTGATAATGCTGTTCAGAGGCATTTGCAGCAAGCAGCCGAGCGCTGACATATAAAGGCGAGAATGAAAATCTCGCCTTCTAGAGCGGGGATACAGCATAAACGAAAACGATCAACGGGAATGCGAAGCTAGCCCAATGTGTACAAGTTCTGTCTCTTAAAAATTCAAAGGAGTCGATCCAGATACAAGAATTTCATGAAAACTTAAATTTCAGTTGTTTTTGCTTCTTATTTAGACTTTATCTCATTCTCTCTGAGACTCTCTCTCTATCTCTCTCTGCAACCTTCTTCAAAATGACGACTGTAGTGGACTTCAAAGCGTCGGTAATCGATCATGTGATACACACAGAAGAATTTGATTCTTTCTCCGCTCAGTTCTCACTTGTATCATGTGATTTCTGTTTCGCCGTTTACTACAAACAAAACGACAAAATACTGGTCAAGTCCAAATTCAAAACATCTGCAGACTTTAACTGAAATTTAAATCAGATATAATGAAATACAAGTTCAAGTGATATATATTTTTTTAAGAGACTTGACAGCTTAAAGGTATCTCTTCCTTAAGTGGGTCCACTTCCCTGTTACCTGGGGTCCTTTCCGTCGTTTATGTCTGCATTTCCTGCAAATTCTCTGTTCCAACATTTTCTTTTTTCAAGCTAGCGATCAGATCTTTTTTTTTATTTGAGACCTGATGTGCAGCTTGAGTTTTCTAGTGTTGAATTTGATTTTAATTTTTCATTGTCTTCAATAACCATGCTTGTGCATAGGGCCTATGCGTGTTAGGGTTTTTAAATGTTTTGTTCTCTAGTTTTTTATGCTCCAAACATGTAAAACACCCCTTTCCTTATGTTAGTTAAACCTTTACCAGTTTACGAAACTCCAGACATGTCCAAAGTGAAAATATTTGACCCATCCTCGAGGAAAAAAAGAGCTTAGATCATCTCCATTATTCATGACACCAGCCAAAGTCATCAAATAATTATGGATTTACTATAGCCATTTTTTTAACCCTTTACCCCATAATGCATTTATACATTACATATTATATGACAACTTTTGATAGCATAGAAAACATTGTTCGTCACAAGCAATTTCACCTTTTGCCACAATATTTCCAAAGGCTCCTCTAAGCAATGCGTAGAAATGAGTATCTATGAAGTAAAGGGTTAAATTACCGACTCATTCATGAGATAGACTGGTCCTTTGATAACAAAAAATTGATCAATAGTGAGATTTCAGGCTGCATGAGGTTTCAGGCTCCACGATGTTTCGGGCTGTGCAGACTAATAATAGATACTAATAACCCAAATATTGCTGTTTCAAAGTTATGTTTTTGGGAAAGATAACTCCTTATCAGAGAGTGGAAATCAAAGATCAGACTGCATTTTCTGTGCAGTCTGATCTTGATCTACACTGTCCGCAAAAGGTCAGCAATCAGCATACAGTAAAAGCATACACAAAATATTGTGGGTAAGGGAGAAACAGCTCATCATGGGGAATGTCTCCTTTCGTCATCATAGTATTTTTGTTTTTAATTGAAAAAAGTACAGTCCTTTCTAATATGTAATGTATAAACGCAGACAGAAAAGTGTATTTTACAGGTCAAGTTTACATAATACAAAGTGATTTCCGGTCACTAAACCCTTTCCCAAACGACAAACTTTTGGACTCGACCAATTTCAAAGCATTTGCAGATGACAATTCAACTCTTGCTGAAAAGATGATTTATGTCTCTGATAGGGTAGAAAACATTGTGGGAAAAGGAGAAAATGCTGGTTACCAGCATTTTCTCCTTTTCCCACATTGTTTTCAAAAGGCTACAATTCCAGACCCGTAAAATCCAGGGATTGTTTGGGAAAGGGTTAAACAAATGGTCATTATGATTTTTCAAAGGACAATCAATGGATAATATCTAAACATTGATTTCTCCTTCACCAATATTGTTCACACAAAACAAATGAGTCAAATGATTCATACTCTGAGAAAAAGGGATGTGATGCATCTGTAAAAAGTACCGACTTCGGTCAGCCTACCCAATCCGCGCAGGCTGACCTGAATCGAAACTTTTTAAGATGTGACCAAGGACCAGTCTAACTCATGATTCAGTCGATTACATAAAAAGAAAACATTTTTTGATCAAGAATTATATAATGAATTTTTTGGTAATGGATTACGGAGATGTATCGCTATTAACCTCACTTTGGCCGGAGAATATTTTTTGAGTGTTAAGATTTTATAAACAGACTGGTCATTTCACAAGTTGAGCTTTTCTCGCACCATGACCATCTTGGACAGAATAGTCCACTTTTCCCACAATGTTTCTACCGCTTCAGCAATCCACACTTAGCATCCTAAGGGTTAACTCATTACCAAAGGACAATATTTTGGGTTTGTCCAAATCGAAAGCATTTGCAGACGACAAAATAAAAGTGACCGAAAATTTGAAATTTGTTTTGTGAAAGGTGGAAAACATTGTGGGAAAAGGAGAAAATGCTGGTAACCAGCATTTTCTCCTTTTCCCACAATGTTTCCTAAAGGCTTCTTTCTCAGGGGCATCAAAAGGAGGGATTGTGTGGTAATGGGTTACATAGGTAGATGGCGACAATTTGCCAGTAACTAGATAGCAAATATACAGGGGCCACTAGAATAAACATGCCTAAAATTTTAACCACGGCAACCCTCAGAATAAACACATCCACAGTTTTGTGTGGTCACAAATTTCAACTCACTAATTTCCTATAAGTTGCTGCCAACTACATGTACATCGATTCGACTTTCTTAGACTCTTTAATAATCTTTTTGTTTTGATTGAATTAGCAATTTTAAAAAAACAAGAGGGCCATTGGCCCTGGAACGCTCACCCTAGACTATAGCTTATGAGTGAAATTCAATTCTTTGAGCAACTTTGGTAAAGCTTCACCCAAGGAACATCCCTGCCAAGTTGCATCAAGATTGGCCCAGTGGGTTAGGAGAAGGAGATGTTTAAAGAAATTGTTGACGACAGACGCCGGACATAGGGCAATCAAAATATCAAAGCTTTACATCTTCCAGTTTCAAAGAAGAATTTTACATTTTCCTTCTTCGTCCTATGTTCAAACTTGTGGTCCCCAGGGCTGGATCAGTTTTAACCAAAGCAGCATCCTTGTACAAACTTGGTAGAGGTTCACTCAAAGATGCTACATACCAAGTATCAAAGCTCTACACCTTCCCGTTTCAGAGAAAAAGAAATTTAAAATTTCCCTTCTTTGTTCCTATGTTCCAACCTGTGACCTCTGGGGCATGGCCAGTTTTGACGCCAGGAACATCATATGACCAAACTTGGTAGAGGTCAACTAGAAGATTCTGCATACTAAATATCAAAGCTCTGCACCTTCAAGTTTCAGAGATTTCTACAGTTTTCCTTCTTTGTTGCTATGTTCGAACCTGTGATCCCTCCGAGGCAGGGCCAGTTTTGACCCCAAGGGCACAATATGAACAAACTTAGTAGAGATCCACTAGAATTTGCTACATGCCAAATATCATAGCTCTATGCCTTCTAGTTTCAGAGAAGAAGAAATTTAAAAAAAAATTCTTTTATTGTTCCTATGTTTGAACTTGTGACCCCCGGGACTGGGCCAGTTTTGACCCCACGGGTATGATTTAAATAAACTTGGTAGAGGTCCACTAAGAGATGCCACATACCAAATATCAAAGCTCTACGCCGACTAGTTTCAGAGAAGAAGAATTTTAAAGATTTCCTTCTTTGTTCCTTTGCTCAAACGGGGTGGGGCCAGTTTTGACCCCAGGGACATCATTTGAATGAACTTGGTAGAGGTCTACTAGGAGATGCAACAGACCAAATATCAAAGCTTTATGCTTTCTAGTTTCTGAGAAAAAGATTTTTAAAGTTTTCCTTCTTTGTTCCTATGCTCAAACTTGTGACCCCTGGGGTTGGGCCAGTTTTGACCCTAGGGGCATAATTTGTACAAACTTGGTAGAGGTCCATTGGGAGATGCTACATACCAAATATCAAAGCTGTACCCCTTCTAGTTTCAGAGGAGAAGATTTTCAAAGATTTCATTTTTTTTTTGTTTTGTTGCCATGGCAACCAGAGTTATGGGTGGAATTAAATTCTTTGAACAATTTTGGTAGAACTTCACCCAAGGAACATTCCTGCCAAGTTTCATGAGATTGGCCCAGTGGTTTAGGAGGAGAAGATGTTTAAAGAAATTGTTGAAGGACGAGGAATGACGGACGACAAATAATGGACGCCGGACATTGGGCGATCACAATAGCTCACCTTTAGCACCTTGTGCTAAGGTGAGCTAAAAATTTAGCAGCAAATAGCGGATGTTGTGGATCAAAGATCAGACTGTACACCTTGTGCAGTCTGATCTTGATCTATGCCATTCGTAAAGGCTATCCTCAGTGATGTATTTTACCAAGCAAGTCATCACATGATTTAGGGATTCACAGGATCCACTTTTCCAACAATGTACTGAATTATATACTTGTTGATCTGGGTCAACACTTCTTTTGCAGATGCATAAGAAATATACCACCACCACAAGGATTATTTGTGCCTAGTTGCAGTGATTTCCAGTGTGTGTTTTCCCTCTTTTTCATTAAGAATAAATAGTTAAATGAATAGTATGCAATGATTTAATACACAAATAAAGTACATAGTCTTAAACTAAACTATTTGTAAAAATATAAAGCAAATGAAAGCAAATATATTTGATAGTAGAATGTTACATGAAGGCAGAAAAAAATTAGCAGATCAGTACTGAGAAGTATAACAATTAAAACACTGATTGGACGGAATGCACATATGCAAAAAGAAAGGAAGTAAAAAACTATCACCAATCAATATTATATTCTATCGACCCTAAGGCATAAAGCTTTTGAAAGCATCATGAACAAATCAAACAAGAGCATCACGCCATGGGTGCCAATGCTAGCCTGCAAGTTCTTGATTTTCGGTAAAAAAATTAACCCATTACCACACAATCCTTGCTTTTGACCACCCTTAGAAAGAAGCCAATAGAAAACATTGTGGTAATCAGCATTTTCTCCTTATCCCACAAGGTTTTTTAACCATGCCAAATCAAATTTTAGTTTTTGATTAACATTTATTTTGTCATCTGCAAATGCTTTCAATTTGGACTAGTCCAAAATTTAGTTGTATGGTAAAGGGTGAAATTTGAAAAAGGGGCATAATTGGGTAAAAGATATTTTGATGGTTACCTGCCCATTCGTATGAGTTCCCTTTTGATTGTGTATTACTTGTCAATGTTTGGAAAAATATCTTCTGTAGTAACAGAGATACTGCCAAAGTTTGTTCATCCATGACACAGCCCACAATACCATTACAATGACTTGTTGTTTTCTACAAAACAGCTGGGATAAAAATGCTGATAAAATTGTTCTCTGCTCTTTTAACACTTTACCACACAATCCCATCTTTTAACAACCCCATGAAAGAAACTTTTTGAAAACATTGTGGGAAAAGGAGAAAATTCTGGTAACCAGCATTTTCTCCTTTTCTCACAGTGTTTTCTACCCTGCTGGAAACAAATTTCAATTTTTGAGTTTCATTTATTTTGTCATGTGCAAATGCTTTCAGTTTGGACTGGTCTAAAATTTTGTCATTCAGTAAAGAGTTAAGGACAAATCCCAAAATTTTAGCCAGATATGAATTGTCTATCACAAATACTTTGATCCTAGAAAGAGCCTAGATTTGGTTGTTTGCTTCAAACCTATTAGTAGATGCTTCTAGAGATGGATTTCAGACCACAATTATTGTAAAGTTGAAAACAAAAACAGGGTATATAATTATAGAAATGTAAAAAAGGAATATGCAATTATATGTATAACCGAAAAATTGATTCCAAAAAAACAGAAACACATATCAGTAACAATAAGACGGTTTTGAGATAAAATCAAGCTACAATATTTAACTCTTTACCACATAATCCCAACTTTAAACGACCCTGAGAAAGAAAAGGAGAAAATGATGGTAACCAGCACTTTCTCCTTTTCCCACAATGTTTTCTACCCTTCACAAAACAAATTTTTGAGCTATGTTTAATTTGTCGTCTGCAAGTGCTTTCAATTTTGACCAGTCTAAACTTTTGTTATTTGGTGAACAGTTAAACAAATGGAAAGATATAAACAAGAGTGACCATTTCTTAATTAAAATTTTACATAACATGTTCACAACTGACACACACACACAAAATGACAAAATGTGAAGTATATAGCTAAAAAAAAAATGCACACCAATAAATATGTGGCAATAGCCACAAAAAAGAAAAGAAGAAATTAATATCATGATAATGAATTTAAATTACTTATTTTCATAGAATATTGTGATTTTAACCCTTTAACCCATTACAACACAATCCCTACTTTTGACGACCCTGAAAAAAAAGCCTTTAGAAAACATTGTGGGAAAAAGAGAAAATGCTGGTAACCAGCATTTTCTCCTTTTCCCACAATGTTTTCTACTCTTCACAAAACAAATTTCATGTTTTCAGTCACTTTTATTTTGACGTCTGCAAATGCTTTGGATTTGGACAAGCCTAAAATATTGTCGTTTGGTAATGAGTTAACAAATTTTTCCCCATTTTCACTATCCTGGTTTAGAGGCCTTTTGAAAACAATGTGCGAAAAGGAGAAAATGCTCTTAACCAGCATTTTCTCCTTTTTCCAAAATGTTTTTATCCTTGAAAAGATAGAAATAATAATTTCATCCTCATTTAAATTGTCATAATAAAATCCTTGTTGACCATTCTAGAATTTTGTCATGTGGTAAAGAGTTTCATACATTTCATTCATTAATTAGAAATACATGTGCTGTAATAATGCTAAAAATAGTTTTTGTTTCCACTGTGACATGCATTTCTTTAGATTTACAAGATTTGTGATAAATAGAGGATATGTACATATATAAAAATAAATTAAGAGGTTGGGAGAATTGGTAATTGTTAAGCCTTTGCATCACAATTATCAGATCTCACATTCGCTGAAGATATTTTTGATGTAGAACAACATTATGTATGCATTCTATTGATCTTTACTGAAATTGTGAAAAAGATGTGAAAAGATTTGTGCATTATTTCAAGTGAAATAGATCTATCCACTTTTGTCAGATATGGATCAGCTGTAATAATGAGGTCATGAATAATGTTGATTGTGCCATACAACATGATGCTTACCAAAGAAAATTAATTAACATTCTACAAATATTTGTAGTATATCAAACACAATATTGCACTGGTTTCATTGCATGGATATTATGTTAGTTGAAAGATAAATTCCAAAGATATGTAAAGTCATTGTGATATGATTTAAGATTTCATGATTTATTTCTCTGAGTGAACATCAGTGGTGATATTTCCACAAGTGGCACATAATGTTCACTCTATGAAATAAATCTCAATCTTTTACTCTAAGAAACATATATCCCCTATGGATTTCATTCACAATACTGGAATGTTGCGATATGATGGAATGTTTCTAATATTATCTTGTTCATAATTTTAGAATATTATGATATGTATTTGTACATTCACAGTACTTGTGACATAAATCATGTATATTAGCTAAAACGGATTGCATTGTGCAATATGAGCAATTTTCTTTCTTGTCACCATATCTTATTAGGGCCATTAACCCTTTACCACACAATCCAGACTTCCAGAGGAAGAAGGCTTTTGAAAACATTTTGGGAAAAGGAGAAAATGCTGGTAAACAGGATTTTCTCCATTTCCCAAAATGTTTTTTATCCTTTTAGTAACAAACTTTAGCATGTGAAACATGTTTAGGTTTTCCACTACAAATGCTTTCATTAAAGACAAATCAAATTTTTTGTTGTGTGGCAAAGGGTTAACATCAATATATAGGATGAAATGTTTCCCATTTCCATATGAACTTTACAATTCCTGCATCAAACAGGTCTGGAAATCAATGTGGGAAATGTAACTATCACCTTTAAAACTTTTCAACAGGACAAAATCTAACAATTGTCCAAATTTAAAAGACTTAGAGATGACAAATTAAAGGTGGCTCAAACGGCAGAAGTTGTCCTTGATAGGATAAAAACTTCAAGGGAATAGGAGAAAATACTGGAAAAAAATATTTTCTAATATTCCAGCAATGTTTTCCAACCTGGTCCTGACAAATGAGCCATGTGCTGGCAAAATGGGGCCTAATGCATCTCATTGATGCATGATACCAAGCAAGCATTCCCTTACCTGTTGATCCATAATAGCAACATCTTTTAACAGTTGACTTAATTAATTATGTGGTAGACAGGGCTTTGGACACATATAACATTGTTCAATAGCAAAACATTCAGCCCAGGTCAACTTGTGCAGATTGCCCAGGCTGACCTGGGCTGATGGTCGCAGATGCATTAAGCCCCCTTTTCACAACATGGCTCAAATGTAATAATCTGAGTTATGCGTAATTTTTGGCCCGCATATTATGTCACAAACTGACAAGTCTAAGATTTCACCATCTGATTAAAGATCCAGTAGCATTCAAAAATAAACAATGCAGATGTTAAATGTTTTTAAGTTCAAAACTGTATCATTTAAAAGTATAGAAAATTTAGTTAAGATGACAATTTGTTATTCAACCCTTGCTCTAAGTGTTAGTTGCCGGTAGAAAAATGAATTTCAAAACCAGATAAAAGTAAACAAATACTTGGCTACTTTTTACCAAGTTTTATATTTGTTTTTTTGACCAGGGGCTATCATCTGCACCGACCCCACAGTAACAGATTGTCAACTTTACAACAATTTTCATACTTTTAAATGGCAAAGTTAAAATCCTTTTTAGCAACTGCACTGTTTTAACTTTTGGCTGCAGCCAGATTTTAAAGATGCAAACACAGTTGCTCCTTTTCTCATATTGTTTTCTTTAGCTGTAAATGCTTTTTCTTAGTGCTACACGAGGAAACTTTAGGTGACACAGAAAACCTGGTTGGAAGAGGAGCATTATCTTTGTTACAAGCAGTTAACCCTTTACCATACAACTCCTAGTTTTAACAACCTTTAAGAAGCAGGCTTTTAAAAACATTGTGGGAATAAGAGATAATGCTTGTAACCAGCATTATCTCCTTTTCTCACAATGTTTTCCACAATTTAAAAGACAAATCCCATCCACTGAGCTACCTTTATTTGGTCCTCTGTAAATGTTTTCAATTTGGAAGAAACAAAAATGTTGTCAAATAGTAAAGAATCCAGTTTTCCCAAACTTTCTCTGTTTTGCCAAGAACTGTGGCCTGCCAACAGATTCCCCCTCCCACTATGACTATGATCACAATTCCTCCACAAGGTCACTTTCAAGGTCAGAATTCCTAGAGGTCAATTCTATCAGTGGTTCGTCAAAGTCAGAAGAAAGGTTGGATGGCCTCATTTCCACATCAATTATGTCTTCACTGTTTTCTACTTCTATGATATCTCTAGACAACTGGTTCTGCTGCTTGGCAAACTTTATAAACACCTAAAAGAAAGATGGTAGAGTATAGTTCTGCAATCATCCTTTCCAAATGCAAACTTAAGGCAGACAACCTTGTAAACATACTTGAAAAATTATCATTTACCTTTAACCCTTTACCACACAATCCCTACTTTTGAAGCCCCTGAGAAAAAAGCCTTTAGAAAACATTGTGGGAAAAGGAGAAAATGCTGGTAACCAGCATTTTCTCCTTTTCCCACAAAGTTTTCTACCCTTCACAAAACAAATTTAAAATTTTCAGTCACTTTTATTTTGTCGTCTGCAAAAGCTTTGGATTTGGACAAGCCTAAAATTTTGATGTTTGGTAAAGAGTTAACCCTTTACCACAAACAAAAACTTTAGACTTGATCATACTGAAGACATGTAAAGATGACAAGTCAAATACTTTTTGAATAATAGTAATTATTCTTAAATTGATGGAAAATATTGTGGGAAAAAGAGAAAATGCTGGCTACTGCCTGAGCATGCTGACCTTGGATGATATGCTTAGCAAATGCATTAAGCTCCCTTTTCACATAGCATTGCTCAAATACTTGTTTTAAAATTGTTTCAAAAGTAAAAATTACAACTGACCTGTAAAAGAATGGTTTTTCACCCAACAAACTGAGAAATTTGTCACAGGTTGACAAGTAAAAAAAAACCCTCTTTGGTTACTTTGGCACCGGATCAAGGAAAAATTTCAAAGGGCCGTAAGTCATGTAACATTTCATTAAACATAGTGAAATTTGAGGGTACAAAGTTTCCAACAATTCCATTACAGCCTATACCAAAGGATCACAAGTTTTAATGACCCCCAAGAAGGCTTTTGAACATTTTGAGAGAAAGGAGAACATGCTGGTGTCCACACAATCATGAGGAACTGGTTCTACTTTCAAATTCATTCAACTTTTAAATTTAGAATTAATTTCCCAAATAATTACTTTTAGACTCAAACAAATTAAATGTGTTTGCAGACAACAAATTATAAATCATCTACATGTCTTCAATGATGAGATTTGGTTCTTGATAGGAAAGAAAACATTGTAATAATAATGGAAGAAAATGCAGGTTGCTGCAATTTCTGATAATGTTAAACATCTGACATTGGCATGACTTATATAAGAGGAACTTTATAAGCTTACAGGTTTTGCTTCATTCTTTTTTGCACAACATGAAATTTTAGAATTTAACATTTATGTAATTATTAAATAGGATAAAATATGTTTAAACTTAACTAAAATGCTGATTACCTGCATTTTCCTCTTCCTCTTTTATAATTCAAAAAAGATTACTGTTGTCCAATTTTTATATGCCATACTTACATTATCAAGAGTGTTCTGACTCAGAGAATATTCCACAATGTCATTTGATTCAACAAGCCTCTGAAGAAAACTATATGTCTCTGCTAATTGTGAACAGTCAAGCTGGACCTCAAATACCAACAACCTTGTTCTTCTCTCCTTCAGTCTACATTCACCTAGCGACGTTTTTACTTCTGCAATAACTTTTCTATATAGTTCATGTGACTTCAGTGTCATTTTGAGTGAGTAACCTTCTCCAAATTTGTCCTTCAGATGTTGTATACTGCCGAGACATTTCAACTGTCCATTTACCATTATGGACAGCCGTGAACACAGTATTTCACACTCTTCCATACTGAAAAATAAATAGGAAAAGTTAACCGTAAACCCTATTCCAGACAACAAAATTTTATCATTGTCCAAAGTGAAAGCATTTGCAGACAAAAATTACAATGTGGGTCAAATGATGCAAATTTTCTCTGATAGGGCAGATAACATTGTGGGAAAATGAGAAAATGCTAGTTACTAGCATTTTCTCATTTTCCTACAATATTTTCAACAGACTGCTTCCTAGGGGTCATTATTAGGTTGGCATTGAGAGGTAATGGATTAAGGTCCTAAAGAAACCCAGGGGCCATTTTAGGTATAAAATAAGATCATGATAATTGTAGTTATATGGTTGTATTTTTGGTCTGTTGTGTTTCCGGAAAGTAGACAGTGTAGATCAAAGATCAGACTGCACATTTTGCACAAAATATGCAGTCTGATCTTGATCTATGCCAGTACCTACATTTTCTGCTGTTCCAACATTGTTATTCTTTTATACTTTGATTTTGTTGATGCCAACTCTTTACCACACAACAGGGGTAGTATATTCTTGATAAAATCCCTGCAAACAATAAATAGAGGATAATCAACTGGTTGTTTTTGATATGAAAAATATCTCACGAGGAAGCGTTGTTAGGCGTTGAAAAAACGAGTGCACAGCACGAGTTTTTTTAACGCCTTACGACGCGTCCGAGTGAGATATTTTTCATATCAAAAACAACCAGTTGATTATTCTATTTATTATATACCTTATTAACATCATTGTTTGTAATTTTGCGTTTGAGAGTCGAAAAAAATGTAGTCGAAAAAAAAAAAACGTAGTTCCCAAATTACGGCAGGAAGTGAAAGTGAAAGTTGATAACGTCACTAGTGATGATATCAAAATTTATTACACTGGGGAATTCCAGGATTTCACTGGTAGGTATGTAATAAATCTGTATATTCTTAATACAATCCTTGCAAACGATAAAATTGTAGTATTATCCAAATTGAAAGCATTGACATACTACAAGTTTTTAATGTTGCTCAATTCATTAAATTTGTCTGTAAAAGGGTAGAAAACATTGTGAGAAAAGGAGAAAATGCTGGTAACTCTCAATGTTTTCAACAGGCTTCATTTTCAGGGTTATTAAGGTTGGGGTTGTGTAGTACAGGTTTAACCCTTTCCCAAACAAGCCCTGGTTTTTAAATGTCTGCAGTAAAAGTCTTTTCAAAACACTGTGGGAAAAGCAGAAATTGCTCGTAACGAGCAATTTCTTCTTTTCCCACAGCGTTTTCTACCCTTCATGAGAACTTTCTGGCATTTTCTCCAAATCTAAAATTGTTGTCTGCAAACTCTTTTGGTTTGGAAGAGTCCAAAATTTGTCGTTTGGGAAAGGGTTAAACATGTTTTACAAAGGAAAATCTTACCTATGAGAAGTAAATAAAACTGATTTTCTATCCTTGACTAAATCATGGATTGTCTGCCAGAGAAATTTTTTGGAGTAAGGATCCATGCCAGCTGTTGGTTCATCCTGAAGTGGAAAGACACAAACTCAAAGGACTGAAAGTCCTGACAAAAATACAGGTGTATCAAAAAAACTGGCTCTTCGACCCTTTACTGCATGATAACATTTTTTCATGACCCTGTGAAAAAAGCCTTTGAAAACATTGTGGGAAAAGGAGGAAATACTAGTAACCAGCATTTTCTTCTATCCCCACCCTATTTTTTGCCCTATAAAAGAAAGAAAGATTGCACCATATGAATTTATTGTCTCCAAATGCTTTCAATTTGGACAAAACTACAACACTGTTGTCAGGTAAATGGTTAAGAGAGCAAAACTTTTTGGCTTGGTTCATGCCAAAGCATGTGCTGACAACAATGTAACTTCACTTATTACTTGAAACATAAAAGGTGTCCGTTAAAAGGGTAAAATATATTGTGAGAAAAGGGAAAAAACAAATTCGGTACCAATATGTTTACCATTTCACACAACATTTTTTACTGTCTCCTCCCCCTTTTTAAAACCAGGGATTGTTTGGTAATAGGTCTAATGGAAAGCTAATATCACCCTACAAATATTAATAGATCATTGGCAAAGATACTAGAAATCCATCACAAACTATTTGTTGGGATGGGAACAAATACAAAACAGATATTCAAATATTTGTTTTAAATATTTAAATGTATTTAAATATTCATTTCAAGACCTAACAATATAAAATCAAATGTATGTGTTAATTTAACCAGCTAGTTTTCAAACTGTACTCACAAAATGATCCTCAGTGAATACAAAATCAGACAAATGCCTCTAAATCTTTTATTTCACCGCTGAAGATAACTTTTCTATCTGTCATATTCAAGAGGAAGAGCCAGATCAAAGTATTATATCATATCACAAGTTCAGCCTTTGCATGTGTAAAAATATAGAATTGAATGTACTTGAAATGAAGAAATTCTCTTACTAGGATCACAAAAAAATACTTAAATTGCTACATAATTTTGTTACTGTATTAAATTTAACTACGACAACACGAATAACATAAAAAAAACACCAGAAATTAAACTTCAACAAAACTAAATGTACTTCTGCAAAACTAAAATTGTAAAATATGACAGAGCAAAAAATGTTTTCATATCAATTTCATATTCAAATTTTTAGGCCATTTTTAAACTATTCCATTATTCGAGTATCGATCCCATCCTTTCTATTTAATACCACTTTACAACACACATATAAAACTCTGTGTAACTACCATATATAACAAAGATGGATTTCCCACGAGGGAGATAGCAGTGGACAGTTTTCTTTTATTTCCTCCACTTAATGTACTAGCTGTCTGATTTCTAAATTGCACCAATCTCAACTTATCCATTGCCCAGTTTACAACCTGAAAAATACATAAGAACATACACATACTTTTGAGACAACCATTTACCAAAAGGAACCTGTATTTTCATTAGCAAAAAGAAGAAGGTTTTTGAAAATATCGTACAAAAAGGAGGAAATTCTCACAGTAATTATCTCATTTTCCACCTCCCCCTTTCAAATAAAACAACCCACTATTTCAGCATAACTTAACTCATTACCAAACGACAAAATTTTCGGTTTGTCCAAATTGAAAGCATTTGCAGACGACAAAATAAAAGTGACTGAAAATTTCAAATTAATTTTTTGAAGGGTAGCAAACATCCTGCTATGTTTTCATAAGCTTTCTTTCTCAGGGTCGTTAAAAGTCTGGACTGTGTGGTAAAGAGTTTACTAACTTTTGGAATTTTAAAAATGTTTTCATGCAAAAAAGTCTAAGTACAGCAGAAATTTTGCTTTAAATCAATACCAAACAACAAAATTCTAGGTTTGTCCAACCTGAAAGCAGTCGACAAAATAAAAGTTACTAAAACTTCAAAATTTGTTTCGTGAAGGGTGAAATTTGTTTCGTGAAGGGTAGAAAACATTGTGGGAAAAGGAGAAAATGCTAGTTACCAGCATTTTCTCCTTTTCCCACAATATTTTCTAAAGGCCTTTTTCTCAGGGTCATCAAAAGTAGGGATTGTGTGGTAATGGGTTAAGAAACAACCTACAGAGTTTGTAGTATGATACTGCTCCAAAGAAAATTTAAATGTAATAGGCATTCTGGCAGTTTAAACTCTCTTTTACCACAGCATGGCTCATTTATCAGCACCACACTAGTTATACTAATACACCATTGATTAATCATAATCATACCTGTTTCTCCTGATCTGAGGGTACTCCATGTAATCTAGCATACAATTGTAAATGTTCTCTTGGAGTCAATTCATCAAACAAGGCATCAAACTGTGGACAGTAGCCAATATTTTGTTGAACTGAATATTTGTTGTCTAAAACACTGAAACAAAACAACAGGATACTGATGTTCCCATTTAAGTCATTGGAGTAAAACAAGAGCTGCAATTTGTACCACAAGACTTTTTTCGATTGATGGTAATTACTATAGTGTTAAACTCTGTCTTCTGAAAACATAGTTATACAAATATATTTCAGTTATCTTATTGTAGCATCTGCATGTGGCAAATTTCTAAAGTGATACAAAATTAATGAACATTACTTCTTTGACATAGATGAAAACATTGTGGGTAATGGTGAAAATGCTGGTTACCAGCATTTTCTCCTTTTCACACAATGTTTTCAAAAGCAATCTCCCTCAAAGTCAAAGTGAAAACAAGATTGTTCAGTATAGAATTATTTCCAAATTTTGTTGTTTTTATAGCGTTGAATATTTGAATATGACATACCTATGATCTAAAAGTATTGCATCCCCGTATGTTGGCCTTATATCCCCAGTAAGCATTTTGAATGTGGTTGTCTTGCCTGCACCATTTACTCCTAGCAAACCAAAGCACTAGAAATATATGTGAATAAACTTTCAGCTTCTTTGGTAAATCTATAAATTTTTTTTAGGAAGTATAGATCACTGTCAGGATCAGAGTGCAGCTTAAAGTTGGATCAACACTGTCCCAAATATCATTGCGAGACTCTCTGGTAAAAATAGCCCCAATAATGCAACGAAAGATCCTTTTATTTGTATGGGGCTGTTTAATGAAAGAAAGGTCTAGGGCATAGGGACAAAAATCAAAAGCACTTACAGATTAAAAATTCAAGTTTGAGTGGCTAAAACAGTAGATTGTATTTTATGAAGGCTTAAAATATAGTAGGAAAATGTAAAAAACAAGAGTATCGCATGCAGGTGCCATGGCTTGGCTACATTTCCTTGATTTTCAGTAAAAAATTTAAGTGAAAGAAGGTATAAAAATATATGTAATAAAATGCCTTTGCTGTATGGGATTCCTCTCTAAAAGTTCATTACTAAGAGCCAAAAAGAAAAAAAATCTCCAGTAATACCAAAGATATTAGAAAATGACAAGTTTCTGCACCAAAACACACAGAAAAAAACAGAGCTATTACAATATCTCAATGTTTTCTTCAAAGGTAGCCATGATACAAATGCTAGTAATCTGCATTTTCTTTCCTGTAACAAATGTTTTCTTAATTCTTCACCACGCGACAAAATTTCAGACAGATCCAAAATTGAAGCTTTTCCAAAGGGAAAGAGTAAATGTGGCACAAATAATGAGATTTGTCTGTAAATGTTAACAAACCATTGTGGGAAAAGTAGAAAATGCTGGTTCCCAGCATTTTCTGCTTTTCCTACCATGTTTTCAAAATTTAGCTTTCTTTCTCAGGGTTGTTAAAACTTGGGATTGTGTGGTAAAGGGTCAAGCCAAAGATAATGGTATATAAACTTTTGCAAATCTGTTGTTTTCGGCCATATGTAGCTGGGTCCTAAAAACAAGTTTGTTGGGAAAAATTATCACATATACTCTAACCTCTCCTTTCTTGACAGCAAAATGGAGCTGATTAACTGCAGTCAGATTGCCTCTTTTTCTAGTTTTGTATACCTACAATGTAAAAATACCACCATATAAACAGGAGAAATTTTAAAATATAGGTCACTTTTCTGTTAAAGACAGCTTTGAAAACATTTTGGACGATGTTTCCAAAACTACCCTAGATGTTTCTAAAACTACCCTAAATGTTTTTAAAACTACCCTTAATGTTTCTAAAACTACTCCTAATTTTTCTAAAACTACCCTAAATGTTTCTAAAACTACCCTAAATGTATCTAAAACTACCCTTAATTTTTCCTAAACTGCCCTAAATGTTGCCTGAACTATCTCAAATTTTTCCTGAATTGTCCCAGGTGTTTCCTTAACAGTTGTAAAACAATATTTTCTGTAAAAAAACATGAATTAACTCTTCACCAAACAACAATTTCAAGACATATCTAAATGGATACAATTTGTAGACACTAAATGGGATTCAAAAATTGATCATGTTGGGAAAGGTAGAAAACATTGTGAGCAACGTTTTCATAAGGCCTCTTCCTTATAGTTGTTAAAACTTGGGATCACAATGACTCCTGATCAATCTTCAGAATAAAATTAGCTGAGTTGGAGGTCTGAACTGGTGATCTGTTCCCAAGTCCTGTATGCTACCAACTGCGCTACAGGGCTTTTTACAAGTTAGTGACTCATCAGGCACATACATCAGAGCCAACACCATCTACCAGCATGATTATAACCTTTGACCTTCTGGTCCAAAAGCTGACATCTTTACCTTTTCATGAAACAAAAAAAAATTAAACCCAGCTGAATTTTCAAACTGAAAGCATTTGCAGTGGATGACATAAATGTGACTAAAAAATTTGTATTTGTTTTTGGAAGGGTAGAAAACATTGTTGCCTTGTCCCAACACTTTTTCAGAGGTCCTAGCTCTTCTTTAAGATCCTGAACCCTTTACTCCATAGATACTCATTTCTACACATTGCTTGTAGGAGCCTTTGGAAAACATTGTGGCAAAAGGTGAAATTGCTCATGTCGAGCAAATTTCACCTTTTGCCACAATGTTTTCAATGCTATCAAAAGGTGTCATACACACATAAGAAATGGCCTCATCCTTGCTGTTGATTAAGGTCAATTAGAGATGCCATAAAAATGCCTTATAGGGTAAAGGGTTAAATTTCAGGTTTTTTCTGTAATGGGTTAAACAGACTCATGAAGACAGTGTGCACCTTGCAAAACACAATAGTAGAGCTACAGCTGTATGCTTAGAGCTAGTTACAGTTTGTTTTTTACTGTTTTTTTTTTTTTTATAGTAATTTTCTCCATTTGTCAGACCGAATATACATAATCTTAGCAAATTTTATCCGTAAAAGTAAATATAGAATCAATTCACACAAACCTTTGTGAGATTTACTAGTCTCAGTAAATCATCATCTCTTGGTCCATGTAAAACTTTATCTTTTTCTCTTCTAACATCCGAGTCCATTTCGTCATCACAGGCTGAATGCGACGCTTTACCACCCCTGAAAATTCGATTTTGTTCGATTTTATATTCTAGACAAACGTTACTAAGTTTATTTTATATCCTCTGCCAGATAAGGGTAAAGGACAAGATTGAGAGAATGATTGAAAGATGACAAAAAGAACTGCAGGCAACAAATCAAATGTGGCTCACATGATGAGATTTTTGTCTAGAAGTGATGAAAATATCGTGGAAAAAGGAGAAAATGCTGGTTACCAGCATTTTCTCCTTTTCCCACAATATTTTTGAAAGCCTTTTAAACATGTTGTCAATCAAATTGCACCCTGTTTATGGCCATCCCTGTATACTCAAACTTCCAACATTACAGTACATCTATTTATGGGTAAAATTTTGTAAATTCTATGTCTATTATTCTTTCAAAACAAACTAACTGAACTGACCAAATCCACATGTATAGAATTGAATTTTCATACCAGTACCAAAATGCAGAAATGAACCTACCTTTTTCTTAGAAAGAATCCATAGTCACAAACTATGGTAAAAATAAAGAACACTGTGCCTGTTATTGTCATGGCAACAAGCTTCCTACCAGTTAAATGCCATGCCATTGGAGACTGCATTTTGTCATATTGACCTGTTGAAAAAAAAAAAAATGATTAGAAATGGACCAGAGGAAAAAGGCTTACAAGGTCACTGAAGAAAAAGAAGAAGTCACTTGTTACCAGCCCTTTCTATTTTTCACACTATTGTTTCTACCCTTTCAAAGACACAATCATTCGAGCCTCATTTTATTTGTCATCTGTATATTCTTAAACTCACAAAATTTAGACTTGTACACACTGAAAGAATTTTGCATGAAACATATTGAATTAAGGATGATCTAATGGGATTTATGTATCAACCCTTTCCCAAATGACAAATTTTAGACTGTCCCAGGCTCAAAGTGCTTGCAGATGACAATTTTGAACTTGATGAGAATGGCAGATAGTTTTCCGACTGTGGGAAAAGGAGAAATTGCTCGTTACGAGCAATTTCTCCTTTTCCCACAGTGTTTTCTAAAGACTTGTACTGCAGACACGTAAAAACTAGGGCTTGTTTGGGAAAGAGTTAAAGGCCATAAAAAATAAGAAAAAGAGAAAATAGTATGCAACAAGTGCAATATGTGCAGGCTAATCTGAGACAGGACTTTACATTAATATCAGATTTTGTCCTACATTATAGACTTGTGTGAGAGAGTAGATTACGCATGATCAGAAACTGTCTTTTCGAATCAGCAACTGCGAAGGCTGATCCGGGATGACACTTTATGCAAATGTCTGAATGTCCCTTTTCAAGTGTTGCAGGTCAAATGCTAATTTTGAGTGATTTTCCTTTCCCAAAAATTTTCAACAGCCTTCATTCTCAAGCTTGTTACAACACTTGTTTCAATTAACCCTTTATTCCATAGACACTCATTTCTATGTATTGCCTGTATGAGCCTTTGGAAAACATTGTGACAAAAGGTGAAATTGCTCGTGACAAGCAATTTCACCTTTTGCCACAAAGTTTTCTATGCTATCAAAAGGTGTCATATACACATAAGAAACAGCTTCATCCTTGCTGTTATTTAGGGTCAATTAGAGATACCATACAAATGCCTTATGGGGTAAAGGGTTAAAGGGTTCAAATTGGAGAAGTCTAAAATGCAGTCATCTAGTAAAGGGTTAATGCTGTTATGAACAGTATTTCATTTATGCCATTATGGTCAGTGCTTCTGTTCATGCATTGCCTGAATTTCTCTTCCAGTACTGCACAGAACATACTAAGTCTTGCCAAGCTACTACCAAGAACAAAGTCAAAAACAATGGTCAGCAGTGCAACAGATATCAACCCTGTTGTTGCAACCATATTTTTCTTCAATTCTGAAATAATTTTGGGTGAGCCAAAGTTTCAACCCACAACAAAAAATGATTGGCTCTTCACCAAGTGACAAAATTTTTTAGGCTTTTCCATATTGACAGCATTCCCCTACAACAAACTACATGTGGCTCTAAGATTGTAATTTGTTGATATGATGGAAAACATTTTAGGAAAAGGAAACCAGGAAACCAGAGCTGTCACTGAATATAACTTAATTAATACTCCCACCAGCGCTTTGACAGAAAACTCTTTTCCAAAACACCCATCTTTGAAAGCCTGGTAAACAATAAAAATGAGTGTGTTTCAAAAGACCTGAAAATGCTGGTTACCAGCATTTTCTACTTTTCCCACAATTTTTTCAAATGCCCTCTACCTCAGGATTGTTATAACTCGGGATTGTGTGGTAAAGTGATAATTAAGGGTAAAAAAAAAAACAACTTAATAACACTCACCAACATGGAAGTAGAACTCATTTTCAAATTGATTCAGGGCTATATCCATCAAACCATCACCAAGACAAAAGTTTGGAAAGACAAGAAATATCTTTTTCAAGTAATGGTTAATTGTAGCTAAATTCTGAAAAAAACAAAACAAAAAAAAACCAGAAAGCAACTTCAACATTCATTTCTCATGAGGACTGCACAATATTTTCTACCAAGCATCATACAGACTGTTTATTTCTTTACCAAAAAATAAAATTTTGGGCTCGTCCCGCATCTTCTCCCACACTTTCTCTTAAAATGTTTTCTGTCCTTTAAGGCATTACCACACAGCGGAATTTTAGACCTATCCAAATTGAAACCATTAGTAGATGACAATTTCAAAGTGGCTCAAATGGTGCAATTTTACTTTGATAGGGTTGAGTGCAGCCACTCATGAAAATACTACCGATGGTGTGCACCACTCATGAAAACATTACCGATAGTGTTCACTCGATGAAATAAATTTCAATCTTTCTCTGAAAAAAATAAATATTCTATTTATTTCATGCTTTTAAACCTTTCTGGGAGGAGCTTTATCAAAATCCAGTACAGTTCTTTTCCATTATACCCCGTGGTGTACCCCTCCCGCATAGCAACGCATTACAATATTACGTCAAGCATGAGAAATCTACGGTATATGACATCATATTTCCCATCTGGTTGTGAGGCAAGCGCATTTACCTAGGCAACAAGAACAAAGTATTTTCATTGGTGGTACCAGTGTAAGATCGAAAAATATTTTTTTACTGCTATTTCTCAATATTCTACCTGAAGCATGAAATAAAAATCCAAATTACCTGATCCGAGTCAAAAACCCTCAGTATAAAGGTGGTCACCAATGATGTAACCCCAGTAAACAGATTTAGGATTATCAGACATATGTAGGCAACACTGGATTCTCTGAACACAAAGGTGGCAGGATACATCATTGGGGTCATGGACCAACTGAAATAACATACAGTGACATTATTAGTTGTACGGTCAGGTGGCAGGGGACTTGGAAACTTGTTCACAGCTGTGGTGAATCATGTCGCCCCGAGCCGAAGGTTTTTGCCGGGTACATGATATATATGTTCCCCCCCCATGTTAACCAATCAGATCACGATAAATTTATTTGCGGTATAATAAACAATCATTCACCTGTCTTGAGGCTAGAGAAGCAATGCAGTGGTATGACACAAGTTCCTAGCTGGGCATGGATTTTTCAGAGACACTTTGTGATTTCCATCTTACTACAACTGAACCATTCACAAAACTAGAGCTATTCTTGCATGTATTGATCAGTGCTTTACACTGGATATAAAAAAGAAGCAAGGGGGTGGGGGCACGTTATTTGCAAAAGTGCCAGAATCTGGCACATAGCCTCTCTTGCATTCTATTCTTGCTAAGTAACAGTATATATTAAATGTTTTCAAAAATATAGACTAGTCCAAACTGCCAACATTTACATGACTATATGAATGTGGCTCAAACGATGGCATTCCTCTTTGATAAAGAAGAAAACATTGTAGAAAAAGAAGAAAATGCTTGCAACTGGCATTTTCTCCATTTTCCAAAATGTTGTAAAAAGCTGTATTCAACAGGGTCATTAATACACAAGATAAATGGGCTATAAAAAGATGCATTTCATTCTTTAACAAACAATACCAAGTTTTTACCAATCCAGATGGAAAAGCCTTTTGAAAACAGGCTAACCAGCATTTTCTCCTTTTCAAACAATGTTTTCTTCCATGTCAAAGACAACTTTCATCATAAGAGTCACATTTAACCCATTACCACACGAGAAAATTTTAGACTGGTCCAAATTGAAAGCATTTGCAGATGACAAATAAAAGGTGACTGAAAAATTGAAATTTGTCCTGGGAAGGGTAGAAAACATTGTGGGAAAAGGAGAAAATGCTGGTTACCAGCATTTTCTCCTTTCCCACAGTGTTTTCAAAAGGCTTTTTTCTCCGGGGGCGTCAAAAGTAGGGATTGAGTGGTAATGGGTTAATTTGCTGTCTGCAAATGCTTTCAATCCGGACAAGTCTACAGCATACTCATGTGGTAAAAAGTAGAGAGTTCTTATGAACATTAAAAGCTAAGAGATGTACATACCCATACAAGATGAACAGTGCGGTAACAGCTTCTATGTTTCCTTTCCCAACATATGCCGGAATCCTAAATGCCAGCAGTATTCCAATGATACATGCCATGGGTATCATATAATTGAACTTCAAAATAAAAACATAATATGTCTCAGTTAACTCTTTACCACACAATCTGACTTTTAACGACCCTGAGAAAGATGCCTTTAGAAAACATTGTGGGAAAAGGAGAAAATGCTGGTAACCAGCATTTTCTCCTTTTCCCACAATGTTTTCTACCCTTCCCAATAAAAAATTCAAATTTTCAGTCACTTTTATCATGTCGTCTGCAAATGCTTTCAATTTGGACCAGTTCAAAAATTTGTCGTTTGGTAAAGAGTTAAACATGGACCAAAAACATAATCCCTTTACTAAACAGTCTAGATATTTGACAACATGGAGAAAACAGGCTTTGGGTAATATTATGGTAGAAGAAGAAACCAGTATTCTCTCACAATATTTTCTACTCTTTCACTGCAAAGTACAAGCATTCAAGCCACATTTTATTTTTCCTCTGCAAATGTTTTCAATAAGGAAAGTAAGTAATTCAGATTAACTGCCCTTCTTGAAATGGGTTTCCCTTTTAATAGTTAACAACCAGCCTTATAAAAATCAATTCTTTACAGTCAACAATTTTTGTAAAAACAGAGACGAGACAAATTGTAAAATTTTTTGCACGAAGACAACACAAATGACGAAAGATCTATGGCACAACCTTGGGTTTTCTTCGTTAAACCCTCATCGAACAATAACACCTTCTAATGACCTTGAGGGAGAAGACTTTTCAAAACATTGTTGGAAAAGGAGAAAATGCTGGCAACCAGCATTTTCTCCTTTTCCAACAATGTTTTTTATCCTATCAAGTTTCATATTGTAGGCTACCTTTTAATTGTTGTTTGCAGATGCTTTCAATATGCAGATGTCCAAAATTTTGCCTTTAGGTAAAGAGTTAAAAAGACTCTGAAGAAAAATGCTTGGAAAAATATTGTGGGAAAAGGAGAAAATGCTGATAACCAGCAGAAGGAGAAAAAGATGCCTGCAGAAAGCAAAATGGACTTACCTTATCCCATACAAGGTTAGATAACCAGTATGTGACTGGATGAACACCACTCATATATTGTAAGTGTTTTGCCTTTATTGCACGCTCATGTACCAGAAATACAACAAAACTGGCCGGAACAACTGACACAGCTATGATGATAAAGATGGCCATTAGTATATAGGTGCCCCCAGCTCTGGAAAATAAAAATTGTGGGTAAATCTTGGTGATTCCCAGAATACTAGGGCACCTATTATTACTTAACCCATTTCCACACTATCCTTACTTTTTCTTTGACCCTGAGAAAGATGCCTTTAGAAAACATAGTGGGAATAGGAGAAAATGCTGGTAACCAGCATTTTCTCCTTTTCCCACAATGTTTTCTACCCTTCACAAAACAAATTTCAAATAATCAGTCGCTTTTACTTTGTCCTCTGCCAATGCTTTCCATTTGGACAAGCCAAAAATTTTGTCGTTTGGTAATGAGTTAACCTTGATTTTTACAACCCAGAGGAAGATGGCTTCTGTAACAAGCATTTTCCCCTTTTCTCAAAATGTTTTGTACTTTTCTGAAGTTAACTTTCAATTTTTGAGTCATGCTTATTTTGTCATCTGCTAATGCTTTTAATTTGGACAACTCTAAAATTTGGTTGTTTTGTAAAGAGTTAAAAAGTAACAAGAACTTCTTTTTATTTCCACTGTTTTTCTACCCTTCCACAAATTCCATTATCTAAGACATTGTCAGATACAGAATTTTACCTAAAGTTGTGCCATAATATTGCCTTTATGAGCGTGTATCTATACAAGAAAATATGTAGGTGCATGATAGGTAAAACTGTCGCAAAGCGGAAAAATACACCCCTCCAGTGCCTTGGCACAAAAAGAGCAATCAGAGCAGGAAATGACTTTCAAATCAAAGTTCACTTTGACTTTGACCTTTGTCCCATGTGTTCCCAAAACAATACGGCACCTCCTTGGGTCATGAGCAACACTTGTATAAAGTTTGAGAATTCTAGGTCAAATGGCTTTTGAGTTAGAGCATGGATATAAAACAGTTTTAAAAGTCTACAGATGCATGGATGGACAGACAGGTGGATGGTCAGATAGACAGATATTGTAAAAACCAGTATATGGGTGGGGGGGTATAAAAAATGGTACAGCATACATACATGTAATCTACGTTCAGTAAACTAGTTGTCTTTTTCATTGGATGATTGATTACTGTTATACCTTTGGAAAAGAAAAATGAAAGATATATATCAATAATTATAATATCGAACAAACTTTTCTGGATTACCTTAACCCTTAGGCTGGCAAGCGCGACACAAAGACCTTTTGCAGACAGTGTGAATCTACACTCTCAAATAAGGAACAAAAAAAATTTAAAATAGCAACAATTGGGTATCAACTATCGACTTTAACACTTTACCACACAATGACCACTTTTGATGATCCGAGGAAGAAGGCTTTTGAAAACATTGTGGGAAAAGGAGAAAATGCTGGTAACCAGCATTTTCTGTAACCAGCATTTTCTCCATTTCCCACAATGTTTTCTAACCCTCCCAAATCAAATTTTGATTTTTCAGTCACATTTATTTTGTCATCTGCAAATGCTTTCAATTCGGACAAGTTTATAAATCTGCAGTTTGGTAAAGAGTTAAAGTTTTCTTTAACTTTATCATCAGGATAAAGGGTAAATCTTAATCAGGATACAACTAGTAAGATTCCAGTATTTTCAGTGCAACAAATGACCAAAGTAAATAACCCAAGCACAGTAGCACAGTTGGTAGCTTTCAGGACTTATCACAGAGGGTAGCTGGTTCGAATTCATTACTTGGAGAGTTATTGTCCGTGGACTCAAGATAGGCATTACTTTAGGCATTACTCTCTCACAGCCAGTAACTAGCTGTGTGGGAAAGTGTGCAGTCTGATTTTGATTTACTGGTATACTGTTTGAAAATGTGATTCTGATCTATACTTTCTTGAAATGCTACTAGCACCTTAAACCTTACTAAATACAAATATTTGAGTGGACTAAATTAAAGGCATTTGCAAACAACAAATTAAATGTTATGTTAATGTTGATTTCTGACTAAGACAGGGTAGAAAACATTGTAGGAAAATGAAACAAGAGGGCCAAGATGGCCCTGGATCACTCAACTGAATTTTTGAGAGGACCATATCCAATTGTTTTCAAAATCTAATCGGCCATTTCAGAGAAGAAGAATCTTTAAGAATTTCTTCATATCTGTATAGTGTAAATAGCCCACAGCCATCAGAGCCATGTTTCTTGATGGATCAAAATTTCTCGAAAAATTTTGAAATGGGTCAGCTAAGAAACATTTCTTCGAAATTATATCGAAATCTGACCTGCCCTTTCACAGAAGAAGAATTTTAAAGAATTTCTTCATGGCCATATGTTGCAAGTAGCCCCTTTCACTAGAGCCATGTTTATTGATGGATCAAAATTTCGCAAACAATTTTTGAAAAGGGTCATCCAAGGAACATCTCTGTGAAATTATTTCAAAATCTGACCAGTGGTTTCAGAGAAGAAGAGTTTTTAAGAATTTCTTTATTTCCGTATAGTGCAAGTAGCCCCCATTCACCAGAGCCATAGTTCTTGAAGGATCAAAATTTCGCGAACAGTTTTTGAAAAGGGTCATCCAAGGAACATCTCTGTGAAATTATTTCAAAATCTGACCAGCGGTTCCAGAGGAGAAGTTTTTAAAGAATTACCTAGAAAATTCCATTTGGTTGCTATGGCAACCAGAGTTTTTGACGGAATCAAATTCTGTGAACACTTTTTAAAGAGGATCTCCCAAGGAACATTCCTGCCAAGTTTGGTCCAAATTGGCCTAGCGGTTTAGGAGGAGTTGCTGTTTAAAGAATTGCTGACGACACACGATGGACACTGGGTGATCCTAAAAGCTCCCCTTGAGCATGTTGTGCTCAGGGGAGCTAAAAAATGCTGGTTACAAACACTTTCTTCTTGTCCTACTGTGTTTTCAAAAGTCTTCTCTTTCATGGTCGTGAAAAGCTGGGATGGTGAGGTAATGGGTTAACAGTTTATAAAGTTATATTACTAAATAGTGTGACAAAAGAGTGATACCAAAGGTAGCTGGGTCTCCTTTAGACTTGGGTAAGTTTGCTCGTAAAATAGCATTGTTCAATGCATTCACATATATAGGCAATGCGTGATAACCATTCTGGTTGAATCTGACCTGTAATACAAGATACAAAAGCACAGTATGCAGCTGCCAACCCTTGGCTGGAATTGTATTTATGAGCCATGCTCTGTCAAGAGGGTGCTTAACCCTTTACCACACAATCCCTACTTTTAACGACCCTGGAAAAGGAGCATTTTGAAAACATCGTGGGAAAAGGAGAAAATGCTGGTAACCAACATTTTCTCCTTTTCCCACAATGTTTTCTACCCATTGAAAAAAGAAATTGCCATTTTAATGATTTTAATTTGTCGTTTGCAAATGCTTTCAATTTGGACCAGTGTGAAACTTTGTTGTTTGGTAAAGAGTTAATGCATTTCCGAGATACTATGTAAGTCATCACTTAACTACGGATCAATAAATTCTATTTTGTCTTATAACCAACTGATTTATGCCATTAACTGCTCCGTCAAAAAACAGAAAACTGACTAATAGCGAAAAGTTTTGACTTAAGTCAGCTGTGTTGACTGCACAGGCTGACCTAATTAAATACTTTTCTCAAAGGCACTAAACCTCCTTTTCACTAAGTATGGCTATAGATTGATTTTTCAGTGATAATTCTATACTGAAAAAGGGGCATAATTGTGTCAATTTTTTTATGGTTATCTGTCTTTGTTGTATGGGTTCCCCATTTAAAGTTAAAAACTAGTCCAACTTTGAAGTACAGAATTATCTGTAAATATCTTCATCAATGACAGAAATATTATAAAATGTCAAAGTCTTGCACTATAAATTTTAAGTCATAGAATGGGCATATCTATTTGATAGTTACCTGCCTTTGTTTTATTGGGTCCTTTTTTGAGGCTCTAGAATTTTGTCATCTGGTAAAGAGCTAAGCTAGGTTAAATGTTTAACTCTTAACCACACAATCCAGACTTTTAACGACCCTGAAAAGGACAGGTTTTGGCCATTGTGGGAAAAGGGGAAAATGCTGGTAAACAACATTTTCTCCTTTTCCCACAATGTTTCCTACCCTATCAAAGACAAATCATCATTTTCCCCATGTTTGATTTGTCATCTGCAAATGCTTTCAGTTTGGTCCAGTTCACAATTCTGTTGTTTGATGAAAACTGAATACCTGGGACAAAATTTAATACTTTCTATTTAGTACATGTGGGCCAATATTCACCAACAATTCTTAAGAACGTTCTTTGTCTCATTTGCCAGAATTTCCTACATTTGTAAGTAACACAACTTCTGATTGGCTAAACCGAATGGTTTAGCCAATCAGAAGTTGTGTTACTTACAAATTTAGAAAACCTTGGAGAATGAGACTAAGAATATTCTCAAGAATGGTTGAATATGGGCCCTGAACATTGCAAACTCTGGACAGTCAGATCTTTAGCTATTATAATTATCAGCAAAACAAAGATAGAATTATCCATAGCAATGTTAAACGTTGACAACAACCTACCCTTGCAACTGGCTTGACAACCAATCGTCTCATTATCTTGTTATATGTCATGGACTGTCCAAAGTTTTCTGGCACATAGCTTATGTTTTTACCAAGTGAGAAACCTCCATATCTGTGATGAAAGATAAAAATAACATAGCTACTTGACCCTTACCAGTCTATCGAACTATAAAGTTTGAGACTTGTCGAAATTCAAAGCCATCGCAGGTGACAAATAAATGCATGTGGCTTAACTCTTTACTAAAGGATAAAATTTTACACTGGTCCAATTTGAAAGCATTTGCAGATGACAAATCAATGTCAATCAAAAATTTAAATTAGTTTTGGGAAGGTTAGAGAACATTATAGGAAAAGTAGAAAATACTGGTTACCAGCATTTTCTGCCTTTCCCATTTTCTTAAAAGCTTCAATAGTCAGGATAGTGTGGTAAAGATTTAAATAGTGGGATTTGCTTGAAAATCCAGATTTGGAAAAAGGAGAAAATGCAGGCGATACTGTTTTCAATTTTGTCTTAACCCTTTACAACACAACAAAAATGTTAGACCCATCAAAATTCAAAGCATCTGCAGATTACAATTTAAATGTGGCTCAAATGATAAAATTTTCCTTCGACTCAGTAGAAAACAATGCGGGAAGAGGAGAAAATGCTTGTTACCAGCATTTTCTCCTTTTCCAACAATTTTTCCAAAAGGCATCTTAATTATGGTTGTTAAAAGTTGTCATTGTGTGATAAAAGGATAAAAAAGCTAATTTATAAATATAATAGTCGTTGTACACGCAACAAATTTACAAATAGCAAAAAAGTTTTGAATAAATTGTCAACTTGTGTGGACTGTGCAGGTTGAAAGGAGTCAAAACCTTTTGCAACAGTAATTACCTTATAAAATGTATACCCTACTATTCTTTTTCTGTTTAGTATACTTATACAGTGATACATACCTATGCAGTCTATACTTTTGTGTTGTGTAAAGATAAAAATCCTCTTCTTTGAGCACAGATATATTTTGTAAATGGTCCCCAGTAACAACTGAAAATTCTGGAGGGTCTAACACATTCCTGTTTTTACAAACAAATCGGCTCCCTTTTTCACACTGGCAGCTGGGATAATATGACAAACCTAGAACAGAATTACACATTTCATTCAGAGTTGAGCCCAACAAAATCACTGCTCTAGAGACATGGCTTGTCTGCTAGATATTATGACATCGCCTAAGACCTACTGCTATATGCAAAGAAAGTGACATTTGAATAAAAGAAGAGTTCTGAATGTGGGTGTCAACACTCGGTTGTAGTTGCTTTTCAAAATATATTGATTTTCAGTGTAACACTAAGTCTAAAAAGGGCCATTATAGGGTAATAAATATTCTGATGGTTAACTGCCCATGTTGTATTGGTTCCCCTTCTGATAAGTCCGAGTTTAAAATTAATATCTTCAGTAATGACCAAAGTATTATAAAATTTCAGAACTTTTTGTACATCAACAACAACAGATAATAAAGACTATCACATGGCTATGATAATATCTAGACATTTTCTTACCCCTTTACCACACAATCCCAAGTTTTAATGACCCTGAAAAAGAAGCCTTTGAAAAACATAGTGGGAAAAGAAGAAAATGCTGGTAACCAGCGTCTTCTTCTTTTCCTACCATGTGTTACCCTAAAAAAGACAAGTACAGCCATTTGAGCATCAATACTCAGCTGTCCTCTGCAATTTCTTTCTCTTTGGACAAGCTGGTTACGAGCATTTACCCTTTTACTACTATGCTTTCAAAAGGTACCTTTTTTAAGGTATTAAAAGTCAGGATTGTAAGGTAAAGGGTTAATGGACAATAAAATTAAGAGCTTGTATGTACATTTTTTTTTTACTTTTCTACAATTGCTATATGTTTCAGTCCACTACCTTCAACAATCTCACCCCCATTTCCACCTTCTGCAGAGCTCACACCATCTTTAACGTCTTTTCTGTCAGGAAACATTTCCTCACATTCCTTATTGTAAAAGTTTTTTACAGATTCTGGTTTATCGGATCGCTTCTTAATGAAACTCAGTACAGTGCTTTCAGATGATTGTGTTCCAAGGGACCTCATGGTACAGTCCCCACCCAGCCCAGTTGGAAGGGACTTTATACTGTCCATTAAAGCAGCTGGAGGTGCATCTCTTCCATAATCAAAACCTTCAGACTTTTCAAAATGGAAAGGTACATAATTCCCTCTAGGCTGCATGAGATGATAGTATTGTTCTGTTGACAGGACCATTTGTGGGGGATCATTCTCTTTTGGCGCAGACAAAGCTATCGTCATGGAGATTGACACAAAGATGGCAGGAAGAATGATTTGTGAGAAGATTCCTTTTCTGTTTCGCAAAGTGTAATGTATTCGTTTCATAAACAAAGCTTTGAAATGCCTGAAATGTATGTGGCATTTCTTTTGTCCACTTGTTTTGATGACGCAGTGTGTGTTTGTTCTCTGATCTGTCACAAGAAAAAAAATATAAATAAAAATGAGCTATGATCTGTGAAAGGAAGGCTTAACTCTTTACCAAACGACAAAATTTTAGGCTGGTTCAAATTGAAAGCATTTGCTGACGACAAAATGAATGTTTCTTAAAAATGAAAGTTTTGGGAAGGGTAGAGAACATTGTGGGAAAAGGAGAAAATGCTGGTTACCAGAAATATTTTTCAAAGGCTTCTTTCACAGAGTCGTCAAAAGAAGGGATTGTGTGGTAATGGGTAATTTCTTTCCCAAACAACAAGATTTTAGACTTGTCCAATCGAAAAGCATTTGTAGAGGATAAAATAAATGTGACTCAAAAATTGAAAATTAGCTTAAGAAGGGTAGATAACATTGTGTGGAAAAGGAAAAAAATGCTGGTTTTCAGAAGGCTTCTTTCTCTGGGTCGTAAAAACCAGGGATTGTTTGGTAAGAGTTAAAGCTACTTTTCCTTCAACTATTTGTCCTGCATGTCATTTGTTTCAGTTTTTAATAGGTCTCTAAGTGCTCAATACAGTAATGGCTCACATTTACTCTCTTCAGAAGTGACTGGAACAAAAACCTACATATGAAAGCATAGACAGGTGCACAGGCTGCCACAATATAAATGAAATGATGGTGAAAACAGCGTTTAACACCATACAATCAAACAATCAACTTACCTGCAGTGTGGTTCATTAAAACCATCGTATCATTCTCACCGTCAATGTCATGATCACTACAATCAGCTAATGCATTCAAATGTACAGTGTTGTCATTGGACACTTTTTTGATTGTCTTTTTCTTCCTTTTTATTTCTGGAATAAAGGTTAAAAAAAAACACTGAACGATGTTTCGTCCTTGTAAGTGTGGGACAGCAGCCATTGGGTTGGACAAAATGTGTGTAGGTGTATGCTTACAGCAGCCAAGCCTGATTATCCGCTACCCTTTTCTATTCTTACTTCCAAGATCAAGTCTTCGTCGATATGGACTAGTGCTGTAGCAGGTAAACTGTCCAACATTTCTACTAATCAAACATTTACAATAGAAATTTAGCATTAACCCTTTACCAAACAATCCCAGGTTTTCAAGACCCTGGGAAAGAAGTTTTCTGAAAACATTTTGGAAAAAGGAGAAAATACTGGTAACCAGCATTTTCTCCTCTTCCCACAATGTTTTCTACCTTTCCCATACCAAGTCTCGGTTTTTTGAGTTCCATTTATTTTGACATCTGCAAAAGCTTTCAATTTGGACTAGTCTGACATTATGTCACATGGTAAAGAGCTAACTCTCTATTGTATGATTTAACCCTTCACTACAAAATCTAACCAAAGAAAAGGACTTTAAAAAACATTGTGGGAACAGGAGAAAACTTTTCTCCTTTTCCCATAATGTCATCTACTCTTGGTCTATGATAGAAAAATTTTAAGTTTTGAGTAACATTTAATTTGTCTGCAACTCCTTTCAATTTGGTCGAGTATAAAATTTCATTATTCAATAGAGTCAACACATGGCATTAAACAGAACTTGGTAAAAATTTCAATATCTGTCCCTTTTAAAAGAGAAAACAATCAGTTTAACATGTGTTTGTATTGAAATTTATCACCATTCTAACAGCCTATAGGTCTTATCATGGCAGTAAGTGAGGCATCCATGTATTTCCTAACTTTCTTACATAATTACTGACACAACTTTCTTTCCAAAGCCACTAACTACTTTTCTCACATGCTTCAGAGGTAAGAGGCTTGTATATATGCAGTACAGCTATAGAAACACTTTTTCTAATGATCCCTGGCCTGCACTGGTTTTGATTAATCTGTGCAACTATGTATTAATGCTAAACTAAGGAGATTAACCCTTAACCACACAATGGCGCCTTTTAACGGCCCTGAGGAAGAGGCCTTTTGAGAACATTGTGGGAAAAGGAGAAAATGCTGGTAACCAGCATTTTTTCCTTTTCCCGCAAAGTTTTCTATCATATCAAAGAAAAATTGTCATTTCTGCCACTCCACTATGAAATTGTCATCTGCAAATGCTTTGAATTTGAATAGCTTATGGTAACCAGCATTTTTTTCCTTTTCCCACAAAATTTTCTATCCTTTCAAAGAAAGACTGTGTCATTTCAGCCACTCCACTATGAAATGGTCATCTGCAAATGCTTTCAATTTGGATAGGTCTAAAATTTTGCCATGTGGTAAAGGGTTAAAAAGCTTCCTTTTTTTCATATTGCCATGGGCTGATGTCACAAATTTTACTTTCCCAAAGGGATTATGGTGTCAGATCTTTAAAAATTTACCTAACTCTTTACCAAGCGTCAAAATTCTAGACTGGTCAAAATTGAAAGCACTTGCAGACAACAAATTAATTTGAGGGAAGATTTGAAATTTAGTTTGGGGAGAGTAGAAAACATAGTGGGAAAAGGAGAAAATGCTGGTTACCAGCATTTTCTCCCTATCCCACAATGTTTTCAAAAGGCTTCTTTTTCAGGGTTGTTAAAAGTCGGAATTGTGTGGTAAAGAGTTAAATAAATGGGTTATACGACCAAATAAATATAGAAACTTAGGCACCTTGCAGTACAATGGATAGAGCAAAATTTTTTGACCATGTCATACTTAGAGTGTAGCAGGTCACTACAGAATGGGAAAGTTTTTTTTTCTATTTGCAACAGCAGATTTTGCTCAGGTGAAGAACATTCTCCATTTCCCACAACAAATTCATTCCTTCTTTCTCAGATGTGTACAAACACAGAATTGTTTAGGAAGAAGATTTAGGAAATATTACCATCGCAACCAACCTGATTTAGGTTCATCAGCTACTTTAGTCTCCTCAGTAATTTTTACAAAAATTTCCTCAAGTCCAGAATCTGTCACTCCAAAGCTTTTGATACCCAACTGTTCCTTCATGATACATAAAGTCTGACAAACATCCGCTAGTTTTTGTTTCTCGGTCGGGCCTATAGGTATAGTAAGGACCAGCTCCTCGTCACTTTCAAACTTTATAAATGTGGATGGTATAATCCTCTTGATAGTTTCTAAAATCTCTTCACCCCTGTTATCTTCTTCAACTGTCATCATAGCTGGGTCTGAGGAAAGTCAAGTTTTGATATCAATTCACCCTTTACCAAACGACAATATTTTAGACTGGTCCAAATTGAAAACGCTAGCAGACAACAAAATAAACAAAACTCAAAAATTGAAATTTGTTTCCAGCAGTAGAAAACGTTGTGGGAAAAGGAGAAAATGCTGCTAACCAGCGTTTTCTCCTTTTCCCATAATGTTTTCAAAAGGCTTCTGTTTTAGGGTTGTAAAAACCAGGGATTATCTGGTAAAGGATTAAACCTATATGACAAAATCCCAAGTTTTAATAACACTGTTATAAGACAATAAGACTTGAAAACAATGTGGGAAAAGGAGAGAAGGAAGGTAGCTTCTTGACTCCTATTATCCTATGTTTGCCATCATAGCAGTGTCTGAGAAAAGTGATGACATAAAGAAATAAGCCTTTTTAAAACCTCCTGGGAAAAGGAAAAAATGTTACATTTTCTTCTTTACCCATAATGTTTAACATCCTTTTAAGACCAAATCACATACAATGCATCTTATCGTATTTGTTAGTAACTGTTGCATAATTATCAATTTTGATTTGGAAGAATTATATTTGCTAAGTGGTAAAAGGTAAAATCAACTTAATATTTAGGGAACAAATTTTTCCTCTTGTTTAGCAACCAAGTAAACTAGAGTAACTTTTTTCTTCCATCAAGGTCCATGACCCGATGAACTGGTGAGTTTTTGATATGCCCAAATTTCTGCTGTTACCACTGGAGACAAATATGCAGTACAGTACTTAGAAAATATCCCAGTAAGGTATAGATATGATCAAACATGGGCAAAAGTGAAAACATTGCAGAAAATTGGTTAATTTGTTATTATCTCTATTTTTTTTTATCTCTATTTTTTTGAAAATATTGTGGAAAAAGGAGAAGATACTGGGTACCAAATTGGTTTTCTGCAAAACTAATACTTTGAATGAGTCTAAAAGTTTGCTAACTTATTACCAAATGAGAATAATTTAGGCTTGTTCAAATCTGCAGACGACAAAATAAAAGTGACTGAAAATTTGAAAATTGTTTTGTGAAGGGTAAAAAACTTTGTAGGAAAAGGAGAAAATGCTGGCCACCAGCATTTTCTCCTTTTCCAACAATGTTTTCAAAAGGCTTCTACCTCAAGGTCGTAAAAACCAGGGACTGTTTGGTAAAGGGTTAATTAAATGCCTTATAGACGAAAAAGACACATACTGCAGCATTTGCAAATGAGGTTGGAATGATAGAATTTGTGTTTCACAGAGGCATCCTTCTTTTCTCACAATGCTTTCTAGTTTCCTTACCCAGAAAAACCTTTGGAAAACATTGTGGGAAAAAAGAGAATGCTAATAACTAGCATTTTCTTCTTTTTTTCACAATTTTTCTACCCTATCAGAAACAACATCATATTTTGAGCATACTCTCTGTTTAGAGCCCAAAATACACTTTTGAAATGCATAGTCTAAAATCTGACATTTTGTAAAATATCAATGTCTAATGTTTTCCTGTACCCACCTTGTGACTTTTTCAAAATATGAAGGTGTTGCCCATCTCCAAGCAATGACTTTAAATACAGTGATGAACCCGTACATTTCAGACATCCATTGGAAATGATTGCAATTCTGTCACCTAGCTCATCTGCTTCGTCCATGTGGTGAGTGGACAACAAAATTGTCCTACCTGTCAGAGATGAATGACATTAATTTCGTTTACATATCACAAATTTGGATTTTAACTTTAAATCTAATGATACCAGAACCAAAGGGTCTGTGGTTTGATTCCTGTCACCTGTAGACGGTATATCATCAACAAGCTTATAATACAGTTTCTGGGTTACAGGAGTCAAAACATGGATTTCTATGACCAGAACTTGACCAGGGTCTGTATTCACCAACCATTCTTAAAAATATTCTTGGTCTTATTCTCCAAGATATTCAAAGTTTGAAAGTTACACAGCTTCTGATTGGCTAAACTATTTGGCTTAGCCAATCAGAAGTTGGGTAATTTCAAATATAGAAAATTCTGGAGAATAAGACAAAGAATATTCTTTAGAATGGGTTGGTGAATACGGATCCAGGTTTGCATTAACCAACTGTTCTTAAGAACATTCTTAGTCTTATTATTTAGAATTATCTAAATGTTCAAGCAGCACAACTTCTGATTGGCTAAAGCAAATGGTTCAGCTAATCAAAAGTTGATTTGCTTACACATTTAGTAAATCTTGGAGAATAAGCTAAAGAATGCTTTTAAGAATGGTTGATGAATACCAACTCTGATCGTAATGACTTGTTATCCAGGGCTTGACTGTCTTTTATGAGGCTGCAGTAAAATGTCCAAAAGGAAATGATGCAACCCTTAAATCATTCCCAAATGACAGAATTTTAGGTTTGTCCAACAAAAGCATATGCAGACAACAAAATAAAAGTGACTGAAAATGTGAAATTTGTTTTGTGAAGAGTAGAAAACATAGTAGGAAAAGGAGAAAATGCTGGTTACCAGCATTCTCTCCTTTTCCAACAATGTTTTCTAAAGGCTTCTACCTCAGGGTCATCGAAAGTAGAGATTGTGTGGTAATGGGTTTAAGTATTTAAGTAAGTGAACACACAATTTTAACTTTTAAATGACCCACTGAAAATTACAAGACAACTAACTGGACCAATGCAAGTAAACATTATATCCTCTATCAGACAACAAAATTTTAGACTTGTCCAAAATGAAAGCATATGTGAATCAATGTATTGGAATTATCTTTGTAATAGTAGAAATATTGTGGGAAAAGGAGAAAATGCTGGTAACCAGCATTTTCTCTTTTTCTCACAATGTTTTCAAAGGCTCCATTATCAGGGTCCTCAAAACTTGGGATTATGTGAAAAATGTTCAATGGTATCACATAGTCATTTGATCACATAATGTGCATTCCATAATTCATGTGATCAACACATTTACAAAAACTAAAACAATAAAACCACAGACAACACATCAAAACCTTTTTTATATTGTCCGAGAAGTTTCCAGATAGAACGTCGAGAAAACGGGTCGACTCCTGCTGTAGGTTCATCAAGAATCACTGTTTTTGCTCCGCCAACGAAAGCTATAGCAACTGACAACTTCCGCTGCATACCTCCAGACAGACATGATGGCATCGTAGACCGTTTTGTAGAAAGGCCAAGATCTTTTAGCATTCTATAACAAAATACAAAAATCGAATAAGAAAGCTTATAAAACCCTTATCCTGCTAAATGAATTGAATAAAGTTTTAAAGCCAGTAGTAAAAAACACAACTGATGCTATTTCATTTCTTTCTTGGAGAAAAATTTGACAGTGTAAATCAAACATCAGACTGCACGTTTCATGATCTACACCATCCTCAAAAGGTCAGTGTGTCGGGCTTAGCAGCCAAGTGGCTCTTTACCCTATACAAAATTACAAAATTTTTTAGACTGGTCCGAATTAAAAGCATTAACTGCAGACAACAATTTCAGTGTGGCTCAATGGCAGAATCTGGCCTTGATAGAGTAGAAAATTTGGGAAAAGGAGAAAATGCAAGTCAGAAGCATTTTCTCCTTTTCTGACAATTAATGTTTTCAAAAGGCTTCTCCCTAGGGGTCGTTAAAATCCTGGATTGTTTGTTAAAGAGTTAAAGGAACCTGAAACAGAGCACATATATTGTGTTTCTGCCATTTTGTCATAATGTTTTTTTGTATATTCCTTGTTAAAAAAGGTGTATATGTTCATCAGCTTGAGGAGATAATTAGACAGCAAAATTTTAGCCTTGTCTAAATCGAAAGCATTAGTTTTGCAGACACAAAATTTTAGCCTTGCCTTAACTAAAAGCATTTGCAGACAACAAATCAACTGGGATTCAAATGATAGGATTTGTCTTTAAAAAAGGTAGGAAACATTGTGGAGAAAGGAGAAAATGCTGTTTATCAGCATATTCTCATTTTCCCTCGATGTTTTCAAAAACATTCACTGTAAAGATCATTATAACTTGAGACTATATGGTAAAGGGTTTATTTACAAGGAAAAATAAGTTTCGTATGAGCCATGCTCTGCGAAAAAGATCAACATGGGTCAGCCTGCACGGTAAGCGCAGGGTGACCTGGGCCGAAACTTTTCGCTATTTGCCAATTTTCTGTACAGCCAAGGACACAGTGTATCTAATAATTCTGTAGATTACTTAACATTTTACCAAACAACAAAATTTTAGACTGGTCCAAATTGAAAGCATTTGCAGACGTCAAATCAAAAGTAACTCAAAAATTGAAAGTTGTTTCCATCAGGGTAGAAAACATTGTGGGAAAAGGAGAAAATGCGGGTTACCAGCATTTTCTCCTTTTCCCACAATGTTTTCAAAAGCCTTCTATCTCAAAGTTGTAAAAACCAGGGATTGTTTGGTAAAGAGTTAAAAAAGTGGCTATTATAGATCTATAATTATGTGATGACTTGCTGGTATCATGTATCACAGAGATGCATTAAGCCCTCTTTTGCCTCATATATTTTGCAACAAATTGTTTTAGGGGCTTATGACTCGAGGTACCTGTCAGTTTCCTCTTTTATATCATCGAGCTGCATTCCTTTAAGCTGTGCATAAAACCATAAATGTTCCTCCACTGTTAGGCTGAAAACAGAATAGACAACTTATTTCGCTCAAATGATATCAAGGAAAATAATAACTAGAGGTGTCACTGAAAGTGACTTAACATCCCCGCTAGCGCTTTGACAGAAATATGCAATTACTAGTATTATGCACACAGATGGACACACAGACACATGGATAGACAGGTTGATTCCAGTATAACCCCAAAAACATTGGTTTTGCAGGGGTATAGAAATCGCTGTTATACTGCTCAGTTCAGAAAAAGCCATCAATCATGTCAAAATGATGATCACTAACACTTGAAACTGCATATTTTTGTGCAGCCTGATCTGAATTTGCACTCGCCACAAAGCCATAATAGGTGTGAAAAACAGAATAATAAAATTAGCTATTCTGCAAAAAAAATTTCCCAATCACCTTATCACATAAATGCCTTATTATTACATCTTACCCCTTTACCAAATGATCCCTGGCTTTTATGAACCTGAGATATAAGCTTTTTGAAAACATTGTGGGAAAAGGAGAAAATGCTGGTAACCAGCATTTTCTCCTTTTCCCACAATGTTTTCTACCCTGCAGGAAACAATTTTTTGAGTTATGTTTCTTTTGTTGCTCAATTGCTTTAAATTTGGACCTGCATACAATTTTATTGTTTGGCACGGAGTTAAAGGTGATGACAAGATCATTTACCTTCCAAATAAGACATTGAACTGTGGGCACATTCCAAGGTTCTGTCGAACTTTGTCCATTTCTACACGTATGTCATGTCCATAAACATACGCTGTTCCCGATGTTGGAGAGAAAAGACCAGTTAAAATTGACCTGAAAGTACAATTTTACACTGAGAAAAATGACGAAAAAATTCCAGACCATCTTGAACTAGATCAACTCTTTACCAAATGACAAAGCTTTAGACTTGTCTAAATTGAAAGCATTTGCAAACAACAGAAAAATATGTTATTCAAGAACTGCAATTTGCTTTAGGGAGAGTAGAAAACATTGTTGGAAAAGGAGAAAATGCTCGTAACCAGCATTTTCTCCTTTTTAAAATTCTTTTTCCTTCGGGGGGTTGTTAAATTTCAAGATTGTGTACTTAAGGCTTACAGTGCAGGACGAAATTTATGTCACAGAACTAGTCCTTTGATATGAAAGACAAATGTTCAAATGCAGGATGCATTTTCCCAAATCATAAAAACAAAATTTAAGGCGAGATGAAGGGTAACCAGTATTTTCTTCTTTTCTTCAAAATTCGAGATTGTTCTGTGAAAGTTCATCTCTTTCTCAAACAACGATCCTTGAGATGGGTCTAATTCCAAAGAACTTGCATACAACAACAGTTATATGGCACAAATGATTGGACTTGTATCAGATAGTCTAGAAAACATTGTTGGAAGGGGAGAAAATGGTGTTTACTATAATCTTTTTAAAAAACCTACTTCTCAGGGTTGTTTTAACCCTTTACCAAACAATCCCTGGTTTTCATCACATTTGGAAAGAGGACTTTTGAAAACATTGTGGGAAAAGGAGAAAATGCTGGTAACCAGCATTTTCTCCTTTTCCAACAATGTTTTCTATCCTATCAAAGAACTAAAGTTCACTTGCACAATTCTTAATCTATTGTCTGCAAGTTTTTTGAAATAGGAAGAGTCCAAAATTTGATGTTTGGGAACAGGTTAACTTAGGATTGTGTGGAAAGGGTTAAACCAACAAGTGCTAAAAATGTTTTCAAACAGGATGGAATCCCAGGGTACTCACATAGTTGTTGTTTTTCCAGCTCCATTATGACCCAAAAAAGCTGTGATTTGGTTTTCATACAGGATTAGGTTCAAGTTATCTACAGCTGCTGGGTTTCCTTTTTTATAAATCTGAAAATATGGAGAATGATCCTTAATTATTTTCAATAATTTTTCAACCATAAAAATGAACATAGTGAATATAGTTTGCATGAATACAGAATATACATGGCTCTGTCCCTTTTCCCTCATATATATTAGCCAAAATATTCAATGAACAAACAGTAGAGAGCATGGAAAAACAATGAAAGCAAAAATCATGGTATCAAAAATAAGAACTTGTTTTTCAATTGATGTAAAAATAAACATGTCTAACCCATTACCATACAATCCTGAGTTTTAATGACACTGTAGGATAAGGCTTTTGAAAACACTGTCAATTTGGACTAGTCAAGTACTCTAATATTAATACACTCTAATATACTCAAAAGATAACAAATGAGCAATTTTTGCAAAATTCAAGTTGAAAAATAGCCACATCTGCCACATAAATTTTTGTATACCCTGTTTCACCAGATTGAGGCATTGGGGCGCAATGCAAAACACCAACAAGGCATTCTCATTTCCTGATATTTCAGGGCCATCATGAGAGTAGAGGAAGTTCAGTACTTTGATCCAAGGTTTTAGACAGTACCATATGCAAAGTGGTCGGCCATATTGGAAAGACCCACTGTATTAACCCTTTACCCCATAAGGTATTTCTTTAGTATCTCTAGTTGACCCTAAATAATGGCACGGATGAAGCCATTTCTTCTGTGTATATGACACCTTTTGATAGCATAGAAAACATTGTGACAAAGGGTGAAATTGCTCGTCACGAGCAATTTCAACTTTTGTCACAATGTTTTCCAAAGGCTCTTACAAGCAATGCATAGAAATGTGTATCTATGGAGTAAACAGTTAATGCAAAATCTACTACCAATCATGATTCACTTGGTCATAAAATAGATTTTGCAAATTATATTGGACACTTGTTTTGGATACTTGACTTTCTTGATGATTTTTTTTATAGTAAGTTTCGCAGTTCCCAGAATGTCCCTTTTTGTGTGATGGATCACATATGATTGATGGACTAGTTTGGTGTCATAGCGATGTATCTGACCCCCTTATCACATAGCATGGCTAATAGACATTGTACATACCTTTGTTAGATTATGTATCCTTACACCCACAGGATTATCTGACAAATCTTCCTCAAAATGACCTTCTACATCTAAAAAAAACCCAAGCAATTTCGTTGAAATGATATCGCCCGCCGCATAACTTAAAATCATACAATGTTTTCTATCCGCCCAAACCAAATTTCAGTTTTTCAGTTACATTTAATTTGTTGTCAGCAAATGCTTTCAATTTGAACCAGTCTATAATTTTGTTGTTTGGTAAAGGGTACCACTGAGAAAGGGGCATATCTGTATCAAGCTGTCTTTAGAAATCACCTGCCCTTTTGGTACAGCAACCCATCTTGACATTAAATAAGTTCGAAACCAACAACAATTCTTACACGTCAAAGACATGCAATGACAGAAATATGAGAAAATATCAAAGTTTTCAAGTGACCATGACAACAAATCTACAATGACAGGGCTAATGCTCTGGCAAAAGGGGGTTCAACTCTTTACCAAACAACAAAATTTAGACTGGTCCAAATTGAAAAGATTTGCAGACATCAAAATAAATGTGACTGAAAAATTAAAATTTGATTTTGTAAGGTTAGAAAATATTGTGGGAAAAGGAGAAAATGCTGGTTACCAGCATTTTCTCCTTTTTCCACAATGTTTTCAAAAGGCATTTTTCTCAGGGTCGTCGAAAGTTGGCATTGTGTGATAAAGGGCTAATTCATCTCCATAATGCATTGTACAGAGCACATAACTCTGGATCCATTTAAAATCCATTCAGTCTAACAACATGCTGAATCATGCAGTAGAATGGTCCTTTGACAGACTGAATCATGCTGTAGAATGGTCCTTTGACATATGGAATATTGACCCATTATACAAAAAAAACTGAAACCAAGGTCAGCCTGCACAGGCTGACCAAAATCACTTCAGTCATAGATGCATTAACTCATTACCAAATGATAATGTTTTAGGTTTCTCCGAATCAAAAGCATTTGCAGACGACAGAATAAAATGACTGAAAAAGTGAAATTTGTTTTGTGAAGGGTAGAAAACATTGTGGGAAAAGGAGAAAATGCTGGTTACCACCATTTTCTCCTTTTCCGTCAATGTTTTCTAAAGATTTCTTTCTCAGGGTAGCTAAAAGTAGGGATTGTGTGGTAATGGGTCAAGCCCCCTTTTTACAGAGCATGGTTCAGATGTATTCTTTGAAAACAAGTGAGCAAAAAAAATAGTCACGCCTTACCTGTGTCCAGTATGAGTGGATCACTGTCTATCTGTTTCAAAGCCGAATATTTCAATTCTTTACTCTTTCCAAACAGTGCTTTAATTCCACAGATAGAAAACTGGGAGTCTTGTCCACACCAATATAACTTGGAAACTGGAAAGTACCAGGGTCTAGCTATACCATACGTTCCTGAAACAAAACCAGTCGGATTAAATTTCTCCTTACCAAACAGCAAATCTAAAACCAGTCCAAATTGAGAACATAATGCAGACAACAAAATAAATGATTGCTTACGTTTAAAATAGTGTAATAGCCAAGCAGACAGTGTAGATCAAAGACTGCACATTTTGGGTAGTCTGATCTTGATCTACACTTGCCACAAAAGTAACTATTATTGTGAAAGCCACTTTAGGAGTTAAAAGTCATCAATGTCTGCAATTTTTTTCCTTGTACGGAAGATCACTTTTGAAAACAGTCATGGCAATAGCAGAAATTGCTGGCAATAAGTGGTTTCTCCTTTTTTCCATACCGTGTAAAATCTTCGGTTCTATCTGTTCTAGCATGTGTCTTTGCCAATTCTATCTAGCATCAATTTTGGTATTTGTCTGATGAATCTACATCTTACAACAAAACAAGTTACCCTCTAAATAACCTCTACCCAGAGGCAAATTTAAGGCATGTCCATATTGAAAGCATCTCAAGAGGACAATTTTACCATGACACATGGATTTGGTACTATGCAACAGTGCAATGAAAGCGTGGTAAAATCTATGTCACTCTATGTAGAGTGAGGTCATTCTATATAGAGTGATGTCAGTCTGTATACAGTAAGTAAGTAAGCTAAGTTATTCAATGGAATGTAATTCGCATCTGCATTTTTCCTGTAAGTATGAACTTGCTTTCCTTTCAATAAAAAGATAGTCTATCAAGGTTGCTCAATAAACCACATCGTAGGTTATGAGGTGCAATGAATAAATGTTTAGGCTATTGCTCTCATGGATTATTTATTGTGCCACATAAGTCATGACCGTGGTTTACTGAGCAATAAACCATGACAGAAAGATGATTTCTTAAATGAAGCATGGCTTCATTTAAGAAATCATCAGATTCACTGAGAGTGTAAAAATCAATGTAGGAAAGAAAAAGATACTGGTAGACAGCATTTTCTTCCTTTTTAACCATTTCCCAAACAAGCCCTGGTTTTTACATGTCTGCAGTAAAAGTCTTTCGAAAACTCTGTGGGAAAAGGAGAAATTGCTCGTAATGAGCAATTTCTCCTTTTCTCACTGTGTTTTCTACCCTTTTTGAGAACTTTCAGCCATTTTCTCAAAATCTAAAATTGTCATCTGCAAACTCTTTCAGTTTGGAAGAGTCCAAATTTTTTTTTGTATGGGAAAAGGTTAAAAACACTTCCTTCTCAGGATTGTAAACCATGGGATCTTTTGATAACTGGTAAAATACAACGATATATTACCTGGATGGATATTTTCAATATACCAGGTAAGGATTGCATACAGAACAGTGTCTATTATCATCAAATAGAGAATCTTCAATAGACTAAAGTCGTCATTCTCTCTTGGTGACACCCCTATGTTTTCCCAATTTACTCCGACCCCTTCTAGCTCATAATATAGGAAGTATTTTCCACCCAGTCCAAAGGCTGTGGTTGAAAATAGAGACTGAAAGATAAAAATGTAGAAAAGAACTTTTTTTACCTTTTATCAATATAACATGGTTGCATGATACACGCTAAAAAAATGTTCTGGAAGGACAAAGTGTTTTTAACTCTTGAGAAGGCAATAGGAGTGTTATTTTTCATAGAACTTCTTTTATTCTTCATAAAATAGAATAATTGACCTGAACTTCCTCCTGCAAATAATGGAATTGTTTATAATTTTTATATGGTTCAGAATGTAATGTCCATATTGTGGAATTTAGTGCTGAACACAAATTTCTGATAAAGGCATTCTCTTCTTTTCAATGTTTTCTATCCCTGTAAGGTCATATTCACATCATTTAACCCTTTACCAAACAATAATGACTTTTGATGACTCTGAGGAAAACGCCTTTTGAAAATATTGTGGGAAAAGGAGAAAATGCTGGTAACCAGCATTTTCTCATTTTTTTCACAAAGTTTTCTAGGTCATCAAAACAAAATTGCATAATTTGAGCCATTGTGAAATATTCATCTGCAATGCTTTGAATTTGGATAGTTCTAGAATGGTTACCAGCACTTTCTCATTTTCCCAAAATGTTTTCAAAAGGGCTCTTCCCTGTCATTTGTTTTACAGAAATGTTTGGTTTTATTTTCAAAATGTCTGCTTCTTCTGTATCTTTAATTTAAAGTCAGGTTTATTTGATGAAGGGTTAAGAGAGAGGGGTACTAGAAAAATAGATATTTCTAAACAAAACAGATACTAGAAAAATAGATATTTCTGCTTTTCCTGACCTTTCAAATACGTTATGGCCCCGTCACACCAAACTAATTCTCACTCTGTTCTAAGAATTTCTGCCGAAAGGACCTAAATTGTGTTCAGATTGAGTGGACGTATTAGCAACCTTTTACGTTCTGTTTACGAACTTAATAGACCGGTTAGGACAGGTAATTAAGTGCTCCAAAACTTTGAGCAGGCTAAAGATTTCTTGACGACCTTCCTGTAGTTAGACAGAGTGACAATGAACCTACAATGAGATGGACGTACAACAAACGGAACTGCCATGCTTTGATCCTAATAAAGACACGGTGCAGTCAGGCACCAATTGACAATGTGTTTGCATATTACTAACCAAAATTTCATGTCATGTCCAGACGGCAGCCCATTTTTACGATTTTGTTGACTGGGGTAAGACTTTCTAGGAACAGGTTTGTGGAGACAGGGGCTTCAGGCATTACCAGGCCAAAATCACACGTTCTGCCCCTACTGCAACCTGTTTTCCTATCGTGTTAGGACGGGTAAGACATTCAAAGATCTATTTGGTGTAATGGGGGCTTTACAATCCTGACTGAGAAAGAAGCCTTTTGAAAACATTGTAGGAAAAGGAGAAAATGCTGGTAACCAACATTTTCTCCTTTTCCCACAATGTTTTTTATCCTTCTTAATACAAATTTCAAATTTTCATTTACTTTCATTTTGTTGTGCCAAATGCTTTCAATTTGGACCAGTCTAAAATCTGTTGTTTGGTAAAGGGTTAATGATAAACATACTGTGGCAATTTTAATTGCTGCTGAGATCTGCTGTCCTGTAAGGTCCTCCCTTATACTGATATAAATGTATGGAATGTAGGTGAGGAAATAGAAAATAGCTGCACATGCTGCTGCCAACTTGGACTTTGAATAAAAACTGCTGACAAGAAATCTGAAAATATAACACAGAGTAGGTCAAATGGACAACATTTATAGCCCCGACATGAAAACATCTCTGATAGACAGACAGAGAGACCCATGCACGAAGCAAAAACTATATGCCCTAGAGTATGGATGGGGGGACTTAAAAAGGTATGTTCTAAGAATGATATTCAATGTTAAGATTTTACCACACAATCTGAAGTTCTAACGACCCTGGAGGGGAAGGCATTTAAAACATATTAGGAAAAGGAGAAAATGCTGATAATCAGCATTGTCTCCTTTTCCCATCTTGTTTTCAAAAGCCTAGGCAGTTAAAACTCAAGACTATCTGGTAAGGAAATAACTCTTCATCAAGCTACATTATTTTAGGCTTGTCCAAATCCAAAGCATTAGCAGACGACAAAATAAAAGTGATTGAAAATTGAAATTTTGATGTGAAGAGTAGAAAACATTGTGGAAAAAGGAGAAAATGCTGGTTACCAGCATTTTCTCCTTTTCCTACAATGTTTTCTTAAGACTTCTTTCTCAGGGTCATCAACAGTAGGGATTGTGAGGTAATTGGCAGTTGATTCTGTGACAAACTTGGTCAAAAGTGGAAGGAAAAAAAAAAAAACCACATTTTTATATTTTCAGGTTTTCTAAACAAGAAAAAAATCTATGACTAAGGAAAAATGAAAACATTACTCACGAAAAAGCAATTGAGGAGATCGCAAACACCTCTAGGAAAACAAAGACTACTCCAGGATCACTGTAAGGCAACACTTTTCCGTAATACAACATGAGAGTGATGATCAGCACCAAAACTGACATCTGCAGCACAGCAGTTATAAACCAAGCGCACCAGTGCACTGTTCCTGATAGCCCCATCATTTTCATTACCTAAATTTAGCAGACATGTGAAAAACTGTATTCATCCTTTACCAAACACTCCCATATTTTCGTGACCGCAAAATAGATGCCATTACAAAACACTGTGGGGAAAAAGGAGAAAATGCTGGTAACCAGCAATTTCTCCTTTTCCTACAATGTATTCTACCCTATAAAAGAACTCAAGTTTATCTATACCACTTATAAATTTGTTTTCAGTGGGTGTGCCTCATATGGAAAGGTCTGAAATAAGTTGTTTGTAGAACAGTAAAGCTATAATTTGGCTTTCAATGTGCAAAATGGGGAACTCGGATATTTGCTAAAAGTGTTGTCTCAGATCTGCAAGCTGATGCAAGACGTTACCATACCACTTTATTAGAGAGTCTGTGACTTTTCCCACAATATTTTCTATCCTATCATAGATAAAAATCGCCTAGTTAGCAACATTCAATCTGTCCTCCAGAAATGCTTAAAAGTTGATCTCATAAATTTTTTTTTTTTATTAAAGAGTTAATGGACAAAATTTTATATCCAATAAGTAATATTACCTCTCTTAATCTCTTTTCCTTCTCATACACAATTCTTTGTACCAGAGTTGACACAGTGTAGACCCAGGAGAACATCATACACAGGGGAAAAATGTGTTGTATATCCCATACAAATCTACAAGTTTTAATAAAACAAGATATCTGTTAGTGAAACAGTCATGCCCTGCTACTGCCACATTGATACAGGAAGTGGCATAGTTCACTAACTGATATCAAAACACATGTTCAACTTCCGCTTTTTGCCAGTGGACTTCCATGTTTACGAGGTCTCCAATAATATGTGAGTGAAATGTTGGTGCCACAAGTTGTGCTACATATAAGACACTTTAATTCTTTTCAGCAAAGGGCTCAAGTGGCGAACAGCAGCATGTGACCTTGACCTTTCACGGATTAACTTTAAAAGCTAAAGGGATCATTTACACTCCAAGAAATATATCTATGTACAGAATTTGAAGGACCTAGGTCAATTCTGTATGAAGTTATTGTCTTGACAAGGTTTGGTCTATATATCAGAAAGTTGAAAGCCACTGTGACCTTGACCTCAGATGGATTCATCTAAAAATCAATAGGGATCATCTACACTCCGAGACAAATACCTGTGTCAAATTTGAAGAACCTACGTCCAATGTGTCAAGTTATCATCCCAACAAGGTTTGGTGTGTGTGTGTGGGTGCGCACACGCACGCACCCACACAGACACACATGTTGACTGTCATTGTGACCTTGACCTTTGGTCTATTGACCTCAAAATGAATAACCATCATCTACAATCCAAGATATGTGTCTGTGCCAAATTTGACAAACCTCAGTCAATTCTGTGTCTAGTTATCACCCAGACAAGGTTTGATCTATATATCAACATGTCGACAGCCATTGTGACCTTGACCTTTGATGGATTCATCTCAAAATCAGTAGGGACCATTTACACTGCAAGATAAATATCTGTACAGAATTTGAAAAACCTATGTCAATTCTGTGTCTAGTTATCATCTGGACAAAGTTTAGTGTATATATCAACATGTTAACGGTCCTGGACATTTGACCAGTTGACCTCAACATCAATGGGGATCATCTACACTCCAAGACAATTGTCTACGCTAAATTTGATGAACCTAGGTCAATTGTGTATCTAATTATCATCCAGACAAGGTTTGGTCTATATATCAACATGTTGATGGTCACTCTGACCATGACCTATGACCGATTGACCTCAAAATCAATAGGGATCATCTAAACTCCATGATGCATGTCTGTGCTCAATTTGACAAACTTAGGTCAACTCTGTGTCTAGTTATCATCCGGACAAGGTTGGCCTATGTATCAACATGTTGACGGTCACTGTGACCTTGACCTTTGACCGACTGACCTCAAAATCAATAGGGATCATCTACACTCAGAGACAAAAGTTTACTTACCCATCCCATGGCCAGCAATGATATGGAATACGCTTAACAAAGTTCCCTGGGGCTGAAACGTCCCTTCCAACTTGTAGATCTATAATTGTTCTTTCTATCATATCCTACAAGGGTAATATAAAATGAGCCATACTTTGTGCATAAGGGCTTTATTTCCTTACCAAATAGGAAAGCTGCCAGTTGCTTGGACAGAAAATTGTGCGGAGTACTGGTAAAAGAGATTCCAGGAAAGCATGGATAGGTGCACTGGCCGCACAAAATGAAATAATGTTGAAAACGGTGTAAAACACCATACAATCAATTAATCAATCCTTACCAAACAACAAAATTTTTGACTAATCCAAATTAAAAGCATTTGCAGACGACAACATGAAATAACCTGAAAGTTAAAATCTGTTTTGAGAAAAAGAGAAAAGATTGTGCAAAAAGGAGAAAATACTGGTTACCAGCATTTTCTCCCTTTTCCCACAATGTTTTCAAAAGGCTTCCTTCTCAGGGTCTTAAAAGTCAGGATTGTGTGGGAAAGGGTTAACTCTTGACCAAATGACAAAATTTCGTACTAAACCAAATTCAGAGCATTTGCAGACAAGTCAAATGTAACTCAAATGGCAGTTTCTGTCTCTGATATGATAGAAAACTTTGTGGGAAAAGGAGAAAATGCTGGTTACCAGCATTTTCTTCTTTGTCCACAATGTTTTCAAAGGCCTTCTTTCCCAGGGTCGTGAAAACCGGGGATTGTTTGGTAAAGGGTTAATGCACCTGCAAAAAGTAATGACCTATGGCAGCCTGACCATTTAGGGCTTTTTTCTATAAGTAAGTTTTCTGCACGTCCATGGACCTTTCTATCTCATGATTCAGTCGATTATTAGACAAAATGGATCTTTTGGATCAATAGTGATATGGCCACTTGCTTAGTATAATGTATCACAGAGGTGCATTAATCCTTTACTAAACAATGACGACTTTTAACGACCCTGAGGGAGAAGCCTTCTGAAAACATTGAGGGAAAAGGAGAAAATGCTGGTAACCAGCATTTTCTCCTTTTCCCACAAAGTTTTCTACCCTATCAAAGAGAAATGGTGTCATTTGAGACACTAGAAAATTGTTGTCTGAAAAATTTAATGCTTTGAATTTGGATAGGTCTTAAATTTTGCCGTGTGGTAAAGGGTTAAACTGTGTTTGCCAGATCAAGGCTCAAATACCAGGGAGCCAGGATACTCGAGGAAAACATGATACAGATGGCTTGTGACACATGAAAAGGGGCATTCTGTTTACATCAGGTGACCTTCATTGATAAAATATTGGAAGGCAAAGACATGGAGCAGTCACAGGTGACTTTCTGCAAAGTGACTTCACTCAATATAGATTGATTTTACCGCTCTTTTGTTGCACTGTGTTTATAGAGCCAAATTAAAGTGTCCAATTAAGAGTCAATTTTTTTTTTTAACTTTTTACCACACAATGACGACTTTTGATGCTCCTGGAAAAGAAGCCTTTTGAAAACACTGTGGGAAAAGAAGAAAATGCTGGTAACCAGCATTTTCTCCTTTTCCCACAATGTTTTCTACTCTATCAGAGAAAAATTACATCATTTGAACCACATTGAAATTGTCGTCTGCAAACCCTTTCAATTTGGACAAGGCTAAAATTTTGGTTTTTTTGTCGTCTTGTAAAGGGTTAAATTATGGTGGTAGCAGACTTCTACAGTAACATGAACAGTAACCTTGATAAAAATGCATGATCTTGATATCAATCTAGGCACAGGGAAAAGGCCTCCTGCTTGCAATTCACACCATTTTGATGGTAATTCTAATAGTAGCAGACTATTATAGTTGTTATAAAACAAAAAGGTGCGTTCTAAGCCTGAAGACTGAGTCAAAAACCTACCTGCACCCAAACAAAACCAAAATCATAATACTTGATATTGTCGGACCCGGGTGATGGAAACCAAATCTGTGATCTAGCAAGATTGGTTGGCGGAGTCAAAGTTGCATTTTGCCGGATTTTATACTGAACATGAGCCGGTAGACTTTCATCAGTATCAGCGATGTTTTGAAACACAAGGCCTGAAATAATTGTATCATACATTTAGAACCAGCTTACACCTCATTAATATCACTCATTAAAAAAAAGTGAAAAAAAAAAAAAGTGAAAAAAACCAAACTGAAAACTGCTTGTAATAAGTAAATTCTCCTTTCACCGTATGTTTTCACTTGTATCTGTGTTTTTTACCTTATTTCCTGTTGATAATTGCAATTTTACAAGAATATTTAGAGCATGATTTGCAGCTGGTGCAGCAAAATTCTAATTACTGCATGAACAAGATTTACAGCTTAACCCTTTCCCAAACAAGCCCTGGTTTTTACGTGTCTGCAGTAAATGCCTTTTGAAAACACTGTGGGAAAAGGAGAAATTGCTTGTAATGAGCAATTTCTCCTTTTCCCACAGTATTTTCTACCCTTTTTGAGAACTTTCTGCCATTTTCTCCAAATCTAAAATTGTTGTCTGCAAACTCTTGGTTTGGAAGAGTCATCACATAATTATGAATCCACAATTGCCACTTTTTTTAATAATTCCTCAGTAATACTCAATCTTGTGACTTTCAAGGGGTAATAAATATTTCATTCCCCTTTAACCCGTTACCACATGGCAAAATTTTAGACTGGTCCAAATTGAAAGCACTTCCAGACTACAAAATAAACGCAACTTAAAAATTGAAATTTGTCTCCAGCAGGAAGAGAAAACATTGTGGGAAAAGGAGAAAATGCTGGCTACCAGCATTTTCTTCTTTTCCCACAAAGTTTTCAAAAGCTTTCCCCTTCAGGTGTGGTAAAGAGTTAAATAAGATACAAGGAAACTCACTAACCTGCTATCACTGTTACATTATCCCAATACTGACGGTTCAAAAAATAATCTTCGAGTTCAGCCTCAGACTTAAATCCTTTGAACATGTCAAAATTTATATCTTGAACAAGCCTCAACCAGGTTCTTGCCAAACCATCAACAACATCCAGTGTTTTCTCTAGGGATCTGCCAGGGGGAAGCCATGCCTCCAATAGCATCAGTACCTATATAACAGAAGAAAATATGTTGCTCTGTAAGGAGCATACCTTCTATCATATCAATCCAAAGTATCCGAAGTTCTAAGAATCCAGGCGGGCAAAGCTTTCATGTATTTTGATTTTAATCACTTGGGATTTGTAGTCTGCAAGGTTTGGATGACTCTTAAATTTTATCATTTGAGTAAAAAGTAAATTGGGCCTACTTCTCAAAATATTTATCAAACACATAGTCTGAAGTACTAGTCAACAGAGGCATGGATAGTTACACCAGCCACAGTGTTATCACCAAAATAATGTTGAGAATAGCATTAATCCTTTACTCCATAGATACTCATTTCTATGCATTGCCTATTGGAGCCTTTGGAAAACATTGTGGCAAAAGGTGAAATTGCTCGTGACGAGCAATTTCACCTTTTGCCACAATGTTTTCTATGCTATCAAAAGGTGTCATATACACATAAGAATCAGCTTCATCCTTGCTGTTATTCAGGGTCAATTAGAGATACCATAGAAACACCTTATGGGGTAAAGGGTTAACACATTACAAACAAACAAACAAAAACTGATAACATACCACTGAAGGACTAGAGGAGTTTTTTATAGAACTTCTAATTTCAGTTGATATATTGAGCCACTGCCTGGCATATACAGCTATACTGTCATATACCATAAAAGATTCATTTGCCTGAAACACAAAAATAAGATTAGTTATTAACTCTAGAATACACCACACAATCTTGAGTTTTAACACCCCTGATGATGGAAAACTAGTATCTCCTTTTCCCAAAATGTTTTCTACCCTACCTTAGTTCAAGAGGATCATTCTTCCATCTTTATCACACAATCCTGAGTTTAACCCTTTGCCACACAATCCAGACTTTTGACGACCCTTAAAAAGAAAGCCTTTGAAAACATTGTGGGAAAAGGAGAATATATACATACATGTACATACATAGCCAAATGCCTATACAAAGGTAGATTGGTAAATAGCCAGATGGACAGAATGGAAGACAAATAATGATATTCTAAGCCACATTAACCCTTCCCCAAACAATCCCTGATTTTTACTGGTCTGGAATACTAGCCTTTTGAAAACATTGTGGGAAAAGGAGAAAATGCTGGTAACCAGCATTTTCTCCTTTTCCCGCAATGTTTTCTGCCCTACCATAGACAGAAATCATCTGCTCAGCAAAATCTGAATTGTCATGTGCAAATGCTTTCAATTTGGTCTAGTCTAAAAGTTTGTCGTTTGGAAAAGGGTTAAATCTACATCTGCGTTCAATAGAGACACATATGTAAATTTTTTCATGTGGCAAAGATTTCACATTGAGAGGAAAAAGATATAGAGAATGCCTTACCTTATTAATTAATATTTGAACCACTGTGTTGTTTGGAGCGTACAAAATCTTTGGGTTGCTATATAAGATTTTCTTGATCAGAGAGAAATACTTCATCTGTTGCCTTGTCAACTTCTCTTCTATGAAATTAGAAACAAAACAAATGGTTCAAAAGTACATCAACTTTTGTACTTATCACTCATTCTATCTTGTTTAGCCCTTTATTGAGCAAAATAATTTGGACATGCTCAAATTGAAAGCATTTACAAATGACAAAATAGAATATGACTGAAAAATGGAAATTTGTTTTGTGAAGGCTTGAAAAGTTGAGGGAAAAGGAGAAAATGATGGTAACCAGCATTTTCTCCTTTTCCTGTGATGTTTTCAAAAGACCTTTTCTTCAGGGTCATTAAAAGTCGGGAATGTATGATAAAAGGTTAAGTGTATATTTCTTCTTTAATCGACTGTTTTTCCTGTCTTGTATTATTTGAATAACTGTCTTTTTATTCCAAAATTTAGTATATAAAGAATATTAAAATTTATACCTGTCTTTTTCCCTGTATCTGTATCATTTCTGGTTTTGTTTGCCTTTCTGTCAGGTTTTTCACCACACAGTGTTGGCTGCAATGATTTCCACAGTTCTATCAGACCCCCATATTTATCTGTATGACCTTGACCTTTAACTGAACCCTGGGAAATAAAACATTGCCATCACATAAGCTGATTTAACTCTTTACCAAACAAAATTTTAGACTGGTCCAAATTGAAAGCATTTGCAGATGACAAAATAAACATTGCTGAAAGAATGAAATTTGTTTTGGGAAGGGTAGAAAACACTGCAGGAAAAGGACAAAATGCTGGTTACCAGCATTTTCTCCTTTTCCCACAATGTTTTCAAAAGGCTTTTTCTTTAAAGGCGTCAAAACTTGGGATTCTGTGGTAAAGAGTTAAGAAACAAAATAATTTTTAAATTCATACAATGCTGATTGATTGTATAGTGTTTAATGCCATTTTCAACATTATTTCAGTCATACTGCGTTGGCTAGCACACCTATCAATGCTTTCCTAGAGCTTCTTTTTACCAGTTCTCCACACAATATTCTTTTCCAGTCACTTGCTGCTTTCCCACTTAACCATCATTGACACAATGGTCAGTGGTGGGATAGGAATGAGTCCTGTCACAATGACTATCATCAATCCTCTGAAAGAAATGGCTGAGCCAGGTATTGAACTAGCAACCTCCTGTTCTAAAGTCTTGTACGCTACCTAATGAGTTACAGGTGCTCTGCTCAGATTTCTACAAAAATACTAGATTTTGCAAATACAGAAAATATTCTTTCCCACATAATCTTAACTCATTACTGCAACAGCAATAATAGGTTTGCCCAAATCGAAAGCATTTACAGACAACAAAATAAAAGTGACTGAAAATTTAAAATTTGTTTTTTGAAGGGTAGAAAACATTGTGGGGAAAGGAGAAAATGCTGGTTACCAGCATTTTCTCCTTTTTCCAACAATGTTTTCTAAAGGCTTCTCTCACAGGGTCCACAAAAGTAGGGATTGTGTGGTAACAGGTTAACAGACAGAGCAGCATTACGTCTAATTCACTCATCTGGTCCTTTACGCCTTTGAACAAAAAATAACAATTTTCTGGTTATAACAGCGACATCCTCTCTTTACAACACAACCCCAAGTTTTAACGATCCTAAAAGAAAAGGCTTTTGAAAACATTGTGGGGAAAAGGAGAAAATGCTAACAAGCATTTTCTCCTTTTCCCACCATGTTTTTTTCTCCATCAAATACAGAGATCACCATATAAGCTATATGCTACTATGTTATCTGCAAATGCTTTCATTAACCCTTTACTCCATAAGGCATTTCTATGGTATCTTTGATTGACCCTGAAAAACAGCAAGGATGAAGCAGTTTCTTATGTGTATATGACATCTTTTGATAGCATAGAAAACATTGTGACAAAAGGTGAAATTGCTCGTCACGAGCAATTTCACCGTTTGCCGCAATGTTTTCCAAAGGCTCCAACAATCAATGCGTAGAAATGAGTATCTATGGAGTAAAGGGTTAAGGTCACCACCAATAGTTTGTCATTTGGCAAAGTGTTAGAGTGCGAAGAAGTAAACCATGCTGTCTACCAGCATTTTCTCCCACAATGTTTGTAGAATCCTTCTTCAGGGTGTTGAAAACACAGAATGGTAAATGGTTAACCCATTAACACACAATCCCTACTTTTGACGCCCCTGAGAAAGAAGCCTTTGGAAAACATTGTGGAAAAAGGAGAAAATGCTGGTAACCAGCATTTTCTCCTTTTCCCACAATGTTTTCTACCCTTCACAAAACAAATTTCAAATTTTCAGTCACTTTTATTTTGTCGTCTGCAAATGCTTTGGATTTGGACAAGCCTAAAATTTTGTCCTTTGGTAATGAGTTAACCCCTAAGTCTCCTATTAACCTGATAGATATTTCCAGCTCAGAATGTGACCCAGATAAAATTGCAATTTTGTGGTTGCTTTATGCCTTTAGTGTTTCAACACAGCAAACAGAGTAGATGAAAGATCAGATTGCATGGCTTTTGCAGTCTGATCTTGATCTGTGCTGGCTACAAAGGTAATTACTGCTGTGAATGGTGCTTTAAGAGTTAACATACAGTTGAAATCTTACCTGTACATGCACTGTTTCATTTTGTTCAGGAACAGTCATAAGGTGAAAATCATTAACAAGCTTTAGGGTGTCTTCCACCATGTTTTTCATTCTTTCCACTGTCTGAAAAATGAATAGAGTCAACTTCATCTTATAAACTTTGTTACATAGCAGCAATGTTTTAACTCTTTACCACACAACAAAATTGTGGACTTGTCCAAACCGAGAAAGTCTGCAGACCACAATTTAAGTGTGGCTCAAGTGATAGAATTTGTCTTTAACTGGGTACAAAAGATTGTGGGAGAAGGACAAAATGCTGGGCTAATGATAAGATTCATTCCTCTCTAACCGCCGACCATTGTTTTGATGATGGTTATGTAGGAAAGCAGCCAGTGGCTTGGAAAAAAAATTGTGCGCAGTATCAGTATAAGAGACTCCAGGAAAGCATGGATAAGTGCACTGGCTGCCGCGATATAACTGATTTAATGTTGAAAACAGTGTTAAACACCCTACAATCAATCATTTGTGGGAAAAGAAGAAAATGCTGGTTACAAACATTTTCTCGTTTTTCCACAATGTTTTCGAAAGCTCTTGTCTTCATGGTCATTACAACCAGGAATTGTGTGATACAAGATTAACCCATTACCACACAATCCCCACTTTTGACGCCCCTGAGAAAGAAGCCTTCAGAAAACATTGTGGAAAAAGGAGAAAATGCTGGTAGCCAGCATTTTCTCCTTTTTCCATAATGTTTTCTACCCTTTCCAAATCAAATTTTGATTCTTCAGTCATATTTATTCTGTCGTCTGCAAATGCTTTCAATTTGAACGAGTCTTAAATTTTGTTGTTTGGTAAAGAGTTAAATCAGGGTTCAGGGGTAGAACTGTTAACTCTTTACCACACATTGTGACTTTTAACAACCCTGAGGAAGAAACCTTTTGAAAATGTTGCGCAAAAAAGGATAAAATGCAGGTAACCAGCATTTTCTTCTTTTCTCACAATGTTTTCTGCTCTATGAAGGAAAAAGTGTGTCAATCAGTTTGGCTGCTGTTGATTGTCACCTGCAATTGCTTTCAATTTGGACAAGTCCAAAATTTTGCCTTTGGTAAAGACTTATTCCTTCACCAAATAATCCCTGGTTTTAACAACTCTGAGGTAGAAGCCTTCTGAAAGTATTGTGGGAAAAGGAGAAAATGTTGCTAACCAGCATTTTCTCTTTTTAATTTCTACTCTTCCTAAGTCAAGTCTCAGTTTTTTGAGTCACATTCATTTTGAACTATGCAAATGCTTTTAATTTGGAAAAAACCAAAATTCTGTAATCTGGTCAGGAGTTAAATACATGTACAGCAGAGAGCATCGTGCAATAGTATGTCAATGAATAATAAATCACTATACTTCAAAGGAGCTTTCAAGCTTGGCTGTATCCTGCATCCCATCTACCTGTAAATCAAGAGAGCAGATCAATAATCAATATTTGTACCTTTACCACACAATCCAAAGTTTAAATGACCCTGAATAAGACAACCCTGAAAACTTATTGATTGATTATGCAACTGTACGTTATTTAATGCCATTACCAACATTATTTCAGTTGTATCGAGCAACCAGTTCACCTATCCATACTTTCCTGCAATTTCATTTATCAGTGCTTCACAAAATATTCTTTCCAAGCCACTGACTGCTTTCCCACTTAACCAGCATAGAAATAATAGTCAGTTGTATGTTTACCCTTTATCCTATAAAGCATTTGTATGGTATCTCTAATTGACCCTAACTAACAGCAAGGATGAAGCCGTTTCTTATGTGTATAGGACACCTTTTAATAGCATAGAAAACATTGTGACAAAAGGTGAAATTGCTCGTCACGAGCAATTTCACCTTTTGCCACAATGTTTTCCAAAGGCTCCTACAAGCAATGCGTAGAAATGAGTATCTGTGGAGTAAAGGGTTAAGAATGAAACTTGTTGCAATGAATACCATCAATTCTTGGAAAGAAATTGGTGGAGCTGAATGCATCCTCTGTGTAGGTTGATCAAATTCTGCATTACATTTAACCCTTTACTCCATAGATACTCATTTTGAAGTATCAACAGCAGACAGCTTTTGAAAACATTTTGGGAAAAGGGGAAATTGCTCGTAATGAGCAATTTCTCCTTTTCCCACAATGTTTTCCACTCAATCAGATATTTGTATCCTCAGTTGACCACATTTTTGACATCATATCTTAATTTGCTGCTGAAATGGAAGAGCCTTAAATTGGCATATCAGGTAAAGGGTTAACTCTTTACCACACAATCCCAACTTTTAACTACCCTGAGAAGGAAGCCTTTTGAAAACATTGTTGTAGAAGGAGAAAATGCTGGAAACCAGCATTTTCTCCTTTTCCACAATTTTCTCTACCCTTCCAAAACAGTTTTCATTTTTTCAGCCATGTTCATTTTGTCATCTGTGAATGCATTCAGTTTTAAATTTTGTCGTTTGGTAAGGAGTAAAATCAAGTAGTATCTGAATATTGGCATTTTACCTAACACCAGACCAAAACATGTGTGGAATGACAGCGGTATAGTGGTAGAGCATAAAGTCTCTGCCTCTCACACATAAACCTTTACCAAATCACTAAAGCCTTTCAGACTTGTCCAAATTGAAAGCAGTTGAAGACGACAAAATAAATGTAACTAAAAAATTGAAATTGGATTTTGGATGGGTAGAAAGCATTGTGGGATAAGAAGCAAAAAACTGGTTGCCAGCATTTTCTCCTTTTCCTACAATGTTTTGACAAGGCTTATTTCTTAGGAACATTAAAAGTCAGGACTGCGCAGTTAAACCATGTGACAAACACTGATTACCTTTGGAACCACCTTCATCATATGTGAAGCCATAGGCGGATCCAGAGGGAGGACCAGGGGGTCCGGACCCCCCCTGGAATTTTGGCAAAAATGTGGTTATCGGATTTGTGAAATGGTACTGGTTTGATATTGCACAGCATTTATGTAAAATACAGTCATAAATTAAAAAAAAAGGTTCTAAATATGGAGATCTCCTCAAGGTTAGAACTGGAAAGGTTGACTTTTCTTGTAAACGGCTTGTAACATCCACTGAAATCCAGAAATCTAAGTATCATATATTAAGATTGGTATGTTTTGGGTTGGACTCCCCCTGAGAAAGATATCTTGATCCGCGCATGGAAGCAGTCACTGAAAGTGATCAAGATAAAGTGTAAGAACTTGTTTCACAATCAATGTAAAATAACAAACTTTAACCCTTTACCACATAGTCCCAACTTTAAGAGACCCTTGGGAAGAGGCCTCTTGAAAGCATTGTGGAAAATGCTTGTAACCAGCATTTTCTCCTTTTTCCCACATATTTTTTCTTCTCTATCCAAGACGGAAATCATCATTTCAGCAATTTTTAACTCTTCACCAAAAGACAAAATTTCAGACTGGTCCAAATTGAAGCATTTGCAGTCAACAAATTAAATGTAACTCAAAAATTGAAATTTGTTTCCAGCAAGGTAGAAAACATTGTGAGAAAAGGAGAAAATGCTGGTTACCAGCATTTTCACCTTTTTCCACAATGTTTTCAAAAGGCTTATATCTCAGGGTCATAAAAACCAGGAATTGTTTGGTAAAGGGTTAATTTATTGCCTGCATATGCTTTCAGTTTGGCCCAGTCCAAATTCTCCAGTAAGCTAAACTACCAAAAGACTTGTATATTTTCAAATCAAAACTGTTAGCAGATAACAAATTTTGGCTCAATTGATAGAATCTATCTTTGAAAAGGAAGAAATTGTTGTAGAGAAAGTAGAAAATACTGGTTACCAACATGTTCTTGTTTCCCCAAAATGTTTTCCACCGGCGATGCTTTTCAAAGCAAATTTCAATTCAGTCATATTTATTTTGTCCACTGCGAATGCTTTCAACCCAGGTAACTCTTAACCCATTACCAAACGGCAATATTTTAGACTGGTCCAAATTGAAAGCATTTGCAGACAACAAAATAAAAGCGACTGAAAAATTGAAATTTGTTCTGGGAAGGGTAGAAAACTCTTTACCAAACGACAAATTTATAGAAGGGTCCAAATTGAAAGCATTTGCAGATAACAAAATTAATGTGAATCAAAATTCAAAATTCCAATTGGAAAGGGTAGAAAACATTGTGGGAAAAGGAGAAAATGCTGGTTACCAGCATTTTCTCCTTTTCCCACAATGTTTTCAAAAGCTTTCTTTCTCATGGTCGTTAAAAGTTGGGATTGTGTGGTAAAGAGTTAAGAAAATAAGAATAGAATTATGTACTCACATCCTTTAAATCAGAAGACTTGGACAGAATTGAGAAAATACCTTTGTCTATACCACACTGTTGCAGTAATTCTGTTAACTGTATTCCATACAGCAGGTCAGATACACTGAAATCTAAAATTTGACATTATCTCTTATTTTCAAAATTTAAAAATTATATGACAAACTGTTACCCTTCTTACACAGATAATCATAATAGTAAGCCTGTTAACTTAAATTTAACTTTTTGCCACACACAATACCGACTTTTAATGACTCTGACAAAGAAGTCTTTTGAAAATATTGTGGGAAAAGGAGAAAATGCTGCTAACAAGCACTTTCTACTTTCCCCGCTATGTTTTCTTTCCTTTCCAAATTAATTTTCATTGTTTTAGCCACTTTTATTTACTCATCGGCAAATGCTTTCAATTTGGACCAGTCTAAAATTTTGTTGTTTGGTAAAGAGTTAAGGGGACAAATGAGACTGCATAATTGTATACATGTATTCCCCACAGGTGAAATTATAATCCTTGTTTTTGCTGTAGGAAAGAAATTTCTATCATTCACCTAAACAGACCACTCTCCTCTATAGCTCAAATGCCAAATTATGTCAGATCCTATAGAGTCTTGATAGTACAATAACATACCTTTGACACTTCCATTGTTTTGCAGAGAACATACTGTTTGTAACTTATCAAAGTTGTCAGTGATCAACTGGACTTTTTGCAGAAAATCTTGCAACCTGTTAAATAGAACAGATTTATTTAACTCATTACCAAACTACAAAATTTTAGATTTGTTCAAATTGAAAGCATTTGCAGATGACAATACAAAAGTGACTGAAAATTTTGAAATTCATTTTGTGAACGGTAGAAAACACTGAGGGAAAAGGAGAAAATGCTGGTTACCAACATTTTCTCCTTTTCCCACAATTTTTTCTAAATGCTTCTTTCTCAAGGTCGTCAAAAGTAGGGATTGTGTGGTAATGTGTTAATATGCATAGGCATTAACACTTAACTCTTTACCAAACAACAAAACTTTAGACTGATCCAAATTGAAAGCAATTGCAGGCAGCAAATTGAACGTAACTCAGAAAAAGAAATTTGTTCCCTGCAGGGTAGAAAACATTGTGGGAAAGGGAGAAAATGCTGGTCACCAGCATTGTCTTCTTTTCCCACTTTGTTTCCAAAACGCTTTTTTCTCAGGGTCGTTAAAAATCGGAATTAATTGGTAAAGGGTTAAGAGTTCTTGTCCTATGAAGCTGGCAATTTAAAAAAAAAAGAATCTAAAACAAAAAATCAGAAATTTCCGTTTTTCTTGGCACTGTTTTGTTTTTTACTTGTACTTATGTAGTAATCTTTAATCACACAATCCCAAGTTTTAAGGGCCCTGACAGAGAAGGCTTTTGAAGACATTGTGAGAAAAAGGAGAAAATGATGATATACATCACTATTTTCTTTTCCTGCAATGTTTTCTTCCATGTCAGAGAACTTCAATTTATTTGCATGACTTTCAATTATGTTATCTCCAGAAGTTTTCAATATGGTAGAACCAAGAGTTTGTTGTCCGGTAAAGAGTTAATTCTTTACTTTAGGGCAAATAATGTACTCTTGTCAGAAAGATGGTTCAATGTTAGTTATTCTATTTCTTACAAACAAAGTCAGAAACAAAGAAACAAATGACGGGGCAGGATTTGAACCTATAACGCCCGGACAAAAGGCCAACACCATGACCACTGAGCTGAAGAGAATTTTCCCTAATACTGTTGAGAAGGAGTGGTCTCCCGTAACATAGTACATTCACATTCGCTTCATGGACTATGTTTAGACTTCAAAACAGAGAAATACTTAAGGAAAGTAAAACATCCCTCTAGAACAGTATTAACAATGAAAACATTGTGGAAATAGGAAAACTACTCAATCTGTTTTTTTTTTAAATCTTGAACCCACAATCCCTAGAGAAAACACCTCTTACCAACAAAGCTTTAGAAAACATTGTGGAAAGAAGAGAAAATAATCACTGTCCTTTGGTAAAAAGTTAATCACATTCATTTTTATCCAGCTACCTGAGAAAAGTTCAGATGGCACAGAAAAAGAAGAAATATTAGTTTTGGCAAAAAAGAAAATTACCTCTCATTTGGCTGTTCATATATATCTCCCTGTGTGTCACAGAAAAGCTGCAGAACGGGAATTATACCAGCAGAGGGAAGAGGTCTTGATGAATAGTGGCCTGGGGAAAAAGAATACATGGATTTTGATCATTTAGCATTTTAAATCTTTACCAAATGACAAAATTTTAGACTGGACCAAACTGAAAGCATTTGTAGACGACAAAGATAGATGTGACTGAAAATTTCAGTTTTTAGCTACATTTCAGTCAATGCTTTCACGTTGGAATAGTTTTAAATTTTGTTGTTGAACCCATTACCAGACAATCCCTACTTTTGATGACCCTGAGAAGGAAGCTTTGAGAAAACGTTGTGGAAAAAGGAAAATGCTGGTAACCAGCATTTTCTCCTTTTCGCACAATGTTTTCTACTGTTCACAAAACGAATTTCAAATTTTCTGTCACTTCTATTTTGATGTCTGCAAATGCTTCGATTTGGACAAGCCTACAATATTGTCGTCTGGTAATAAGTTAAGAAAGAGCTATGAGAACAAAGCAGTATCTTCAACTTACTCTCTGGTATTTGATAAGCTTGCTGCCTCTGCCTGATTAGTACAAGTATCAGTATCAGCACCAGGGAGAGTAAAACTTCAACCAGTGATACAACCTTTAAATAAACAAAACAAAAATAAAGATATCTCTGCACAAACTGCTCAACAGATAGATCATAAGACTTACAAATGTCAAATCTTGGACCAATTGCGGGTGTGGGTTTGATCCCCATGTCTCTCCACAAGGAAAAAGTCTTTTGGATGAGATATCAAATATAAATCCCCTGTGACAGTACTATACAGAGTAGAAGAAATTGTGGAAAAAGGTTACCAGCATGTTCTCCTTTTGCCACAAGGTTTACAAAAGCCCTTTTTCTCACTGCTTGATTGTGTTGGATGTGATTTTTGTACAGAGCCATGTCACAAGTTCATACCTTAACCCTTTACCCCATAAGGCATCTCTATGGCATCTCTAATTGACCCTAAATAACAGCAAGGATGAAGCCTGTTTCTTATATGTATCTGACACCGTTTGATAGCACAGAAACATTGTGACAAAAGGTGAAATTGCTCGTCACGAGCAATTTCACCTTTTGCCACAATGTTTTCCAAAGGCTCCTACAAGCAATGGGTAGAAATGAGTATCTATGGAGTAAAGGGTTAACTACAGCATCTTAGACCAAAATCTTATACACAAATCCTACACACAGATATATTTTTTCGTTGGACCTAATGGTTACCAGTCCTTCAGGTTATGAGCATTTCTGATTTTTAACAACACTATCTTTTGATATTTAACATGTAGCGCAAGTATGAAGTAAACATCTTAAATACAATAATGACCTAAATATCACAAACAGAAATCATCATTATTCTGAGCTTTACATCTAATTTGCTCCATAATATGCTTTCAATTTGGACAGCTCTAAATTTTTGCAGTTTGGTTTTATAATTATTTTACACTGAATGAGAAACAAGTTCTTACAACTGATATTAATCTTTCTTGATTGTGCTTCTTGGAGCTACAACAGTACTCAATAGCAATCCCAAAGTTGACACCCACTCCCAGGTATCGAACTCAGAACCTTATGAATATGAAACTGACAGTCTACCTCACAACCATGGAGACCACTAATTGTTAAAGTTTGGAAAGGAGTAAATCATTTATCAAGCAATCTAGATTTCTAATGAGCTTGATCTAGGCTGTCTGTAAAAGCAACTTAATTATTTACCAAAAGACAAAAATATCAGGACTGTCAAAATTGACAGAATTTGAAGGCAACAAATTACATATGAATCATACTGTAGGATATGTCATTGACAAATTTTGGACCAGACCAAATTGAAAGTATTTTGCAGATGACAAATTAACAGTCGCTAAAAAGGATGATTTTTCTATATGATAGAGTAGAATACATTGTGAGAAAAGGAGAAAATGCTGGTTTCCTATTCCACAATGTTTTCAAAGCTCTTTTTATTTGAGCAGTACAAACTTGGGATTGTATGTTGCACCCTTTTCCACACAATTTTAACAAACCCAAAGGATAAGGCCTTTTAAAAACATTGTGGTAAAAGAAGAAAATCTAGTAACCATCATTTTCTCCTTTTCCCCACAATGTATTTTTTCCTCTTCCTAAGGTGAATTTCTATTTTTGAGTCATGACTATTTTGCTGTCTGCAAAGGCTTCAGTTTTGGACAAGTCTTAAACTTTGTCGTTTGGTAAAGAGTTAACTTTAATGACCCTGAAAAAGAAGCCTTCTGAAAACATTGAGGGAAAAGGAGAAAATGCTGGTAACCAGCATTTTCTTCTTTTCCCACAATGTTTTCTTCCCTTCCCAAAACCAATTTCAAATTTTCGGTCACTTTCATTTTGTCGTCTGCAAATGCTTTCAATTTGGACCAGTCGAAAATTTTGTTGTTTGGTAAAGAGTTAAGGTATAAGCAGGGCTCAAGGCTTTGTAGATTAAAATCAATAAAGGAAAATAAATACAAACATTTGGCCTGTCTCACACAAATAATGTTGACATAAACTTGATTATAAATAAATAAATACAGCAACAATCAATGGGATTATAAACAGTGTAACAAATACAAATGCACCATGTTCTTTAAAAAGGGGGCTTAATGCATCTGCAAAATGTATAAACCCAGGTCAGCCTCCGCAGATCTACTTTCTGCTATTGGTCAATTTTTTTGCAGCATAATTTCGGACCATCTAGAGTACCTCAGGATTCAATCAGCTGTTATATAAAATGAAAGTGGATTTTACGGATCTATAATACCGTACTGACATGCTCGGTTTAACTTTTTACCAAAGAATCCCTGGTTTTTACGACCCTGAGATAGAAGCCTGTAGAAAACATTGCGGGAAACACATTTTAATTTTTGAGTTATCTTTAATTAGTCGTCAGCAAGTAATTTCAATTTGGACCAGTCTAAAATTTTGCTATCTGGTAAAGAGCTAAGGTAGTGAACCCATAATAGAAAACAGCGATTTCCACTATATCGTTCAACATAGTTTGCTATTGTTAAAAAGACTATTATTATACCACTTCTTCCTTTTGGTCTGTCCTAGAATTATCATTTATAAATCTAAAACCACTATGCTCTCATAACAAAGAGAGATACTAATTAACTCCCTTTTCTTGAAACTACCGAAAGTATTAACAAATAATTTCAAGATAGACATCACAGGAATTTCTGGTTGGTCAAAAGTGTGCAAAAATATTATATCTGTATATGTACCTATTAATCAACTGTCAAGAAATTTTATGCCATGCTGCTCTAGAAGTATTATGGGTCTACTACCTTAACTTTTTATCAAACAACAAAATTTTAGACTGGCTCAATTCAAAAGCACCAGCAGACCACAAAATAAATTTAACTCAAAATTTAATATTTTTTTTCATCAGGGTAGAAAACATTGTGGGAAAAGGAGAAAATGCTGGTTACCAGCATTTTCTCCTTTTCCCACAATGTTTTCAAAAGCTTTCTTTTTCAGGGCCGATTACAGTCGGGATTGTGTAGTAAAGGGTTAATGCATTACAAAGATGCACTAAGCCATCTTTTGCCAGAGCACACCTCAAATGTATTTTTAACCAGACAACAAAACACTGGATTTGTTCAAAACTAGAAGAATATGCAGACAACAAAAAAAAAACCTGAAATGATTGGATAAGTCATTAAACCTTTGCCACAAAATGACAACTTTTGACAACCCTGCTGTAGAAACCTTTTGAAAGCATTGTGGGAAAAGAAGAAAATGCTGTTAACCAGCATTTTCTCCTTTTCCCACAATGTTTTCTTTCCTTTCCAAATCAAATTTCGATTTTACAGTCATATTTATTTTGACGTCTGCAAATACTCTCAATTTGGACCAGTCTATAATGCTGTTGTTTGGTAAAGAGTTAAAAGGGAATACAGCATTGCAAGAAAAGGAGAAAGTGCTGGTTACCAGCTTATTTTTTCCTTTTCCATCAATGTAGTACCCTGCAGTAACGACCCTGCAGACGAAGTCTTTTGAAAAAACTACATGTAAGTGGAAAAGATAATCAAACGCTACCAGTATTTTCTTCTTTTGCCCACAATTTTTTTTTACCCTATCAAAGAAGGAAATCATAATCTAAGCCACATTTGTTTTGCCATTTTGCTTTCAATAAGCATGAGCCTAATATTTTGTTTTGTTTTACCCTTTACTCCATAGATACTCATTTCTACATATTGCTTGTAGGAGCCTTTGGAAACCATTGTGGTCACAATGTTTTCTGTGCTATCAAACGGTGTCATATACACATAAGAATTGGCATCATCCTTGCTGTTATTTAGGATCAATTAGAGATACCATAGAAATACCTTATGGGGTAAAGTGTTAACCAGTTACCACAGAGACGTGGCTTTCAAAGTGGCTCAAATAGTGCAATTTTGCTTAAATAGGGTAGAAAACTTTGTGGGAAAAGGAGAAAATGCTGGTTACCAGCATTTTCTCCTTTTCCCACAATGTTTTCAAGAATTTTCTTCCTCAGGGGCGTTAAAAGTCGTCATTGTGTGGTAAAGGGTTAAACCGGGTTAAATGCATATCTACCATGCATTAATTATACCTAGCAAGTCATTGTATAACTATAAATCCTTAAGCTTCACCTTATTTCTTCAAGAAGCAACTCATTATAAGGTAGTCTAGTCCTTTGACATACAGAAAAAAAGCAGTATCAAAAAGTTTCAATCCAGGTCAGCCAGACAGAAAATTAACTCACCAGATTCCTTCTCTTTGTAATAAAGTTTTTCCAGAGCAACAAACGTAACTGCAGAAAGAAACCAGGAGTCTTCTTCTCCATCTGAGGTGAAAAAAGAAACCAGAAGGAGAACCAAGTACCTAATAATAAAATTTTGGGTTGGTCCAAATTTTGAACATAATTATGCAGATGACAAAATGAAGGTAGTCTATGTGATGATCTCTGTCTCTGATAGGATAGAAAACATTGTGGAAAAAGGAGAAAATGCTGGTTACCAGCATTTTCTCCTTTTCCAAAAAGATTTTCCAAAGTTCAGGGTTGTTAAAAGTCGGGATTGTGTGGTAAAGAGTTAACCCTTTACCCAACAATCCCTGGTTTTTATGACCCTGAGACAGAGGCCCTTTGAAAACATTGTGGGAAAAAGAGAAAATGCTATTAACCAGTGCATTCAAATTGGACCAGTCTAAAATTGTGTCGTTTGGTAAAGAGTTAACTGTGTTGGCTGCTTTTACAAAGAGATCTTTATTGATCTACATGTACATTGCTTGCAACAGGTTGCTGCTTGATGTTTAGCCGCTTAACTCTTAACCATACAACAATATTTTAGACTGATCCAAATTCAAAGCATTTGCAGATTGAAAAAAAATCCCAAAGCGACACTAAAATGGATATTTCAATTTAGGGAAGGGTAGAAAACATGAAAAAAACAAGAGCCGTCGGAGACGGGTTATGCTCCCCGAACAAGTGCTTGTCATAAAATATATGAAAATTGATATAAATTCACTTCTTTTATCCTAGAAGAACCTGTTCATGCCCCCAAAATTTGAAGTGAAAAGGCAATTACTATCTAAAAATTGGAATTTTGCAAGAAGCCCCCTTTTTCCATGACAGAATGTCAACTTAAAAAATGCCCAGATTAAAAATAGCAAGGGCACATGCTAAAACTTTCCATAAACAATATAACCATGAAGTTTCATGATATTCTGACAAAAACTGAATGAGATATTGGTAAAAATTGCAATTTTGCATTAAGCCCCTTTTTTCCACGACACGGGGTCAAATTGAAAATCCGGGAAAAGTATATCGGCGCCTTACCCTAAAGAGTTCATATATGAAGTTTTATCCAATTTGGTCCAAGGGTTGTGGAGAAATCGCTTCGGACGGACGGACGGACAGACGGACGGACAGACGAAGCGGCGACTATATGCTCGCCCTTCGGGAAGCATAAAATGAAATTGCTGGTTACCACAATTTTCCCCTTTTCCCACAATGTATTCAGAAGCTTTCTTTCTTAATCCTTTACCCCATAAGGCTTTCCTATGGTATCTCTAATTGACCTAAATAACAGCAAGGATGAAGCTGTTTCTTATGTGTATATGACACCTTTTGAAAGCATAGATAACATTGTGACAAAAGGTGAAATTGCTCGTCATGAGCAAATTCACCTTTTGACACAATGTTTTCCAAAGGCTCCTGCAAGCAATGCATAGAAATGTGTATCTATGGAGTAAAGGGTTAAACAAAGTAGTTAAAAGTTGTGATTGTGTGGTAAAGGGCTAACCCTTTACCACACAATCCCTAGTTTTACAGCCCTGAAAAAAGAAGGCTTTTGAAAACATTGTGGAGTTATAAGTTGCGATCATGAGGTAAAGGGTTACGGGTTAGAATTAACCCTTAGAAATGTTTAGAAAAGGGTTTACCTGCTATTTGTATTGATCTAGATTGAGGCCTCACAATAGCAGCCTATCAATATGTGACTGTCATATTCAAAATGCTAGGGAAACATTTTACCTCACAATAAAAATATCAGCCTGGCCAAACTGAAAGCTCTTGCAGACAACAATTTAACTCTTTACCAAAACAACAATGGCATTTTCTCCTTTTCCCACAATGTTTTCTACCTTGCAGGAAACAAAAGTTTTTTAGCTATGTATATTTTGTCGTCTGCAAGTGCTTACAATTTGGACCAGTCTGAAATTTTGTTGTTTGGTAAAGCATTAAAGAAATGTAGGAAAAGGAAAAAATATGCTGGTAGCCAGCATTTTTTTCTTTTCCCACTAATTTTTCTATCCTACCAAAGACAAGTTTAATCATTTGAGTCATTTAAAATACTGTCTGCAAATGCTTTCAAATGTGTACCAGTTAAAAACTTTGTCGTTGATAAACGGTGAAAGGTAAATGGAGTGTTGCTCATGACAGGCAATTTGATTCCATTTGGTTCCCAGCATTTTCTTCTTTTTACATTTAAATCTATTCTAGATCTAGACTTATTGACTAAAATTTGCATATTTGAATCAAAGTTAATATGACTTGAAATTAAGTAAACCAATTCCCTAACATACTATTTTGAGACCTTCCCAGATTCAAAGAAGCTGCAAACAACTGAAATGTGGCTATTAAGGATTTTACAATACAGTTTCCATAGAAAACATCGCGGGAAAAGGTGAAATTGCTCAATAGAGCAACTTCACCTTTTTCCACAATGTTTTCTCAAAGCTTTTTTCTTCACTGAGTATATATGGAGGAAAAAGTTAATATGACATCTGCAAAGGCTTCGATCTTGGACCGTTCCAAAATTTTGTCGTCTGGCAAAGTTCAAAATATAGGACATGGTTCCGCGAGCAGACTGTTATCGACTAGTCGATCTAGATCTGGTTTGAATAAGATGCATTGTGCACACTGGCTTTGAAAAAAAAAAAATTGTAGCCTTGCACTAGAGTTTCTAGTATTTGTATGTTTTACACGTAGGTGTGCAATGTAAAAACTCCTGAGGAAAGCACCTAAGGTACAGCTCTTTGCAGGATGACCAACAACCACCTCCGATTTAGCATTCTGACATCATTTACAATTTGATTAGTATACATTTAGATGTTAAAAAAAAACTTACCTTTTCTACTCTTTTATTCCATCATTAGGTCTTCCATACAACAGGTAAGTCACATTGTGTTCCGAACGGATTACCAATATGACAGACGAGCGAGAATGTACTTGTAGGGTTTGTTTACAACCGCCATCAGTGAGCCGTGCAATTTCGACCCGTAAAGGTCGTTTACCTGTTTGTTGTTTAATCCCACCCGATATCGATATACTAGAATGGCGGCAGCAGGAAATGGGCTCTTTCATTTTATAGCCTGCAACACGCGAAAAGGGGCCTTTGCGTAAAGTGTCGACTCGGATCAGGGTGCGCAATCCGTGCAGGCTTATTCGAAACGACACTTTCCGTTTTTGGAAGGCGAGATTTTCATTCCCGCCTTCATATGTCAACGCTCGGCAGGTTCCTGAAAATGCCTCTGAACAGCATTATCAAAACGCCTTTCAAATAGTTCGATACTTCTCGAGTACATTAGAACAAAATAATGTCGAGACCATTGTAAATTTAATCAGAATAGCAAGAAGAAACTTCAAGTTTCTAGAAGGAATGAAATCGAATTCGTAAAAAGCATCGTTTTTGACAAATGCAAAATACTTTGGATCAGTTCATTGATATAATCACGTTGCTACAGCAACAAATAAACCATAGCTATTATAAGCCAATCGAAAGCTACTAACATGACGTCATTCGGACCTACTTCCACTTCACAACGCATAGACAACTAACCAGTGGGATCGTACATGTAAATGTACTATCCCAGAACAAACCAATCGGATAGCTTCTTTGAATGACGTACCGCTGATAGACCCCTTTCCTCTGTTGGCAACCTTATTCTGTCTTTGTGAGAAGTAAAATTTCAATGAATTAAATTCCTTTGAATCATCAAGTGTTTAAACAAGATTTTGTCTTTCAAAGAAATATTTTTCTTTTATCAAAGTTGTGCTTGACTTTATGATTAATGACTAGGTTATTGTTACGCATCGGCGTGGCCGAGTTTTGATTCCGGAGACCCGTGAAAAGAAAAGGGTAAATCAGTTGAAATCACAATAGATGTGTCGTTTCGAAGTAGTTCTGGTCAGTATGATATACTGATGTATAGCCTGGGTTACAAGCTGATCACCTCTTTCCTTTTATACGAGTATGATCGGATTTTACTACGTCAAAAATGACAATAACATGATCTGTATCCGTTTTAACATGCAAAGAATTTTAACTTCTTCTTTTGGTCGTCACGTTGCTTAACGTTCAGCAATTATTCATAAATATTTAACCCTTTACCGCTCACTTGAAACGACTCTGAAAATCAAGCTTTTAAAAACATCGAGAGGAGAGGGGGAATTACAATCGGAAACCGGCATTTTTTTTTTTTTTCATTTTACCACAATGTTTCTACCCTATCAAGAACAAATTTCGTCGCTAATTTGGGCCACCCAGAATTTGTCATCTGTATGAATCAGTGCTTTCAATTTCAACTTAGTCTGAAATTTCTTTGTCAGGTAAAGAATAAAGGCTTATCGCAATGAGTTGTTATCATAATCACTTACCTCCGTCATTATTAGAACTGAAATCTTTACCTTATATATTCCCATTTATTTTCCTCGAAAGAATTTCCTTCAGTTATACACTTTTTTCCAAAACTGCATAACACAATAATAAAATTAACTTGACAGGGAGAATCCCACTGTCGTAGAGTGCATCGGACGTGTTCATGATTTTCTAAGGTAACGGGCTTGTTCGTCCCTGGGCTTGTTCGCCCGGGCTTGTTCGTCCGGGCTCATTCGTCCGGGCTTGTTCGTCCCAACTGATTTCTCGTTGATCCGGGCTTGTTCGTCCCAACTTATGTATCTGCCAACCAAAGTGTCTATGGTGAATTCTTCACTGGTATTGAAAAGGTTGTAACTGCGCATTATTGCCTTGCATTTTACTCAACCAAAGTAAATTATAACTGTACAAAAAAGATCCCCATCACGTTTATAGAAGAAATCAAAGTGAAAGAAATGTGGTGTCCAAGGTTGTGACCTAGAGCATCGGCCTCGTAACCAAAATGTCCTGAGTTTGATTCCCGGGAACGGGTGTCAACTTTAAGATTTATCATCGGCCCACACATTCGGCGCGAGTACTGGTTTAGTTCCCAGGAAGCAGAATCGAGAGAGATTAGTATAACTTGGCAGAACTTGTGTCTCAATCGATGTAAAATAAATATTTTTAAACTAAACTAAGTAAAAGTAAAAATATCAATGGTGTCATTCCCATCGTTACATTTAGAGAAGAAGCTAAAGTAAATGAAAAATGCCAATGACGTCATCCCCAACATGGTATTTAGGAAAGAAATTATATAACAAATCATATATACATACATGTATATGTACATATGGATTTTCAATAAATATTGTAATGTAAGGCCGCTAGTCTAGACAAGAGGCGATGCGGAGACATTGTGTGTTAAAGTCTTGAATCATTAATTCAGTTTCTGTTCAAGATACGACTTCAAGTGAGGCAAAAACAAAGCATAAGTAAGTTTTGTTCAAAGTACTTGCATGTTAAAAATAAAAGTTTACTTTGGAGGGCACATAGCGATTATATTAGATCGAAACGGTGGTGTGGGACGAACAAGCCCTTACGAACGAGCCCAGGTGAATGAGCCCAGGGACGAACAAGGCAAGGGACGAACTGGTTTTGGGACGAACAAGCCCGGAACCATTTTCTAAGAACACGTACCAAGGGCCTGTATCTGTGTAACTGTGCACGATATATTTTTGTCGAACAAAGGAATAGGGTGTATCTCAATATTGACAAATTGGCAATCATTTTGCTTTCATGTTTGCCGACAAGCTGAACGTAGATTCCGGTTACATGGGATTAATGAAAGACAAGCGTTAATGTCAATGAACCCTTAAATCGTTTATTATGCCTGTCTCCTTTGAAGACAAGGCAGACGATTCTATGGTCTGCACAGAATATGCAATCTTATGTCGGATTAGCTATACTGTAATAACCCGACCAAAACAGCCCAGGGTGAGATAGCAATAATTAAGCATTTTTCCCGAGATGTAAAATGCCATTTTCATCAATCCAGCACTCTAGTATAAGGGTTCCTGGGATATTCATATCAACAAATCTCTTGAGAAGGCATGGAGGAGGGTTGGAATCATGAGACATTTGAAAGTACGACTTGATCGGCAGTCTCTTCAAACCATTTACTTTTCATTCATTAGGCCTTTATTGGAGTATGGTGATGTAATTTGGGACAACCTTTCTCAGGGGTTAAAGGATGAACTAGACAAACTCCAAAATGAAGCTGCACGTATAGTTACAGGTTGTACAAAACTTGTGGCAATTGCTGATCTATATGAGGAAACAGGATGGGAAACTTTGAGTGAAGGGAGGCGAAAACACAAACTTATTCTTTTTTACAAAATGATGAATGGGCTTTCACCAAATTATCTCAATGCACTCGTACCTCCAACAGTTGGTAATTCATCAGTTTATAATCTACGCAGTCCAAATAACTTGCGAACCATTCCTTGCAGAACTAGTTTTTATAAAAATTCATTTCTACCGGCAGTAATTAGTGATTGGAATTCCCTAACTGATGACATGAAGAGCGCCGAAACACTAACAGCTTTTAAGTATCGTTTAAACATTGGCAAACCCGTACCGAAACAACTTTATTTTTATGGCGATAGAAAAATTCAGATTATTCATGCTCGATTGCGCAATAGATGCAGCTCTCTTAATCACCACCTATATGTGAAAAAGATAGTACAGTCTCCTCTTTGCACTTGTGGTTCCGTCGAATCAACTGAACATTTCTTTCTACAATGTCCAAATTATGTTAACATAAGAAATCAATTAAATCTTACCATAAATGATATAACAAGAGTTTCTCTTAGAACTATCTTGTATGGGGACGAAAGTCTTAGTCTGTCTTCAAATGAAATAATATTTGATGCAGTTCATTCTTATATTCGTGCAAGCGGCAGATTTAGATATTAGCAACACTGATCTATTTTTTTTTCTTTTTAGAGATGATTAATTATCTGTCCCCTAAACTGGCTTAAGTCTTCTGAGTAATAACAAACTCCTGTGGAATTATATGGTCAGGTTGTAAGATAATTTTTATGGTCCTTACATATTATTATAAGGTCAGGTTGTAAGTTAATTTTATGGTCCTTACATATCGAATATAAGTTAACAATTTTACCAGTATATAACTCCACATCCATCTTTTCAATAATCTTTTCTTCTTTTTACCTCTCGTGTCTTTTTCTAATTTATTTCTTCACTTTTTTTTTTTTTTTTGACTTCTTTATACATACTGCTAAACCGGAGCTTGGAGAGAAACTATATAAGCTTAGCTTTCGTTTCGATCCATTTTATAGAATTATTCTTGTTAATCTGATTGATATATATTTCTATGTAATACTATGTAATTCTATGAATAAAATATGTTTAAACTAGTATAAGGGTTAACAGAGTCATAGATTACAAGAATCGTGTAAACGAAGAACACCTTCTGACGTTCTTCATAAGACCTAAGAAGTCAACCGTCAAATGATGTTGGTTGGTTATCCTTGATAGGATGGTAAACATTGCGCAAAACGGAGAAAATGTTCGTTGCCAGTATTTTCTCATGTTCCTGCATGCTTTCAAAATACCTTTTCCTTTCTAAAAAGCCCCATTCTTTAAGGTCATTAAAACCCAGCACATGTTTTGTAATCCAAATGTTAAATCTCCGTTTTGAACATTGAAAGTCGTTTGTTTTGAAAGTCTTTTTCAGTCTTGATAAAGTATATTTCAAATAAAATGGTAAACAACAACAACAAAAAAAAAAAAAACCCTTTTAACTGATCGACACTGAAATTTTGAGAACCTCAAGGGAAAAAAAGTTTCAAAATACTTTTGGAAAAGGAAAAAAAACGTTAGTCACTAGTATTTTCTCAATTTACCACTATGTTTTGTACTTTTTCCCAGCCAAACGGCACATTTTCAGCTGCTCTTAACTTATTATCTGCTAATTGCTTTAATGTAGACGGCCCTAATTTTTTGTTATTTTCTGAAGGGTTTTGTAAAGGGTTACTAAGATGGAAAACATTGTAGGAAAGTCAACACCAAAGGTTGATTATCATTAATTGCTACTTTTCCTACAATGCTTTGAAAAGCCTCTTCTTCAACATTGTTGAAAGTCAGTATTGTGATCTAAAGGGCTGAATGTCAGTTTCTGTACTCTAAAATGTACCTTTCTAAAAACTCTTTGCTCTCTCAATAAAATTATCCATGGAATAAAATGGTAAAGACTTTCAAGAAATTAATCATCTCATTACAGAGTTACAGTTTTAGATCTATCAAAATTGATTGCATTTTCAAGCAAAATCTATTCTTTAATCTTTTGCCATACCCTATCAAGTACAGTTTTAACAACCCTGAGAAAGAGGCCATTTAAAAACTTAATTTTGAAAAGGAGAAACTTTCTTGACTCTTTACACGAAGAAGAAAATTCAGACTTTCCAAAATTGAATGCATTTTCAGGTAGCAACTTTTTGATCTGGCACCATTGATGGAACCTGTATGAAATAGGATGGAAGACATTTTAGGAAAAGGAAAAAATGTCAATTAGCACCATATTCTCAATTTCAGACCAAAAGTTCTCAAGCCTTCTTCCTAGACCTTTAAACTCATTATTGGGGTAATAGAGGGTTACATCTAAGTTTCTATACAACGTAAAAACATATACGGGTAACAGCAAATTAAAACTCTTTGCTATCACATAAAACTTTTCCTTCAAATGAAATGGAAAGGAGTTTCAGGAAAGTCCATTTGTTTTAATTTTTTTCAACATACTTTCATAAGCCTTCTTCAAGTTTGTTAAACTGGTCTTCATTGCACAGGAACATTGCACAACTCTGTAGACTTTGATGTATCAGGAGAGGCGATTTAAGTACAGGAAAATGTATTGCAATATGTTATGCCTATATTCTAAATTCGCCTTCCAACAGTACTTTCAGTACTTTGATTATATAACTTCCTGTTTTGTTCAAGTCTAAGTACAGCAGAACAAAATCTAACTTGGTTGTAATGTGCCGTTTCGGGTTTAAACCTGAGCGGACTGCGCAGGCTGATCCAAGACGACACTTAACGTAAATGGCCTAATGCCCTTTTTGCGTTTTGAAAGCCATATAGATATATATTTCCGCCTAAGTCTTTTTCTTACAAACTAGTTAGCGAAGATTTGTCCACATTAAAAGCATTTGCAGACGACAATCTGAATATAGCCCAAAATACGGAATTAGTATTTAATCGAATAGAAAACATTATTGGATAGGAGATAATGCTGATAACATTTTCTCATTTTCCAACAATGATTTTAAGAGTCTTTTGTCCTAGGGCCTTCAAAGCTCGTCAATGTGAGGAAGAGGGTTATAAGAGCGTTCATAAAGATTACGAACAAAGTCCGTAACAAAGAACAATTAAGCATAGCTCAAATACAAACCGCATCCGGCGGGATTCGAATGATGGAGTACAAATTTTATATCCTCGTTATTCGAGGTTTAAAAGACCAATACAATAACCTCAGAGCCAAAGAGAATTCTGTCTGGCGTAGCTGTCCGGTATTGATCTATACGAGGAAGCTATGCAGTAAGGAAGGAGTGATCTCCCGTAACACCATCAACATAAATTTCGGCGGCTCTGGCAAAAGGGGTTGGATGCATCTTCGGAGTGTATTTCATAAAGGATAACCAACTGGTTATTTTTGATATGAAAAATATCTCACGAGGATGCGTTGTTAGGCGTTGAAAAAACGAGTGCGTTAACGCCTTACGACGCATCCGAGATTGATATTTTTCATATCAAAAATAACCAGTTGATTATTCTATTTATTATATACCTTATAACATTATTATTTTTATTTTTTTGGTTTGAAAGTCGAAATCAATACGTGCTTAATGAAAAAAAGTAGTTCCTAAATTACGGCAGGAAGTGAAAGTGAAAGTTGATAGCCTATAGCCTATAGTCATGATCTCAAAATTTATTACACTGGGAAATTCCAGGACTTCACAGGTAGGTATATAATAAATACCATATAAATCATCATACGATACTGGATTCTTAACCCTTTACCAAACAAACCGTGGTTTTTACGATCCTGAGATGGAAGCCTTTTGAAAACATCGTGGGAAAGGAGAAAATGCTGGTTACCATGCAGCATTTTATCTTTTTCCCTCCGATGTTTTCTACCTACTGGAAACAATTTCAATTTTTGAGTTTCATTTATTTTGTCGTCTGCATGAGTTTTCCATTTGGACCTGTCTATAATTTTGTTGTTTGGTAAACTTAAAATCTATTTGGTCCAACATCTGAGTAAATAATATGGTATGGGTCGAAGATTTATAAGCGGAGCTTTTTATCCGCCCGTAGGGTTGTGTTATGTTATGGCTCCGATCATCCCTCGGCCCGTTCGTCCGTCCGTCTGTCCGTCCGTTAGCAATTTCTTGTGTGCACAACTCCTCCGACAGTTTCCATCGGCATGACTTGAAACTTTCCATAGTGAATCTTTATGATATGCAGTTTTGCATGATTTTAAAATTTTGATCTCTGTCAGGCGTTTTAGATTTTAACAAATTACCACACTATCCTTACTTTTGACGACCCTGAGAAAGAAGCCTTTAGAAAACAATATGAGAAAAGGAGAAAATGCTGGTGACCAGCATTTTCGTCTTTTCAAATAATGTTTTCTACCTTTCACAAAACAAAGTACGGAATCCTGTTTCCGCCATCCACTTTTCGACCTACGAGGAACTCGAAAAGTAGAAATTAGGCACACTAACTTCCACTTTTCTAGCAAAAAAGTTACCTCGAAAAGTCGAAAAGTTGAAGTTTTTGACCTGACAATTGTCATAAAACTTTCCACTTTTCGACCTCACGTTTGTCTAGAAAAGAAGAAATTAGGAAGCACTAACTTCCACTTTTCGCCTTAAAATGCTAGGTCGAAAAGAAGAATAGTGGAAGTTTTTCACATGACAATTGTCAATAAAACTTCCACTTTTCGACCCAGAAAAGACAAAGTCGAAAAGTTGAATAGTTGAAAAGTCGAAAAGTTGAAAAGTCGAAAAGTCGAAAAGGTGAAAAGTAGAAGTTAGCGTTAAAACTTCCACTTTTCTAGTTAGGACTGATTATCACGGGATGGTTGTTTATCAGCACCGAATAATGTTGGAGCCGGTGTAGGGGTAAAAATTCCTGTGTCACCGGTCCTTCTAGACTGGTTACCTCCCCTAATACACGGTATACAACGGTGGCCAGTTCACGGTCCTTCGTATTTGGACCCGGTGAAAGTTAAACCTCCACCGAATAAGTATACATGTACACTGTTTAAGTCTGACGTCTATCTTTATCCGATACCGCCTGTGGGCTGAGTTTATAGTTACACAAATCTAGTCAGTAACTGCGCATCAAGCATGCGCCCAATTTGACATTTTCAAACCACGTTTAACCCATTACGAGATGACAAAAAATAAAAGACTGTCCAAATTTAAAGAAACTGAAGACGACATTTCAAAGTGTGCATTGAAATCTAAGTGTAATATAGAGTAGACAACATTGTGAGAGAAATAGTTTGTAAAATGTTATTTCTCCTTTTCTAACAATGTTTTCCTAAATAATATTTTGCAAAGGTGTCAAAAACAGGAATCCTGAGGTAATGGGTTAAAATGTGTGACTTGTCAACATCTGGGTCGCTGGTTCGAACACTGGCTTGGCGTGGGCACCGGGATCCTTCATAATCTTTGCAAGGTTAATAAAAATCTCGATGTAGGCCTATCTATGATGCTGATCGGAGTCGATTATGAATTTATGTCCTCCGAACTCGATTACGGATTTCTGTCCTCGGAACTCGATATTTTCTCCATTGTTACATTAACATCAATATGACCTCCCCGAATCTGCCGCGTTGGTATTTCGGTTGAGTATTGTCTAGTAGTATCATTTCATGGTATGGAACCCGTCACATGAAAAGGGACCATCTCGATCTGGTCAGACTGCAGGAATTGTGCCATGTTGAAACTTCGCCTATAGCAGGTTTTCTCAAAGTAAATCCGAGTTGGATAAGATCCCTTAAAAATGGTTGAACGGACGATCTTTCGGCAATCTATCTGCGATTTTCCAGATCGCACAGGTCGCAGCTTAGTTTTTTGACATGTCAGAAACCTAGTTTCGATCTTTTTTAGGGAATATTTTCCCTCGACCTTGTGCGACTACAGAAGACCAAGGTGCGTTCAACCGCCGATTACTTGCGATCAGCGGCGATCAAGCCACTCAATCTTCAGGGAATATTATTCGGTGAAATGGGTCCTTTAAACTTTAAAGACTAATCAGTGTCCAAAGTATCAACTATATATATGGCTTGCAATATGCGAAAAAGGGCATTCCGACATTTCCATGTGCCGTCTCGGATCAGCCTGCGCAGATCGTACAGGCTGATCCGACACGGCACGTTAGATTTTGTGCCACAGTAGACTTGCGCTAAATTGAAAATTACATAAAACGGAAAGTGTCGAACTGCGAGGGCTGATGCGAAGCGACACTTTACGCAAATGTCCGTATGCCCCTTTTCGCGTGTTGCAGGCCACATGATTAAAATACATCTAATAATGTGTACACCGTTCAAGCCTGAAGGACGTAGCAATGCAATAAGGGCGGGTTTAAAATTAAAACTAGGGAGTTGCCGTATTATGGCTGACATCAGACTAATTCGGTGTACATTTAACCTCTACCATTCGCTCCCGGTTGGAGCCGGTGTAGGGGTAAAAATTCCTGTGTCACCGGTCCTTCGTATTTGGACCCGGTGAAAAGTAAACCTCCACCGAATAAGCATACATGTACACTGTTTAAGTCTGACGTCTATCTTTATCCGATACCGCCTATGGCCTGAGTTTATAGTTACACAAATCTACTCAGGAACTGCGCATCAAGCGTGCGCCCAATTTGACATTTTCAAACCACGTTTAACCCATTACGAGATGACAAAAAATAAAAGACTGTCCAAATTCAAAGAAACCGAAGACGACATTTCAAAGTGTGCATTGAAATCTAAGTGTAATATCGAGTAGACAACATTGTGAGAGAAATAGTTTGTAAAAAAGTTATTTCTCCTTTTCTAACAATGTTTTCCTAAATAATATTTTGCAAAGGCGTCAAAAACAGGAATCGTGTGGTAATGGGTTAAAATGTGTGACTTGTCAACATCTGGGTCGCTAGTTCGAACACTGGCTTGGCGTGGGCACCGGGATCCTTCATAATCTTTGCAAGGTTAATAAAAATGTCGTTGTAGGCCTATCTATGATGCTGATCGGTGTCGATTATGTCCTCCGAACTCGATTACGGATTTCTGTCCTCGGAACTCGATATTTTCCCCATTGTTACATTAACATCAATATGACCTCCCTGAATCTGCCGCGTTGGTATTTCGGTTGAGTAATGTCTAGTAGTATCATTTCATGATATGCAACCCGTCACATGAAAAGGGACCATCTCGATCTGGTCAGACTGCAGGAATTGTGCAGGCTAACCATGTTGAAACTTTTCGCCTAAAGTGGAAGTTAGTATGCCTAATTTCTACTTTTCGAGTTCCTCGTAGGTCGAAAAGTGGATGGCGGAAACAGGATTCCGTACAATTGTCATGTGAAAAACTTCCACTTTTCTAGCAAAAAAGTTACCTCGAAAAGTCGAAAAGTTGAAGTTTTTGACCTGACAATTGTCATAAAACTTTCCACTTTTCGACCTCACGTTTGTCTAGAAAAGTAGAAATTAGGAAGCACTAACTTCCACTTTTCGCCTTAAAATGCTAGGTCGAAAAGTAGAAAAGTGGAAGTTATTCACATGACAATTGTCAATAAAACTTCCACTTTTCGACCTGGAAAAGAAAAAGTCGAAAAGTCGAAAAGTGGAAGTTAGCCGATTAAAACTTCCACTTTTCTAGTTAGGACTAATTTTTCGCAGGATAAATTGGTCGCGTTATTTTAAATGTACACCGGACAAAGAAAGATGGCGGGAACGAATGGTAGAGGTTAAATGTACACCGAATAAGTCTGGTGTCAGCCATAATACGGCAACTCCCTAATTTTCATTTCAAACCCGCCCTTATCGCATTGCTACGTCCTTCAGGCTTTAACGGTGTACACATTTTTAGATGTATTTAAATCATGTGGCCTGCAACACGCGAAGAAGGGCATACGGACATTTGCGTAAAGTGTCGCTTCGTATCAGCCCTCGCAGTTCGACACTTTCTGTTTTATGTAATTTTCAATTTAGCGCAAGTCTACTGTGGCACAAAATCTAATGTGGTCTTAAAGTGCCGCGTAGGATCAGCCTGTACTATCTGCGCAGGCTGATCCGAGACGACACATTATGGAAATGTCGGAATGCCCTTTTTCGCACATTGCAAGCCATATACAGTTGATACTTTGGACACTGATTAGTCTTTAAAGTTTAAAGGACCCATTTCACCGAAAATTATTCCCTGAAGATTGAATTGCGATTTCAAAATGTGGCTTGATCGCCGCTGATCGCAAGTAATCGGCGGTTGAACACACCTTGGTCTTCTGTAGTCGCACAAGATCGAGGGAAAGTATTCCCCTCCCCCCAAAAAAACCATTTTACAAGGGACCTTATCCAACTCGGATTTACTTTGAGAAAACCTACTTTAGGCGAAAAGTTTCAACATGGCACAATTCCTGCAGTCTGACCAAACCGAGATGGTCCCTTTTCATGTGACGGGTTGCATATCATGAAATGATACTACCAGACATTACTCAACCGAAATACCAACGCGGCAGATTCGGGGAGGTCATATTAATGTTAATGTAACAATGGGGAAAATATCGAGTTCCGAGGACAGAAATCCGTAATCGAGTTCGGAGGACATAAATCCATAATCGACTCCGATCAGCATCATAGGGAGGGCTACATCGACATTTTTATTAACCTTGCAAAGATTATGAAGGATCCCGGTGCCCACGCCAAGCCAGTGTTCGAACCAGCGACCCAGATGTTGACAAGTCACACATTTTAACCCATTACTGGTCACGATTCCAGTTTTTGACTCCTTTGCAAAATATTATTTAAGAAAACATTGTTAGAAAAGGAGAAATAACTTTTTACAAACTATTTCTCTCACAATGTTGTTTACTCTATATTACACTTAGATTTCAATGCACACTTTGAATTGTCGTCTTCAGTTTCTTTAAATTTGGACAGTCTTTTATTTTTTGTCATCTCGTAATGGGTTAAACTTGGTTTGAAAATATCAAATTGGGCGCACGCTTGATGCGCAGTTCCTGACTAGATTTGTGTAACTATAAACTCAGCCCACAGGCGGTATCGGATAAAGATAGACGTCAGACTTAAACAGTGTACATGTATACTTATTCGGTGGAGGTTTACTTTTCACCGGGTCCAAATACGAAGGACCGGTGACACAGGAATTTTTACCCCTTGGTTGTTTAGTCCATACCCATGTATGTATTTATAATTTATGTGTTCGGCGATGAACCTTACGTGTTCAAGCTGATAATTATGAATAAAGTTTCTGAATAAAGTTTCTTATTCGGTGGAGGTTTAACTTTCACCAGGTCCAAATACGAAGGACCGGTGACACAGGAATTTTTACCCCTACACCGGCTCCAACATTATTCGGTGCTGATAAACAACCATCCCGTGATAATCAGTCCTAACTAGAAAAGTGGAAGTTTTAACGCTAACTTCTACTTTTCAACTTTTCGACTTTTCGACTTTTTAACTTTTCAACTTTTCGACTTTGTCTTTTCTAGGTCGAAAAGTGGAAGTTTTATTGACAATTGTCATGTGAAAAACCTCCACTTTTCTACTTTTCGACCTAGCATTTTAAGGCGAAAAGTGGAAGTTAGTGCTTCCTAATTTATACTTTTCTAGACAAACGTGAGGTCGAAAAGTGGAAAGTTTTATGACAATTGTCAGGTCAAAAACTTCAACTTTTCGAGGTAACTTTTTTGCTAGAAAAGTGGAAGTTAGTGTGCCTAATTTCTACTTTTCGAGTTCCTCATAGGTCGAAAAGTGGATGGCGGAAACAGGATTCCGCACAGTTATAAGCATCAAAATAAATCACTTTCCCTGAAAACAGAATAAATACTTTCTGTTCAAAATACTTGATTACCCAACACCAACCATATACTCGTATTAATACAGTTTTGGTGATTAAGGGAGGTAAATAGTGACAAATTTTATCGGATTGGGAGTTATTTCCCTTTGGTAAGATTTAGACATAAGATATAATCACACACCCTTGTTAAACCAGTGATCGGAGCCAAATTTGACCCTAGGGCTATAATTTTACGAAAGTTGTTAGAGTTTTATTAGATAAAGCCATATGCCAAATTTGTCTGCCTCGGTCTTGTGGTTTTAGGCATGAAGGTTTTCAAAGATTTCAATATTTTTCAGTTTTGTTTCCATGGCAAGCAGAGGCTTTTAAGAAATGAAATTCCTTCTAGAAATTCTGAAGAAGACCATGGCAGGATCATTTCTGTAAAGTTTCATCGACATTGGCTTGGTATTTTCAGAGAAGAGGCTACATTGGGGCATCTAGTGCTACATTTTCGTTGCTCTTGATTTTTCATTAACTCCGAGGCTGCAAAACTCAGAGATCTTTTGCAGACAGTGAAAGTCAAGATCAGACTACACAGAAAGTGCAGTCTGATCTAAAATCTGTACTCTCCTATCAGAACCTGTGGTGTTCGTGGTTTTTAGATAGAGCGTCGGCCTCGTAGCCATAAAATCTAGAGCTCGATAACCGAGGGCGGGTGTCAACCGTGGAATTGCTCATTGGCTCACACGTTCGGCGCGAGTACTACTGTAGTTTCCAGGAAGTAATATTAAGAGAGAGAGAGAGAGAGAGAGAGAGAGATCAGAATAAGTTGCATAAACTCGTTTCTCAATCAGTGTGAGATAGATCTGTTTCAGGTTCAAATGTATTTTTTCGTTTGCAAATGCTGTTGGTAAAGAGTTAAGCAGACGGTGACAATATTGATCGAGATTTGCATTTCGCGTCGCAAGATTTCGGTCAACCAGAAACCGTTCAAAAATTGCTTTTACAGTTCTAAATCTGAAGCATGAGCTACATTTTAAAGCACCCCTATTTCTGATTGGCTGAACAAATAATGACGTCTTACCTATCTTTACAATTAAAATGTAATTACAAAGGATTCATTTAAAATCTATAGGCTATTGATTTCTTTTGAAAACTGGTTCATTTCCCCGTGTTTCACATTTTTAATGACCAAGGTTTTACCGATTTTACCCTTCCTGCGACAAACAGTAAAACGAACATTAACAGAAAGTAAGGCTATAGGTCTATTAGATTACAAATGTTGCCTAGTCAATGCCGCTTAGACCATATGGCTTGCAACACGCATTCGGACATTTGCGTAAAGTGTCGTCTTGGATCAGCCTGCGCAGTCCGCGCAGACTAATCCAAGACGGCACATAACGACTACATAAGATTTTGTGCTACAGTAGACCTGCGCAAAACAGAAAATTACATAAAAACGGAAAGTGTCGTCCCGGATTAGCCTGCGCGGGCTGCGCAGGCTGATCCGAAACGACACTACGCAAATGTCTGAATGGCCCTTTTCGTGTGTAGCAAGCCAATTATTGTGCCCAAAAATATCCCAATTCTTGGTTTAAAGATCTGACTGCATTGTGTGTGTCTGATCTTTTTCTGAATGGTCCCAAAAAGTAACACTGAGTTTGGTTGCCATGCCAAATGTTTGAACAGGGATAGTATACTATCCCTGGTTTGAATAATCAGAATCTTCCTCTTAGTTCAACCAATTAAGACGCTCGATTTTTATGAATCAAACTGTATCCAGATTCTGCAAAACTACGGCTTAATCAATAGCTTTTCAAAGCTAGCTTTCAAAGAGAAAAACACTTTGGGTGAGAGGTATGAAAATATACGCTTGCAAACATTCAGGCAAAAGCAGAATACACAACGGAAGGAAATGAAAGAGGCTAAAAGTGTGCAAGAGGGACAGTGATCATGTAAACAAAGAGCTTCCGGTTACAACCAGTACCGGAAGTCATATCCGTTTCAATGTTTATACCTATAGAAAGGCGGATTTGAACAGAAAATATGGACTTGAATAATCAATAAATCAGAATGTTTCTTAAACGACCCCTAGGAATAATTCAGGCCTAGTTCTTCAGGTTAATATTTCATCTGCTTTAGATATGGCAAATAAACATTTCAAGCCCATGTTAAATGCCCAAATGTTGCTATTTCAAAATTATATGTTTTGGAAAAATATCTCCTTGGCGGGCAGTGAAAAGTCTCAATAAGTCATAAAAATTTTGCGCTGACTGTTTTAAGATCCCTTATCTCTCCTGAAAATTAAATCTATATTGAAAGCAAATGCAGATGACAAACTGATTACTGGTGAAACAATGTAATTTGCCTATGGAAAGTTAGAAATAGTGTAGAAAACACTATTTGAAAAGGAGAAAATGATGCTTACCAGTATTTTTCTCTTTCCAATAATGTTTCCAACAGTCTTTTGCATTAGAGTCGTGAAAACTTGGAATTATTAGGTAAAAGCGTTGAATAGCTTCAATCAACCTCTGCTCAGGTTTACGAGAAAAATCAAAGTGTTGAAAGCACTGATGTGGCATTTGAAAAGAGAGCCATTGTATGGAATTAAGAACTTTAAAAACTACGATAAAAATATCCAAAACTTGCTTTAAAGTCAACCTACAAATCAAATTAATACATCTGTTAGAAGGCATTTGAAAATAATCTTATCCTTCTTTATCATGAGCTAGATTGCCCTTTGCGACAAGTGAAAACCAAAATATGATTGCACATCTATGGAGTCTTATCTGCACTTTTCGCTAATGTTTATAACCTCAGACCGATAACCCTGTATATACGAATAACCTGATCAAAATATAGGGATAAAAATGACCACAGTATTCATTTAGCATGATAGGGATTAAAGATGAATTATTGCAGTTCATTCAGTTACGGTCATATTTTCATTTCTTCTTGTTTAGCCTCTGCAAGGCAGTCAGTATTGATCCAGGCTTATAATCCAAGGAATTCCAACTTGCGCTAGTTTGAACATTAACTTTACCACTTCCTATCTACAAATGATGATAGTCGATGCTACCAAATTCACTCTGCTATCACTACTGGACTTATAAGACTATTCCAGGAAGCAGTCAGCCCCTTACGGAAGAATCTTGTATACTGGCGAGGAATTGTCAGGAACAAAATGGTAGGTGTGCTGAAATGACGCAAAACACTAAAATCTATTGGTAAATCTGCTTGTTTCAAGAAATTGCGTGTCAGTATAAATTGTGGTCTGAAAGAGTGAAAAGACATAATCATTATAAAAAACATCTTTTTTTTCAGCATAATAATTAAGTATGCAGAGATATTTACAACAACACTACAGGAATTTACCTTAATTCATCTAAAGACATCGTCAGAATACATCGAATTTTGTGTATACAGGAAGGGAGTGAAAGATATTTCAGTCATCATTTAAAAGAAATCACAAAAACTTCGGAAGATCTTTAATAAAAGTATATCCTTGTTGCGTATTGATGTTTTATGATACTGCTGGAAGTGTAAGGTCATTCCCTCGAAAGCTGCATCAGGGTTTACAGATTCATAAATACAAATAAGCCTGAAAAAAAAAAAAAAACAGGCGCTTTTCTACAAACCTTTCGTCCATACAGATGATTTTTGACGAGAATGCTGCAGCTAAAAAGTGTAAAAAGTAAAAATCGCAAGCCGGGTAAATGGTTAAAATGGTTAAAATGGGTATAGTAAATCATTTCGGTCGGGAAATATTCATGCTAAGTCCAATAGAGTAGCGTGCAATCATGTTGAAAAAACAAGCTCATACGAACAAGCCCAGGTATAAAAAGGCTCGTGGATGAACTGCTTTTTTTGGGGGGGGGGGGGGACGAGCAAGTCTGGAACCCAGATAAAGATTATGTGGATCTTTGCACCGATAGAAGCCTGTGAATAAGTAAAGCTGTTTTCAATAAAACAAAAAAAAAAAATAAGATTCCACGATCGACGGCCTTATCCAGTTCATTTGAACACGCCAATTTCAATCATATATTTCAGAGCTATCAAAACACTAATTTGTCTGACAAAAAATGAGTTTAATTGGGTTTACTTCCTTCGGTTTTGTAAAAACAACGATATAGGATTTTCAAAATGCGGTACTGAATTCACAAGAGACATTGTCTTACTCACAAATAACAGAGAATTGACTGGTACACCATGTATCTTTTAGCTTATAAAAACAACTCGAAGCTAATCTAGCACAATCTTGGCCCCCATCACTTCCGGGTGTTGAACCACACCAAGCATCGTTTGGCACCGTAGTATTATCCGTGTTCAACCATAATCCCGAGGAACTTTTGTGGGATTCTACCCAGAAACCGGACATGCTATAGACTGAAAAGATAATCAAAGTACTGAAACTACTGATAGAAGTTGATGGTAGAAATGCAAGCAAATATATTTTAACTTTGGGCAAACCAAATTTTCCATAAAAATCGTGTATCTTACCTTTTTGCATGCGGTTTGAGACGTGAGGAAATATTGTTAGGTGAAACAACAATGGTCACAGTTAATTTTTTTAAGTGTTTTGGGGGTGTTATTTGTCTTCCGTATGTTATGAACTACGTCATGTCAACGCTGCAAAAAGAGCCTAATTTTAGATCTAGAGCTATTTTTATGACATTTAACTCTGTGGTTCATTGGGTATTTGCTTGCAGGGCAGAATCGAGAGAGATTAGTATAAGTTGGAAGAACTTGTTTCTCAATCGATGTAAAATAAAATATGTTTAAACTAACTTTCAGGGCAAATGACACCGACGTGTTTCCTTATTGATCTATGAGGAACTATTTTCCTTGAAAAAATATGTAGCACACAAAAAAATTGTTATACTTTTATTAAAAAGTCCCAGGTTAGTTAGTTTCAGCAGGGGTGAGGTTTAGAGCAACAAAGATTGACTGAAATGGTTTGCCATTTATACCTATCCAACAGGGAAGTGGCAATCTATGTGACTGTCTATAAATATGGATAGTGTGCATCGTGTAATTGGCCATGGACTCAGTCAAGTTCTTGTTTAACCCATTACTACACAATCCCTACTTTTGACGACCCTGAGAAAGAAGCCTTTAGAAAACATTGTGGGAAAAGGAGAAAATGCTGGTAACCAGCATTTTCTTCTTTTCCCGCAATGTTTTCTATCCTCCACAAAACAAATTGCAAATTTTCTGTCATTTCTATTTGGTCGTCTGCAAATGCTTTCAATTTGGACATACCTAAAGTTTTGTCGTTTGGTAATTAGTTAAGGGTCATTTGTACTTCCGTATGCATGGCCCTTTACAGAAACCTTTTTAGCTGTCTCGCCTGATACGTAAACTTAAAAGGCTGTCTCTCCTGACGACAACAACAACAACGACCAACAAACCAACCATCTAGAATGTCCATTCTAGGTGCCTGGCTATATCAACGCCTGACAACAACGCTTAATTACGCTTAACAAAAACCGCATTCGCTGTCTGGCCTGATACGTAAACCTAATAAGCTTTCTCTTCTGATAACAACAACAACAACAACAACCACCAAACATCTAGAATACGTAAACTTAAAAGGCTGTCTCTCCAGACAACAACAAGCAACTATCTAGAATGTCCATTCTAGGTGCCTTCCTATATCAACGCCTGATAACAACGCTTAATTACGCTTGACAAAAATCGCAGTCGCTGTCTGGCCTGATACGTAAACCTAATAAGCTTTCTCTTCTGATAACAACAACAACAACAACAACAACCACCAAACATCTAGAATGTCCATTCTGGGTGCTTGCTTATATCGTTACAAAGAGGAGAGATTCGTCATCACGTGACTTTAGTCCTATGGTTGTTTCAAGAAGATGAGACATGAAAGGTAATCACCTTCTAAAAATGATACAGTTCTTTGTCTTTTAGTTTATAAAGGTCAGCGTTTTTCTTACGCCTGGAGATATGATGATAACAGAATGCAGAATGCAATTTAGAGTAAATAATGACTACAAAGCTGGACCACTAACTTAAAAAGAACAACTGGTACAAACAAAGTATAACTGCGCTAAGGGAAAGATTTTTTTCCATACGGAAGTAATGTTGGGAAATAGGAGGAATTGTACGTGAGATACATAGAGAATATTAACCTTTTTTCAGTGAAAGATCGAAATTTAGTTCATCGAGTTGAACATCGTCGGTAATATATGTTCACGAGTGGCTGTCCACTCGACGATATACTAGTAAATGTCAATCTTTCACAATCCCCCCCCCCAAAAAAAAACAACAAATATTCTATTTATTTCAAACCTTCCAATCCTTTTTTTCCCAAGATATAACAAATATGAGGAAGGCCCTTTGAAACCATAGCGGGAATTAAAAATCTAGTAACCAGATTTTTCTTTTTCCTGCAATGTTTTCTTCCCTCCCTGAAAGAAATCTTAATATAATAATCACCGTTTATGTGTCGTTTTATGTGTCGTCTACAAATGCTTTCAATTTGAACACGTCTAAATTTTTGTCATCTTTAAATGATTACCTGAACAGAAGCTAAATAGAAGTCCGAATTCCGTAATCTTATTACCAGTTGTCGGTCGAAATAGACGCATTCCCTCATCGGTGCACTTCTGTATAGCGTCATCGTAATTTAGACTCACGTCAAACAATTTGAACGTGTAGTAATTGCCCATATCGCCTTCTAAATATGTAATCACTGGGAGAGAGGAGGGACAATTTAAACTCGAGACTGTCGTTACGTTGACATTGACTGAACTTAGGGTTGTTGTACTCGTTGTTCCTGAAGGTGACGAAGAGACTGTCAGTATGTTGACAGTAGATGAACCTTGGGTTGTTGTACTCGTTGTTCCTGCAGGTGACGAAGAGACTGTCAGTATGTTGACAGTAGATGAACCTTGGGTTGTTGTACTCGTTGTTCCTGCAGGTAAGAAAATAGAGATGTCAACATTCTAGCCTATATTGTAAACATTTGCAGACGACAAATTCAATATGATTAAACCCTTTACCAAATAATCCCGAGTTGAATAACCCTGACAGAGAAGATTTTTGGAAATAATATGGGAGAATCGTCTAATGTTTACTTTATCAAACCTAATAAAAGAAGCTGTTCTATCGAAAATACGTGTCTATGAACCATGTTTTCACAAAAGGGGGTTTGATTATGGCAAGCAAGAAATCATATACTTAAAGGATCCATAAAATCTATCAAGTCTAGGATAGACTGCATCTGAAGGTAAAATGGTCCCGTGACATGCAGAAAATTTACCAAGAGCAAAAAGTCTCGACTCATATCAGGCTGTGCTGTATAGGTTGACATGGGCCAAAACGTTTTGGAAATGTGTTTTATCATACTGCAAAAAACATTTCCCACGATCTGACTAGATAATATGCCCCTAACATAATTACATGTTTATACCATGTACACTGGCAAACCAACGTAAAAGCAGTTTCCCGTGTACGTGACTACACTATTAAGGTAAGACCTGTGTAATGGACAATAGCTATTTCCACTAAAATATTATCCTGCAAAATTAGCTATAATTAAAAATGAGTATTATTGAACTACTTTCACCTTTTCATTTTTTCCACTTTTTCCTTCTTTGAATTGTCATTTATAAATCTTAAATCACTATATTCTCAATTTAAAAAGATATAATAATTACCTCCCTTTTCAGAAAACTAACAAAAGTATCAAAAATAATTTCAAGATAGACATAAACGGAATTTCTGATACGTTAGAAATGTGCAAAAATATTATTTCTGCATAAATCCTTATTCATCCTTATTTATCAACCAATTAGAATTTTCAACGGAAGTACATTACACAGGTCTTACCTTAACACAACAATCAAAATGGCGGCGTCGATCAAGATTATGCGCCAAGCTGCACGTTTTAGCACGTATTACCAAGATTTTTGTGACGTCAGTTCCCAGCGACGTCAGTTTTCATTATATTGGGGCACTCAGAAGGGAAATTCTACTTTGTCAGCATGGTTAATTTTTCAAACCAAAAAACACGTTAAAATTCGCTAAAACAAAGGTAAGAATGGTAAAACTTGGCAGTATAATAAATTCGTTGTACGGTCAAGTGACAGGGGACTTGGAAACTTGTTCACGGCTGTAGTAAATCATGTCGCCCCGAGCCTCGGCTCGGGGCGACATGATTCACCACAGCCGTAAACAAGTTTCCAAGTAATAAAGCCCCCTTTTCAAAGAGTATGGCTCATGCCTTATTTTCCCATGTTCTCAAACTCGACATTTTACATGGTGTTATTGTGGCGCCGCATGAGCGTCGGCAGTATACCTTTATTCGGTTTTGAAAAGTACCTATGGAGGCAGCCATTTTGTTTACTCCGGTTCCAGTCATTTCATAATTAGATGATTTCGTACCTAAGCCATTTCATACCTACCTTTAATTTCTACTTTGGTCATTTTGTACTCATTTTTATAATTTCGTACCCACTTTGATAATTTCATACCCAGTGTTTAATATCATTTCGGTAATTTAGGAACTAGTTTTAATATTTTTTCTTGTGTTGGTTGCAACTCGAATGACAATTGTACCTAGTTCGACAACCGCTTTTGTACACAGCTCCAATTGAAGCCATGTTAACTCTTTACCAAACAACAAAATTTTAGACTTGTCCAATTGAAAGCATTTGCAGACGACAAAATTAGCTGGTTACCAGCATTTTCTCCTTTTCCCACAATCTTTTCAGATGGCTTCATTCTCAGGGTCATAAAAACCCGGGCTTGTTTGGGAAAAGGTTTACATTTCGCAGAAGAATGGCGATGATAGTGTCTTATCATTATTGGTACTTTCTTTTTTAAGTTTTAAGCTGCATTCTATAGATTTTCTAGAGCTTCTTAGTTCTTTTCTCACCCAGTTCTGCATAGATTTACTATGGTCTCTTTGAAATGCTGTAATGTGCCTTGTTTCAGAAACAACTGATTTGCGGCTTCATTGATGTTACACATAATGATTTTCTTGTTCTATACTGTATGATGATAATCAAAGATATTAATAAAAAAATTAACAAGAATCCAACTTTCAGTTACAAATCGATCATCTTTAACCCTTTACCACACATTGATGACTTTTAACTCCGCTGCAAGAGAAAGTTTTTGAAAACATTGTGGGAAAAGGAGAAAATAGTGGTAACCAGCATTTTCTCCTTTGTCCACATTGTTCTCTACCCTGCTGGAAACAATTTCAAATATTTAAGTTACGTCTATTTTGTAGTCTGCAAGTGCTTTCATTTTGGACCAGTCTAAAATTTCGATTTTTGGTAAAGCGTTAATTGGCATTAGCTGGAAACTAGTCTCACCGGAAGTTAGAGTGGTAGGCACCTCCGTGGTCGTTCTAGGTAAAGTTCCATCTTTAAAAAAGTATTCAGTGCTGTTATCGACATTGAAGTTTGTAAAGCTGCCATATGCATCTAGGTAGCAATCTTGTCTAGTTGTAGAATGATAAAAGCCGCGGCACTGACTGTTAGAACTGCAAATGGATCCGCAATCGGCCGTATTTCTTGCCGTTAATGGGCTAGCAGTTGTTGGTACTCTTCCAGACATCGCATCATTCCGCGTAAATGTAAACTCCACGAATAATGCGGTCTCTTAAAGAAGAAGAAGAAAAAAAAAAAAAACGTAAATAAATGTATGAGAAAAGAAGATTGTCGAAAAGAAAATATGAAATGATTATATTTGTACAAAAATGTGGTTTATCGGTTAAAAAGATGTAGGACTATGGTACAATACTTTATGGTTCCCATCAGTGAAAAATAGTGATTTCATATTTTCTAGCTCTTCAATTGAAGGCGAAAACAGCACTAGTTACCGAAAGATAACTAGTGCTGTTTTCGCCTTTAAATCACCCCTCACAACGTACGTCAGTGTGACGTCACAGGTAGTAATATCGGACCCTTGTTATAAAGTCATTGTGCGTGTTTGGTAAGACTTTTTTTTGTAATCGTTCCTTTAAATGATCTGAAAAAGTCTTTAGACCTCCAAAGCGTACAATGCCTAGGGACTTTGTTTTTTGTCAAAGCTTTCGTTAACTACTTATAATAATGGAATAGACTTCGACCAACTATTAAAACCCAATCACTTTTTGAAATTTGGTCAAAGTGTTTGTGCATATAGACACCTTCTTCCCGTCTAAAACATCAGAATATTTAATGTATTCATCTAACGTCTTTGATAAATACATGAGAGTCTTTGTAGTCCGTTTGTATCCACCCAAGCTAGCCTCATTCTATCTTCATATTGTACTTACTTTTCAATATGGCGGACATAAGTTACGAAAATGCGAAGGTCCGATATCACTTCCTGTGACGTAGGTTGTTACTCTTGTAAATGAAGAGTTAGAAAACACGAAATTCTCTCCTGATACGACCGAGGTAAACAGCGCCTGATTCAACCTGAGAGAAGTATGACCTAATGTACGCGCATAAATTTACCCTGCATTTCTTGTGTTTTACGTAATATTGTATTTTAAGTTCTAATGTGGAGAGGTACGCCACAGAGAATTACTCAAAATCAACTGCACTGGTTTTCGAAGAAAGTCCTAAACAAAAAAGAGTTTAGAAACGTGAACTTCCGTGAAATATCATGGAAATTTATTTCATCCCGTTAACGTCATCGATAACAGGTTCACTCTAGGCTGCCATGGGTGGAAGTATTACCGATGATGATCACGAGATAAAAGGATTTTCGATCTTCCACCGAAACAAAAAACAACAACAAGTATCCTCTATATATCTAGACCTATGCTAGACCAATAAAACATAAAGAAATTTAAAAAATATGTATATATTTAGAGACTATGCCCTCGGTCATGTTTTTTGACTCTGCTTTCTAAAGGATATCAGTTATGACATCTATAAAATGATACAACGAACTAGGATATCCGTGGTAAACATGCATTTTTCCGTTATAATTTATGTGCGGTACTTTGCGGTCATCAAGAATCAAAACAATGATAACGGTGGCAGGAAACTAAATATATCTTTGATGATGATGATGATGATGATGATGATGATAGATGAACACCAGTAATATCTTGAAAAAATATATGAACTTTATTCGTAAAAAGGAACATTCCTACGAAAATATTTGTCCTAGAAGAAAATGCACGTCAAAGCATGATCCTAGAAAAAATAAACTAACCTCGACTGAACAATAGCATGAGAGTAAATATAACTCCATTCAACTTTTCCGGCATCTCGGTCGCAAGATCTAACAATAAATGAGAAATCTGCACTGACAGTTGGAAGTTAGATTCCAAACAAACAGCATAATGGCAAAGTAAATATTTTCCCTGTAATTTAACCCTTTACCAAACAAACGCGTGTTTTAACTCTTTACCAAACGACAAAATTTTAGACCTGTCCAAATTGAAAAGATTTGCGGACGACATGTTATTATGTAACTGAAATAATGATTTTTGTTTCGGGTGGGGAAGAAAACATTGTAGGAAAAGGAGAAAATGCTGTAAACCAGCATTTTCTCCTTTTCCATTAATATTTTCAAAAAGGCTTCTTATACAGTTTATATTTACAGTTGTCTATCACAAATATTCCGTTTATTAACTCTTTCTGTACCATAGATGAGATAAAAAGATGCATGTTGAGACAGTATATAGATCAAGATCAGACTGCACAGAACGTATAGACTATTCCTGGATCTTAGCACTCAGTTTGTTCAGTCAAACCTTGGAAAAGAAGAAAAAATCTGTTAACCCTTTACCCCATAAGGCATTTCTATGGTATCTCTTATTGACCCTAGATAACAGCGAGGATGAAGCCGTTTCTTATGTGTATATGACACCTTTTGATAGTGTAAAAAACATTGTGGCAAAAGGTGAAATTGCTCGTCACGAGCAATTTCACCTTTTGCCACAATGTTTTCCAAAGGCTCCAACAAGCAATGTTCCAACAAGAAATGAGTATCTATGGAGTAAAGGGTTAAAGTACTGTGTCTTTTCAGTCTTCAAAAATTGTGCTTATATATGTGACCCATCATGCACATGGGGACCTTCTGCATGCGAACTGCGAAAAAGTGTAGACTCAGGTCAGACTGCAGGCTGACTAAGGGTCGACACTTTTCGCTTTTATGATATTTTCTGTCTGAAAACTGGTCATTCCACATACTGTCCAATTATTTTTGAATAATTGACCTAAATTGACCTGCACTTTATTTCATGCTTTCCGGTGGGATATCAAGAAATAGCAGTGAAAATATTTTTCGATCTTACACCAGTGAAAATACCGATGTTCACGTTCTTGTTGCCTAGGTAAATTGCGCGTGCCTAACAACCAGATGGGAAATATGACGTCATATACCTTACATTTCTCGCGCTTGACGTCACGTTCCTATGCGGGAGGGGTACGCCACGGGGAATGAGGGAAAAAAAATGTACGGAATTTTGATAAAGCTCCTCCCAAAGCATAAGGGTTAAAAGCATAAAATAAATAGAATATTTGTTTTTTTCGGTGTAAGATCGAAATTTATTCCATCTCGTGAACACCATCGGTAATATTTTCACTCGTGGCTGCGCCACTCGTGAAAATATTACCGATGGTGTCCACTCGATGAAATAAATTTCGATCTTACACCGAAAAAAACAAATATCCTCTATATCTTTGACCTGTACGATACATCTAATTGATGTACAGAAATCCCAGATAGTGTGACGTCACATTTAGGTCGGTCTCTGACAAAGAGGGGGTTTAATGCATCTCTGGTGATTTATTTCATGCTTTCCGATAGGATATCGAGAAATAGCAGTGAAAATATTTTTCGATCTTACTCTGGTACCACCAGTGAAAATACCGATACAGATTTTCACGTTCTTGTTGCCTAGGTAAATTGCCCTTGCCTCACAACCAGATAGGAAATATGACGTCGTATACCAAGTACATTTCTCGCGCTTGACGTAATATTGTAATGCGTTGCTATGCAGAAGGGGTGCGCCACGGGGAAAAACGAAAAAGAACTGTACTGGATTTTGATAAAGCTCCTCCCAGAAAGGGTTGAACGCATGAAATAAACCATCGGTAATATTTTCACGAGTGGTGCAGCCACTCGTGAAAATATGTCCGATGGTGTTCACTCAAAGAAATAAATTTCAATCCGCTTCACCGAAAAAAAAACAACAAATATCCTCTATATATATTATACCAAGTAAGTCATCACGTGATCATGATTCTACAAGATATAACCGATTGAATGCCGAGGTATAACAGCCCTTGACTACGTAAAGCATTGACCAATAGCTTAAAGTATCGAATCAGGTCAACCTGACCTGAATCGACCAATACCTTTTGCAGATCCATTAACTCTTTACCAAACGACAAAATCTTAGACTGGTCCAAATTGAAACCAGTTGCAGACGACGAAATAATTTAAGTCAAAAATCAAAATTTGTTTCCATCAGGATAGAAAACATTGCGGGGAAAAGTAGAAAATGCTGGTTACCAGCATTTTCTCTTTTTCCCCACAATGTCTTCAAAAGACTTCCATCTCAGGGTCGTAAAAACAAGGGATTGCTTGGTAAAGGGTTAAGCAAGCCCACTTTTCACTGAACAGGGTTCGTGATTATTTAAGCGCTAAAAAGTAAAAAGGTCAAAGTTCTAAAAAAAGGACGGCGGTTTTTAACAAGAATATCTTATCAGAGATATATGGAAGTTGATCTTGGTCACATTAAATGTCGGTATATCAGGACCTAGTACACGTGACCCAATGACAGAAACAAAGCAAAAAAAAACTTTACCTCCAAAGACAAATGTGGGCTTGTCCAAATTGAAAGAAGACAATGAGGTAATCGTGCCCCTAAAAACGAAATTTCTGTAAGATTAAGTGTATGGCGAGATTATGAGAAAATAATTTTTACAATTTTCCCTTTTCTGGCAGTATAATTATGTGGCTTGCATCACGCAAGAAGGAGTGTTCGGACATTTACGTGGAGTGTCGTCTCGACTTAGCCTCCGCAGTCCGAGCAGGCTATTCCGAGATGGCACTTTACGATCACAACAGGGATTGTGCTGCAAGTAGACTTGTGCAAAACAGAAAATTACATGAAAACGGAAAGTGTCGTTTCAGATTAGCCTACGCAGACTGCGCAGGCTGATCCGAGACGACACTTTACTCAAATGTCCGAATGGCCCTTTTCGCCTGTTGCAAGCTAAGTTACCTCTTCAGATCTTTAAAACGGGGAACTGCTTAATGGTCAAAGGGAGACGGAAAAAAATGTAGTTTTCGCAATAAATAGGAGGACAAGGACAACAGTCTGTAATTTTTCTTTTCTTTTTTTTTTTTTCGGAAAATATTGCAGGAAAAGGACCAATTGCTTGTGACAAGCAATTAGTCCCTTTCCCTCAATATTTTCGAAAAGTATTATCTACATGGACGTAAGAGGTCATATACACCAAGTAAATGATCTCGTGCGATGTTCTGATTTCTGGGTACAATATTTACATTATCATTATACAATTTATTTGCAAACCTGACTTTTCACCTTTTAACACCTTTTAATGGTGTTTTCTCCCTTTTTTGTTTGTCCACATTACTGAGAACATGAGTGGATTGAACTGGACTGGAAATGTACAGGCTTTTACTAATATTCGTCGTACTTATTGTGAGAGGCAAGTTTTGTTTTTTTCTGTTTTTCGAAAAGTCTTTGACAATACACGTAATCAGACCTTATCCCGCCGTTCGCGAGCATGGATCACTTTTGAGGAGAGTGTTAAGCAAGATCAGCATGAACATACGAGCGGGCTGATCTTTATTTACACCCTCCGCTGCTTAACCCTTTAGCACACAATACCTACTTTTGACGCCTGTAGAAAGAAGCCTGTAGAAAGCATTGGGGGAAAAGGAGAAAATGCTGGTAATCAGCATTTTCTCCTTTTCCCCAAATGTTTTCTACTCTTCACAAAACAAAATTCAAATTTTTAGTCACTTTTATTTTGTATTCTGCAAATCCTTTCAATTTGGCCAAGTCTAAAAATTTGTCGTTTGGTAATGAGTTAATCAGTAGTTTTGGGTAGTGTAAGCCCAGTCAATAGTCGTAGACACAGAAAACTTTTTTTATGTGATCGTCGACAATTTTTATTCGGCAAGAGTAAGTGTTAACCATTATGCTGCTAAACCCGACTCACAGACCTTTTGCGGACAATGTAGATCAAGATCAGACTGCACAGAACGTGCGGTCTGATCTTGGATCTACACTGTGCGATAATAAGATATTACGCCCCAAAACATAACTTTGAAATAGATATATTTGGGTTTTTACCCTCCAGTTGAAAATTTCAGTTCATTCTTTCCCTAACAAGCCCTGTTTTTTACGTGTCTGCAGTACAAATCTTCAGAAAACACTGTGGGAAAAGGAGAAATTGCTCGTAACGAGCAATTTCTCCTTTTCCCACGGTGTTTTCTAGCCTATCGGAAACTTTTCTGCCATTCTCATCAAATTCAAAATTGTCATCTGCAAACACTTTGAGTATGGGACAGTCTAAAATTTGGCATTTGGGAAAGGGTTAAGTTATCTAGCAGGATAAAGGTTAAGTAATTAATATAAATGCACCATGATCTCGGAGCTTAATGTACCACCGTGATCCAGTATACCAAGCAAGTTTTGTCATGAAAATCCAGAAAATCCATTTAGTCTTATGAATGACTGAATCCAGAGGAAGAGTCGTCATTTGATATTCAGAAACTTGACTGATTGCGAAAAGTTTCGGTCCAGGGCCCGTATTCACCAAACATGCTTGAGAATATTCTTAGACTTAATCTCGTAGATTTTTTTTTTATTTGTAAGTAACACAACTTCTGATTGGCTAAACCAAATGGTTTAGCAAATCAAAAGTTGTGCAATTTTCAAATATAGAACGTTCTTAAGAATGGTTGGTGAATACGAGCCCAGGTCAGCCTGAAGTAAGCCCCCTTACGGCAAGGCATGGCTCATATCCGTTTTGGTCAAGATTTCCTTTTTTTTTCATTGCTTAGTGACCCTACAGATAGAGTTCACGCGGAATGATACAATGTCCGGCAAAGTACCGACAGTTGTTAGACAAACCACTGCGAGAAGTAGAGCAGATTGCGGATGTATTTGTACCTCTAACAGTCTATGCCGGGGCTTTTATCATTCTGAAGCTGGACAATATTGTTACCTGGATATATACGGAAACATAACAAACTTCAACATCGACAACAACGCTGTTTACTTCAAGAAAGACGACGGTTTGGAAAGTAATAATACAGCGGACCAATCCGTTCAAATTTCGGGTACGAACTCTGTCTGTCTGTTTGTCTGTCTGTCCGTCCGTCCGTCCGTTCGTGTGTCCGTCCGTTCATCTGTCTCTGCTGTTTGTCTGTCTCACTGGTAACTAGCTTTTTCTTATTTTCCCACAATCGTTACCAGACAACAAAATTTCAGTCTTGTCCAAATTGAATTTTCCACACCACAAAATAAATTCTATGCAAATGATTAGATCTGCTTTTGCATGGTAGAAAACGTTGTGAGAAAAGGAGAAAATGCTGGTTGTCACCATTTTCTCATTTTCTCACAATGTTTTCAAAAGGCTTTTTCCAAGGGTCGTTAAAAGTTCGCATGATGCGGTAGAGGGTAAAACTTGTTTCTTTCAGAAACAACTACTTGTAGTTCAACAGTCTCAAGTTCGACCCCCACCACGACTGTCTCCACCACGACCTGTTCCTCGACCATCCCTATGGACATATATCTGGTCGGTAATTCGGGCAATAACTACACTTATAAGATATTCGATACGCAGTACACATACGAGGGTGCCCGGGTGAAGTGTATAGAAGAAGGCATGCGTCTTTTAAGACCAACAGATGAAAGCAAGATTACAGACCTGGCGCTCTACTTTTCTGCGTGTGATGGTAACGTTTACAATTATGAATTTTAAATCCTTTACTACACAATCCAGAGTTTTAACGATCCTGAGAAAGAAGATTCTTGAAAACTATGTTAAAAGTTTTCACGTCACTCTATCTTTAGTTTACTTTTTGCCCGATTTTGAAATCATTTTTTGTGGCATTTGACGACGACAATACCACTATGAGTTGCATATTGAAAACCAGTTCGTCCCTAAGCTTGTTCTCACCATGATTGCACTTAACTTCATTTAACTGTGCATGAATATTTGCAGCTCACAAAATTTATTGTAATGTTGGGAATTAGATCCTGACAGCCAAAGATATTTCAAAGTCATAGTTTTCTGTTATGAACTTAATCTAATTTGATATATATTAATATGGTTTCTATCTCTATCCATTATACTTCCTACTTTCAAGGGACATTACTCCCGACTCCCCCCTGAATGATCAGAGGGAGACAAGTAATGATACCACAGATAATCCAAACTCTGGGACAAGCACTCGCCCTTTTAATGAAAAAGATGTAGGCCTATCTATTTGCTTTTGTCGGTTGATTTTTAAGTTAACATTTGGATATTTCTTTTTTTTTCTCCAAATTATTAATTCAACATAATGGGTTCCTTGGCAAATGCCACACCAGCGTTTATAACCCTTTGATTTCTACGAGTGACTAGCACTTAGACTGACCACACGATAATAGATTGTCATCTTCATTATATGTTATATACTTTTAGATTACACGATTTAAATGCATTTTAAAATCTGTAAATTGTGTTTTTGGCGCTATTGGACCTTTATGTATACTTTTTAAGTGACAATAAAGGCCAAAGTAAACAAAGCGGGTTAAAACCTGTCGGGTAGCTTTATCTTTTGTTTTGCCTTACCCTGATTTTGATTTTTTTTCTGCCAAAGACTAACACATGGCCAAACCATACAATAATAGACTGATATTTCCACAATATTTTCCATAATTTTAAATGGTATGATTTTAATCTAAACGTTTTTTTGACACCTATTCTGTACCCAGGATGCCCAAATTAGATAGATGAGTATTTATAGAATGCCATCTAGCGGGAGATAATGCCTGGTCACCGATTCGAATCTACTGTCCCAATTCTTTTCGAGGATAGAATTTATAAAACATTGCGACATGATATAGATAATATATGCATCTCTCACCTCTGAAGGTAGTTTCGACAATGATTACGAGGGTGTGACAATTTCAATAAGCAGCCAGTGGCTTAGTAAGATTTCTTTACTGAGTACTGCATGGGGTAAAAGAATCTCCAGGAAAACATTGAAAAGTGTACTAGCCGTGGTAATATAACTTGAAAACTGTTGAAAATGGCAGTAAATGTCATAGTAAAAAACCAAAAATCCTTTATATTTCCACAGGTAACAACATTAACGGAATCTGGGTGGAAACAAAGAAAGAAACAACTAACAACGGACAGGTTTGGTTGAATTCGGATGGATCGACGATTCCTGATGGAGTCTGGTGCTCTAACACGGCACCTGGGGCCGGTCAAGACCAACTGTGTGCAAGACTTGCTCGAGGTTGTTCATTTAAGTTAAAAGACAAATCTTGCACTAATCAATATTTCGTCGTTTGTGAATAAAACTGTTGACAGAGATTGGCATTTATCCTTTACCAAACATTCCCTGTTTTTTACGGCCCTGGGATAGAGCGCCTTTTAAAAACATTGTGGGAAAAGGAGAAAATGCTGGCAACCAGCATTTTCTCCTTTTCCCACAATGTTTTCTATCCTGCTGGAAACAAATGTCAATTTTTGAGTTACCTTTATTTTGTCGTCTGCAGGTGCTTTCAATTTGGAACAGTCTAGAATATTGTCGTTTAATAAATAGTTTAGCTAATTCAATCGTCACTCTTTACCATACTACACTATTTTAGACAAAATACCAAACTGAATACATTTGCAAACGACAAATTAAAGGTGGCTCAAGTGACAACATGTTTCTTTGATAGCGTGGAAACCATTGCAGGTAATGAAGAAATTGCTGAAACCCAGCATTTTCTCCTTTTCCCCTCACACTGTTTTTAAAAAGGTTCCTTTCTCTGGACTAGTAAAACTTTGAAAAAGTATTGAATTAGAAAAAGGTTTTAAGTTCATTTTATAAAGATATTTGTTTGTGATATACAAAAAAAAGTCATGTACTTGTAACTCCCATACGCCGAGTCCAGGGTCCGTATTCACCAACCATTCTTTAGAACGTTCTTTGTCTTAGTCTTCAAGAATTTCTGGCTGTGAAAGTAAAAGAACTTCTGATTGACTAAACCAAAATGGTTTAGCCAATCAGAGGTTCTATTACTTCCACACTGACGAAGTTCTGGTACCCCTGATACCTTTCAAGTACTACATTGGTCCAAAAGAGGGGATTTCTTGGTTTTTATCCTTGATTTTCTTGCACCACACAGCTACGTTCCCGAGATAAGATATAACTAAATCTGGTTAAATTGCTTTAATACAAATCCATATATACATAGTTCCAGGCTATTAAGAACAGAATTTGAATTGAATTACATAGGGAATCTTATTTATATATGTCATAAATCATGTTAACCCTTTACCCCATAAGGCATTTCTATGGTATCTCTAATTGACCATATATAAGAGCAAGGATAAAGCCGTTTCTTATGTGTATATGACACCTTTTGATAGTGTAGAAAACATTGTGGCAAAAGGTGAAATTGCTCGTCATGAGCAATTTCACCTTTTGCCACAATGTTTTCCAAAGGCTCCTACAAGCAATGTGTAGAAATGAGTATCTATGGAGTAAAGGGTTAAATGTATGGCAACATCTCTTAGAGAATCAAGGATAAAATCAAAGGAATACAGTTGAAAGGACCAATCTGTTATTGGGTTACCACTAGGCTTCATCTGGCAAGGGAGACAATTTAATTTACAGGGATGGGTCAACATAACTACAAGCATTATCTCCTTTTCTCAAGGTGGCTTCAAAAGTCTTCTTTCTCAGCGTCCATAAAATCGTGATTTTACGCTAAAGGACTAGACCTATAGTTTATATTGTTTAATCATCTTTTACAAGGATATTTACAAATTCTAATGCTACTAAACTATTTTCATGAGAATATTTAATGGAGTACTACACGATAGGAGAATCTCAAGGAGATCAACGAAAATTATGACTTGCAAGACACGAAATGGGGCATTCGGACATTTGCGTAATGTGTCGTCTCGGATCAGCCTGCGCAGTCCGCGCAGGCTGATCTGAGACGGCACTTTACGACTACCATGGATATCGTTCTTCAGTAGAAATGTGCAAGAGAGAAAATAACATAAAGACGGAAAAAGCCGTTTCCGATTAGCGATGCGGACTGCGCAGCCTGATCCCGAGAGGATGCTTTACGCAAATGTCCAAATGCCCCTTTAAATTGCGTGGCCATATATGTTTATATTATATTTCATGTGTCTATATTTAGAAATTTTATAGGTTAAAGAAATGACGTCATTTAAGCTGGGGGAATTATTTCCCCGTCACAGTGAATAATTTCCTCCTACAGAAAATCTGGTTTATTAACTTGAGATCACTAGTTTTAAAAGTACCATTCGTTGAGAAAATAATCAGATGAAATATAATATATAATTTATTTCATCAGCTTGTGGTTAATATGGGGGAAATACTTGCCTCAAAGGGAAAGGTCCGCGAAAATAACTCGTGCCTTACGGCACTCGTTATTTTCGCATACCTTTCCCTTTTTCGGCAAATATTTCCACATATTAACCACAAGCTGATGAAATAAAGTCTATTTGATGACGTCATTCACATGACTCAATGGAAATGCGTTAAATTTTCAATAAACGAACTTGGGTCTTAAAAAACCTTTCTTTACCAAATATTTAACTGAAACACTGTTAACCCATTACCACACAATCTCTACTTTTGACGACCATGAGAAAGAAGCCTTTAGTAAAAATTGTGGGAAAAGGAGAAAATGCTGGTAACCAGCATTTTCTCCTTTTCCCACAATGTTTTCTACTCATCACAAAACAAATTTCATTTTTTTTGTCACTTCATTTTGTAGTTTGCAAATGCTTTCGATTTGAACAAACCTAAAAGTTTGTCGCTTGGTAAAGAGTTAAAGAAAAGTAATGTACGTTAACAGTCCTATGAGCATCTGTGTCTTACAGAACCTTATCTTTTAGATCCTTCCGGCCTCTTCGTTTTCTTCTTAGTTTTTTCTTCCTTCGAGAGATCGTCATCGGGTTGATCATCAGTTGCTGCCAGTATCGGTCTTATACTGGCCGTCACTTTTTTCATAAAGCTAGTAAGATTTTCAGAACTGGACACGAGCTTCTGAAAGGCACTGTTTGTCTGTTCTATTGTCTGGTCAAGTGCATTTCGCGCTACTACTTTGTCACACAGGGTTTCGTTGATCCTGACCAGACGGTTTGTCAGGTGTCGAATATCCTGCTGAAGTTTTTCTTTCTCTTTCTCGTCGTTCAAGATCTGTTTGTTGAGCACATCTCGTCGTTTTCTGGTAATGTGAAATAAATAGAGGATAATTAACTTGTTGTTTAATAAGAAAGAAATGTCATTAGAATGGGATGTGGTGCTGTTGAATGACGAGTTCTAACGACCCTGAGAGAGAAAGCCTTTGAAAACATTGTGGGAAAAGGAGAAAATGCTGGAAACCAGCATTTTCTCCTTTTCCCACAAAGTTTTCTACCCTTTCCAAATCAAATTTCAATTTTTGATTTACATTTATTTTGTCGTCTGAAAATGTTTTCAGTTTGGACTAGTCCAAACTTTTGTCGTAATGAGTTAACCGTATCAAACCCCATTCTAGTGACAGTTTTGATATCACACTCAACAGGTTGATTATCCTATATTTTATATAACTAGTTCACCCTTTTTTGTTTTATAATTGTTAAGGATAGTACAGTTTGAGCAATATAGGAAAAAACTAGTTCCGGCAAACATTCTAAAACTATATCCTCCCCAGTGATAATACCATAACTATAATCACCAGTGGTGTTATTCACTGTGAAATACCAGTAATTTACTGACAATCAGAATACAATAATAAAAGTATAAATTGCACCCATGTCATCATCTATTTTGAGCGCGTTTTTTTTCTTCTTTAGTTTACAATGAATCACGTGTTGCAAGGGAGTTGATTTCAATTTGAAATGGGCGCAGTTGTTCAGGGTACTACTTTCTTCACCAACTATTGTACCCAAAGTGGAACAGCCGTGGTTTATTCAAAGGAATAAAATCTGAATGGGCGTTTATTACACCAAGTATGAATATGGTTTCCTTTGATTAGAAGTTTGTAATGTTAGAATCGCAGTAATCTTCTATTTAGCGTGGTTTATCGTTAAAAAAAAAAAAAACACGTTATTAGTTATAAGGCGCAAAGGATTAACCATCCAGCCATCGTCTACCTGGATCATTTATTATGCCTCATAATTCACAACCGTGGTTTATTGAACGATAAAGCACGATGGAAAGGAGACTATTTCTAAAATAAACCACGTTATGAGTTATAAGGCGCAATGAATAAACCACTCGGGCTATCGCCCTTGTGGATTATTTATTGTACCTCATAACTCACGATTGTGATTTATCGAACAATAAACCACGATAGAAAGACGATTATTTCTTAATTAATTTCCAAGAGGGATTTTCAGTACTTCTTACCTCATGTCATCAACCACGCCAATCAGTTCGAGGCTGTACTTTTGAAGAATGACGTCATTACGTGGAGACTGTATGAAGCCGTAACTATTTTTAGCATTTCTGGCAGTACTGTCTTCGTTCTGTTGGGTCGTCATAATGTAAAGTCCTTTCGACAGAGCAGGACAGAAGTTGATTGATTATAACACAAGAAAATGTTTGACTAATCTGTAATGAAAGGTCTTGTAACGAAGAAACTAAACAGGGTTCAAATGAGGAGATTGGTTAATAAAAGGATAGAAAACATTTTGGGAAAAGGAGAAAATGCTGGTTTCCAGCATTTTCTTCTTTTCCTAAAATGTTTTCACAAACCTCCTCCCTCAGGGTCCTTTAAAAGTCAGCATTGTGTGGTAAATGGTAAAATAAATGTTCAAATATATACGATATATGATGAAGTAACTTTTCTGGACCTTTTATTTGATTTGTGTAGCATGTAAAACTTTATATCGCGTGAGACCGAAGATCGAATCAGCTGTCAAAATTTTCTTACGCAGCGAAAAGTAAACCCAAGGGCAAGGAAAGTTGATATAATATAATATTCCTTTTTATTATATACACATGTAACGTTCAGCGATAAGATGTTGCATTTATTGACGTTATATTAGAAATCAGCAAACAAAATAAATGAAATTGATGACTTTGTCGATAAAAACTTCGTTTTTTATGAAAAGCTGAATATCATAAAATATTTTTACAAAACAAATTTCAAATTAATGCTTGCATATTCTCGGCGCGAGATACGTCATATTTGGAACGGTATTTGACACTGTGTAGGTTTTTTTGGTCATAGTTTGTGACATTTCATCCTCCAGGGACGTATGTGTTTGAGCCCGAAATTTTTCAGGTATATAATAAATAAAACACGCAAATGATTACTCTAAAAATTGTTACGAGAGACCACTCCTTCCTGCATGGCATACTCCCGATTTAAATACAATACCTGGCTACTGCGTCAGGGAGATATCTCTTTGGCTCAGTGGTTAGGGTATTGGCTTTGCGTCCGGGAGTTCGGAGTTCGAATCCCGCTCCGATCCTTATTTCTGCCATGCATTTATTCATTTGTTTCTTTGTTACGGACTTCGTTCGTAAGATGGGGGCTCGTCCGGGATTGGCCATTGAGCCATTAGTCCCATTTGTTGTCCAAAATCGGACTTCCTGCCTAATAAGGCTTTGAGTCATCAATAAATGATGACTTTAAGAGGGGGTGTGTTACGAGAGACCACTCCTTCCTGCATGGCATACTCCCGATTTAAATACAATACCTGGCTACTGCGTCAGGGAGATATCTCTTTGGCTCAGTGGTTAGGGTATTGGCTTTGCGTCCGGGAGTTCGGAGTTCGAATCCCGCTCCGATCCTTATTTCTGCCATGCATTTATTCATTTGTTTCTTTGTTACGGACTTCGTTCGTAAGAAAATACAGATGTTTACAGATTAAAACGCATGTAGAATAGACCAGAATACGTTTTCCATCTCATGCATATCGTCGGTTTGTTTCAAAAACCTCTTAACTACAGCACAGATGTTTACAGATTAAAACGCATGTAGAATAGACCAGAATACGTTTTCCATCTCATGCATATCGTCGGTTTGTTTCAAAAACCTCTTAACTACAGCTTGAGACAAGCTGTAGCTACCAGGTTTTTGAAGTAAACCGACGATACACTGTATGTAGGTTTTGCGTATCACGCATACATGTACCGTGTGTAGGTTTATCGTATCAAGCATGCGCTATGTAGGTTTTCCTATCACGCACGTACTGTGAGTAGATTCTCCGTGTCACGCATGTACTATGTGTATGATCTGTATCACGCATGTGCTCTGTATAAAGCATCATCGTGTTCACGGACTACTTTGATGTATTCTCTCCGACAAATCCCAAAAGTTTGCCGCCATAACTCTAGAAGCTATTTATTCATGTAGATATAATATCAGTAATTTGTAATCTACCGTTTAGCAAACTCTTCGAAGCGATGATATATAATAAAGGAACATTACAACAGTCTTGATTTCTTTATGATCAGATCAGGGTCCGTATTCACCAACCATTCATTAAAAGAACATTCTTTGTTACCGGTATACTCTTCAAGATAATCTAACTGTGAAAGTGACAGAACTTCTGATTGGCTAAACCGAATGGTTTTGCCAATCAGAAGTTTTGTTGCTTTCACACTGGCAAAATTCTGAAGAATAAGACTAAGATAGTACAGATAATTTTCCCCAAAGGTGACGAACATTACGTTTAGACTGATCCCCTCTGGGTACAGAGACAATCAAGACAAAACCAGTTAAAAGTTCCGCACAGATTTTGTGCGCAAGTTTGAACTCTCATAATTTCACAAATACAGCGCAAAACTAGGATTGAAACATGCCTGTTTCTTGTGAATTTATTAATCCTACGTTTGAAATACAAATGTTTTCAATTCAGATTTTGAACATACGAGAAAGCCGTGCGTTTCATGTGTTAATCGAGTTGTTTACATTCCCGAAAACGATCAAAATGGCCGCCAGGCACGATATACATTTCGTAAGTGTTTTTTTTTTTCTGAGCTTTACATGTCATAAACAACTTCTACAAGTCGTCGGTCATGTTAGTTAATTAAATAGAGTTGCATTTTGCTGCAATCCAGATTAACCCATTACCACTCAATCCCTACTTTTGACGCCCCTGAGAAAGAAGCCTTTTGAAAACACTGTGGGAAAAGAAGAAAATGCTGGTAACCAGCATTTTCTCCTTTTCCCACAGTGTTTTCTACCCTTTCCAGAACAAATTTGTATTTTTCAGTCACCTTTATTTTGTCGTCTGCAAATGCTTTCAATTTGGACCAGTCTAAAATTTTCTTGTGTGGTAATGGGTTAAACTGACGAAACAGAAAGTCCGAATAGTGCTCTACCTTTGCTACCGGAAATTTTTCGATGGACTTGAGGCGGTACGGTGCACAACAAATGTCCAAATATAAAAAAAAAATCACCGTAGCTCTCATTATTGAGACTAAAAACTAAGAATGCTCTTAAGAATAATTGGTGAATACGGACCCAGGTCTCATTGCTTGTGTACAGAGGTACACATAGCATCCATATTTCGGTCTCAAGCGCTACGCTCCTTTTCAAATACGCAAAGCTCGACCTATAATCCAACTCTTCAGAAATACAGACTATTTTCACACTGATCAACGTGAGCCGCGGACACCATGTGTTCTCGGTACACCAGATCAAACTTTTACATGGAAGAACCGGAGGTGGTGTAAGTATTTTCATTTTTATGGACCTGATTTACCTAGATAGAAATGTTGATTTACAGCAATGTCAAGACGAATGACTGATCTGTTTACATGCATACTACGGAATAATAATACAATCATCTAAGCGAGCTGTGGCTTTATGAGCAACTGAGGTCTTATTGTTTTGCAGTTTATTGCCAAATTTTGGACAAAATTCCAAACCATTGTTCATTTTACAAGTTTGTATGATAAGATAAATGTTTTCCCTAAATGAACACAAAATTTCAGTTAGAAATGTCCATCCAAAGCGAAGATATGTTTTTTTGAATGGACCTGGGTAGAGGAAAATATGCTAACAAGACAACAATTTTATTTTCAATGTATGCACATGGACACCAGATCAGAAAAAGCTTGGGGTAACTGGACACCAACCTTTAAATCATCAATATTTCTGCCTGAAACTCGATGCATGGGCTGTGTACGAAGGCTATTTTTGTAAACATTATGTCACTACGGTCCATTACCTGATAAAGAGCATGTTCAACCCAATTTCATTACTTCTAGCACTTGCTTTTTTGAAATATTTGCAATATTACGGCAATTTACGAAGTAGACCTACGATGCTTGATCACAATTGACCGGTCATTGCCTCCAATGTTGGTGCAAGACATGTTCCTTGTTTACAGCGTTTCAGTTTAATGAAAGGCGTAATTAACCCATTACCACGCAATCAGGAGCTTTAATGTCCCTAGGAAAGATGGCTTAGAAAAACATTGTCCATAAAGAAAAACCCCTATTAACTAATACAGTGTGTACATTATTTACCACATTTGGCCTGATTCTTAGTTTAAATAATTTTCAATTCCGCTTGGCCAACTGTTAGAATGGCGTTGTACCCTTCGTACATTTACATGCGTGGGTTTGTTCGTCTACACGTTTATTCCTAAAATTTTTATTTAATAGACTTCTCCTCAGAATTAAACCACCAAGTGGAAATCAACAAAAATCAACGTGGAGGATTCCATAAGTTTCTTTCGAGATACTTCGATCCTTTAAAAAACATGGCTTATGTGGAAGGAGCTTATTTTCCGTGTACGACGCGTTGTGAAAATTGTAAAATTTGTCCTCTCTAAAGAACCCAATCACGAGATTGGCATTGGGTAGTTTTCTATCACACTCCTTCAATAAATTTTGATCTGTTGATGGCTTTTGTTAGTGGGGCTTATTTTCTCTTAGTGTCATTAAGCGAAAGTACTTGCAGCTCTTTAAATTCATTGATAATAAATGTATACATGTACATGTATTTCATAACACAGATGATCTCTGATGATGTTTCATTTCATCCAATATGCTGGGAGATCATGATATATGAGATATTTATCTTTATTGTTACAAACTTACATAGTTCTTGGAAATACAGCATTATAGTGCTCAGATATAGTTACAGTTCAACCTATATTAATCAGTTACCAAAGGGACGGTCGAAAGAGCTTGCCAAAGGCAGGTGCTCGCTTGATATAGATGAATGTCTGTGCATTGCTATTTGTCGGGAACTAAATGTATGCTTGTTTATTCAGGTTGCTTGCTTAATATCGGTGGCCAACATGCCAGGTTTCACTGTATTTCTTATTGCTGAAATTTATTGGAGAGGTCATCAGACCCTCCAACAGTGGTGATTTTAAAATTCAGACTGCCAAAGAGTTTGTTAATTCTATATCTTCGAGCGTAATTGTTCTGATACACAGTCTGTTTCGTCATAGTTTTTTAAATAAAGCGAAATAACCAAAAAAAAAAACGAAACAGGAAATAGACGTGGTTTATTTTTATATATGACGAATTTTAGAAAAGATTTCATTTAGTAATTTGCCATGGCTGCATTTAACCTCTCTAGTAATTTCCTAGCACACTACGTACCTTTGAGCGATATAAATTTAACCTGATTCTGTTCCCTCTTTTTATCCATGCAGAAGTCTTTAGTTGGTTCTAGAGCATCGAGAGGTAGTATCAAACTCAAAGTGAAAATTGTACAAGTGAAAAAAATGTCAGTAATCAAGTTGCTGAGAATTAAATTTCAAAAACAAACTCACCTCTTTATCAGTTGTTTACAAATATGTCTATTATGTATTAAGCATTATCTTGAAGATAATTAATTTTCATAGTTCCATTCGACATGTAGCGTGTTCTACAAAAAAAGTTTTTAATACCATCAAGAATGAAAGAACTGAACATTTTCGGTGTATGTACAATCTAACTCAAAGCCGGCGATCTAACGTATACATACGTTGGCCAGTGTGACCAATTCTTGCACTCAAAGTAATGAACACGAATTACAAATTCTTTGGATTAGTTAATAGGGACAGTGTTTTTCTAAGCCATCTTTCCCAAGGACATTAAAGCTCCTGATTGCCTGGTAATGGCTTAATACGACATTCATAAAACTGAAACGCTGTAAACAAGGAACATGTCATGCACCAACATTGGAGGCAATGACCGGTCAATTGTGATCAAGCATCGTAAGTCTACTTCGTAAATTGCCCTAATATTGCAAATATTTCAAAAAAAGCAAGTGCTAGAAGTAATGAAGTTGGGTTGAACATGCTCTTTATCAGGTAATGGACCGTAGTGACATAATGTTTACAAAAATAGTCTTCGTACACAGCCCATGCATCGAGTTTCAGGCAGAAATATTGATGATTTAAAGGTTGGTGTCCAGTTACCCCAAGCTTTTTCTGATCTGGTGTCCATGTGCATACATTGAAAGTAAAATTGTTGTCTTGTTAGCATATTTTCCTCTACCCAGGTCCATTCAAAAACGTATATCTTCGCTTTGGATGGACATTTCTGAGTGAAATTTTGTGTTCCTATAGGGAATACATTTATCTTATCATACAAAGTTGTAAAATGAACAATGGTTTGGGATTTTGTCCAAAATTTGGCAATAAACTGCAAAACAATAAGACCCCAGTTGCTCATAAAGCCACAGCTCGCTTAGATGATGGTATTGTTATTCCGTAGTATGTATGTAAACAGATCAATCATTCGTCTTGACATTGCTGTAAATCAACATTTCTATCTAGGTAAATCAGGTCCACAAAAATGAAAGTACTTACATCACCACCGGTTCTTCCATGGAAAATCCGATCTGGTGTACCGAGAACACATGGTGTCCACGGCTCACGTTGATCAGTGTGATTTTGACATGCCACTTTTACGCACTACAGCATTTAGCTTTACACACCACTAAAACAAATCCTAAAACCGTCGGTCCAACTTCAAGTCTCTGGCAGAAAAAAAGTATAAAACTAGGTAAAAAGTGTCTAGTTGTCTCTACCTTTTGTTTACTTTTTACCTGGTCTCAGAAATTCATTGTCAAGCACCCACCTTACAATAACAGGTCACCTTCACAATAATTTCCATAATTTTTAATGGTATGACCTTAATTTGAATGCACTGTAACCAGCATTTTCTCCTTTTCCCACAATGATTTCAAGAACCATCTTCCTCAGCGTCGTTAAAAAGTCGGGATCCTAAGGTAAAGGTTTAATTCCTTAGCTCCCACTTACATCATTTTTGCAGACGGTGTAGATCAAGATGAGATTCAGATCAAAATGTAGTCTAATCTGAGATCAATACCGTTGCAATAAGATTTTTCTTATTCGACCAAAAACAATGAAAATCGCAGTAACTGTAAGTGTTCAACACCAACCTTTAAAATCCTTTTTTCCCTATCATACAGCAGTCTAGGAGTTAAACTTAACGAAATAGTGGTTTATATTTTCGTATCGTTTATTCTATTGTTTTTACTTATTCAAACTCAACACCTGAACAAAACAATAGAGTTTAGTTCCAAAGAGACGTTTTCGCCAGTTATAAAGAATATTGTTACGCTTTGAAACCACTCATTTCATGGTTATGAACAGGATATTCTTACGTAGACAGTGTGTATGAGAGAGAGAGAGAGAGAGAGAGAGAGAGAGAGAGAAAATGAATGAATGAATGAATGAATGAAAGAAATGAATGAATGAATGAATGAATGAATGAATGAATGTATGAAATTGAAGAAACAGTTAAAATTGAGAGTGAGACAGAGGAAAGGGAGAAAGCCAGTGGGTAAGGATAGAACTGGAAAGTGCGGAAGGGAAGGGAAAACAGGACTAGTGGAGAGCGAGAGACAGAGAGAGAGAGAGACAGAGAGAGAGACACACACACAGACAGACACACACCAACACACTCCCTCACACATAGACAGACAAACACAGGCAGAGAGACACACCGAGAGCGAGACAGTAAGAGAGTAAAAGAGAGACAAAGGCAGACAGAGAAGAAAATGATAGAAGGGAGGGGGTAGAGAGAGAGAGAGAGAGAGAGAGAGAGAGAGAGCATTAACTGTTCTGAAAATAGAGTAGGAGGGCAGAGAAGAAAGGAATAGCGGCACTCTTATTTCGCAAACAATTCTCTTTTTTGGGCCCTGACCATTACTTAGCTTTAAAACTGGAAGGGACACATTTCAAAATACATGTACCATATATATTGAAACATTTCAGAAGGAATTTTTGTATGCTTTGTCCCTACGTCTTATCTTCAACCTGAAAAGGTTGCCTTCTTAGACATCGTAACTTTCTTATTCCCAATGTTTTTTTTAGTTTTTAGTTTCATCAATTTACAATGAAAGATAATATGTTTGTTGTTCTGTGTTGGGTTCAGATGTAGTCTCAGTAAACACTCCTAACCTTTAGGCTGCTAAGACTTTATGCAGACAGTGTAGATCAACATCAGGCTGCATGGAATGTGCTGTCTGATCTTTGATCTCTTCTTTCCGATCGTGCATTTCTTTTTCTAGACATGAAAGGTGGACATTTCACGGAAACAGACTATGTACAGTGTATTTCTTATCGCATTTGGGCATTTGGAAACTTTACAAACAGTGTTGTTTCTTGCTTCAATTTATGCCTTTCAGATCTTTAAGAAACTAGATACATGATGGTATTTCACATCTTCGGGAGCCAAGGTAACGATCACTACGTAGATCTTACCTTGGCGGATCGAGCCCGATTTCGATATTCCTGGAATACGCCCCCTATTGGATGCTTGTTAAAATCCCCCTTTACATATCATTTCTGATAGTAAAATATCGTTTCATAAACCGCTTACGAATACAATAATTCAACATGAAGCAATAACCACTGACGTACTTCGACATTCCATTTTCAGGTGCTGGGATATAGCCGAAAACCTCTGATAATTGATTGGTCATACTGAAATTTTCTGTAAATATTGTTTGTCTGTGTTTTTTCGGTTATGAATCATTACATATCGTGCCTACATCCATGGAGGTACCCATGTTTACCTTCTATTTTTATTCGGAAGGTCGCGACCTTGTTCTATTTTTATTAAAGATGAAATGCTACGATCTAATTCATGTAGTTAGAGCTGGCTGCAAACAATGAAAATGCGTATCGCAGGAATGTAAAACTCAAGCTCGATCCACCAAGGGTAGAGTAGCGTAGTGGATCGTCACCCTTGGCTTGCGACGATGGATATTTCAATGCAAATAAGATAAGAGCATCCCAACGTCACAAGCTTTGTCAAAATAATCATGAACCAAAGTACAGCAGGTACCAACAAATAATCTATTTAACGTATTTACTTTACATCGATTGAGAAAGAAGTTCTTACAACTTAAAATAATCTCCCTCGAACAGAGAGGAATTCGACCAGTACTCGCGCCGAGTGTGTGCCAATGAATAGTCTCAAAAAAAGGCACCCACTCCCGGGAATCGAACTCGGGACTTTCTGGTTACAAGACAGACGCTCCGTCTCACAACCACGGAAGCTGTAAAAATAATCCGTGATAAACTTTTGAGATCATTACATTTCGCATGTTCTTGCTATCGGATCATTGTCGATGTCATCTGCAAAAGTTGTTTAAGCCGCCATTGACAGATTTATACCTGGTATATGTGACTCATCACGCAAAAGGGGATCATCTGGGAATTCTGTGAATCAATTAGACGAAAGCAGATCAACGATAGTGCAGGACAGTTTAAGCTGATAGTTCAAATGTGATTGTATAACAAGGTACAATGATCACTTTTCATACAGAAAATGTCATTAAAGTGAAAAGTGTTAACTCTGGTCAGCCTGCGCAATTCGCGCAGTCTGACCAGGGTTGACGCTCTTCGCAGTTTCCAGAAGGTCCCTTGATGGGTCACATATACTTGTAAAAGACAGATAAACGTTTGCTCCCCTCTTTTTTACGTTTGGACCTGTCTGAGACGTTGGCTCCCTAACAATGCTCTCTTACGGACACGTTTCTACATATTTTTTCTTCCTGAATTTTCCAGAATGTAACGATAACAGAGCTTTGTACATTTTTTTCCACACAAGAGAGATGTGGGACTTTCAGGATCGGTCTCTAAATGTTTTATCTTATCAGTCGATGGCCATAGATCACGTTTTAAGGGAATGACTTCCAAGTCCGTATAAAATCCCTCGCAAATCGAAAGCAGCCATTCCGTCAGACGACCGGACAACCATGCGGGAAGGTCGCGCCACTGCGGCGCTCTTTTCCATCATGGCGGCTCTCTCTGGAGCGTTCGCTACCAATCCAAGGAGCGTATGTGATCCTTCAAAGAGCAATCAAACAATTTATGACTTTTCATTTCAAAATGTCTACGAAAATGGGACGATCGACATGAGCCAGTTTAGAGGGAAGGTTTTGTTGATCGTCAATACGGCGACATACTGAGGCTACGTGTTTCAGTACCATGGATTGAATGCACTACAATCTAACCATGGTGCTGATGGCTTTTCTGTTCTAGGTGTTCCATGTAATCAATTCTATTACGTGAGTATTGCAATTAGTCCGCTTTTTCTCGGTTTTTCCATGTAAAGTGTATAAGTACATAATGTAGCGTTACTCTGAACTGCTTCCGAGTCGAAGTATATAGCAAAACTGAACCGGTTTGAAACCATGCACTGCCGCAGTTTGTTACACATAGAAAGTATAAGAATGGGTTTAAAATTTGTTTCTGGTGTTGATTTGATGATTTCTCGAGAAACTGAGAAAAAGTTTGTTATTCATTCGGGAACTATTTCATCCGTAAAGTAATATATTTAACAAACAAGCAAGGACATTTATTTTTCGTTATTTTTTAAAGAAAAGTTGTGTTAGAGGAGGAACAGCAAAACTCACCATCGAATAAAAACTCAGTTTGCCAATACTTGAATACTTCCTAGAGTTCACCTTTAGATGATCTTTCAATGTTTTTGTTTTCAATTCCTTAACTGTTGGACGAATTCCTGTACTTTATGGCATCGATAAGATCTTATTCAGTATACATGTATGACTGCAAATAGACATCTCTCAAACTGGAGTGGTAGATGTTTTGTAGTTCATGTCAACATTGTCACATACAAGTTGGCTTCTTTAAAAAAAGAGGCCAGGAGAGGTCAGCATCAATGTTTTCAAATACTTTATTGGCTTTTAATTGCAATACATTTCGGTATACATGTTAACATACATGTAAAAAAGCCGCTGCGTAGAAACCTCATATGCTTTACATGACGGTCATTTGGCCTTCATGTCGCGTTTTCAAGTCGGATGATCTTGTAGACTTAGCAGTCTTCTTTCTCTTTTTTTAACGAAATTTTCTTATTTCTTCTTCTGCCTAGATTTATTTTGTAAAAAATTACAATTATTCTAGAAGTAATTTGCAGCCATGGCAAATTAATGTAACAAATATTTTTCTGACATTCGTAATATAAAAACAAACTACGTCTTTTTTCTGTTTCGGTTTTTTGATTTCGCTTTATTTACAAAACCATGACGAAACAGACTGTGTATCAGAACAATTTCGCAAAAAAAAAATGGATTTAGACAGCAAATTCTCTGGCAGTCTGCCTTTTCAACTCACCACTGTTGGAGAGGTCTGATGACCTCTCCAATAACTGGCATAAAACTATTTTTTGTTCTGCACTGTATGATTTTTGTTTACATTTGAATCTGGATCGTTCTCAATGCAAATATACTATAAGATCGCAAGTCTAAAAATTTTTCTTTCGGAATTTCAGTGACTTGCACTTTCAGCGTTCAAAAGAGAGAAAGATTAAAATCTGTGTCGATGAAAGTTTTGAAAAAAAAAAAGAAATGTTTTCCGGTATTTATCGAAAATAACTAAAATATTTTCGACAAATCATGGTAACGAGTAGTGAAAAATAACTCTGCAATTGAAGGTGGAAACAGTAGTTCCCGCGCACTGGTTGCCTAGGTAAAATGGGCGTGCCACTTTGTCAGATGGAAGTGTGACGTCATATACTCTTGATTTCTGGCGCTTTACGTAATATTGCGTTTTTATGCAGGAGGGGTGCGCCACAGGGAATTACCTAAAAGAAATGTACTGCATTTTGATGAAGTCATCCCCCCCCCCCCAAAAAAAAAGGAAAATCATGAAATAATTTGATCATTTTCGGTGAAAGATCGAAATTCATGTCATCGAGTGAACATAATCGGTAATATTTCACTCGTGTCGCTGCCAAATATAACTTATAGTGTTGATGCAATAAATTTCGATCTTTCACCGGAAAGAAAAATCTACCCTCTGGATATTTTACCACAGTAATAATATTATCATTACTTATATATTACAAAACAGCAAGAACCTGCCTGGACCGGAAGAGAGCTTATGGACGGCCTGAAATTAGTTCGTCCAGGGGGTGGTTTTGTACCCAACTTTCCTTTAACGTGGAAGGTGGATGTGAATGGCGAAAAAGAGCACAAATTGTTCACTTATCTGAAGGTACGTAATTACGTTTTCTCCATTTCACAAAAATACATGTATGTTCATATTTTGAATACAGCGTAGGCTAAATTTAATCTCCGCAAACGCGTGGTATTATCCTAGTCTACGCTTTCTCCTTCATGTAATATTGTAAGACAAAAGTTCTTCCATTTGTCTCTTAACCCTTTCCCTAACAAGCCCTTGCTTTTACGTGTCTGCAGTACAAGTCTTTTGAAAACACTGTGGGAAAAGGAGAAATTGCTCGTAACGAGCAATTTCTCCTTTTCCCACCGTGTTTTCTACCCATTTGGAGAATTTTCTGCCATTTTTATCACATTTGAAATTATCGTCTGCAAAATCTTTGAGTTTGGAAGAGTCTAAAATGTGTCGTTTGGGAAAGGGTTAAAGTACTAAATAAACCAACAAACATTACCAGTCTAAAAATAAATCCTTAATTATTGCAATAACAAGGCACTGGCATACTCTTCACACTTGGAAATTTGGTTACAGGTGGACATTTACCTGACACTTTAGTCTTCTAAACGTTGAGGCTCCCGCCTCTATTAACCCTTTACTCCACAGATACTCATTTCTACAATTGTTTGCAGGAGCCTTTAGAAAACATTGTGGCAAAATGTGAAATTGCTCGTGACGAGCAATTTCACCTTTTTTCACAATGTTTTCTCTGCTATCAAAAGGTATCATTTACACATAAGAAACGGCTTCATACGTGCTGTTTTATTTAGATTCAGTAGAGATGCCACATGAGATTTTGTATCTTTTAGCGATTGACCTTTAATTCTATTGAATTACCTCCCTCTTTAACTCAATGGTCTATATGTAGCCTTCTGGGATAAAGGGTTAAGGATCGTTTTAAAGTGGTTAAGTTGAAGTTGGGTATGCATTATGGTAGAAGACATATTGGGTATGCATTATGGCACAGGGGAGATAAGCTACAAAATCCAGCTTGGCCAAACTCTAATCGAAGATTTAGTCAGTCAACCGATGCCAGACTTGATCGTTGTTTCACGGTTGGACATTGTTTCAATGATCTTTGTGGGTGGAATCTTGATGGCTTTATATAAGAAAGCTTAATTGGCAATTGGAATTGGAAAGCTTTGTGGTTTGGAAAGAATGATTGTGTCTAGTAATAGAAACTCAATGGTGGCATGCGTACGTACACTGGTCGACAAAGTATGACTGAAATACTGTTCAAATATAAGAAATTGAACCTCACTCTGTGCAAGGGGGGCTTAGTGCATCAACAAAGAGTTGTCGACCAGGTCAGTCTGCTAAGTCCTCGCGAGCTGACCTGCGGCGCAACTTTGTGTCAATTGTCATTTTCGTTTGAACTCTCGTGTTTTTAATAGCATTTTCTTACAATATTTTCAAAATCCTTCTTTTTAGGCTCATTTGAACACCGTATTTTTTGGTATAGAATGAATGACGATTTCATCGTCTTTTTCAGTCATTGTGCCCGAGTGTTTCACACCAGTACTACACGCCTATACTCTACAGTCCAATCCATACAGAGGACGTGAAATGGAACTATGAAAAGTTCCTCATTGGTCCGGACGGACGTCCTATCTATAGGTACGCTACCCCTCAGGACCCGGGCAAGGACCCACAGATGCAACAAGATATTGCAACAGAGGTCGCTAAGTTAAAGCTTGCTGGCGCCAGTGTTGGGGTCGTAGGATAAAAGGCTGTTAACATTTTCTTTCTTTCTTTCTTTCTTTCTTTCTTTCTTTCTGTCTTTCCTTCTTTCTCTTTTTTTGTTTGTTTGTTTCTTTGTCTCTTTCTCTCTTTTGTTTATTTTTTTCTTTCTTTCATTGTCCCTTTGTCTCTTTTTTGTCTTTTTCTTTGTTTCTTTCTTCTTGCTCACACTTACCTCCTCTCTCCCTTCTTCCTTTGCAAAACTCTAACACTAGACAAAGTTGAAACATTTTCCATTTTGTCTCTCTATCGAAGTTTCAGTTTGTATGTATAAGTATTGTTTTTAACAGATGTCCTTATTTTTTTTTTTACTTGCGTATAAGATGATTAATTATATGATAAAATTTATGTACAGTATCTGTCCGATATAAACCTGATGTTCCTGTCTCTATGATTTGTCCATGGTAAACAGTTCTATCTGTGTATGGATAATGATTTGTTTTTGTAAGTCATAGGTCTTTAGTGCATTCAACTTGTGGTCTTTTATAAAACAAGACAGTTTAAATAAATCAGTATATCGAACATTTAATATGCATTTTGTTGGTAGTCTTACTGTATCATTAAAAAAAAATGAGCCATGCTCGTGCAAAGACGTGCATTATTATAATACTGCAAAGAAGGATACTATACCCCAATCATATATATGGAGTGCAACACACGAAAAGGTGCATTCGGACATTTGCGTAAAGTGTCGTCTCGGATTAGCCTGCGCTGTCCGCGCAGGCTAATCCGAGACGACACTTTACGACTACATTAGATTTTCTGCTACAGTAGACTTGCGTAAAACAGAAAATCACATAAAATCGGAAAGTGTCGTTTCGGATTAGCCTGTGCGGACTGCACACACTGATCAGAGACGACACTTTACGCAAATGTCCGAATGACCCTTTTCGCGTGTTGCACTCCATATCATGTACACTGGCAAAACCAACGTAAAAGCAGTTTCGCTTTCAACAACATCCAAAATGGCGGCGTTGATTTCTAAATGACAAGAATCTTGTCAAACCGAGGAAAACATGTTTTAGTACTGTTTAACTGTTTCATATGTAACATTATAAAGTAGACAAAGGAAATATGATTCTGGATACATTATGGGTGCATTCAAACTGATGAATTTACCTGTATACAATGGAACTACTTTTTCCAAGGTTCTTTACAGTGATCAAAATCTTACGTCAATTTTAACAAAAATGGCTGCGCCCATGAATGTTGACAACAGTTTTGACACATCGATGGATCTAAGTATGTAAGATTAAAAAACAAGTTATCGTCCTTTAAAAGACATTCAAGCTTTTCAGAAAATCCCTGTTTTACACATTTCCTACGACTAAGTCTGATTGGCCGTATGCTGTTTGAACAGCACATAAAACAATCGATATTAGTCTTTCTTTCACCGGCGTTTGTGTCGCCATTTTGAGTTACGGTCATGTGACGAAAATGTCACGTAATGACGGACTACTTTCTGAGCCAACTACAAGGTATATATGAATGATCCGGAGTGCAAGAGAGTGATCAAGTTTATGCACCAAGCTGCATATTAGAGCAGGTTTTGCCAAGGTTTTGGTGACGTCAGTTTTCATTGAATTAGGGCTCTCAGAAGGATTTTTATACTCCCTCAGCGTACTCAATTTTTGAAACCAAAATACAGGTAAAATTTGCTAAACAAACGTTGGAATGGTAAAACTTAGCAGTATAATAAATTTGTTGTACGGTCTGGTGGCAGGGGACTTGGAAACTTGTTCACGGCGACATGATTCACCACAGCCATGAACAAGTTTCCAAGTCCCCTGCAACCTGAGCATCGGCGGTGACGACATGATTCACCACAGCCGTGAACAAGTTTCCAAGTCCCCTGTCACCTGACCATACAACTAATAAAGTATCACCGAGATGCGCCATACCAAGCAACTTACCATTTAACTATGAATCCACGAGGTCCATTTCGTCTTACGACCGGCCAAATTCTAGGGCAAAATGGTCCTTGGACACGTAGGAAGTCTACCAAAAGTAAACAGCATTGATACAGTCCAGGCAGGCTAAACTGAGTCAACACCTTTTGTACATTAAACCCCCTTTTCACATATCATGGATAATACAATGATATAATAATCTCATATTTCAGTACCCTCTTCAGACTTGATTTATCAGTCTTTTCAGCGTTAAACATTAAACAGTTTTCAACATTATTTCAGTTCACTCATTACCAAACGATAATATTTTAGGCTGGTCCAAATCGAAAGCATTTACAGTCGACAAATTAAAAGTGACTGAAAATTGGAAATTTGTTTTGTGAAGGGTAAAAAAATCTGTGGGAAAAGGAGAAAATGCTGGTTACTAGTTTTCACCACAGCCGTGAACAATGGTTACCAGCATTTTCTCCTCTTCCCACAGAGTTCTCTAAAGGCTTCTTTCTCAGGGGCGTCAAAAGTAGGGATTGTGTGGTAATGGGTTAGCTCCTTACTGAACGACAAAATGTTATAAGGGACCAAATTGAAAGCAGTAGCAGACAGCAATGTTAACCCTTTGGCTGCTTATCGCGACTCACAGACGTTTTGCAGACAGCGTAGATCAAGATCAGACAGCACAGAACTTACAGTCTGATCTCGGATCTACGTTGTCCGATCCGGAGAGTTTATTCCCTAAAACATACCTTTCAAATAAATTTTTTGGGTTTTTACTATCGTATATTAATTTTTTTTTATTTTAGTTACTTAGCAGGATAAGGGTTAAAGTAGCTCAAATGGAGAAAATTGTCATAGAAAGGGTAGAAAACATTGTGGGATAAGGAGAAAATGCTGGTTAACAGCATTTTCTCCTTTTCCCACTATGTGTTCAAATGGCTCTTTTTCAGGGTCGTTAAACCATTGGGATTGTGTGGTAAATAGTTAAAGATATATGTTCTGTTCTAAAAAAAAAAAATGCTCGTCAAAAGCAATTTTTCATTTCGCCACAATATTTTCATAAGCGGTTTTCAAAGTGAGAGCACTCTTCTGAATGATATAAATTGGCCATATGAAGACCATTTCTTGTGAGATAATCTCGGTGCATTATTCCTTTATCACACAATCCCAATTTTTTTATGACCGTGAGAGAGACAGGCTTTGAAAACACTGTGGAACAAGAAGAAAATGCTAGTTACCAGCATTTCGCCTTTTCCCCACAGTGTTTCCTGCCCTTTTCAAAACGGATACGAATTTTTGAGTCTACATGTATCTAAATGGTCTCCAAACACTTTCAATTTGGACTTTTTTTCGTTTTGCAAGGTATTTTTTACTTCCCTGCAGCGATTTATGTACCATGTTTAACTCATTACCAAACGACAATATTTTACGTGTGTCCAAATTGAAAGCATTTGCAGATAAAAGTGACTGAAAATTTGAAAGTTATTTTTGTGAAGGGTAGAAAACATTGTGGGAAAAGGAATCCCTGGTTTTTACGACCCTGAGATAGAAGCCTTTTGAAAAAAATTGTGGGAAATCTGGGCTCGATTGTTTGGTAATGGGTTAATAGCATGAACCGTTTTACCAGGCCAATCGTTTTAAAAGACAACAAGATTTGCCAACCTCTCTATAGCAAAGTTCACAATCGCAAATCAATGCCAGGTTAGTAGCATCCACGCACATGTAAACAAGGGATATAACCTTTCATACGTGTACATAAAATATACAGAGTTGTCTTACTTTAACTCCTTGTCAGAGCAGCGTGATTCCATGTGCTTTTCGGAACGCTTTAACAGTGTACATAGCGTCCGAAACGAGGAGTTTTTTTTTTTTCACTGGCTTACCACACAGGGACGACTTTTGACGACCCTGAGGTAGAAGTCTTTTGAAAACATTGTGGGAAAAGGAGAAAATGCAGGTAACCAGCATTTTCTCCTTTTCCCACAATGTTTTCTATGCTGCTTGAAACATATTTCAATTCTTGAGTTACAAGTACGTTTACTTTTTGGTCTGCAGGGGCCTTCAATATGGACCAGTCTAAAATTCTGTCGTTTGGTAAAGAGTTAATTTTCAACCGACGGTTGTATTTTTGCATAAATGGCAAAAGGGCAGAAAACACTTTAGGGCAAAATGCTGGTAACCAGCATTTTTTCCTTGTTTCACAGTGTTTTGAAAGCCTGTCTTTCTCAGGGTCATTTTTGCACAAATGTTGGTCATAGCGTCGAAGAACAGAGCACAGCCAGTACCACAAATCTGCAATGTAAAATATAGAAATAAACTGTGCTATATGAAAAGGGAGCTTAATGAATCTACGTGCATGTATAATTTATCAAGAAGCAAGTCATCACATAATTAGCCAATGGTTCCCTGAAATTCCATTCTGTCGAACAACTGACAGAATCATGAAGTAGAATGGTGATTTGACGGGCACAAAATTTACCAAAAATAAAGAAAAAAGTTTCGATACAGGCTGGACAGACTGACCTTTGCCGATACTTTTTTTTAACCCATTACCACACAATCCCTACGTTTGATGCCCTTGAGAAAGAAGCCTTTGGAAAACATTGTGGGAAAAGGAGAAAATGCTGGTAACCAGCATTTTCTACTTTTCCCACAATGTTTTCTACCCTTCACAAGACAAATTTCAAAATTTCAGTCACTTTTATTTTTTCGTCTGCAAATGCTTTCTATTAGGACAAACCTAATTTTTTGTCGTTTGGTAATGAGTTAACCGATGCATTAAGCCCCTTTTCATAGAGCATGGCTCAAATCCATGTAAACAGGATTATAACAATTAAGATCTGTCTGTATCAACCGATCCCATTTCACAACATATTCGTATCCCTTTCCCAAACAAGCCCAGGTTTTTACGTGTCTGCACTAAAAGTCTTTTGAAAACACTGTGGGAAAAGGAGAAATTGCTCGTAAAGAGCAATTTCTCCTTTTCCCACAGTGTTTTCTACCGTTTTTGAGAACTTTCTGCCATTTTTTCCATATCTAAAATTGTCGTCTGCAAACGCTTTCGGTTTGGAAGGGTCCAAAATTTATCGTTTGGGGAAGGGTTAAACAGATTTCTTGCAATAGGTATAGAAAACGCTGTGGCGAAAGATGAAAATGCCCATAACGAGTAGTTCTAAATTTTGTCGAGATGTTTTCAGAGCCGAACAAACGCCGAAGCCCCTACATTATAAATATTATAATTATACTGGCTAATAAGTCCGTTCCAGACAAATTCCCCCCATTCGCTCTTCCCCCCCCCCTCTCTCTCTCTCTCTCTCTCTCTCTCTCTCTCTCTCTCTCGTTGTCATGGGCCTCGTTTTAGCCCAGTCTATCTTTGGCAGATATGTACTTGCTATTTCTTGGCTTATCAGGAGGTAGCACAATTTGAACAGAGCAAAAGATTGCATAAAAAAAAGTCACTGCTTGTTACAAACAATTTCTGTTTTTTCTTCAATGTATTGAAAAGACAGCTTTAGAATTTAGGCACGGCGGACAGTCTCGTATTCATACATGTATTCGTTGAATAGTAATTCGTGGGTGAATTCATTTCAGAAGCGTGACTGTACTAATCACAATGTTTTAGCCATGCCATCCAAGAATGAATCGCTCAAGGAAAGCCTCTCAATTCTGCCCATAGCTCCATCCCTTCTTATCCCAAACGAAGACAGAATCAAAGCGTTGAGAATGCTGAAGTGGTATTTGTCAAGGAAACCCATTGCGTGGAATCAATAGTTTGAAAGAAAAAAGAGACAAATTGTTCAAATGTTGGCTTAAAAGCAAATGAATACTTTTCGGTTGAAGGGAGAGCATCATTTACCTTGAAACTATAATTTTGAAATATCTTTAGCCTTTTACATTTAAATTCAAATGGAGTGGCACGCAATCATAGGACGAACAAGCCATGGAACGAATTGGTTTTAGAACGAAAAAACCCAGGGTCAGTAGGCAAATTTGTATCATTGCGCCAATAAAAGGCTATGTGCAAGAGAAGCTATTTTCAATCAAAAATAAGTATCTCAACGATCGATGGCCTCGCCCAATGTATTTTAAGATGCCATCTCAAATTACGTATCTGTGTGCTACCGAAAAACTCACTTGCCTGAGAAAGAATGAATTTAACTGGGTTTATTTCCTTCAGCTTTTCACAAAATAAGATACAATGGTTATCAAAATTCAATCTTGAACCGGCATAGTGGTATTGTCTTCGACATATATCACAAAAATGAAGATAAAAGTCTTACATAAGAATCCAAAGTGTCAAACCTTCCGCTTTTGTGGACGTCCCTCGACCAGCGCATTCAATTCCTAGAAGTTAGAACACATGAAACAGTTGAACTGGTGTTTACCCTTCACCAAACAACCTCATGTTGTAACCCTATCCCAAACAATCCCTGGTTTTTACGACCCTCAGATAGAAGCCTTTTGAAAACATTGTGGGAAAAGGACAAAATGCTGGTCACCAGCATTTTCTCCTTTTCCCACAATGTTTTATACCCTGCTGGATATTATTTCTATTTTTAGTTGCTTTTCTCTTGTTGTCTGCAAGTGTTTTCAAACTGGACCTGTCTAAAATTCGGTCGTTTGGTAAAGAGTTAACAATCCTGAGAATAACGGCATTTGAAAGCATTGTAAGAAAAGGAGAAAGGAGAAAATGCTTGTAACCAGCACTGCCTTCATTTCTAACGATGCTTTTCCTTTTTCTAAAAGACCGAACATCAAATCTCTTCTAACAAAGAGTGTTTCTATCTAATGTGGCCCGCAACACGAGCCAAGGGACATTCGGACATTTGCGTAAATAGTAGTCTTGGATCAGCTTGCGCAGTCTGCGCAGGCTAATCCGAAACGACATTTTCCGTTTCTATGTAATTTTCTATTTTGAGCAAGTCTAGTGTAGTACAAAATCTAATGAGTCGTTAAGTGCCGCCTCTGATTAGCCTGCGCGGTCTGCAATGTCCCATTGCCCTACTTGTTAACCGGATACGAGGGGCGTTCAATAAGTAATGCCCCTGACCCATTTCCAGTTGTCTGATCTAGCTGAAATTTTGCATGTGTAATGATTTATATCTCTATGGGTTGTGTGGCAAATTACAGCTCTGAAGTAATTGTGGTTTCTAATTTAAAGGTGTTTGAATTGAGTCATGTATGAAATGGGAGCCTGTTCAGTGTCGCACACCACAGGAGACTTTTGATGAAATTAAAGTTACTTATGGTGATAATGCCCCACTATATGACCTTGTAAAACGCTGGAATTGTGAATTCAAACATGGACGGAAGTCTGTGCTAGAATTTAAATCACCATTGGGTTACAAGAAGAAATTTCTTACTCATTTTTCTATCAGATATCAGTCACATACCTGACTCAGTTCAAGCACCTGTAAATCAAAAATCACAATTAGTTCAGAGCTGTAATTAACCACATAGCCCATACAGATATACATCAATGCACACGCAAAATTTAAGCTGGATCACACAACTGGAAGTGGGTCAGGGGCAATACTTATTGAACGCTCCTCGTATGTCCCATTTTCAAAGTTGTCCGAGAAAACACCAATACAAAAATTCTGATGAACTTCAGTACATGACAAAGCGCCGCGGAGAGTTGATTTACAGAAGCAAAGCAGAATATTTGTAGCATAAATGAACCCCGCATGTGGACCTGCATATGCCCGCAGAATAAACATGTCCATTTTCTTCTGCCATGAGCAAATCACCATTTATTCATGTGGGACTGTTACCAGGAAGGACATGAAGGTCAACAGTAATTTTATTCAACTTCGCCCAGACTGGGCAAAGTTTAATGAAGCTTTTACACTTAACCCTCTCCCAGATAGGCTCTTGTATTTACGGCTTTGAGGTTGAAGGCGTTTTAAAACACTGTGGAAAAATGAGAAAATGCTCGTTTTGAGCATTTCCCCATTTTCCAAAGTTTTTTTCTTTCCTTTCAGATACAAATCCCAACTTTTTGACCACTCTGAATTTGTCGTATGCAATTTTTTTCAGTTTCAGCTGACCAAAAGTACCTAATCTGATAGAGTTCAACTTTTATGTGTTCATTAGGTTTCTACCTAACCCTCTACCGAACAAAACTATTCTAGACTTGTCCCAATTCAGAACATTTTCTAGATATAGGCATATAAAACATCGCTGAGATGGATGGTGAGAAATCTGTTTGATAAAACAGAAAACATTGTGGGAAAAGGAGAAAATGCTGGTTACCAGCATTTTCTCCTTTTCCCAAAATATTTTCAGAAGGCTTCTTCCACAAGGTTGTAGGGACACGGGATTCTTTGATAAAGTTTGTTCGTTTGTTTCTTAGTTTGGTTGCTTGGTTGGTTTGCTTGTTTGGTTTGAAGTTTAACGCTGTTTTAAAAGCTTAGTTCATATCATGAAGACAGTATATCTATCAACGTGTTTCCTGTCTTTCTAACACTAGTACTGACACAGCTTTTTTTCCCAATCAACTAACAACTTTTCTCACAATAATCGGGGTTGATGGGCTAAAATCGTCTGAAAATAAAGTTTGTCACGCCTGGGTAAAAGATCGAGGCAAGTTTCAATTACTTGGACATGCATATTTTGTTAAAAAAAAAATAAGATAGACGGTGTCAAAGATACTCGAATAATAACACGGTGTAGGACCGGAAGTGTACAGTGTTTGAGATTGTATGTCACTTGGGAGTCTGTATAGTGGTGAAATGTCACTTGGTCGTTGAAAATTGCTAACACACGGTAAGTCAAGCTGGTGATTTTTCATTTATTTTGATAGCTATTATAAAACCTTCATATCCAGTTGTTTGTTTGTTAATCGTAGACAGTATCAGGAACACTCATGTGCTCTGAAAAGCTTTCCTGGAAATATGGGGATTCCTTGATCATGTAACCATACTAAAATACAGATGATTTTGCCTCAAAACAACGAGGTATTTTGTTTGATTAATCATCCTTAAAAGCGTTTTTGCTGAACGGTAAATGTATAGACAGTTTCTTTATTCACTTTTGTTTGAAAACATGTAAAGAATTGGTAACAAAATCGACTACAATCCTCCTAATCGTTCGTTTAAAATGGCATGTCAAAATAGGGAATTTGTACTGTCACTTGATAAGCTGTTTTACAGTCACTTGAGATCTACAATATTTAATTCTGTACAGTCACTTGAAGAGCATATCTTTTAATACGAAGAATGAAACGGGAAATTCGACAAAAAGTTGTTTATTTGAAGTGATATGAGACTGTGACGTGTTTGACCAACTTTTAAGTAGATTGATTTGACAGATTCTCCCAGAAATGTTGCTTTTACTTGCTATAATACTCGAATACTTTATTAGACACTGAAAATCCCAGTAAGATTGCTGCACCAAGGAAACAGGAGCAAGTTTCAAGTTCTATAACTGACTACCACCATCTTGTACCCTGCTGCATAAAGGCGCACTTTGATATAGATCGCAAACTTTTTTAAGCTTTGTTTATGCTTGAGAACACCTAAATGATTGATTGTATGGTGTTTAACACCGATTTCAACATTATTTCAGTTATATCGCAGCGGCCAGTGCAGCTATCCATGCTTTCCTGGAGTCTCATTTATAACGAGTACTCGCACAATTTTCTTTCCAAGCCACTGGCTGCTTTCTCACATAATCATTGTCAAAACAAAGTTCAGTGGTGGGAGAGGAATGAATCCTGTTGCAATGACTATTATCAATCATAGGAAAGAAAATGGCCGAGCCCGGGATCGAGACCACTGAGCTACCAGTGCTCGTCGAGAACATCTTTAAGGACTATAGAATTTGACTGGTTTAAGCTTTAACTTCAGACAATTCTAAGACCATATTGAACTATCTCGGCAAAGATTTCATAATAAGCACCCCCTACTTTTTCAGACCATCCGATGGATGACAGCCTATTTCATATACACTGCTTATTTCATAATAAAACTTGAATGATGATGGATACAAGTCCTGTCTGATTCAGCTACACCCTGCCTGAGTGTAAAAGGTTGACTAGGCTCAATAATGAGACGCTACGGTGATTTTTTTTTTCATATATGGACATTTATTGTGCACCATACCGTCTCAAGTCCCTCAAAAATTTTCTGGTAGCCAAGGTAGAGGTCTAGGCCTATACTGCCTTTCTGTTTCGTCGGTTTAATCTGTATTGCAGCGAAATGCAACTAAATATAAGATGGTTGGATGTATTGGGATTTAACGCCACTGTAACAGCTAAGGTCATATCATGGCGGTCGGTGACGCACATGTGTTTCCTAGCTTTCTCACACCAGTACTATCACAACTTTCTTTCCAAAGCTACCGACTACTTTTCTCAAATGCTTCAGCAGAGGTGAAAGGCGAAAATACGCCGGAAAGAAGGTTCGCCTCAACCGGGTATCAAACTCGCAACCACCAAGTCGTGAGTCCGACACGCTTACCACTAAGCCAACCGGGCGGGCCTAAATATAAGTAACTGAAATGACCAAAGGTAGATTATTAAACCTTTCATCATCTTAAAAGCTTGTAGAAGTCGTTTATGGCATGTAAATCTTGGAAATTTATTGTGCGTGGCGGCCATTTTAAGTGTTTTCGGGAATGTAAACAACTAGAGTAACAGATGAAATGCACGGTTTTCTCTTATGTTCAGCATTCAAATGGAAAATATTTGTATTTAAAACGAAGGGTTATTAAATACACAAGCATCTTGTATGTTTGAATCCTAGTTTTGTGCTCTATTTGCAAAATTATGAGAGTTCAAACTTGCGCACAAAATCTGTGCCAGAGGCGACCAGGAAAAAAGTAACATCGCTTTTAGGGACAGTTATCTGTATTATGTCAGTCCTTTGGTCTCAAGACCCTAATGGTGTGTAAAAACACCTCTGACTTACATATTCAGAGCCGGTCTACATATTCGGAGCCCTTCTTTATTTTTTATCATTTTTTGCGTTATTTCTGTTCAGTTTTTTACCAGCAGTGAATATAACATTTCAAGACATAAATTCATGCTTTTAGGGCAGCAAGACTCTCTTTTTTTGCCATTTAAATGGCAATAATAGACTGAATATAGGTCCGTGACGTATTATTTCGGCTACGGTCGGCCCACGCCACAAATGATTCAGACAGCATCGTACATTTGTTACAACTTTACACTGTAAACAACACGTTGAAAGACCAGATTATTGTATGACATTCTCCTTTTTTCAGTTTCAAAGACAGGAGAACACATGATTACAAATAATGACAAGCTCACCTGTTAACTCACCTGAGCACAACGGGCTCAAGGGGAGCTTTTAGGATCACCCGGTGTCCGTCGTGCGTCAGAGCGTCGTCAACAATTCTTTAAACATCAACTCCTCCTAAACCGCTGGGCCGATTTGGACCAAACTTTGCTGGAATGTTTCTTGGGAGGTCTTCTTTAAAAGCTGTTCACAGAATTTGATTCCATCAAAAACTCTGGTTGCTATGGCAACCAAATGGAATTTTTAGGTGGAATTCTTTTACAAGAGGGTCATGATGGCCCTGTATCGCTCCACTGGCTAATTCGTAAAAACACTACAAGCCAAACATTACATTATTTGGCCAACTGGTTTCAAACTTGAGGGCATACAATTTTTTTCCATAAAAACCAACAAAAAAAAGTTGTGACTCCTGGGCAAATCCAGTTTTGACCACAAAGCTATAATTACTTGAATCCTGGTGGAGGTCTACGAGATAAAGCCCCATACCAAATAGTACAGGTCTAGAATGTGTGGTTATAAACAAGAAGATTTTCAAAGTTTTCTCATTAAAAGGCCCTGTAAAACATAAAATCCAAATTTAGTGGTCCCAGTCTTTATTATGGTTAGTAACACGATGACTTAGAAAGTCATCACAAAAGCCCATTTAAAACTTGTGACCCCTGGTGTGGGGACAAACTTGACCCTAAGGCTATAATTTGGGTCCTCCTGGTAGAGGCCCACTAGATAAAGCTAGATGCAAAATTTGGTAGCCCTAAGCCTTATAGCTAGGTACAAGTAGATTTTTAAAAAATTCCCAATATGAGCCCATGTAAAACTTGTGACCCCCAGGAAAGGGCCAAATTTGACCCCAGGGCTACAATTTGGTCACCTTTGGTAGACAACCACTTGATAAAGCTAGATGCAAAATTGAGTACCTCTAGGCCTTATGGCTTGGTACGAAAAGATCTTTAAAGTTTTCACTATATAAGCCCATATAAAACTTGTGACCCCCGGGGCCGGGCCAAATTTGACCTCTGGGCTATCATTTGGGCACTCTGGGTAGAGGTCTACTAGATAAAGTTACATGCCAAATTTAGTAGCCCTAGGCCCTATGGCTAGGTACCAGAAGGATTTTAAAGTTTTCCCTATATAAGCCCATATAAAACTTCTGACCCCCGGGGTGGGGCCAATTTTGACACCAGGGCTAATATTTGAAGGAACTTGGTAGAGGCCCACTAGATAAAGCTACATGCCAAATTTGGTAGCCCTAGGCCTTATGGTTTCAGAGAAGAAGATTTTTTAAAAAATTTCAATATTTTTCAGTTTTGTTGCCATGGCAACCAGAGTTTTTGAAGGAATAAAATTCTTTCAAGGAATTCTGAAGAGGACCATGGCAGGATCATTTCTGTGAAGTTTCATCAAAATTGGATGGGTAGTTTCAGAGAATAAGATGTTTGAAATAAAAGTTAACGCACGCACGGACGCACGCACGCACGCACAGACGGACGGACGGACGCACGATGGACACCGGGCCATGACATAAGCTCGCTGGCCTTCGGCCAGTGTGGAACTAAAAACCTTCTCCTCTGAAACCGCTGGTCAGATTTTGAAATAATTTCACAGATATGTTCCTTGGGTGACCTTTTCAAAAAATGTTCGTAAAATTTTGATCCGTCAAAAACTCTGGTTGCCATGGAAACAAATGGAATTTTTAGGTGGAATTCTTTAAAAATCTTCTCTGAAACCGCTGGTCAGATTTTGAAATAATTTCACATATATGTTCCTTGGGTGACCCTTTTCAAAAAATGTTCGTAAAATTTTGATCCTTCAAAACTATGGCTCTGGTGAATGGGAGCTACTTGCACCATATAGAAATGAAGGAACTCTTAAAAAAATTCTTCAGCTTCTCTGAAACCGCTGGTCAGATTATGAAATAATTTCACAGAGAGGTTCCTTGGGTCACCCTTTATCCGCTAAGAAACACGACTCTGGTGAATGAGGGCTACTTGCATTATAGGGAAACGAAGAAATTCTTAAAAATTCTTCTTCTCTGAAACCGCTGGTCAGATTTTGAAATAATTTCACAGAAATGTTCCTTGGATGACCCATTTACATGGCTCTGGTAAATGTGGGCTTCTTGCACTATATGGCCATGAAGAAATTCTTTATAATTCTTCTTCTCTGAAACAGCTCATCAGATTTTGAAATAATCTCACAGAAATGTTCCTTTGGTAACCCTTTTCAAAAATTGTTCATAAAATGCTGATTTGTCTAGAAACATGGCTCTGGTGAATGGGGGCTACTTGCACTATTTGACCATGAAGAAATTCTTTTTCTCTGAAACGGCTGATCAGATTTTGAAATAATTTCACAGAAATGCTTCTTTGCTAATCCTTTTCAAAAATTGCTCTAGGTCCATCAGGAAACATGGCTCTGATGGCTCTGGGCTATTTACACTATACAGACATGAAGAAATACTTAAAAATTCTTCTTCTCTGAAATGGCTGATTATGTTTTGAAAAAAAAAAAAAAAAAAATGGCTATGGTTCTCTCAGAAATTCAGGTGAGCGATCTAGGGCCATCTTGGCCCTCTTGTTTGTTTTTCAGTTGGCATTTTCAGAAAAGGAAGACCAACATATTTTCTAAACGGAGCCATTTGCTCTGAACATGAAGTTTCCTATCCGTGAGACTACAAACAAGGTTTTTCTAAGATTTAGCCCTGTGAGTTACTTTTTGACCCTCAATACCCAATTTCATGACTGTCTTTACTATCATCAAGACAGATATTCTGGCATATCTTTAATAGCCCCAGGCCAAAATTGTGGCCTCAGAAAGAGTGCACAAAAGGATTTTCTAGGATTTAGTCCTATGACCTACTTTTTGACTTGGTGTGACCAAATTTTAAACTTGTATAAGGTATTACTATGACAAACAATATTTCCAATGTTTATGAGTAACTGACAAAGTGACATGACCAATTTTCAAACTTTTCCAAGATATTATCAAGACAAACATCCTGACCAAGTTTCAAGCGTATCAGGCTGATAAAAGTAGTCTATAAAGTGCACGCTTGTGTAAGCTTCTTCAAATATTTTGCGCACAATTTCAAGCTTGTCCGCGATAACATCAAGACAAAAATCCAACCAAGCTTTATGAGTAGCCTACCTGACACTGAGGTCTACAGAGTGCAAACGAGGTAAATGTAGACGCATGGACGGGATATAACGGACGACAGACAAAGCACGATCACAAAAGATCACCATGAGCACTTCTTACTCAGGTGAACTAAAATATGAATGAAAAATCCAATGCCACAAACGACAAAAAAGCCACAAGCACTCGCAGTAAAATGCCTTATGTAATCCTTCAGAACATATTGGTTTGAATACATTGATAGGATCACGTCATGCGATATCACCTTACGTAAATTTTGGCCCGTGTAAGTTATTCATCACACATTTCATACAAATGAAATATACTGATCAATACCTAACTTAGAGTTTGTCCTACTTTCTAATTGACTGACAGCTAGGATAGGTAGAAAGAGTCATACAAGAACGACAGAAAGCTCTGTTCCCAACGCCTCTTTGATTTGAGGGTGTATTTGAGTCGTAATACGTCACTATCATTTTGTCCTTGAAGTAGTTTCAGGACAATGGGATTGTCTGTGGTCATGCTCTTTTAAGCGCTGGATTCAGCAATGGATGCATGCTTCGAGCTGGTTGACGATGAGATAGTTTATAAAGAATTTATTTTCCCCGACACAGGCGACGTCTCGCTAACACAACTGTGTATAATAAAGACCCAAGACCTGGATTCATTTCCCTCCAAAGTTGCAGGATCACTATCCAGGATCTGTTTCATTTTTAACCCATACAAGATAAGCTATCTTTTTACGACCCTGAGGCAGAAGCATGTGCAAACATTGTGGGTGAAGGAGAAATTGCTTGTAAGGAGCAATTTCTCCTTTTCTGCAATGTTTTCTCTCTTCCACAGACAAATCCTATAAATTGGGCAAGTGCGTATGAAGCCACAATTGAAATATAATCTTTTTTCAGCCAGAGGACATAACAGAAAAGCAATATTTTATATGTTGATTTCATTCCTCTGTGTCCATCATGTGGGTCAACATACGGGGTCAAAGCAAACAAAAATAAATGTGTGACTATGTAACATAATGCGTCTTATGTCTTGATCGTATAGTGGATTTTAGTTTGTTAAATATAAGATGAACACGAATCTGCTATTCTACGTGTTTATTAATTACGACACAAATAAACTACTCAAACATGATATTCAAACATGAATCAGTTACTCAGTAAAACTCTTCTTAGTTGTTAAAGCCAATTATTCTCTCATTCCAGATCTTATCACTTCATTTAGATGGCAACACATTCTGTCCTGATCTTAACCTTCTCTCTACAGAGACCTTAATTCACTCTCTGTCCTCACATCTCTCCCCCAGATCAAGCATCCTACACCACCTATATAGGAAGCCAAAACACTCCCACTCTCAATATCAATATTCATAATGCCAACCAGGCAAATAAGGCATCAACAGCCAAAATCTGAGAAAATTAGATTCTCTAAAACCACGCCTCCTCCGTCAGTCAAGAGTTCTTAGTATCTGAGTTTTAGCTCATAATGTTACACATCTCCCTTTCTCAAGATATTTTGTCTACCTAGACATAATATCACACAAAAACAGTAACATTATGATGTTTTCATCCAATGGTCAAAATGGTTTCTAATACAATACAATATGAGAAAAGACGATACAAGTAACACCTCACAATACTTAATATTAATTACTTCAAAAACAAAAACATCATCAGAAACCTCTACTCTTGAACAATGTACAGTTAATCATTCCCATCCAGATTAATTTACTAGTTCCTAGTCTAACTCGTCACAGGCTGCTAGGGCGACTTGTTAAAGCTCCTTGTTTCCAAGGACAATACTGCTTTAACAAAACCATGAGGTTAAATCAATTATCTTCAACAAGAACGATTCAGAGCCTCATCGAAAAAAAATTACCCAAGCCTTTATGACTTACTGTTAAGGCTTCCTATGTTAAAGGAAAAATACTGCCTTAACAATAAAACTATGAGATATAATTAATCCTTTTCCACCAGATTAATATGCTTTCTCATTAAACAAAACCTTTATGGTCGTCAAGCTCCTTACGTTAAAGGTACATACTGCTTTAACCATAAAACTATAAGGTACAAACAACATTTCAATTCACAATATACAATACAATAAAAGTCTAGAATCTAAACTTTCTTATGAACCAACAAAGTCCATTGTGTAGTTCTGCTTTGGCAACACTGCCTTCTGGTTCGTCGACTACTTTGGAGGTGACACATCTCCGGTCCTCGAATGCAGCACTACGGCATTCCTACTTTTACGTAGCTCCAAGTCAATTGAACCATTTTTTCCTTGTTGAACCTTGCAATTTTCCAGCCAGCTATACATTTTATTTTGTCTCTAAACTTGACTAGTATGATAGCTACTATTACAAATTTACTACAATAAAACTCATTCATGAAATTCCCATGAACTCATTTATTGAAAAAAAAACAAAACTCCTGGTACTTGTCAATCTTCAATTTGGCAATAGATTTCTCTGGTAATATTTTTGCTTCAAACTCAGAAGATGAACTTTGTTATCAATTCATGTGTTTTGTTTAGAAAGCCATTTTTCTTCTATGTTTGCTCCGCGCAATATCATAAATCATATTCTTTTTGTGATCCTGTGAACAGAGAAATCAAACTTCAGATTAACTTCTCCTATGAGTCGCCTTATTGATATTCCGCAAATAATTGCTTTCCTTTCGATAAGAAAGAAACTGAATTCAATAGGAATCTTTGTAAATACCATCCTCGCTTTGCGATTAGTTTCTTGGATAAAATCGAAATATGATATTTAGATTGATCATTTTGGAACATCGTCCTGTCTCTATTTTCTTTACAATCAATATACGTGCATAGCTAGCGCCAAAAAAATAGATTGGATTTCTGCCTCGCAGTACTTTATGAGTGGACTGATATATTGGATAGATGTTTTGTTGCTCATTAGCATAAATTTGTCTTCTCAGAAATTTATGGCTAACTTAGCTTCTCGGCCTTTAATGAGATGCAGATATTCCAATTAGAATGATTCAGAGATATTTCTAAGTCGACAGCACACACACTTTTACTCTAACATTTTACTTTGACTGGAAAATATGCAACCTAACAGTACAACATATATACAACATTTCACAGTTTCGTCCTTCCACCTCTGTGAAATAAAACCTATAGCAACATTTAACAATGTTTTCACTTAATACCTACACCAGATATACGAAACCTTTATCTGTGTACCTACATGATACTTCCTTTTACGCGAAATAACAATATTACGCTTCCAGTCAAAATTTCATATTTTTTTTAAATGAAAAAGATCGATTAGATGACATAGAAAACCCAAATATATGCCTTACTGGTCACTTTCGATCCAGTTTGTCTCATCATTTCTCTTCAAGGACAAAGACAACTATCAATTGGCAGTCTTAAAGGAGTTTTCCGATTCTGGAAGGTGATTCAGAACACGCTCTTCATAATTTTCCTATCCAATAATCTCTGTTTCAGCACATACAAAGGAATATTACAATAGGAGTTAGCTATAGTTATCCGATATCCATCTAATCTCTAACCCATTTCCCCAATGAAACTCTTTTCCGACTTTTTCTCACTACAACTGAACATTGATTCTAATAATACGCCTTATCAATTATTATTTTGCGCCGCTGTCGCACTTCTAGTGGCGTCCTGAAATTTATGCTGGACTCTCTTTCCTAATTTTCGTTTTAGAAGAATTTGAAATTCGACCAATCAACAAAAATTTAATTAATACCTGCAATTCTTTCAAGGAACCCCCTTGATGTTTAAATCCTTACACATGTAAATTTTACGACCCGTTTGCAAATACCTAAATATGTTCCCTCTTGCCTTATTTGGTTTTGGACAATCAAAGTTAAAGCATACAATTTTTTATGTAATCTGCTTCTAACACAAATTGAGAACTTAACTTCGCTTTTACCTATCGCTATCTAAAATTTTAATTCGACCCCTTAATAGCTGCAAAATATCGGCAACCATTCCTATGGACTTCTGTAGTTGTTATTATTTTTTCTCTTTGCTCTGATAGCAACCTAGCCAACATATCATATTTTTCAATTGCCCTAGTATGGAAAAATGAAAATCCTTCTTGAATTATATCTTTAAGATCTCTTAAATTTTCAAGAGCTGTATAAAAATCAGACTGATTGGTAATTTTCTTTTGTATTGCAAGTTTCAATCAAAGAAAATGATGGTTACTCACAGTTCCCGTTTACTGCAAAAATAGTTGACACAATATCACTCTTTCTTTTTTCTTGTTTCTGTCACTTCGTGAAAATAAATTGTTGTCAGTCCAGCGTTACTAGAACACTTTCAGCTCTGTCAGGTAAGGATTCTTGGGTTTCTCAGGTATTGTCCCATTTTCAGCAAAACTATAGTATATGGTTGCAGGTGATAATGCATGTGCATATCTTTCACAGTCTTAGAACAAATTATCGAATACGTTCCTAGTTAAAACGTTCAGTGGTAATCCAAATGATTTTGGCCTCGGTTGTTGGGTCGAGAGCTCCAACTTCGTGTCCACACTTCGGCTTCACTAGCGACAGAACAAAGATGTACCAATGTTAATCGAACACTGAGCGGCAGCATATTTGTCCATGACGTAAGAAACTTCGGCAAAAGGGACAAGCAACCCACATAACCTTAATGATTTTTAATGCCGAGTCTGAATTGTTTGTCGGCTCTTGTTTATCCGTTTGTTTCTCAGTGTCCCAATTTTCTGTCACCGGAATTTCAAAAGTACTTTTTGACGGCGGGATTCTCCTCTCCATTTATGACTGTTGTAATTAAATCCAATGTTTTAAAGTACACCGAAAACGATAATCTAAGAGTCCCCTGTTCGTAACTTGGTGGATCACCAATCCTGGTCACGGCACCAAAATAAATGTGTGACTATGTAACATAATGCGTCTTATGTCTTGATCGTATAGTGGATTTTAGTTTGTTAAATATAAGATGAACACGAATCTGCTATTCTACGTGTTTATTAATTACGACACAAATAAACTACTCAAACATGATATTCAAACATGAATCAGTTACTCAGTAAAACTCTTCTTAGTTGTTAAAGCCAATTATTCTCTCATTCCAGATCTTATCACTTCATTTAGATGGCAACACATTCTGTCCTGATCTTAACCTTCTCTCTACAGAGACCTTAATTCACTCTCTGTCCTCACATCTCTCCCCCAGATCAAGCATCCTACACCACCTATATAGGAAGCCAAAACACTCCCACTCTCAATATCAATATTCATAATGCCAACCAGGCAAATAAGGCATCAACAGCCAAAATCTGAGAAAATTAGATTCTCTAAAACCACGCCTCCTCCGTCAGTCAAGAGTTCTTAGTATCTGAGTTTTAGCTCATAATGTTACACAAGATTTTTTTGTATAGTGTCCAAATTCCTTATTTAAGAACAAAATAAGTTTGAGAACCGATTCAAGTGACAGTACAAAGTCGTGTCAAGTGAAAGTACAAATCAATACTATTGCTTTCCAAGTGACAGTACAAAATTCTGGTGGTAGACATGCTGGAATTTCGTCATTTTAATCGCTTTTAAGGTCACAACTTGTAACTTGTTGATGAAAAGAGAAAGCAGACACATCGGCAGACCTTTTTATCGTAGAAAGAACTCTCTCGTGTGCGCTAAAGCGAAAATTCTGCTATTTTTTGTAGTCGAAAATCATTTCAATTTTCTCACACCAAGATGATCAAGACATTCTTATTGCTATAAGGAGGTTGCACATTTCACGTTCAGGTGCCTGGCATGTTTAATATATATCAAAAGTACATGTGGATGGAAAGAATTCAATCAAATATAAAAATAAATGAAAAAAATATTAACTTCACTTACCATGGAAACACAATTTTCTAGAATCAAGTGACATTTCGCCACTGTACAGACTCCCAAGTGACGTACAATATCAAACAGTGCACACTTCCGGTCCTACACTGTGAACAATATTAGTTTAAACATATTTATTTTTACATCGATGAAGTAGACGTTCTTCCAACTTATACTCTCTCGATTCTGCTTCCTGTGAACCACCAGTACACTAGAATATAAGGGTTAATGAAGAATAATAATAATGAATTCTTTTATAGCACAATATGAATTGAAATTATGTTAAGTAACCTCGTGAGCAATTGCTTTTTATCTCCCTACTGTTCGCCACTTGTGGATAACGCCTCTGAAAGCATGAAATTTCCAAATCGCAAAAAGAAAATGATTATCTACCACATTAGCTTCTATGGTATAAATCAAGGTCCTTGCGTATCGGTGAGCAGAAGCAACCTCGTTGGTACTGGTTTCATAAATGTGCAATATGAAAGCAGGGGCCGCCAAATAAACATTGTGCATATTTTTAACCAATCATAAATTACCATCTATTCATTCTTTATCAGTACCAAGAAGTAGGTCAAAAGCCAGCGCATTTATTTGCGCCGAAAAACATACCTAATAAAAACACGGTTAGGTTCGATGAACTAGTTGTCAGTTCTGAAATCCTGTTGTGTGCCTGATAAGCCATGCTACAATTGTATGTTCCTTCGTCTGTACGTTTAACTAGCGTCGTGTTGACTTTTAGCTCCAAAAACGTATTCGTTAAAACGTTGGTATCACAATTTCCGGAGACGGCTGACCTTTTAACGATGTCGGCGGGAGCGTTCGATACAAATGCGGGCGGTGAATGGAACAGACACCGGAGCTCGGCTATCGGCACAAATCGTTTGTTTGTCCGTGTTTTCCTCAACAACTGTATGTTATAGATGTCTGTCAGGTTGGCGTCAGGATGTATGGCACACTTGATAGTTAAATGTCCTTGAGACAATAATGTTTTGTTTACGACCGGCGGATTCACCTCCATGATCAGTTGTTGCACTGTAAAAATTTAGTTGTGTAGTCATGGTAACATAGTTTACTCTATCAGGGATTATTGCATCTCTACGATGCATTACAATCAGCAAGTCATCAAATGATTATGGGACTATAAAAATACATTTTGTCCGTAAAATGAATCATTAGGTAGAATGATTCTCTGAAATACAGTAAATTGACCGATAGGAAAACAGATTCAACCAAGGTCAGCTTATAAGGACTGTGCAGATTGACTTGGATTGATTCTTTTAATCCTTTACCCCATAAGGCATTTCTATGATATCTATAATTGACCCTAAATAACAGCAAGGATGAAGCCATTTCTCATGTGTATATAACACCTTTTGATAGTGTAGGTGCACGAGCAATTTCACCTTTTGCCACAATGTTTTCCTCAGGCTCCTTCAAGCAATGCGTAGAAATAAGTATCTATGAAGTAAAACGTTCAGAGATACATAAAGCCCCCTTTTCGTCTCAGGACAGATATCATTTCTGCTCTGAAATTTGTCTAATAAATCAATTATCATCTCCCGCTAGATGGCATTCTACAAATCCACAACAATATAATTTTGGCATTCAGGGTACAGAACAGGCCTACTTCTCACTACGCGACAACTGTTACTTTGAATTTCAAACTAAAAAAAACTTTTACACAATAAAACTTTGCCTGGTAAGGTTCATTCAATCATGATCAGCTAGCATATAACCTATGCATCAGCCATTTATCGAAACATCCCCTACATGCTTTGGTAATAGGCTAATAGCTCCGATATAAGCCCAAATTTTCTCAGGTAAGGGGGTGAGTGATACATCATAGCAGAGAGGTCGAATCCGCTGTCTGCGCATGTCATATGACATATCGACCTGTCTGATATGACGCATCACTCTCCCCAAATTTGGGGTTATTGTAGTAATACGCGCGATAAAGTTCCAATGGAGAAAATGGCTTTTATCAGTACGTTTGAAGAGAAATCAGGATTTGTTTCAGCTCCAGATTTTTGTAAACTGTTGATCAGAGCTGGATGAATCGTACCAGGTAGCGTTTTATTGAGTAAAGGTTTATTTTAGTTTAAAATTCAAAGTAACGGTTGTCGCGTAGACAAGTAGTCCGGTTCTGTACCCAGAATGCCCAAATTAGATAGATGTGTATAAGTATAAAATGCCATCTAGCGAGAGATAATGAGGTTGAATCTTCGAACAACATGACATGCGCAAACAAAGATAACTAAATACGCCAGATTTAGAACTAACCTTTATCCAGCCAAACTAGTGACTACAGTGAAACTTGCAATTAGATAAAAGTAGTTCTTGCACAAATTTTTGCTATTTTAATCTTTTTTTTTTTAGGGGGGGGGTCTTTTGATCAGAGAGCGTAGATCCAAGATCAGACGTTCTGTGAACGTTTTTTGTCTATTTCTCCAGAATTTTCTATATTTGAAGGTAACACAACTTCTGATTGGCTAAACCATTAGGTTTAGCCAATCAGAAGTTGTATTACTTACAAATTTAAAAATTTTCGGATAATAAGACTATGAATATTCTCAAGAATGGTTGGTGAATACGGGCCCTGACCTTGATCTACGGTGTCCACAAAGGGCTCTTGAGTCTCGCTAAGTACATATGCAACCATCTACCAATAATTTGTTATTAAACGACCCTAAAGGACGAGATTTAAAAAAAAAATACACATAGATAGAGAATTTATATGAGTAACCAACATTTGATATGAGAGGCCGACGTTCTATCACTGCACTATTGTGGGTTTTTTTTTTGCGAGCTTGAGGAAGCATCCCCAACTTTCAGCTGCAGGTCGAGCAAGAGTTACTCTCCTTGGAACTTATCGATTATCTGGTCCGAAAGGATTTCCGATAACGGCCTGTCATATAGGATTCAGAAGGGAAAATTTTTTGATCGACTAAAACACATTTTTCTTCTAAAATGATTAAAATCTATAACGTCGTGAAGTATTCTGTAATATCTCTACTTTACTTCAATATAATTTTAATTCCTGTAGCAAAATGGGAAGTTGCGTCCATTTTGATTTAAAGTTACTGACCCATTCTCCTTCTTATTTCTATAGAAAGGTTTAAGAAATTTGCTATTGCGCCGTTTTTGACGCTAAATAACATAAAAATGAATTGCAAGCAAAAAATCTATAACGTCTTGAAGTATTCTATGTTTTGTTGTGATTATGATCAAAGTATTCGTTTACATTTGTTAAATTGAGATCTTGCGTCCATTTTAGTTTAAAAACGACACTATCGTTAATTTTTGTACAAAAAATGCAGTATCGAGCAAAGTGAGATTTTAAGACTGGGTGAAAAGATTTAGCAACGGATAAAGGGAAGATAAGAACTGATGACATGATAACCTTGTCTGTAGTGTTTTGTTAAACCTGGATCCTGTTTTTACACATTGTCCAAATATATAATGATTGTATTTATCATTTTTATACATGTACGTGTATATTATTTGCATCAGTGAAAACTTTTAAGAGATTTGTAAAAACCATTATTTTCCCAGTATCGTCTTTTTTAATTCTTTTTGGAAAATAATTTCAATTTAGTTAGCATAAATTTCTTTAAATTGCATTTTTATTTCTTTTTTTCTTTTTTTTTTCTTTATTTCTAAAGAAGATTGAATTTGTTGTACTATTGGATCATTATAATAATTATGCAGTCAATAGACCAGTAACAAACTGTACAAAACAAGCAGTCTGATCCTGGGCCGAATCGGTGTTATTTTATGTGTCGAAATTCTTTTGGCTTAAAAAAATTGACGTATCAGTATCAATATGTGACTGAAATCAGCAGAAAACAATTTGCGTTTTGAGAGTATTGATGTGACCCGTACAGCTTACTCCCGAATTTCAACGGTCCTGCATAAAACGTTTTGAAAACATTGTGAGAAAAGGAGAAATACCAATATCCAGTATTGATTCCTTTTCCTACAATGTTTTCTACTCTTTTAAAGTGAATAATATCAATTTAGCTACATTTGATTTATTTTCTGAAATTGCTTTTTTTCTAAGTTGGTGAAGTCAAAAAGTTCTCCATATGGGAAAAGGTTTTAAATTATTGACTTTTGAAAACACATGAGAGGGAGAAAATACATGTGATCAGATTGATAATAGCGAGGAAATTTGAATATGTGAGCTGTCGCCATAAAATACTTTTGAAAATGCATTAATCATCACACATTTGCAAGTAAAGAGCTAAAGAGAGAAGGCGGCAAATTGGACTTCCTTATACAAGATCTTGTTAAACTTGACTTTAAATCCTTATAAATAATCTCGTAAAAAAATTATGATCTTAGTTTAAACATTTAGTTTTAATTTATTCAATATACTAACATCATTCATTTACAACAACATGTATTGCGAAAAGGATTGAAACGAAAGCATCAAAGCTTATATAGTTCCTTTCCCTAAAGAAGTCTGATTTTTTTCCTGATACATGTACTTTCTTTCCGATTACCCCGTATAAATGTATCAATGTATACCATTACGTTACACCAATCAAGATAGCCGATAGGCGTCTTATCTAACAGTGAGACTCGGTCATCATCGGAGAACTCCGGCACAATGCAAACGATCAGGGAAAAAGAAAGAAAATACGATAGTTGCTTTAAAAAGGTGTAAAAAGGGCTAAAAATGTATTTTCTAAATGACTGAAAACTACGCCATATTAAAGAACAATAAATAAGCTTTCTGACTTCCCTGAAGATAATTTTGATTTTCCAACAATATTGTGCAGGCTGATTTATGTTTACCGTGTGCTCACAAAACCACTGACTTCTTCTTAAAAATGACGAAATTATTTTAAAAAGAACTGACCTATTGAACATAAAGGTTAAAACATATAATTTGTATACGGTTGGTTTGTTTATGATAGATCAGACAATACCTGTGTGGTCTGATCTACCACCACACTTTTCCCAGCCTAATATACATGTACGTGCATGTATTTGTGACGATGCTATGCAAAACAATTACAATAAAATGCCGTCTGTTGACTATGTAATAGCTCTATGCAACAGGTTGGAGATTAATGTTTTCAAAAACATTGTAACAAGAGAAGCCTCTTCATAATATCCTTAACTTTGTTAGCTATATTAGCTATTCAGAAATATATCCAACCGAAGTATTTTTACTATTGTACCATTTTTGTTGATAAATCAATAAAAATATCAGAGATTGAATTCAAAATTATGATGAAAAAATCAGAGATAAAATTCCAAAGATGCAGTAAACATATGTGCTGTTACATTTCGAGCGTTCGTGTCGCGCTCCTCCCCCGGCTTTAGTCTCATCATAAGAAACTTGTACTGCGGATATTTTTCTTTTTTTTAACTCTTCAGGAACTGGCAATGTATGACTGTCCCAATATTTAAAGCAGTTGTAGACAACACAATAGACATGGCTCAAATTATTCAATTTGTATCAATTAAGGCATGACAACATTGCTTGAAAAAGAGCAAATGCTGGTCAAAAGCATTTCTATAGCTGACCATGATTTTTCAAACGCGTGCTTTCGGTAAAATTTGAGGTAGATCAAATTGCAAGACCTGAAAGGAAAACAATTCCTACAAATTTTGGTACCCCAGTAATTTACAACCCCAGATATCCCGCAGAGTTGTTTTCCAATAAATTGAAACCCTCTACACTCGAAGCGCGAAATTCGGGTTGTAAGTGCAAAGGGTTTGCAGAGATCGCCAGTCAATATATAATTCCGTATGTGATCGATTTCACGGCCAAAAGGGATCAAACTCTCATAATTTAATTGGCTTACATAGCGGTCAAATAACAGTTACCGGGTTTGATTTGCATGATAAAGTTGGCCATGAAGACAAATTGGATCTGCCATGGGGCTTGAGATAAAATTTAGCTGAAATAATTCCAAAAAAGCTCATATAACTATAACTCATCGGTAAATATTGTGCAACATCGACGGTTTCGTAAAAGCTATGAGGCCATTCTCGACAGATTCCGTCCTTTAATATGAGAGTTAAGGGTCACTGAATTAAGTACTACATATCACTCACTGATGTTTTGTATTGTATTATTTATTATTGATGTAATATCTTACCAGTAAGTCGAAGGTTACTCATCACTCCAAATAAAAGAAGAAAAAAGACCGACATTTTGACGAAAGAAATAATATAGATTTTGTTTAAAAAAAAAAGGGCACAAATTTTATCATAAATGAATCCAGCATCACATAATTATTCATCCACTGAACGAAAGTACGTGATCATTTTTCTGAAAATCATCCTATGTACTATGCAATAATATAATTCTTTGACCCTGCGGAAGGTGGCATTTGAAAACATTCTTGGAGAAAAAGGAGAAAATGCTGATAACCAGCATTTTCTCCTTTATCTCCAGAATGTTTTGTATTCTCTCAAAGACGATTCCCATGTGAGTTATATTAAAACAAGGGTTTTGAAATCACGTTTTATTAGGACAGGTTTTTCACCTATTTTATTTTCAACACGATCTGATTGTCTGGTAAAGGGTGAAAAGTGACGCATGGTAATTGTTTTTCTCTCCCTTCCGGGTTTTCTCCATTCTCATGACATGGGGGATTTCCCACAAGCTGACCTTGGCCGAAACTTTTCGCAATTAGTTAATTTCCTGTATGTCTAAGGACCAGCCGACCTCATGATTACATCAGTAGTTTAAAAAAATGGGTATTATGTATCCATAAGCATGTAAAGGCCTACTTGGTACATTGTATTAAGTCCCCATTTGTCGGGCGTGGCTCATAGTTGTGTGACTAATCAGTGGTCCGGATGTCTCAACGTCATCAAGTAAGACTTATAAACTAAAAGGGAAATTATTTCAAAATGACATCGATTTATCTTCCTTTACGCACTTGAATCATATTGAAGAAAACATTTGGATCAATTAACTAATTACCACATGACAATATTTTAGGCTTGTCCAAATCGAAAGCATTTGCACACGACAAAATCAAAGTGACTGGAAATTTGAAATTTGTTTTGTAAAAGGTAGAAAACATTGTGGGAAAAGGAGAAAACAGTGTATTCTACAGGCTTCTTTCTCAAGGTCGTCAAAAGTAGGGATTGTGCGGTAATGGGTTAAAGCCAAGTCCGGTAACATTTATCGTCGATGAATTACAGGACAAAATACCATGGAATCGATGATTCGAATTTCCCAGCTCAGAAAATTTCTATCCCTGGACCGATGATAGTCATTGCAACAGGACTTTTTCCTCTCATGTTATGATGATTTACCTTTGGGAAAGTGGTCATTGGATTGGAAAGAAAATTGTGTGACGCGCTAGTAAAAGGTACACCTGGAAAGCAAAGACTGGTTGACAATTAAATACATGTAACTTCATTGGGAAGGCATACTAATCCAAACAAATACATGTACATGTAATTGACTAAAAACTAATCAGTCTTGCCTCGTTACACCGAAACTTATTTCACATCGTGTCAATAGACCAATCTACCTCACGATTCAGCCGGCATGATTGACTGCATTTGTGTTTATTTATCGTTGCCACCGATTGCCATACGAGCTCCCTGAAGATTGTTAGTATTGTTTCGTGGGATAGAACAGGATAGAGAGCGAAACCCCCACTAACCCATTACCACAGAATCCCTACTTTTTACGACCCTGAGAAAGGAGCCTTTCAAATAAATTGTGGGAAAAAGAGAAAATGCTGGTTACCAGCATTTTCTCCTTTTCCCACAATGTTTTCTACCCTTCACAAAACAAATTTCCAATTTTAGTCACTTTTATTTTGTCGTCTGCAAATGCTATCCATTTGGACAAGCCTGAAATATCGTCGTTTGGTAATGAGCTAAGCTACGCCTGTTTTGGTGGTGGGGGGGGGGGGGGGCGTATTTGTCGAGGACAATACCACTAGGAGTTCAATATTGAATTTTGAAGATCATGTATCGTATTTTGTTCAAAGCGGAAGGAAATAAACCCAAATAAGCTAATTTTTTCTCAAAGAGATGAATTTTTCGGAAGCGCTTAGACATGTAATTGGAAAAGGCATGTTAAAATACAATGGGTGATGCTATCTATTGTTGAAATACTAATTTTTGATTAAAAATAGCTTCACTCGCAGATTGCTGTCTATTGGTCGAATGATACAAAATTTGTCTACTGATTGTTTGGTCCTAGCCCTTTTCGTTGCAACACTACTTCGTCCCATTGCGTGTTAATCCCATGGTTGCACGCTACTCCATTTGATTGGACATGGATATTTATATACAGGAAAAACTGATTATAATGTTGGGAATTAAATGTTAAAGGCAAAGGATATTTCAAAATCCTAGTTTTCAGGTCTAAACTTAATTCTGCTCGATATATTCACATGGTTTCTCTCTCTATCAATCAGGCATCCTACTGTCAAGGGCAGTTACTCCGGCTTCCTCTTGTGATCAAAGGGATACCATCAATACACAAATAAGTCTAACATTGTTATGAGTATGGTCCCTTTAACCAAAAAGTTATCCATTTGCTTTCAAGCCAATATTTGAATACTAGTTCTCTTTTTCTTTAAATGATTAATTCCACAAAATGGATTCCTTGACAAATACCACTTCAGTAAAATTTGCGCAAGTTTCACGTAACTATAATAATGCTGGCATAAATCTGCTACGAGATTAGAGACAACTAAAATGGTTATTTTAGTACACTATTGCAATAAATAATCAAAGCATTGAGAACGTTGAATTGGTATTTGTCAAAGAAACCCATTGTGTGGAATTAATAGTTTGAAAGAAAAAGAAACATATTATTCAAATATTGGCTTAAAAGTCAACCCACTAAGCAAAAAATAAAACCTTGTCGGTTGAAGGGAGAGTACTCATGTACCTTAAAACTATAATTTTGAAATGTCTTTAGCCTTTTACATTTAATTTCCAATACTCGTATAACAATTAATTGCTTCGATCCATAAATATTCAATCGATCTATAAATTTGTATCATTGCACCAATAAAAGGTTATGAGCTTGTCCAAATCGAAAGCATTTGCAGAGGACAAAATAAAAGTGAGTGAAAATTTGAAATTTGTTTTGTGAAGGGTAGAAAACATTGTGGGAAAAGGAGAAAATACTGGTTTTCCAGCATCTTCTCCTTTTCCCACAATGTTTTCTAAAGGCTTCTTTCTCAGGGTCGTCAAAAGTAGGAATTGTGTGGTAATGGGTTAATATGCCATTTCAAATTACATATCTGAGTACCACCGAAAAACTCATTTCCCTGAGAAAAATGAGTTTAACTGGGTTTATTGCACAAAATAAGATACATGGTTATCAAAATTCAATCTTGAACTCATAGTGGTATTGTCTTCGACAAATACCACAAACATTCCTTGAAATTTTATCTAGATAAAATGAAGAGATATTATTTCCAGAAAACTTTGATTTATCGAAATAGTTTTCTAAAATTATCATGATACAGTGTAGTTATCTGGTATATTTTGGCAAAAATATGTCAGTATACTAAGTTACATAAAACTTTTGTTCATATAATTCTCTAGGTAAAACTGCTGAATTACTGCAGTTTGCGGCCCCCTTTTCTAATAGCATAGTTCCTACATGACAGGTCAAACATAGACACCTCACAAAGTAATCAGAGATTAATTTTCAAATCGATGTTACAATGTTTGGATACATGAAGTGATCTTGAAACACAGAGTTTATCGGTGCAGACAAAATATGTCGCTTTTTAACGCCTTACGTTGCCAAGCGTGACTCACTGACCTCTTGTAATAATCAAGATCAGACTGCACAGAACGTGCAGTCTGATCTTGAATCTACACTGTCCAATAAAGACATATTTTTCTCCCAAAATAAAGAGAACTTTTCCTCCAAAAATAGTTTGAAATAACAACATTTGCGCAAATAAAATAAATCGCTTTTAACGCCTTAGGTTGCTAAGCGCGGCTCACCGACCTCTGGCGGACAGTGTAGATCAAGATCAGACTGCACAGAATGTGTAGTCTAATCTTGAACCTACACTTTCCGATAAGGACATATTTTCCTCCAAAAATAAACAACATATGGGTTTTTACTATCGGAGAATACTAGTATATGGCTGAAATCATATGTTTAGAAGCGGAGAATGTTCCTACGACCAGTCTAATCTTGGTAAACACTTCCGGCAAAGTACATATTTGGTGGCCGCATACAGAAAGGTATTGGTTTAAAGGTGGGTATTTAGAATTTTTACATCTCACCAAATTAAAAAAAATATATAGCACTGAAATTCATATGCAAAAATAATACAAATCATCAATAATTAAGATTCATAAAATTACAAAAAAAATTTTTTTTGATGGTATTCCCCTAAAAGGCTACGTAGCCTCTTAATCTATTTTTAGATTTTGCGCCAAAAATCAATAAAGCATCGTTGGAATGTCATGTGACTGGCACGTGACTCATAACGCTTAAATTCCCCATCATAACAAAAATGTATTAATTATTTCCCATAAGGTCTTCTTCAGACGCTATGTTTGAAGCCTCTTCTGTATATTCCTGTAAGTAAATGAGTGAACTGATTATCTAAAAATAGAACGTGTCTCCCGTTGGTGTCAACCTGGGCCGTAGTAAATCTCTTTTTTTCTTGTGTTGTTGGACGGTTTTCGACTACTGGGGTTTTATGAATGAAAATTAAAAGGCTTTGGAAATATAAGGATGATATTTTTGCACTTTTGTAAAATTTTCGTCCCAAAATCTGAAGGGCCACCTTTAACCCTTTACCACAAAGGAACATTTTAGACCTACTGAAAGCATTTGCAGAAGATAATTTCATAGTAGCTCAAATGGTGCACTATTTCTTTTTTGTTTGACAGTGTAGAAAACTTTGTGGGAAAAGGAGAAAATGCTGGTCACCAGCATTTTCTCCTTTTCCCACAATGTTTTCAAAAGAATTCTAACTAAGAGTAGTTAAAGGTCGTCATTTTATGGTAAAGAACACATGAAGAAAGTACAAAATAATTGATTTTGGAATTTGATACCATGAAGGTATTCAATACAAGCATTATCAGCATTATATAAATATTATGAATAAGATTTTAATGGTTCAACACGTACTTAACTCTTTGCGTACTCTCAGAACAAATTAATGTACTTGTGCTGACAATTGTAGATAAAGATCGGACTTTCCAGACTGCAGTCTGATCTTTGATATTTGATCTAAACTGTATTTGGTAAGATATTGGAAGCCATATGGGTTTTAATTTGCTCTATTTGTTTTTTTCGTATCCACTGAAATTGTCTGTTACATTTAACCCTTTCCCAAACATGGAATTTTGGACTCTTTCTTTTTTCAAAACAGCTGCAGACATTATTATTCATAATTATGAAAATGAACTTGAGCACTCTGATAGGGTGAAAAACACTGTGGGAAAAGGAGAAAATGCTGGTTACCAGCATTTTCTCCTTTTCAAACAATGTTTTCAAAAGACTTCTTTCCAGGTTCGTCAAAGAAAGGATTTTCTGGTAAAGGGTTAACTGTATGCCGTAATTCTTCAATATCAGATGACAAAGTTTTAGACTCTTCCATATTGAAAGTATTTGCCGATGAAAAAAATAATTTTGGCTCAAATGATAAAATTTTCCTGTTAAAGGGGGTAGGAAAACATTGTGGGAAAAGAGGAAAATGCTAGTTACCTGCTTCGTGGCGATAAAAACATAGGATCGTTTGATAGAAAGTATAAAGTCGCATAGAATCTACTTAAGATCGCAATGAAGTGTGCTTTGATAAAATCTTTTATAATATTAGTATACGTTATTTGCACACTTTCTCAAACAGGATATTTTCTTAAAGGGGCTTTTTGCAGTGATTCTTTTTGTATAACGTTTGATAAATACGATTGGATACCTCTTGCCTTAGCTGACCCTAAGAGTATTGACGAAAAAAAATGTGTTAAAAAAGAGTAATATAACCGTTCAACCCTTTATCACTCTGTCCCAAGTTTTTACAAAAAGGCTTTGGAAACATTTTGGGAACAGGAGAGAGTGCTTACTACCAGTATTTTCCTTCTTCTTACATGTTGTGTACCTAGTTAAGTACCCTTTCTTCGTATTTTCTGTCTACCATGGCTTCCTTCAATTTTTTTTAACAACCTTTTTCCACACGATTCCAACTTTTGACGACTGTGAAAGGGAAAAGTAATGAAAATTAAACTATGTCTCGGGAAGGGTAAAAGAAAAAGGAAAAGGGGGAAATGCTCATTACGACCATTTTCTCCTTTTCCAAAAATATTTTCAAAAGCTGTCTTTCTCAGTGACTTTAAAAGTCACGTTGGAGCAAAAGCCACAGGGATTGCCAAACTGGCAGAAAATACACCGAAAGGGAAAGCACGTAAGAAGCGTGACTTCGATTAGATATTTTGAAATTTTACGATTCTCCATTTACATAAGAAAGTCGACCGGTATTTGAACTGGCCCGGAACTCGAACTACAACCAGTACCCATCTCCTTACCACACGATAAATTTGCAGACCCGCGCTTTATTGAAAAACAGACGATAGAAAAAAAAGGTGTTTCAAATGTTAGTATTTCCATGTATCTAAGAAATGACGATGACCACCATTTTCTCTTTTTCCCACAATATTTAAAAAAAAAAAACACCTTTCGTCATGGTCGTTGAAAAACGGGATTGAAAAGTAAACGAATATCTGCAAAGTGTTATTCTATTTTGTGTACGATCGATTTTTTTTCTGTTTATACATACCCGTTCCCGGCTAGCGACTGTCCGAGGAGAAAAAAAGCCTCCCCCCCCCCAGGACGTTTAAAAGTGTGGCCGTTTGGAAAAGGTTTAACCCTTTAAACCCTTTAACCCATTACCACACAATCCCTACTTTTGACGCCCCTGAGAAAGAAGCCTTTTGAAAACACTGTGGGAAAAGGAGAAAATGCTGGTAACCAGCATTTTCTCCTTTTCCCACAGTGTTTTCTACCCTTCCCAGAACAAATTTCTATTTTTCAGTCACCTTTGTTTTGTCGTCTGCAAATGCTTTCAATTTGGACCAGTCCAAAATTTTCACGTGTGGTAATGGGTTAACTCTTTACCAAACAACAAAATTTTGGACTTGTCCAAATTGAAACCATTTGCAGACGACAATATAAAAGTGAACCAAAAATTGAAAATTGATTCGGGAAGGGTAGAAAACATTGTGGGAAAAGGAGAAAATGCTGGTTACCAGCATTTTCTCCTTTTCCCACAATGTTTTCAAAGGCCCTCTTTCTTAGGGACGTCAAAGGTCGGGATAGTGTGGTAAAGGGTTAACTCATTACCAAACGACAATATTTCAGGCTTGTCAAAATCGAAAGCATTTGCAGACGACAAAATAAAAGTGACTGAAATTTTGAAATTCGTTTTGTGAAGGGTAGGAAACATTGTGGGAAAAGGAGAAAATGCTGGTTACCAGCATTTTCTCCTTTTCCCACAATGTTTTCTAAAGGCTTCTTTCTCAAGGTCGTCAAAAGTAGGGATTGTGTGTTAATGCGTTAACTCATTACCAAACGACAACATTTCAGGCTTTTCAAAATCGAAAGCATTTGCAGACGACAAGATAAAAGTGACTGAAATTTTGAAATTTGTTTAGTGAAGGGTAGAAAACATTGTGGGAAAAGGAGAAAATGCTGGTTACCAGCATTTTCTCCTTTTCCCACAATGTTTTCCAAAGGCACCTTTCTCAAGGTCGTCAAAAGAAAGGATTGTGTGGTAATGAGCTAACAAAAAATTGTATTTTTTATATGGTTACAAGATTAAATCTTTTGATACCATATTAGACGAGGTGATTTTCTTCAATTACAAAAGACAAATTCCGTTATTTGATTCTCATTTGACTGGTCGTCTGCAGAGGCTTTCAAATTTGAACCAATCCGAAGATTGGCCGTCTGGTTAATATTTTAAGGTCTCGTTCAATGAGTATACAAGTTACCTCTTTAGCAGACGACAAAACAGAAGACTTGTCCAAATTCAAAGGATATGCAGACGGCATATCACAAGCGGCTCAAACGATAAGGTTTGACTGTGGAGGTATAGAAAACATTGTGGGAAAAGGAGAAAATGCTGTTTACCAGCATTTTCTTCTTTTCCCGCAATGTTTTCAAAAACCTTCTTCCTCGTGGTCAATAAACCTTAAATTGTGATAAACTGGGAGAAAGTTCTGCCATCAAGTGCAGTATTAATGTTTCGTTCAGACATTGATTGACTGATTGGTTGGTTGGTGTTTAACACCGTTTACAACAACATTTCAGTTATATCGCAGCGGCCACTGCACCTATCCATGCTTTCCTCGAGTTTCTTTAACTCGTACTTTGCACAATATTTTTCCAGGCCACTGGCTGCTTTCCCACATAACCATCGTCGGAAACAATGGTCAGAGATGGGAGAGGAATGAATCCTGTCGCAATGACTGTTATCTATCCTTGGAAGGAAATTGGCCGAACCCTGGATCGAACCTGCGATCCCCATGTTCTCAGTCCTTTGCACTACCGACTTCAAGCTATCGAGGCACGGCTTCATTCAATAAGGATCGAGGTTTTACCCAGAGTCGAGGGTGACAGAATAGAATATGACCTGCAACATGCAAGAATGGGGCAATCGAGAATTTGCGTAAAATGTCTCGGATCAATCTGCGCAGTCCGCGCAGGCTAATTCGAAACGAAACATTCCGTTTTTATGTTACTTTCTATTTGTCTGAAAGTATGCTGTAGCACAAAATCTAATATAGTCGTAAAGCGCCGTCTCGGATCAGCCTGCGCGGACTGCGCAGGCTGATCCGAGGCGACACTTTACGGAAATGTCCGAATGCACCTTTTCGCGTGTTTTAGGTCATATATAGAGCATACCAACCCGTTACTACAACAAACAAAGCTGAATGGCCTGAAAATCAATACGAAGTATAGATCAGTGTACTCAATCACGAACCTTATAACATATCCCCCACCCGCTTTGTTTTCAGGTAGATCGGTATTACAACATACGAGCACAGTCTCGTCCATTTTCCTTTTGATTTCTCGAAATCGTGTTTTTGAACTTGTAGTTGTAGCTTTGTTAATATACATTAAACATTGTAAAGGGAGAGGTTGAAGGTACAGTGGTACAGCAAAAATGAAGTATTACAAGAATTTAGGGGTGTTAGCGTTGTTTTTATTCATAGGAATATTGCAAGGTACTGTCCTTTTTTCATTCTTTCATTATTTGTATTATGTATTTAGGTGTATTAGGTATTAGATAAATCGTTTAGAGAATTTAACCCATTACCTTACAATCAGTTCCCCCCCCTCCTTTTCACTCAACAGGTTTAACTCTTTATCAAGCAATCTCTAGTTTAAGGACCCTTAGAGAGAATTATGAACGCGTTTTGCAAATAACAGATAATTTTTGTGACCTTTTTATGCTTTTTTTTATAAAAAATATTTCTCATCTTTTAAAGAATAATAGATATCATTTCATTTCTCGTTTGCAAAAGTTTTGAAAATGATCAAGCCTATCGTCTTGTCGTTTCGCAAACGGCATGAACAGCTCGCTTTTACAATTTTATCTGCAGAAAATTGACCAATAGCAAAACGTTTTGGCCCAGATCAGTCTGCTCAGACTGTTCGGGCTGATCTGGGTCGAAACGTTTCGCAGATGCATCAAACACACTTTTTACAGAGCACGGTCCATATAATGCAATCTGACATTAACTCATTACCGAACGACAATATTGTAGGCTTGTTCAAATCGAAAGCATTTGCAGACGACAAAATAAAAGTGAAAATTTGAAATTAGTTTTGTGAAGGGTAGAAAACATTGTGGGAAAAGGAGAAAATGCTGGTTAACCAGCATTTTCTCCTTTTCACACAATGTTTTCAAAAGGCTTCTTTTCCAGGGGCGCCAAAAGTAGGGATTGTGTGGTAATGGCAAACTATTATCTAACGTGTCTAGAAAAATGTGAGACAGAAAGCCAGTAACACTTTTGTATACGAGTTAATACATTTTTATCTTTTAAACTAACGAAAGTTAGAATCTTTTAATCAATTACGAAATCTCACGAATTAGATGTGGAATATGCGAAATTCTTTATTTGCACAAATAGATTCCTCGAATGTGACCCAACCCACTTTTCTGAAAGAGGTACAAAATGACGTCACAGAATACATATAACATCATGCTTTTCTGAAATGTGTGTAAGTGCGAATTAGATGTGGAATATGCGAAACCATACATGCACAAGTAGATTCCATGAATAAAACCCAACCTACTTCTCTGAAAGATGTATAAAGTGACGTCACAGAGTACATAACACAATGCTTTTTTCTCAAACGTGTGTAAAATAGGAAAAATTCGTAATGGGTATATTACACTGAAAATAAGGGAGATTATGTGATCAATGTGAACTCAACCTATTTAGAAGGCTCAAATTACAGTCCACTGAAATTAAGATTTTTATCTATAAGAGCCCTGAATAAACAAGCAGACAATATAGACCCAAGATCTATGGCTAGACTTTAACCCATTACCACACGATCCCTAATTTTGACACCCCTAAGAAATAAGTCTTTAGAAAACATAGTGGGAAAAGGAGAAAATGCTGGTAACCAGCATTTTCTCCTTTTCCCACAATGTTTTCTACCCTTCACAAAACAAATTTCAAATTTTCAGTCACTTTTATTTTGTCGTCTGCAAATGCTTTCAATTTGGACCAGTCTAAAATATTGTCGTTTGGTAATGGGTTAAGTGCTGTCTGATCTTGATCTATGCCATCCACGAAATGTAATGATTTCGCCTGTCACACAAGGACGTGAACAAAAAAAAGGCTTCTACTTAGGCTGCTATGCGCGACTCACTGATCTGTTGCGGCAAGTATGGACCAAGATCAGACTGCATAGAACTTGCAGTCTGATCTTGGATCCATACTGTTCGATAAGGACATATTTTCACTTCAAATATACCTTAGATATAGCAATTATTATTATTTTTTTTTTCTATCGACTTAACCCTTTACCAGACGACAAAATTTTAGCCCCATCTAAATTGAAAGCATTTGCAGACGACAATTTCAGTGTGGCTCAAGTGGTGCAATTGCTAGTTGATAGGGTAGAAAACATTGTGGGAAAAGGAGAAAATGCTGGTTACCAGCTTTTACTGGTGGAGCCCTCTAGAACCATTCTCACAAATGGACATATTACACTTGTTAAGCGGTTTCAGCTTATGCCACTGTATTTTAATGAAAGTTTTTGCAGGTTTTGCTGGATGATTTGCAGATTTGTGATACATTAAATATTTTCGGAAACTTACAGATTATCCAATAACTTGCGATAGAATCAATGTGCTAAAAACATTATCACAAGTGTTCAGACGGATCACTCTAAGTTCAGATTGAGCGGTTTTCATTCTTTTCATTATTAAAAGTGCAAAGTTGAATAGTCTACAGGGAACTGGATGCTTCTGTCCAGTAGCAACAGAACAGCCCCACTGACCACACAATCTCGGTTAACCCTTTCCCAAATGACAAAATTTAGACAGTCCCAAACTCAAAGTGTTTGCAGATGACAATTTTGAATTTGACGAGAATGACAGAAAGTTCTCCGATAGGCTATAGAAAACACTGTGGGAAAAGGACAAATTGCTCGTTACGAGCAATTTCTCCCTTTCCCACAGTGTTTTCTGAGGACTTGTACTGCAGACACGTAAAAACCAGGGCTTGTTTGGGAAAGAGTTAAAATACAAGCTAGGTGTGGGGAAAGGAGAAAATGCTGGTTACCCTTTCCCCTCAATATTTTCGAAAGCTTTTTTTCTTTCAGGGTCGTAAAATCTTGGTATTGTTTAGTAAAGAGTTGAACCGATAGAAAACAAAGAAACAGAAAAATATCTCCTTACTGGACCAGCTTGGACTAACAAGCTTCTTGAAATCAGTGAATTTGTAGTATACTTTAAATTGATCTACATGAAATTACCTGTATTTTGTGCACAGAATCGTTTAAATTTGCCCGATGATGGGCCTTTAATATGCCTGAAATGACGTACAAACCAAAGTAAACAATGGTTACGTTACGTTCCGTCTGTCGTGTGCTGTCATGTCTAGGTTAGGTAACCATCTTTTGTGAAAAATAAATTGCTTTTACATAAATTCAAAGCCGTAATGGATTGTTGATACGCTTCGACTTCGTGTATTTCAAAATTCTTTATCAAACTTTGTAGACCGACCCGTATCGACAGGATCTGTATACTGTAGAATCTGTAGAATAAGTAGATCTGGGCCCGTATTCACCAACCATTTTTAAGAACGTTCTTAATCTCAATCTCCAGAATTTTCTAAATTTGAAAGTAACGCAACTTCTGATTGGCTAAACCAAATGGTTTAGCCAATCAGATGTTGTGTTACTTTCAAATTTAGAAAATCTTGGAGAATAAGACTAAGAATATTCCTAAGAATGGTTGGTGAATAAGAGCCCAGCTGAATCTGATTACCAGCAGATGCTTCTTTTTCCATAATGTTTTCAAAATCTGTCTTCTTTAGGGTAGAAAAACAAGGGAACTGCGCACAAGGGTACAACCAGGGGTACAAACTGTGAAAATTTTGGGTTGAGGGTTAATACTTCAAGCACCTTTTACAATTTGTATAGCTTTTGTGGACGTTGTTGATCAAAGATCAGACTGCACAAAATGAACAGTCTGATCTTTGATCAACAATGTCCGCATCGCTGGGACAGTTTGAACAAAAGCAAGTTTTCAAAAATTTAAAAAAAAAATCTAATTAGATCATTATGCCATGATGGTTTAATCGGTTGTGACACGTTAGATATTTCCAGGGATCCTTTTCATGCGCTGTAAAATCTGATGAAAATGCATTCTTGCCAAAATGAATCGCAAGTCTGCAAGAAAGACGTAAAATACATATACATTAACACGTAGATACGTGTTGTTCCAAATTACTTCCTGTTCCTACAGAAGCTATTAAAATGCCGATAGAGGTGACAGAGCTCCAGATTATGATTTTGATCTCAAAATGAAATATATTAATTGTTCTCCACTAAAACCTATGCTGTCGGTACCGTTTTTAAACGATTATATTGTTATTCAAAGTTAAGGCACACAAGTTAGAGACCAAAAGAAAAAAAAATACAATGTTGGAGTTATAATTGTTTAAAAAATTGACTCTGATGGCTATATAACAATCTGCTGTATCGGGGTGGTATCATAACCCACGGAAATACGCTAAGCCCCCTTTCGTCAGAACATGGCTTATGTTATTATGAGCTCGACAAGGTGTTCCAGTGAAATCTGCCCATACAAAAAGTACCAGTGTTATAAAACAACAGCAACAAGGTTTTCAACAACATTAAACTTGTCTTCGTTTGACTCTCAAACTGTGATTTTTTTTAGGGACGGGGAAGGGAGGGGGGGGGGGTCGGCTAGTCGGCTAGTGGGGCTTCAAATGGCAATCATATATCCGTATAATGTATTTATATCCCTAATATCCCTAGTATGTAATCAGAAAAGATAATAATCAGTCCGCATATTTATATTGGGATTTTTAAGTTCTTATACCTTTTTTTTTTATTAAAAAAAAAAAATAGAATCGTACTGGCTTATATCCTATTTAATCCCTTTACCACTCAATCTCGATTTTTAACAATCACGAAGAAACAAGGCTATTGAAAACACTTATGGAAAACAAGAAATTACTCGTTCGAGGCATTTTCTCCTTTTCCCACCGTGATTTCTTACCTTATCCAAAACAAATACAGTTATTTGAACCACATTAAATTTGTTTGTACAGGTTATCAATCTGTACAACGCTAAAACTTTGTTGGTTGGTAAAGAGTTAAACCTTTTCCTTAGGGTGGATACATTAAACATTTACAGTGCATTTCCTTTTTTTAACGCCCCTGCCCCAGGGAAGAAGCCTTTAGAAAATATTTTGGGAAAAGGAGAAAATGCTGGTGACCAGCATTTTCTCCTTTTCACACAATATTTTTTAAATAATCAAAGAAACATTGCACTGTTAGAGCCACATTGAAATTGTGTTCTGCAAATGCCTTCAATTTGGACAAGGCTTAAATCTAATTGCCTATGAAAGGATTAATCGGTGTAACCCTTCATCAAGACTATCTCGAATGTTTACAATCCTGATGTGGATGGTTTTTGATTAAAAAGAAAAAAAAAACATTGTCTAAATAGCAGAAAAAAAGTCCGGTTCCACTTTATAGGTACGTTTAATTTAAACATATTTTATTCTATAATAACATATATCAATCATTTACAACAACATATTGCGAAAAGGATCGAAACGAAAGCATCAAAGCTTATATAGTTCCTCTCCCTAAAGAAAGTCACGTGGTATAACAGTTACAGTAAACAAAAAAATAAATTAAATATAGACACCAAAATAATGAAGTGACAGTAAAAGATTAAGAGAATGACAGAGAAAAAATTAGGAATGAAAAAAGGAATAATAATCGGAGGTTGTGCAGAGTCAAGAGAGAAAATGTAAAATTAACTTTTTTATAGGCCTCATGTATATGTGTATTCGCGGCAGTACAATATCAAAAGAGAGGTACCATACACTAGTATATTATGTTGAATTTAGCTTGAAACTCAGGCGAATCTACCGCTATTCTCAATAAAAGCATGAACTCCATTAAAGATTTTTTTCATTTTCTGCAAAGGAGAGATTATTATCACCAAAAAGGACGACGTTAATATTATGATATTTTACAAATACATCGTCTGAATGCTACCCTAATATTACAATAAAAGCTACACGTTTGGGTAATATTATTGACAAATGCTTTTAAAAAAGGACGGGTTAAAATAGTTCAGATTTATACAGATTTCAGGTAAACTATTTCACAAGAGATACATGAATTATCTTTAAGCCTATCAGTGTACAAGTCTTACATAAAAAACTCTGTAATCCTTCAACCTTTTATGAAAATTAATATCCCCGTATTTAACCATTTCATTGCCATACTCGAAATCAGGGGCTATTGCGGACAGCATAGATCAAGATCAGACTACACAAAATGTGCACTCTGGTCTTGGATCTATCCCGCTTGCTTATTGAGTCATACTTATAGGATGACATTCCTTTTGAGTTTACGCCAAAACTCTCATGTCATTATCAATTTATAGTATAAATTCTATCAAGATACTGTAGAATTATAGTTTGGCTACAAAGTTTGTGATATGTAATGAATTTGAAAATAACCATCTTTTCTTTTCTGTTTTTTTATTTTTCAGGAACCTTTGCGTAAGTATGGTATTGATAAATGTCTGTCTGTCTGTCTCTTTCTCTGTCTCTCCCCTCTCTGCCGACACAACGAAAAGTGTCAAAGCGAGAAAGGTAAAATATTTCGTAATCACTGTCATTTTTCCAACCCTTTTCAACATCTCTATTATCATGGCAACCGAAAAAACAACCGACTGAACTCCAAACATTTCGTAAGGTCGTTTAATATTGGATTGTATGGTAAATGGTTAAGTCAATCGATTTTAGAAGAATAGAAACGACTAAATAATTCATGCGTGAAGTCATAAACTATATATTAAGCAATTATTCTTCCAGTATAGTTTGTTATTGGGCCACGCCCCGTAAAAAGGGAGTTAAAAGCATTTGCAAGAAGTGTTGATTCATGTCAGCCTGCCATGGGTCGAAACTTTTTTCTTTTTTCTAATTTTCGGCGAGTCAAACGGCTATTCTACCTCATGTTTTAGTCGGTTGTTTGGAAAATGGAATCTTTGAATCAATAAATACATGGTGACTTGCTGTGTACAGTCATCAAAGCCCTTTTTTTCATGGCGCTGCTCAGTTGCAATGTCCCTTGGCAAGTACATAACAACTTTTTATGCTAAACTCAATAGTTTCGGGCTCGATCCTTGCCGGTGTAATGCAGAGAAATGACCCTCCCCTACAAAATGACCCATGGGTCATTTCTCTACGTAGAGGAAAGACCCGGGTCATTATTCTAAGTAGAGAAATGACCCATGGGTCATTTCTCTACGTAGAATAATGACCCGGGTCATTCCTCTATATAGTGAAATGACCTCCCGGGTCATTTTTCTACGTAGAATAATGACCCGGGTCATTTTGTAGGGGAGGGTCATTTCTCTGCATTACACCGGCGACTCTGCTCCCTGTGTAGTTCCCGTTTGAAAAGCGCTACATTTTATGTGTGTGTGTGTGTCATTCAGAAACACCACCTGTGCTAGTGAAGACATCTATAAGAAATAAAGCCGTGATATAATGTTATAGAACTGAAATATTGTTGTAAATATTATAGTCACGCAAGCACATACTGTCATTCGATTCCAATCCGTTTTATATTTTATTGTATTTATTTTAGATCTAATTAACTGTTGACATGCCTGTGGTTTCATGCCAAACATTATACCCAAGGGGGTTGCAAAGTTGCATGAATTACACCCAGTACAAAGTGCATTTATCACTTATTCAGTAAACAGCTTTTTTCGATTGTCGTTTTCCGGATATTTTATCGATGGTACCCGATATATTTCCGTTATCCCATATTGTTTTCAAAAGACTGGGTATTTCTTAGGCTCGTTAATATGCAGGGTCGTCTGGTAGAGGCCCAAGATAAATATCAGAAGTTTCTTATGAATTCCAATGAAAATATTACGATGATGTTAACGAAATGAAAAAAAAATGTCTATTTTGCATTGAAAAAAAATCTATTTATTTCTTACTTGTAATCCCTTTTTTGTAGGGACTTCGACAAACTTTAGTACAGTTGTTTCAGTACGTCCCCGTGGAGTACCCCCTTCACATAGCAACCGAAAATGTAGGGTAAACGCGCGTGAATTACGTCATATTTCAGTCTTGTTGAATTGTAGGCACTGCATGGTATACCTAGGTAACTTGCGCGCGGGAAATACTGTTTCAGCTTTCAAATAAAGATTTAGAAAATGTGAAATCGGTATTTTTCACTGGTCGTAATCATGAAATATCAAACATACCTCAACATCATTTCTTGATAAACTACCGAAAAGCGTGAAAAAATAGAAGATCTTTTATTTTGTGCGAAAGATCGAAATTTATTTCATCGAGTAAACAACTTTGGTAAAATTTTCACGAACCAGCTTGAAATACACCATTAAATTGGCGAATTTGACATTATGATTACAGAAGGTCAACGGGCGAGGTTGAGGAAAAAGCGAGCAGTTTTGGTGTGGCTACCGGGGTTATCTTATTAGTATGTTTGATCGTAGCCCTGGCTTTGTGTGGAGGTGGACCTGTGGCCCCGAGTAAGGAACTTTCTTATCTAACATGTCACTTATCCATTATATCACTTATCCGTGATATACTTATTCGTTATATCACTTATCCGTGATATACTTATCCGTTATATCACTTATCCATTTATTTCGTTTCTTTATTACGTTTCTTTGTTTCGTTTCGTTTCGTTTCTTTCTTTCTCCCTCCCTCTCATCCATCCCTCTCTCTCTCTCTCTCTCTCTCTCTCTCTCTCTTTCTTTTTTTTTCTTTCTTTGTTTGTTTGTTTCTGTTTTCTTTCTTTCTTTCATTTATAATTCACTAACCTTGAAGGGGACAGCTTTTGAAAACATTATGAAAAGAAAGTGCTAGCATTTTCTCCTTCCCCTACACTACTTCTAGCGTTTGAAATATACATGTAAAATTCCACAATTTTATCCATATTTGACCTGTAGCCTGCAAGTCCTATCAGTTCTGGACAAACTTACAATTGTCATCTGTAAAAGGTCTTCAAGCCTTTTTTTCAATAAAACTTAATAATTATCATATGCCATGGTCTTGCAAAAAGGGAGTTTAACCCTTTACCAAACAATCCCTGGTTTTTACGACCTTAAGGTAAAAGCCTTTTGAAAACATTGTGGGAAAAGGAGAAAATGCTGGTAACCAGCATTTTCTCCTTTTCCCACAATGTTTTCTACCCTTCCCAAATCAAATTTCGATTCTTCAGTAACATTTATTTTGTCGTCTGCAAATGCTTTCAATTTGAACCAGTCTATAAATTTGTCGTTTGGTTGAGGGTTAATGAATCCACGTGATTCATTTTTCACCAAGTAAGACATCATATGATTATGGCTCAGTGAAATCTGTTTTGTCATACAACTATTGAGTCATGAGGTACACCAGTCCTTTGACATACAAAGTATTGACGAATAGCAAACTGTTTCGACCAAGGCTTCTTCGGAATGAGCAGGCTGGCCTGGGTGGATATTTTATGTAGATGTATTGAATACCCCTTTTCACATAGCCTGGCTCAAATTTAACCCATTTCCACACAATCCCTACTTTTGACGCCCCTTGAGAAAGAAGCCCTTTGAAAACATTGTGGGAAAAGGAGAAAATGCTGGTAACCAGCATTTTCTCCTTTTCCCACAATGTTTTCTTCCCTTCACGAAACAAATTTCAGAATTGTTAGTCACTTTTATTTTGTCGTCTGCAAATGCTTTCAATTTCCGGGACAAACCTAAAATTTTGTCGTTTGGTAATGAGTTAATTGAATTTAATACGGCAAAACTTCAGAGCTCTAGATGAAAAGGGAGTGATGGTATTCCAAAAAACATTATGTCTCTCCTAAATCCTATGTTGTGGGTGCTCATTAGAATCGTCTCAATGAGACGATTCTAATGAGTACCTATAACATAGGGTTTAGTGGAGATTAATTTATTTTTTCAACTTTTAAAATCAAAATCACTCCCACTGTCTGGAGCTCTGACTTCCAATTGAATCGACAAATACAGGTTTACAGAAATATGCAGGAACTGTAATGGGTTCACTTTACGACAAGGAATATCACCTTTTCTTGTACCTTTCAGGAAACCCCCTTCCAGCATGGGTGACGACAATCCAGATTGATCCCGCCATCGATAAAGGCATAGGGGGCTGCTCAGACGGAATGAATATCATAAATCCGAACGTGGTACATAGACACAGAACTGGACACTTTGAGACGGACGGAGCTAAATGGGCTGTGCGTAAGTACACATATTGGTGTAGAGATTATCTATAGTCCAGTCAAATAAGTTAACTCTTTACCACACGAGAAAGTTTTAGACTGGTCCAAATTAAAAGCATTTGCAGGCGACAAAATAAAGGTGAATGAAAAATTGAAATTTGTTCTGGGAAGGGTAGAAAATACTGTGGGAAAAGGAGAAAATGCTGGTTACCAGCATTTTCTCCTTTTCCCACAGTGTTTTCAAAAGGCTTCTTTTTCAGGGGTGTCAAAAGTAGGGATTGTGTGGTAATGGGTTAAACGAAACTTTCAAGCCGATTGTGCCTAGCTCCGATGGCTCAGTCAGTAGGGTACAGGACTTGAGAACAGGAGATCGTTGTTTCGATACCCGGCTCGGCCAAATCCCTTCCAAGGATTGATGATAGTTACTGCCACAAGATTCATTCCTCTCTGACCGTTGATACGACGATGGTAAGGTAGGTTATCGGTACTAGAGTTGGGGTCTACAGTGCCTTGCCGAAGGACACCCCAATGAGACTAGTCATATAGGCTTCTAGCCGGGAAAACACCAGGGTTTTCGTGTAAAAGCCTTGACCATTGATAAACGTCATGCTGTAGTACAGAGGGTAAACGACACTGAGACAAAAATTACCCAGAACAATTTGTCACATTTCCTTCGATATTTCTGAAACAAGATACTCACGCAATCCTTTCGATTTTATTCTACCAGCTCTCTCTAAGGGCAAGCACGTATTCGAGATCTACTGGCCAGCAAAACAGCGAGGGACACTGGCAACTGTTGGCGTCGCCACTGATAATGCGGATATGATGGTAAAACCACGTGACTCACTCGTCGGATGCAACGGCGAGTCCTGGGGATTCGATATAGCTCGCCGTAAGATATTACACAAGGGACAAATTCTTGGAAATCTACCACGAGGTGGCTTTGTCCCTGATAAGTAAGCCTAAATTCACTTTTTTGTATTTTGGTCATGATTTGGAACATTTCTGGCAAATGAAGCTTTGATGTATCTCTGTCGTGCATTGTACCAAGCAGGTCACATATGGCTTGCAACACGCCAAAATGGGTATTCACACATTTGTATAAAGTGTTTCGGATCAGCCTGCGCAGATCGCACAGGCTGATCCGAGACGGCACTGTACCATTACATTACATTTTATGCTACAGTAGACTTGTGTAAAACAGAAAATTATATAACAACGGAAAGTGTCGTTTCGGAGCAGTCCGCGCAGGCTGATCCGAGACGACACTTTACGCAAATGTCCGAGTGCCCTTTTTCGCGTGTTGCAGGCAATATAATTATGGATTCCCAGAATTCATTTTGTCTCAGAACTGACTGAATCACGAGATACAAGGGTCCTTTTTACACTCTGAAAACTGATCAATGTCGAAAAAGTGTTGAGCCAGGTCAACCTGCGCGGAATGGGCGGGCTGACCTGAATCAATACTTTTTGAAGATCCATTGATGTCCCTTATTGTATAACTTCTAACAAAAAGAAAATAATAATTTCAACTATTCCCGTTACATTAGAAAAACCTTGGATTATGAAAATAATAACTCACAGTAAGAGATGACTCATCAAATTTCTGTTGCAAAACCAGTTAAAGAATTAGCATTCCCAGAATACACAAAGCCCGTTAAAGAATTCGTATTCCCAGAATACATAAAGCCAGTTAAAGAATTCGTATTCCCAGAGTACACAAAGCCAGTTAAAGAATTCGTATTCCCATAATTCACAAATCCAGTTAAAGAATTAATATTTCCAGAATTCACAAAGCCAGTTAAAGAATTTTAATATTCCCAGAATTCACAAAGCCAGTTAAAGAATAAATATTTCCAGAATACACAAAGCCAGTTAAAGAATAAATATTTCCAGAATACACAAAGCCAGTTAAAGAATAAATATTTCCAGAATACATACAGTCAGTTGAAGAACTAAAGATTCCAGAATACACAAATATTATCACTAGAATTTATCAATAAAGTTCTTTATCCATTTACCTAATTAACATTCACAATTGTAAATTCGATAAGACTAAATTATAAAAGGAACACAATTTTGACGTGCGCCTATGAAAAACAAATAATTCAAGAAACACATTTGGCACGTGAAACAACAAAATATACATCTTAGTAACCATGTATGATTTTCGACAATCCATTTCAAATATTTCAAATACCCATCCATTCACTTGAACTTTTTTTATGCTTGCTCTCCTTGTCCCTGTCAATCTAATCTCTCTTATCATCTCTATGTCAAAGTTTCACCCATTCATTCAAAAATTTAAATCGATCATTGTTATGTTATAAAGTTTTTGCTCTTCTTCTTCTAATGTCGCGTGACAACGGATCTGATTTTTTTTTTTCAGAAAATGTATATTATGCCATAATTACCTTACAACCTGAGAAGGTTTCGAGAATAAACTGTCAATCATAAAATGTTTAATACCCCAGCTTAGACATGTATGTTGACTGTAGCCTTATGACTGGTTTCAGGTTCTACATGTATGTAGACTGTGACAGTGGCACTGTTGGGTTCGGAACCGAGGTCGAGTACTATGGTGCACCACTCAGTGTACCCAAGGCCAAATACCCCATCTATCCCATGGTCGGTTGTATGTGTCAGAATGCACAGATAACAATCATTTACCGCGGATCAGGTACGTCTACACTCGCTTCTTTTTCCATTCCCACGTTGCATCTATTCTTACCTATTTTTATCACGGTTTGACATGTTATTCAGTTCCTTATACTCTAGCATTCATTGTATTCATTCATGATTTAACTTGCGAGACTATCGCATTTCAAAATATTAAATACAGCAAAATGCCTATATTATTAAGAGATGCGTATGCACAAGGTCTATAGCGAAATGCCAAAGAATTTACATGTTATAAGATATTAAAACAGTAAACTTACGACATCAAGAGTAGTATGCGAGCGGATTCAAGTCATACGGGCGTTATTGAAAATGACGTTAAAACAACATAATGAAATTTTGAATGCTTTAGTCCATTGAATGTGTCCATTCTACCAGCTAGTCCATATCATGTTAATCAACTGGTTTCCATATACATGCACTTTACAGCTTTGAACGGACGTATTGAAGCAGGAGTTCTGTAAAACATTCGCGGAAGTATATTCTAGACGTTTCAAAGTATATCGTTTAAATAGAGACAACTGTTACATAGAGTTTGATTGCATACTACTCTTCATCTACATTATTTACAGATTTGCTATCAGTACTTTCAGTCCTTTGATCATTTCGTTTCAGAAAATAGAGCCAATGTTGGTGCACCAGTAAATACAGTGGTTGTTCCATCTCAGATGCCGGGAGGTGCGGGAATGCAAGTTACTGTCGTCAACCCAGGAAGTAAGTACTTTTACAATGAAATCTCTATTGTTTTACTGCGAAATAATAAACGTTACAAATACAGTTAGTTATGGTAACAAACCTGACACCTGAGTTTTCGATAAACAGACCTGCTTCCCAATTTTTCATGAAAATTAACATAGGAATAAGATACATACATACTTAGCACACCTTGGTTTTACCATCGAAGACAAAAATGAATACATGACAACGAAAATTCTCGAAGTCAAATTATCATATTAGAGCCCAAGATTTTATTACAGTCAAACAAATATTCATACCAAATCAACAGTCTGAGCATTTTTGGTCAAAAAACGAAATTCACGTAGTTGTTATCGAGTGTTATTATATCAAAAATCAATTAAAAACTGAGATCGCTGACGCCTAAGCAACACTTGGGCTGCTCATGATGCACCTCTCTAGATTATTGTTCCAGTCTTAAATCAGTGCCTGACGGAGTTAGATAACATTGTGAGGTTGGTTAAGTCGATCATAAACTCGTCGTTTGAGCACATGCCAAATGTTCTCTATCGGTGACTTATCTGGAGATAATGCTGGCAAGTACAAAACCACTATGCCATTTTGTTACACGAAGTTGCATGTCACGATAGCTGCGATCAAGCACCATCGGTTGCAAAATCCTACCTTCTTTGACCATTGTCGTAGCTCAGTTTCTTTTACTATCTGATGTACTTTATCTTGACATTCTACTGTCTTTTAAAGTAGGTATCCAGCAATTATAGTTGTCATTGACCAGCAATAGTCATTCTAGAGACATCTTCGTGAGCCAAGTTTACGATCACTACGTGGATCTTACCTTGGCTGATTGAGCCCGATTTCGAGATTCCTGTGATGCGCCCTCTATTGGATGCTGGTTATTACTCCCCTTTACATCATGTTTCTAAAAGTAAATGAAATATCGTTTTACAAACCGCTTACGAATACACATGAAGCGATAAGCAGACATGCACGTGGGTTTTCATATTTTACCTATTATTCGAAAGGTAGAGACCGTGTTCTATTTTTATCAAAGATGAAATGCTACGAGCGATTTTATTCGATGCAGCTAGACGTGGCTGCATCCAATGAAAAGGCGTATCGGGGGGTTGTAAAAATCAAGCTCAATCCGCCAAGGTAAGATCCACGTACTGATCGTAAACTTGGCTGGCGAAGATGTTCTAGAGAGGAATATACGGTTTTCTGTGCTTCCGGATTTTTTTCTATCTGTTTGAACGACCCTCCATACTTATTTACCATGAAATTAATCTAATAACCGTTTGTCACCACAAATTCACGGTATCACGTGTTCAAAACACCTTTCGATAGGTATGCCAGTTCAGGTACCTTGTCAATTTTCCAGAGAGCTGTACTGTGATTTGAGTGCTTTAACCCTCTACAACACAATAACGACTTTTAACGACCCTGAGAAAGAAGCCTTTTTGAAAACATTGTGAGAAAAGGAGAAAATGCTGGTAACCAGCATTTTCTCCCTTTCTCATAATGTTTTCTACCCTTATCAAACCAAAATTCAATTTTTGAGTCACATCTATTTTGTCGTCTGCAGTTGCTTTGAATTTGGACTGGTCCAATATTTCGTCGTTTGGTAAAGAGTTACTGTTTCTCTTCCAACAGCCGTCCAGACTCAACACCAACAGCCTGTCGAAACGAAGACTGAACCACCGCCATCTTACGAGGAACAAAAAGGCGAATAGGACATCCGAGTCTTTTAGTATCGATAGAAATAGTCCGGTTATCATTTTTTTTTCTAATGGGCGATTAAAAGGAATCATCAATGTAGAAAACCATACTGAAATGACGTCACGTAGACCATCTATTTATTTGTATTTTTACTACGGCTTAAAAGTTGAGTTTTACAAGTTTGTGTAGAAGTTTGAAACAAGCAGGTGTCGAATGGTCAAGATAAAACCTGGAGTTGTTAAGTGAATACATAGCTCACTTAACAACTCCAGGTTTTATCTTGAAGAAGAAGACTTTCAAAATACAAATTAATGGAAAAGGGAGAAAATGCCGGTTACCTTCTTGCACGGTGTTTTCTACCATTCCTAAAACAAATTATATCTTCTAAACACATGATTTTTTTTCGTCTGCGAAAGTTATCAATTAGGCCAATGGGGTAAAGCATAAATTATTGGGTAAAAATATTTACATAAAAAGTTGATAATTTGATTTTTTTCTCGCCTTAGTTGTACATTTTCTTTTTTTATTTTGAACTGTTGGATAAAAGCAATTAAACAGCATAATAGATAAACTTTCATTGTACATATCCTAATGACCAATTGTATTGACGCAATTCAATGACATGATAAATTACCCATAATTTATGAGATTGTCATAACCAAACGTGAATAGGCAATAAAATGGCATAATACGTCGAATTTTATTTCAGTCATCTGTGGTAACGATGTTTAATTGCTAATAACAAATACTATGTTAGCTTTTATTGTCGGAAAAAGTTTATACAGAAACGATGATAAATCTTTCTTCACATGTTGCAAATACCATTTTTTTGGGGGGGGGGGACGGGTATAACTGAATGTGCTGGCTTTTGACCTACTTCTTGGTCCCGATAAAGAGTGAATAGATAGTAATCTGCGATTGGACAAAAATATTAAATTGATTATTTGGCAGGTCTCTGTGGCATATTTGCTCGCACATTTATGAAACTACTAAACACAAACGTTGTTACCGCTAATAGGTACCCTAGGACGTTGATTCTTTTCATTGCAAATCAATATAAAGGAGAATGGTCCCTTTTTTTGTTTGGACATCCAGTATTTCAAAAGCGTTTCTCAATTAATCAATTGAGTAATTCAGTATTTCATAAGCGTTTCCCAATAAACCAATTTAGTAATGCAGTATTTCGTAAGCGTTTCCCAAGAAACCAATTCAGTAATTGAGTATTTCTTAAGCGTTTCCCAATAAACCAATTGAGTTATTCAGTATTTCATAAGCGTTTCCCAATGAACAAATTCAGTAATCGAGTATTTCATAACCGACTCCTAATATACAAATACAACTATTCAACAAAATTTAAAACGGTGAGGTTAAAAAAAGAGAGGTAAAAGTAAGATTTTCACTTTTTTACTTCAGAATTAGCCAGAAAATAGTTTCAAAATTCACATGTCAGTATCCCTGACACAGTCTATCTTTTTGAAAGATATTTCTTGTTTATACGTTATTGTTCTTGTAGTTAAAGCGTCTTTTATGAAAGGCAGTATTGTTACACTTAATTATGTATGTATGTGGAAATTCCGTCCATTGTTACATGTAGATTGTGTTAGTGTTTGTTTTATATTCTTATTCTCGACTTGTGTCTCGTATCGTGTGTTTTGACTCGTTACCACACAATCCGAGCTAAAACGACCCTGACACAGAAACCTTTTGAAAACATTGTGGGAAAAGGAGAAAATGCTGTTGATCAGCATTTTCTCCCTTTCCCACAATGTTTCCTACCCTATCAGAGACAGATTCCAACACTTGAAACACACTTAATTATCGTCTGCAAATATTTTCAATTTGAACAAATCTGTACTTTTGTCGTGTGGTAAAGAGTTCAATCGAGGGCATTACCCCCACACTGCTCAATTACTACTATTACGACAAGCATCGCTCAACCCTCTTCCATACCATGCCAAGTTTAACGCCCCCCAAACTAACAGCTTTTAAAAACATTGTGGGAAACGCAGAAAATGCTATAATTAACATTTTCTTGTTTTTCCATAATCTTTTCTAATATTTTCGAGACAATTTCCATCTTTTTTGCCGCATCTAATTTGTCACCTGCGAATGCTGTCAATTGCGAAAAGTCGTCATCTGGTGAAAGCTGCTGCTTGCAAAACAACACGCTTTTGAAGAAATGTATATCAAGATTTAGCTGTACAGTATGTGCAGTTTGATCCTAGATCTAGACCGTCTGATACTGAGATTTATAGTTGGTAGAAACATCTTTCAGATCGTAATGTTTGACTCTTTGAGTTGCCAGGCTTTCACTGTTATCATCCAGATCTAGAGAGTGACGTAACTATGCTTCTGGCCTTGTACCACTTCCGGTCTTGTTTCCGGTTTGCAGGACGTAACAGAGTTCAATATTGAGCTATATAAACAGGAAACTTTACCTGTGTTCATTTAGCAATTTAAACGTAGAGTATTAACATGAAGCTGTCAATGGAGATAATCATTTTGTAACAGTTGAACACATGTTAAATACACAATACATGTATATACCAGTCATTCTACAGAAAACGTCCGGATTTTCATAATATACCATTGTTAATATACATGTATCAATCTTTTACTTTATTGTATATATTAAGTCTTTCAACGCTTATTATACAAATTTGACCTTTGTTGACGTCTGAAAATTCCCCACAGAAACTCAGAAAGGTGTTAACTCATTACCAAACGACAATATTTAGGCTTGTCCAAATTGAAAGCATTTGCAGACGACGATATAAAAGTGACTGAAAATCTGAAATTTGTTTCGTGAAGGGTAGAAAACATGGTGGGAAAAGGAGAAAATGCTGGTAACCAGCATTTTCTCCTCTTCACACAATGTTTTCTAAAGGCTTCTTTCTCAGGGGCGTCAAAAGTAGGGATTGTGTGGTAATGGGTTTATGCTTGACTCAATAAGTAGAGGATGCGGGTCCAATATTAGACTGCATGTTCTGTACGGCCTAACCTTGCATTATGTTGCCCATATCAGCCCCTTGTTCTTTAGATTAGATATTTTGTAGAAACCTGCAAGCTCTTTTCGTTAGTTTGATAACATACTCGTCCTTGTTCATGGCAGTTTAAGTGATCCTTCTTTGGGTAATTTTCAGATGAACTCATGGACTATAACACCCATTTACAATTTTTGATGTGAAGAAATATTATTTTACGATCCATACATAAGAACTTGGTCAGTATAACGCATTGAAATTATCTTAACAGAAATTTCAGCCTATCACTCAGTTGTCACATGACTGGTTTCGTTTTGGAAACCATTTATGAAACTTTGTTCGTTTTTTTTTAGACTACTTATCAAAACAATACGGCAAAAAAGAAAAAAAAAAAATGCACGCGACAAGCAATTTCTCTTTTTCTAGAATGTTTCGATACACTGTATCACAAGAACAAGCACAAATTGTTCAAAGTAAACTCTCCATGGTAATTTTTGTTCACATACAGTTTTTACTAGAAAAATTATTGGTATGAATGACATAAAGGAGATGAATGTTAAAAAAATAAGTCTGTGATTTCTTGTTTTATAGTATCTGTATCTGTATTTGATATTTGTAATAAATAACTCTTTTTTTCAAAAGTAAATCTTGTTTGTTGGTCATCAGTTTACCTCCACCCCTACTTTCATTAACATTTTAGTTTTCATGTTGTTTGTGATGTCTCAGACTAACATGTATCACAGTAGGCTTACTCTTTCCCGAACAGTCCCTGGTTTTAATGACCCAGTCGAAGGCTTTTGAAAACAGTAAGGAAAAGAGAACACTTTGTTTTTCTACCCCTTAAAAGACAATTAACTCATTACCAAACGACGAAAATTGTAGACCAGTCAAAATTGAAAGCATTTGCAGACGACAACCTAAGTATGGCTCAAAAATCGAAATTTGTCTTAGGAAGGGTAGAAAATATTGTTGGAAAGGGAGAAATGTTTTCGAAAGGCTTCTTACTCAGGGTCGTTAAAAGCCGTAACTGTGTGGTAAAGAGTTAAATCATAAATTCAAGCTAAATTCAATTTGTTGTCGGCAAATGTATTCTAAAGGGAAGATTATGAAACTTTGATGTCAGATAAAGCGATGATTTCTTACATGCTGAACACGCCTTGACATTTGATCTAGCTTACACTGTAGACCAAGACTAAATGGCATCCGAGTGTACAGACCGTCTAATCGAACATTGACTTTTACTATAGACTGTATGATTTTTCTTTCAACAGACTGGCTTGGATGGTTCTTAATTAGTGACAAGACAAAACTGTATACGGAATACTATGCTGTAGTGTAGTAAGTTTCCTGTGACTTGTACTTGCTTAGAGTTGCGTGGTAAAGGTGGTGTCTGGCGAGACCGAGATATTAACCCTTTACCCCATAAGGCATTTCTATGGTATCTCTAATTGACCCTTAATAACAGCAAGGATGAAGCCGTTTCTTATGTGTATCTGACACCTTTTGATAGCATAGAAAAAATTGTGGCAAAAGGTGAAATTGCTCGTTACGAGCAATTTCACCTTTTGCCACAATGTTTTCCAAAGGCTTCTACAAGCAATGCGTAGAAATGAGTATATTTGAAGTAAAGGGTTAAAGTTTCTTACGCAACTAGAAGCAAATCTAAGCCTCAGGAAAGTAACTACATAGAGGATATTTGTCCATATCGGTGAAAGATAGAAATTTATTTCTCTTTATCAGTCCATCTTTTATATACCTTTAGCCAAGAAATTCAGATCATCCGATCATTGTAACTACATGTATTGACAGTTTTATTTGAAAACGACAAGAAATTATAAATGACCAAGGTAGATAAATTGATATACCGTGGCGTATTTTCACAGTTAGCTCCCTTGTAAAAGAGAGCAATCTTGCAGGGATATAAGTATCTTTTTATCGGCAGTATTTCACGTAAAACTCTGAACTAGCAGAACTTATGTTTGCTGTTGGTCGGTTGTATACATTCCGGTTTTTACGGTGGTTCATCGAGAAATAACGGTGAAATATTTTCGATACTTTATGGTTACGACCTGTAATAGATACTCTTGCTTCGGATTCAACTGAGGAAATAACGCCAAAGAGCAATGTTACCTCAACTTACACTTAATTTCTAAAGACATTGATTGTCTGTGTAGAGACGTAGTTTTCATTCAGAGCTAGGTAGAATATACATTCCCAGACAACCTCTTTATTTTGAGAAGCTATTGCAGTTTTTAGATATCCAAAAAATCTTCTGAAACATCTAGACGAGGAAACGGTAGGACAAATTTTCTGAAAGTTTTAATGAGAAACTCTGGCACGTTGGTCAGCACACTGACGAGGAAAGAGGCATCATAATAAATATATATTTTAATAAAACACAAACGTAAATGTAATCGAGCTATATAAGTTACATTATTTATAACGAATTGTACAATACATTCAGAAACAGAAACAAAACATATCAAAACATCAGGCAGAAAGATGGATAAACACACAAACTTTCGGCTTGAAAGTTAATTATTTCTTCTATTTAACTGGATAAGGATTAACCCATTAACCCCTGAGAAAGAAGCCTTTTGAAAACACTGTGGGAAAAGGAGAAAATGCTGGTAACCAGCATTTTCTCCTTTTCCCACAGTGTTTTCTATCCTTCCCAGAACAAATTTCATTTTTTCAGTCACTTTTATTTTGTCGTCTGCAAATGCTTTCAATTTGGACCAGTCTAAAATTTTTTCGTGTGGTAAAGAGTTAAAGGTATTTTTGTCAGCAAACATCGTGTAGATACGCTGGATGATTGGTTTTTAAAAACCTCATATCGCATGTACTGAAAAGGAGCATTGGGACATTTGCGTAATCTGTCGTCTTAGAAAAGCCTGCGCAGTCCGGGCAAGCTAATTCGAAACGACACTTTCCGTTTTTGTGTAATTTTTCTGTTTTGCGCAAGTCTACTGAAGAACAAAATCTAATGTAGTCGCAAAGTGCCGTCTCGGATTAGCCTGCGCGGACTGCGCAGGCTAATACGAGACGGCACTTCACGCAAATGTTCGAATGCCGCTTTTCGCGTAATGCAAGCCATAAATAAAACGACTACACAGAATACTTTTGTGAGATCTTTCTGCAACAGGTGAGATGTAGAGCTGGAACTAAGTTTAATGTCAAAATGGACACATACTCTTCCCCTATCAGCACTATATTGAAGTAGTCCCAAGTTAAAAACATTTGCAGACGACAAATTCAAAGTGGTGCTAATGATGGGATACGCATTAGAAAGGTAGAATACACTGTTAGAAAAGGAGAAAAAACGGGTCACCAGAATCCCCTCTTGTCTCCACATTACCAGTCCTCTAGGGTAGTTTAAACGCATATTTCTCTTGAGTAGGGTTCACTCCTTCTGAAAAAATCCCAAGTTTTAAAGGGCCTGTGACAAAAAAGGCTTTTGCAAAACATCGGTAACTGGAATTTACTCTCTTTACTGTTTTCTACCGTTTCAAAGGCAAATCCCTGCATGTAAGCATGTCGTCATCTGCAAATCTTTTTTGTTTCGACAAGTCATATAAATAGGTAAAACTTATGTTTCATTATACCCATTACATGTCCCGTTTACTTTATATATCGGTTTACTAGTCTATTTCAAGTGTCTTAAGTGTTCACAGTCCTTCATCAGCCGTTTATTGTTTATTTCAAGTGTCTTAAGTGTTCACAGTCCTTCATCAGCCATTTATTGTTTATTTCAAGTGTCTTAAGTGTTCACAGTCCTTCATCAGCCATTTATTGTTTATTTCAAGTGTCTTAAGTGTTCACATTACTCAATCAGCCATGATACACCATTGCGTCATCCTTCGTCAAACACCTGTTAAAAGCAAAGTGAATTTTGAAAAGAGTCATCTAGCATTTGATTGTTCGTTTGTTTAGTTTAGGTTTAATACTGTTTTCAAAATTAATTCAGCTACATGGCGACGGTCAGAGACACATCGATGCTTTCATGCAATTCCTAAAACTGGTGCTTCTAAGCGACTGGTTGCTTTTCCACACAAACATCGTCTGTGAAAAAGCAATTGAATTCCGTTACAATGACCAGATTTCCAGATAGAGGGGTTGATTTTGATTTCAAAATTGAATATATTAATTATTCTCCACTATACCTTATGTTAATGGTATCGTAACATCGAGACGATTCTAATGAGTACACAAAACATAAGGTTTGGAAAACTGTTATCTGGAGCTCTTGGTCCGTATTCACCAACCATTCTCGAAAATGTTCCTAGTCTTATTCTCCAAGATTTTCTAAATTTGTAAGTAACACAACTTCTGATTGGCTAAACCGAATGGTTTAGCCAATCAGAAGCTGTGTTACTTACAAATATAGAAAATGCTGGAGAATAAGACAAAAAAATGTTCTTAAGAATGGTTGGTGAATACAGGCCCTGAATGACTAAAGTCAGTCCTAAGAAAAGCAGGTCGAACTGAGGAACCGAGCCTGTTACCCCTGAGTTTCAAGTCCTTAACGTTACCGATTGCAATCCCTGCTCGGCAATCATAGAGTAACTTGTTATCATACCAAACTGGTTTTTAGAGATAAGAGGACTTTAATAACATTCTTGTAAAGTCGAATAATCAACTTGATTTATTCTTGAAATAGATGGGACCTCGTGAAACTCAAATACCGGTATAACTCAAGTTGAAATGGTGACATATTCCTTAATTCCAGTCTTTGGCGTTACCTTTCTAGATAGCGCCATAGACGAACAAGAAGGCTTTCGCGATCGGTACAGATCAAATTCAGACTGTTCAGGTGCTGTAAAAAATTATGCTCGCTGTCTGTTAACTTGTGTCAGTCTTTGGCGCGTAAAAGTAGTATACGGGCCGGTTTAGAGCCAAACTAAGATGACGTATCGGTTTCACCGTTGGTTTTGTTTTAAGAAAATCATTTCCATAAAAGGAAGTTCAGTCCACTGCCGAATTTTTCTAACATATTCTCTTGTTTTTTTTTCCTGAGGATGCACTTGAGATCCAATTTATTTTTGTGTAAAGGATCTGTCATCGGTTATTCAATGTCGCTCGGTGAGCCATGTCTCCATTAACAATCATCGATATTAAAAAAGGGTGATTCTTGCCATACTGAATCAAACTACAGAGTTCGTCCTATCTGCTCTTCTCTTCTGACAAACGCAGTTTAGCTAGACTACTTCGTAGTCTCTGGTAACTGGCTCTCATACGAACACAGCACTAAAACTTTTGGATAACGTAACTGATATTGCCAAAACCTTACTTTCGGGGAATCTGGAATTTTCACGATCATTTAAAGATAACCCGGATGAAATCCCCTGTTAAATTTGAGCCGTCCAAACATATGTACATGTAACCTCCACGGGTTTATATCTTTAACACCTTAACATTACACTCCTGACCTTCATTTTTTGTCATAAGAGGCCCTACTCTGGAGAACAATATCAAAGTCGTTTGTAAACTTTTCTTACGATACCAAGAACATGTAACTCGGTCCATAAATAAACTATGGCCATTTTAAGGTTGTCATTTTAATATTTGTCTATTATGTCACGAGCAAACTGACACGTATTGATCCCACTATCTCTAAGAAAAGTAAGCGATTATTCAAACAAAATATACATTTCCTGAACCAGGATTGCTTTGAAAGATAATTTCTGTCACAAAAACGCACGCTTTCTTGATGTTTCATACCTTTTGGTTACTGTATTATTTATGCTCATCAATGGGAATTTCTGGCAAAACCATGATCTTTATCTTTTTAGGCCAATGTAAAATAAATCTAGAAGAAAAAAAAGGAATAATCCGGACCGTTCTCCACTACAAGAGCCTTCTATATTATTAGTAACACGTGCCAATTTATTCTCCAGAAATTTCTTATCTAAAAATGAACATAAATTCCTTCATACTATAAATATTGGTTAGAAAATTATATCGGATATCTTTGTGAATGATTATCTTTGTCATTTACCATCGGGTACTGGGAGAACTGTAAGTTAAATTTTATTTCTTTTTCAACTAGAAGCGCTAATTATATATTTTAGGGACTAAATTATTATTGGACAATTTCAAAGGATCAGATAAAATTTCGTGGTATTTGTACAAGTATTGCAAGCTACCGACGGACTTTAATTTATTCAAACTACATTATTTGAAATATGTTTGTAAATTAACTTGTTTTATTCACTTTCAATTTTATTTCGTTTTAGGTTAGAAAACGTTGTGGGAAATATGAAAAAGTTACCGGTATTTGCTCCCTTCCCAACAATATTTTCAGAAATTTTCTTTTTAAGACGGTAAGAGAGATTAAAAAGTGAAATATGAAGTTAAGATTTAAGTATTATATAAATGTTATTACCATAGTCTTGCATCGTCGTTCCTCAACGCCTCCGTCGGCCTACCCATGGATCTAAATATGCTTGGGCACACTTATGCGGACAATTGCTATTTTCTCTGCAATATGAAAAACAACATCAATCACAAATAAATCATCGATTCTGACTGATTGATTGATTGATTGAACTATTCTGTGTTTCCACTTTCCTAAATTTTTCTCTTAAATCGTGCACCTCTTTATGAATGCTTTCCTGGATTTTCTCTAGCAGCACTTCACAAACAGTCTGTCAAACAGTTGGTTTCTTAATCTTTACATAAAAAGCCTCGACATTTTGTATTTGACAATAGCCTTAAATTGTCATCGAACTACTTTCATTACATACCACAAAACAACGATTCAAGATTACCAAGGTAAACAGCGCCTGCCTTTCAATCAGACGGAAACATGACATAATTTATCCTATATTTTCTTTCGGTGTACGTAATATTGTAAAGCGTTGTTACTCAGAGGGAGTACGCCACGGGAAATTACCGAAAACAACTAAACTGGAGGTAAGGCCCAACAAGTTAGAAGCAAGAAATAAATACATGTAAAATGTTTTTTTCGATGAAAGATCGAAATTTATTTCCTTGAGTGAACACCATCGAGAATGGTTGAAAGAGTTACTGCTTGTGGTTGCACTACTCGTGAAAGTATTACCGATGATATTCACTGGATGAAATAAATTTAGATCTTTCACCGGAAAAATAAAATATCCGCTATTTCTTCTTTTTTTCAATGCACATGTGTATGAGCCATGCCAAGGCAAAAATGCCTTCAACACGCGAAAAGGGGCATTCGCAGCGCGCACAGGCCAAGCCGAAACGACAGTTTCCGTTTTATGTGTTTTTTTTTTCCGTGGATGATAAGGATCAATATCAGACTGCACAGATAGTGTATCTTAGATTAATGTCATCAGCCACGCATTTCATGTTCAACCCAATAAAGTCTTGTTGATTTCAGGTATCTTAAGGCAGTGGACCCATAATAGGCCTAGTGCAGCATGGCATAAAATATCTTGACAGTTGATAAAAACAGATTTGTACAGATATAATACTTTTGCAGATTTTTAACCGACCAGAAATTCCTTTGATGTCTATCTTGAAATTATTTGTTGATACTTTTGTTAGTTTCCAGAAAAGGGAGGTAACTATCATATCCATTTGTAATGAAAATATAATGGTTTTAGATTTATAAATGATAATTCTAGAATGGACAAAAAGGAAAAAGTGGCCCGGTGAAAGTAGTGCAGTAATACTCAGTAATTCAAGTGTGTAGTATATTGTAATAGAAGTCATCTATTTCATGTCAGTTTGTTCGAGTAATACCAGGCAGTGCATCACTATGGATCCAAAAAGTTCATTTTGAATCAAAAGACTTAATCATTAGATGGACTGATCCTGAGACATTCAGAATTAATAAGATAAAAAACAAACATTTCAACGTACATCAGCCTGTGAAGGGTATCGATTAACGCTAGCAAGCCTTGATCAACGCTGTTGGAAACTGGCATGCACAAAAACCGGCAGGGAATGGCTGTAGTTGCCCTTAGAATTAACTTGTCCATGTATTTTTAACTAATCGTTAATTATAATTTATGCATTCGAGACTATTCCAGCACTGGTGAAATCCAGAAAATACATGAATGTGTGAGCCGTCAATTATAATTTATGCATTCGAGACTATTCCAGCACTGGTGAAATCCAGAAAATACATGAATGTGTGAGCCGTCACCGTGAACAACATTACTGAAAAAAATGTTTAAAACGGGATATAACATCAGCTAATTAATCATTTCAGACGAATATCATGAAATGAGTCAAAGGCCAGCTTTTACTGCTAGGACGAAAAAAGAAAACCTACCCGGAGCATAATCTTTCACATAGTTTTCTAAAACTTTCTTTCTTGTCCTCATCTGAATCATGGTCTTCATGATACTCGTGATCCTCGTGATGGTCTTTCCCGTATTCTCCATGGTTTTTGGTTGTTCCAGTGCCCTTTGAGCTGATAGTAACATGATATTCTTCGTGCCGTCTATGGTGCTCTTCAGAAACCACGTGATCTATTATGACCAAAGCACCGAGCACGAGAAGTATTTGCCATTTGATATCCATTTCAACACAAACGGGTGGCACAAAGATCCTGGAGTAAAGATAAAACAGATGAAAAGACATGCTCTGGCCAAATGGAGGGTAGAATCTCATGGGTAGGAAACTTCATATTCAGAGCCAATGGCTCCGACGAGAAAATATTGTGTTGGTTTTCCGTTTCTGAAAATGTCGGCTGAAAAACAATCCCAAAACAGGTAGGCTTGTCAGTATCTGTAATTATGTGTTCTTATGTCTTTGAAATTCATAAAAGGGCGAATGTCATTCGTTGCTCTGGTCTTTCAACGTGTTTTCTGCACTACGAAAAGTTGGAACAGATGTACGATGTTGTCTGAGACATTTGTGGTGTGGGTTGACCGTAGCCAAAATAATACGCCTTGGAGATCAAGTCAGTCTGTTATTGCCATTTAATTGGCAAGTAAGAGAGAGAGTCTTACTTTCCCAAACCCGTGAATTAATGTCCTGAAATGCTGTATTCACTACTGATCAAAAATTGAAAAGAAGAGCACAAGAATTGATTAAAAATAGAGAAGGGCTCTGTTTAATAGGACCGGCTCTGACCATGTTACTCGGCACCGATTCATGAGGGCTTCCTTTCACAGTTTTAGTTTTCTTTAAATGATTAGTAAGGACGTAAGTTTTGTCTTTCCATTAATATCTTTCCGTCCAAAATTTAGTTCATTTGTTGGATGGAACATGACTGCATGTATGAAAATACAAAGGAATGATATGGTCACGTTAGAAATATGCTGTTTAACATTAGTCTATCTAAATTTTGATAAAAATTCTGCAGAGCTTTTGATCAGACCGAATGGTCCATATATAAATTTTTTCGTGCTTTTGTCGTAAATGCAGCCCACAGATAAGCATGAATAATGAAAAATATTTTTCTTTTTGAAGTACGAGAATGATAAAAGCAACACGTGTTTGAATGGTTACAGATGCACGAATTTGCATGAGGCAGTTTATGAATCATTATTCAGTCATCAACATAATTCTTTAAAAATGATTGAAACTTTGGAAAAATAGATTTAACAAAATACAACCCTGAAAAATAGAAGTTTAATATTTTCAGTTTCACAGATCATTTTGCCAAGAAAGCCATTTTTGTTTAGAACTCTCAAAATGACATTTCATGTTTTATTTTACGGTTTTCATCGGTCAAATTAAGAGGAGGTACAGAAAAGTAAAACGTTTTGGGAATTTTTTCAATCATACAATGTGATGCTCATTTAAGGTGAAAAATAAGGACAGAAAGCTTCAATGATCCTTTTAAACTTACTATTTGACTATCTCAGACATTTATTTGCATTGCCTATGTCAGCAGTAGATCTGTTTGCAAAAATGACTAGAAAATTTTAAACGAACTCTTACTCGCTTCAAAGAAGTAGTACTCACGGCAAGTGTTATATATATATATGTCCACTAATAATTGGTGAAGTGCTTTTCTCGAGTCAAATTTTAAACTAACTTAAGTAATTTTCATTAAAAACTCTGGTTGCCGTGACAACAATTATACCCTTGAAAATATTCACACTGCTTAATCATCCATTGGCTGCGCCCGGGTGGCTCAGTGGTGAGCGTGTCGGACTCATGATCCGGTGGTTGTGAGTTCTATCCTTGGTTGAGGCGAACTTTCTTTCCGGCGTATTTTCGCCTCTCACTTCTGCAGAAACACGTAAGAAAAGAAATCGGTGGCTTTGGAAAGAAAAGTTGTGTTAGTACTGGTGTGAGAAAGTCAAGAAACACATGTGCGTCATCGATCGCCATGATATGATGTTAAAGTGGTGTTAAACTCCAATACAACCAACGACCCAATAAGCATTCAGTGACGACCGATTACAGTGCTTACAGCACTTTGATTAATTGATCTCGTCACGGCATGTGATATTAACTTTTTTATCCCAAATAAATACAATAACATCAACTGATAAGGAAACGTTTATCGAGTAAGTGTAAAAGCAGAGAAGGACCGATAATAAAAACAAGTCGCATAATCTTGTCCAGCAGTCTTCTTTCTCTTTTTTAACGAAATTCTTCTTTTTTCTGCTCATTCGTCATAAAGAAATAAACCACGCCTATTTCCTGTTTCGGGTTTTTTGATTTCGCTTTATTTACAAAATCATGACGAAACAGACCGTGTATGAGTATAATTTCACAAGAAAAATGGATTTAGACAGCAAATTCTGTGCCAGTCTGCCTTTTAAACTCACCACTGTCGGAGAGGTATGACGGCCTCTCCAATTACTATCAAAATACATCAATAAGGGGTTTCGACAGAGGCTGGGTTTGACGTCATACCAAAACGCTTTAAAATATCAAAATACGGGGATTATTTGATGATGGATTCAAATGTAAAAAACCTTTTTTGAAGCCCGATACGATACCACCACGCTCCATGGACTGGGCTACAATCTTGTGTTTGAGTTCGTTGCGCCTGTCCCTGCAGCCTTTGAATTTCTATACCAGAAATTTGCACGGCCCTTCGTTGAAGCAGCAAAGGATACAAAACATATCTTGAGAGAACGGTGTTTCATACATCTCCAAGATGAATCATGCAAGGCAAGTCATTACAGAGTTATGAATACATAAAGGGCATCTTTTAATACAACAAACCAAATCACAAAGTACAATGACCCTTGGACATGCAAAAAATATTCTTTTAACAAATTGTTTTGTCTCAGCAGTCTGCCCGGAGTCGATTATTTTTGCATATCGTCGGTTTAACTTTTAAAACCTCGTAACTACAGCTTGTTTCAAGGTTTTTGAAGTTAAACCGACGAAATGCAAAAATAATCGACTCAGGGCAGAGGTTTTTTTTTTGTTAAGTAAACCGACGATATACTTCAAAGTCCCCATTTCCCAGAGCATGCATGGCTCATATTCATGTCCTTTATAAATACAAAACAGACGCTTCATTTCTATCACCTCGTTCTATTGGTATAAAGAATACCGGTTTAATTAAAAGTACAAAAAGTACAATTGTATTAGCTGGAATTTGTTTTAAAGTAACGAATGGGGAATACATACCTGAAATATCTAAAATTTATTTTCCAGGTTGCAGAAAACTTTACAAGAATCGGTCACGTGCAAGATCCAATACTATTTGAAGTGAATAAACTCGTACACCCTCATATACACATACCACTGTTGCCAATATACCTCGGTTATCGCACCTTCGCCCTGTCTTGCATGCAAACACCTTTTTTACAAATCTGCTGTCCTGTCTTTATCAACGATGTAACAGCAATTTCTCCGCTTCTTACCCGACCTTTTTTATATACTTAAATATTTATTTTTTATGTATTTTATACATTTGGTTTTCTTGGCAAAAGCTTTTTAACAGGAACTATGCAAACCTAGCATAAGTGTTTATGCCAAGAACGGCTCTGTCTTGTATGAAATAGAAAATAAACTGTGACATATAACACAAGTCTGTATTAAACAATCTATTTTGTCTTTCGTAACTATGAATTTTCATGCCAGTATTACTGTCTTATTTTACATTTAGAGTTTATGTTTCATTTTCACATCTGATCTATCAAAGGATTGCATTATGTGGATAAAGAGAAAACCCTTGTCATCTCTTCCCCGTTTTTAATTCTTTACCAGACAATCCCGATATTAAAGACTCTCAGAAAGAGGTCTATTGATAAACATTTTGAGAAAAGGAGATTATACTAGCTATCAATATTTTCTCCATTTCCAGAAATTTTCTCACATATATATATATTTATTTCACACACACATATATCTATATTCTTTAAGACCCTTAAGGTAGCAGATTTATTTTGGTCTAGTTTTAGGCGACACGAATGATTAATTGCATTTTCTCACTAATGAAACGGCAGAGGAATTGCTTGATAAGACGCGTGCACCGCACCCAGACAAATGCTTGCGCAGTACCACAATGCTGTTTTAGGGACAGCAAGAAAATGCAGTTATTACAATTTGTCTGTACAAAGATGCGGAAATAAAAACACCACTGTTTAACTTCTGTGACATAGTGACTTAAATGGTATTACAATAAAATTGAGTAGAGAAAATAAACCTTGCCAAAAAAAAACAATCATATCCTTTTCACATAACTATGTGGTTCTAAGTACATGTAAACCCAAGCAGGTCGTATCAGGTGTAACTCGTACCAAAATTTAATATCAATAAACTTGAACACAGAGTTCTCTGACAAGAATATTTCCATAAGTCAACAGAAGAAAAGCTCGAAAAGCTCCAGATTTTTATGGCATGCATTAGTGAGTTTTGGAACGAATATATCATGAGTGGCTCTCTGGTAATGCAATGAGTTTTGTACATCTCCATGGAACATTGTACCAAGGAGGTATTATCACATAATTGGCTTGCAACACGCAATTGGATGAAATTTACAAATAGCAACAACTTCCGACCCATGAGCGCATGCGCGGACTGCGCAGGTTGATACGGATCGATATTTTTTGCAGATAACATTTATTTCCCTTTTCACAGAGCATGAATCATTAGACCTATCATGATGCAAACCTCACTTCACGCGAGATATTTAACACAAACATAAGGCCCATTGCTGTCAGATTTACCAAGATAAATAATAATAGCGTAACGTTTTTACTGTTTGACTTTAACCCATTACCACACAATCCCTACTTTTGACGACCCTGAGAAAGAGGCCTTTAGAAAACATTGTGCGAAAAGGAGAAAATGATGGTAACCAGCATTTTCTCCTTTTTCCACAATGTTTTTTACCCTTCACAAAACAAATTTCTAATTTTATTTTGTCGTCTGCAAATGCTTTCGATTTGGACAAGTCTAAAATATAGTCGTTTGGTAAGGAGTTAAAGAGTAAATAGACTGTGTAGACAATGCAGGCTTACTTCACAAAATGTTCTCCCTGATCTTAGATGCACAAGTCTATCGCGTTCAGAATTCTAGTCTTTGGATGTATTTAATTTTACTGCAGGGAGAATTCGTCCGTCATTGATACAGTGATGTCAAGGTGAAACCATTTCAATATAAAGTAGAGCATTTTTTTTTTTGCAGAGTCATCGTAGTTATCGTTCAGATAAACACTACCCATTATCTATGTTTTGCCATTACATACCCAAACACGAGCCTTTGAATACTTTGTGCAGTTGACAGCTTGTTCCTCAGAAAAATTGTTGGAACAAAAAATAACATTTGTTTATTTCATGCATTCGCTTACTCACGCAAAATGTTTTCATGAATTTCAGTGATGACATCCTTTTCTTTTCATTAAAGTTTAGCACACGCACTACTTTTTGTGCGACTTTGAGGCCTTCATCTGAGCGGTAATACCGAAAAAAGGTTTAATTAAAAGATTTTTAAAGACACTTAATTAAAAGTGCTTTTCAGCGTAATGGCTAGTTGAATTATCAGTGGGGATAAACATAACAAATTGAAGATAAATCAAAGTGATACCAGAAAAAAGTTCATTGCGTATAAGTATCGACATGCAAACGAGCAGAACGAAAGCAACTGCCTGTAACTGCCAGTTTTAAAAGTTCCATCTAAGTAAAATGTGAAATTTATTGAACTAAACGAAATTTTCGTACAGTAGGCTATAGTAGAAATTTGAGAATTCCGTGATGACAGTGTACAGAGGATGAAAGTCAGGCAGGTGCGTAGGTATGTAGATCTGGGCCCATATTCACCGACCATTCTTGAGAATATTCAAGGCTTAGTTTTATTCTCTAAGGTTTTCTACATTTGTAAATTATACAACGTCTGATTGGCTAAACCGAATGGTTTAGCCAATCAGAAGTTGTGTTACTTACAAATGTAGAAAATTCTGGGGAATAAGATAAAGAACGTTCTTGAGAATGGTTGGTGAATACAGGCGCTGCTTCTCGAGGCTCCAATAGTTTGTTGAATGTGATGCGCCATTCACATCTGGCAGGAATGTATAGCAACACCAGGGGCCATATTCAACAACCATCTGAATTATTTCTTGGTCTTAGCCTATTTCCAGAAGATCACACAATTTCGGATTTGCTGAGCCTTTTCTTTTAGACAGTCAGAGATTGCTTTAATTTCAAGTTGAGAAAATTCTTGAACATTAGACTGGCACCCGCTGTCCATGGCTGTAATCGGATTATCTTTGCAAGCCAAGGCTGACGATTCACTACGCTACTCTACCCTTGGCGGATCGAGCTTGATTTTTACATTCCCCCGATATGCTTTTTCATTGGATGCAGCCAGCTCTAACTGCTACGAATGAAATCGCTCGTAGCATTTCATCTTTGATAAAAATAGAATAACGTCGCGACCTTTCGAATAGAAGGTAAACACGTGGATGTCTGCTTATCGCTTCATGTTGAATAATTGTATTTGTGAGCAGTTTGTAAAACGATATTTCATTGGCGTTCAGAAATATGATGTAAAGGGGCAATAGAGGGCGCATCGCAGGAATATCGAAATCGGGCTCAATCAGCCAAGGTAAGATCCATGTAGTGATCGTAACCTTGGCTCATGAAGATGTAATCGGATCCACTGCTATTGCTTATTGAAAAATCTTTGTTTGGATTCTAACAACAGATCCCTTACTCACCAACAGTTGTCAAGGACATTATTAGTCTAAATCTAAAAAGAATTCTAAACAGTCAATGGTTTAACCAGTCAGAAAGTGCGTTACTCCCTAAATTTAGAATTTCACATGGAGTGAAAGTAAGAATGGTTTGTGAACACGGACCAAGTTTTGTTCTTGTAGGATTTTTGGCGCAAGAAAAAACGTGGCAATGATATTTATGTGTAAATGCAACTGATCAGCTTGAGGTGAGATCTATAATATCCGACAGAAAACTTTATAAAACAGAAAAAAGAGTCTCAAATCGAGATATGTAACAACTAAACACGACGATATTTATAACAATATTATTCTTAGATTTAAATATAAAGTCAATATATTAAAATCAAAGACGGTGATGGTGGTGGTACAACGATGATAGTAATGATGATGATGTTGATTATGATGATGAGGATGAGGATGATGATAATGCGTATTTTAACTCAATACAATACCTTCAACCCTGTTGTACGGTTTTTTTCACAGAATGCATGTTTAAAAGTTGATGATAATGACTGATGATTGAATAGCTTCAAGTGTATATCAAGTAATCTTTGTAAATCCCTTGTCCACTGATACTGTTCCATACGATCGCCTTGAATTTCTTTTGAAACTCTCAATAAGTGAAAGGTATGATCCAGACCGATAATTCACTGTGCGGTTACGCCATTCCTTTGCTCTCCGTTTTACTATACTCCAAGGTTGTAGGTTTGAACATTCAGGAGGGCACGGATAATCCCTGTATCGAAAAGAAACCTTCCATTTCCACGCTCTTAACCAATGATGACCATTAGAAGACAGATATTGAGACTAGTCCACGGGCGAATCAAATGCGAATCTCTTTACGCACGCAACCAGGTATGACACGAAAATGCAGACTGTTATAATGTTCATTTTGTTATATGCTTTTTCTCTAAAATTATAAATTCAAAACTCATGTAAGAAATGATCAAAAAGAAGAAAAAGAAATAGAAAGCTGCACAACTGCGGAATTTTAAGGAAAGAGTCAACGTGAATATATAAAACTTCTACACAGAGTAACGTTACACAATTGTTAGAAAAAAAAAACCTACACGGAGTACATGTATGCGTGATAAAGGTAACCTATACAGAGTACATGCGTGATACGGAAAACCTGTACAGGATTCATACGTGATACTGAAAACCTGCAAAGAGTACATGCATGAAACGGAAAACATATTCTGGTCTGTGTTTTAGATAACTTTCGTATTATAGATAATCCATATAAGATTAGATTAGCTACACTTTCATTCCTGGTTTCTGCACTACTGATCTTAACACTTAGGCTGCTAAGCGCGACTCACTGACCTTTCTCTCGGACAGCGTAGATCAAGATCAGACAACACACAACGTGCTATTTGCTGCTTTGCAATACAGATTTATCATGTTACTTGAGCATCCTTTATCAAGCCTATATGAAAATTCCTGCAATATTGACATGCGTGCAACTTGGTCTTCTGGTAAATAACCATTATTTTGTATAGATGCACTTACCTCACGCAGACTTTTCTACATAACGCTTGTATTGCATTACCATTGTCATGTTGATTATGATTGACACCATTTCCGTTTCCGTTTAAGCCATTGTGTATGTTGCCGTAATGGTTCCCATTGTTTTCGTGTGTAGACGTGTGATTTAACAATACAGCTAGAGCGTGCTGGTTTCCGAGCCAGGATGACGATGTATTGGTTCTTACAAGGCTCCATGTCCCGTTACTGAATACAGCAGAACTTGAGTATGAAAATGTGCCACTCAAACCCACCATAGCGCAAAGTAAACTAAATAACATAAATTCTTTCATTCTGTATTCCTTGTCTGAAAAGAGATTAAAAGAGATGAGAACTAACAAGTACAATGGAATGAATCCTGTCTCAATGATTGTCATCAGACCTAGGAAAGAAATTGGCCAGTTCGGGAATCGAACAAGCGACCCCCTGTGATCAAGTCCTGTATGCTACCGACTGAACTACCAGGGCTCGGAAAGATAAAAGACATTGATAGAAATGAAGAAAATGATGGTTTCCACTATTTTCTTCAATTCCCACAATATTTTCAAAATTTAATGTTCCATTCTTCAGGTTCGTTAAAATTATGCATTGTGCAGCGGTAGATTAGGCAGCAATGTAAAGTACAACTGCTTCCTTACATCTGTGGTTTATCTACAGTCTCGCACATTTATACCATCGGAACGTGAAGAACAGAAATCTCGGTCAAGTTATCCCCCATATACCTGTATGTGAAATGTATCAACTTGGTGAATATCTTTTATTAAGCGTGTTTTTGAAACATGGTAGACAGACATACAAAGACAATCATTACGTAATAAACAAAATATGGACTGGAAGCATACATCCGCCTGTTTGGTGGTGGGAAAAGGAGACAATGCTGGGTGCGAGCAAGGTTTTTCGAAGCCTTCTCAATTTTAGGCCGTTTAAATACCTTGGTGTTCTTTGGCAAATGCTTGAGAAATACGATTTGCAATATGCCAGGCATTCGGACAGTAGACTTGCGCGAAACAGAAGATACTAAAAGTGCCGTTTCGGATTAGCCTGTGGGGACTGCACAGCCTGATTCGAGACGACACTCTAAGCATATATTCGTAGGGGAGGGTCATTTCTCTGCATGACATCGGCAGCTCAGTAGTTAAGTGCGGGGCTTGTTATTGATCCCAGCACTCTAGGCTCCAATCTATGCTCGGCTAACAAAGGCCTATTTTTTAGGAGACTTGGTGAAAGTCATTGCATTGAATTTTGTTCCATTCTTGTCGCTGAATTCTGTGTTGACTTTCTTGTATGGAAGAGCATGTAATGGCATAAAGAAAACAATCGGGAAAAAAAATTGTCAAAATGCGAAAACGAGGACGTGTGCACTCGTTTGTCTGATAAAACCGTCAACCTTATGAAAGAACGAAATTCAATACTTGTCCAACTCGAAAGAATTTGCGGACAACAAATTAAATGCGACTAGACTGCTGTAACTTGTCTTTGAAAGAGCAAAAAATATTCCGACAAAAGGAAGAATTGCATTTTCACTTCCTCTCACAACGATTTTTGCCCCTCCCCACGACCGTCAAAATAGATTGTTCCAGGGCGTAGAACACGAATTCATCAGTAAGGAATTGTCTATCCTGAATGATCTACATTTTTACTTCGTGAGACTTTCTAAATTGACCTTCACTGATAACAGATCCACGTTTACAAAGTTTATCCAAATGCCGAGTATTGTACATCATTGACATGGTCTTATTTAATGTTTATCCCAATAATAGTGCACCGTTAAAGTCAGAATAGCTGTCAGAAATAAACAAAGCAAAGACAGAAATGTATTTACGTAATAATAATTTTAAAGAGGAAAAACATCTAAAATATTGCTGTACCAAGGTTTTTTTTCCCAGAATAGGTAACAAAGTAGTGGACAGTGTAGATCTAAGATCAGACTGCATGTTCTGTGCAGTCTGATCTTGATCTACACTGTCCACAAGAACAAATTAAGTCGGTTCCAGCGGTTTTGCCCAAAACTTTTTTTATTAGAGTTTGAATTCCATCTCTAACTTATGTTGCAACTCCCGCTGTCTATTTCTGATTACCTGTTTCTTTTTAACTCTTCATTATGTGCCCATGATTCATATAATACCCCCATTCCACTAGACCGCGATCCACGGCGCTCTTACAGAGCGCCGTAGATCGCCATGCAGAGCGCCAAGAACGCCAAGAACGCTAACAGATCTTTAGCGGATCGCCGAGATCGCCTAGATCGCCACCAGTCTACTCCCTTGCACAAAGATCCGTGGCGCTCTGGACAGAACGCCGTCACATCGCTACTTAATCGCTTAAATCGCAATCGAAACGCAACTTGAACGTAAACATCGTAAATGGAGCGCTATCGGATCGCTCAAGAGCGCAAGTGTTCCTCCAGTATGCCGGTCATTGCGCTCCTATGTGATCCGATAGCGACCATTAGAGATGCAGTAGCGCTCCGTTGCGATCAATTGGCGATATGATAGCGCTCTATTACGATCAAGTGGCGATAGGATAGCGCTCCGTTACGATCAAGCGGCGATCTTATGGCGCTCCGATCTCCCTTTTGGAGGACTATATAAAAAGAGAGTCTGTCTCTCAGTCCGGTAGTGCTGAGGCCCGAGGTTCGATACCTCGCCTGACCTTTCTGAGACACGTTGTGTTTCCCACTCAACTGAAGGCGAACTGGTATGGAAGCGACAGATAGCCTTGCATGTGTCTGTGCTTCACACCGGGCATGTTAAGGAGCCAAGGAGGTATAGTCGAAGAAGGGCTCGGGGCTTGTACCCGGATTTCCTTGTAGCCGATTCTTTTTCTCAAATGGTCCATACCATATAATTATGCTTCGAGCACACAAATCATACAAAGTCATCATATCATCATTTTGCATTTGGAGAGGGTCAAAGCCTCGAGTCGCTACCGGAGCGACAACGGGTCGTATAAGGTCGCAACTCCTAGCGAGGCTACGATAGTGACTATGTACAGTTCAATCGCTATCGGATCTCAATGGTCGTTACTTGATCGCCAGCAGAGCGTCATCTGGTTGTTATCTGAGCGGGAGTGTCCTCATAATCACAAATTCGGCAGCGATCTGAGGCGATCTACGGCGCTCTGTATGAACGCACAGAGCGCCGTAGATCGCGGCCTAGTGGAATGGGGGTATTACATGTTTTATGTACATGGACTTGTGCCACTGTATATGTCAGTCGTCATCTAATTGCTCAATTTAGCTTCAAGATTAGGCTATGTCAACAACAAAAGTGCAGATCGGGCTTGCTAAGCAGACACGCCTAAAGTTATGTGATTCACTGCCTTGAGAGTTCAAAATATGTTTTTTGTTTAATATCTTAACTCTTTACCACACGAGAAAATTTTAGACTGGTCCAAATTGAAAGCATTTGCAGAAGTCAAAATAAAAGTGACTGAAGATTTGAAATTTGTTTTGTGAAGAGTAGAAAACATTGTGGGAAAAGGAGAAAATGCTGTTTACCAGCATTTTCTCCTTTTCCCACAATATTTTCAAAAGGCTTCTTTCTCAGGGCGTCAAAAGTGGGGATTGTGTGGTAATTGGTTAATTTAAGTATATTATTCTGGTTGTAATGGTTAACAATAAAACACATGCTACCTATTCTTTTTGTTATATATACGATATCCTGTAGACCAAATTTGAAAAAAAAAACACACCAAGCTAGACACATTTTTCATTGACAAAGTAACTATTTCAGTGAGCGTTTATCCCCGTATGTCTATGTTTTCGTGCCTTTCAGCAGTGTTTTAGTAAGAAATGGATTCAAAAAAGTACCTTAAGCGCTTTGATTTCGATAATTTAGTGGACTTCCATTTCTTTTCATGCGACACACAAATTCCTTTTTTTGATATTTTCACCTTTACCAAATAACCAGATGTTTTGACAATCATAAGAGACAAGGCTCTTGGAAATATTGCAGGAAACGGCAAAGAAATGCTTGTTACCCCCCCCCTTTTTTTTTCCAAATTATCTGCCTTTGAAAGCCAAATTCCAGCTTTTGGTCCTTTCCGAAATTATTGTCTGCAAGTGCTTTCAATATGGACTTGTTTAAAATATTGTGACGTGGTAAAAGTTTGAGACACCCATCTTGAATTAAAGATGATAACGAAATAGCTTACTTGTCTGTCACAAGTGAAACATGTACCTGAGATAAGCTTTTAATCCCCAATCAAATTTCTATTTATCCCAGAGGGTTTTTTTTTTCCTATCAAAGACCACGAGGCTATCTAGGTTATCTTAGATTCCAACGCCAGAGGACTATATTTAGCCATAGTACTGTTGATTTATTTCTGTACTAAATATCTGTTTGAAAAGTTCGGGCCGGTTCCATTTGCTTTCCACAGATCAAATTTTGGTTCTTGATGAATTTTGCCTTTCAAGGTGTGAAATGGAGAAAGTGCTAGTTTTCAGCACTTCTTCCTTTTCCTACAATGTTTTCAGAAGCCTTCCCGCTTAAGGTTGTAAAAATATTGGATTGTGAGTCAAGCTCTGTGAATAGGGTGTTTGATGCATCAGCGAAAAGTATCGACTCAGGTCAGCCTGCGCAGTCCGGGCATGCTGACCTGAGTCGAAACTTTTCGCTATTGATCAGTTTTGTGTATGTTTAACTCTTTACCAAATGACCAAATTTTAGACTGGTCCAAATTGAAAACACTTGCAGACGACCAGATAAATCCACAGAGTTAACGAAAATTCCAAAATTCGAAACAAAATTCCAAAATTCGAAACAAAATTCGAAAAATAAATGAGTGTAAGAACCAAACTCATTGCCTATGTATCGGTGATGAACATAACTAACAACCGCCAAAACATTTCAGTTAACTCCAAAAAAGTAGTCCACCAAATAAGCTACTGCCTCTAAAGGAGACGGCTTTAACTAATTTTACTGATCAAAGAAGTGTTGATAGTGATTGATTTTATGCTTAAAAATGCATTCTAAGAGACAGTTAAGGTTGGCCAACTGTTATGGCATCCTGAAACATCGGCCAATGTCGGTATACTACGTACAACAATCGAATTGCCTCGGTAAGCTGCGGAGAATGGTCGGGCATTCACGTCAATTACCGCCGGACACAGCATGATTAAACCATCTTTAGCATTATTTCTTTTTAATATACAATGATACTTTATGAAGAATACAAAATTTTTATAGGTGTTTTGCCGATTAATGTAACCGATAGATCTAAAATATAAAAAAAAGAAACAGTTTTTTTTTTCTAAGACTTCCGCACTCTCTCGCACGGTGAGGGTAACGTACGACAACTCTGCTCGGAGATTGAGACATCCGGTGTAGAAGTTTGTCATGCAATTTCGCGACTCTACAGTAAAAGCCGATTCACGTAAAACAGAAAGAAAGGCTGCCCAGTCTTGCCCCAAGATTAGTTTTGACTGGCATAACTATGCTTGTGGATCGTTTGCCTGAGGCTTGTGATCATGTTGAAGTTGCCACGACAGTTTATAGTTGGAAGGTTGGCCGACGTCGGTTAAATTCGATGTTCTTTCGAAAACCATTGAGGGCGTGTCAATTTTGCCTACTTTGGCCTGTTTCCTTCTCTTACGACAGCGTTGTTGGGAGAATAATAGAGAGGACTCGGTGATACTGTCTTTCTTTTAAAATATTTTTTCAAATGTTGTCATGTTATGAATAATAAGTTATCCATTTGAAACAATAGTTAGACAGCAGTAAGCATTGTTATTTTTCATATTGGAAAGTCCCACTTTTGTTGTATTTATATTTTTGTAACTACGGCCGGAAACATGACAGGAAACGTGATTTGGTTGTCTGAGTAAATGCTTCTGTTTTTCACAATGCTTTCATATTAACTAATTACCAAACAACAAAATTTTAACTTTGTCCGAATCAAACATTTGCATAATGACAAAATAAAAGTGGCTGAAAATTTCAAATCTGTTTTGCAAAGGGCAGAAAACATTGTGTAAAAAAGGAGAAAATGCTCGTTACCAGCATTTTCTACTTTTTCCACAATGTTTTCTTAAGGTTTCTCTCTCAGGGGCGTCAAAAGTAGGGATTGTGTGGTAAAGGGTTAAATATTTGGAAGTGGACATGAACTTTTTTTACAGTAATTTAATCTATGGTTACCAGAGTATTCGAATCATACTTCAGTGTGATTCATTGGAGGCTTTGCTGTTCAAAAAGTGTTCATGAATGTTTGTGCCTAATAATTAAGAATTCTTTAACTCATTTAACAATTAAAAACTTATGACTTTCCCAAATTTAAAGCATTTGCAGGTGACAAATACTTATTGTATGGTAATTAGTTAAGCTACAGTAGTATTCCCCAGGGTTGCTTGCTATATTTTCCATTATGAACATTTATGCAAAGTCATTTGAAAATTCTCAAATGGTTGAACAACAGTTTTGATGAGACTCTTGACATTTTGATCTCCTTGACTGTGTATGAAAAAATAATTATTTAATCTTACATCTTGTTGTTAATCTAAAGGCCAGTTTCTGGTCTTTGTCAGTTTTAGATTTCCCTGTGTCTTAATATGCCTAGGAACTTTCAGCTTGTCATTTTTATGCAAAAAAGTTTGTCTCAGTTGAGAGTTATCTGCCAGTATTTACTTTTGCCTACCATGCATGCTGGGAAATCAGCTTTGCATGGGTGTCTTTTTAAAAACTTTCTGCCGGATTACTGATATTTTGCACAAAGATTTGCATGTTAACCCATTACTACACAATCCCTACTTTTGACAACCCTGAGAAAGAAATCTTTAGAAAACATTGTGGGATAAGGAGAAAATGCTGGTAACAAAATAGATTTCAAATTTTCAGTCACATTTATTTTGTTGTGTGCAAATAGTTTCAATTTGGACAAACCTAAAATTTTGTCGTGTGGTAATGAGTTAAACAGTCTTAAAAACATTTTACTTTGTATTTCTTCTGAGTGATCTCAGTATACTTCTTTTCTTGACCGAAATGCTTGTGTACCACAGTGAAATGAACAAAATCCTGTGGTTTCACTTGACTGGTATAAATTGTAAATATAAATCTCTAAGCACTAATTAAGATTAACTTATCAATAAATAGTTTACAGAGATACTAAGTGGTGTGTTTTGAACTTAAGAATTGAAGATTGATTTTAGGTAACATTTTTTAAATATTTTTGTGGAAACGTCAATTACAGTAGTTTTGTTCAATAAGTACCTCCATGTATATTTCATGATGCATTTTATCAGGCTAATGAAACAATTTGTTTTCCAAACTCAACGATACAATGTTTACTTGAATGTACATCAATAAAATTTTTTATGATAACTTAATATGCGTATCCTGAAGAACTATGTTCTTGTGAAGAATTTCACAATCATCTGTCTCAAGATTAAGATGGAAACATTGACAAAAATCAAATTTGCTTGGAATATGCAGTTGTTTTCTTATTGTGTTGATACATTTTTTTAACTCTTTACCACAGAATCTCGACATTTAAAGACGTTAACAAAGAAGCCTTTTGAAAACATTGCTGGAAAAGGAGAAAATGCTGGTAAAATGCAACCCTTTCCAAAACAAAGTTGAATTTTTGAGTCACATTTATTTTGTTGTCTGCAAAGTATTTCAAAAAGGACTGGTTTAAAATTTTGTCGTTTAGTAAAGAGTTAAGTAGAATGATGAAGTGTAGATTCAGTAAATGCGAATTTGATTACCTTAAAAAACATGTCAGGATTATACAGGTGAACACTTTGATAAAAATGCAATTTTGGTAGAAATATGCATGATTACCTCGAAAAAATATCTCAAGATTATTAGGCCTAAGTGAAACTATGGACAAAAATGCAATTTTGCTTGGAATACGCAGTTGTTTTTTGTTAGTGTTGACACATCTGTTTAAACAGAATGACTGAGCTTAGGTTCAGTGAATGAGTTATTGATTAACTGGAAAGAATAATGTCTAATTCTCTGTTATTTTTTATTATTATTATTATTATTTGAAGTTTTGTCTCGGTTATTATTATTTGAAGTTTTGTGCTCGGTGAAGTTGAACTTAAAAAAGTTTATAGTCATGGGGGTAATATTTCTGACATCTGTTACTGTATAGTTTACATTTAAATAAATACCACGTGGTAAACAAAACTGTTTTACCTGTTTTGTAATACCCACAACGAGCAAAGTTTTCAAACTATAAAAGCTATCAACTTGAAACTTCATACACTGACAGAACACATTATGGAGAAGTGCAGTACATAAGAACCAAAACTGCCTTTCATGTTTTTTGTGTGATTGCCCTTTGTTGATATCCACATGGAATTTTTGTCCAGTCCAGGCCATAACTTCCTAGCTATTGAAGCCCAAAACTTATATCCCCCCCCCCCACATTATGATTGGGCTGTATAAAAGGAGTCAGCTTGTCTGTCTGACCAAAAACTCAACATCAACCGTACAACCACCACAACAGTGCCTTCAGCGCTTTGATTTTTTCGGTTGGTAGAGAGTTAAACTGCATGATCCCTAATTATTTTATCAGTGGGTGAAATTTGCTCTACTTAATTTTCTACCCGACAAAAATGCTTCAGATTTGTTCAAATTGTAAGCGTTTTGAAACAATAAGTTTCGTATAGACCAATTTTTTTTCTGTTTGTCTCCGAAAAGTCAGAAAACAATATGGGGAAAAAGAGAAAATGCTGGTTACCAGCATTTTCTCTTTTTCTCACAATGTTTTCAGATGTGTTCGTTTTCAAGATCGTTAAAACTCGGCATTGTGTGGTAAAGAACAAATCCTTAACCTTCTGAGATCGACTTGCCGCGAACAAATTTTGAAATTTTCATCTCATCTTAGAATGACGACCATGACTTTATGTCTAATTCAAAATTATAGGCATAGTTAAAACATCGTGACAAAAGCAAAAATGTTTTCGTAAAAGAGCAATAATGCTTTGAAGAAAGAAAAGGAAATTATTGAAGACCAACGTAAGCTGTTTCAGTGAAGCTGGCAGGGCGTTAATCCCATTTATTTCTGGAATTTATGCTTTAATCAATCAAGAAACCTTCCTAATGCTACATCATTTTTTTTCCCTAATTCTATTTTAGGTCAACAGGAAAGGTTTCGTGATGTTTTTACATAAGACCCGCTCTTCCGTCCTCTCTCTGTCTCTCTCATTTTATGTCTGTCTGTCTGTTTGTCTGTCTCTCCTCTTCATTATTGGTGGTTTGGAAATAGTCACAATATGTAGAAGGCATCAATTTCACGTCAATTTCTTGATAAAATCAAAAAACCGAAATGAAATAGAGTGAACATTTCTAGTTTGTGTATTATTCATTCCTTTAGGAATATGAAGTAGATGAAATAAAATTTACTCGGTTGATAAAGAGTCAAACACAAATCAATTAAACATCCTAAGCATTATTGTCTTTACATTTATCATCAAATTCTGTACCATTTAGCCAAGGGTTTTTCAACTTTCAGCTCCAAAATTGAAATCATTCGAATTTCTTGACTTGATAAATATTCACATGACAAATCACACCATGTGACATCTGACCCTTATTTGACCCAAACACTCAGTTTAGAATTATTATCTTTTCTTCCGGAGAAAAAAGTAATTTCCTCTTGTTTCTTCACATCTCCATATTTCATGAAATGAAAAAAATTAAAGTTTTATTCGAGGCCTTTGTACTAATTAATCCTTAATTCTGTTTTCCATTATTGATATTTTTATCACAGACAGGATCATATAGGGGTCGGGCGCTAAGTAATCATACGCAAGGTCATACGAGTTCAAGCCCCTATTTAACCCTTTACCTGATATGCCAATTTGAGGCTCTTCCATTTCGGCAGCAAATAAAGATATGATGTCAAAAATATGCACAAATGAGGATACAAATTTCTGATTGAGTGGAAAACATTGTGGGAAAAGGAAAAATTGCTCGTTACGAGCAATTTCTCCTTTTCCCACAATGTTTTCAAAAGCTGTCTGTTATTGAAACGTCAAAATGAGCATCTATGGAGTAAAGGGATAAACAGGGTGCACTGATGGAACAACCTGTCCGCTTGTATGTGTGCTGGTTTACAATATTCAAAAGCGCTGTTACAGAATTCATGCTACATTGTACATGCACGACTTGCTGCCTCTACAACTAGTTTTACAAAACTGTCGGATTCGTTCAGACAATAATGAATGATAGTTAGTTAGATGTAACATTGTTTCATTTACATATGATTTTCAGTATGACAAGAACCAATGTAAATCATGCTTAAAAAGTAGCTATGATAGATTTATAATTATGAGATGGGTTGATTGGTAAAATGAATCTTGTAAAGGCAACAACATGGCCCATGTATTTCAATCATTGTTAATGCCAAAACAATTGCTCGAACTTCAAAATTTAGCTTTGCGTCACATAGTGTTGTACCTTGCTGTTTCCAGAAACATTTTTTAGAGAAATTGAATAATGGGATTACAGGATTTTACACACCTCCGTTTCCTTTTTTCCATTACCTCTTTCGACTCTTTTCAATGACCCTGATTGATAAAATTACTACCGTATTCTTTTTGTAACATGGTGATAAGGCAACGAAATACAATACAATACAATACAGTATATTTTATTGCTTGTAAGAGGCCTCCGGCCCAAAGTACATATCATTTTGGATAACATGATAGAAAGAATCGATGAAAGAAACCATAAGGTTAACAGAGTTTTTTCCCCTGTTCAAACCCTCGACAAGTATGAACAGTAGTATCATTTGGGTAAAGCAATAACTATTTTTACCTCAATCTTAGATTCGTCCAAATTTAACTCTTTACTAAACGACGAAATTTTGAACTAGTCCAAATTGGAAGCATTTGCAGACGGAAAAATTAATGTGACACAAAAATTGAAAGTTGTTTTGGGAAGGGTAAAAAACATTGTGGGAAACGGAGAAAATGCTGGTAATCAGCATTTTCTCCTTTTCCCGCAATGTTTTCAGAAGGCTTCTTTCTTAGGGTCGTGAAAACCAGGTATTGTTTGGGAAATGGTTAAAACGGTTGTACACAACAAAACAGTTGTAGCTTACGCCATGGGAATCGTCTTTAGAGGGAAAGAAAAAAATATGAGAAAATAAGTGAAATGTTGGTTTCTCTCCGGCATTCTCTCTGTTTCCCGCATTTTTTTTTTACGAGCCTTTTTTGTAAGTTCCGTTAATACATGTACGTAGGATTATTTGGTAAAGAAGTAAAGGAATAAGAATTGTAAATCACAAGTGTTTTCAATTTGGACCAGTCTAAATTTGTATCGTTTTGCAAGAGGTTACATCGGCGGATCCAACCCGGGAGAGGGGTTATCGGGTCCACCCCCTCTTTCGAAATTTTCGAAGTTACCGCTGTCTGGTTGAAATTTTGAAAGTTTGACCAAGTATGAATCAGTTATTCAAATTATTCAAAGGACATACCTTTGCATGGGTTTTCTAGTAACGTCAACTTTTGTAGCAGGTTTACTACTATAACGATACATACATTGATGGGAAACACGCACAATTTATAGAGAAGCAATTTTGAACATCTGATGATCCATTGGATTTTCTGCCCCCCCCCCCCTTCCCCACCCCATAAAAGAAATCTTGGATCCTCTCCTGGGCTTAATCTCTACCCAGGTAATTAGTACAGATCGACCACTGAAAATTGGTTTCCGGAAGATCCTGAGTTATAATTGATTAGTTACTCATGCTCAAGTGGCGGAAACAAATCAGAAATAGATATGTCTAAATATGGAAAGAAGAAAAAGTTCCGATAAAAAAATGGAAAGATAATCAAATTTTCTGCAAAAAACAACAAATATGATCTATTCCAATATCTTAGACAAATAGTATTTTCATGGTTCATTTACACTTTGTTATTGGACAGGAAACAATGACGTTACATCCTGAAACCAATTCATGTAACGTTGTGCGGTTTATCTTCCAGTTTAGCAAACGACAAAATGCAATGACATGTCCACGTTGAAGGTATTCTACAGACAATAAAGTAACTCGCACATTTGCGACTTTTAACGACCCTGAGAAATAAAGCTTTTGAAAACATTGTGGGAAAAGGAGAAAATGCTGGTAGTAACCAGCTTTCCTCCTTTTCCCACAATGTTTTCTGTCCTTTCCAAATCAGATATTAAATTGTGATTCACTGTTATTTTGTCGTCGGCAAGTGGTTTCAATTTGGACTTGTCTAGAATTTTGTCGTTTGGTAAAGAGTTAAAAGTTGCTCAAATGATGATAGTTATTTGTCTTTGAAAAGGTAGAAAACATTGTGGAAAAATGAGAAAATAATTGGATGCCGGGACAGCATTTTCTCCTTTTCCTGTAATAGTTTACACGAGCCGTTTGTCACTCATGGACATAGAAACCCTGCATCGTTTGGTGAGGCGTTAACTCTTTACTAGATGAGGTAATTTTGATCTGCTGAAATTGGAAGAATTTGCAGACGACAAATTAAGAGTGGCTAAAAAGGTGGTATTTTTTATCTGTAAAGGAAAAAGAACACTGTTGAAAATGGAGAAAATGCTCGTTACGAGCATCTTCTCCTTTTCCCACATTATTTTCAAATACCTTCAACCTCAGAGCTGTAAAAACCAGGGCTTATCTGGGAAAGGGATAACACGTCAATGGGGATGCTATTGTTAGACATACTGCCAGGACAACTGACTAAATATAGAATTATTTGAAGGGAAGAAGAAAATACTTGTTTCAAGCGACAGGTAAAACATTCAGAGAAAACGAGTCATTGCTGGTAACGAAAAAACAACACATCATATTGGTCCTTTTCGTTTGATATTCCCGAAATTCCCAAGCACATAAAAAGCCTCATTTGCGTTTTCGTCCATGTTAAAAATAGACTGCATCATTATGCCAAGACCGCAAATATGAACATCATAAGAAAATGATCTGTCTCTTTCAGAGCAAAAGGTCCCTTTTTCAAGCAGTGTTTGCGTATTTCTTTATGAATTTGAGGAGATAATATGAGCGTGGATAGTACAGACGTGGGCAAGCATCAGTTGTTAGATTGGCAATTAGGAGACGAATATTGGATACCTAATCATATGACACGCAACTCTACTCTGATTGGTCTGTTCCGATTTTGACGACGTAGCTTTCATTTGAAAAAAAAAAACTTGCTATTAAAGACAGACTAGCTTTTGGGGTTCGGAGGGTAGAAGTTTTATTTAAACGGAGTGAGATAAGAACACTTTTGAATTGTAAAAGAAAAGAAAGTTCATTTAACATTCAAAGGTACGTCTGAATTTTATATTTTGAATATGGATTATCATCCGCACTTCTATACTTTATGTCTTTATATTTACATTAATTTGTCATATCCACCTTAAAACAAAATAACAACCCCTTTTCTTTACTTTACCACCTATATCTAAAACAAAAAAAGATATCAAAGGAAAATTATATTTGCGTGACTGTTGAGACTAATTACACCACTTCCGTCTCTGTTGTAATTCCTTATTAATCCTTAGGCTGCTAAGCGCGACCCACTGATCTTTTGCGGACAGTGTAGATCAAGATCAGACTGCACAGACCTGATCTTGGATCTCCTATTAGGAGATATTATTCCCCAAACACATCGTTGTGAAAGCAAGATTTGGGTTATTACAATTGAATTGAAAATTTTTAGTTATCTAGCAGGATAAGGATTAAGTTCAATTTTTTACTGCCTATTGCAATTTAACTCATTACCAAACGACAAAATTTTAGGTTTGTCCAAATCGAAAGCATTTGCAGACGACAAAATAAAAGTGACTGAAAATTTGAAATTTGTCTTGTGACGGGTAGAAAACATTGTGGGAAAAGGAGAAAATGCTGGTTACCAGCATTTTCTCCTTTTCCCACAATGTTTTCTAAAGGCGTCTTTCTCAGGGTCGTCAAAATTAGGGATTAAACGGCTTTTATGGACGGCATAGACCACGACAAGACTCCACAGAGTGTGCTGTCTGATCTCGTGTCTATACTATTCGACACACTGATGCTGAATTCGGAAAAATTCATCTTCCGATTTGCTGATAATCTACTTCAAGATCTCGGAATAAAGTTGAATTTATATATTTGGCAGCGACAGAGATAATTTATATTCACTTTGGGATGTCTTCAAAAAAATGCGATACATGAAATGATAATAATATTAACCCTTTACCACACAATTCCAATTTTTAACACCCTCGAGAAAAAAACGCTTTTTGAAAACATTGACGGAAAAGGAGAAAATGCTGGTAACCAGCATTTTCTCCTTTTCCACAATGTTTTCTTCCCTTCCTAAAACAAATTTCAATTCTTTAGTCACGTTCATTTTGTCGTCTGCAAATGCTTTCAATTTGGACCAGTCTAAAATTTTGTTGTTTGGTATAGAGTTAAAAGCTGTGCTCTCGAAAAGAAAAGAGGGCTTGAATAAATCTACGTCGTGCATTACATTTAATATAGCAAGCAACTTGACATATAACTTTAAGTCCATAAAATCCCTTTTGTCTAACTTCCGGCTGGATCTTGAGGTAGTGTGGTCTTCGGACATGTAAAAGAAATGCAGCTTGCAAAAGGTTTCAACTTATGTCAGCCTGCCAGAACTTTGCAGGCTGATATGGGTTGATAGCTTTTGCAAATACATTTAACCCATTTTAACCCGATGTGGCTCAATTACATGTAAATAACGAAATTATACTATATAAACTTTTTATTAGACGTCTCCCCAGATTTTTACAGCCCTAAAGAAGAATGATTATGAAAATATAGGTCGCTAATGAAGGCAGGTAGCTAGTTTTTTCTACTTTTCTCGCAATATTTGCCTGTCTTGTTAAGGAAATCCAAATTATTTTCCAAAGTTCCCTGTTTTATTATAAAGTTGCTTTTTTTTTTAAAATAAAAATAGTCTTTTAAAATGGTCGTTTTTTTGTGTGCTGTATTTCGATGCGGTTTCCGTTTCAATAGTTGTACTACTTTGATTTCTCATCTCGTGAAAAGCAAAATGGATAAAATCTTTAATGGGGAAAATACAAAATATTAAAGATGGCAATCACATCTCAACTTTATTTATATGTACATCTGTATGCAAGAAACCATACCTATAGTATTTTATATGGTAATGCAATTTCTTAAAAGGTCTCTGCTGTGGAGCAAACTAATGAAGGCTGTATGGCCATCACGCATATACCAAGACATGGTATACATAACTCACTACCTCTGACAGATCACTTTTTGGTCCCATCGTAAGTAATTATTATTAATCATGATATTTAGAATTTTTTGTGTGAAAACATCATTGACATATTTTTACGGTTGGCACAGCTACGAGTTAACATATTACCGATGATGTTCACGAGATGAAATACACCTCGATTTTTTACCAAAAAGAAAAATATATATATATATATTCATGTCGAGCCAGTGCAACTGTTTTCGGTAATTCTTCCTCCACACACACACACACACACACACAAACACCAGAACTCATTACAAATTACAATAAGAATGTATTTACCAATTTAAAAAGAAATCAGTTCTTTTGTATAGACCAGAATTTTGACAGAATTGTGTTTAATTAATTTGAGAGAAAATCACGTACAATGAATGATTAAAAAAAAGGACAAAAAGAATTTTTTTCAATTGGCATCTTTTAAATCTTTATTCCTTCGATAGCCGAATATATCCTTCCATGTTGGTTCTATCACTCTCCGCCATTTATTTTTATTCGAAGTGACACATCACATCAAAAAACCGAAAAAGAAAAAAACCTGAATTTAACAGGATTCCTAGGCAATTTGAAAATGTGGGATTTTTTTCTTCAGATAATTGAATTTAATCAGTGTGAAATAGATCTGTTATTTTTGAAAGGACGAAGTTATATACATGTATATGGTTCTAGAAACTGTGTATGGTTCCGTACAGGTAGACTGTGAATCGGTTAATGTCAGTGATATATATATATATAGTAACCATTAATTATCAAACCTTATAATCCACATTCATTTCCCGATAAATTACCGGAAATCATAAAATCAAAATGATAACATTTTATTTTCAAGAAAGGGTATGATATTTATGGTATTTTGATATCTTTTCTTTCATTTTTTGTCATCATGAAAAAGCAGAGTAGGTAGGCTTCAGAGACTTGATATGCGTGGGTTAAGTTCTGATACGTTTGATGTAGACATTTAAATCATACCTTGCAACTAAATAAACAGTAGCAAACACTTTCCTTGTTTTAATCCTTTTAGTGGTATATATATAAACGAGACCTGAAACTCAGATTTATATCTTATATTGCCAGTAATACACGAAGAAAAGGGAATTGAATTACGTAAAATGTCGTTCCGAATTAGCATGTGCACCTCGCGCTGGCTCATCCGAAACGACTCTCTCCGTTTTGATGTAATTTTCTGTTTTGCGCAAGTCTAATGTACTAATAATACAAAATCCAGTGTGATCGTATACGTGTCTTCTGAGATTTGCGTGCACGGATTGACGACACCTTTAGGCAAATGTCCGAATGCTCCTTTTCGCGTGTTGCATGCTATATTATGATGTTGATCTATTGCGTCCGCAATAGACCATGCTTTTGGCCTATTGCATTGAAAGAGTCGTGATATTACCAAAATCCAGGTACATTGTCTAGATCGATAGTCTCAGATTTTTCAATACAACATCTATACCATGGTCCATTTACTTGGGTTACAAAATCATACATCTCTTTCCTTTCAAAGTAAAGAACGATCATTCATTATTATAAGAAGTGATTTTGCACGTAGAATTCCGGCTTATTGTAAGCGATCTCAACCTTCTTATTTCTCAGACAACATCCATTTTGCCTTATTATATCTCTCAGACAAAATCAGGCCCATCTGTAATGCTACGTGTATTATCAAATGTTTTGGGGGCATTTATCGAAGGCAATGCCACTTTTGAGTTTAATATTGACTTTTGAAGACCATGCATCGTATTTGGTACAAAGTAGAAGAAAATAAAACCAGTTAAAACCAATTTTTCTGGGACAAGGGAATTTTTCGATAGCATTCAGATAACTAATCGGAAACGGGGTGTTAAGATACACTAGGTGAGGCCATCGACCGTGGAAATACTTCTTTTTGATTCAAAATGGCTTCACCAGCTCATAGCCTTCTATTGGTGCAATGATATACACAAAACTTGTCTACTGACCGCTTAGTCCTCTGCTTTTTCGTTTTATCTCTGGACTGGTCCGTCCCATGATTGCACGCTACTCCATTTATTTGTGCATGAATATTTGTAGATCGAAATGTCTGTGATGTTGGCAATTAGATCTTTCGGCCCATAGATACCTTAAAATCATATTTTTTTGGTATAAATCTAATTTCATTCGATATATTTATATGGTTTGCACATCTTACCTTCATGCATCCTACTGTCAAGGGACATCACTCTGAACTCGTCCTGAATGGTTGAAGGGAGACCACCAAAACACAAATAGACCTAACTTTGTTATGACTACGATTGATTCAACCAAAAAGGTTTTCATTTGCCAAGTAGGCTGACTTTTTAGCAAATACTTGAATAACATTTTCTTTCTTTTTCTTTCAAATTATTAATTCCACACAATGTCTTCCTTTGGAAATACCACCCCAGCGTCTTCAACGCTTTGATTTTTTTTTTTTTTTTTTTTAATGTCTCCCTTTTTTTACAACTCTTTAGTACTTCATGCTTTCCAATAGGTTATCAAGAAGTACCGGTGAAATATTTTTCGATATTTCATCTACGACCAGTGAAAATACCAATTTTTATATTCTCGTTACCCAGGTAAAATGCGTGTGACTCACAACCAGAAGGAAATTTGGCGTCACTTACTTTACATTTCTCGTGCTTGACGTAGTATTGTAATGCGTTGCTATGCGAATGGGGTGAGCCATGGGGAATAACTGAAAAGACTGAACTTAATTTTGATAAAATTCCTCCCAGAAAGGGTTAAAAGCATGAATTAAATAGAATATTTGGGGCTTTTTTTCAGTTAAAGATCGACATTCATTTCATCTCTTGAACACCATCGGTAATATTTTCACTTGTGGCTGTGCCACTCGAAAAATATTACCGATGATGTTCACTCGTTGAAATAAATGTCGATGTTTTACCGAAATAAATATATCCACTATTTACACGAGTGTGCATCCATGGGTCGTAGCTCTGAATACTGAAATAAACTATTGCACTGATATGAGCTTAAACGCCAATACTAGTTACAAAAACGAAAAATAACACAGTTGGAAAAAAAAAAAGAATCCTTTTACGAAATACATTATCATAGCACTGATAGCGCTAAAATAACGGCATTTTGTAGGCATGGGCCCCTTTTCCATCAGAATTTTGTTACAATCATCAGCTGAATAGTTTTCGTCAAAATGAAATAAAATATTTGAGGATGTATGGAACTATTTTGTTATGCTACAAAGCAAGGGTATAGATTGGTTGGATAGATTGTGTCTAGATTTCTTTGAATAAGGTATTTTTAGAAAAGAAAATACTTTTTATTTCTAAATGAAGAGTGAGGTGTTTAAAATTGATGTTAGGTAACCAACACTATCAAGAAAGTAAGAACATTGTTGGAAAAGGACCTGTGACAAAGAGTATCTCCCTGTCAAGCACTGTCGTTCATACCATGTCAAGTAAAGAAATGCTTAACTCTTTACCACACAATCCGGACTTTTAACGACCCTGAAAAAGAAGCCTTTGGAAAACATTGTAGGAAATGAAAAAAATGCTGGTAACCAGCATTTTCTCCTTTTCCCACGATGTTTTCTACCCTTTCCTAATCAAATTTCAATTTTTGATTCACATCTATTTTGTCGTCTGCAAATGCTTTCAATTTGGACCGGTCTAAAATTTTGTCGTTTGGTAAAGAATTAGAGAAGCCGTTCTAAAGCAATGAGGTAGAAAGCATAAAAATGATCTTCAAATAAAGTAGTAAAACCAAATACTATCTTTCTTGAACATAATATTATCCCATCTGCACTTTGCCATGAAGCCATTTTGTACAGAATAAACTCCAATAAAACGAATCACTGTGATAGACATAATACAATAAATATCATCTTACACGGTGGACATCTGTTATTTTCATCTTCAGAACTAAGTTCTGGCATTTCCAGTCAACAACACTTGAAAACATTGTGGTCAAAGGTGAAATTGCTCGGATAGAGCAATTTCTCTTTTGACCACATTGCTTTCATATCCATCATTGTTCGAAAATCTTACTTCGTTATTATTATTCCTATACCGGGAATTTACAGGAAAGTCGTTTCAAGCGATAAAGAATTAATCCTACCTGAGTAATCTGCAAAAACAGGGGCTTTTGCGGAAGACACAGATCAAGATTAAAGTGCGCACGACGTGAAATCTGATCTTGGGTCTACACCATCCAATTGTTTAGTCAAACTTTTAGATTAAAATCTGTCTGGGTGTCAGTGAATTGCATTACTTAGCCTTGGAAAAAGATCCAGTGTTGTATTTAGGGGTGAAAGAGTTAATGACGTATATAGTGTCCCTGGTCTACGGTGATTACTTTTTATGGGTTAGACCACAACACAGCAAACAATCATTACCACGTTACTAAATCAGTTCTTAATGATCAACTTCTTGCCGTTTGAGAATGTTTTAGACTGTCTGGCTTGTCTATTTTTCGGGAGTAAACTTTCTGGTCTTGATGATCAGATTTATCGATGACAACTCTTGGTTTAAATCTTCGGTAGCGTTATTCATACGTATGGAAAATGGCATTAAAACCTTTGCTACGTAATCCTCACTTTTAACGTCCACTGAGTAAAAAACAAAATTCGAAAATATTTAAGTAAGCATGTAAAAATCCTGTTACAAGTTGGCAGTCAGCAATTTCTCCCTTTTCTACAACCATTTTAAGAAATTATTTTAAACATATTTAATGTGTAGTTTGCACATGCCTTCATTTGAAAAAAAGTCTAAACTTTTGTTGTCTTGCAAAGCCTTGACGTTATATCATAGTATGCACTCCTTACCAATGTCTAACTACAGCTATAACGATAGTTTAAGACTTTCATTAATCACCAATAGATCGCCAAAACCGTCGGAACGAGTGACTATTCTGGGTAAAATGTGATTGGTTAGGTAGATCACGTGGTTTTGGGGTTCGAATAAAGACATTTAAATGGTGTGTTTCGTCTTTGAAATAATTCCATTTTTTTATGTCATTTAAAATTGCATTGACATTTTATGTTTGTCCTTTCCTTTCACGTTTTCCTTTGGATCACACATGAAGCATTTTTGTACGTCTCAGAACTGCTGATAGCATGATAACTTTCTCAAAGCCAGACGTTCTACAATTTGCATACTACTTGTAATCTGGTAAAGACGTCTCTTGTCAAACAAATTGAATGACATCTCCATAAAACTTGTTAACAATGTCATAACAACCTTAGAGGTTTAAATAGCATTCAAAAGGGTTTTCTTTTTTAAAATGAAAAGGTAATTGTGAAAATTAGTTGAATTTCCTTCGCTTTACCGCTGGCCGAATGCTGGCTTTTCATTGGTTCCATCATCATTTTGTGATGGGCGTGTGTACTGTACGCTATGACGTTTCGTATCGATTTTCGGCGGCTCGCTTTACCGCTGGCCGAATGCTGGCTTTTCATTGGTTCTATCATCATTTTGTGATGGGCGAGTGGACTGTACGGTATGACGTTTCGTATCGATTTTCGGCGGCTGATTCAAAGTTTTATTAGTCAATTGTCCCAGGGTCGATGTAGCGTAGCAAATAGGGAGACCCTTGGGTATCCGAGGATGAGTTATCCAGTATGTGAGTTAACATTAGTAAACATTGTAAAACTGACAGTGACTCATAGGCCCATGGGACCGGGTGTATGTTTGTTTAAAATTTCGTCAACTTTTTTGTATGTTATTCTGTGCACATGTCAGTATGATAAACAATTTACTACTACTACGATTTAGCAATACTACCCTCTTTACTTTTTATTTTCAAGAAAGTGTTGGCATCGATGTCTAGTTATTCTGTTTAACATTGATGTCTACATCTACAATGTATATTTTCAGGTCTACCAAAATGTCAAGCCTTAGTTTCAGCATCGTAACAGTCGTTGTTTGTTCCTTGTTGACAGTAATACAGTGTCAGAAGACGGGTCAAGTCGACCCCGCTGGACAGGATATTGTTGCCTCAGATACAGATCTTTGTAAATTATGTTCAAGGTAGGTAGATCTATCTAAACATAATATAAATTTTGCTTCGCACCAGCAAATATTATTTTCCCCATTATCTCCCGCTACATGGCATTCTACAAATTATCATTTATCTAATTTGGGCATCCTGGGTACAGAACCGAACAACATTTCTACGCAATAACCGTTACTTTGAATTTCAAACTAAAATAAACGTCAACTTAATAAAACTCTACCTGGTACGATTCATTCAGCTATGATCAGCAGTTTAGAGAAATCTGGAGCTAAAACAGGCCTGATTTTTCCTCAAACGTATTGATAAAAGCCATTTTCTCCATTGCTACTTTATAGCGCGTAATACTACATTCTCCCCGATTACGGGGAGAGTGATGCGTCATATAAGACATGTCGAATCTTCGAAGAATATGACATGCGCAAACAACGTTATTGTCCCAGGTCAGCATGTGCGGACTGCATGTATATTTTCAGAACATCAAGGCCGTGCCACCTTACGATTCATTCGGTTTTATACAAGATGAATTCATATCACGTGACGATTTGCTAAGTATAATACTTTACACAGAGGTGTTTTATCCCCATTTTCAAGAGCGCCTCTCAGTTCATTAGATAAACGTGAAAGAGTGAGGTATACTCTGTAAAAAGAAGATGTGCATATGCAAACAATATCGACACAAGTCAGCTAGCACAGTGCACAGGCAGACCTGACTGGGAACTTATTTTTAATGTTGTAAGTTTTCTGCGTGTCGAAGGACTATTCCACCTCAAAATTAGTCTGTTATTTTGTCCTTTGGTAAGAGTTAAACCTCGTGTTGACAGTATATCCTGAGCATACAAAAAGTTTAAGTTCTTTTGAGAGCTCGCCTGCTGCAGGATCTACTGTATCAACGCGTCTTTGCAGAGTTTTTTTTTTTTCTATTGGCACAGTGTTTTCAAATGTACTCTCCTTTCAGAAGAAAAACTCGTATTTTGCCAGATTAAAATCATTGTCTGCAGCAGGTAGACTTCGCTAATGATACGAAATCTCTTGTGTCTGTGCAAATCTTTTAAGTCTAAATACTTTAAAATAAGCGAACTATTCCCGGTAGGTGTCGCATAGTCAATCTTGTCTGGTCACATTATCACCGATATGAATTTTCTTCCTACGTGTATAGCTGTTTTCGCTTCTGTAAACTCCTGAAATATTTTTCGATGCATATATATTTCATGGTTACGACCAGTGAAAATATCGATTTTCATATTACGTACGTAAAATGTGCGTGACTCACAGCCAGATGGAAATATGACGTCATTTACTTACATTTCTAGCGCTTGACGTAATATTGTAATGCTTTGCTATGCGGAGGGGGTACGCGACGGAGAATAGCTGAATAGACTGTACTGGATTTTGATAAAGTTCCTCTCAGAAAGAGTCAAAAGTATGAAATGAATAGTCACTATCGGTAATGTTTTCACTCGTGGCTGCGCCACTCGTGAAATTATACCGATGATGTGGCTGCGCCACTCGTGAAATTATACCGATGATGTGGCTTCGCCACTCGTGAAATTATACCGATGATGTGGCTGCGCCACTCGTGAAAATATTGCCAATAATGTTCACTCGATGAAATAAATTTCGATCTTTAGCCGAAAAATAATACCCTTTATGTATATGATAACAAATATTATAGAGATAGGCTGAGCTTTATGGCAAGAGGATAATGCTTGTGACATTTCTTAATGATAATATTAATCTTGTAATCTAGACATTAGAGAAATGATAAATTGCCCCTTAAACACGATAAAAATTATTTGAGGGATCGGCTGAGAAAATTGATAAGAGATCGGTACTGATACTCCTTAATTAAAATCCTTGGTTTGTTATCTAGACATTCAACAATTTACTTCATTACGGTGTAGGAAGATGATTCTTTAAAAAAAATGAAAAAAAAGGTTTTCTGATTCTTCGATATTTTAATATTTCCTGATTCATATGAATATTAAGTTATTTGCACACATTATACAGCTACACAAGAACTTAAAAGTCTTTTTGTGTCACCTTTATTATGTACACACAGAAAAAAATCTAAAACAGCAGCACAGATTAAGTTTTAATGAATTCCTATTTTTTTTGTTCATGATTTTGAAAGCCCTTTGCCATGACACTGCATATATTTTACATAGAAATATACATGAGATTAATTCAAGTTATCTAAGTCATACTCTGGCGAACGGGTGAGGGTGGCGGAGGGGGAAGGTTGAGACGGTTAATACAGCACAGGTAGGAAATCTTTGAGGATACAATGAAACCCGTTTTGACAGAGCATGGCTCAGATATTTCAACTGAAAAGACATAAATTTGGTTTTACCCTTATAAGGCAACACATCATAGCCGTTATGCTCTATGAAAGACATGTATGATTAAAGCAAATAACAAATACTTTCTTGATATTTGTCCCTGTGTTTCAGATTTTACAGTTGTCCCCCGGAATGTTTCGATTTGTACAGCGCAAAGACGAAACGGTTAGGAGGTATTGATGGTTTAACGTAAGTCACTTTCACATAATTATAGTGCCACTTTTAACGGACCATCGTAATTTTTTCATCTTCTTTTTTAAATGTTTTAGGTAGTTTTAGGTAGAAAAACTATTCATTACCAGTATACGTACAGGTAGTCAAACACATTTTATAACATGGCTTTTATAGTGGCAGATGAAAGCTAAGCAGGTGGAAGCTTAGCGAATCGCATTACAGGAGCATCAAAATAGATTTTGACTTTTTTCTTTTAGGGAGAAAGCTGATCTTTTTTTAACAAAAAAAATCACAAGAACTTGCCTTCGATGCAATCAAGCCAAGTACCTCAATACAACATAGCTACAGGGGCAACCGCTTTTCGTTTGTGCTCAAAATATATTCCGCCGGCTTACTTAACCCTTTCCCAAACAATCCCTGGTTTTTACGGGTCTGGAAAAGTAGCCTTTTGAAAACATTGTGGGAAAAGGAGAAAATGCTGGTAACCAGCATTTTCTCCTTTTCCCACAAAGTTTTCTACCCTATCATAGACAGAAATCATCTTTTCAGCAAGAGTTGAATTGTCGTCTGCAAATGCTTTCAATTTGGTCTAGTCCAAAAGTTTGTCGTTTGGGAAAGGGTTAAAAAAAAACAAGCTGCACTTACGAAATTTTCGAAGTAAATCGACGGTTTATAGTTTGTCAAGCCATTACAGTTTTTGCGTTACTAACGATGTTTCGTACTTTACCGGAAAATATCATTCTAGAGCCATTGGCTAGAACTTTTTCATTTTGTTTTAATAACATTTTATTTGACAAAAAGAAGTTTAATTTCGATTTTCATTTTGTATGGTAAACAGCGTCTGGCAATTACCGATTAATTGAAACAATGCATGCATCCATTGCCGATTGAAGAGGCATTGAAGTGCTCATTCATCTCATATCCTCAGGGCAAAACGTTTTCTGCCATCGCGGACAGTTTATGTCAAGAAAGGACAGAGCAGAAAGCATGTTGGCCCGTATTAACCAACCGTTCTTTGTCTTATTCTCCAGAATTTTCTACATTTGTAAGTAACACAACTTCTGATTGGCTAAACCATTCGGTTAAGCCAATCAGAAATTGTGTTATTTACAAATTTATAAAAACCTTGGAGAATAAGACTAGGAATATTCTCGAGTATGGTTGGTGAATAAGGGCCCTGATGGGTGCATACCATCTCCCGTCAAATTTCGAAAAAATCAGATGGAAACAATTGAAAGAATGCATTTGTGGCCCTAATATTTGTTTAAGTGTTTCCGGAATCGTTCATTTTGGTTCCTCATTCTTTCGCTGTAATTTACACTTTTTCTGTAGATCTATATCAGACTGCAAAGCACGTGAAGTCTGCTCTTGGGTGTACAATGTCTGCCGTCTGATTCTAAACTACGGCCAAAATCATATTTAGCTGTAGCTGAAACCATTTTTATACTTCGAAAAAGAATGGAATTTGTTAAGTTAGCGCCGAGAGAATTTATACCAACTCTCCTCTTTATTGTCTTCAATCGAATTGCGTTTTAATCTCGACAAATTTCCGTTTTTCTGCCTTGTCATAATGAGTTCACTCTCTTTAACTCTTTACCAAACAGTCCCTGGTGTTCACGACCAAGGATAGAAACCGTTTGGAAACATTGTGGGAAAAGAAGAAGATGCTGGTAACCAGCATTTTCTCCATTTCCCACAATGTTTTCTACCCTGCTGGAAACAAATTTCAATTTCTGAGTTGTGTTTATTTTGTTGTCTGCAACTGCTTTCAATTTGGACCAGTTTAAAATTTTGTTGTTTGGTAAAGAGTTAAAATCTGTTGCGCAATAATTTAATAGAAAAAACCATTATCGGCTGATGTGACATTGCATGTGTTGTAAACGCCAGAACGGAACACTTCCGGGACATAGTAGTCGAATTCGGTCCCAGTTGGAATTTAATTGAAGTATTTCTACAGTAGTTTTTCATTAGAAACAATTAAAAGACATGTCTACAAAGTTTATTTTTGAATTCATTTGTAAATTACTTCATTATTATTTTTGTCAGTATAAGTATTTTAAGCATTTATGTGTAGACTAGAAGCTGTACAAGCTTATGTCGAATAAAATATGTCTGTCACTGTGTCTATGTAACGTTTGTACAAAACAAAATGTAATCTTGCGATTTCTGAGGTGGGGGGGGGCTGTTTTTACGTTGGTCAGAGTAGCTAAGAATAGCTTCTGATGCCGCTCTTCTAATCCTTCTTTTAAAGGCCATTTAACTCTTTCTCAAACGACATGATATTCCAAATTAAGGTAAGACCTGTGTAATGCACTTCCGGTGTAAATTGGGCAAAAATTCGAATTGGTTGTTAAATAAGGATAAATAAGGATTTATGCAGAAATAATATTTTTACACATTTCTAGTAGATCAGAAATTCCGTTTATGTCTATCTTGAAACTATATTTTGATACTTTTGTTTGTTTTCTAAAAGGGAGGTAATTATCATCGCTTTTTCAATTGAGAATATAGCGCTTTTAGATTTATAAATGATAATTCAAAGAAGGAAAAAATGGAAAAAATGAAAAGGTGAAAGTAGTTCAATAATACTCATTTTTAATTATAGCTAATTTTGCAGGATGATATTTTAGTGGAAATATCTGTTTTCCATTACACAGGTCTTACCTTAAATTCGTAAGTTTTACCATGTTGATTTCACTCTTTACCAGACGACAAAATTTTAGACTAATCCAAATTGAAAGAAATTGCAGACGACAAAATAAGTTTACTACAGATTGTGAAATTCCACTTTGAAAGGACAGAAAACATTGTAGGAAAAGGAGAAATTGCTGATTACCACTTTCAATGGCATATTCTTCCAAAACATCGTCAAAACTCATTGTGTAGTAAACTGTTAAATCTCTTTTGTTGCATATCAATGTTTTTTTGGGAAAAAAGACGGAATATCTTCCTCTAACAAGGTAAAATCTTACGCATTCTTTTTTTTTACAAAATGCATTGTTCCACAATAACACATTGTAATGTAATAAACAATAGCTGATAATTAGAAAAGGAATCAACAACTGACGCAAGTTAATCTCATGCTAAATCCTGCGAGATAAGAAAAGACAAAATTAGTTTTGGTTGTGTTCTAGCGCTCTTTTTGCACCCCTTGTTTTGCTGAAAAAAATTACGCCAAAGACATTGTTTCTAATGAGAAAGGCTTGTCTTCTCCCGTGTGGTTTTCATTGAAACCTTTGTTTGTTCGCCGAAAAGTATTTTTTATTAGTATTCTGAATTCGAATTTCTTGTGTGTGTGTGTGGGGGGGGGGGGGGGAAGGGGGTGTCATTTTATATGGCGTCTACTAACTCTATGAACATGTAGAATGTTTGTTTGTTTGTTTGTTTGTTTGTTTGTCTGTTTATTTCTTTGTTTGGAAAATTTGGAGATTGCTTGGTTAGGTAGTCCTAGGTTACTCTGATAGAAGGATGTATTTGTCTCTGAAAATACACTGTGCACACTATCACAGCATCGGAACCGATGTGTATTGTCCGGGTGGGGAATGAGAGCACAGGTACCTGATTCTGATAATCTTCATCTTGCAGATAAAACATGTCTGCGTTATGCATAGCATCCTAGTTCAAAAAGTGTTCGGTTAGAAGTTTTGTTTTGTATATTTTAGCAGCTTATAGTTTGACACCTTATTTTACATATTTGGTTATATAAGGGCAAAGTTTGTAAAACAAAAGTGTCCGTGATGTCCTGACAATGGCGGTAGAGCAAATATCGAACAGTAGTCTGAGCATCTTGAAAAAAAGAGAGATCATGATGCTCACACTGAAACTGATAATTGAACGCGCGAGACAGATTTTACAGAGTAAAACCATTAGAACATCCTCAAACGCCCACTTTGTTTTTAACTGGGAATTTTAAGATACTTAAAAGTAATTTTATCTGACTTTGGGTGTCACAAGAAAAATAAAGCAGCGGAAGCCAGGTCTCTTACATGTAATTTTATTTGGTTCTGTGTCATACAAAAGGGAAAAAGTGAGGTAAAACTAAAGCTATAGCAAATATTTTTTTTTTAATTTTTCTCTCCGGTTTTCCGACTTTTAAAGGCGAGAGAACAAGAAAAAGGCTTTTGAAATAGAACTTGGTTTGAGATTTAAAAAAAAAACTATGTGTAGATCTATACATAGAGAACAAGTTTCGAGTTTTTTTCTCTTCCCCAAATTTATTAAATCTATACGCAGATATATATGAGCCAGGGAGATTAATGGATTTGCGAAAAGGTATTGACTCGGATAAGCCTGTGCAGTCCACGCAGGTTGACCTGGGCCGAAACATTTCGCTATTTGTCAATTTTCTGTATCACCAAGGCCCATTCTACATTCGATGGGTGAGAGCAATACTATTGTAAGTGCCTACACAATGTATAGGCACTTACAATAGTATTGCTCTCACCAATCGATATGATGAAGTAATTTGTCAAAAAACAGTGACTACTATGGATCCATAAGTATGTATTTGCTTGCTTGGTTTCATGCATCACGGAGATGCATTGTGTCCCGTTTTATCGGTGCATGGCTCATATGTACCTTTAGACAAGGCTTGTGTATCTCTACTGAACAGTACTCAAGCTAGGCAATGTCTTTAACATGTTTGATTCTTTAATGAGGCTCTTTGCCATCATTTGCCCTAAAAGTAATCGTCTAAGATCTTCCTCTTTTTCTCTCACAGATTCGACGATTACATATTTATGAGGTTACTGGGTCGCGATACAGCTCACAGAAAATTGTATTAACACTACATAGGTAAGATTTAGATTTTCTGGACTGTACCAATCAGGTGTAGCATTTTTGACACATATTCACAAGATTTTCTTGGCATAACAACTGTGGTGGTGCTTGTATGTAGTTAACAGTACCACAAAGGCGATACTTTGATTTCTCAGGCTAATCACTAAGGTAGTATAATGGAAATAGTACCACAAAGTCAAGATTTTCTTCGCTAATTACTGAGGTAGATTATCTTATCAGTACCATAAAGGCAATACTTGCTTGGCTTAACCACTAAGGCAGTTCCTTGCAAACAAAACCACAAAGGGAACATTTTCTTGGCACAACCACAAAGGTAGTATCTTGTAAACAGTACCACAATGGCAATATTTGCTTTTACATAACCAGTGAGGTAGTATCTCGTTAACAGTGCCACAAAAATAATACTTTCTTGGGATAGCCACTGATGCAGTACCTTATGAACAGTACCACAAAGGCAATATTTTCTTGGCATGACTAAGTAGTATCTCGTTTAGAGTACCAGAAAGCAGTATTTTCTTGGCATACCACTCTGGTACATGTATTAACTTGTTAACAGCACTACAAAGGCAAGGTTTTCTTGGCTAATCATTACGTACTGTGTTATCTTGTTTGCACTGCCACGACAGTAATATTTTCTTGGTGCACCCCAATGAGGTAGTTTCATGGAAAAACGTAGATCTCCGATGTATTATTGCAATAGAGGGTAGATCTCCAGCATATTACTGATAATGAAAAAGTAGATCTGAGCCGTATTATTGCGATCAAAAAGGTATATCTATAGGGTATTGTTGCCATTTAATAACAGATTATCCCCCTCGTATTGTTGCGATTGAAAAAGATCATCTATGCAGTACCATAATAGAAAGTATATCTCCATCGTAATTCTCGTCATTTATTGTTTGTCCTTTCCCACACGACGATATTTTGACTCTTCAAAGTTGAAAGCATCTGCAGATGCCAAATCTAAAAGTTATATAAAGACGAAGGTGTCAATGTTCTTTGACGGGGTATAAAAGATGGGAAAACGTAGAAAACGCTGGTTTCCAGCAACTTTTTGTACTGGAACTTTCTCCTTTCCAATAACATTTCTACCTTTTAAAAATCAGTCAAATCGACTTTGTTTACCTAGTCGTCTGCAAATGGTTTTGATGTGGAAAAATTTGAAATCATCGACTGTTAAAGATTTAAAAGCCTCATTCTGTAAATGTTTGTACGCCTGTCTTTACTACTTTTTTATAACGAACTTTTGTGTGTTTTTATTTAATTGTTTTTAACTTAGATTTTAGAATTTTTTCAGACAACAAGAAAGACAAAAAAAGAGAAAAACCTCAGACGATACAAAGATTTATTTATCTCCAACCAAACAGATCACGAATCGAAAGGACGAAGAAATTTAGTATAAACATCAACTTCAAGAGACTTATAAAAGAAACGTTTCTGTTACCCACTGTCCCGTTGTCAACCTATTTCAACACGTGCTCACAGACCCCTTCTAAATCGAAAGTGTGTGTGGTTTAATGAAAAGAAAAAAGAAAATAGATCCATATTTTGATAAATACCCGAATTCGTGTAGTAACGTTATGGCTCGTCATGCGTCCATTTACAAAAGATCTGTCAGACAGACAAGGTCGATTGCATGTGGCAATGAAGGCAGATACTTTCATCTGATATAATTTTGACATGATATTGGCCTGCAACTCGCGAAAAGGGGCATTCGGACATTTACACAAATATTCATCCTAGATCAGCCTGCGCAATCCGCGCGGGCTAATCTGAAACGACACTTTCCGTTTTTATATAATTTCTGTTTTGTACAAATCTACTGTAGCAGAAAATCTAACAAGGTCGTAAAGTGCTGTATCAGATCAGCCTACGCGGTCTGCCAAGGCTGATCCGCGACGACACTCTACGCAAATGTCAGAATCCCCCTTTTCGCATGTTGCAGACAATATCATGCCGACTCCCCTGTCGTTTATCATTCTATGTTTTTCTGCGGTCAGAGTTATCGTTGGCAAACTATGAAAAAAAGTCTGTCAATACCCCGAGTACTTTGATAATTGCTTCAAAACAAAATAAAAACAAGAGTTATGTGCGCATGCATATTTATAGTTTTGTGCTATCTATCGTTAGATAAGGACGGGGAATCATTTCTTTTGATTAAAACAGTAGTGAAAGAATCATTAATTATTGAACTTTATACAGACACCCATACAAATAACTATTAAATATGATTTATCGTTCGAGAAAGTATGATTTTTGTTATTTTTATGGTGCTCTCTAAAATCAATAGACACGTTTTCCAGTCAAACGTAATTGCTTGTGAATAAAAGTTCGCAGCTTCATTTCGCCCCCTGAAACCGTTTAGGACCTTGAGCGACAACAGACAGGCACTTTGTAGCATAGATCAGAATCAGACTGCGCAGAAGAGGTAAAATATTACAGATCTAGTAGTTTTTTTTTGTTTTTTTTTGAGATTCGATGTATTTTTTGTGGTATATGTCGAACACAATATCACTATGAGTTCAAATTTGAATTTTGAAGACTATGTATCGTATTTTGTGCAAAGCCGAAGGAAATAAACCCAATTGAACTCATTTTTTTTTCTCTCAGGCAAATCAGTAGGTAGCACTCAGATATGTAATTGGAAATAAGATGTTAAAATACATAGGGTGAGGCCATCGATCGTGGAAATACTTTTTTTTTTTCATTGAAAATAGCTTCTCTCGCTCATAGCTCTCTTGCGGCGCTGTGATACAAAATTTGTCCACCTATTGCTTGGTCCTGGCCTTTTTCGTTCCAAAACTAATTCGCCTCAAGGCTTGTTCATCCTATAACTGTGCACTACTCTATTTCATTGCGCATGGATATTCATAGATTGAAATAATTTATTGTAATGTTAGGAAAATGTAAACGGCTAAAGATATTTAAAAGTCATAGTTTTCAGGTACAATTATTTTATTCAATATATTCATATGGTTTTCTCTCTATCCATCATGCATCCTACTGACAAGGGACGTTACTCCTGACTTCTAATAATCAAGGGGAGACCACTTATACACCAATAATCCAAACTTTTTATAATGAGTACTCTCTCTTCAACCGAAAAAGTATTCATCTGCCTAGCAGGTTGACCTCTGAGCCAATGTTTTAACAATATGTCTCTTTTTCTTTCAAATAATTAATTCCGTACAATGGGTTACTAGACAACTACCACTTTAGCGTTCTCATCACTTTGATATTTTGTTTATGAAAACGGTGTAGATAGGGAAAAGCCCTGTGAAATAAGATGTGCATGAGTAAAACAACTGAACAAGTTCAGCCAATGCAGTCTGCGGATGTTGATCTCGATCGATACATTTTGCTTAAGGTCAAATGTCTGCTTATTCAAGGATCAATCTACCTCGAAATTCAGCCGGCTGATAGACATCATGGATATTAAGTTATGCAACGCAAAAAAAAAAAATGTAATAAGTATTACATAATGCGTTGTGATTACATGAAATGTAATAAAAAGTTATGCAACGCGTTTTGCGTTGCATAACTTTTTATTACATTTCATGTGATCACAACGCATTCTGTAATACTTATTACATTTTGCAGGTTTATTACAAAATGCGTTGTAACATAGCTACGTGATGACTTGCCTGGTAAAATGCATCAAAGAGAAGCATAAAGTTCTCTTTTCCCAGAGCACAGCTTATCTACTATTTCGCCCTGTAAAAGTACAGTTATTTTAGCCGAGTCCCGGTAGCTCAGTAGTAAGGCGCTAGTCATATAGGGGTTATGAGTTCGAGCTTTTTTTCATTTACATAACGATCGATAATTCGCTAAAAGTAGGCTCCATGTCCTTTGAGAGCCAGATCTCATAGAAAGAATTTTCCCTTTTATATACCAATTTTCCAAAAGCCTTTTCCTTCAGGGTCGGACATTATACAAGTTCGTTTGGTTATTTATTGTCTGAATCAAGAAGCATTTCAGAAAAATCTAGTTGTATATTTCAGTTGCCTATCTTCAAGTCTGGGAGAAAGACTTAACTTTAAGCTGCTAAGCACGACTCACTGACATTTTGCGGACAGTGCAGATCAAGATCAGACTGCTTAGAAAGTGCAGTCTGATCTTGGATCTATAATTTCCGATAAAAAGACTTTTTCTAATCCAAAAAATAAATCGAAACAACATTATTCCGGTTTCTTCTATCGGCTGAAAAGTTTCACTTCATTTATTTGGTAGGATCAGGGTTCTCTGACCCTCTCTCTTCAGGACCGTCCCCATTCCTTCCATCCATTGACCCCCGCCTCCCTACTTTTGTTTGTCGCCTCTCTCACTGCTCTCTCTCTCTCTCTCTCTCTCTCTCTCTCTCTCTCTCTCTCAACACATACCATACAACACCATATGGCCTGCAACACGCGAAAAGGGGTATTCGGACATTTGCGTGAAGTGGCGTCTCGGATCAGCCTGTGCAGTCTGCACAGGCTAATCCGAAACGACACTTTCCGTTTTTGTGTATTTTTTTGTTTTGCACAAGTGTACAGTAGCACACAATCTAGTGTAGTCGTAAAGTGCCGTCTCGGATCAGCCTGCGCGGACTGCGCAGGCTGATCCGAGACGACACTTTACGCAAATGTCCGAATGCCCGATTTCACGCGCTGCAGGCCAGTTTTATAGTATAGATATTCGACAATATTCCTGACTAATTTTAGATCTGAAAATTCTACGTCTCTTTCCTTAACCCCAGAACCAAACAATCCCGAGTTTTTAAGACTCATAGAAAGAAGGGCGTTTTTTTTTTTTTTTAATGAAAAATTTTTGGAAATGGAGAAAATGCTGGTCACCAGCATTTTCTCCTTTTCCCACAATGTTTTCTAAACTTTCAAAGCCATATTAACCCTCTGAGCAACATTTGATTTGTCGCCTGGAAATGCTTTGTATTTTGGTAAGTCTGAAATTTTGTCGTTTGGTTAACTCTTTACCATACGAGAAAATTTTAGACTGGTCCAAATTGGAAGCATTTAAAGGTGACTGAAGAATTGAAATTTGTTCTGGGAAGGATAGAAAACACTGTGGGAAAAGGAGAAAATGCTGGTTACCAGCATTTTCTCCTTTCTCCACAGTGTTTTAAAAAGGCTTCTTTCTCATGGGCGTCAAAAGTAGGGATTGTGTGGTAATGGGTTAAGAGATAACTCGTCCATCGATAACGGAAGACCACATTGCGTACGGTTAGTTTCGTCGCGTAACAATATATCTTTGTAATTAGCCCGTCATCGTCATGGACAATGCTTAACCATGTACCACACAACAAAATTTTAGCCTTGTCCAAAATTTGAAGTATTTGAAGACCACAGTTTCAATTTCTTTGATAAAATAGAAAAACTTGTGGGAAAAGGAGAAAATTCTAGTAACCAGCATTTTTTTCTTTTTCCACAATGTTTTCAAAAGGGTCTTTTCCCAAGATTATTAAAAGTCAGCGATAAAGGGTTAACCCTGAACTAAAAAATTATGTATTTTAACTAACGTAAGAACGACAGCTTTGGAAACATTGTGGGCAAAGGAGAAAATGCTCACAAATGTCTGCTGTCCTTTCAAAAGCAAATTTCATGTCTTCATTAATATTTGATATGTTTGCTTCAAAATCTTTCAAGACTCTTCAAAACTGAAAGAGTTTGCAGACGACAATTTTAACTTTCATAACAATGGCAGAAAATTATCCGAACGGACAGAAAACATTTTGGGACAAGGAGAAATTGCTCGTTACGAGCAATTTCTCCTTTTCCCACAGTGTTTTCAAAAGACTTGTACTATATAGACACGTAAAAACAAGGGCTTGTTTGGGAGACGGTTAAGAAAAATATACGGTCTTGATTCTGTTTCTACATTGTTTGCTCTCTCCCAGTGAAAAAAAGCAAATTTGAATTGAATAAAATGTTTTGTGAACAAGGTTACGGCTTGTTCGAGTCTTCTCACTTGGCAATCTATATCGGAGGAGGCATTATCTTCCGCTAGATGGCATTCTACAAATACACGTCTGTCTAATTTGGGCATTCTGGGTACAGAACGGGGCAAAACAACAACCCTTACTTTTAAATTTCAAAATGTAATAAACGCTTACTCAGTAAAACGCTATCTGGTTCGATTCATTAAGATATGATCAACTTGCATGTTTACAGCTTATGCACCGACCATTTATTAACCCTTTACCAAACAATCCCTGGTTTTTACAACCCTGATATAGGAGCCTTTTGAAAACATTCTGGGAAAAAGAGAAAATGCTGGTAACCAGCATTTTCTCTTTTTTCCACAATGTTTTCTACCCTGCTGGAAACAAATTTCAGTTTTTGAGTTACATTTATTTTGTTGTCTGCTAGTGCTTTCACTTTGGACCCATCTAAATTTTTGTCGTTTGGGACCCCTACAGGTTTTGATAATTTACAGCTTTTGGTAATTTAGCTTTGGAATAAGCCCTATTTTTCCTTAGTATATATATGGGATAGGTGATGCGCCATAGCAGACAGATAGAATCTTCGAAGAACATGACATGCGCAGACAGCGGCTCCGGCAGTTCGATGATATGGCTTGCAACACCCGAAAAGGGGCGTTCGGACATCTACGTAAAGTGTCGTCACGGATCAGTCTGCGCAGTCCGCGCAGGCTAATCCGAGACGACACTTTCCGTTTTGATGCAATTTTCTGTTTTGCACAAGTCTATTGAAGGACAAAATTTAATGTAGTCGTAAAGTGCCGTCTCGGATTAGCCTGCGCGGACTGCGCAGGCTGATCCGAGACGACACTTTACGCAAATGTCCGAATGCCCTTTTTCGCGTGTTGCAAGCCATATAGTCTGTACTGTCATCAAAAGCACAAAAACTTACCCATAGGTGCACATCTTCGGTTTACTTCGAAAACAGCGTAACTACAGCTTTTAACAAGCTGTAATTGCGAGGTTTGCGAAGTATACCGACATTATAACCCTTGAATAGCTACATAACTCAAAATGGTTTTCATAATCAGGATAACCAGACAAAAAATGCAACTTGTGGGGTATTTTTGCTATATGGGTCTATGAAAAGGGGGACAATATTGATCTAAGATCACGCTACATGTTATGTGCAGCCTGATCTAGATCTATATTGTCCGCAAAGGTGTTGTTTTTTTACTTAAAAAATGCATAAAATAAAACATTGAGGTGCAAGAGCTCTAAGGTTTCAGTCGAAAACACAAAAAACCGCCATCTTGCAACCCTACTGCTCATCCTTTCTGTACCATTTCCGGTTTGACAATTGCTTCATTAGCTAAGTTGATACGCCTAATTATCTATTGATGCATATGCAGACGTCTATCTCATAGAAAACCTTCGGCGATTTTGTAGCCGAAAGCATTTCAAGAAAGTATAAAGCGCATGATATTGATACACTAAACAGAAGTTCTAAATGGCCAATTTTAAGCCGCAATTCCCCGAAGACCGCTTTTCGGTATCGTCTGTCCAGAAAAGAGACAGTTCATTTAGTTTGGTGTTTTTGAAAACAATCGACCAATCTAAAAGTATAATCCAGCATAAGTTTAAAAGGAACTTGTTGGCTTGTGCCATTGAAATGAAGTAATTAAACATTCATTCATTTAACGTAGTGGACCCGTAATAGAAAACAGCTATTTCCACTATAATATTATCCTACAAAATATGCTAAGATTAAAAATGAGTATCATACTACTACTTTCACAGAGCCACTTGTTCCTTTTTGTCCTTCCTAGAATTATCATTTATAAATCTAAAACCACTATATTTTCATTACAAATGGTTATGATAATTACCTCCCTTCTCTGGAAACTAACAAAAGTATCAACAAATAATTTCAAGATAGACATCAGAGGAATTTCTGGTCGGTTAAAAATTTGCAAAAATATTATATCTGTACAAGTCTGTCTTTATCAACTATCAAGAAAGATTATGCCATGCTGCACTAAGCCTATTACGACCCCATTACCTTAACTTGAAAAGTGATTAATCATTTCCTTTTTTTTTTGAAAACTTCACCGTCTTGTTCTCTCTGTTTATATTTTTGAACAGAAAATAGTTTTCATGTTTTTCCCTAATGCTGACAAAATTTCAGTAATGTGTGTTTATCTTTTAACCTGGTTTGTCCGACAGACACCACGCATGCGTAAACAATGTGAAATCTTTTTTTTTTTTTGAAAAAAAAGAAGCCATCTGTCGGCTTAATCTAGAATCTTTTCATTACAATACCATGTATACTTTCACATTGACAAAATTCTAAAGAAAAAGACAAGAAATGTTCTTAAGAATGGTTGGTGAATACGGACCAAAGTTGTCCATGCTGGCGGTTTCTTTAACCCATTACAACACGAGAAAATTTTAGACAGGTCCAAATTGAAAGGGTTTGCAGACGACAAAATAAAAGTGACTGAAAAATTGAAATTTGTTCTGGGAAGGGTAGAAAACACTGTGGGAAAAGGAGAAAATGCTGGTTACCAGCATTTTCTCCTTTTCCCACAGGGTTTTCAAAGGGCTTCTTTCTCAGGGGCGTCAAAAGTAGGGATTGAGTGGTAATGGGTTAAATTAACCCTTTCCAAAACAACAAACTTTGAGACTAGACCAAATTGAAAGCATTTGCAGACGACAATTCAACTCTTGCTGAAAAGATTGATTTCTGTCTATGATAGGGTAGAAAATACTGTGAGAAAAGGAGAAAATAATGGTTACCTGCATTTTCTCCTTTTCCCAGAATGTTTTCAAAAGGCAATTATTCCAGACTCGTAAAAACCAGGGATTGTTTGGGAAAGGGTTAATAACTACAATTTTCTCCCTAGTTATCCGTGTAGAAGGACAATAAAACTTTGGAAGAAGACTTTGGAAGAATACTAAGTTCCTGATGGACGACAATAGCGAATTGATGCGTACGTTGATGCTTACGTTTTGTATGTTGGTGTTCAATTTACATAACAAGAGTAGTTTTTTTTTTTAACTTTGAAAACAATATTGCGCTGAATTCGCACTTTTTTTTTTCAAAGACAGCCAAGAAAAGAAAAAAAAAACGCAATGATTTATATGGCACCAAAGGATTCCGTACCTCACCTCAGGGTTATTAAAAAATAGAATTTTTTGCTTAAGCGTCTGTCGACAATGGAAACCATTGAGAAAATAATTCAGGAGGAAAAAAAGTAGAAAATATATCTTGGCGCGTGTGAATATCATCATATGTTGATTCGGCTGGTTGAAGATTCTTTTCAAAAATGGCACGTGCTCATGGTCTTGGCTTAGGATTGCTTCGAGTCGTTTGAATTGTCTCGCAGATAGAATTCGTCTGCGGAATTCTTTACAGGGTAATTTTAATTATTGCTTATCCAAGTCGACATTACGCTTTCTGAAGTAGCTGCTAGGAGTCGGTGCGAAAACAACAGAAAAATTAGATCTATTCGTAATGTAACTCTTTACCACGCAACAAAGCTCAAGACGGATCCAAATTGCAAACGTTTGCAGACGACACACTGAACGTGCCTCAGGTGATTAGAAGTTTTGCCAGGATAACGATTGAAAATATTGCTGGAAAAGGAGAAAATGCTGGTTACCAGCATTTTCTCCTTTTCCAGCAATGTTTTCAAAAGCCTTCTTTTGTTGTGAGTCATTCAACACGGGATTGCTAAAGTCTAATATGTGTTCGTGATCGTTTCTAAAGGTCTGATTTTCGCCGTAATTTGTCTGAAACGTGTCTGTAACAATGGCTAATTTTGGTTATAATTGCATTAGACAAAACTTAAATACCGTCTAGCGAGAGAAAGAAGAAGACACGAGAAATATGTTAACAGAAAAAAGAATTGTAAAACTAGGTAAACAGTCTCTCTATCTATGGTTTACTTTTTGTCTGGTTTTGAAATTCATTTTTGTTTCATATAAATACAATTAATCTTAACGAATCGTGGGTTAAGAGGTTTTATATCAATTCTAATTTGTTGTCTGCAAGTGCTTTCTAGTCTGGACAAGTCTGAAATTTAGTAGCTTGTGAAAGAGGTAGCTCTTTACTATCATACGGCCTGCAACACGCCAAAAGGGGCATTCGGACATTTGCGTGAAGTTCGTCTCAGATCAGCCTGGGCTGTCTGCGCAGGCTAATCCGAAACGACAATTTCATTTCTGATGTGTTTTTCTTTTTTGCAAAAGTCTACTGTAGCACAAAATCTAATGTAGTCGTAAAGTGCCGTCTCGGATTAGCCTGCGCGGACTGCGCAGGCTGATCCGAGACGACACTTTACGCAAATGTCCGAATGCCCCTTTTCCCATGTTGCAAGCCAGTTATGAAATTTTGGAAATATAATTATATTGAAAGCATTTGTAAAAGCTTCAGCCAAGTATTTTTCAACCGAATAATCTTTGTTTTTGAAAGGGTAATGACTATCTTGGCTATCTGCATTCTTTTTTTCTTAAGTTTTCAAGAGTGTTTTATCTCTTGTTTACGAAAAGAAATTATATTGTTTTCTACTAGTTATACGAGCGTACATGTAAATCGTCCCTGAGTTGTCATTCTTGATGGGATCATTTTGCCAGTAAAAGTACACCACTAAAACTTGATCCTTCGGCGGAAATGAAACCCGCGCCTGTGCACTGTGTCAGCTGCACTATATCACCTTTTGACAACGGAATTACGATGGAGTTCGTGGCTGACGGGGAGCTTCCGATGAATGCCGAGTGTGCATCGACGGCAACGAGGAGTTCTCCGTTCCGTTTTAACCAACACTGAAATGTAACAAATACAATACTCGTATAAAGTATTAAAACAGACAGACGGAATGACAGACGGACATACATACAGACAGACAGAGTTTGGATTTATATTGGACCTGGTGAATGCTTCAAAATGACATATTTAAAGTGTGTTATAGATACTTTCGCCACATACAAGCACGTATGCTAACTACAATATTCTTCTTTGATCCCATTGTTGTTCATCTACTACTCTTACATGCAAAAGAAGAATCTAATCAGTTTAGCTGAGTTTAACCTGTAGTCTGCAATTGTTTTCAAACAAGCACAGAATTATTTTTTCAGGTAAAGAGTTAACAGTTTTGACTCGGGTTTTACATATGCTACAAGGCTTTCCAACGGCAATAAAATAATGCAAGCCAAAAACATTTCCATCTTGTCAAATAAAATCTCGATTTTCTCCCTGAAATCAAAGCACTGAGAATTCTGATTAGGGCCAAATTATATCATCATGAATGTTACATATTTTTTTCAAATGAATGTGAAAATATTTGTTAACAAAACAATGCAAACCGAAACATTTACATCTTGTCAAGGAAAATCTCGATTTTCTCCCTGAAATCAAAGCACTGAGATTTTTTAATTGGGGCCAAATTATATCATCATGAATGTTACATATTTTTTTCAAATGAATGTGAAAATATGTGTTAACAAAACAATGCAAGCCGAAACATTCACATCATGTCAAGGAAAATCTCAATTTTCTCCCTGAAATAAAAGAACTAAGAGTTATGCTTATGTCATTATGAATGTTACTTTTTTCAAATGAATGTGAAAAATATGTCTTAACCCATTACCACACAATCCCTACTTTTGACACCCTGAGAAAAAAGCCTTTTGAAAACACTGTGAGAAAAGGAGAAAATGCTGGTAACCAGCATTTTCTCCTTTTACCACAGTGTTTTCTACCCTTCCCAGAACAAATTTCAATTTTCAGTCACCTTTATTTTGTCGTCTGCAAATACTTTCAATTTGGACCAGACTAAATTTTTCTCGTGTGGTAATGGGTTTACAAAAATTACTGCATTTAGCTCATAGGCACACTGGTATTATGAATAATTGCTTATCACTTTTTTGTGAAGCACTGACATTTAATATTAATTTCTTACAAAGCATACAGGCCTTTTGAGTTAAATTGAAAATAAGATAGACTAAAATGATGGAAAACCTCTTGCGGGAGTTTGGAATTTTCCCAATTCCACCCCTTCTCTGTCCCAAAAGAAAAAGGCACAGTTACCATTAAAACAAAAATAGGCCTTTACCATAACTCTTGGATTCGGCTCCGTTTCTCCTTTCTGAATTGTAGCTGTAAACATGTAAACGCCGGAGATGGCACAAGTGAACAAAGACCTAGAAGCGTCAAAGGCATGCCCAACGTTGGAGATCACGTGCGAAAAGAAAGGCGGCTGATTGGTCGTGAGCATTGAACGTGGTTTCGTGGCAAAGAAGTAGGCATCTGCATTTCCTGAGAAATATTCCTCATTCATAATTTACATCTACGTCACAACAATATATAATACATGCATAAATGTAAAATACGTTAAATAAGCCAAGGATATTTAACAGAATTTTAACATATGATCAACTTTTCCTCTTGCAGGAAATCACCATTGATAATAAAGTGAGATAAAACCAAATTTTCAATTTTTTTTCCCACAATGCAACCTCATACATATATATTCAAGTACTTAAGCTTATTCCGTTATGCTAATCCATATTTTACAAATATGCTTTCGATTAGGTTTTTAGTCTATATGAATGTATTAAATGACCTATGACAATACAAGCACGTAATCTGACGCCAAGTTACTTTACAAAAAAGGAAATAGAAGATAATCCACTGGTTGTGTGTGATATCAAAAATCTGTCACTCGAATATGGTTTGATGCGATTAAAAACTCGTCCTTTGGACTAGTTTTTTCAACTGCATCACATCCCATTCTAGTGACAGATTTTTAATGTCACACACAACCAGTTGATTATCTTATTCATTATATTCCAAATTCACTCTTTTTTCATTCTTATAAGTATCAAGATTTGAACAATATCAGCAAGATAAGGGAACGGTAATTCCGGCAAACATTTTAAAAAGATATCGTCACTAGTAATGATACCATGTACTTATCATCACCAGTGGTGTTATTCACTCTGAAATCCCAGTAATTCACTGATAGGAATACATGCATAATAAATATAGTTATTTTCCTTTGACGTGTTGAGTGCATGATTTGATATATGAACAAAGAAAAACTCCTTTTCTCTGGCTGAATTTGGAACTATTTTGTCTGTGGTATGTTGAACTGCTTTCTGGCCACGCTTCAACGGAAACTCAAATGTAAAGTATTTACCAGCTAATTTTGCTTTCTACATTTCTTTTCTCCTTATCGGACAACAAAAAAATCAGTCTGTTTGTTACAGATTTACAGCAGGTGCAGACGATTTAGATACGACTCATATAAGAATATTTGAAAGGGTGGAAAATAAGAAAATAATTGTTATGTATCACATGGCTCCTCAAACAAACAAAAAGAAGAAATGTCTGCGAACCTGCCTGTCCCAACTGGTTAAGTTTGGCTGCTATATTGTCCAAAGTGTTGTTATATCGTACTGTAAGTGATCTATACTGATTAACCTTTGTCTGGAGGGCGCTGACTTCACGTGATAGTTGGTCTAGTTTGGTATTGTCAGTGCTTTGAACACGCGATACTTCCGCTCTTAGACTAATTAAAGATGCATTTAAGGCTGGATATATGCTCATGTATTGGTTTGATGCTGTTGCTGCGGTTTTGTTCAGCTGTGTGATATCCATAATAAGCCTGCTTTGACTCTGGAAAATTGAGTTATTTTGGTTTACTAAGTCAGTGCTCAGCTCGCCGACTTTTCTCATCAATGTATCTATCGCTCTCTGTTGAAGTGTTGCATTAGTGGAGACAGATGACACGGTGGTAGAAACTTGCATTACCTCGCTGATGAGTGTCCTATTTAGAAGGCTAAAAGACGCCTGTAATCCAATTATCTCCTGGGTATGGTTGTTGTTTTCTATACTTAGTTCTCCTAAAAGCAAACTGGTATTCTGAATCGATGCCAAATTGAAATCCAGGGCCTTCTGCAAGTTGATAAAGCTGTCATTCAAAGCGATGATCTGATTGGATAATCTTGTATCAAGTGCATGTAAATCACGTGACAAATCTCTAATTGTCCCTGTTTGAAAAAAAAGGAATGCAACTTGAATTGTTGGTTAAAGGAGAAACAAATAAAAACTAGTAGACAGGATTTAAGCGGCACTGTGAGAGGTTTTTTCACTTTCGTAATGCATCATATCGAGCAAACTGTCGCATGAAATGGGTCCATTCTGAGTAACAATCGCCTGTTTCGTAAGGTAGAACGGTCTTTTACATTCTCATCTTCACTACTTGTACCGTAGTACCAAAACCTTTAACTAGCAGTGAGAAAGAGAGACTGACACAGAAAGAGGGGGGCATAGGGAGAGAGAGACGGTCGGACGGACAGACGGACGGACGGACGGTCGGACGAACGGACAGACAGACAGACAGACAGACAAAGATATTCGAAATACATCACCTGAACTTTCCTCAAACGTTGACTTCAGATTCTCAACTTTGTTTTCAAGTTGTGACAATGATGTTCCGAACTGAGTCCATCGCTGTTTTTCTTGACTGAGCGTTTTGTTCATCATTAGAACATCTCGTCTCAAAAATTCCGTTAAGTCATTTTTGCTTTGAACCTCCTTTTCCAGTGCTTCTCGTTTTGCAATCTCTTCATTGAGTCTCGCTTCTAAAGCAGCAGTTCTTGCAAGAATATGATCAAAATGTCCATAACTGGTTTGATACGATTGGGTAACATTCGTATTAGCGAGTATAGGCGTGAAAATGCACACAGCGTAAAAAATACGCCTCAGTGAGCCCATCTTGTAAGTATAAATAACAACTTATATATACCCTGAACAAAACGATAGAAATTTTGACCAGTCCATGTTTAGAGCATTTACAGACCACATACCAGATGTGGTCTCACAAAGTTAAATTTGTTTTCGGAAGGGTAGACAACATTGTGCATAAAAGGAGAAAATGCTGGTTACCAGTATTTTCTCCTTTTTCCACAATGCTTTCCAAAGCTTTCTTTCTCACAGTTGTTAACAGTCAGAATTGTGCAGTAGAGGGTTAAAGTAGTATCGGATGTTTTGGTTGCTGCGAACAAAATAAATTCTTCAAGGCTAGAAAAGGATGCTTATCCCAGTGGGAGCCAAATAAAAGAAATATACATTCTTGCCTTTTTTAGTTTACGGCACAATTTTAAATGAAAAAAAAAAACATGAGCAGGAGATCAACTAAGTGCTGTTCAAGATGTAGGGTTCGTACGAGAAAAAGTCTGTGCAGTCTGATCTTGATCTATATTATAGGATAAAGCAACTACAACTGTATTCCGCGTTATAAGGGATGGAAAAGATAAAGACGACTTTTTGACCTTTGTCAGCCCACAAAAGGCTAGGGGCGGGTACAAAGTGTTCTTTAGAACATTCTTATTTTTACTCTCAAGGATTCTCAAAAATTTGAAAATAACTCAACTTCTGATTGGCTAAACCAAATGGTTTAGCCAATCAGAAGTTGTGTTACTTTCTTGTTCCATATAGGAAGTTCTTGAGAATTGTTGGTGTTGGTGTATATGCATCCGTGGGTTGTATGGGATATGAATCTGAGTCCCGGCTTACCCAAAAGTTTTACTTTTAGTCCATTTCCACAAAATCCCTACTTTTGACGCCCCTGAGAAAGAAGACTTTAGAAAACATTGTGGGAAAAGGAGAAAATGCTGGTAACCAGCATTTTCTCCTTTTCCCACAATGTTTTCTACTATTCACAAAACAATTTTCAAATTTTCAGTCACCTTTATTTTGTCGAATGCAAATGCTTTCAATTTGGACCAGTCTAGAATATTGTCGTTTGGTAATGAGTTTAGTAAATTTGACATGGTTCATTCTTCTCTCAACGCCTTAGATTTCTCATCTGGTCTATATAGATACATGTAAATAGTTGATAGCTTAGATACTTGAAAAGGGTTAAAACTGCGAGAAGCTTTACTTATTTCTAATTTGATCGGGGTGGAAATTTTGCGCGCAGACACTATAATGTTGGTCCCTTATGGGCGTTTTCGTCCAACTCCAGTGCCAGTGTTGTGGAGATTAATCAAGTTCTTTATTAGGATTTTTCTCCGTTCAATTCATACGTTACTGCATTTTATGTAAAGATTTCTACGCCCTGTTGAAGATGTTTCATTCTTCCGATACGCCCGTTACCAACCGGCTAGTTTTGGTCGGTGCGATCCATAATACAAGGGAGCTAATTTTTGTAGTTCTTTGATAATTTTTCGCATGCGGTTGTTTCCCTTGTAAAGACAAACAATGTGGGCGTGGTCACCTGCATTACGCATTGCTCGTCATAATTCGGTCGATTCCTTAACTGGATCAACCGAGGTTTGTCGAATGCATTGACAAGTTAGTGGAATGTCTCACAAGTGTGAGGGCTCCGAGGAGGCACTTCCTAAAAATATTTGATGCGAGTATTGTCACTTTTTCTTTGAGCCCCCTTCATTAGATCTCCTGAATGGTCATAATCTGGAATACAGATAGTTTATCAATATTTTACACCTATTGGGGAACAATTCGTACAATTTTCCCAAACTCTCTAGATTCTGTTTCCTGGGAACTATACCATTTCAACCACCGAATGTATGGTCCAATGAAAAATCCAAAAGTTGACACCCGCTCCCGACGATCTACCTCACATCCACGAACACCACAAAAAAAAAATAGCAGTGGAAAGTGTAGATTAGAGATCAGATTGCACGTTCTTTGCAGTCTGATCTCAGCTTCTGATGCTGTAGACCTATAAGGAAAGAGATGTCTCTTAATGCTGTACAAGATGTTAAATGGAATTTCCCCCCCATATTTAACCAGCCTCAGTCAAAGTTCCCAAAATGACGATGAAAGATACAACTTAAGACGTTTAAGAAGTGTTCGAGCCAATACACAATTCTACAATTCCACTTTTCTGCCAAGTACAGTTCGGGACTGGAACTTGTTACCCGAAAGTACGAGAAATTCTTCAACAATCGAGCAATTTAAGATGCTATTGAACAACAATCGCGTTAGATCATGTCCCTTATTTGATTTCGGTTTACGAAAAAGCCAAATTCTGCACACCAGATTACGACTTGGATACAGTTCTTTAAACTATGAGCTACACAGGAGAAATTTGGTCGATAATTCTCTTTGCCAATGTGGACAGGTGGAAACAGTTGATAACTTCTTAATTCACTGTCGTCGTTACCAACAAATCCGTATCAATATTTTTTCCAACCTCCCTTGTCCATTAACTACAAATAATTTACTTCTTGGGAACGATCGTTTAACAATAGATGAAAACAAACAAATATTTACTGAGGTACATCGTTTCATCTTAGCAACCAAAAGGTTTTCTACTTAAGGAAAAGCTTCCCCCTTTTTTTCTGAGGATTGAATAGCCAGCACTGCGACTGTAATGGTGAACCAAAAAAGTAAGTGTAATCTTATAAAAAATTAAATATCCATTCATGGTTAAAACAAAAAGATATCCCTATCTATGACACCTTACACAACGGTAAATTTTTTTTCTTTTGTAAATATTATCGGGAAAGGAATTAATATAAGCCACAAGCTTGTTTTCCATTTCCAATCCCATCTTATTTGTTCATGTTAATGGTACCGTGTATGAAAGTTTTTGAAATAAAATAAGGTTTTAACTAAATCTCTGTGACTTGAGTATATTTGTGTATATTTACGTGTTTTTCTTTAAAGATGGTGCAGCGATCTTCGATGGGGTTCGAAAAATGGACTCAGCCATTGCCAAACTGTCAACAACAGTCTTACTGTACAGTGACTAATTTTAATGACTAATTCTGATGACGCAGTTTCAAACCACGTGTATATGAAGTCGTACAGTGTTCTTTTTTCTGTTCCAGTAAATTTTCTTTTTAACCCTTTACCAGACGACAAATTTTTAGCCTTGTCCAAATTGACAGCATTTGCAGACGACAATTTCAGTGTAGCTCAAATGGTGTATTTTTTCTTGAATAGAGTAGAAAACATTGTGAAAATGTTTTCAAAGGGCTTCTATCTCAGGGTCGTAAAAACCAAGGATTGTTTGGTAAAGGGTTAAAAACATGTAAATTATCAGGTCTAATATAATTCAAGAGTCGATCAAAAGTTTTGCCACAATCTGCGCAGAGTGAAAGAAGCCGCTGCGTCAAGGAATGATCAAACATTTAACTCTTTACCAGACGACAAAATTTTGGACAAGTGCAAATTGAAAGCATTAAATTTTGCAGACGACAAAATAAATGTGAATCAAAAATGGAAATTCGATTTGTGAAGGGTAGAAAAATTCTTGGAAAAGAAGAAAATGCTAGTTGCCAGCATTGTCTCCTTTTCCAACAATGTTTTCAAATGCTTACTTTCTCAGGGACGTTAAAAGTCGGGATTGTGAGGTAAAGGGTTAACTCTTTACCAGAGTGCAAAATTTTAGATTTACAGCCTTGTCCAAATTGAAACCGTTTGCAGACGACAATTTTAGTATGGTTCAAATGGTTTATAGCACTTTCTCGTTTTCCCACCATGTTTTCAAAGGTTCTTCTCTTCAGGATCGCCAAACTTCGTGATACAGATAAAAAGTTATAAATTTATAGATCGAAATCTTGGTCAAGATCTAATTCTCGATTTTTTTTTGATTTTTTTTTTTCATAGATCTAGATAGATCTACTCTATTCTTAACGCTTTACCAAACGACATTTAGACTGGTCTAAATCGAAAGCACTCGCAGATGCCAAAATAAACGCAATTCATAAATTGAAATTTGTTTTCTGCAGGGTAGAAAAACATGGTGGAATTAGTAGAAAATGCTGGTTACCAACATTTTCTCATTTTTCACCATGTTTTCAAAAGGGTTCTATCTCAAGGTCGTAAAAACCAGGGATTGTTTGGTAAAGGCAGGGATCTACATGATCCCTGGCAAAGGGTGAAAGAATTCATTCATCTCAGGGGCGTAGCCAGGATATTTGTTATGTTGAAGCCAACGCCATAGGCGTTGGGTGAGTGCCGAAGGCACGAGCAGGGGGGAGAGGACGAGAGGGGGGCAGAGCCCCCCTCTCGTAAGGGGGGGATCTCCCCCGAGAAAATTTTGAAAATTTGATGCGATTTGGTGGCATCTGGGGATGTCTGAACGGGTGTGTTGGGATCAAAATTTTGAAGATTTTTACATAATTATTTTGTGAAAACTGGAGGAGAAATTGATCAAGCCAATAAATACTTGAATTCGTGTATTAAGAAAAGCAATCATGGTCATTTTTATTTTCTTTCTTAATTTTTTCTCGGAAAGACGATAGATCTACTTGAAAAAATTATGTTGAAGCCCGGGCTTCAAGGCTTCCGCCTGGCTACGCGCCTGCATCTTATATTCATGTTTGGTTTTCAAACAGATGGGCTTCCAAATTCAATATTAGTTGGCCTAATCTTGCACTCTCGTCATCAAAAAGCCATGTAGATCTAGTTTCGATTTATACGCTTACTTTCAGTTCCAAGGCATTTTCTAGAAAAGTCATATGAGGATTTTAATTCCCAAAATAGAAGAAGGATGGGATTTCCAATGATTTGATTGGTTACGAGTCTTCTAGAAACTTCTATTGTACGTCACTTCCCCCGGCGTTGCAAGCCTCGTGTTAGTTTGTGGCAGAAAGCGAGGCGAGACAGTCGACGGAAAACTAAAGGAGAAAACAAAGGCTCAACTTAAATTTATTCAAGTCGACAAAAGAAGGTAAAAATTTATTTACTGTTTTTCTGATCATCCGTGCTTTTCATTTCTTAATATAATGAGCAACAACTAACCAAATGTGTTTTGAGTGCAGAAGACTGAATTTCGTTAACTTTCAAGTTCCATTGTGTGGATCACCAGATCGATTTTCGCCACCGAGTCGTTCGCATTTTTCTCTGTATCTACTGCACTTCTTTTAATACCTGCGTTGAATATTTCTGGTACCTTTCGATTCAATTACAAACTAGTCATTCAATCGGTTTGCATAACGGAGCCGGCTTGAAGTTGAAATGGTATGGAAACTGCGGGTGATCGCAACACGTGCCACCTTTGTACGCAAAATTCAAGCAATCAAACGCCATTTCGATCCGGTCCTACTAAAACACGCCGTACCAGAAAAATACGCCGTGCCGTATGGATTAAAACACGCCGTACCAAAATGTGAATTATATTGTATGCTTTTTTTGGTATTTTTATACTGAAAAGCATATAATCTAACCTATCTAGCGATATTACTTGCCAATTTTTCATATTTGTCAATTTATTTGCCAATTTTAGACATTCTTGCACGGGACCAACAGGTGCCCGTTACGCCGTACCAATTACATGAGCGCCGTACGAATTTTGAGGCTCAAAACAACTAAATTAATAAGAATGTATGGTACAATATGCAATTATCTACTTATTTACGAGTTCATGTTGTTCTGTTTCATGTCTTACAGAGGTTGCAGGTACATGTCAAGCATTTATCCAGCAGATGTTTACAGAAGGGAAATAACTCTGAGGTTTATACAGAGAACTTTACGTTAAACATCAGTTCAATGAAACCTTGTGGAAAAACGAGAAATTGCTTATGACCGTTTCTCTTCTTTTCTGATCCTGAAAACTAAGGCTTTTGAAAATATCTTGGGAAAAGGACAAAATACTAGTAACCAGTATTTTCTCCTTTTCATAATATGTTTTCTACCCTCCAAGAAAAAATTTCATTTGTGTCGTCTGCAAATTTAGAACAGTCTACAATTTTGTCGTTTGGTAAAGAGTTAATGATTGTAGAATGTGGACTGTATTTTTTCATTCTTTAATCAATTTTTCCATTTAGCTCTGGTTTTTCCATGCTGTATGTTGCCCACTGTGAAAAAATTAACATTTATTCATACGTCAAATTTTAGACCCATCCAAACTGAAACAGATTGCAGACGACAATTTTAAACTTGATGAAAATGGCGGAGAGTTCTCCAAATGGGTAGAAAACACGGTATGGAAAAATAAGGATAGGTGAACTTCGATACATCGAATTTGTGTGCCCTAAGTAACACTTTCTCAACCTTTACATGTGCCGATTTGAATGATATCTTCCGAAAATTGTCATCACAACTCTTGCAATCAATAAACTGTTTAATTGAGATAGATCTATTCTATTTTTTATGGCCCCGCATCGGAAGATTGGGGCCATATAGCTTTACTCTTGTCCGCCTGTCCGTCTGCATAAACGCGGGCATTAGTGTTTCACAAATGTGTTCCTTTTCTTTTGTCCCGGTGATTTTTTACCAATAAACAATGTAAAGAAATTTGACTGGAAGCTCACATATTCATGTACTTCCTGTTTTTACCAGTACTAGGCAAGGGCCCTGAATTTTCTTGCCCCAGGAAATACCTGAGAAAGAACCCATTATCGCGTCATTGTTTATTTATTGAGAAAGGGGATAATGAGGGTAACGTCTTTCCCCGTTTACTTCAATGTGTTAGCACTGAGAAGGGCCGTTTTTAAGACAATTTTTCGCAAAGATAGATTTCTGTGAAACTGGTGGCCTTAGCAAGGGCGGTTGGTGTTTGGAAGGGTCATTGTTGGTTGGCCCTTAGAAGGGACGTTTTCTTACAGTCACACATTTAAGGAAACGTGGCTTTATTATACCCGATCTGTTTCCACATGCAGCGATGTTTCCATCTGCTAAGCGGAACAGCTTCATCCCTTCTTGGAGGTATTTCTTCACATTAAGTGTGATGATGACTTGCGAGCCCTTCTTCAGTAGGGTCTTGGAAGCGGCGAAGTGAATGTACTGGCGATTCATTGTCCTCAAGCCCTCTTCTTTTATGTGTTCGTAGGCATGTAATGTAGTGCCATCAGAGCAGTATTCAATCCCTTTTGGTCGTATCTATTTTGGTCATCTAAACCTTTCCCAGACAACCCTTTTTTTTAAGTGTATGCAGTATAAATCTTTCAAAATCAATGTGAAGACAAGAAATTGCTCTTGTGTTCTAACCTGCTGGAGAACTTCCCACCATTTTCACCAAGTTTTAAATTGTCGTCTGCAAACTAGTTCAGTTTGGAAGAGTCTAAAATTTGTTGTTTGGGAAAGGGTTCATTCATTTGCAGGGGGCAACGATACTGACTGTAAAACACCAGAACTAGTAATGTAAAAATGGATTAATGAATGAAAAAATATAACTGAGTTTTAATATTACAGATTCATAAAATAGTATCTAGTTTAAAATAATAACAGTGAAATAAACTAAAAACAAAAGGACTCATCGTAGAAGTCCACGTCGTTGAGTCTGGAAACATTTTAAGGGCAAAAAGTTCTATGTACAACCATTTAATCTTAACCAAACGACAATTTTCAAATGGTCCAAATTAGCTGATGACACAAATGAAATTTGTTACGGGAGGGTTACCAACATTTTCTTCTTTTCCCAAAGTATTTTCAATAACCTGATTTTTCAAGACCAGCAATTACTTATTTTTTCCCAAGGTTTCATTAAAGTTCTCTGTATAAACTTCATCAGTACCACAGAGTTATTTCCCTTCTGTAAATATCTGTTTGATGCTTGACATGTATCTACAACCTCTGTAAGACATGAAATAGAACAACATTAACTCGTAAATAAGTAGATAATTGCATATTGTACCATACATTCTTATTAATTTAGTGTTTTTGTGACTCAAAATTCGTACGGCGCATATGTATTTGGTACGGCGTAATGGGCACCTGTTGGTCCCGTACAAGATTGTCTATAATTACCAATAACTTGACAAATATAAAAAATTGGACAGTAATATCGCTACTTAGGTTAGATTATATGTTTAACAAAATAAAAATACCAAAAAAAGCATACAATATAACTCACATTTTGGTACGGCGTGTTTTAATCCGTACGGCGTATGGTACGGCGTATTTTTCTGGTACGGCGTGTTTTAGTAGGACCCATTTCGATCACAGGATTGTTACTTAGATTCAGTGTATTGCTGTGTCTCAAATAGTTAGACAAGAAAATATCAGTCTTGGCCAATATGAAAGCATTTGCAGATAAGGAATAAATTGATCAAATTGGGTCTCAAAATTGAAATATATGATTAAATCTATAAATCTATGTTACTGAACTTGTCTGGTACCGAAACATCCATAAATCGAAATATAGCCATGTGGTTTGTTGGTTCACAAGTTACGGTCTGATAAAAAAAAACTCAAAATTTTAGCAGAAATTGGGTCTCAATATTGAAATACAAGTATAGCCATGTGGTTTGTTGGTTCACAGAAGTTACTGTCTGATCAAGAAAAACTCAAAATTTTAGCAGAGTATAGAATAAACAACCAAATAATTTTCAGGGGATTTTCTTCCTTTCCTGCGGGGCCGAATTTCGGCCCCATTCCCAATTGCAAAATGTGTATTTTTTTCCCAATTCGATAAAATGAAATTCCCAATTTGATGCTAGAAAAGGAAAATATTCTGATCTATCAGCCAGGGTTTTACCCATTACACAAATTTGCGGGCACTGACCACAGTTCAAGCAGGAAATCGACAGACGTCGTACTGTAGGAATGAAAATATTTGGGGGCTAATTAACTATAGACTGCGTTCGAATAATTTCAACCGACTCATGCGTTGACTGGACTGTCTGGCTGTAAACCGTTACTGTTTTACATACAAATACAGACGACAGTTAATTTCTCGGCAACTGCCACACATATAGGTCTATTGCAGCAAAGTGGGGTTGTGTGAGGCAAAAAAGAAGAACTCGGCTCCAAAATTGACAGTCCTGAATTGGGAGTAAGTTATGAAAAATAGCCGGCCGAATCTAGAGTAAGACCACAAGATTTTTTTCCTCCCTCATATTTCGATCGGTTGTCTCAAGCGGATCGTAGAAGCAAATTTTAAACGTGAAGTTTCCTCTCTCCAATTGATTTTTAACAATTTCTTTTCAATACTGTAATAGGTCTTTCACAGAAAATGACGATTTTTCAATCTTTCTTTATATGTCAAAGCACTCAAAAAATCAATTTCAAAGATAAATCGTAATGGGGAAAAAACATGAAAACCCATGACAAAACAAGACCTCTGCCGATCAGAGGCTCCTAAATCTGTCATATCAAGCTTTGATATGGACCTCTATCAGCTGACTTGCATGCACACAATATAAGAAATAAAACGGGAAATAATTCCTCAATTCATTCACCAGAAAAATAAATATATTTAAATATCCTACCTAACAGGTTCTGGGTTGGGGGATTGGGGGGGGGGGTTGCAAGGTGTCCTTACAGCTTAGGCACTTGAAATCTATCAAAAAGGAAGTCATAGTACATTTAGTGCCTGAATAAGTTTATTGTAAGATTAATTGTGTTCCAAACTTTATATTTTTTTTTTATATTTTGTCAATATTAATTTCCCAATTTTAATATTTTGTCGATTATTTTTTTTCCCAACTTGGCCAGGGGCCTTTTCCCAAAATGTGTGGATAAAGCCCTGATTTTATAATTTCGTCTTTTAGTTGGCATCATACAAAATATGATGTAGTTTCATCAAAATATTCAAAAGAAAATCAACATTGACCTTCACATTCCCAGTGCCATTCTGAAATTCATGCATGTTACTTTGATGGTTTTCAAAAAAAAATCATTACAACTTGATATATTTGGCGCCAATTTGCAGTCACATGATCGGAAAATACTGCCGCATGACCTAGCAGATGGTCTGAATACACCATCATGCATGTTTTGAAATAAAACTGCTTGAATGAAGGATTTTTGAAGGGCGGGGTAAGTAGTGTTAAGCTTGTATATGCCGATGACACCATTTACCTGTAAATTTTTCTTCCATTCTAATCTTTTATTTTGAAAAATAAAGTTGGTTGAGGTAGAGAAATGTTTCATTCATGGTATTTACAATCAAATAGATACCAGACAAGCCCCAAGAAGGTGCCAATTTCTATGATGGAAAAATACTGATAACCTGGAAGCAATATGTACTGTGAACCAACATGCCGTGGCTATATTTATAGCCAAATAGAAACCTGAAAGTTATTCATAGCTCAACTACGCATAACATGGTCAAGATGAGCTCTTTTGGGTCTTAATATTACAATATATATTTATAGTCAAATAGAAACCTGCAAATAATACTTTGCTCATGTACGCATTAGTCTCAATGAGACGCCCTGGTGATTCTTTTCATATTTGAAAATGTATTCACAGGAATTTGAAATTCTATAACCAAAATACAGTCTAATCTGTGTACAGCAACCAGTGAAGGGATGTGCCAAAATTGGCTGCTGTACACAGATTGGCTGCTGTTCACAGTACTTACTGTGGATTCATATAATTTTGTTGGTATGAAATAACACAAGACGGAAATCGATCAGTGACATGTAGGCAGGTATCATATCGAGTGTAAACGGTGTAAAGTTTATGACGCCTATCTGATAATCTGATCGCCAGTCTCGAGTCTATTGATGCATAATTATTTACAATTTACATTGTTATTATTTAATCCTGTAGTTGCAGTTTACAGTCGAATTTTAAGCAGTAAAAGATACGACTATGTTTTCAGAATAGTCAGCTTTGAAACTGCTCCAACTTTCGAACCTACCCTTCCCCACATGTCTGGTCACTTAGGAAAACAAGACTGCTTACCGCATATATTTGCCAATATATTGTGACAGAAGGAAACAGATCTATTGTTTAGAGCTCGAGTTATTTATTATAACTGAAATGACACGTTTTACCTTGACATCCTAAAGTGTGTCCGAAGTAAGAAGTTTAACTGCGACAAATTTGAATCTATTTTTAGAACAAGCGTGAAGGGTCAAAACTGTGGTAGACCTAAGTTTCGGCTTCTATTAAATCTTGTGCGACTTCGATGAGTTGCTTTTTAATACGAGTTAAGTCATTGTTCAACTGGATGAGATAGATCAAAGATCAGACTGCAAGTTCTGTTTAGTCTGACACAGTCCAAAAACATGTTGAAGTCGGCCATCTTGTCATCACCAAATTTAATATTAGAACAACCCAGTTTAAAACAAAACAAGCTGTCCGTCAACATGACTTTATGCCTGTCACAGGTACACATACATTTGCAATGAAATTTTGATTTGGGGGTAGATCTATGACGTAATGTGTAATGTCATTCGAAGCAAGTGGTTTGTAATACAGACGTTTGTTGTACACATTTACGACAGTTTTACCTCACAAAATCTATACTCGCATTGCGTTTAATGGCTGTTTCAAGAACACCTGGGCAGTTGTGTCGCATGTTTTGTGTAGTCAGCAGAAAATTAGTTTGGCAGTATGCATAAAATCCTCGCAGCCGAAATGCAATTGTAAAAATTAAACATGGATTACTTGATTGATGTGTGTAGGTAATTTTTCAACAGTGCTTATGCCGTGGTTGCTGGGATAACAGAGAAAGAAAAGTTTTAAGTAATGAAAAATCAATAACTACAGTAAAGTGTTATTTTCGATTTTCCATATCCGACAAATTAGGTGTTCAGGTATGACCGCTAATTCAGACTTGACTGTAAATGGTAAGATATGAAAAAAAAAATCTCTCCTATATAATGTAAGCACAAGGAATGCAACGTTTCAATTGCCACACCAGCACAAGACAGCCTTACCACCCAAAAATCACCAACGAAACAAACCTTGAGTTTTACTTTCGGCATGCAGGGCTTTTTTTCCTTCTATAATTGAGGCCGGTATTTGGTGACTTCCCAATGGCAAAAAGCATCATTTTTATGCGCCCGAAGGGTCGTATTATGTTATACCCCCGGTCGTCCGTCCGTCCATTAGCAATTTCTTGTGTGTGCAACTCCTCCTACAGTTTTCATCGGAATTATTTGAAACTTGCCACAATGAATCTCCATCATGTCTAGTTGTGCACCTGGGTCTTAGAATTTTGATCGCTGTTTGCGTTCCAGAATTATCTGCCCTTGATTTTTCACTTTGAATTTTTGTTCAGGCCATAGCTTTCATACCATAAAAGGTATCAAATTGAAACTAGATACACTGATAGAACACATTTTGGAGAAGTGCAGTGCACATGAAACATAACTCTGCCACTTTTATTTTTTGAGTTATTGCCCTTTGTTAATTTTCAGTTTGAATTTTTGTCCAGGCCATAACCTCCAAACTATAAAAGCTAATAAGTTGCAACTTCATACACTGATAGAACACATTATGAAGAAGTGCTTTGCACAAGAACCATAACTCTGCAACCTTTATTTTTTTAGTTATTGCCCTTTGTTAATTTTCAGTTTGAATTTTTGTCTAGGACATAACTTATAAACTATAAAAGCTATTAACTTGGAATTTAATACACTGATAGAACACATTGTGGAGAAGTGCATCGCATATGAACCATAACTCTGCCACTTTTATTTTTTTAGTTATTGCCCTTTGTTAATTTTCAGTTTGAATTTTTGTCCAGGCCATAACTCCCAAACTTTAAAACCTATCATCTTGAAACTTCATACACAGTAGAACACATTATGGAGAAGTGCACTGCACAAAAACCATAACTCTGTGACCTTTATTTTTTTAGTTATTGCCCTTTGTTAATTTTCAGTTTGAATTTTTGTCCAGGCCATAACTCCCAAACTTTAAAACCTATCTTCTTGAAACTTCAAAGACTAATAGAACACATTATGAAGAAGTGCACTGCACAAGAACCATAACTCTGCCATCCTTCTTTTTTAGTTATTGCCCTTTGTTAGTTTTTCTCTTTGAATTTTCGTCTGGGCCATAATTTCTAAAATAAAAAAGCTATGATCTTGAACCTTTCAAAACTGATGGAACTCCTTGTTGAGAACAGCAATTCACAAAATTTGTAACTGTGCCACCCTTCTTTTTTTAGCTATTGCCCTTTAATACTTTTCACATATCATGGAGATTAACTACTCTTCATTCATGGCCCTTCCGTCATTTCAACTCATTTCACTGACAAGCCCCTTCGGGCGTATATGCGCCGCTTTGCGAAGCTCTTGTTTACCAACTGTGGCAGAAGAATTTCCCAATTCTGCCGAAAGGATTTCCCAATTTTGCTTGAAAAATTTCTCTTGATACGATGCCAATATTCCATGTTACCTCACCTGTGCACGAAATGTTCAAGAGGGGGGAGCTATTGTGATAGTGCTGCGTCTGATGTCCATTGTCTACTTTTACCTTGTGTATGCTCCAGAGGTCACATTCTTCATCTGATACCCATGAATCTTTGTCAGAATGTTTGCCTTGATAAATTGCGAATGAGGTCAAAATTAGGTCATGTCGGGTCAAAAACTAGGTCACAAGGTCAAGGAAAAAACATTGCGTACAGCCTAGAGGCCACATTTTCAGTGCGATACTCATGAAAGTTGGTCAGAATGTTTTTCTTGATGATATCTCGGATGCGTTTGAAAATTGGTCATGTTGGGTCAAAAACTAGGTCACTAGGTCAAATCTTACAAAAAGCTTGTGTACGCTCTAGAGGCCACATTTTCAGTCCAATACTTATGATAGTTGGTCAGAAAGTTTGCCATGATGATATATCGGACAAGTTAGAATATGGGTCATGTCTGGTCAAACACTAGGTTACCAGGTCAGATCTTACAAAAAGCTTGTGTATGCTGTAGAGGCCACATTTTTAGTCTGATACTCATGAAAGTTTGTCAGAATGTTTGCCTTGATGATATGTTGGATGAGTTTGAAAATGGGTCATGTCAATCGAAAACTCGGTCACTAGGTCAAATCTTAGAAAAATCTTGTGTATGCTCTAGGGCAACATTTTAAGTCCGATACTCATGAAAGTTGGGCAGAATGTTTGTCTTTGATGATATATCAGACAAGTTAGAAAATGGGTCATGTCGGGTCAAAAACTAGGTCACCAGGTCAAATCTTAGGAAAACCTATATGCTCTGGAGGACACATTTTCAGTCCAACACTCTTGAAAATTGGTCAGAATGTTTGCCTTGATAATGTCTTGGATGAGTTTGAAAATGGCTCATGTTGCATCAAAAACTAGGTCGATAGGTCAGACGTTTTAAACCTTGTGTTTGCTCTGGAGGACACATTTTCAGTCCGATACTCCTGAAACTTGTTCATGGTGATTCCTCGAATGGGTTCTAAATGGGTCGTGTGGAGTCAAAATCTGGGTCAGATATTAGAAAAACTTTGTGTACACTATAGAGGCCACATTTTCTGCCTGATACTCTTCAAACTTGGTCAGAATGTTTGTATTGGTCATGTCTCAAAAGAGTTTGATAATGGGTAGGTGTTGGGTCCAAAACTATGTCACTTGGTCAAATCTTAGAAAAACCTTTTGTACGCTGTAGAGGCCACATTTTCTGTCCAAAACTCATGAAATTAGAATGTTTGTCTTATTGGCCTCTCAAAAGTGTTTGATAATGGGTAATGTCTGATAAAAAAAAAAACAACTAGGTCACTGGGAAACTAGATTGAAAAGGGTTCATGTTTGGTCAATAGACTCAAGTGAGCAATTTCAGGGTCGTCATGGCCCACTTGTAAGTTAAAATAACAATTTCTCGAATGCTGTTTCAAATGACCAGACGCAAAACTCATTATTTAGCGGTAATTGAAAACAGGTTTGTTTTCTTTGTGGCTCAGCTGATTGTGCTGCAGCACGGTTTTCTTGGCGCCATTCAGTTTGTTTAATGCAGGCAGATGACAAAAGAAGTTTTCTTAACACTGTGAAACACAGTCATACTTATTTTGCAGTCAACATACTAAAAAATAAAAACAAACAGACAGACACGCTGTATCTAAGCAAGACATATCAAGAACCGGAAAGCATTACAAAAAGTTTGTTTGATAAAAGGGCTGCAGATGGTAAAAGCCAGCGATCTACTGGTAATCTAATCTCCGAATATTTAGTCTCAATCTGAGGTACCATTCTGTCGGGCATCACCGATCTCCCTTTGTCTGGAAACAAGACAAGTATTATCACTGCACATGATGCAAACTCAGCATCTCCAGACATAATATCCAATCCTAGCCCTTCAAATTCCACAGTTAATGATTCCCTTGTATCATATGATGGCCGAAAAGCAGTTTTTCTAAAGTATTAACTCCGGCACCTATGGGTGTACCACAGTAGTGTTTAAAGGAGCTCTAAGTCTTTATTTGCAAATGCTGTGAGATATTTGGCCAAAGTTTAAGCAGTTAAAGTTTGAAAGTTGAATTTGTTTCACTTGTTAATTAAATTGCTGCACCTTCTATATACTGTATGTATGTACACTGCTATTAATTTGTTTTATTGAAATATCTTGAAAGTCTGTCTGATTTTTACCGAATTTGGCCAAAATCGCGCTTGAATTTCCAAAATGGAAGGTTAAGGCCGCTTTCCAATTTTTAGCTCTACTGGCTTTCAGCCAGCAGAGCTTACGTCATGGCGTGGTTTCCGTCGTCTGTCCGTTAGTCTTTTTCTTGTTTACGCGATAAAGTCTTCATTTCTGGTCAGATTTTCGTGAAACTTACACAGTTTGTTTATCTTATCAATAGCTTTAACCCTATTGATGTTGAAAAAAATCCAACAAACAGTATGGGAAAAGTAGCCATTTCAAGTTGAAAATTTTCATTTCTTGTTTACGCGATAAAATCTTCATTTTTGGTTAGATTTTTGTGAAACTTACACAGTTTGTTTATCTTATCAATAGCTTCAACCCTATTGATTTTGAAAAAAATCCAACGAACAGTACGGGAAAAGTAGCCATTTCAAGTTGAAAGCTTTCATTTCTTGTTTACGCGATAAAGTCTTCATTTTTGGTCAGATTTCTGTGAAACTTACAGTTTATTTATCTCATCGATAGCTTTAACCCTATTGATTTTGAAAAAAATCTGATAAACAGTATGGGAAAAGTAGCCATTTCAAGTTTAAAATTTCCATTTATTGTTTACGCGATTAAGTCTGTATTTTTGGTCAGATTTCCATGAAACTTGCAGAGTTTGTTTATCTTATCAAGAGCTTCAACCCTATTGATTTTGAAAGATATCCAACAAACAGTATGGGAAAAGTAGCCATTTCAAGTTGAAAATTTTCATTTCTTGTTTACGTGATAAAGTCTTCATTTTTTATCAGATTTCTGTGAAACTTACACTGTTTGTTTCATCAATAGCTTTAAGCCTATCAATTTTGAAAAAAATCCAACAAACAGTATGGGAAAAGTAGCCATTTCAAACTGAACAATTTCATTGCCTGTTTACATGATAAAGTATTTATTTGTGATCAGATTTTTATGAATTTTTCAGCTTGTTTATCCCATCAATAGCTTTTTAACCCTTTTGAGTTTGAAAAAATTCAACAAACAATAATGGAAAAGTAGCCATTTTGAGTTGAAAATGTCAACTTTTTTGTCTTTTTGCGTAATGAATTCCTATGTATGCTTTATTTAAAAGCAAACTCTCTGCCAGTAGAGCATATTCAGGCCCTTCAGGGCCTTCTAGTTTGGAAAAAAAGCCTTGGTATTTCTTAACCACGTTTTCAGTACAATTCTTTAGTGAAGGTCGTTAGAATTATTGTCGTAGAAGAGATTTGAAGTGGTCTGTGTAGGTCAAAAAGGCTCAAATAAGTCTCGGCCATCATGACTCTCTTGTTCATAACATGGTGTCCTTTGTGGCCCATTAGTAAAGAGTAGGATTTTCACCATGGAAGCCCTGGTTTCTACTTCTAGCCTAACTGACAGCAAGCACTGAGTTTCTTGTTGGATTGTTATTGGACAAGACACTTTAGAACCTTCACCTAGTTGTAAGACATGCAGGAATTTGTGAGCTGCCAGCGCAATATGGCTGGAATGGTGTTGATAGTGGTGGAAAATGCCATTCAGTTAACTCTTTAGCGAACAACATAATTTTGGAAGCATTTGCAGACGGCAAAATTAAGGAAACTTAAAATTTGTAATTTTTTTTGGGAAGATTAGAAAATATTGTTGGAAAAGGAGAAAATGCTATTCATCAGCATTTTTTTCTTTTTCTCCCAATGTTTTCAAAAGGCTTCTGTCTCACGATTGTAAAATCCAGGGATTGCTTTGTATTTTGTAGTGTATCCATACACCTAAATCCCCCTTGTAATTATTGTTTTCGTTTATGACCTGCATACTTAAACTAATGCTCACAAAATGTTGTTGCAGAAAAATGGCCAAGGCACCAGCTATAGGCATCGATTTGGGAACAACATACTCCTGTGTGGGTGTGTTTCAACATGGAAAGGTGGAGATCATAGCAAATGACCAGGGTAACAGAACCACACCCAGTTATGTTGCATTCACAGATACCGAACGTCTGATTGGTGATGCTGCCAAAAACCAAACTGCTATGAACCCAACAAATACAGTATTTGGTAAGAAATTTGTCATGGTTGTTAATTTGACAAGATTATCTGCTCAAGATGACCAAAGTAAATGAAAGTGTATAAGGAAGTTTTTATGAGCAATTTCTTTCAATGTGAGATTACCTCGCAATCTTGACTTTTAAGAACCCTGAGAAAGGTTATATTTTGAAAACATTTTAGGAAAAGGAGAAAATGCTGGAAACCTGCATTTTCTTCTGTTCGTGCAATGTTTTCTACTCTCCTCAAATGGAATTTCAAGTTTTGATTCACATTTTCCCCACCTTCAAATGCTTTGAATTTGGACTAGTTCAGAATTGTGACATTTGTTGGGGCGGTTTAATCTTCAATCATCTAATAAATAAAAAATGTTGTTGTTGTTTTTTTTTTTTTCGTTGGAAAATATGCCCAAACTAAAAAGGGTACCTTTGCCATGCATCTACATACATATGATACACTAGTATTAAGTGAAGATCTGTGTTTTTAATTATCAGGTAATGCTCTTTATTGATCCTACCTCCTTTCCACCATGAGAAAGTTAGCTTTTGAAAATACTGAAAGGTTTGCAATCTTTTCTTAAAAAGATCACATTATTAACCCTTGAAGCACATGATCCTTCCTGGACATTTTCAGGTAAGAATAAGACCTGCGTAAGATTATTAAAATTTCATGGGAAGTTTTGGATAATAGATCAGACTGCACATCATGTGCAGTTTGAACTTGATCTACATAGGTCACAAAGGCAACTAGCTGCTAAAGGCAATTCAAGTTTTAAGTCATGTGCAAGTTGTTCTCTTCAAATGCTCGAGTGTTGTCAAGTCAGTAACCATATTTCTCTCAGTAATTTCTGAACAGTGTCTTGCTTGAATGCATGTTTTAATTTAGAGAGTTGAAAAGTTTCTAGTCAAGGATTTATGTGTTGTTATATTCAGATGCCAAGAGACTTATTGGCCGAAAATTCTCGGATGATGCTGTGCAACAAGATATGAAACACTGGCCATTTACAGTGAAGGATGTGGACAAAAAACCCAAGATCCAAGTGGAGTATAAGGGAGAAACAAAACAATTTTATCCAGAGGAAGTCTCATCCATGGTGTTGACCAAAATGAAGGAGACCGCAGAGGCTTATTTGGGAAATGTAAGTCAGAAAGTCAGATTTCTTATCTGTTAAAGGGGTCATAAATTGTTCAAGTATGCTTGTACCCAGAAGTTTTTTTTAAGGGAGTCAGTTGACCCCTTCAAATGAAGTTAGGGAGGCAAACATCTTCAATTTTAGGGGACTCTCAAAAAATGTTTGGTCCATAGTGAAAGATACATAGATCGGGGAATACCCTGCTCCAAATTTAAATTAAATTCATAGGTCTTTTTAACTCGCCTGAACACAAAGTATGTCAATGCATGGATAGGTGCACTGGCAGCAGCGATATAATTGCAATAATATTAAAAATGGTTTTAACTACCATACAATCAATCAATATAGTACAGATTCATGCATGTTTAAACTCCAGGTAAGTTCCATTTATCAAGTCAATTATTTACCTTTGTGCAAAGATATAAGTAGCCCTTGCTTAGCTTTCTTTCTTGGCTTGAAAAGTTAATGTGTATTCTATTTCAGACTGTAACCAATGCTGTCATTACTGTCCCTGCCTACTTCAATGACTCACAGAGGACAGCCACTAAAGATGCAGGCACTATTGCTGGTCTGAATGTTCTCCGTATCATCAATGAACCTACAGCAGCAGCCATTGCTTATGGTCTGGACAAAAAGGTATGAGGAAGACCTACAAACATGTCAATGAGGACTGGCTAGAAATTAAAGTATGACTGTTAAGTCATGGCCCCCTTTGTTACAAAGTTACAGCTTTTTATTAGCACACCTTAGCACAAAGTGCTAAAGGTGAGCTATTGTGATCGCCCAATGTCCTGCATCCGTCAACAATTTCTTTAAACATCTTCTCCTTCTAAACCACAGGGCCAATCTTCATGAAACTTGGCAGGAATGTTCTTAGGGTAAAGCTCTACTAAAATTGTTCAAAGAATTTTATTCCACCCATAACTCTGGTTGCCATGGCAACAAAAAAAAAATGAAATCTTTGAAAATCTCCTCCTCAGAAACTAGAAGGGGTAGAGCTTTTGATATTTAGTATGTAGCATCTCCCAATGGACCTCTACCAAGTTTGTGCAAATTATGCCCCTAGGGTCAAAACTGGCCCCACCCCAGGGGATAACGTGTTTGAGCGCGTTTGAGCATAGGAACAAAGAAGGAAAACTTTAAAAATCTTCTTCTCTGAAACTTGAAGACATAGAGCTTTGATATTTGGTATTTTGCATCTACTAGTGGACCTCTACCAAGTTTGTTCAAGTTATATCCCTGGGGTCGAAACTGGCCCCACCCCAGGGGTCACAAGTTTGAGCATAGGAACAAAGAAGGAAATCTTAAAAAATCTTCTTCTCTTAAACTTGAAGGCATAGAGCTTTGATATTTGGTATGTGGCATCTCCTGGTGAACCTCTACCAATTTTATTCAAATTATGTCCCTGGGGTCAAAACTGACCCTACCCCAGGGATCACAAATTTGAGCATAGGAAAAAAGAAGGAAAACTTCTTTTTCTCAGAATCTAGAAATTATAAAGCTTTGATATTTGGCCTGTTGTATCTCCTAGTGGACCTCTAACAAGTTCATTTAAATGATGTCCCTGGGGAAAAAAACTGGCCCCTACCCGGGGTTCACTAATTTGAGCATAAGAACAAAGAAGGAAAACTTTAAAATTCTTCTTCTCTGAAACTAGATGGCATAGAGCTTTGATATTTGGTATGTGGCATCACCCTGTGGACCTCTACCAAGTTTATTAAAATCATACCTGTGGGGTCAAAACTGGCCCTGTCCCAGGGATCACAAGTTCATACATAGGAACAATGAAAAAAAAAATTTAAATTCTTCTCTAAAACTAGAGGGCATAGAGCTATGATATTTTGCATGTAGCAATTCCTAGTGGATCTCTACCAAGTTTGTTCATATTGTGCCCTTGGGGTCAAAACTGGCCCTGCCTCGGAGGGGTCACAGGTTCGAACATAGCAACAAAGTAGGAAAACCTTTGAAATCTTCTCTGAAACTTGAAGGTGCAGAGCTTTAATATTTGGTATGCAGAATCTTCTAGTTGACCTCTACCAAGTTTGGTCATATGTTCCTGGCGTCAAAACTGGCCATGCCCCAGAGGTCACAGGTTGGAACATAGGAACAAAGAAGGGAAATTTTAAATTTCTTTTTCTCTGAAACGGGAAGGTGTAGAGCTTTGATACTTGGTATGTAGCATCTTTGAGTGGACCTCTACCAAGTTTGTACAAAGATGCTGCTTTGGTTAAAACTGACCCAGCCCCGGGGACCTCAAGTTTGAACATAGGACGAAGAAGGAAAATGTAAAATTCTTCTATGAAACTGGAAGGTGTAGAGCTTTGATATTTGATTGCCCTATGTCCGGTGTCTGTTACCCGTCAACAATTTCTTTAAACATCTAACCCACTGGGCCAATCTTGATTCAACTTGGCAGGGATGTTCCTTGGGTTAAGCTTTACCAAAGTTGCTCAAAGAATTGAATTCACTCATAAGCTATAGTCTAAGGTGAGCATTCCAGGGCCAATGGCCCTCTTGTTTTGTAAAATACAAGTTATCAACTTCAATTTACTACATGGATATATGGGGGGAAATGTCATGACAAAAACAGAAATTACTTACTGCAGTCATATCTTATTGACTGCATTTCTTGAGTAAACAGCAAAGGCAAAAAAAAAACCAGATAAAAGTATATGATGATACTACACAGACCTGTTCTGATTATTGAAAGGACAGAAAAATTAAATGCATCTGATACTTTGTACAATCTTCTGTTTGATACTTACCAAATAATCCTGTGGTTTTTAAATCCATAAAAAATGCTTTTGAAATCATGCATGAAAAAGTAGAAAAGGTGGGTGAACTGAAGGTTTTACTGTTTTTGTTTTCTACCCTTTCACAGACTTGCCCCATCACACATCTGGCTATATTTAGATTGTCATCAAGTAATGCTTTTCTTAAAAATTATCAAACATTCGTCTGGTGAGGAGTAAAAGCTGTGAATGAAAATTAGAATTTCCCTTTTTAGTAGAGGAACATGGAACTTACAATAATTGTAAATGCACTGTGAATCCACGGCGGTATTCAATAATTCCGGTCAAGTCAGGGAATTTTTTCAAATATCGGTCATTGTTGTTGTTGTGTCACTTGATTCCCCGCCATGGAATCTGTAACAATAAATCTTGTTGGGAGTTTTTGACTGGTTATAAGTTTCATCTGTGATCGACCAAAAACTTGCAAAGGGTATACTGGAGAGGTATTTGAAAGATACATGAAGTCTCAACTTGTTGCGAAAAGAAGGGTAATAGAATGTAACAACCAATCCTTCTGTGTCCTCTGTGTTATTAAAAAAAATGAAATCAACAGTGTAAAAGTGTGTATGGGATTAACACGGATGAAAATCAACTTTACAAAACTGTTGAGAAATGTAAACAATTCTGTATGTTTATTTCAATTCTCTTCAGGTTGGCGTGGAAAGAAATGTGCTGATTTTTGATTTGGGAGGTGGTACTTTTGATGTCTCGATCCTTACCATTGAAGATGGTATTTTTGAAGTAAAATCTACCTCTGGAGACACTCACTTGGGAGGTGAAGACTTTGACAACAGAATGGTCAATCACTTTGTACAAGAATTTAAAAGAAAACATAAAAAAGACATTACTGACAATAAAAGAGCAGTTCGTCGCCTGAGAACGGCATGTGAGAGAGCAAAGAGAACCCTGTCATCTAGTACACAGGCTAGTATTGAAATTGATTCTCTATATGAGGGTATTGATTTCTATACTAGCATCACCAGGGCACGTTTTGAAGAACTGAATTCAGATCTGTTCAGAGGTACCCTTGAACCAGTTGAGAAATCTTTGAGGGATGCCAAGCTAGGCAAGGGTGAAGTTCATGACATTGTGCTCGTGGGCGGGTCAACAAGAATTCCAAAAATACAGAAACTCCTGCAGGACTTTTTCAATGGAAAAGAATTGAACAAAAGCATCAACCCAGATGAAGCTGTAGCGTATGGTGCAGGTATGTATTTCAGATAAAATATGGCTGTATAGCAGAGCTTGACAGTCCTGTCATTACCATGCAATACAACTTACTCAGGGATCATGAGTTTGATTCTGGCAAGCTTACTCTAAGATTTGATGATGGTTATTGCTGCAGCATGGCCGAATACCATTGGACATGACCATAGAAATAATAGAATAATAGACTGATCAAAATGCCACTGTCAATCTGGTGAATCTGCCAAGCTTATTCCAAGATTTAACAAACTGAGGTGCATCAGTCAGACAGATTTTGATTCAGTCTACCTAACCAATAAAGAATATCGGGCCGACTGTCTGGTAAAATTGCCAAGTCAGTTGCTGCAAGATTTATTCCTGTTTTGACTCTTGAACTTCATCCTAAGGTTCCTACCTTCTCTATGCCAACAAGCCTGTATCATGGCCATGCATGCATCTGTTTCATATTTGTCTTTCGAACATTATCTTTTGGGAGTCTAATATAAACAAGAAAACATTTCTTTTTATCAGATTTAATTACTCGTATCTATGTTGGTTGTGTAAATACTGTAGATTCCAAAATTCCAAAACTTAGTTTTGTTACAATGAAAAATCATTTTGTATTAAGTTTAAGTACCAGTAGATCTGACATTAAAGACCAAAGTTGTCGATGTGCCATAAAACAATATTCATTCATTCATTCTGACATTAAAATTTGAAAAACCACTGTGACAAAAGCAGAAATAGGTCAATGATAACCATTTCTCCTGTTGTAACAAAGTTTTAAAGAGAGACTTTTATGAAACGGATAGGGGTCTAATGGTACTAATCAAACAACAAAGTCAACATGAGAAAAAACGTTACTAAAGTAGAAATCGTTCATTTAGAGAAATTTATAGATCTAGAAAAAAATGTTCATGAGGGAACTTTTTACATTTTGAAACATTCGCAAGTTAAAATGTTAAAAATCAAACAAGTTTTTCGAAAGATAGGCAACTAATGCAGGAAAAACGACAGAAAACTTCGAGGTTGACGATAACATGACCTTCAGGTTTTAGTCAGTGCCAACGTGGTCGGCATTTCGGAAACCGCTGTATATCAATTTAAATACGGAATCTATCGATTCTACTGCGATTACGATTAATTTTGACATTGAGAAATATTTAGATTTATATGGGACTCTTGTCTTCGATACTTTCACTTTCTTATAGTTTTCCCAAATTGACTGACAATAGCCGTAAGTTTGTTATCGGAAGTGTACATGTATTCGGATAGTCGGGTATAAATGTTAAGCCGTAATTTATTCCTGCTAACTTAACTTTATCGATGAATTAGCGGTCATTCATCCATGCAATGCGGTGAAGGGGACCAATATCAAAATATACAGCACCCCGATATGAGAAATATTGGCGCCAGTCATTTTCGTCAATCAGCATTTTCTTGTGCCAGATTTAAAAATCTGTCGCAAATGGCACCAAATGTGAAGCCCAGCAGGAACCCTGCATCAAATTCTAGCCGTTTCTCCATGTCATACTTCTAAATTTAACATACCATCACAGAACCAATCAAATATTGATATAGATAATTCAAATTGGATAGAAGGTTTTATTTAAGAAATTTCTGGTGATCCGAATGGTTAACATGCCGCGTATATAATATCATGTTCCCTGGCAAAAACCATTTTCCCTTTTGAGTCCCCCGTAAACATCACTACACATGCAATCGACCCAAATGGCGGCGCCGATCGATCACCAGACTGCACATTTATTCACCAAACTGCATGTTTTAGTGACGTCAGTTTTCATTGAATTGGGGCACACAGAAGGGAATTTCTATTTCATCAGCATACTCGATTTGTGAAATTTTAAAACAGGAAAATTTCGTAGAACGCGCTTTGAAAGGATAAAACTTTGCAGAATGATAAATTTGTTGTACGGTCAGGTGGCAGGGGACTTGGAAACTTGTTCATGGCTGTGGTGAATCATCTTGCCACCTTGCCTTCGGCTCGGGGCGACATTATTAACAGCAGCCATGACCAAGTTTCAAAGTCCCCTGCCACCTGACCATACAACTAATAATGTTCGAAAGCAAAGCGGGAATTAAAAGAGAAAATTAGAATTGAGCATTTTGAGGAATAACGCAAGACATACAAGTGTTATAATGTATCTTCCTTACTGTGGGAATTTGTTCTTACCCGGTACATTCATTTTCTCTTTTCAGCTGTACAGGCTGCTATCTTGCATGGCGACAAATCGGAAGAAGTTCAGGATCTTCTGTTGTTGGACGTCACGCCCCTGTCACTGGGTATTGAGACAGCTGGAGGTGTGATGACCTCACTAATCAAGAGGAACACAACCATACCCACTAAACAAACCCAAACCTTCACTACTTACTCTGATAACCAACCTGGTGTGTTGATTCAAGTTTACGAAGGGGAGAGAGCCATGACAAAGGACAATAATCTGCTTGGGAAGTTTGAACTTACTGGAATTCCACCAGCACCAAGAGGTGTTCCACAGATAGAGGTGACATTTGATATTGATGCCAATGGTATCCTGAATGTATCAGCTGTGGACAAAAGTACAGGAAAGGAGAACAAGATTACAATTACCAATGACAAAGGTGAGTAAAATGTTTCCTTCGTCATCTTGAAATCCTTTTTTTTAAATGTTTTTTACAGGAGTTTCTGTGCATCCATTGATTGGCTAAGGCTATAACATTTGTAAGAAAATCTTACAATTCACCATAATAGTTTTGTTAAAATAGTTTTGTATGCATGTAGTTTGACAGGTAAGGTTGAAGGCTTTTCTTGTTGCCTTTCTTTACTTGCAAACTTAATCTCAACTTTAGACATAAGAAATTTCAGGATGTTGCACTGCCTTATTTTTGTGTACCAGGGATCATATTCACCAACCAATCTCGGTCTCGTTTTTAAAGATTTTCTATATTGCCAAATTATGAAAATTCTGAAGACTTGACTTTTTCCTATTAGGTTTATTTAACTCCCCTTCAAATGAATGACAGAAGGCAGCCGTGTGAACAATTGGGAGCTTTCAAATAAATGTTTGGGTCCAAATTCAAAGAAAGAGGGGTCAAGAAAAATGTTGTAGCAAGATGATCAATGCTATCAGCCATTGGCACCATGTTTTTTAAAGTTGTATTAACCCTTTACCAAATGACAAAATTTTAGACTGGTCCTATTCGAAAGCACTTGCAGATGACAAAATAAACTTAACTCAAAAGTTGAAATTTGTTTCTTGCAGGATAGAAAACATTAAGGGAAAAGGAGAAAATGCCGACTAATAACTTTATACACCCGAAGGGTCCTATTATGTTACACCCCCGGTTGTCTGTCCGTCCGATAGCAATTTCTTGTGTGTGCAACTCCTCCTACAGTTTTCATCAGAATTATTTGAAACTTGCCACAACGAATCTCCATGATGTCTAGTTGTGTACCTGGGTCTTAGAATTTTTATCGCTGTTTGCGTTCCAAAATTATCTGCCCTTGATTTCTGAAATAACCAACTTTTCACTGTGAATTTTTGTTCAGGCCATCACTTCCATACCATAAAAAGTATCAAATTGAAACTACATACACTGATAGAACACATTATGGAGAAGTGCAGTGCATTTAAAACATAACTTTGCCACTTTTATTTTTTGAGTTATTGCCCTTTGTTAATTTTCATTTTGAATTTTTGTCCAGGCCGCAACTTCCAAACTATAAAAGCTAATAACTTGCAACTTCATATGCTGATAGAACACATTATGGAGAAGTGCAGTGCACATGAACCATAACTCTGCGACCTTTATATTTTTTTAGTTATTGCCCTTTGTTAATTTTCAGTTTGAATTTTTGTCCAGGCTATAACTCCCAAACTTTAAAACTTATCATCTTGAAACTTAAAAGACTAATAGAACACATTATGAAGAAGTGCACTGCACAAGAACCGTAACTCTGTCATGCTTCTTTTTGAGTTATTGCCCTTTGTTAGTTTTCTCTTTGAATTTTCGTCAGGGCCATAATATCTAAAATATAAAAGCTATGATCTTGAACCTTTCAAGACCGATTGAACACCTTGTGGAGAACAGCAATTCACAAAATTTGCAACTGTGCCACCCTTCTTTTTTTTTTTTTTCTATTGCCCTTTAATATTTTTCACATATCATGGAGATTAACTACACTTTATTCATGGCCCTTCCGTCATTTCAACTCATTTCATTGACAAGCCCCTTTGGGCGTATATGCGCCGCTTTGCGAAGCTCTTGTCTCAAAATGTTTTCAAAAGGCCTCTGTCTCGGGGTCTTAAAAACCAGGGATTGTTTGGTAAAGGGTTAAGGAGGATATTATATCTTCCTTAACCCTTTACCAAACAATCCCTGGTTTTTACGACCCTAAGGCTCTACAAATCATCAATGTGTCTCTGCTGAAATTCTAAGACTTGACCTTTGCACATTATTTCAGGTCGACTCAGCAAGGAAGAAATTGACAGAATGGTTAATGATGCAGAGAAGTACAAGAATGAGGATGAAGCCCAAAAGAACAAAATTCAAGCCAAGAATGGGCTGGAGAGCTACTCGTTCAACATGAAATCCACTGTAGAAGATGAGAAGTTGAAGGACAAAATCAGTGAGGAAGACAAAAAGGTCATAGTAGACAAGTGCAATGAAGTAATTGCTTGGCTGGATAGCAACCAGACTGCTGAAAAGGAAGAGTTTGAGTATCAACAAAAAGAACTAGAGAAAGTTTGTAACCCAATTATTACTAAACTTTACCAGGCAGGTGGTGCTCCAGGTGGGATGCCTGGTGGTATGCCAAACTTCCCAGGGGGTGCAGGCGGTGCACAGGAAGGAGGTTCCTCAGGTGGACCAACCATCGAAGAGGTTGATTAAATGGATGAAGAATTTGTCTAGTCTATACAGCAAGCTTTATACATTTTTGGACTGAAAAACACCTTTATCTTTGTCAAACAATCTCAAACTTGAACATCGTTATTTTGTGTTATTTCGTTGATTATGGCTGTGCAAGAAAGTCATGTCTAATTTGTCATCATGAATAAAGATAAGTGAGCCCAGAAACACTTCTATTTTTCTTCATTCTGGAAAGATGTAAGAAATTTGCCCATTGCATTTAATTCAACACTGCACAATCCAGCTTTTAAAAATTCAGAGGGAAAAGGCTGTGGAAAACTTTAAGGGGAAATGGAAAAAGTACTGCTTTGTAGCGTTTTCTCTTATTTCCACAGTGTGTTTTGTCCTTTCTCGGGAAAACCTTTTCGTTTCAGCTGCATTGTAGTTGCCTTGTGGCAGTTCTGTAACTTTTTACAACACGGTCCCAACTTTTAACCCCCCTGTGAAAGAAGCCTTTTGAATAATTTTAAGGGATAAGGAGAAAATGCTGGTAACTAGCATTTTTTTCCTCTTCCCACAATGTTTTCTACCCATTAACCCATTACCACACAATCCCTAATTTTGACGACCCTGAGGAAGAAGCCCATGCTGGTAACACGGGGTAAAAGGGGCATTCAGACGTTTGAGTAAGGTGTGGTCTCGGATCAACATGTGCAGTCAGTGCAGCGAATCAAAGATAGCACCTTGTGATTTTGTGCTCCAATAGGCTTGAGCAAAACAGAAAATTACATAAAAACGGAGAGTGTTGTTTCACATAAGTGCACAGGCTTATCCAAGACAACACTTTATGCAAATGTCTGAATGCCCTCAGCATATTGCAGGCAATATTATGCAAATGGTTGCTAAAATAGTTCTTTATCCACCATGATTTCAAATTGGGGCAGCTGCATAATATGGCAAGAAGTCTTCAGAAAGCATTCTGTTAATAATTAACTCTTTAACCCATTAACACTCAGTCCCTACTTTTGATGACCCTGAGAAAGGATCTTTTAGAAAACATTGTGGGAAAAAGGAGAAAATGCTGGTTACCAGCATTTTCTCCTTTTTCCACAGTGTTTTCTACCCTTCACAAAACATATTTCATATTTTCCATCACTTTTATTTTGTCTTCTGCAAATGCTTTCGATTTGGACAAGTATGATATTGTTGTTTGGTAATGAGTTGAAGTGCATTTTAGCTGCCTGTAAAGACCAAGATCAGACTGCAGAATATAATTATGCAGTCTGATCTTTGCTAAAAGCTTTGTTAAAATACCTGCAGATATTATGCAATCATGAAAATGCTATTATCTTGGTCTAATGCTACACAGAAAATATCTTGAAGGATTTATTTGTTGCCTTATTTTGACGTCATGAACAGAGAGGGCGGTATTCCATACATTTCACACTTTACTGCAATAATTGTGTCATTAATATCTAGATGATACATTTGCAAAAAGTATTGACCCAGGTCCACCTGGGCATTCTGTCTGGGCTGACCTGGGCCAAAAGTTTTTTGCCATTGGTCAATTTTCTGCTTGACAGTGGACCCATATATCTCTATATTCAAATCGGTTGTTTGGGAAAAATAAATTTTATGGATCAAGAAATAACTTGCTTGGTAAAAAGCATCACTCAGATGCAATAAGCCCCTTTTGCCACACACACTTGATTCAAATTTCAATGAAATGCCCTAGAATTTAAGTTCCACAGAAGCAATATTTCAGGCTGGCTAAATTCGGCAAAGATTACATAGACAAGCAGGTTTCTTGCTGCAGTACAAGATGACAGAGTTTTGAACACTGCCAAATTCAAAGCATTTTCAGAATATAAATGATTTTACCCTTGAAAGAGTAGAAGACCTGATGGAAAAGGATTGAATCATATTTTACACCAGTTTCAACATTATTTCAGAAGTATCATGGCAACAGCATGCATTATTGTATAACCCAGGTTTCACCAGTTAAGACTAGGACTCCCAACCCATTACCACACCATCCCAACTTTTGACAACCCAGTGAAAGAAACCTTTTGAAAACACTATGGGAAAAGAAGAAAATGCTGGTAACCAGCATTTTCTCCTTTTCCCACAGTATTTTCCACCCTTCCCAGAACAAATTTCTATTTTTTAGTCACCTTTATTTTGTTGTCTGCAAATGCTTTCAATTTGGCCCAGTCTAAAATTTTCTCGTGTCGTAAAGAATTAAGTGTCATGCCTAAAGAAATGATTTTACCCTTGAAAGAGTAGAAGACCTGATGGAAAAGGATTGAATCATATTTTACACCAGTTTCAACATTATTTCAGAAGTATCATGGCAACAGCATGCATTATTGTATAACCCAGGTTTCACCAGTTAAGACTAGGACTCCCAACCCATTACCACACCATCCCAACTTTTGACAACCCAGTGAAAGAAACCTTTTGAAAACACTACGGGAAAAGAAGAAAATGCTGGTAACCAGCATTTTCTCCTTTTCCCACAGTATTTTCCACCCTTCCCAGAACAAATTTCTATTTTTTAGTCACTTTTATTTTGTTGTCTGCAAATGCTTTCAATTTGGCCCAGTCTAAAATTTTCTCGTGTCGTAAAGAATTAAGTGTCATGCCTAAAGACACTCTCATAATATTGTAAGCCCAGTAGATCAACTGATCCTCAAACACAAGAAACTTCTGGTCACAAGTCCCACGCTGAACCATGCAGGATCCCTCGTTGGAAAATGAAAAAAAAGGTGGGAACCACAATATTTTGAGAAACTTTCTTTCTGAAGGTTGTTGGAAAGAAAGTAGTGTTAATACTGCTATGAGAAAGCCTGGAAGCACAATATGCGTCACCGACCGCCATGATATGACCTTAGCTGTTAAAGTGGCGTTAACCCCCAAAAAACCAAAATCTGTATTTGTGGTCAGATTTTCATGAAACTTGCAGAGGTTGTTTATCTTATCAATAGGTTCAACCCTAATGATTTTGAAAAAAAATTCCAACGAACAGTATAGGAAAAGAAGCCATTTCAAGTTGAAAACTTTCAATTCTTGTTTATGCGATGAAGTCTTCACTTGAAGTCAGGTTTTCATGAAACTTGCATAGCTTGTTTATATATATCATCAAATGCTTAAACCCTATTGATTTTGGAAAAAAAATCCAATAAACAGCATGGAAAAAGTAGCCATTTCAAGTTTCATTTTTACTGCTTGTTTACATGATTAAGTATTTATTAGTGATCAGATTTTTGTGAACTTTCACAGTTTATCTCATCAATAGCTTTAACCCCTGTTGACTTTGGAAAAATCCAACAAACAGTAATGGAAAAGTAGCCAGTTTGAGTTGAAAATTTTATTTTCTAATTTACATGATGAAGTCGGCATTAAGTTTGTGGTTGGACTTTTATGAAAGTTGTACAGTTGCTTTTTCTCAACATCAGCTGGTACCCTTTTGGTTTTGAAAAAAATCTGACTATCTATTTGGGAAAAGCAATAATTCAGCCGAAAATTTCCATTTCTTGTTTATAAGTGCCTTCCTTCACACAATTCTTTTGGTTTTCTGTTTGCATCATGACTTCATAATGTAGGCTAGCATAAAAGCAAAATCTCTGCCAGTAGAGCAATTTCAGGTACTTCAGGGCCTTCTAGTTAACTCTTTATCATACAAACCCGAGTTTTAACAACCCTTAGAAAGAGAGCTTTTGAAAATACTGTGGGAAAAGTAGAAAATGCTGGTAACCAGTATTTTCTCCTTTTCCCACAATGTTTTCCACCCTTCTCAAAAGTGATTTTCAATTTTACATTCAGATTTATTTTGTCGTCTGTAAATACTTTCAATTTTGTCTAGTGCAAAATTTTGTCATTTGGTAAAGAGTTAATGTTTTGGATTTGCCATCTGCCAATACTTCCAATATAGACAAGTCTAATTTTTTTGTCTGATAATATGTGTAGTTGGAAAAGCATGTTCATGGAGCAGAGGAATTGGATGTTTTCATTTAGAAAGTAAAGCCCATATGAAAGCTGGGGCCCGTATTCACCGACCATTCTTCAGAATATTCTTAGTCTTATTCTCCAAGGTTTTCTAAATTTGTAAGTAACACAACTTCTGATTCTTCTTGTAAGAGTATATTTCTCGGAAACTCAGAGACTGTGCAGTCAGATTTAAATCTGTGTCTAGTCCAAAAACTGGACGTAGCTGGAAAAATCAATGGCAAAAAGTTTTGGCCCAGGTCAGCCTGCATGGACTGTGCAGGCTGACCCGATTCGATACTTTTCGAAGATGCATCAAGCTCCCTTTTCACAGAGCACGGCTTGGATATATCCAGTTGGTGAAAAGGTGTCCTATTACTACGATGACAGGGTTTCTTCGTTGGGGGGGGGGGGTTGAGAAAATCTCACAAAATTATCAAACACTGGAGTATGAGGTAATCAATATTGTTAACAGTGCACCTACAGAAGCTGCTTACCATAACACTTTCATATAATCTTGAGTGTAAATAACCCAAAGAAAAAGGCATTTTGAAGACATTGCAGGGAAATGAGAAAATGCTGGTAACTAGCATTTCACCTTTTCCCACAATGTCCTCTACTATTTCCAAGAGATATTCTTTTGGACCTAATTTGTCACCTTCAAATGCGTTCAATTAGGTTGAGTCCTCGGTAATGTAGATTGGCAAAGGGTTAAGTTGTGATATGAATTTAAAAAAGGAGTTGTAGATCTACATAATTATGTATACTTCCTTTCAAAGAAAGATTTACCCTTGCCAAACCAAAACTCTTTAACAAGCAGCAAGAATTTAAATTTTGCTTGACATAGATTTTGTAAAAGACATAATTATCAAGTGTAATTCTACCAATTGGTTGTTCTTTGTAACAATAAAATAAAGAAAAAAAAGTAAAGAAGGAGAAAATGCTGTATAAATGGATTTTCTCCTTTCCCCACTGTTTTCAAAACCTGCCTTCTTCAGGTTCTTTACCCTTTACCACACAATCCTGACTTCTAACGACCCTGAGAAAGAAGCCTTCTGAAAACATTGTGGAAATTTTTTTTTTCTTTCCCAAAAGCAGTTTTACATTTTCAGTCACTTTTATTTTGTCCTCTACAAAATTAATGCTTTCAATTTGGATCAGTCTACAGTTTTGTTGTTTGGTAAAAAATTAAAACGTTAACATTATTTTGTAAAATAAAGTGATGATTTTTTTTTTTTAACAAACAACCAAAATTGGAAGCGACTTAATTGAGTGCAGTAGCAGACAGGTAGTTAAATCCAGCCCATGTGATGCTTTCTGAGTTTGAAAGGGTAACAAAAATTGTTGGAAAAGAAGAAATTCCTGGTCACTTTTTATTTCAGGCTCATTAGAACTTGGATTGTGTGGTAAAAGCTCAACCCTTTACTAAACGACTGAAATTTGTACTAGACAAACTCGAAAACATTTGCAGTCAACAATTTGAATGTAGATTAGCTCAAAGGATGATTTCTGTCTTTGATAGGGTGTAAAACATTGTGGAAAAAGGAGAAAATGCTGGTTACCAGCATTTTCTCCTTTTCTTACAATGTTTTCAAAAGCCTTCCTTTCATGGGTAGTAAAAACCAGAGATTGTTTTGTAAAAGCTAATATTGATTTTTACTGCAACTATAACCCCCCCCCACCCCGCATTAAATTTTCGAAAAATGGCCTGAAAAGTACAAACCAGTATACAAATGTATTGCATTACAGGGTAGTATATTATGTGACAAACTTCACCCTAGATACATGTAGGTTTTACATTGGGTTGTAGAGGATGTAACCTCTTTACAAGCTTAACATTCAACAATTCAAGGCTAAGAGAGGTTAAGGACCAGGCAGCAAGCTGATCAGTTTGTTCCTGAGCTTAATGGTTGTAGAAAAACGAGAGCTTATGGTCTAATAACAGAATTGACAAAGATAGCCTATCCTGTAAAAGTTTACTTTTACAGGATAGTTAAAAAACTGTACATTTCAAAAGTTTTAGTGGATTATAAATACCATCCCAAACAAAGGCTAGTCCAAAGCATTAATTTCTATAAAATAATGAATATGTCTCAAAAGTTGAAATCAGTTTTGGAAATGGTAAAACAAAAAGTTGTTAGAAAAGGAGAAAATGGTGGTTACCAGCATTTTCTTTTCTCACAATTTTTCTAAAGCATTTCGTCAGAGCTGTTGAAACTTGGTTTTCTGTGCTGAAGGGTTGATGTTGCACATAGAAGTAACAGTTTAACTCTTTACCACACAGTCCTGACTTTTAATCTCCCAGAGGAAGAAGCCTTTTGAAAATAATGTGAGAAAAGGAGAAAATGCTGGTAACCAGCATTTTCTCCTTTTCCCACATTGTTTTCTGCTGTAACTAGGAAAACTTGTGTCATTTTTTGCCACTTTTAATTTTGTTCTTGTTGTTGTTGTTTGGTAATGTTAAGCATTGAGTACATAGGTAGAGGTTGTTTGGAACAGTGTAGAATATAGAGTCAGAACAGACTGTTCAGAATAAGCCATTTGTTGCATTATTACAATAGTGTGCTAAATCCAGTTTTGTGAAATTTGAGATTTTTATATCAGTAGGATTGTCTTGAAGAGTTTTTTGTCCACATGAAATCAGGTTTGCTTAACCCACAACGACAACTTTGGATGACCCTGAGAAAGAAGCCTTTTGAAAAAAAAACATTGTGGGAAAAGGAGAAAATGCAGGTAACCAGCACTTTCTCTTTTTCCCAAAATGTTTTCTACTCCATCAAAAGATGATTGCACTGTTTGAGCCACAATGAAATTGTCATCTGCAAATGTTTTCAATTTGGTCAAAGCTTAAATTTTGTTATCTGATAATTTAAGGATAATAGCGGAGCCCTGGTAGCTCAGTCAGTAGCAAACAGGACTTGTGAACAGGGTCTCGAGTTCGATCCATGGCTCTGCCAATTTCTTTCCAAGGATTGATGATAGTCATTGCGATAGGATTCATTCCTCTCCCACCGCTGACCATTGTTTCAATGATGGTTATGTGGGAAAGCACCCAGTGACTTGGAAAGAATTGCGAGGATGTACTCTTAAAAGAGACTCAAGGAAAACATGGATAAGTACACTGCCCAATGTTATATAACTGAAATAATGTTGAAAATGGCGTTAAACACCATACAATCAAAGGGATTACAGGACCTAGTTATAAAAATTTCATTATTAACCGTAAAGTGCTCAATTAATACAAGTGGTGTCCGTGGTCTTGAGGTAGAGCACCAGCCTCATAACCTAAAGGTCCTGAGTTCGATACCCGGGGCGGGTGTCAACTTTGGGATTTTTCATTGGCCCACACATTTGGCGCGAGTACTGGTGTTGTTCCCAGGAAGCAGAATCAAGAGAGATTAGTATAAGTTGTAAGAACTTGTTTCTCAATTGATGTAAAATAAATATGTTTAAAGTAAACAAATACAAGAGACATTTTTAAAAAGGAAAAACATCTGAAATATTGCTGTACCAAGGTTTTTTTTGGCCAGAATATGTAACAATATAGTGGACAGTGTAGATCCAAGATCAGACTGCATGTTCTGTGCAGTCTGATCTTGATTTACCCTGTCCAGAAAAACAAGTTAAGTTGGTTCCAGCACTTTAAGGGTTAACTTTTTCTAACTCTACCAATGTTTTTACTACCATCAGAAACTTTGATGCTAATTTTCAATAAACTTCCAAATAGCAATTAGAACACTTTTATAATAATGCCACAAATTGGATCTTGATCTACCTGTACTCTCTTTAACCTCTTACCAAACATTCTTCCTGTAAGGAAAAGGGGAAATGTTGTTTTCTCCTTTTCCTACAACGTTTTCAACTCTTCCAAAAACAAGATGAATTTTAGTTACATTTTTTCTTGCCTGCAAAATCCTTCAATTTGGATATGTCCTTAAGTTTGTTGTTTGGTACGGAGTAAATTTGTAGTCTGAGCCTTTGGGTTAAACTCTTTACCACACAATCCAGGCTTTTGATGATCCTGAGAAAGAAGCCTTCAGAAAGTATTGTGGGAAAAGGAGATATGCTGGTAACCAGCATTTCTCCTTTTCCACACAGTTTTTTTCCCTTTCCAAAAACAAATTTCAATTTTTTATTCAAACACATTCCATTTAGTCATCTTTAGATGTGTTCAATTTAGACCTGTCTGAAATTTTATCAGAAATATTACGACAGCCAATACACAAATCTGCGATAACTGCGATTGGAAAAAAATATGAAACCCTTAACCCTTTCTCAAACGACAAATATTAGATTTTTCCAAACTCAAAGAGTTAGCAGACGACAATTTCTAATTCGATAAAAATGGCAGAAAATTCCTCAAATTTGTAGAAAACACTGTGGGAAAAGGAGAAATTGCTCGTTACGCAATTTCTCCTTTTCCCACTTTGTTTTCTAAAGTCTTGAACTGCAGACACGTAAAACAAGGGCTTGTTTGGGAAAGGGTTAACACAGAATTTTTTTAACGGCCATATTTCCATTACACCATACAAATGGATCATTTCGTTCAAATAAAACAAATTCCAAATTTTCAGTCAATTTTATTTTTTTGTCTGCAAATGCTTTCGATTTAGGCATCCTAAAATTTTATCGTTTGCGAACGAGTTAACTACATGGAATGTGACTGATATAAATCGACTCTCTCTTGCACTAGGCTTGGTGAGAGTAACGAACGACAACTCTGCTCAGAGGTTGACAAATCAAGACAAGTAAATACGAGTTTTCTCCCTTAGACTTATTTTACCTATTACCCCCCCCTTTCCATGAACTATTCAAAATAATTATACCTTTTCCTAAAAAAAAGAAAAGGGACAGTTTGAAAACCATAAATGGGACAAATTAATAATGTTCGTTTGGTTAGTGGGATAGATGGACGGATGTAGGGAATTTAGGAGAGAGGTATGGTTTGATGGATAGAATAATGTGAGGATGGATGAATGGTTAGGTAGCTCCCTAAATAGCTATGTTGAAATGCATTCAAAAGTCATCAAAATGCTTTTTAATATTTTGGGAAAGTTTTTGTATTCTTATTCAAATACAATTCAATTCAATTCAATCTCAATGTACACAGAGGCCACCGGCCTAACATACAAAATACAACATTACAAAAGCTAACTGTTAGAGTTGTCATTTTATAGGCGAAATTCGTAAAATCCTTAACTAAAACAATCCCTATTTGATAGCTAATTATACCAGGATCTGTCTATCCATTAAGGTCATTGGCCCAGAATATATAATGAAATTAATTTAAATCCATAAAATATCCATCATGTACATAATAATAATAAAAAAGAAGTTATACACATACACAAATAGTTTACCGAGAGAAAAAAAAGACTTGCCTGTATTTGCTTTACGGAAACGGGATATTTCATTTCTAAGATATGTGACAGGTCTAGTTGACAATGTAGAGTAACCCTTGGCCAAACAATCCGGAGCTTAACGACCAATTTTATCGAAGTTCAATCAATGTTGTAAGTAAAGGGCCTCCGACACAGGAACATAACTATAACATCAAGCATATATATACTACGATAAATAGTATAAGATTAGACACAATTCATTAGATACATTGGTATTACATTGTATTAAGCAAATACATTCATAAAAGAAGTGTTAGAATTTGTTTCTGTATCCTTTTAAATGGCAGTGTTTGAAAGTAATCAACAAAAAATCTCAGACAGCATTATTCAGATATTCGTTATTTTAAGTACCCACAGATTATAAGCCTTGGACTGGCAAAAGGGGCACACTGCATCTTCGTGATCTATGTTACCAAGCCAGCAATTGAATCCTTATAATCAAGAGATAGTCTGGGCCTTGTAAATACAGAAAGTTGACCAATAGCGAAAAGTTTCGCCCCAAGACCCAACATAGGTCGCAGATGCATTAACTCATTACTAAACGACAAAATTTTAGACTTGTCCAAATCGGAAGCATGTGCAGATGACAAAATAAAAGTGACTGAAAAATTGAAATTTGTTTTGTGAAGGGTAGAAAGCATTGTGGGAAAAGGAGAAAATGCTGGTTACCAGCATTTTCTCCTTTTCCGACAATGTTTTCTAAAGGCTTCTTTCTCAGGGGTGTCAAAAGTAGGGATTGTGTGGTATTACAGTGCATTGCTCATTTATTATTATTACCACGTTCTATATTGCAAATACATCCTCTTGTAAAGATAAATGAAGGGACAAAACTCCATACCTCAATTTTGGGACTACAAGAGTAACTTACCTCGAGTGACCCCCATATTCCCCCCTTCCATCACCCCGGGTAAATTTTTCTGCCGATCAGTGGTTTCGGCAACAAGCTTAACCAGCATGTAGATGCATGTATATATAGAGACTATGTAAAATCCCTGTCACGACGGACAGAACACGATCTCAAAAAATCACCTTGAGCACTTCGTGCTTGAGCTATACAGGAATGGTCTTACTGGCGAAATATTGTAAAACACGGGGTTCTTTTTTGTATAGATTGAATAGAAAAAGTAGACCTAGCCTAGCTCTTCTTTGCATAGGAATTTATTTTTTTATCACTCAATATTGACAAGTCGAATTCGGATATATGTAGCCCGACGTAGAGCCTATCATTAAAGTATTAAAGTTAGGCCTATAAAAGGCTACATATGCTATAAAAGAACTGATCGATTAATTAATTAGTTTATTCATTCATCTTTCATTCATCTTTTTGCTTAAGTAGTTATGTATGGAATCTTTTAAAACTTTTTTGTTTTGAAAACATCACCTTGATAGAACAAAACATTATTGACACTTAGCATTCTGAAAAAAATCATTTGAAAGAAACATGACATGCAGACCACGTGGTCCAGAATTCTACAGTTTGCACATGCGCAGTCCACACTGATTCTTTTCGGCCGCGCAGTTTTTCAATGGAAGAAGCATTGCTGAATTCTCGCCTTTTGTGGGCAAATTTCACCTGAATCTGGATAGACCTAAAATTATCAGGTATGACTAATATGAAACGATAGAATAACACATGATTTACTAAGTTCTTTTTCCAATTTATGAATGAATATTGTACAGAAAAGCGATCACAAAGCTTCCAGATGTAGATCTGTGTGGGCCATCATGGCGATTTTTACTTCACGGCCCATAAAACGTAAAAATAGAACACTACACTTTAAAGATATTCAACATACAATATAGCACGATGTTTGGAGTATATTTTGTTTGCATGCATTTTCCTGTTTGGAAACTTTCCCGCAAAGCAAAAAACACAAAGCAGTTGCGGATTATCTTAAATTGGCTAAAAGAAAGACATGGTAATGACGTCACTTTTTTCCCAGAATCCATTAGCGCACCCGCACAACTCATGATCTGGGACAGAATATCCAATCAGCGTACAATACTGATCTGATGTCGAGAATAGCCAATCAATGCACAGAGAATTCATCGTCTGCAGCGTTCCGGAAAAATGGCAGCTTACAAGTTGGAACTGTCTGTAATTCTCTGTGTTTTAAGCAAAATTTATTAAGTTAGGGTTGAAAAAAGGCTATTCCAGGTATGTATTTAAGATCATTTAATAATTTTACATACTTTTTGAAGGTAGTTTTAGACTTTTAGACTTACATTCTGTGTAAAAATCAATCTAAAGAAGGAGGCTCGAAGTGGAAATATATTCAATGGCTGGCAAAACATTACTCTCTTTCATTTGAAATACCCCATTTGATATTTACCCCATTTGGTAATTGATATGCTGAGAGAGGGAGAGAGAGAGAGAGCAGCTACAGCAGCTGCAGCTTTAGATCTAATTACAAGGAATACTTACAATTCACTTGTTGGTCTGGCATATTACTGAAACAGTCACTAAACTGTTTGCCCCTGACAGAATTAGAGCAATATGTGTCAAATCTTAAACTTAGCTTGATGCGAAATTAACATTTACAATACATGATTGCTCATTTTAACCCATTTTCTGCTGTATTAATCAAATAATTTTTATTGATGATCCATTATCTATTGTTGATTACTTATTTTTAAGTGGGCATTAGGCCTCTTATACAAATGTTTAGGCACCCACATGTGCAGGCCATCGCTGCACAAGTTTAGATGTATGTCCACATCAAAAGAATTTGACCCACACTCTATGAAAAAGGGGCTTAATGCATTTGCGAACAGTATCAACCCATGTACGCCTACATAAGCTGACACAAGCAAAAACTTTTCACTATCTTTGAATTTCCTGCATGTAAAAGGATAATTCTACCTCATGATTTTGTCTTGTATTTGACAAAATAAATTTATGGATACATAATTGGGTGAAATCTTGCTTGGTACAATGCATTTCTGAGATGCATTGAGCATTCTTTTACTAGAGCACGACCCATTTGGAAACAACATTTTACTTATGGCTTGAGTGATTGGATTTAACCCTTTACCACACAATGATGACTTTTAATGACCCTTGGTATGAAGCCTTTTGAAAACATTGTGGGTAAAGGAGAAAATGCTGCTAACCAGCATTTTCTCCTTTTCCCACAATGTTTTCTGCCCTTTGAAAATCAAATTTCAAATTTTCATTCACATTTATTTTGTCGTCCACAAAATACTTATAATTTGGAGTAGTCCAAATTTTTTTTTCGTTTGCTACGGAGTTAAAGGGTGACATTACACTGGCTTCTACCATGTTTTCCAGTCTTGTTTACATGATAAAATCTGCATTTATGATAAGATTTTTGTGAAACTTTCATAGTTTGTTTATCTTATCAATAGCTTGAAAGTTATCCATTTTGAACAAAATAAAAAAAACTGTAAGGGAAAAGTAGCCATTTAAAGTTGAAAATTTCCATTTCTTGTTTATGCGATAAAGTCTGCATTTATAATCAGATTTTCGTGAAACTTGCATATTTTTTTTATTTTATCAATAGCTTGAATCCTATTAATTTTGAACAAAATTCAGAAAACAGTATGGGAAAAGTAGCCATTTAAAGTTGAAAATTTCTTGTTTACGCGATAAAGTCTGCATTTATAATCAGATTTTCGTGAAACTTGCAAAGCTTGTAAATCAAATCAATAGCTTGACCCCTATTGATTTTGAAAAAAAATATCCAACTAGCAGTAAAGGAAAAGTAGCCATTTGAAGTTAAAAGTTTCAATTTCTTTTTTATGCAATAAAGTCTGCATTTCTGGTCAGATTTCCATGAAATTTTTATACAGTTTGTTAATCTTGTCAAGCGCTTCAAGTTTCTTGATTTTGAAAAAAAAAAGTATGGAAAAATATGGGAAAAGTAGCCATTCAAGTTGAAAACTTTTATTTCTTGTTTACATGATAAAGTTTCCATTTATTCTCAGATTTTTGTGAAACTTGTTGAGTTTCTTTATCTTATCAATACCTTCAACCCTATTGATTTTGAAAAAAAATCCTACAAAATGTATTGGAAAAGAAGCCATTTCAAGTTGAAAACTTCCATTTCTTGTTTATGCGATGGTGCCAGCATCTGAGGTAAGATTTTCATGAAAACTGTACAGTTTATTTATCTTATAAATAGCTTCAATTCTATTGATTCTGAAAAAAACCCAACAAACAATATGGAAAAAGAAGTCATTTCAGGTTGAAAACTTCCATTTCTTGTTGATACAATTGCGTCGGCATTTGTTTTCAGGTTTTCATGAAACTTTATCAGTTTGTTTATCGTATTTAAGTGCTCCAATTCTATTGATTCTGAAAAAAAAAATATGAGAAAAGTAGCCAATTGAAGAAAGAAAATTTCCATGTCTTGTTTACATGATAAAGTCTGCATTAATTTTGTAATAAGAATTTTGTGAAACTTGAACAGTTTGTTTATCTCGTCAATAACTTCAACCCTATTGATTTTGAGCAAAGTCCAACAAACAGTATGGCAAAAGTAACCATTTCAAGTTGAAAAATGTCCATCTCTTATTTACCCAGTGAAGTTGGCATTTGTGATTGGATTTTCATAAAACTTTCATAGTAGCTATGTCTCATCAACCCTTTTGATTTTGAAAAAAAATCTGACAGTCAGTATGGGAAAAGTAGCCATTCAAACTTGAAAATTTCCACTTTTTGTTTAGGCAGTAAAGTTTACCGTGTTGATTCAAATCTTTTGAAACTTGCAAAGATTGTTTGGTTTATCAAGAATTGAACTCTATTAAAAGTGAAGAAAATCTAGGGAATTGTTTAGGAAGAAGCAGCCATTTGATTATGTAATATCATATACTGTGGATTCATGTAATTTCATTGGTATGAAATTTCGTGGATTTTTCAATTTCGGCATTTTCGTTGGACCGTAAATTCGTTGATTTTCCATTTCTAAATGAAAATTTTTTTGATGAAAAGAAATCTAAATTGTCCGTTAATAAAGTGTGTCAAAGAAAAAAAAGATAACACAAGACGGGACTCGATCGATGACAAGTATACAGGTATCGTATCTAGTGTAAAGGGTGTAAAGTTTATGACACTTATCTGATAATCTGATCGCCGGTCTCGAATCTATCAATTAAGACATTCGTAATTATTTACAATTTACACGGTTATTATTTAATCCTGTAGTCACAGTTTACAGTCAAATTTTAAGCCGTAAAAGATACGACGACGTTTTCAGAATCGTCTGCTTTGAAACTGCTGACTTCCGAAGCTACCCTTCCCACATGTCTGGGTCACTTAGGAAAACGAGACTGCTTACCGCATATTTGTCGATATATTGTGACAGAAGGAAAGAGATCTTTTGTTTAGAGCTCGAGTCATTTATCATTACTGAAATGATACATTTTACCTTGTTCTCCAAAAGTTGTCCGAAATAGTAAGTGTATCCGACAAATTTGCATTTAGATCTAGATCTATATTTAGAACAAGCGTGGACGGTCGAAGTTGTAGGAGACCTAAGTTTCGGCTTCCATTCAATCTTGCAAACTTCCAAAAGTTGCTTTCTAATACGAGCTTAGCCATTGTTCAAATGGATGAGATAGATCGACGTCACGATCAGACTGCAAGTTTATTCTGACACCGTCCAACCACACGTTGAAATCCGCCATCTTGTCATCACCAAATTCAATATTAGAACGACCCAAATATAAAACAAGCCATCCGTCAACATGATTTTATGCCAGTCACAGGTACACACGTGTTTGCAGTAAAATTTTGATTTGGGCTAGACCTATGACGTAACGTGTAGGTCATTCGAGCAAGAGGGTTGTAAAACAAACGTCTGTTGTACTAATTTACGACTGTTTTACCCCACGAAATCTTTGGTCACATTGCGTTTAGAAATGGCTGTTTCAGTACCTGGGCAGTCGTGTCACATGTTTTGTGTAGTCAGCAGAAAATTGGTTTGGCTGTTTGCAAAAAGAAATCCTCGCAGCCTAAATGCAACAGTAAAAGATAAACATCGATGTACTTGACTCGATGCGTGTAGGTAATTTTTTCAACCGTGTGCCATCGTCGCCGGGATAACAGAAAAAGAAATGAAGTTAAGGCAATGAAAAAGTCACTATTTTTACTCGGTAATTCTTAAATCTCAAGTCTCAACGAAATCTTTATAGGAAAAAATAATCTAAGGTGTAAATATTTTTCTGTTCAATAGTGTGTACATTTTAACGTTGGCGTCATAACGTTCGTTATTGATCAATGACGCCGAACCCAACTTAGTTGAACTTAGTTGAAGATGGTAAAGGACCTATCTTTCGTCGGGAACTTGAATTCGTGGACTTACCTACCCACGAAATCAACGAAAATTAGTACTCAACGAATATTAATGGTTTCACAGTACTCAACAAAGTCCACATTTGAAATTGGCTATGATTAACCCATTACCACAGAATCCCTACTTTTGACGCCCCTGAGTAAGAAGCCTTTTAAAAACACTGTGGAAAAAGGAGAAAATGCTGGTAACCAGCATTTTCTCCTTTTCCCACAGTGTTTTCTACCCATCTCAGATCAAATTTCAATTTTTCAGTCACCTTCATTATGTCGTCTGCAAATGCTTTCAATTTGAACCAGTCTAAAATTTTGTAGTGTGGTAAAGAGTTAACTGAATTCATGTTTATTTATCGTCACCACTGGTTGCCTATATATGTTGGGCAACCCCCCCCACCCCCCTGATAACTGTTAGTATTGTTACAGGGAATAGTGCAGATACAGGATGAAACCGATCCTAAATAAAGCCTGGTTCTTTTATGTGCTTGGTGTATAGCACCGTCACACAGGACCTCTGTTTAACATCTCATGTGAATGACTATTAGTAATTTAGTAATTTTATATGGCCAGCTGTGGGGACTGAACCCACACACTAAAGTGACTCAAAACATCACATTCATGAGTCCTACGCTCTACCTACTGAGCTATGCAAGATGCTCTGCTATGATTATTTATTCCTTTCCCAAATGACAAACTTTTTGACTAGACCAAATTGAAAGCATTTGCAGACGACAATTCAACTCTTGCTCAAAAGATGATTTCTGTCTATAATAGTGTAGAAAACATTGTGGGAAAAGGAGGAAAAAAAAGCTGGTTACCAACATTTTCTCCTTTTCCCACAATGTTTTGAAAAGGCTACCATTCCAGACCCGTAAAAACCAGGGATTAATTCATAATGTATGCTAGCATAAATGCAAAATCACTGCAAGTTGAGCGATTTCAGGCCCCAAGGGCCTCTAGTTATACCCCCACAAAACAAATGTTTTTGGGGGTATACTGGAATCAGCCTGTCTGTCCGTGTGTCCGTCAGTGTGTCTGTCTGTGTACAAAATACTATCAAAGCGCTGGTGGGGTATAGAGTCACATTCAGTGACAGCTCTAGTTTATCATGGCTATTTTAACCCTTAGGCTGCCGAGCATGACACGCTGACCTTTGGTGGACAGCATAGATCTAGCTCAGACTGTACAGAAGATGCAGGCTGATCTTTGACCTACACTTTCAAAACAAAAAGTAAGTTTGAAATAGTAATATCCAGGTTTTTACCATTGGCTGGAAAGGTTCATTTAACTCAATACTAAACAGCAAAATTTTAGGTTTGTCCAAATTGAAAGCATTTGCAGACGACAAAATAAAAGTGACTGAAAATTTGAATTTTGTTTTGTGAAGGGTAGAAAACATTGTTGGAAAAGGAGAAGTAATGGCTCTTTAACCTAAAACAGTGGACTGTCCTTCCATCCGTGTGTCTGTCTGTGTACAAAATACTGTCAAAGCACTGGCGGGGGTATAAAGTCACATTCAGTGACAGCTCTAGTTTATCATGGCTATTGTTAACCCTTGACTCGCTGACCTTTTGCGGACAGCATAGATCTAGCTCAGACTGTACAGAAGATGCAGGCTGATCCTTGACCTACACTTTCCGAACAAAAAGTAAGTTTGAAATAGTAATATCCAGGTTTTTACCATTGGCTAGAAAGGTTCATTTAACCCTTTACCAAACAATCCCTGGATTTTACGACCCTGAGACAAAAGCCTTTTGAAAACATTGTGGGAAAAGGAGAAAATGCTGGTCACCATCATTTTCTCCTTTTCCCACAATGTTTTCTACCCAATGTTTCAGCTTTTGAGTTATGTTTATTCTGTTGTCTGCAAGTGCTTTCAATTTTCTTTTGTCTAAAATTTTGTTGTTTGGGAAAGAGTTAACTTTTCTAGCAAGATAAGGGTAATGTTTCAAATGTATCCATGTTTACAGGGGTCAACAAGGAAAAAATATTCAAGGTGTAATTTCAAAACCCCACAAAGCTATTTTTCCCTGTTCTTTCAGATTTATCCAAGTGAGAACAGAAGTGTAAGACACAAACTTCAAGGCCCCAAGCCCCAAGCCTTCAAAGTCCCTGAAGCAAACAGCTGCAAGAATTTCTTGAAGCAGAAACAAAGTGAATTGTCCAAAACAAGAACTGCATGCTGTTTATGGATGAAACAGGAAGTACTTGTAGCCCAGAAGCAGAAACTGTATGTTAAGCTTAATAGTTAAAATGCAGAATTGTTCTGGTCCCTCCGGCTGCTTTTCTAATCCTATTGTCATCATTAATCCTTATCCTGATTTTACCCCTTTCCCAAATAACAAAATTTTAGACTGGTCTAAATTGAAAGCACTTGCAGACGAAAAAATAAATGCGAGTCAGAAATTAAAATTTCTTTCCAGTATGGTAAAAATCATTGTGGGAAAAGGAGAACATGATGCCCGCCAGCATTTTCTCCTAATACCACAATGTTTTCAAAAGGCTTCTTTTTCAGGGCCATAAAAACTAGGGATTGTTTGGTAAAGGATTAGCTCTTTAGCAAATGACAAAAAATTTCAGACTGGTCCAAACTGAAAGAGTTTGCAGATAACAAAATAAAACAGACTGAAAATTTGAAAGTTGTAATGGGAAGAGTAGAAAACATTGTCAGAATAGGAGAAAATGCTGGTTACCAGCATTTTTTCCTTTTCCCACAATGTTTTCAAAAGGCTTGTTTGTCAGGGTCGTTAAAAGATGGGATTGTATGGTAAAGAGTTAGTAAGTGAAATGAAACTTTCAAGCTGAGAGAGATATCTCATAATCAGACAGTGTAGTTCAAAGATTAGACTATGTTCTGTACAGTCTGATTTTGATTCATACTGTCCACAAAAGGTCCTTTAGTGGGGCTTAACAGCTTAAGGGTTAATAAACAGCACACACACACACACACACAGAGATTCCTCTCGTATTGAAGTTTCTTGTATTAAATATTTTAGGGCTACGTCAGTTAGAAAACCACCTCCCAGCAAATGTGATATGGCTGAAATAATGTTGAAAACGGCATAAATCCCCATTCAGTCAGTAAATCAACCCAATGACCAATACATGTGAAAACCTAAATCTAAGACAGAGAAATTGCTGAATTAGATTCTGCAGATCTATGTTTCTAGTTCTTTTATCAAAGATATAGTAATCAAACCATTGTCAGTTTCTGATCTCAAAAAGCTCCTGTCACACCAAACTAGATCTCAGAATGTCTTATCCCGTCCTGACACGATCGGAAAACAGGTTGCTGCCGATGTAGAACATGTGCTTTTGGCCTGAAATTTTCGGAAGCCCCTGTCTCACCAAACCTGTCCTAAAAAAGTCTTATTCCAGTCAAAAAATCTTAAAATGGGCTGCAGTCCGGGATACATCCTGTAATTTCAGTTGGTAAAATGCAAACACACTGTTAATTGATGCCCTACTGCACCACATCTCTGATAAGGTCAAAGTATGGCAGTTCCGTTTTTAGCATATCCATCTCTGCTGTAGGTACAGTCACCCTGTCCAATTACAGGACAAAATAGATGGCAAAAAATTTTGAGCAGGTTGAAAGTTCTGGAGCAGCCTTCCTGCCATAACCAGTCCATAAGTTCGTAAACTACTTAGATTGTTAGAGGTTGATAATATGTCCACTCTGTCTGAACACAGTTTCAGTCAGTTTGGCAAAAAATTTTCGGAAAAAAAAAAAAGCATTTGTTACCTGCTAGTCTAAGCTAGCATCGTAAAGGCAGCATCTCTTTTTTTGCTTTTTTGCTGATTAATTGCACATCAAGATCAGACTGCATAGAAAAAGCAGTCTGATCTTGAGTCTGAACTTGTAGATACATTGAGATATGTTAGATATCAGTCTGATAAAAACAGCTATGAACTGACATTTTTTCCTATAAATGGTATCTGTAGATTTCATTTGTTTTCCATTGGACAGTGTGGATCCAAGATCAGACTGTACAAAACATGCTGTATGACCTTGATCTAAGCTCTCCACAAAGGATCCTGGAGTTGGGCTTGGCAGCCTGAGAGTTAAGTATGCATCTCTGCTGTTTTCAACTGACTGTCAGTGATATTTTCATTTAGCCCTTTCTCAAACAATCCCTGGTTATTATGACCATGGTAACCAGCATTTTCTCCCTTCCCCACAATGTTTTCAACCCTGCTGGAAACAAATTTCAATTCCTAAGTAATGTTTAATTTGTCGTCTGCAAATGCTTTCAATTTGGACCAGTCTAAAATTTTGTAGTATGGTAAAGAGTTAAAACCCGACAGAGGGAAAGATAAATAACATACAGTCATGTTCTTACAAGAGTTTGATGTAAAGAGGAGAAAAATAATGTGACTTGATGTATGCTTCTAATGTGTTTGTTTTAATGTTTTTCCTACATAAATGCACTAAAAAGTGTCCTTATGGAGGAAACATTGAAAATTGAAATCAACAAGATGACAAACACCCGATCTGTTTGATTTCACTTTGATTTCACTGTCATCAGCATGTCATGTTTCTCCCACTCCCATCCACCTGCTATATTTCCAACCCCTTTATCCACCCTATTACTGTATTATTTCACTAACACTGAAAAAGAAACACAGATGACTTAAAAAATACTTGTGTAAAATAATCAGATATTGTGAAACTGCTGTGTCATTTTCGGTACTTTTTTCGGTACTTGTTTCGGTGACCGTGTATGGTTTTCGGATATTTGCCTCGTTCTCCACAGAGTCCAGCTGTTTTAAATAAACCATGGTGACATCTTACGCCATTGACTCAAAGGTAGTATATTCTGTGTGTGGTAAGACACAGTGATACTCCATTTAACCCTAGGGCTCCACTCTGCTCACGGTTGACCCTACTTAACTGTAGTGTGTACTGTAGTTGACTATAGTTTTGGTAGAACTTTGTTTCTTCTTTGAGGCATGGCAGAGTAAGAGAGCAGCAATATTGGCTCATCAACTTCTAAAAGCACAATTACCATAGCTTATCATCTCTAATTCATCATAATCCGGCATCCTTAGTACATGGTTTATATGTAGTGTAACTTTTACTTTTGTCGTCTGCAAATGCTTTCAATTTTGAAAAGTCTGAACTTTTCAGCAAGGGTTTCAGGTTTAAGCAGAGGAATTGTTGAAAAAGGTAGGTGGAAGAAAACACCATGTTTTGAATGTTTCAGAATTGTCTTGGGTTAGAGAAAAGGAGTCATTTTCAGCATTACTTCAGTTATATCACAGTGGACTTTCCTTGAGTTTCTCTTATATCAGTACTACACACAATATTTTTTCCAAGCCATTGGCTGCTTTCCCACAACTGTATTCAACAGAATGGTCAGCAGAGAGAGAGAGGAATGAAATTTTTCACAATGACTACAACAAAAAGGTATGTTAGATTTGACATTTTTGAAGAGTATTACTTTATTTTTGGTTGGTTGGTTGTGTTGGGGTTTAACGCCACTTAAGCGGCTAAGGTCATATCATGGCGGTCGGTGACACACATGTGTTTTCTGGTTTTCTCACATGGTACTTATACTACTTTCTTTCAAAAGCTACCGACTACTTTTCTCACATGCTTCAGCAGAGTTGAAAGGCAAAAATACGACGGGAAGAAAGTTCGCCTCAACCGGGTATCGAACTCATAACCACCAGGTCATGAGTCCGACACACTCACCACTGAGCCACCCGGGTGGGCTTATTTTTTGGTAAACTTGGATAATGAAACTACAAAAAGGTAAATGTAGTGTCTTACGATGACTTCATGTTTTTTGTATATAAACATGTAGTTTTTGAAAATTTTACCAAACAACAGAATCTTACAAAATCTTACGCGGGTCAAAATTCAAAGCATTTGCAGATGACAAAATTAATAAAATAATGGGATTTGTGGAAAAAGTGAACATGCTGGTTACCAGCCTTTTCTCCTTTCCTACCATGTTTCCAAATGCTTTCTCCTTCAGGGTTGTTAAAAGCCAGCTTTGTGTGGTAAATGATTAATTAAAGAAGAGGGACAGACTAGCAGACTAGTATAGGCCTTCCTTCGGAGAAGTTTGGGTGTTTCCGTGGTCAAGATGTGGGATCAGAATTGGCCAAGTTGTGACACTTAGAGACATTGGTACGAAGTAAAGGGAGAGCTGTGGCTTAACTCTACTGCCCTAAAATGAAGGGATTTTTCTTTGATAGTGCAGGAAAAAAATGTAGGAAAAGGAGAAAATGCTTCTTACCAGCCAAAGCTTCTACAGGTCGTTAAACATGGGATTGTTTCGAAAGAGTTAACCCATACAGTGCAGAGCGAGAGAGGCTAAATATATGTTTACTTTCGAAATAACTAGATTTCTTCAAGGTTGAAGTATGGCACACATAAATTCCAGATTTAAGCTTTGAGATTTGCACAGAGAGAGAGGGAGGTAGACGCAGAGAGAGAGGTGTAGAGGCAAAATGTGCGGGAGTTTTGAAATAATGCCTATTTCTTGATTCCCAAAATAGTTTAAACTTGGGACAAGAAAAGTATGAACATTATAATTGAAGGTTTATGGGTTTGATAAATACTAGTGATGGGAGCCGAATGCTCAGTTTTTGGATGGGCATATTTTTTTAGGTGTCCAGATGTTTTCAAGGGATTGTAACTGCTTTTTAGAGTTTTAACCTCTAGTAACTCTTCACCAAACACAAACCTTTGGAGTGGACCAAATCGAAAGCTTTTGCAGACAACAAATTTAATATTACTAGAATGATCATTTCTCTCTCTAGGAGGGTAGAAAACATTGTCGGAAAAGGAGAAAATGCTGGTTACCAGCATTTCTTTCTTTTTTTCCCATTATGTTTTCGAAAGCTTTCTCCTTTAGGGTCATTAAAAGCCGGTTTTATGTGGTAAAGAGTTTATTAACTCTTTCACCATAATAAATAAATATTATTTTTTCAACAGTACTAGAACTAATGACCACTAACACAGTTCCACTTAGAGATGACTGATTGAATTCGTGTTTATTGATCATTGCCACCACTTGCCCATATGGGTAACACTTGTGAAAGACTGTTACTTTGGTTACAGGAGATAGTGCAAGAAACAGGATCAAACACTCATAAAATTACATCTGTTTCTTTCACATAAAATTATTGAATATACAAGCAGTGCTCTGTGAAAAGGGGGCTTGATGCATCTGTTAAGCCATTGGCCCATATCAGCCTGCGCAGTTCATGCAGGCTGATCAGGGCTGAACCTCTTTGCTTTTTATAAGTTTTCTGCATGTAAAAGGACCAGTCTATCTCATGATCCAGTAGCTTGTTATACTGAACAGATTTTATGACTATATAATTCTGTGATGACTTGCTCTGTAATCATGCATCATGGAAATGCATTAACTTCTTACCAAACAATAAAATTTTAGACTAGTCCAAATTGAAAACATTTTGCAGATGACGAAATAAATGTGACTCAAAAATTGAAACTTGAGTTTAGAAGAGTAGAAAACATTGTGGGAAATGGAGAAAATGCTTGTTACTAGCATTTTCTCCTTTTCCCACTATGTTTTCAAAAGGAATCTTCTTTCGGGTTTTTTAAAGTTAGGAGTCGGTGGTAAAGAGTCAAGCCCCCTTTTGATTTAGCCTGGCACTTGTGTTACTATTTGTTCAGCTGCATGGGGTACACTTTATTATTCTGCCCACATACGAAGTACAGAAGGGGTATCCTGGTTTCACCATGTCTGTTCGTCCATAGATTTGTCCAGCCGTCAGTTCATCTGTATTTTCATTTCTGTACTCTTACTAAAAAACAATTTGACATAGTATCCTGAAACATAATTATAAGTGTTGCCTAGGACCCAAGGAGTATGCCCTATTATTTTGTGACCTTGGCCTTTCTCTATGGCATGTCGTAGAAGGCGACTAAAATTAGAGACGAACGGCTGCTTTCCCCGTAATGCATAGGATTGCAGCAGGCTGGGTAGTTCTTGTTCCAAATCCTCTATTTTTTTCTCAATGTAAATAGGGTTTAGCATGGGAATCGATTGGCCTATGGGACCCCGTGTGGTTTTATCAGGGGTATAAGAAAAAAACAATGCAGTCCTGCGATCGTCACATCTGCAATTTCACCTGGCAGAACAAACGTGACAGCATGCATGTCGTAAAAGGGGACAAAAGGGGCATCATTTTGTGTTTTGTCCATTCCTCATTTATCATGTTTGTCTAATGTTGTTGTACATGTATGTTATTTTCACCTTGCATTATTGTTTACTACGTAAGTGTGCCCAATATGACCCAAGTTGTCGATGGGCCTTAAAACACTATTCATTCATACTATTATTTTGGGCTCACATGGGTCTAAGGTCAAGGTCATACGTGAACATTGTTTTGAAAACAACCTCCGTTCTCTGATTTTGCTGCTCCAGTGACAAAATGCTAGTAGGGTGGTGAATAATTGTTCACTTTATGACTATTTGAGTTGTTTCAGCATTTCTTTGGACACAGGATAGGAACATCTTTTTATACTCTCGTCGAAAACGGGACGTATTATGGGATCAATCATGGTGGGCGGGCGTCCGGGCAGGCGGGTGGCATCCAGTTCTTTGTCTGGAGCATATCTCCAAAACTATACTAGCTAGGGTTATGAAATTTCATGGGTAGATAGATCTTATCAAGGGGGAGTGCAGTGCACAGGAATCACAACTCTTGCTTTCTAAATTTTTGAGTTATTGCCCTTTGTCTTTTTTCATACTTGAATTTTGTCCGGAGCATACCTCCAAAACCATTCTACCTAGGGTTATGAAATTTCATGGATTGATAGATCTCATCAAGGGGGAGTGCAGTGCACAGGAATCACAACTCTTGCTTGCTTAATTTCTGAATTATTGCCCTTTGTCATTTTTCATACTTGAATTTTGTCCGGAGCATATCTCCAAAACTATACTAGCTTGGGTTATGAAATTTCATGGGTGGATAGATCTCATCAAGGGGGAGTGCAGTGCACAGGAATTATAACTCTTGTTTGCTTAATTTTTGAGTTATTGCCCATTGTTGTTTTTCATACTTGAATTTTGTCCGGAGCAAATCTCATAAACTGTACTAGCTAGGGTTATGAAATTTCATGGGTGGATAGATCTCATCAAGGGGGAGTGCAGTGCACAGGAATCATAACTCTTGTTTAATTTTTGAGTTATTGCCCTTTGTTGTTTTTCATACTTGAATTTGGTCGGAGCATATCTCCAAAATTATACTAGCTAGGGTTATGAAATTTCATGGGTGGATAGATCTCATCAAGGGGAAGTGCAGTGCACAGGAATCACAACTCTTGCTTGCTTAATTTTTGAGTTATTGCCCTTTGTTGTTTTTCATACTTGAATTTTGTCCGGAGCATATCTCCGAAATTATACTAGCTAGGGTTATGAAATTTCATGGGTGGATAGATCTCATCAAGGGGGAGTGCAGTGCACAGGAATCATAACTCTTGCTTGCTTAATTTTTGAGTTGTTGTGGGAGAGTACATCTTATCAAATAGAACTGTAAGGAATTGTTCCTGCTTCCTAAACTTATGTGTTTTTCCCCTGTATTGTTTTTGAGACTTAAATTTTGTTTGGAGGATTCTCCAGTGCCATGCTAGCTATGGCTAGGAAATTTCATCACATGATATCTCTAGTTATTTCTCCTCATAAATTTTTACCACACTGTATCTCCAAGAGTATAGGTGTTGTCAATATGAAATTTCATCCTCTTAGTTGTAAATTTTGATTTTTTTTAAAAGATGTGAAATCAAGACTGCCATTTGCTTCAATCAACGGCAAAAATTTCTGCACTATTATTTTTCTCTACCTCCCCTACATGATTATTATGCCCCAGCTTTAAAACTTGGGGTAAGACGTGCCTATCTTGCGACAATTTGCCACTCTTGTTTGTATTGTTTTGTGTGATAGCAGGTCTGAGAGTATACTTTGCTTGGAACAGAATGTGCTGGGGAGAAAGTATTGGTTTGAATTTATCAAGTTAGAAATATGTATGTTGGGGATACTGTAATTGTTTAATTTTTTATGAGGGCACAATCTTGGAGTTGTTTTTCTTGCTTTTATAGATATATACATTTTTAAGGTATATTTGTATAAAGGATTGGCATAGATTTTCTAATCGTTCAGGTTGTATAAGAACACAGAGAAAACTTAGTTTCAAAATATTTCTGGACAAAGGAATTTTTCAGGTATAGTATCAAGGCTCAAGGAATTCTAAGAGATTGTTCAAAGGTACAGGTGCTTATTTTAAAGGTGGCCTTTTAGATTTTGGGACGAAAATTTTACAAAAATGCAAAAAAATCATCCTTATACTCTCAAAGCTTTTTAATTTTCATTAATAAAACTCTAGTAGTTAAAAACCATCTGACAACACAAGAAATTAGAAATTTACTACAGCCCAGGTTGACACCAACGTGAGACACATTCTATTTTTAGATGATCAATTCGCTCATCTACATACAGGAATACACAGACAAAGCTTCAAACAAAGCGTCCGAAGAAGACATTGTGGAAAATAATTATTACATGTTTGTTATGTAATGGAATTTAAGCGTTATGAGTCACGTGCCGGTCACTTGACATTCCCACAATGCTTTATTGATTTTTGGCGCGAAATCTAAAAAATACCTTAAGAAGCTTTGTAGCCTTTTAAGGGAACATCATCAACAATTTTTTCTCGTTATTTTATGAATCTTCATTATTGATCATTTGCACTATTTTTTCATATGAATTTTAGTGACATATATAATTTTTAATAAGCTTCTAAATTATTGGTACATGGGATGTTTCTATTGTTTTAGGCAGATTATATTCTCTTGTTTACCAGGTTCAGATAATGTATCACCTAGGTTCAGGGGACTGCTTCAGATTGTTTCAGGGCATCAGATATTAACCTTTATCCTGCCGCAAATAAAATGGTTGACAATCAAACACACATTTTGCTAAATGTATGGGCATTGGGCTGGACTAATGAAACTCAAACTACTAATAAAACAGCGGAGGATGTAGAGCAAGATCAGACTACATGTATGTGCCGGCAAATCTTGCTGTACATTCTCTGCTAAAGTCATCCATGGTCGCGTACGGCATGATAAAGGTTAAAGGTGCAAAAGGATTAGAGCCATGCTCTGGCAAAAACAGGCTTAATGCAACTCCATGATGCATCATCAGAGCTCCAGATAAGAGGGAGTGATGGCATTCTAAATCCATTATTTCTGTTCAAAACCCTATGTTGTGGGTACTCATTAGAATCGTCTCAATGAGACGATTCTAATGAGTACTCACAAAATAGGGTTTAATGGAGAATAAATAATATCTTAATTTTGAAATCAAGATCACTCTATCTGGAGCTCTGAATTGTATAATACAAGCGATGATACAATATTGGATTAATTATATCCATTTCTTCAGACATATAATCAATTTCTGTGGCAGAATGGTCCTTGGGCATGCAGAACATTGACCTGAAGCAAAAAGTTTCGACCCATGTCAGCCTGCATGAACTGTGCAGTCTCATACGAGTTCATACCTTTTGCATATGCATCAAGCTCCCTTTTCACAGAGTATGGCTCATTTTTTTAAAAAATGTTTCTCAAGTGGTATTACCCATTTCGCATGACTGACTTAGAATAAGTGTTCATGGTCAGGGATAGAGTTGGAGCAAATGTTTAGGATCAGGGAAATTTAGGAAATTTTTGGATTGGCCAGGGAAATTTTTATTTTAAGCAGAAAGTCATGGAATTTCAAAATAACATGTCTATGAATGATAAAACCATTGAGAATAAAGGCTAAGGCAGTTTCTTCGTGTTTGGCCATAATTTACATTTTTCAAATTATTTTTTCAGAAGAAACTGAAGGGTGTAGCGTCCATTGCCACCCCAGCTGAAACTTTTTTTCAGGAATAGAAGATACTAAATGATTTTTTAGATAAACATTATCAGGTTTTCATTTTCAGACTTTGTTGCTATGTCCATATGTAGACAGCTGGATACCTTTTTTTTTAGGTGACATTATTGTCTGTTTATTTCTGTTTTGAAATTAGCCTGAATGACTGTAACATATTTATTACAAATCCTCCACTGCAAGATGTACCACTAATGCAATGTCATGGTGGTGGTTGTTTTATCTGCGCTTGCCCATAAATTATGTTAGGGAAATGTGTAATTTTTATGATCTAAATACTGTTGGGGATAGTTTCTTGTTTTCTTTGTACCTTTCAATCTTCTGCTGTTTTTATTTAGTGTTTATCCGACTCTTCTCATTAAATGTGCACAAATATTTAGAAGTCAAAATGTGTTGTTGATATGATTTAGTATCATATGAATTGCTTAATATTATAGAAATGCTGAGCTTTCTATACAACATATGCTGGCACATGTTTTTTTCATTATATGGCAACCGAAACCATCAATTAAATTTCAGTCACTTTTTTTTAACCCATTACCACACAATCCCTACTTTTGACGCCCCTGAGAAAGAAGCCTTTAGAAAACATTGTGGGAAAAGGAGAAAATGCTGGTAACCAGCATTTTCTCCTTTTCCCACAATATTTTCTACCCTTCACAAAACAAATTTCAAATTTTCAGTTACTTTTATTTTGTCGTCTGCAAATGCTTTCAATTTGGATCAGTCTGAAATAGTGTCGTTTGGTAATGGGTTAAAGTTTGACTAGTAATTCTATGAGTTGGAGATAAAAGTGACAATACATATTTTTCTTGTTTTGTAGTACATAAGGGCATATGGTTTTCATATCACTGTATGTTAAAAAAGGAAATGAAGTGTTCTTTCTTTGTTTCAAGATGGACATATAGGGAGTAATTTTTATTGACATAGGCTGTAACAGGGAGACTGTGTTTTTGTTTCAGGGTATTAAAGTAACACAGGTGTTATTTCATTTTGCTTTAGTTTGTATTACTTTTAAAATTTTCATAGTTTCAGGTTAAAAATACAGTAAGTATATCTACTTTTGTGTAGATTGTAACAAGGACATGCATGTTTAATGTTTTATGTACATGAGAGCTTTTAATTGTTTTGGTTTGAATCATGGCATGAGGGTTATTTTTAATATTCAGTTCTTTGAAAGGGATAACAGGAAAAGTATAGATTATTTTATGCCATAGTTCTACTTGTAGCATGGAAACAAGGGATAATTTGTAATAGTTTAGGGCACCAAAGTGTTTTTTTTTTTTTTAAAGTGGTATCTGCTTACATTTTTTTTAAATTTCTTCAATTTGTTTCAGGTATGAAAAGAGCACCCAAAACAATATATATGTAAGATATGTTTACAGGAACATATGGGGTATTTTGTATAAATTCAGTTGTTTAGGGCACAAAGGTTAGTTTTACATTGTAGAGTTGTATACAGGGAAAAGGGATATGTTATCATTTCAGTTTGTAATAGAGCCATAGGGAAAAATGTGAAAGTTATTATACACATGCTTTATGATGTTTCATTTTGTCAAGTTTATGTATGTAGTGGCAAGATGTAATATGGACACAGGTTATCTCATGTACTTTGTTTGTTTGAGAGATATTTTATACAGGTTATATTTTACCAGGTTGTATGAGGATACAAAAGATTTCTCTTTATTGTTTCAAATTATAACTATATAAACATATATTTAGAAATACTAGGAAATAGTAAACTGTTACAAGTGAAATAGGTATGCTTAGGATAATGTACAGCTATGGTTTAAATGTAATATGAAATATATATGTAGAAATATTATGAACTACAATACTGTGACAAGAGAAATAGGCATGCATGGTATAATATATAGATATTATTTCTATGTTTGTTTTTTTTTTTTCAGAGTTTTACTTTAAATTAACAACACAATTCTTTTTTCATTGTTATGCTTTTTAATAGGGATATTATGTATTTTTGTTCAGGATGTTAACAGTAGATCTTTTATATATTTTCATATTATGTCAGTTTGTATTAGGGAATATGTGTATGTTTAAATTGATTTTTTTGTGAGTCTGTAGTAGGCTATACCATAAAAAGGATATATTTTCACTGTTCATGGAACTCATGGGATACCATGTAAGCATGACTTGGGGGGTATTTCACAATTGTGTTTATCAGGCACAAGGGATTTTTTTGTGATTGGTTGTTTCAGGGTGCAAGGGATGTTTGTTACTAATTTACGTTTTACCAGGGACACAGGGAATATTATATGTATTCTCATTGGTTGTATTGGGAGCATAAGGAATGTGCTGAATATGTTCTTTATTGTTAGAAATTATATTACTGCATTCAAGATGTTCCCATATCATTACTATTTGTTCAGGTTGTACAAGACCACAGAGCAAATTTGTAGCTTTAAATTGTTTCAGTACAGAGGAACTTTCCAGGTAAAGTATCGGGGCACATGTGCTTGTTTGCATGTGCTAAAGTATGGGCTAAAGGGGTTTTTATCTATTTTTTTAGGCAGATCAATATCATATACTCTTATTTTACAGGTTCAGGTTACATGTATATCAGGGCTCAGGAGACTTTTTTAGGTTGTATCAAGGTATCAGGTGTTAGAGGTGCAAAAGGATTTTGTTTAGGTTGCTCAAGGGGTATTATTCATTTCCCATGACTGAATGAGAAAAATGGTGTCAATGGTCAGGGAAAATTCAGAGAAAAGAAATCAAGGTCAGGGAATTGTCAGAGAATTTGAGATTTGTTTGGGAACTTTGGAATTTAAACAGAAAGTCTGGAAATTTTGAAATAACAAGTCTATGAATGATATAACAATCGAAAATAAAGGCTAAGGCAGTTTCTGCATGTTTGGCTATATAATAACCATGACAATAATTTTTTAATCATATAATTACATTTTGCAAATTATTCTTCGAGGAGAAACTGAAGGGAGTAGCACCCCTTGCCTCCCCAGCTGAAACTTCTTTCAGGAATGCATAATACAGGGAGATGCTCAGATCGCCATGGTGTTTACCATTCAAAAAGTTTTAAATTTAGAAATTTTATTGCTCAGTCTGTTTATAGCCATCTAAAAATAGATATACTTGTTGTTTTTATTCCTGAATGGAAATTTATTATTGTCCATTTATTTTAAAAGAAATAAGCCTAAATGGCTGTAACCAATTAATTTTCCTATACTGCAACATTCCAATTTTTATACCCTCTTATGCAATATGAAAGAAGTCATACTGGTTGCTGTTTTACCATTGCTTGAGCTTTTAGTCATGCATGATAAATATGTCATTTTTCACATTTTAAATACTGCAGGCTGCAGTTTATTGTTTTCTGTGCAACACTGCATCCTCTGTTGATTTAATGTAGCAGTTCACTTTGACTTTTCTCACTAAATATCTGCAAATAACTATTACTCAACATTTTCCTCTATTTTAGTATCATATGCAATGCAATGAATTGTAAAAACAAGTGATATTGTATTATGATTTTCTCATATTGAGGTGCATAAGGGTACAAAGAATATGTATAATTCTATGTTGAAAACAGACATCAGGTGTTCTTTCATTCATTTCAAGTTAAACATACAGGGAATAATGTGTATAGTTGTAGGCTGCGATATTGCTATGTTTTTGTTTCAGGTAATTAAAAGTGACATAGGTAATATTTCATTTTGCTGTAGTTAGCATTAGTTTTAAAATCTTGATGGTTTCAGGTTGAAAATGCAGTAAGTATATATTCTTTTATATAGATGATAACATGGATGCATGGGATGTTATATGTTTAATGTACATGAGACATGTTAACTGTTTTGGTTTGTATCATGGCACAAGGATTATTTTTTATGTTCAGTTTTTGAGAGGGACAACAGGGATGAATGCATTATTTTATGTTGTATTTTTAATTTTAACATGAACACAAGGGATATTTTATTTTGTTAAAGGGTATTCAGGAGGTCTTTCAGTCTTTAACACTGTATCTGGCCATTTGAATTTTCCTCATATTGATTAAGGTATAAATAGAACATGCAAAATACAACATTTTGTAAGATATGTTTACAGGAGCATATGGGGTATTTTGTATTACTTCAATTGTATAGGGCACAAAGGGTTATTTTATATTGTAGAGTTGTATACAGGGATAAAGGATATCTTATCATTTCAGTTTGTAACATGGCCAGGGGAAAAATGTGAAAGTGACGCAGGTTGTAAGAGGGATTGAAACATTTTTCATAATATTTAATTTTATTTACAGAGTAATGCTCATGTAATGTATGTAGTTGTATGATGTAACATGCATACAGACTATTTAATGTACTTCAGGTGGTATAAGAGATATTTTATACAGTTCATATTTCACTAGGTCAATTAAGGATACAAAAGATTCATGTGTTGGTTCAGTTTATATGTAAATAAAGATAAATGTAGAGATTTATAGAATTAGTATACTGTTACAAGTGAAATAGGTTTACATAGGATAATGTGCAGCTATTATTCAAATGTAATATGAATAAATATAATTATATAGAAAAATCATGAACTAGAAAACTGTTACAAGAGAACTAGGTATACATGGGATAATTTATAGATAGTATTTTAATGTTTTATATATTTTAATTCTTCAGGGTTTTACTATTACAAGGCATATCTTTTATTGTTAAAGTTTTTGCAGGGATATTATGTATTCTGGGTTGTAAACATTAGATGCCTTATGTATTTTCATAGTAAGTCAGTTTGTATGATGGAAAATATGTATGTCTTTACTGATTTAAGCTGTATCAGGGCACATTTTTTTTTGTAATGTTACATCAGGGTATACTGTAATAGGGATATTTTTTGTATCAGGATACAAAAGGTGTGTTTCAATTTACATGTGTATAAGAATTACTTGTGTAAAATCATGTACCAGTATACTGTAACAAATAAAGTAGGTATGCAAGGTTTAATGCATAGATATTGTTCAGATGTCTTAATGAAACAACTGATATATTTATTGTATTGGGGATACCATTACAAGGGATACTTTTGTATTTTTTCGGTTTTAAAACTGATATTATATCTTTTTTCAGATTTTGGTATAAAAAAGATTCTTCTTGAGAATTGATTCTTATTTCTTGTTCAGGTTGTGAACAATACATTATTTATAATCATATTTTCAAACAATGTAAGTTTGTATGAAGAATGTCTTTTTTCCTCTATCTTTTTAAAGAAACATGTCTTTAAAAAAAGGATTATGTTTTATTGTAATATGTTTTTAATCATGACACATTAGTTTTTTTTTGTCATTTTTGTTTTTGATGGTGTAAGTGTATAAAAATGTGTTCTAATGTGGGGGAATGCATCTGGTTGCAAAAGACATTTTTACTTTGTAATGTCTGTTACAGTGACATATAGAATTATGTTAATACAAGTTGTAACAGAAATACACAAGATATTTTATTTTTATTTTGTCCCTACAATTACCAGGGGTTGCAATAGTAGAAGGTATATGTTTCATTATTTCATGTTCTATCAAGGCACAAGGAAAAGGTTTTTCTTATTTTTTAAGTCATAATATTGAAACAGAAAAATTTGATGTATAGGTTGTAACATGTTGGAGTGACTCATGGGATACTTTGTAATTATTAAGACACAAGAGATATTTGTTACCATCAGTTGTGCAACAGATCTTTTTTTAATTGTTCTTCATTGTGCAAGGGACAAGGGGAATAATATATGGATTGTTTCAAGTTGTACCATGGGCACGAGGAATGTGCTATTTATTTTTCTAATTTATATATGTATAGTTTGAAAGTTGTATCACTGCATTCAGGACTTTTCCATATATCTCATGTTGTATTCGCATAAATTGTTATTCATTGTTTATATTAGGGAGGTGAGACAATTATTTACTGCTCTGAGTTTCTTCTCATGTGTCTTTTTGTTCACTAGTGTTATAGATTTTTCTGTATTTATTGTTTCAGGCTTACTGTACTAGTACAAAAAGGATTTTATGAAATGTTACATATGTTGATTCTTGATGACAGAGCCATAATGAAGTTTTATAGCTAAACAGATTAGCTGCTAAATAAGTGATATGAAACTTTCAAGCCGACTGTAAAACCCCAAATTTTGCTCTTTTTTTAAAATCTCTCCTTATCGGACTGTGGAGATCCAAGATCAGACTGTGCATTCTGTATTACAAGTATTAATTGCAGTACTGTGTTTTGGAAGGCCAACGATGTTTTGTACTTAGAATGAGTGTAACAGGGAGAGGGTTTGGAAAGTAATGTTACAGGTGGGATTCTATTCAATAAAATGATTTGAAGCACATCAAGATATTATGAAAAGCATATGGGTGTGTGTGTGTGGTATTTTCACTTTTAGCCAAGGACAGAAACTCATAGGAAAGAATACATGTTTTGATGGATACTTTTTTTTTGATTTTGAAGTGATATTTAGAGAGCGAGAAAGAGAGAGAGAGAGAGAGAGAGAGAGAGAGAGCAGTCAGTAGGTCTATAGTTTTGAAGTCTGATACAGCATGGAAACATGAACATTGAAACTGTGAAGATTTTTCGAAGAATGAATTGCATTCCCTTTTGTGAGTATACATTTTTAAAGTTATAGATTTAAGTAAAATGAGAATGAAAACATATGAAGGCATTGGAAGCATAGACATATATCGAATACCAAGGAGTAGTGCATAAACTATAAGGATGGCACTAGTTTGCTTGAGAATGCTGTCAAAAAAATTCAAGATAAAAGGGAAGTGTGAAGTAGAGAACTTTTCTATACAACCAATGTGATTGCAGGGGTTTCATACCATTGAAAGGAAAATGAATAATTATTTTTGAAAGGAACAGGTTTAGTCCTTCCTGACTTGTGTGGGACTGTATGGTTACTGATGCAGGTAAGTCGGTCATACGGGAGAAAAAGAATCTTTTCATATACAGGTAAGAGTATATAATTGTTGCCTAGCAAATGTATTAGGTCGTTACATTCTTTTCACATGTGGACTGCCGTGAAAAATCAAGCATAAAGATCATAGCCATCTTAAATCAATTGCCGCTATAATTATCCATGGTATACAAATAATGATGATGTCACCTACTACAGTTCTATTACACTACCCAATCTGGGGTGCCAAATCTTCAATTTTGACCTCAACTCCGTAGAAAGTATCTGTATGGTATGATTATTGTTGCAGTTACATTCCATGCTTTCAAATTGTGCAATGTATCTTTGAAAATTCTTTCAGGAGTGAACATTTGAAGAATACCGCAAGACATGAAGCCACAAGAAGTGTTGTCTTATTATGGTGCAGTTACGTGTGAACCATTTTAAATGTCAGACCAGAAGTTAAAGGGATATGGATCAAACATAATCTTAAAGAATGTGAATTTTGGCCCCCAGCTGTAACTTTGATCTAAGAGTCTGGCGTCTGAAACCTCTGTATTGGACATCTTATCAGGGTGAAAATCTATCATAGATATACTTGACCTTGAAGCCTGCTATTCTGAACAGTCCTGTACATAGTCTCATCATGGTGCACACATGTAGGAAGTATTCTTGAAAACAGATACAGGGTTCAAAAGCTGTGGATCTGACATGTTCCATGGTTATCTGACCTTTAACCCTTTTCTGCGACATGACATTGAAGCTGGTGTCTGAAGCCTCTGCACTGGTTATTGTCTCACCATGGTGCAAAGAGTTTCAGAGAAGACAAGATATTTGAAAGCTTTACCTTTTACTCCTGTGGTGACCTTGGAACCTGCTGTCTGAAATCTAAACCTAGTCCATTGTCCTACCATGGTAAGTGTTGTTTAAAAAAAGGCCAAGGGTTCAAAAGATTGGGAGCTGATTATTTTTTGATCATCTGACAATCAGGCAGAGGATCCAAGAATAGCTGAGCTGGCTGGATTAACGACCATCTGATCATAATCCCCCCATGCTGTGACCTTGACTTTGGTCCTTTGCATCTGAGACCTCTGCTTTGCGCAAGGTCACTTCAGGGTGCACAGACTGAGAGGTTTAAGAGGAATTTAGCAGACAAGATTTTTGAGCATCTGACCCTTTACCCCTGATGTGAACACTGACCTTGAAGCCTGCCGTCTGAAACCTTAACTTTCCACATCGTGATGAAGGGTTTAAGAGATATGCACGGGAAAAAAATAGATCAGGGACCCAAAACATTTGGAGCCAACACAATGAGAATCTGATCATTAACCAACCTTTTTTACCTTGGATTTTTGGATTTGAAACTGCCGCTCTGCACACAGTTACATCAATGTGCACAAGTATTATTAAGGATATACAGTATATGAATATATTGCCTTTGACCCCCAGCCAAGACCATGACCTTAGAGACTGGCCTCTGAAACCTCTACTCTGCATCTCACTTTGTGTGAAGTTGTAATAGGGAAAACAGATCAAGGGTTCAGATGTGAATCAGAGGAAATGGCATTGAAAACAGATAATCGCAGATAGCCACCGCAAACATCCTCTCACTCACTTACTAACTCTCACTCTCTCTCTCTCTCTCACTCACTCTTAATCATCCACTCAGTCACTATCTCACCCACTGACTCTCACTCACTCACTCACCCACCCACTCACTCAATTGCACACTCACTCATTTACACTCAATCATCAACTCACTCACTCACTCACTCACTCTTAATCATCCACTCAGACACTATCTCACCCACTCACTCTCACTCACCCCCTCACTCACCCACCCACCCACTCACTCAATTGCACAGACTCTCTTACTCATTCACACTCAATCATCCACTCACCCACTCACTCCCTCTGTCACTTACTGATTCAGTAATCCTCCCCTTATTCTACCAATCAATTATGCACACACCCATCCCTTATTCAACCATTTACCATCCCAGTTACTTGCCCTTTCCTTTTTCAACCACTCACTCAACCACTTAATCAGTCAATCACTTACCCATGTAAATATTCGTTCCCTCACTAATTTCTTTATGTAGTTACATTTGTCTCTAAAAATCTTTCTTTTTGTCTGTTTCTGTCTGTCTGTGTATTTGTGTGTTTGTCTGGGTCAATCTATCTGTGTTTTTGTATCTCTGTCCCCCCTGTCCACCTATCTACCCACTTTTACTTTGTCTGTTGCTCTCTCTCTCTCTCTCTCTCTCTATTTCTGTCTGTCTCCTCTCTCTCATACATTTCTGTATACTCTTTTTTCTCAGTTGCTCGCATACTCAATCACTCTCATATCTCATACTTTTTTTATTGTCTGTCCAAATGTCTCTCTGTGTATATCTCATATCTCGTACATTTTTTTGTCTGTCCAAATGTCTGTGTGTGTGTGTTTGTCTGTCTGCCTTAATGTCTATATACATGTATGTATCTATCCATCTATCTATCTCTACCCTCTGTCAGTCTGTCTCTATTTCCTATTCCCCCCTCCCTCTCTCTCTCTCTCTCTCTCTCTCTCTCTCTCTCTCTTCTTTTCTTCTTTTGGTTCTTTTTTCTTTCTATTATTCTTTTATTTTTCCTTCTTTCTCTGTTTCTTTTCCTACCTTCCCTTCTCCTTCCTCCCTATTCCTTTCTTTCTTTTTTCTTTCTTTTTTTCTTTTTGTCCCTTTATCCCACCATACTCTTCCTCCCTAATTTAATCTCTTGCTTTCTATCCCTCTCTGTCTAATCTGTCACTATCTTGCTCTGTCCCTCTCTTTGTATCTCTTTCTCTGTTTTTTTTTTCTACCTATCTATCTATCTATCTATCTATCTATCTATCTATCTTTCTATCTCTTCACAGTTACTCTGTCTCCTCTCCTTCCCTTTCTCACTCCCTCATTCTCTCTTTCTCTCTCTCTATGTCCCTTTATATTTTTCTCTGTGTCTTTCTTGCCTATCTATCTATCTTTCTATCTATCTATTCACACTGTTACTCTGTTCCCCCCTTTCTCACACTCCCATTTTCTGTTCCTCTCTTTATGTCCCTCTTTATTTATCTTAGTCTCTCTATCTGTCTGTCTCTCTCAGTCTCTGTCTCTGTCTCTCTTTCTCTGTGTCTCTGTATGTTTCTCTCTCTCTCTCTTTTCTTACTTTGATTCTTTTTTATTTCTGTTATTCTTTTAATCTCTCCTTTCTGTGTCTTTCCCTGCCTTCCCTCATCTTCCTTTCTTTGATTTTTTTTCTCTTTTTTCTTTTCCTCCTCTTATCCCACTGTACTTTTCCTCCCTCAATTTATCTCTTGCTTTCTATCTCTATCATTCTCTCTCTCTCTCTCTCTCTCTCTCAGTCCATTTAATTTTTTTCTTTCTCCCTCAATAAATATCTTGCTTTCAATTTCTCTTTATCTGATGTCACTGTTTTTCTGTGTCCTCTCTCTAGTAATCTGTTATTTTTTGTTTGTCTAAATCTGTCTGTCTTTGTATCTCGATGTCTGTGTCTTTTTCCTGTTTCTCTGTCTACTAGAATCTATCTATCTATCTTCAAAATGTTACTCTATCTCTGTTTCCTGTCCTTCTCTTTCTCACCCTCTCATTTTCTCTTTTTCTCTCTCTTTATGTCCCTTTATATTTATCTTAGTCTCTCTCTCTCTACTTTTTTTTTTTCTTTCTTCCTCCCTCAATTAATTTCTTGCTTTCTATTACTCTTTATCTTTATGTCACTGTTTTTCTGTGTCCCTCTCTCTAGTTATCGTTTATTTTTGTTTGTCTAAATCTGTCTGTCTTTGTATCTATTTGTCTGTGTCTTTTTCTTGTCTATCTATCTATCTATCTATCTATCTATCTATCTTCACACTGTTACTTTGTCTCTGTTTCCTGTCCTTCCCTTTCCCATCCTCTATCAATCTCTACCCTCTTTCACTGTCACTAAATCCTATCTCTCTCTCTCTCTGTTCACGTTTTTTCTTCTTATGGTTCTTTTTCTTTCTGTTGTTCTTTTATTTTTCCTTCTTTCTCTCTGTTTCTTTTCTTACCTTCCCTTCTCCTTCCTTCCTATTCCTTTCTTTTTTCTTTTTTTTTCTTTTTGTCCCTTTTTTCCCACCATACTCTTCCTCCCTCATTTAATCTCTTGCTGTCTATCCATCTGTATCTAATCTGTCACTTTTTCTCTGTGTCCCCCTCTCCGTATCTCTTTCTCTGTGTCTTATTTTTCTATCTATTTATCTATCTCTTCACACTGTTACTCTGTCTCCTCTCCTTCCCTTTCTCACTCTCATTTTCTCTTTCTCTCCCTCCTTATGTCCTTCTATATTTTTCTCTGTGTCTTTCTTATCCCTATCTATCTATCTATCTATCTATCTATTCACACTGTTACTCTGTAACCCCCTTTCTAACGCTCTCATTTTCTGTTCCTCTCTCTTTATGTCCCTCTATATTTATCTTAGTCTCTCTATCTGTCAGTCTTTCTCTCTCTCTATCTCTGTATGTCTCTGTCTCTCTTTCCCTGTCTCTGTCTGTCTGTCTGTCTGTCTCTCTCTCTCTCCTTTTTGTCTTTCTTTGATTCTTTTTTCTTTCTGTTATTTTTTATTCTTCCTTCTTCCTTTCTGTTTCTTTCCCTACCTTCCCTCATCTTCCTTTCTTTGATTTTTTCTCTTTTTTTCTTTTCCTCCTCTTATCCCACTGTACTTTTCCTCCCTGAATTAATCTCTTGCTTTCTATCTCTCTTTATCTCTCTCTCTCTCTCTCTCTCTCTACATTTAATTTTTTTCTTTCTTCCTTCCTCAATTAATATCTTGCTTTCTATATCTCTTTATCTTTATGTCACTGTCTTTCTGTGTCCTCTCTCTGGTTTTCTCCTATTTTTTGTTTGTCTAAATCTGTCTGTCTTTGTATCTCTTTGTCTGTGTCTTTTCTTCTTTATCTATCTATCTATCTATCTATCTATCTTCACACTGTTACCCTTCCCTTTCTCACCCTCTCATTTTCTCTTTTTCTCTCTCTTTATGTCCCTTTCTCTCTCTCTCTCTCTCTCTCTCTCCTTCTCTCTATTTTTTTCTTTCTTCCTACCCCAATTAATATCTTGCTTTCTATTTCTCTTTATCTTTATGTCACTGTCTTTCTGTGTCCTCTCTCTAGTTATCTCTTATATTTTGTTTTTCTAAATCTGTCTGTCTTTGTATCTCTATGTCTGTGTCTTTTCTTGTTTGTATATCTATCTATCTATCTATCTTCAAAATGTTACTCTGTCTCTGTCTCTTATCCTTCCCTTTCTCACCCCCTCATTTTCTCTTTTTCTCTCTCTTTATGTCCTTTTATCTCTCTCTCATTCTCTCTCTCTCTCTCTCCCCCCCTCTCTCTCTCTCTCTCTCTCTCTCTCTCTCTGTTCACTTTTTTTCTTCATTTGGTTCTTTTTTCTTTCTGTTATTCTTTTATTTCTCCTTTTTTCTCTCTGTTGCCTTTCCTTCCTTCCCTTCCTATTCCTTTCTTTCTTTTTTCTTTCTTTTTTCTTTCTTTTTTCCTTTTTGTCCCTTTATCCCACCATACTCTTTCTCCCTCATTTAATCTCTTGCTTTCTTTCCCTCTTTATCTAATCTGTCACTATCTCTCTGTTTTCTTCCTCTCTGTATCTCTTTCCCTGTGTCTTTTTTTCTATCTATCTATTTACCTATTTATCTCTTCACACTGTTACTCTGTCTCCTCTCCTTCCCTTTCTCACTCTCTCATTTTCTCTTTCTCTCTCACTCTTTATGTTCCTCTATATTTTTCTCTGTGTCTTTCTTATCTATCTATCTATCTATCCATTCACACTGTCACTCTGTACCTTCCTTTCTCACGCTCTCATTTTCTGTTCCTCTGTCTTTATGTCCCTATATATATATCTTAGTCTCTCTATCTGTCTGTCTGTCTGTCTGTCTGTCTCTTTCTGTCTCTTTTTCTGTATCTCTGTATGTCTCTGTCTCTTTCTCTGTCTCTCTCTCTCCTTTTTCCTTTCTGTTATTCTTTAACTCTTTCTCCTTTTTCTCTTTTTCCTTTCCTAGTCTTACCCCACTGTACCTTTCCTCCCTGAATTAATCTCTTGCTTTCTATCTCTCTTTATCACTCACTCTCTCTCTCTCTCTCTCTCTCATTTATTTTTTTTCTTTCTTCCTCCTTCAATAACTTGCTTTCTATTACTCTTTATTTTCATGTCACTGTCTTTCTGTGTCCTCTCTCTAGTTATCTGTTGTTTTTTGTTTGTCTAAATCTGTCTGTCTTTGTATCTCTATGTCTGTGTCTTTTTCTTGTTTATCTATCTACCTATCTATCTATCTTCAAAATGTTACTCTGTCTCTGTTTCCTGTCCTTCCCTTTCTCACCCCCTCATTTTCTCTCTCTTTATGTCCCTCTATATTTATCTATCTATCTCTCTCTCTCTCTCTGTTCACTTTTTACCCTTATGGTTCTTTTTTCTTTCTGTTATTCTTTTATTTTTCCTTCTTTCTCTCTGTTTCTTTTCCTTCCTTCCCTTCTCCTTCCTTCCTATTCCTTTCTTTTTTCTTTTTTTCTTTTTGTCCCTTTATGCCATTATACTCTTCCTACCTCATTTTATCTCTTGCTTTCTATTCCTCTTTATCTAATCTGTCACTATCTCTCATTGTTCTTCCTCTCTGTATTTCTTTCTCTGTCTTATTTTCTATCTATCTATCTATCTATCTCTTCACACTGTTACTCTGTCTCTTCTCCTTCCCTTTCTCACTCTCTCATTTTCTCTTTCCCTCTTTATGTCCCTGTATATTTTTTCCGTGTCTTTCTTATTTATCTATCTATCTATCTATCTATCTATCAACTTCATACATTACTCTGTCTCTGTTTCCTCTCCTTCCCTTTCTCACCCTCTCATTTTTTTTTTTTTTTTGCTTTCTCTCTTTATGTCCCTTTATATTTATCTTAGCCCCTCTCTTTCTGTTCTTCCTCTCTGTCTCACATTTTTAACATTTTAAACCACTCACTGTACTTTTATCCCTTTATCACACAATCCCGACTTTTAATGATCTTGAGCAAGAAAGCTTTTGAAAACATTGGTAACCAGCATTTTCTCCTTTTCAAACAATGATTTTTAAACCTTTCCCAAAATAAACTTTAATTTTTGAGTCACATTTATTTTGTCGTCTGCAAATGATTTTAATTTGGACCAGGCTAAAATTTTGTCTTTGGTAAAGAGTTATATCTGTATACTCTCTCTCTCTCTTACACTCATATACTTTTTTCCAGCCTACCCAAACCATTTACCATTTACCTTTACAAAATTTAGCTACCCACTCACTTAATAAAAAACAATAACAGACTAATTCAGTTACCAATACAATGATAAACTCTTACACACTCATTTAATCATAAAACAACTAACTTAATCACCAATACAGTAATTAACTCTTACCCCCCTCACTTAATCATAAGATAATTGACTAACTCGATCACGAATACAATAACTAACTCTTACACACTCACTTAATCATAAAATAACTAACTTAATCACCAATACAATAATTACCTCTTACCCTCCCACTTAATCATAAAATAATTGACTAAATCAAATCACGAATACAATAACTAACTCTTACACACTCACTTAATCATAAAATAACTAACTTAATCACCAATACAATAATTACCTCTTACCCTCCCACTTAATCATAAAATAATTGACTAAATCAACAATACAATAATTACCTCTTACACACTCACTTAATCATAAAATAACTGACTAACTTAATCACCAATACAATTTTTAATTCTTACACACTCACTTAATCATAAAAATAATGGACTAACTCAATCCCTCTTTTCCTTGCTTTCTCGACCCTTAACTTAACCCTTAGGCTATTAATCATGACCCACTGAACTTTTGCAGACAGTGTAGATCAAGATCAGACTGTACAGAATGTCAGTCTGATCTTGGATCTACACTGCCTGATGAGAAAGACTGTAAAATATCCTTTCACTTATAAACCTGACTCAATGGAGCATCATTGCAATCACCCACTCACACATTTACCCTGTCACTCTCTCATTCACTCACTTACACTAGCCTACCCATCATCGCACCCACTTTCACCAAACTATCCATCCATCCCCCTCACTCATCATCCACCAACCCACCCATCATTCCCCACCCACCCACCCACTCCTTACCCACACACTCAACCACCAACCCACCCACCCATTCACTCACGTATCCACCTGCCCACCCGTTCCTTCACTCACCACTGACCCACTCTCCACTCACTCACTCACTCACTCACTCACCCACTCTGCTTTCTCTCTGGCATGCACACAAACTTACTTGCTTGCTGTCTTGATCACTCACACATTCACCCAGTGCAGTGTTGCATTATTCACTTGCTCACTGCTCAGGAAGATGAAGTTTGCTGCATTTGACCTTTTAGAGCCAAAGATGTAAATGTAAGTAGGATTCTGCATTATTGTATGGCGCACAGTGTCTAGAACTCGGAATATATGAGGAAATGATATGGAGGAAACACTGGAAGTACTACCAGAAAAAGAAAGGACGGAAAGGAAATTTACTATTTGACATCTATCTAAAGCAAGTCAGCTATACCATGGTTGAAATTCAATTCATGGGAGACCTTTATTGTATCTACTTTTCTGATTTCTGTCATAGACATGAGGTGAGGGTTTGACAACTATCATTTAATGCAGGTACTGTGGAATGTGGAGCTAGGGACTGCCCATATTGCTGTTGGCAGAGCTTTTAGGGCACAAATAACTATCACCAGAGCTGGGGTGAGTTTTCAACATAATGGAAATTTGTCAGGCATGACATTGAAGGAGGGAAAAAGAGCAGCAATACTACGACCTTTTTCAAGATTCGCTGAAAATGATATATCAAGAGCAATCCATTTTGGGAAGTACCTTTGAATTTACCTAGTTTTGATTTATAAGAAGATCTTTTCAACCACTGTTCTGGAATTGCTTGAAAACTTGATATCAGTCCTAGATAATGGATCAGGCATTTAACATTGTTGCCTGCAAGTCTAGGAGAGCATTTCATAAACTCTCCTACTGTAATTTGATTAAGAAATGGGAGTCTGATTGCAATGTTGGATTGACTTTGGATCAAGCATTTTTTATAATCAGATGGAACCAAGGAAGTTGCCAACAAGTAATAAGTGGAGTTCAGCAATGTAATTTTCTAGGTCATATACTCTTCTTCATCTACCATTGACTGACCTTATGCCGCAGAAATTGTTCCAAAACTGTTTTAAATTGTGGAATATGCAAGCTCATTTTGGCATCCACAGCTAGAAAATTCCAGCTGCCATTAAGAAAAACTGAACGACAGAAATCAAGTCTTCCCTTTATCACCAACTTCCTAAATATTGAAAAGGGCTTTTGAAACCAGATACATAGATGGATATATGCCACCCTGATACAAGTATTCACTCCAACACCTCTGTTATCTACTCAACAACTCACTCTATCTTTCAGCTAGCCATCCTTTCACTCTCTTGCCTAACCACTCACTCAGCCACCAACTCAACCACCTTCACCCCCATTTATTCACTCACCTATCCACTCTTTCACCTACACATCCCCTCACTCACTTGCCAACTCACCCACTCACTCACCAACATTCACTCACCTACCCACTCTTTCATCTACACATCCCCTCACTCACTTGCCAACTCACCCACACACTCACTGTCATAACCACGCACTCACTTGCCAACTCACCCACTCACCATCATAACCACTCACTCATCCATTCTTCTTACCAACCCACCAACTCATCCACCCATCAACTCACCACTCATTAACCCTTGTTCACCCAGCCAATCACTCACCCTTCCTTTCACTTAGCCATCCCCTCACACTGAACAACTTTCCACCTCACTCACCCCTCACTCACTTTCATACATTAATACACTCACACACTGACTTAAACAAGAGGGCAATGATGGCCCTGAAATCGCGCACCTGAATCTACTGACCTAACATGAACCATTTTCAATCAAGTTTCCCAGTGACCTAGTTTTTTTTTTTTTTTTTATCAGAAATCACCCATTATCAAACACTTTTGAGATATCAATAAGACAAAAGGTCTGACCAAGTTTCATGAGTATTGGACTGAAAATGTGGCCTCTACAGCATACAAAAGGTTTTTCTAAGATTTGACCAAGTGACCTAGTTTTAACCCGACAATTATCCATTATCAAACTCTTTTGAGACATCACCAGAAAACAAACATTCTGTCCAAGTTTGAAGAGTATCAGGCAGAAAATGTGGCCTCTAGAGCGTACAAAAGGTTTTTCTAACATTTGACCGGGTGGCCTAGCTTTTGACCCTACATGACCCATTTTCGAACTCATCCAAGATATCATCAAGACAAACATTCTGACTAACTTGGAAGAGTTTTGGACTGATAATGTGGTCTCTTGAGTGTACACAAGGTTTTTCTAAGATTTGACCTAGTGACCTAGTTTTTGACCGGACATCACCCATTTTGATTTTGAACTCGTCCGATATATCATCAAGGCAAACAATTTGACCAAGTTTCATGAGTATCGGACTGAAAATGTGGCCTCTAGAGTGTACACAAGGTTATTCTAAGATTTGACATAGTGACCAAGTTTTTGACCCAACATGACCCATTTCCAAACATGTCCGAGATATCCAGGCAAACAATCTGACCGAGTTTCATGAGTATGGAACTGAAAATGTGACCTCTAGAGCGTACACCAGGTTTTTCTAAGATTTGAACTAGTGACCTAGTTTTTGACCCGACATGTCCCATTTTCAAATTCGTCCAAGATTTCATCAAGGCAAACATTCTGACCGAGTTTCATGAGTATCGGACTGAAAATGTGGCCTCTAGAGCGTACACAAGGTTTTTGCTTTGATTTGACCTAGTGACCTAATTTTTTACCCGACATGACCCATTTCAAAGTCATCCAATCTGATCAAGTTTCATGAGTATTGGATGAAAAATGGCCTCTAGAGCGTACACAAGGTAAAAAGTTGACGACACACGACAGAATCTGGACACAGCACCATTACAGTAGCTCACTCTGAGCACTTTGTGACCAGGTGAGCTATAAAATAATCCACTTCTCTCACTAGCTCTTCTTCAGAGACTGAATTTCTCTCTCTCTCTCTCTCTCTCTCTCTCTCACCTTTTTATCACTTTATCTGGTGACTGTCAGTATGTCACTGGGTTCTGCTGTCTGTATCCTTGTGTCTCTTTTTTACTCTTTACCAAACAACAAAATTTCAGAATGATACAAAGTGAAAGCATCTGCAGACAACAAAAGTGACTGAAAATTTGAAATTCTTTTTTGGGAGGGTAAAAAGCACTGTGGAAAAAGGAGAGAATGCTGGTAGTCAGCATTTTCTCATTTTCCCACGATGTTTTCAAAAGGCTTCTACCTAAGAGTCGTAAAAAGCAGGGATTGTTTCGGAAAGGCTTACTCTGTTTATCCACGCATGCATTTACTCATTCAAAAACCACCCTCCCATACTTCCTCTTTTACTTATCTCATTCTCACATTTACCTTCCTAAAGATCTAACAACCTAAAAACTAACCAGCTCTTTCACTCCCTTGTCTTTTTGTCTGTTTGTTTATCTCTCCCTGTCTGTCCCTCTCTCTGACATTTACCTTTCCACTCACTTGTTTGCTTATCCGCCTATGTCTGTGTTTCTGTTTGCCTGCCTGTCTGTATTTCTATTTGCTGTCTGTCTGTATTTCTGTTTGTCTGTCTGTATGTGTAGTATTTCTGTCTGTCGGTCTCCCTCTCTTTCTCTACTTTATCTGGTGGCTATCTGTATGTCACTGGGTTCTGCTGTCTGACTTTTTTTCTCTTTTTTTACTCACTATTACACTTCCAAAAGACTTAAAAACCAATGAACTCGCCCCCTTTCTTACTCCCTTGTCTGACTGTCTATTTGTGTGTCTCTCCTTCTCTACCCCCCTCTCTCAATTTTACCCATACAGTCACTTTTTTAGATTTAAATTTTTGAACCGCCCATATTTTGTCATCTGCAAAAGCTTTTGATTTTGAACAGTCTAAGATTTGTTGTTAAACATACAATTTGCCCTTGTATTAATTGGAAAGGTTATTGAAAAAGGAAGAAATTGCTGTTACCCTTTATATGCTCCTTCTCTAGTAATCTTTTTTAATCTTCTTTATCAAAGTTATTAACTCTATACCAAATGAAAAAAAATTAGATTGGTCCAAATTAAAAGCATTTGCAGACGACAAAATAAATGTGATGTAAAGATTGAAATTTGTTTAACTCATTACCAAACAACAAAAGTTTAGGTCGATTCAAATCGAAAGCATTTGGAGAGGACAAAATAAAAGTGACTGAAAATTAGAAATTTGTTTTGTCAAGGGTAGAAAACACTGTGGGAGAAGAAGAAAATGCTGGTAACAAACATTTTCTCCTTTTTCCACAATGTTTTCTAAAGGCTTCTTTCTCAGGGTCTTCAAAAGTAGGGATTGTGTGGTAATGGGTTAAGGATTGGAAGGAAACATTGTGGAAAAAGGAGAAAATACTGGTTTCCAGCATTTTCTGCTTTTCCCACAATGTTTTCAATAGGTTTTTTTCTCTTATTCCGTCTCTCTGTCTGTCTCTCTGTCTGTCTTTTTCTTATTTTATATGTCTGTCTGTTTCTCTCTCTCTCATTTTCACTTTTTCTTGTTGCCATCTGTATGTAAATGACCGTGTTCTTCTGTCTGTTTCCTTGTATCTCTTTTATACCTGCTTATCCATTCAGGCATTCCCTCTTTCACGCACCCTCTCATTCTTCCTATTCTATCTTTCTGTCTCCCTCAATTAACTTCCAAAAGACCATAAACACATGAACTAATCCACTCTTTCACTCCCTCATCTGGTTGTCTATTTGTCTGTCTCTCCCTGTCTGTCACGAGCTCTCTCACTTTTACACGTACACTCAATTGTTCACTTATCCCCCTATGTCTGTATTTCTGTTTGCATGTTTCTGTCTGTGTCTCTGTTTGTCTGTCTGTCCCTGTCTGTCATTCTCTCTCACTATTTACCCTTCTACTCACTTGTTCACTTATCCCCTTATGTCTGTATTTCTGTTTGCATGTCTCTCTGTGTCTCTGTTTGTCTGTCTGTCTTGTCTGTCTGTCTCTCCATCTGTCTTTCTCTTATTCTGTCTATCCATCTGTCTTTCACTTATTGACTCCATCTTGTGGCTGTCTGTCTGTCTCTCTCACTATCTCTCTATCAGGTGGCTATCTGAATGCCACTGGGTTTTGCTGTGTGTCTCCTTGTTTCTTCCTTTTACTTGCCAGTCTGTTTGTTTGTCTGTCTCTTCTTTTATGTCACTCTCTCTCTCAATTTTACCCTTCAAACCAGATGTTTGCTTATCAGCCTTTGTTTGTATTTCTGTTTGCTTGCCTGTCTGTGTTTCTATTTGCCTATATGTCAGTATTTCTGTTTGCATGTCTGTATGTATTTTTGTCTGTCTGTCTTTCTGTCTATCTGTCTCTCTTTCTCAACCTCTATCTATCTATCTATCTATCAATCTATCTATCTATCTATCTATCTGGTGTCTATCAGTGTGTTACTGGGTTCTGCTGTCTGTCTCCTTGTATTTCCTTTTTACTCACTATTTCACTTCCAAAAGACTTAACATTTTATGAACTCATCTACATTTTTACTCCCTTGTCTGCTTGTCTTTTTGTTTGTCTGTCTCTCCTTCTCTGTCCCTCTCTCTCAATTTTACCCATACAGTCACTTGTTTGCTTATCTGCCTATGTGTGTATTTCTGTTTGCCTGCCTGTCTGTCTGTACTTCTGTTGGTCTGTCTGTATGTATTTCTGTTTGACTGTCTGTATGTGTTTCTCTCTGTCTGTCTTCCTCTCTTTCTCTATATCTGGTGGCTATGTGTATGTCAGTAGGTTCTGCTGTCTGTCTCCTTGTTTCTCTTTTTTACTCACTATTACACTTTCAAAAGACTTCAAAACCCATAAACTAACCTGTTCTTTAACTCCCTTGTCTACCTACTTTTTGTTTGCCTGTCTCTTTCTGTCTCTCTCTCACTTTTACCTGTCCACTCACTTATTTGCTTATCCCGCTATGTCTGTATTTCTGTTTGCCTGCCTGTCTGTATTTCTATTTGCATGTCTGTCTATATTTCTGTCTGTCTGTCTGTCTGTCTCTATGTATTTCTGTCTGTCCCTCTTACTATCTTCTCTTTCTCTATCTCTATCTATCTATGTGGTTGCTACATGTATTTGTATGTCACTGGGTTCTGCTGGCTGTCTCCTTTTTTTTCTCTATTTTACTCATTATTTCACTTCCAAAAAACTTAACATTCCATGAAATCACCTGCTTTCTTACTCCCTTGTCTGCCTGTCTGTTTGTTTGTCTGTCTCTCCTATTCTGCCCCTCTTTCTCAGTTTTACCTGTCAAGTCACTTGTTTGCTTAGCCCCCTATAGCTGTCTGTCTGTCTGTCTTTCTCTTAACCCTTTCCCAAACAATCCCTGTTTTTTACGGGTCAAGAATAGAATCATTTTCAAAACATTGTAGGAAAAGGAGTAAATGCTGGTAACTAGCATTTTCTCCTTTTCTGACAATGTTTTCTACCCTATCATGTGGAAAAATCATCTTTTTAGCAACTGTTAATTTGTCATCTGTAAAATGCTTTCAATTTGGTCTAGTCCAAAATTTGCCGTTTGGGAAACGGTTAACCTTATTCTGTTCGTCTGTCTGTTTCTCTCTCTCTCTTTCATGTTTTCTGGTTGCCATTTGTATGTCAATGTGTTCTTCTGTCTGTCTCCTTGTATCTCTTTTATACCTGTTTATCCATCCAAGCATTTCATCATTTACCCACTCTCTCATTCTTCCTATTATATCTTTCTTTCTCCCTCAATTAACTTCCAAAAGACCATAAATGCATGGACTAATCTGCTCTTTCACTCCCTCATCTGGTTGTCTGTTTGTCTATCTGTCTCCCTGTCTGTCATGCATTCTCTTCCTTTTACCTGTCCACTCACATGTTCACTTATCCCCTATATCTGTATTTCTGTTTGCATGTCTGTCTGTCTGTGTCTCTGTTCGTCTGTCTGTCTCTCCCTGTCTGTCACTTTTACCCTTCCACCCACTTGTTTACTTATCCCCCATGTCTGTATTTTTGTTTGCATGTCTGTCTGTGTCTCTGTCTATCTGTCTCTCCATCTGTGTTTCTCTTAATCTGTTTCTCCATCTGTCTTTCACTTACTGACTCCATTTTCTGGCTGTCTGTCTCATTTGCTCTTTCTCTTTCTCTATCTATCTGGTTATCTGTATGTCACCAGGTTCTGCTGTCTTTCTCCTTGTTTCTCCTTTTTACTTGCCTGTCTGTTTGTTTGTCTGTCTCTCCTTGTATGTCCCTTGTATATCAGTCACTTGTTTGCTTATCCACCTATGTCTGTATTTCTGTTTGTCTGCCTGTCTGTATTTCTATTTGCCTGTCTGTCTGTATTTCTGTTTGCCTCTCTGTCTGCATGTATTTCTGTCTGTCTGTCTCTTTCTCTATTTCTATATCTCTGTCTTTCTATCTGGTGGCTATCTGTATGTCACTGGGTTCTGCTGTCCGTCTCCTTGTTTCTTCTTTCTACTTGCTTGTCTTGTCTGTTAAATCTATTTGTCTGTATCTCCCTGTCTGTCCCTCTTTCAATTTTACCTTGCAGTCACTAGTTAGCCTATCTCCCTACATCTGTTTGTCTCTTTATAGTTTAGACTCTTATTCTGTCTGTCTCCCTCTTTCTGTATTTTTTTGTGTGAGTATGTGCCTGTTTTTTGAGTCTCTTTTTTTACCATTTTGAACCAAGTCACACATTTCCTGTTCAATCATCCCTCCCACAAGTCCTCTCCTGTCTTCCTTCATCCACTCTGTCATTCTCTCCCTCTCTGTGCATCTTATTTCTCTATTCACTTGTACACTTACTAATACATACAATCTTTTCACAACCTGTCCTTTTGTCTCTCCCTCCCTCTCTCCCACCCTCACTCACTCACTCACTCACTCTCTCTCTTCCCCTATTTTGCCTGCTACCTCTGTCCATCTGTCTCTCTTTCTCTTTCCTTCCCTCCTCTCTCTCTCTCTCTCTCACTCACTCCATACTCACTCACTCACTCACTCACTCACTCACTTGTTGCCTCTCTCTATGTCTGTTTGTCTCTGTCTTTTCCCTTGTTATGCCTATTCCTGTCTTTCTGTTTGTCTGTATATCTGTCAGTCTGTCTGTCTTAAGTCTTCCTGTGTCTGGGTGTCTGTCTGTCTGTCTGTCTTAAGTCTTCCTGTGTGTGGATGTCTGTCTGTCTGTCTGTTCCTCTTTCTCTTCATGTCTCTCTGTCTGTCTTCCCCCTCTCTCTTTCTCTCTTTCCATCTCTTTATCTTTCCCTACCAAAGTGTGTCTTTTCTTGAGTGTCTTTCTCACCAATTTGACCCCAATCACACATTCCTTCTATAACAATCCCTCCTGCAAGTCTTCTCCTATCTTTCTTCATCTGCTTTGCCTCTGCCTCACTCACTCACTCACTCAATCACTCACTCAATCACTCAGTCACTCATTCCCTACTTACTCCACTCTCTCCACCTCGCACTCAATAACTCATTCCCTACTTACTCTCCACTCACTCACTTGTTGTCTCTCTCTGTCTGTTTGTCTCTGTCTCCCCTTGTTATGCTTCTTACTGTCTAACACTGTGTGTCTTTTTGTATCTCTTTCTGTCTTTCTTTCTTTGTCCCTCTGTCTGTGTGTATGTCTGTCTGTCTAAATGTCTATCTGTTGTCTGTCTTCTGTTTGTCTGTCTGTTTGCCCCCCCCTTTCTCCCCATGTCTCTTTGTCTCCCCCTCTCTTTTTCTCTTTCCCTCTCTCTCGCTCTCTCTCTCTCTTTCTCTATATCTTTCTCTACTGATATGTGTCTTTTCTTGAGTGTCTTTCTCACCAACTTGACCCAAATCAAACATTCCCTCTACAACAATCCTTCCAACAAGTCCTGTCCTATCTTTCTTCCTCTGCTTTGCTGACTCACTCACTCACTTACTCCCTACTTACTCTCCACTCACTCACTCACTTACTTATCTGTCTGTCTGTCTGTCTGTCTCTTCCCTTGTTATGCCAGTCCCTGTCTGTCTGTTTGTTTGTCTATCTGTCTGTCTGTCTATATCTCTGTCTTTCTTTGTCTCTGTGTGTGTGTGCCTGTCTTTGTCTGTCTCTATCTGTGTGTGTGTGCCTGTCTTTGTCTGTCTCTATCTCTTCCCTTGTTATGCCTGTCCTCATCTGTCTGTGTCTGTCTCTCTGTATGTCTTGTTTTTCTGTCTGTGTGTGTGTGTGTCTGTCTGTCTGTACCTCTCTCTCTGTCTCTGTTGGTATATGTATTTTATGAGTTACTCACCAACTTGACTCCGGTAACGCATTCTAATATTAACCATCTATAAGTCCTTTCCTATCTTTTTCCTTTATCCGCTCTCTCTCTGTCCATCTCAGTATTTCTCAGTTTGATTATACCATTATTTATTAACTCAGTATACATTCATTTTACTGTCTGCCCATGACTTACTCACTCACTCACTCACTCACTTACTCACTAACTCACTGTATGTGTGTATGTTTCTCCCCTGTTTTTGCCTGTCTGTCTTCTTGCCAGCCTGCTCGCCTCTCTATCTCTCTCTCTCTCTCTCTGTTGGTCTGTCTGTCTCACTTCTCCCTGTCTGTCTCACTTTGTTATTCCTCTATTCACTGATACAATAATTCCTTAACTCACATATACTTTCAACTTACTGTCAGTCCATGAGTTACTCGCTCGCTCACTCACTCAATCACTCACTCGCTCACTCTATCACTCTCCTTGTTTTTGTCTGTCTCTCTGTCTCTGCCTACCCTTTTGCCTGCTTGCCTGCCTGCCTGTCTGTGTGTCTGTATCTATGTCTGTCTGTCTGTGTGTCTATCTGTCTGTCTCTCTCTCTCTCTGTATCTTTCATTTTCAGTACATGTCTTTTCCTGTGTCACTTACCAACCAAAGCCCAGTCCCCCATTCCCTTTTCACCATCTGTCTCTTTGTATGTCATTTTCACTCACTCACTCACTCACTTAATTAGTCTCACTCTCTGCCTGTCTGTCTCTCTTCCTTTCTCTTCCCCTGGTTATGCCTGGCCCTGTCTGTCTGTTTGTCTCCCTGTCTCTCCAGTTCCTACTCAAACTTTCCATTTTTAAATCATTTAACACATATTACTGTATCCACTATTCATTTACTCACTTATTCCTTTAATTATAATTTTACTCATCTAAGAACTGTTTACTATCTCACGTTATCACTCACTGACCCACCTTCCCATCAACGATCTCATTTAGTCAATCATTTACTTACTTCACTCTTTCACTAGCTGAAATTCTCACGACTCTGTCTCTCTGCCTTACTGTTTTCCCCCTCTCTCTTTCACAATGCTTGTCTCACTCTCATTGTTTACTTACTCCACCAAGCATTCAAATATTCACTAACTCATACACACTCACCAATGAAATCAACCACTCATGTATTCTTCCAGTTATTTCTCATAATAACTTATTAACACACAAAATAAAACAACCAATTCATATCTGTCTTTGAGTCTCTCCTTACTTTCTTCACCCTATCATACTTCAAATCACCCAGTCACTTTACTCACTCACTCACTCACTCACTTACTCCTGCTTATTACCCATCACTTCACCCACAATCATTCTCAAATATATATTCATTGACTCACCCACTAAGTCATTCATTCAGAAAATCACTTCCCACACAATCTTTCCATTAATCTCTTATTTATTTGATCACACACTCCCCTATCCATCCATTATTTACAACTTATTCATCTATTTACTTAATATTTCATCAACCTTAAACACTTTTTACCCACCCATCCACTTTATCACTCACTGACTCACCTACCCGCTTACTAAATTACTCATCAACCTAACCATTTACTCCTTCGTTCACTTATTCAGATCACTCTATCTTTCACATAATAACTCATCACCTCTCACTCAATTAACCTTAATCCTTCTAAATAACTAAAATAAAATTTTCAATTTGTTAGTAAAAACCTAAATATTGCTACTTCAAAGTTCTGCTTTGGGAAATAATGTTTCCTTATAGGACAGTGTAGATCCAAGATCAGACTGCACATTCTGTGCAGTCTGATCTTGATCTACACTGTCTACAAAAAGTCAGTAAGTCGAGCTTAGCAGCCAAAGGGTCAATTACACACTCTTCTCCCCTCTCTTCCTGAATTTCTACCACTCAATCTCTTCATCTCTCTGTCTTTAATTTTCTTTCTGTCTTTCTTTCTCTTTGTCTCTGTTTCTCTTTCTACCTCTCTTTGTTTCACTCTCCATCACTTACTCATTTTCCTATTCATCCGCTAACCCATTTACATGCTTTCTTACTTATTCATCTATGACCCACCGTCTATTATAAAAATAATATTATATACTCCCTCCCTAAATTATAATATTAATTAAATTATAATAATATTAATTAAATAATAATAATAATATTAAATAAATTATAATAATTAAATTATAATAATAATATATACTCCCTCCCTAAATTACCCATCAATCCAAATACCAGCCTTCCCATTAAACTATCTAAACTTACCCACTTAGTCCCTCATTCAATAATTTATTCACCCTTTCTACCCACCACCTCACTCACTTACCAACTCACCAGTTCACCCATTTTCTAATTTATTCTCCCACAAACTTACCTATCCAATATCAGCCCACTTACATACACACTAACTCACCTAACTACCCATCATCCTTACTCACTCACTCATTCCTCACTCATCTAGCCACTCATTCACCTACACCACCCACTCACTTACCCTCATTTTTACACACACACTTATATACCCACACATTCACCTACACACCCATCAATCTACTCATTCTTTCACATACCCACCCATCAACTCACTCACTAACTCACCAACCAAACCACACAGTTCACTTAACCACTCTTCCACCCATCTACTCACCCTCCCACTCACTTACTCACTCACACTCTTTCACTCTCTTTTCTTTCACTCACTAACTTCCTAACTAACCTCATCTTTCACTCACTAAAGAGACAGTGTGCAGGATTCCATTTTCTTTGGACAGCTGCCAGCTACCAATTGAGTGATATGCACTGACCGAGATGCTGAGGTATGGAAAATTCCTTGAGAGAGATCCCATGAAGCTGAAATACTGACTGACATCTGTGAAGACAGTTGCATCATGGTCTCAGGCGGAATGAGTATGGATAGATGTATACACATCTTGATGTCCTTGACCAGAGTCCACTGTCTGCCAAGCACCATTAAAATAACACTCTGGGCACAAAGTGATATTGTGTGCAGGTGCAGAAGATCGGAGGTTATTTCAGCAGGGTATGATATCTGTTCCTTTTTTGCAGACATTATTAATGAGGATATTCACACACAGGGCATTGCATGTTTGGAATTACCATTTCAACCCAAGACCTCAGTACAAAAAAGTTGTAGGTTCGAATGTCAGTCCATCAGATGTTTGGAACTAAAAGCTCAACCCCTAAACTCAGTTACTTGGAGAAGGAGTTGCAGGTTTGTACATCATCCAGCCAGATACTCGGAATTACCCACCCATCCCCTGACCTCAGCACCATCGAGCATGAGTTGCATTTTCAAATGTGAGCCCATCAGTCTTTGAGAAAAGCCAGTCTCACCTCAATACCATGGAGCATGAAATGCAGGTTCAAATAACAATCAAGTTGGGCGTTGTCAAGCACGAGTTGCAGGATTGAATGCCTTGTTGTCCAATATTCGGAATTGCGACCAAACCCTTGGCGTCGAAACAATGGAGCATAAGTTGTAGATTCACAAGTCAGATGTTTAGAATTGCCAGCTCAGCCTCCTGCCCACAATACCTTTGAACATGAGCTGCAGTTTCAGTTGTCAGCTCTTCAGATTTTGGAAGTAGCCAGTGTGAGTCCCTGGCCTTAATACCATCAAGCATGAGTTGCATATTAGAATATCAACCAGTTTGACGTTCCTTATTGCCAGCATGACCTACTATCCTCTATTCCATTGAGCAAGAGTCGTAAGTTTAATTGTCAGCCTGTCAGATATTTGGAATGACAGCTCAACCTCCCTGACCTCAATACTTTCAAGTTAGAACATCAGACCATCAGACATTCAGAATTGCCGGCCAATCCCCTGACCTCAATTCCATCAAGCATGAGTTGAAGGTTCGAGTGTCAACCCGTCTAACACTCAAAATTGCCAGCTTGACCCCCTGAACTGATACCATCGAGCAAGAGTCACAGATTCGAGTGTCAGCTGCTCAGACTTTAAGAATTGCCAGCTCAACCCCCTGAATTCTATATGATAAAGCATTAGTTTCAGGTTTGAAAGAAAGCTAGTCAGACATTTAGAATTTCCACCATGAGGTCCCCACCTCTACCATAATGAAATATATTAAAAAACATGACAAAAACGTAGCTTTAGCACACTTGCAGTGTTAGAGATATATCTCAACCCTGACCTCAGTCCTATGAAGCATGACCTCAATTCTATAAAGCATAATTTGCAAATTCCATTTTCAGCTTGTCAGACATTTTTAATTGCCATCCAGCATGAGTTTCAGGCTTGAATATCAGCGACCTCCTGACTTAAATATTGTACCAGAATAGGAGTTTGAATGTCGGCCCGTCAGATGTTCAGAATGCCACCTTGATTCCATGAACTGATACAGGTTTGATTGTCAGCCCAACAGTCGTTCAGAATTGCCTGCTTGACCCTCTGACTTCAATTCAATAGGCGTGATTTGCTGTTTCGAATGTCAGCCAGTCCAAGGTTTTTCTGCCAGTTCTATCCACTGACCTCACTAGAATCAAGCTTGTATCGCAGGTTCGAATGTCAGCACACCAGTCGTTAGAATAGCCTGCTTGACCCTCTGACCTCAATTTGAGTATGAGTTGCAGATTCAAATTTCAGCCTGTCCAAAGCTTATTATTTCTAGCTTTACCCACTGACCTCAGTACAATCAAGCACGTGTTTCAGATTGGAATGTCAGCCAGTCATGTTGGAAATAGCCAGGCCGATGTAAGCCTTTCAAACATTCAGAATTGCACATCCTACCCATGACCTCAATACATTCAAGCATGTTTTGTAGGTACAACTTTTGGAATTGCCAGCCCAACTCCCTGACCTGAATACTATTAAGCATAAATTACAGGTTTGATTTTCAGACTGTCAAGATGTTTGGAATTGCCTGCCTCAGTCCCAGACCTCATTATCATCTAGCATGAGAGGTAATTAAAATGTCAGCCCATCAGACCTTTTGAATTACCAGCTCAACTCCCTGACCTCAAAAAATTTGAGCAAGAGCTTCAAGTTTGAATAATTATTAGACTGTCAGATGTTCATAATTGCCGGCTGGAACCCAGTACCTTGACACCTTTGAACGTATATTGCAGGTTTGAATGTCATGCCGTCCGACTTTCAAAATTGCTATCCCAACCTCCTTACACCGATACCATGGAGCATGAGTTGCAGATTCTAATGTCAGCCTATCAGATATTCAGAATTACCAACTCAACCCTCTTACACCAATACCATCGAGCATGAGATGCAGATTCTAATGTCAGCCTGTCAGATATTCAGAATTGCGAGCTCAACCCTCTTGACCTCATCACCATCGAGCATGAGTTGCAGATTCTGATGTCAGCCTGTCAGATATTTAGAATTCACAGCTCAACCTCCTCACACCAACACCATCGAGCATGAGTGGCAGATTCTAATGAAAGCCAATCAGATATTCAGAATTGCCAGCTCAACACCCTAGCCTCATCACCATCGAGCATGAGTTACAGATTCTGATGCCAGCCTGTCAGATATTCAGAATTGCCCCCTTAACCTCCGTACACCAAGACCATCGAGCATAAGTCGCAGATTCTGATGTCAGCCTGTCAGATATCAGAATTGCCCACTCAGCCTCCTCACACCAAAACCATCGAGTATGAGTTGCAGATTCTGATGTCAGCCTGTCAGATATTCAGAATTGCCAGCTCAACCTCCTTACGCAAACACCATAGAGCACGAGTCCCAGATTATGATGCCAGCTAGTCAGATGTTCAGAATTGCCCGCTTAACCTCCATACACCAAGACCATCGAGCTAGAGTCGCAGATTCTGATGTCGGCCTGTCAGATGTTCAGAATTGCCCCCTTAACCTCCTCACACCAAGACCATCGAGCAGGAGTCGCAGATTCTGATGTCGGCCTGTCAGATGTTCAGAATTGCACGCTCAACCTCCTCACACCAAGACCATCGAGCAGGAGTCGCAGATTCTAATGTCGGCCTGTCAGATGTTCAGAATTGCCAGCTCAACCTCCTCAAGCAAACACCATCGAGCACGAGTCGCAGATTCTAATATCGGCCTGTCAGATGTTCAGAATTGCCAGCTCAACCTCCTCAAGCAAACACCATCGAGCACGAGTCGCAGATTCTAATATCGGCCTGTCAGATGTTCAGAATTGCCAGCTCAACCTCCTCACACAAAGACCATCGCGCACGAGTCGCAGATTCTGATGTCACCCTGTCAGATGTTCAGAATTGCCCGCTCAACCTTCATACACCAAGACCATCGGGCAGGAGTCGCAGATTCTGATGTCAGCCTGTCAGATATTCAGAATTGCCAGCTCAAGCTCCATACACCAAGACCATCGAGCACGAGTCGCAGATTCTGATGTAAGCCTCTCAGATATTCAGAATTGCCCGCTCAACCTCCATATGCAAACACCATCGAGCACGAGTCTCAGATTCTGATGTAAGCCTCTCAGATATTCAGAATTGCCCGCTCAACCTCCATATGCAAACACCATCGAGCACGAGTTGCAGATTCTGATGTCAGCCTGTCAGATATTCAGAATTGCCAGCTCAACCTCCATACACCAACACCATTGAGCATGATTTGCTGATTCTGATGTCAGCCTGTCAGATATTAAGAATTGCCCGCTCAATCTCCTCACAGCAAACACCATCGAGCACGAGTCGCAGATTCTAATATCGGCCTGTCAGATATTCAGAATTGCCAGCTCAACCTCCTCAAGCAAACACCATCGAGCACGAGTCGCAGATTCTAATATCTGCCTGTCAGATATTCAGAATTGCCAGCTCAACCTCCTCAAGCAAACACCATCGAGCACGAGTCGCAGATTCTAATATCAGCCTGTCAGATATTCAGAATTGCCAGTTCAACCTCCTCACACAAAGACCATCGAGCACGAGTCGCAGATTCTGATGTCAGCCTGTTAGATATTCAGAATTGCCAGCTCAACCTCCATACACCAACAGCATCGAGCACGAGTTGCAGATTCTAATGTCAGCCTCTCAGATATTCAGAATTGCCCGCTCAACCTCCATACGCAAACACCATCAAGCACGAGTTGCGGATTCTGATGTCAGCCTCTCAGATATTCAGAATTGCCAGCTCAACCTCCATACACCAACACCATTGAGCATGATTTGCGGATTCTGATGTCAGCCTGTCAGATATTAAAAATTGCCAGCTCAACCTCCTCAAGCAAACACCATCGAGCACAAGTCGCAGATTCTAATATCGGCCTGTCAGATATTCAGGATTGCCAGCTCAACCTCCTCACACAAAGACCATCGAGCACGAGTCGCAGATTCTGATGTCACCCTGTCAGATGTTCAGAATTGCCCGCTCAACCTCCTCACACCAAGACCATCGGGCACGAGTCGCAGATTCTGATGTCAGCCTGTCAGATATTCAGAATTGCCAGCTCAACCTCCATACACCAACATCATCGAGTATGAGTTGCAGATTCTAATGTCAGCCTCTCAGATATTCAGAATTGCCCGCTCAACCTCCATATGCAAACACCATCAAGCATGAGTTGCAGATTCTGATGTCAGCCTGTCAGATATTCAGAATTGCCAGCTCAACCTCCATACACCAACACCATTGAGCATGATTTGCTGATTCTGATGTCAGCCTGTCAGATATTAAGAATTGCCCACTCAACCTCCTCACAGCAACACCATCAAGCATGAGTCGCAGATTCTAATGTCAGCCTGTCAGATATTAAGAATTGCCTGCTCAATTTCCATACACCAACAACATCGAGTGATTCACACTTTTTAAACAGCTTGAACTGCAGCTATTCTCATTAGCTGGAACAATGTATCTTTAGCAAACTATGAGTAATATATACTTTTGGCATAATACCACTACTATATTTAAAAAACCCATGAAAATCAAATTTTGCATTAAGGAATTGCAATTTTATTTTGGATATCAAGAACAATATTGGTTAACGGAATGAAGTTTATTATATTTTTGTCTTTTGGCTCATGAAACCAGGCCATGTACATGCATAGAACTGTATAGTGATGGGGAGTTCCTGGTATTATGCCATACTTTTAAAGTATACTCATTATTGGTGGGTAAATGATATGTTCGAATATTAGAATTATAAACAATGAAAGGTAGGGTCCAAGATGATGCTATTTATAAATGTCTGACAACCTATATTGTAAGTCCCTCTGAAATTGGGTACCTGTCTACTGTAATTGATATAAAATAGCTGTAATGTTTATATAGCTGCTGAGCCAGTAGTCTATTCTATCAGATATTACAATTTTGAGATGTCTTAAGAACAAACTCTGTAACAAAGAAACAAATTAACAAATGCATAGCCCAAGTACAAACGGCACCTGACGGGATTTGAAACCATGAAGGACAAAGATCTTCGTTTTTCAAGGTTAAAAGACCAATACCATAACCACTGTGCCAAAGAGATATCTCCCCAATGAAGTGGTCAGGTATTGTATTTAAATCGGGACAAACCTATGCATATAGGAGTGGTCTCCCATAACAGATGAAACAGATGTCTGACAAAAACAGGACTGGTCTTAATGCTCAGTGGACAAAATTTCTGTTGGTTAAATGGCTCATGAACAGGTATGTGCTAATTTATTTTTTTCTCTTTTATTACTGTTCATGAAAATAATACAGCTTAGTAATTTGTAATCTGATTTCATGTATTTTTTGAAAATATTAGTACTTAAAAAAAAATTGTATTAATCATCATAATTTTTATTAATTTGATTCAGTGTCCCAAACTTAGGATACTGGGCACAGGGGTGTACCCAATGACATAAACCTTAATAATAGTGTATGATGTGTACTGATATCACTTTTCATAAGTTTAAAGGTAATACCCATTTATTCTTACAGATGGTACAGATGAACTGCACAGGTTGGCGTGGTTCAATACTTTTTGCAGATGCATCAGGCCCTCTCTTGACAGACTGTGGATCATACACACAAATGGGATTAGACTCAAAAACCGATGATGGGTGCTGTACCTGACTTTATTGTACAAAATATTTGGATCTGAACAGAATATCTTCCAAGTGTGAAAGCCAACCTCTGCTAGTTTTCAGATGACAAATATGCATTATGTATCTGTTCCAGTACTCAGTGGGCCAAGTGTGGGGCTGCTGGTGTAAAGAGTCTTGAACAACAACCCCAATTCTACAGTACATACCACTTTCTGCGGGTGTAAAGGGTCTTGAACAACAGTCCTACAGTAAATGCCACTGTCTGCTGGTGAAAAGGGTCTTAAACAACAGTCCTACAGTACATGCCACTGTCTGCGGGTGTAAAGGGTCTTTAACAACAGTCCTACAGTACATGCCTCTGTCTGCCAGTGTAAAGGGTCTTGAACATCAGTCCTACAGTACATGCTTCTGTCTGCCAGTGTAAGGTGTCTTGAACAACAATCCTACAATACATACCACTGTCTGTGGGTGTAAAGGGTCTTGAACAACAGTGCTACAGTATATGCCACTGTCTACCAATGTAAAGGGTTTTGAACAACGATTTTACAGTACATGCCGTTTTCTCCAGATGTAAAGAATTTTGCAGATCAGTTCCTCAGTACAGGACACTGTTGTCCTGTCACCATATATAGGCCAAAGAGATACACAGAAAAAATGTGCCTTTTGATGGCTGTTATTTGCATTTCATCATGAATGATGACAGAAGAACTAGATTGATAAACTAGATAGAGAGTCCTGTGTCCACTTTAGCAACCGACAAAATTTTAGACTGGTCCAAATTGAATGCATTTGCAGACCACACACATAAAAGTGACTGAAAGTTTGAAACTTGTTTTATGAAGGGTAGAAAACATTGTGGGAAAAGGAGAAAAGGGTGGTTACAAAATAAAGGCTTCTTCTCAGGGTTGTCAAAGTAGGGATTGTGTGGTAATGGGTCAAAATCTTATTAATATGCAATAATGTGTTGTCATAATATTTCATTTACTATAATGTAATATGGTAAAAGAAATTCATGAGTAAATAAAGATTTGGAACCCAATTATCTAGCATCCAATATTTTGTGGATTTGCCTGAAAATGCCTAAATTTGATCCATAAAGAATTACCAACTATTTTGAAATTTCACCTCTTGTTTATTTCTATAACAGAGTTTGATTTTTTTTTATTTGTTTTATGTTATTTTGTTGCCCTGGATTTTTAGTATTTGTGAAAACAGAGAGGTCAAACTCATAGTCACAGTGTTCTGCTGCTAAACACATCTTCATCAGTCACATTATCAAACAATGATACTGGGTTCAGGACATAGCTGCTCGAACATAACTCAAACAACCCAGCAGCAGTCAATTTTTATAATTACCGTTCTAAACTGTCTGTTGTGTAATTTGTAATAACCGCACAAGAGAACAGTCATGTCAATAACTAATATGGTGTATGAAGTGCTTCAACTCAAAGATGAGATGGGAAGCCTTCTTGCAAAATGATTTGAGCCATACTCCAGGAGAAAAACGTGGGGCAAGATTGAGAGAAGAAGAATCATCAGTAAGGTCATTGTTTCTTTTTTTGAACTCTGTCATGTAATCATGAAGTTCTGGAATTTTTTACCTCCGTATATCTAGGTCTATGCAAATCTGTATGGATAGTAAACCTACTTATTGTGTTGCATCACTGTGAGATTGCTAAATGGGTCGTAGTATCAAAAGTAGTAGCACATGAAAACACATTGCACTGTTTCATGGAGCTGTCAGAGGGCTTGGTGGTACATAGTTTATATTTGCTTCAGATTTTGGCAGTGGGGTACCACTAGAAGACTTCAGGTCATGACTGTGAACAGGTGTTCCTGAAAGAAAAAAATTCAGGCTGCCTAATTTGGTTGGGATTTAGCAAAAATCAGAATCAACTGACATGCCTTTTTTTTTGTTGATGCTGTTGTTTATTTTTTTCATGGACAATGGATATACTTTGGAGAGCATCAGTTGAAAAAGTCAAGCTTGGGCTGTTTAGAGATGTGTGAAGTTCCATATATGGTCATTGTGGTCCAGAAACTTTCATGTAACTGAGAGGCTTTGAAATGGGATGAGGTAATGGTGAATTTATTTTCTAAATCAAATTTAGAACCTGAATTAGGGAAATTTAAAAGTTTTTGGACGGACAAGAATTCCGTAAAAAGTCCTTTGCACAATAAAAATTCTATGAATGCTTTGTTTTCAAGTTTTCAAATGCCAAGCAGTTTAATTTCTTCAAAGACAACAAATTTAATTTGATTTTCTTTTAAGATTGTTTAATTCTAATTCAAATTATTCTATTTTAGAATTTGATATTGATTTATTCACTACATAATGCAAGGGAAAACTTGAAAATACATCTCAAGGGCATGTAACTGGAAAATGCCATTTTTTCAGTTTGCAGTGTAAGACCTGATAATGTGCAATACAGACTCAAGGATCCAAGAGATCCTGCTTGGGCTGGGTTTTGAACCTTCAAAGCCTATATACAAAATGGCATTGATAGTTAATGGGAAATCTCTGGATATTGACCAAAGTTGTATGCTAGCTGCCTCTTTAATATCAAGCTTTGCGTTATGCAGATCATATTAATTTTTTACCAAACGGCTAACTTTTAGACCGGTCTACATAATGTAAGCATTTGCAGATGACAAAATTTTAAATTTGTTGTGAAAGGTAGAGAACATAATGGAAAAAGGAGAAAATACTGGTTACCTTCATTTTTCTCCTTTTCCCACTAAATTTTCTACAGGCTTCTTTCTCGGGGTCGTCAAAAGTAGGAATGGTGTGGTAATGGGTTAACCTGAAAAAAAGTTTTGTTTATAATGGTAGAAATTGTATTGACAGGGGCATTTGCATTGACAGTGTGAACTTACAGTGGCAAAAGGAGCCAGACTGCTTTGGACTTGAGGGATGTAAGTTCCATTTTGATATGTGTAAGCCTTTTTTCATATTATTTCCCATTTCACTGTTTGTCTAGCTGTCCTTCTTGAGATCACTTATAACTATTTCTGTGCTCAAATGCACAGTAAGATTTGACTGATAGATGCTAGCATTGTTTAACCCATTACCATACAATCCCTACGTTTGACGACCCTGAGAAAGAAACCTATAGAAAACACTGTGGGAAAAGAAGAAAATGCTGGTAACCAGCATTTTCTCCTTTTCCCACAATGTTTCATATTCTTCACAAAACAAAATTTAAATTTCCAGTCACTTATATTTTGTCGTATGCAATTGCTTTCGATTTGGACAAGCCAAAAATTTTGTCATTTGGTAATGAGTTAAGGTCTTTCATTATGCATCTTCATCATCTAGGATTCATATAGCTACATACACTTCCAAAAAATGCAACTTCATAGGAGGCCCATTGATATTTTTAGTATTGTAGGGTAAAATAATGAACCAGCATTTTGTATTGGAATGTTCTTTGATAGGAGTGTTTCATGATTTTAACTCTTTACCAAATGACAAAATTTTAGACAGGTCCGAATTGAAAGCATTTGCAGACGACAAACTAAAAGTGACTTAAATTGAAATATGTTTTGGGAAGAGAAGAAAACATTGTGGGAAAAGGAGAAAATGCTGGTTACCAGCATTTTCTCCTTTTCCCTCAATGTTTTCAGAAGGCTTCTTTTTCAGGATCGTTAAAAGTTGGGATTGTGTGGTAAAGAGTTAAGCATTTGTCCAATTTTGATAATGTGATTCCCTCTAAGATAATTGTGGGTCTCTTTCAGATGATGTAAAGAAGATAGGACGGCCTCCATGTGGCTGTGACATCATGAATGTTTGGTGATCTGTCTGTGACCAAAAATGTAACAACGTTTTTATGTGGAGATTTTTCACCCATGTTGTGAATATTCAGGTAATTCCTTTCTTTCTTGGGGCTAAATTCCTTTTCGTAACTCATTACCAAACGACAATGTTTTAGGCTTGTCCAAATCTAAAGCATTTGCAGAGGACAAAGATCGAAATTTGTTTCCAGCACGGTAAAAAACATTGTAGGAAAAGGAGAAAATGCTGGTTACCAGCATTTTTTCCTTTTCCCACAATGTTTTCTAAAGGCTTCTTTCTCGGGGTCGTCGAAAGTAGGGATTGTGTGGTAATGGGTTTACTGTTCATAAAACGACAAAATTTTGGACTTGTCCAAATTAAAAGCACTTGCATATGAAAATTTAAATGTTACTCAAATGAGGAAACTGGCTATTGGCAGGGTAGAAAACATTTCAGGAAAAGAAGGAAATTCTGGTTACCAGCACTTTCTCCTTGTGGAATCTTTCCATCAACCTTGTTCCTCAGGGTCGTTAAAAGTTTGGGTTGTGTGGTAAAGGGTTAACCCTTTACCTCATGAAGCATTTCAATGGTATCTCTAATTGACCCAAAATAATAGCAAGGATGAAGCCGTTTCTTATGTGTATATGACACCTTTTGATAGGGTAGAAAACATTGTGGCAAATAGGTGAAATTGCCTGTGACGAGCAATTTCACCTTTTGCCAGCAATGTTTTCCAAGGACTCCTACAAGCAGTGTGCCGAAATGAGTATCTATGGAGTAAATGGTTAACTCTTTACAGAAAAACAAAATTTTGGACTTGTCAAAACTGAAAACATTTGCAGACAAAAATATAAACGTGGCTCAAATGTTGAAATTTGTCTTTGACAGGATAAAAAACATTAATAGAAAAGGAGAAAATGCTTGTTACCAGTATGTTTTCAAAATGTTCCACAATGTTTTCAAAATGCTTCTTTCTCAGGGTTTTTTAGAATTTTAGGGTCTTGACCACAAAAATGGCCAAGTTAAAAGAATGGGTTTTTCTCTTTGAAAATGACCTTGATTTCTTTCTGGCTAATTTTTTCCTTGTTGTAATACCTAGGTTCAGTCAGAAGGCAAAATAAAATCCCAACTTGAAAGTTAAATTCTGCTTTTTAGATGAGAAGGAAGTAAAAGTGACACTGTCTAGTGACCGTGTTTCCAGGCATAACCAGCTGAAAGATGCATGCTCACTCACAATAGGATCTAGCCTCACATATGACCAATTTTTAGACAGCATAAAATGGCTGTTAAATGGCTGTTTTGAAAATGTGTCTGATGTAAGTAGACTGTAATTTCATAATATTATATACATATCCAAATTTATCAACTCTTTAACGCAAATCCTGACTTTTAAAAACCCTGAGAAAGAAGCATTTTCTCCTTTTCCCTTAATGTTTTCTATCCTATCAAAGACATGGTCTATCATTGGAGTGCACTCTAAATTTTCATTTGCAAATGCTTTGAATTTGGACAAGTCTACAATTTTATCACATGGCAAAGGGTTAGTACAGGTTTCGGTTTAACCAGAAATAAGACTATATCTATGATTTTGTCTTTTTCACCTGAAACCACAAAAATAACTGTTAAACCCTTTCCCAAACAAGCCCTGGTTTTTATGTGTCTGCAGTATAAGTCTTTTGAAAACACTGTGGGAAGAGGAGAAATTGCTCGTAATGAGCAATTTCTCCTTTTCCCACAGTGTTTTCTACCCTTTTGGAAAACTTTCAGTCATTTTCATCACGTTTAAAATTGTCCTCTGCAAATTCTTTCAGTTTGGAAGGGTCTAAAATTTGTCATTTGGGAAAGAGTTAAAAGGCTTTTTATTTTTGTAGGGTACTATCCCTTGACCAACTTGATATCCTCTGAATTAGGCTCTTTGAAATATGACAAAAAGTAAAAAAGTGAAATGGATTTTGGTTGAGTCTTGGCACCACTGCTAAATTTCATAAAAGGCTAGGTTTTGTGGTTTTCTGTATGGACTTAACATCTGACAGGTGATAGTACATATTATGATTTTATTCGCACTGACGTTTGGCTTTTGAATATTAGATTTTAGGTATTCTTTATCATGGCTGAGATTAACTATTTGTCTGCAAACTGGAGAAAGGAAGCCTTTGAAAACATTGTAGGAAAAAGAGAAAATGCTGGTAGCCAGCATTTTCTCTTTTTCCCAAAATGTTTTCTACCTTTTCCAAATCAAATTTCAATCTTTGATTCACATTTATTTTGTTGTCTGCAAATGCTTTCATTTTGGACTACTCCAAAATTTTGTCTTAATTATGGTAAACAGTTAAGGGTGTGAAGATTGAATCCTGTTGCGACCACTTTTTTATTAGCAACCTGCTTTTTTTATTGATTTGGTTAGCAGATAATAATCATCTTTTATTATATATATTACAGGATGGCAGGTGTAAAGGATAATTACTTTAAGTGTGTAATATGCATGAAAAGGACAAAGCCAAAAGAACAAGACAAATGCAACACACGCCTTCAGAAACTTTTGAGGAAAACATTTTTTGTTGATTTTGAAAAAGACTCCGTTATGTGTAATAATTGTAGACATAAATATAATGATGCAGATAAGCTCCAGTCAGCAAAAAGAAAGCAGGATTTGGACCCAGATTCTGACTATGAACCTCCACAAGAAAAGAGACAGAAAATAAGTAGCCCACTATCCATTCCAGTACCATTAAAAATAACACTCCGGTCCCATGCTGATTGATTTATTTGTAGAAAGCTAGGCCTAAAGCTTGTCATAGTTTCATCAAATAGCAGAGAGCAAGTTTTCGTTAAAAAAAATATTTGGTACCCCTTGGATCTAGATGTTGCCACATCTAGATGACACATGTTGAAAATGGAAGACTGAAAGAGGAATGAATGTTTGAAACATCTCAATTTGTTGTCTGATACTTGTTGAATGAACAGAAGTACATTATTGGATATCCTGAATCAACTTCTTAAGATTTGTATTCTACAAGACAGTACTAGACTTAATTTTGATTATATAAACAGTCTAAGTGACAATGATTATATGCAACAAAGACACACAACTTTCTTTTCCAACAAAGATCATACAGTTTGCACAAAGGTAGACCTCTCGTCAAACCAATGCTCATCACATCAACATCTGGATATATTGCTTCCATACTAGGGCCATACTTTGCCGACTCTAAAATCCGTGATGCCTCCATTTTGAATCACATCTTAAAGTTAAATCTTGATGATATTAGAATTTGGGTATAGATGTACAAGAGAATGATACGTTTGTAGATACTGAGGATTCAGAGATTCATTGTCACTCTTGGAAGACCTTGGTATAACTGCCCAATTGCTGAAAATTTATGTCAAGGAGTGAAAGCAATTTAGTACAGAAGACGCAAACATGAGCAGACGGGTGACAATGGTAAGTTAATATAGAAATATAATTTACGAAGTCTTTGTTTTAAAACAGGCGCATTGATCCTGGATAGCAAGGAGTCAGATCAATGCATGTGGATGTTGTTTTTAAAACAAAAAAAAGTCCTTTTTGTCACTAAACCTATTTGATACAAAAAATAAGGAGTCAAACTTCATGAATAAACAGGATAAGGTCTTAATCCTTAACTCTTTACTAAAGGACGATTTTTTGGACAAGTCCGAATTGAAAGCATTTGATTTTGTAGACCACAAAATAAATTTGAACAAAAAATTTAAACTTGATTTGGAAAGCAAGAAAACATTTTGGGATAAGGAGAAATGCTGGCTTGCCAGCATTTTCTCCTTTTCCCATGCTGTTTTCAAAGGCTTTCACTCTCGGAGATTTTAAAAGTCAGGATTGAGTGGTAAAGACTTGAACTGCTAGAGTATGGCTCATTTACTTTTTCTCTTTACCAGGTACGATGGGTAGTTGAGTCTGCTAATGCCAGGATGAAAAACTGGAAATATTTATCCAAGGCACTTCTGACAAACCATCTGCCTTATATTGGTGATTATGTGAGAATAGTCAGTGCTATCGCCAACAATTATCATCCCTCCTTGAGTCAACCCACTAGTCATTCTGTGGATGAAGCTGAGGCAACAAAAATGCTCCAAGTATCACAAGAAGTGAATTCACTCAAGTGCTATAAAGAAAAAAAAATCTGTTATGGAAAGCATCTCCTTGGAAGCAAATAACCAATACTGATTTATTAGACTTTCCAACATCGAGTGAGGACCAACTGCATGATATAACATGTGGATCATACCAACTGAAACTTAAGTCCCGTTTTATTCAAGAACACACAGACATTGAAACTTAGCTCCACTTATATTCAAGGACACACAGACATTGACAGTGACTTACTGTTTTATAAAGACAAACCAGCTTTATTGCGCATTAAGATTCAGAGCAGACACGTTGCTTTCAGAGAATCCACAGTTTGGATATGTTACAGCAATAATGAAATTGTTTCATGGTTTTGTTTATGCTGTGCTGGAGCTAGAGTAGTTGGTGTTTGTTCCTACATTGCATGTTGTGGTATCTTGGTGGGGCTTGATTTTCAGGAAAGAAGCTGTTTGGTGTTCATGACCCTGGAAAGACTGTTGATGATACAGCAGTTATTAGAGTCCATTGATGAGTGTGAAAGTGATAAGATTTTGATACAGAAGAATAACCACTTGGTGTATTTCTACCTTTACTGATGTAAGCAACTTTTCATGATTTCGCAAACAGAATTATACCTTGATAAGACAGCTTCTGCAGAAGTTTTCTGATCAGAGTCCTGTTTTAGCATAATGTATTGTGAACAGAACTTATGCTATTGACTACAATATTATAATCCATGTTTAATAACCCATTATGCAAAATCTTTTTAATCTCAGTGGACAATGTGCATGAATGTTCGACGGGTAAATGTTAATGATTGGTATAATTCTACTCAACCTGGCATGCATTATTACCCTAGAAACCTCAATTTAGACATAGATTATTCTGTGTTTTGTCTAGTCTCAATTGGCTCATATAGGCTCCTATATTCTTTTTTGTCCATGAAATTGACATTAATGTGGGAAAAAAAAAGGACAATTTTATTAATTTGAGAATTTAGATTTCCATGGCAACTTAATAGGAATTATAAATATTTGAGGAAAAATATACTGATTTCACTGGTCAAGGAAATATAAGATATTTTAAAGCATTTTTCCCCAATCTTGATTTATTTTTTGCATTGGTTTCAATGTTACACTGCAGTTAAACACTGCATTCAGCATGGAACAACATTTTTTTATAAATGGCTCATCTCAATAACAAGACACCATCAGAAAGTTTTTTGTACTCAGAATAATGTATTTAAGTCTGAATAAGTGATTCCAATAGGGTTTCAGAATCAGTTGCCAATGGCAACATTTATGTCACTATGTATCATTTTATTGATGTTTCTGTTGAGTACTCTATTTTGTAAATCTGAGGTAAGGCCAAATTTGGTAGTTTCTGAACCTGTACCTTTGATAGACAAGTAGCTGAGAGGCGTTGAATAAGGATTCTATCAAATGTTTTGCTGTGGTATTTGAAATTTATTTTCTCAATTAAATCTAGAATCTAAGTTGGCAAAAAATCAAAGTTTTTTAACTGGTATGTGGAGATTTTTTGTCAAACAATCCCCTACACTGGAAATCTATGGAAGCTTTTTCTGCAAGTTTCCAAATACTTGAATACCCTTAGATAAATTATCTAATTTTATTTTTAAATTGTGCACTTTGAAATGAATACTTTTATTTAAGAATTAAAATTGATTCATGTTGCATAAAAGATTTGAAAAACTTAAAAATGCATCCAAATTTCATGCAAATGGAAAATACTGGTTTTGCATTTGTAACATAAGACTGTACATGGGCCATTCAGATTTAGTGATCCAAGGGATCCTGCTGGGGCTGGGTTTAAAACCTGCACAGTTCACAAAATGTCATTTATGGTCAGTGGAGATTTTTAGTGTTTTATGCTAGTCACACAGTTTGTGTGAATAAAGACCATATTTACCTGGAGATAATCTGGGAAGTCCTTTTTTACAGGGGAATTTGCATTGGCTAGGTAGATTCATAGTGGTAAAAGGAGCCAAACTGCCTAAGAACTTGTGGGGCTGTAAGTACCATTTTGTTCCCCCTCCTTTTATCCAAAAACAGTATGAAGGAGCCAGAAACCTGGACTGGATCCTTCCCTGAATGAAACGCTCTCCCTCTCTCTCTCTCTCTCTCTCTCAGTTCTTGTTTTCTTCTGTGAAAATATTGCAGCAGCAATTTTTAATTCAATATAGGACTACCCCCATCTCTCTCTCTCTCTCTCTCTCTCTCTCTCTCTCTCTGTCTCAGTATTTTGACCAGTTGGCCCCATCGGTAGTGCTGCTTTAATCTAGACAGAGTTACTCAACCAGTTCTCTTTTTATTTCTCGTTCACTTCCTTATCTATTTTTACGCCCGCCCGGGTGGCTCAGTGGTGAGCGTGTCGGACTCATGACCTGGTGGTTGTGAGTTCGATACCCCGATGAGGCAAACTCTCACCTCTGCTGAAGCATGTGAGAATAGTAGTCAGTGGCTTTGGAAAGAAATTAGTGTTAGTACTGGTATGAGAAAGCCAGGAAACACATGTTTGTCACCGATCGCCATGATATGAACTTAGCTGTTAAAGTGGCGTTAAAGCCCAATATAACCAACCAAATTATTTATTTTTACTCCATCATAGGCAATCAGTATTTGTTTTGGTCTCAGGGTACATATTTGAACATTATGGTGTTGGACCTCTGTAAAATGTTCAAGTAGCCCCTTTCCTGCAGTATTAGGTGTTCATTTGTGAGTCTTAATTGAAAAGCTTATTTCTTCTTGTTGTTGCACTGCCCGTCTTTTAACCCTTTTCCAAACAATCCCTGGTTTTTACGACCCTAGGATAGAAGCCTTTAGAAAACATTATGGGAAAAGAAGAAAATGCTGGTAACCAGCATTTTCTCCTTTTTCCGCAATGTTTTCTACCCTGTCAGAAACAAATTTTAATTTTTAAGTTACATTCTTTTTTTGTCTGCAAGTGATTTCAATTTGTACTATTCTAAAATTTTGTTGTTTGGTAAAGGGTTAAGCACTTACCACCAAATGTCCTTTTTGAGATCTGTTATAAATGTTTCTGTGCCCAATTGCATAACAAGGTTAGTATTGATATATGATCTGAATCATCTGGGATTCATATATGCATGTTCTGTCATAAAATTGCAAGGAGGGCCATTGATATTTTTAGTCTTGTAGCTTAATATAACCATCCCATGGTGCCTAATGGAAAGCTCTTCGACATGAGCGTTCATGGTTTCCAGCATTTTCCCCATGATTCTGCAGTTCCCTCCTAAGCAACTTTTAACGACCCTGACAAAGAAGCGTTTGGAAAACAATGTGGGAAAAGGAAAAAAAATGCTGGTAACCACCATTTTCTCCTTTTTTAACAATGTTTTCTACCCTTCCCAAAAGAATCATTGAAATTGGGAGTCAAATTTATTTCGTCATCTGCAAATGCTTTCAATTTTGAGTAGTCAAAAATTTTGTCATTTGGTAAAGACTTGAATAATTCCTGATCTCTTTCAGATGATATAAGGAAGATCGGATGGACCCAAATGTGGCTGTGACATCATCAATGTTTGGTGATCTGTCTGTGATTGAAAATGTAATGATATTATTTATGTGGAGATGATTCACACATCTTGTGAACTTTCAGGTAATTGATCTCTCTGCCAATTTTGACTGGCAGGTCATATTTGCAGATCAAAATACTGTATAGTGTGTCATGTAAACAAAAAGTAAAGACAACATATTTAATGCTGGTTATCAGCTTCTTTTCACAAGGTTTTAAGAAAGCTTCTTTTTCAGGGTCATGAAAACCTGGTTTGTTTGGTATAGACTTAATTCATTACCACACAATCCCTACTTTTGACGCCCTTTAGAGAGAAGCCTTTTGAAAACACTGTGGGAAAAGGAGAAAATGCTGGTAACCAGCATTTTCTCCTTTTCCCACAGTGTTTTCTAGCCTTCCCTGAACAAATTTCAATTTTTCAGTCACCTTTATTTTGTTGTAACCAGTATTTTCTCCTTTTCCCACAGTGTTTTCTACCCTCCCCTGAACAAATTTCAATTTTTCAGTCACCTTTATTTTGTTGTCTGCAAATGCTTTCAATTTGGACCAGTCTAAAATTTTTTCGTGTGGTAAAGAGTTAAGATCATGTGACTAGCAGTTCAAAATGGAAAACCTTTTTGATAGAGATGAGGTTAGATGTTGGTATGGCATAGGCCAAGTTGTGAAGAGTGGGTGATTGCTTTGCCATGGGCACTGAATAGGACCCCTGCAGCAGTGTTTTCATCCTTATAGAACAATGTTACCTCTATTAACTTTTTACCAAACAACAAAAGTTTTGACTGGACCAGATTGAAAGTATTTACAGACAACAAATTAGATGTAGCTGAAATGCTGATTTATGTCTTTGATAGGATAGAAAACATTATGGGAAAAGGAGAAAATGTTGGTTACCAGCATTTTGTCCTTTTCCCACAATGTTTTCAAAAGCCTTCTCTTTCCTGGTTGTTAAAAGTCGGAATTGTGTTGATTGTGTGGTAAAGAGTTAATTGCGCCCCCTTCATGAAAATGTATGTTGAATGGTGAAGTGTAGGAATGGTAACTTGAAGGCCCAGGCTCAAAGCTCATGTTCATTTACAGCAACCATGATTAATGCTCCCCCCCACCCCCATTTATGAAACTGTACAGTCTTAGTTCAGGAGTAAAGTGTAGGAATGGGACTGGTAATGGACTGACAGGTCACTGTTCATGTGACTTGGCTGTAGAGCCAATCTGTCTACCTGTGCCGCAATTCAAGGATCATTTCCTGCAAAATCAGTTCCATGACTATTTTTTTCATTTTTCACTCTGACACTAGCTGGCCTTTGTTGAAGAAAATAGTTGAAGATGCCCATCATAAATACAAATCTACCCAAGTGTATAATAGTTATTGAAAATCTTGGATTCAAAAACCGGAAAAAACAGGTCTGTTTACATTGAAGGCCACAACTCTGTGAACTGAATTTTCTATCGACCGTAATCTAAGCAATCTTGCAACCGTCAGCAGCAATATTTAGCATCTAACTATACTTTGATAAAGTAAACACAAAATGAGTTAAAACTAGCTGAAAATAAGTATTAGGGCCTCTTTGAAGGATTTTGTTAAAGGATAAGAATGTTTTGAAAAAGAATTTTGGAGAAAAAAGTCTTGGAGATATAACCTTGTTATAATTTTGATTTTCTTTTATTTCTTAGTTTCTAGCATTTGTAAATATGGGTTTGATCTTTTCATTCCACTTCTCCGTCAGATCTTGATACCATTTTATACATAGGTTGAGTCCAATTCTGGTTTTTCCTCCGTAGAGTACTTGAAATTGGCATTTTTCTTCATTAACACTACACCAAATGACAAAATTTTAGGTTTGTCCAAATTGAAAGCATTTGCAGATGACTAAATAAGTTACTGAAAATTTGAAATTTGTTTTGTGAAGAGTAGAAAACATTGTGGGAAAAGGAGAAAATGCTGGTTGCCAGCATTTTCTCCGTTTCCCACAATGTTTTCTAAAAGCTGCTTTCTCAGGGTCCTCAAAAGTAGGGATTGTGTGGCAATGACTTAAACAATTTCATACCTTTTGGCTAGTCTGCACTATTCTTATATCAATATTTTCAGTTACCTAATTGTCTTACAGGAGTGAGAGTGACTGTCCTGATTGGTGAACGATATTCACATTTGGTAAGTGCTTGTTTTTGCATTGAACCTCATATATCTTATCTGGGCTCGAAATTAACTGTAGCAAACTGGCGAAATGCGAGTGGAAAATTGATTTTGCGAGTAGATTTTACAACCACTAGCATTTTTTTGCGAGTGCAAATGAAAAGTATGTTTGCAGGGTCAAAAAAGCCCACTCGTATTTACGAGTAAGAAATGGATGAGGATGAGAGAGATATCTGCCATACTCGGCAGATAGGACAAGTGGTGAATAGCAGATAGTAAAAGAAGTTTTTCAGATGAATATTTAACTAACACAAAACAAAACGGTCATTCAATTATTGAATAAGCAAATCAAGGGTATTCAGGAAATCAGATTCTGAAACAGAACATAAAACATGCTGGTTCCAGTCCCCAAATAAAGACCGGTTTCAAGTCAGCCTAATGATATAACCTGGGACTTTTCATTGCAAAGAAAAATCTTGAAATATGTTTTGGATGGACCTAATTTAATATGAGTGACTGTGCTAATTATTGACACAAACAATATTAAGATTAATGCAAATACATTCTCGATACCACTTCGAAAAACTGTGTTAATCTGGCTTTAATGATTTCTGTAACTTTGCCGGATAATTGATATCGGTTTTTAAGACCCGGTATTTGTGGTTTGGTGTAACGTAAACGTTTCGTCTGAAAAAAACAAACAAACGGTCAGAGTCAAATTTTGAAAGGGTATTTCTTGTCGGATGAGCATAGATCGAAGCAGGGCAATTGTTTTTCAAAGTCACTTGTCCTACAGGATGAGTGCCTTTTTTTTGGACCCTCGTTTGCCGACCATAATGACCCAGTTGTGACTGGTTTCCTTTCAGTATACCATGCCAACAATCCTAATCTTAGCTCTGAACTTTGTTATCATGGTAAACAATTTATTCATGAAAAAAAAACAGTACAACAATTATGAATTTGTAACGATAAAGTCAATAGCAAAATGAAATGTGGTGAAATTTCTTTTCATAAATAACATCAAGAGAACCTGCTAAGTTTACAGTAATACATCATCATCCCACTGGGCACCAACAAATCATTCTATCTTTATGGCATTCATTTTAAATGTTAAAAAATTAGCCAAATTTGCTAGTGAGCATCAATTTTTGCTAGTAAAAATTTTGACCACTAGCAAAAATTTGCTAGTGGCAAAAAAAGTTAATTTCAAGCCCTGTCTTATATACATATATCTTTCTTGATTTTCTTATACAAATTATGGTAGAGTTTTACAGCAGAGAGTAATGCTGTATATGTAGATACACATGTATATGTGTTTCGAAAAATTTTCGAATTATGGATGAAGGGCATTTATGGGACAGAAATGTTTGCTAATTCAGAGCATGCTATTATTATATTTTTTTCATATATTTGTGGTAAAATATCAGAGCTGGAAAGTTAGCAAACTTTTCAAATTCGCAAAACCTAGCAATGATTTACCTTTTAATCCATTACCAAATGACAATATTGTAGCCTTGAACAAATTGAAAGCATTTGCAGACGACAAAATGGAAGTGACTTAAAATTTGAAATTAGTTTTGTGAAGGGTAGAGAACATTGTGGGAAACGGAGAAAATGCTGGTTACCAGCATTTTCTCCTTTTCCCGCAATGTTTTCAAAAGGCTTCTTTTCCAGGGGCATCAAAAGTAGGGATTGTGTAGTAATGGGTTAATTTGAGGATTATGTGCCACCCATATGATAAAAGGGAGAAAATCAAACATCTGAATCTTAAAAATAGGGAGTTCAGGTAAAACCCCAGATATCTCAAACATGTCACAGTAGACATTCAGATTCTAAAATATATGGATACTCAAAATAAACTGAAGCCATTAAAGTCAAGTTTCACTTTTGGAGTCATGATTATTTTGTTTTTTGTAAATGTTTTGAATTTGGACTAGTCAAAAATTTTGTTGTTTAGTAAAGAATTAACCCATTACCAAACGACAATATTTTAGGCTTGTCCAATTGAAAGCATTTGCAGACGACAAAATGAAAGTGACTGAAAATTTGAAATTTATTTTGAGAAGTGTAGAAAACATTGTGGGAAAAGGAGAAAATGCTTGTTACCAGCATTATCTCCCTTTCCCACAATATTTTCAAAAGGCTTCTTTTTCAGGGGCGTCAAAAGTAGGGATTGTGTGGTAATGGGTTAATTCTGAACAATTACCTTTCAGAGGCCAAGTTTATGACAGGGCTTGAGTATGACTGTTGCAGTGGTTTTTCTCTCTCGATTGACACAGTCTGACCTTTTGAACTTGGCTCTTCTTAACCCTGCTGCAACCAAGGATTACTAAAATTCTAAAATGGAAGAAAAGATGGGACTGGTGTTGTGAGGCAATCGAAAACTTTTACTATTAATTTTTGTTTTTGTAAGTTTGGACATGTATTAACTGTGTTCTTGAACAACAGATGATCAAATGGACTCATCTTTTCCTAGGCATGTTTTAGAATGGATTCATGCCTCTTCTTAAGTATGCATTAATGGCACTTTGACAAATGCAGAAATTTGCAAGTTAACCCATTACCACACAATCCCTGCTTTTGACACCCCTGAGAAAGAAGCGTTTTGAAAACACTGGGAAAAGGTGTTTTCTACCCTTCCCAAAACAAATTTCAAATTTTCTGTCACATTTATTTTGTCGTCTGCAAATGCTTTCAATTTAGACCAGTCTGAAATATTGTCGTTTGGTAATGGGTTAAGGATTTTGTCAGGGTATCAATTTATTTTGAACCAGTATGCATGGAATTTATTTAAGGCATAGTCTTTGGAAAACTCAAAGAATTGTATTGGCTCATTTTCAAGTCAAAAAGAGTCGATTCTGATATGACCGCTTTTATTGGAGGCTTATTAAACGAATGCCTTATGCTCAGTAAAAACATGACATTTGACTGCAGGTGTAATGCAGAGAAATGACCCCCATTACAAAATGACCCACGGTCATTTCTCAACGTAGAGGAATGACCCATGGGTCATTTTTCTACGTCGAGAAATGACCCATATATTTTCAATAATCTAACACCAAAAAAAATATGTCATGTTGACCAGAAGTTTAGGGGAGGAAAGCCATAAAACTCAGGATTGTATGATATGAGGGTTAGTCAAAAGTAACTGAGCCCTACCTTGTAATTTTTTCAATATTTAACACTTGGTAATTATATTTGGCACAATTGTTGATCGATATCTCATGCGTTATTTGCACTGGAAAAACTAATGTTTCATGACGTCATATAATTGTGACATCATTCACCGTTACATCATGGAGGACAGTGCGTAGAGTGTAGTCTTTATGCAAATTATGTATAGTTTGTAGGTGTCCATTCCTGTAAAGGGCCTTTTCAGGAATTGGGTCAGTTCGGATTGTGGAAAACGCCGTCTCTAATCGGTCTAATGACCGATTTGAAGTAGTTTAGGAGAGTAGTGAGTTATTGCAAAGTAATGTATCTGTCTGAAGGTGTAATTTTGTAAAGTGGGCATTTGTCTAGGTTTTGAAGTTGTCTTGTATTACTCATATTTTTGTAGTTAATTCTACCTTTGTTTCAGGATTTTTATAGCTTGAATGTGCAGACAGATGGCAAGATGATCTGCAGGTGGAGCAAACAGTGCAGGTAACTTTTATTTAACCCTTTACAAAACAATCCGTAGCTTTTATGACCCTGGGAAAGAAGTCTTGTGAAAACATTGTGGTTACCAGCATTTTCTCCTTCTTTTGCAATGTTATCTACCCTGCTGGAAACACATTACAATTTTTGAGCTACATTTTTTTGTCTTCTGCAAGTGCTTTTAATTTTGACCAGTCTAAAATTGTGTTGTTTGGTGGTAAAAGGTTAAACCCTAAACTCTTTACCAGAAGACAAATTTTTAGACTAGACTGAATTGAACACATTAAATTTTGCACACAATAAAAAAATGTGACTCAGAAAATGAAATGTGATATTGAAGGGTAGAAAACATTGCAGGAAAAGGGGAAGATGCTGATTACCAATATTTTCTCCTTTTCCCGCAATGTTTTCAAAAGGCTTCTTTCTCAGGTTTATTAAAAGTCAGGATTTTATGTTGAAGGATTAAACTGCCTTTCACAAAGTTGTGATCAATGTAGATAAAGATCAGACTGCACAAAACGTATACTTTGATATTTGGTCTACAATGTCTACTTTAGTGAGCCATTTTGAACAAGAGCAAGCTTGATAATGTGATTATTAGAGTCTTTTTCTGGGTCTATTTGGGTTCATCAGGCTCTCTAAGCTGTCAACCAATATTCTCCTTGTTGTATCAAGGCTTCGTTTACCAAACAACAAAATATTGAATTGAGTGCTTTTTTTACCAATACAATAAATAAAGCTTAACCCTTTACCTCACAATGACGACTTTTGATGACCCTGAGGTAGAAGCCTTTTAAAATCATTGTGAGAAAATGCTGGTAACCAGCATTTTCTTTTTTCCCCAAAATGTGTTCTATCCTTTCTAAATCAAATCTGGATTCTTCAATCACATTTATTTTTTCGGCTGCAAATGCTTCAATTCGGACCAGTCCATAAATTTGTCATTTGTTAAAAGAGTTATCTCATTACCAAAAGACCAAAATTGCAGACTAGGCCAAATTGAAAGCATTTGCAGATGTATAATTTCAATGTGGCTAATATAGTGCAATTTGCCCTTGATAGGATTGCTAAAAGTTGGCATTGTGTGGTAAAGGGTTAAAAAAAGATTTTTCTGCCTTTGAAATGCTAGAAAATAATGTGGGAAAAGGAGAAAACTGCTGTTTACAACTTTTTTAGATCATTTTTTTTTCTTTATTATAGATCCCATCATTGTATTTATGTATTACTTGTATGAAATTGCTTTAATCCTGTATCACCCAGTCCCATGTTTTTATCAACACAAAGAAGACTTGTGCAAAGTTCTATTTGTAGCATGCATTTTCTACTTTTTTACTGTTCCCACAATGTTTCCTATGCTATCGATGACAATTGTCAGTGCTTTGCTTGATCAATTTTTTTCATATTCCAGTTCTTTCAGTTCAGAGTAGTCAAAAACTTGTTGGAATTATAAGTTTATACTGATGTATCTGACTTATGACTTTGTGGTTAGAGGTTCGATACCCAGTTTAGGCAAACTCTCTTTTTGACAGTTTTTCAACTCTCCCCCTGATGAATGTGACAAACAGCAGTCATTAGCTTGGAAAGAAAGTTGTGTCAGTACTAGTGTGAGAAAGCCAAGATAAACATACATAGTTGCAAGATCTTCCTTGGTATGACCTAAGGTGTTAACCCTTTACTCCATAGATACTCATTTCTACGTATTGCTCGTAGAAGCCTTTTGTTTCTTATGTGTATATGACACCCTTTGATAGCATAGAAAACATTGTGGCAAAAGGTGAAATTGCTCTTCACGAGCAATTTCACCTTTTGCCTCAATTTTTATGCTCCCCGAAGGGCGAGCATATAGTCGCCGCTTCGTCTGTCCGTCCATCCTTCCGTCCGTCCGTCCGAAGGGATTTCTCTACAACCCCTGGACCAAATTGGATAAAACTTCATATGTAAACTTTTTGAAGTAAGGCGCCGACGTATCTTTCCCGGATTTTCAATTTGACCCCGTGTCATGGAAAAAAGGGGCTTAATGCAAAATTGCAATTTTTGCCAATATCTCATTCAGTTTTTGTCAGAATGTCATGAAACTCCATGGTTATATTGTTTATGGAAAGTTTTAGCATGTGCACTTGCTATTTTTAATCTTGGTGTTTTTTAAGTTGACGTTCTGTCATGGAAAAAGGGGGTTTCTTGCAAAATTCCAATTTTTACTAATATTTCATTCAGTTTTGCTAAAAATTTCATTAAACTTCATGGTTATATTGTTTTTTCAAAGTTTCACCATGTGCTCTTGTTTCTTTATCTATGTGTTTTTCAATTTGACCCTCTGTCATGGAAAAAGGGGGTTTCTTGTAAAATGACAAGGAAAAAGGGGCCTGGAAAAAAGAGGCTTAATGCAAAATTGCAATTTTTGCCAATATCTCATTCAGTTTTTGTCAGAATGTCATGAAACTCCATGGTTATATTGTTTATGGAAAGTTTTAGCATGTGCACTTGCTATTTTTAATCTTGGTGTTTTTTAAGTTGACGTTCTGTCATGGAAAAAGGGGGTTTCTTGCAAAATTCCAATTTTTACTAATATTTCATTCAGTTTTGCTCAAAATTTCATTAAACTTCATGGTTATATTGTTTTTTCAAAGTTTCACCATGTGCTCTTGTTTCTTTATCTATGTGTTTTTCAATTTGACCCTCTGTCATGGAAAAAGGGGGTTTCTTGTAAAATGACATGGAAAAAGGGGCCCTAATGCAAAATTTCAATTTTTACTAATATCTTGTTAAGTTTTTGTCAAAATTTCATGAAATTTCATGGTTATATCTTGTTTTACAAGTTTCAACATGTGCCGTTTGTTTTTTTTTTTCAATCTGTGAATTACAAATGCGCAAATAGGTCTTTCCTGGTTTCTCAAATTGAGGTTGCATCACGGAAAAAGGCGACTTCATGGAAAAAATTGTTTTTCACTTGTATCTCCTTTATCGGTGCTCAAAACTTTGTGAAATTTCAAATCTGAACTTGTTGGAATGTTGCCCAGGTACCTCTCTTCCTATTTCTCAATTTCAGGCTGCGTATCGGAAAAAGGGGGCTTCATGTAAAAAATTGTTTTATGTAATATTTACTACATGACTGCTCAAAATTTTATGAAATTTCGAATTTTTAAGTATTATTCAAAAATGCCACAAACCACACATCCGTTGTATTTATTTCAGTGATGCAATATTGTCTAATGGGAAAAGGGAGCTTAAAGGGGGCTTATTGGGCTTATTGTCCTCTACAAGTTTGTGTTGGCTATCTCTAAGATAGTTATTGCCTTTTCACGTCAAATTTTTGGGGGCATGAACTGGTTCTTGTAGGATAAAAGAAGTGAATTTATATCAATTTCATATATTTTATGACAAGCACTTGTTCGGGGAGCATAACCCGTCTCTGACGGCTCTTGTTTCTAAAGGATACAAGCAATGTGTAGAAATGAGTATCTATGGAGTAAAGGGTTAAAACATGGGTTTGTTTAGAACTTGGCTGATGGATACACTGGAATGCTGTGTATGAAATACTTCCCCTTACTACAATGTCACTGTGTCTTGCCCTTTATCAAAAGATCTACTTTTTTTCACAAACCAGAGAATAATAGGCCTTCCAAACTATTGTTGGAAAAAGGAGGAAATGCTGGCTACCAGTAGTTAAACCCCCAAAAAAAGAATGTTTTTGGGGTATACTGGAATCAGCCTCTCTGTCCATGTGTCCATCCGCCTATGCGGACATCCGTCCATCCATGTGTCCATCTGTGTACAAAATACTATCAAAGCGCTGGCGGGGGTATAAAGTCACATTCAGTGACATCTCTAGTTTATCAAGGCTATTGTTAACCCTTAGGCTGCCGAGCATGACTCGCTGACCTTTTGCTGACAGCATAGATCTAGCTCAGACTGTACAGAAGATGCAGGCTGATCTTTGACCTAAACAAAAAGTAAGTTTGAAATAGAAATATACAGGTTCATTTAATCCTTTACCAAACAATTCCTGGATTTTACAACCCTGAGACAGAAGTCTTTGAAAATGTTGTGGGAAAAGGTGACCAGCATTTTTTCTTTTCCCACAATGTTTTCTACCCAGCAGAAACAACATTGAACTTTTGAGTTATGCTTATTCTGTCTAAAATTTTGTCGTTTGGGAAAGAGTTAACTTTTCTAGCAAGATAAGGGTTTATGTTTCAAATGTATCCATGTTTACCGGGGTCAACCAGGAAAAATTATTCAAGGTTTAATTTCAAAACCCCACAAAGCTATTTTTCCCTTTTCTTTCAGATTTATCCAAGTGAGAACAGAAGTGTAAGACACAAACTTCAAGGCCCCAAGCCTGCTCAAAGTCCCTGAAGCAAACAGCTGCAAGAATTTCTTGAAGCAGAAACAAAGTGAATTGTCCAAAAACAAGAACTGCATGCTGTTTATGGATGAAACAGGAAGTACTTGTAGCCCAGAAGCAGAAACTGTATGTTAAACTTAATAGTTAAAATGCAAAATCGTTCTGGTCCCTCTGGCTGCTTTTCTAATCCTATCGTCATCATTAATCCTTATCCTGATTTTACCCCTTTCCCAAATAACAAAATTTTAGACTGGTCCAAATTGAAAGCACTTGCAGACGAAAAAATAAATGCGAGTCAAAAATTAAAATTTGTTTCCAGTAGGGGATTAACTCTTTACCAAATGACAAAAAATTTCAGACTGGTCCAAACTGAAAGAGTTTGCAGATAACAAACTGACTGAAAATTTGAAAGTTTTTATGGGAAGAGTAGTAAACATTGTCAGAATAGAAGAAAATGCTGGTTACCAGCATTTTCTCCTTTTCCCACAATGTTTTCAAAAGGCTTGTTTCTCAGGGTCATTAAAAGATGGGATTGTATGGTAAAGAGTTAGTAAGTGAAATGAAACTTTCAAGCTGAGAGAGATATCTCATAATCAGACAGTGTAGTTCAAAGATTAGATTAGGTTCTGTACAGTTTGATCTTGATTCATACTGTCCACAAAAGGTCCTTTAGTGGGGCTTAACAGCCTAAGGGTTAATAAACAGCACACACAAACAGATTCCTCTCATATTGAAGATTCTTGTATAAACTATTTTAGAGCTACGTCAGTTAGAAAACCACCTCCCAGTAAATGTGATATGGCTGAAATAATGTTGAAAACGGCATAAATCTCCATTCAGTCAGTAAATCAACCCAATGACCAATACATGTCAAAATCTAAATCTAAGACAGTGGAATTGCAGAGTTAGATACTGCAGATCTAAGCTTTCGACAAAGGATCCAGGAGTTGGGCCTGTTAGCCTGAGAGTTAAATACGCTTCTAATGTGTTTGTTTTAATGTTTTTCCAACATAATGCACTAAAAAGTGTCCTTATGGAGGAAAGATTGAAAATTGAAATCAACAAGATGACAAACACCCGATCTGTTTGATTTCACTTTGATTTCACTGTCATCAGCATGCCATGTTTCTCCCACTCCCATCCATCTGCTATATTTCCAACCCCTTAAACCACCCCATGACTGTATTATTTCACTAACATTGAAAAAGAAACACAGATAACTTAAAAAATACTCATGTAAAATAATCAGATATTGTGAAACTGCTGTGTCATTTTCGGTACTTTTTTCGGTACTTATTTCGGTGACCGTGTATAGCTTTTGGATATTTGCCTTGTTCTCCGCAGAGTCCAGCTGTTCTAAATAAACCCTGGTGACATCTTACGCCATTGACTCAAAAGGTAGTACATTCTGTGTGTGGTAAGACACAGTGATACCCCATTTAACCCCTAGTGCTCCACTCTGCTCACGGTTGACCCTACTTAACTGTAGTGTGTACTGTAGTTGAGCATAGATTTGGTAGTACTTGTTTCTTTCTTGCGGCATGGCAGAGTAAGAGATCAGCAACAATGGCTCGTCAACTTCCAGAAGCACAATTACCATAGCTTATCATCTCTAATTCATCATAGTCTGGCATACTTAGTACATGGTTTATATGTAGTGTAACTTTTACTTTTGTCGTCTGCAAGTGCTTTCAATTTTGAAAAGTCTGTGAACTTTTCAGCAAGGGTTTCAGGTTTAAGCAGAGGAATTGTTGAAAAAGGTAGATGGAAGAAAACACCATGTTTTGAATGTTTCAGAATTGTCTTGGGTTAGAGAAAAGGAGTCATTTTCAGCATTACTTCAGTTATATCACAGTGGACTTTCCTTGAGTTTCTCATATATCAGTACTAAGCACAATATTTTTTCCAAGCCATTGGCTGCTTTCCCACTGTCTTCAACACAATGATCAGCAGAGAGAGAGAGGAATGAAATCTGTCACAATGACTACAACAAAAAGGTATGTTAGATTTGACATTTTTGAAGAGTATTACTTTATTTTTTGGTTGGTTGGTTGGTTGTATTGGCGTTTAACGCCACTTTAGCGGCCAAGGTCATATCATGGCGGTCAGTGACGCACATGTGTTTCCTGGCTTTCTCACACGGTACTTACACTACTTTCTTTCAAAAGCCACTGAATGCTTTTCTCACATACTTCAGCAGAGTTGAGAGGCAAAAATACACCGGAAAGAAAGTTCGCCTCAACCGGGTATCAGACTCACAACCACTAGGTCATGAGTCTGACACGCTCACCACTGAGCCACCCGGGCGGGCTTATTTTTTGCTAAACTTGGATAATGAAACTACAAAAAGGTAAATGTAGTATCTTACAGTGACTTCATGTTTTTTGTATATAAACATGTAGTTTTTGAACATTTTACCAAACAACAAAATCTTACAAAATCTTACGCGGGTCAAAATTCAAAGCATTTGCAGATGACAAAATTAATAAAATCATGGGATTTGTGTTACAAAGGGTAGAAAACATTGTGGAAAAAGTGAACAAACTGGTTACCAGCATTTTCTCCTTTCCTACCATGTTTCCAAATGCCTTCTCCTTCAGGGTTGTTAAAAGCCAGCTTCGTGTGGTAAACGATTAATTAAAGAAGAGAGACAGACTAGCAGACTAGTATAGCACTTCGTTCAGAGAAGCCTGGGTATTTCTGTGACTAAGATGTGGGATCAGAATTGGCCTAGTTGTGACACTTAGAAACATTGGTACCAAGTAAAGGGAGAGCTGTGGCTTAACTCTACTGCCCTAAAATGAAGGGATTTTTCTTTGATAGTGCAGGGAAAAAATGTAGGAAAAGGAGAAAATGCTTCTTACCAGCCAAAGCCAAAGCTTCTACAGGTCCTTTAACATGGGATTGTTTTGAAAGAGTTAACCCATAAAGTGCAGAGTGAGAGAGGCTAAATATATGTTTACTTTAGAAATAACTAGATTTCTACAAGGTTGAAGTATGGCACACATAAATTCAGATTTAAGCTTTGAGATTTGCAGAGAGAGAGAGAGGGAGGTAGACTGAGAGAGAGGTGTAGAGGCAAAATGTGCATGAGTTTTGAAATAATGCCTATTTCTTGATTCTCAAAATAGTTTAAACTTGGGACAAGAAAAGTATCATAAAATTGAAGGTGTATGGGTTTGATAAACACTAGTGATGGGAGCTCAATGCTTAGTTTTTGGATGGGCATATTGTTTTAGGTGTCCAGACGTTTTTAAGTGATTGTTTTTTAGAGTTTTAACCTCTAGTGACCCTTCACCAAACACAAACCTTTGGACTGGACCAAATCGAAAGCTTTAGCAGGCAACAAATTTAATATTACTAGAATGATCATTTCTCTCTCTGGGAGGGTAGAAAACATTGTCGGAAAAGAAGAAAATGCTCGTTACCAGCATTTCTTTCTTTTTCCATAATGTTTTCGAAAGCTTTCTCCTTTAGGGTCATTAAAAGCTGGCTATATGTTGTAAAGAGTTAATTAACTCTTTCACTATAATAAATTTTTTTTTTTTTTCAACGGTACTAGAACTAATGACCACTAACATAGTTCCACTTAGAGGTGACTGATTGAATTCATGTTTATTGATCATTGCCACCACTTGCCCATATGGGCAACACTCGTGAAAGACTGTTACTTTGGTTACAGGAGATAGTGCAAGAAACAGGATCAGACACTCATAAAGTTACGTCTGTTTCTTTCACATAAAATTATCGAATATACGAGCAATGCTCTGTCAAAAGGGGGCTTGATGCATCTGTTAAGCCATTGGCCCATGTCAGCCTGTGTTAACTGCGCAGTTCACGCAGGCTGATCAGGGCTGAACCTCTTAGCTTTTTATAAGTTTTCTGCATGTTAAAGGACCAGTCTATCTCATGATTCAGTAGCTTGTTATACTGAACAGATTTTATGACTATAATTCTGTGATGACTTGCTAGGTAATCACACATCATGGAAATGCATTAACTCCTTTCCAAACAACAGGACTGGTCCAAATTGAAAACATTTGCAGATGACAAAATAAATGTGACTTAAAAATTGAAACTTGACTTTAGAAGAGTAGAAAACATTGTGGGAAAAGGAGAAAATGCTTGTTACCAGCATTTTCTCCTTTTCCCACTATGTTTTCAAAAGGAATGTTCTTTTGGGTCATTAAAAGTCAGGTGTCGGTGGTAAAGAGTCAAGCCCCCTTTTGATGTAGCCTGGCAGATGTGTTATTATTTGATCAGCTTCATGGGGTACACTTTATTATTCTGCCCACCTACGAAGTATAGAAGGGGTATCCTGGTTTCACCATGTCTGTCTGTCTGTCCGTCCATAGATCTGTCCAGCTGTCAGTTCATCTGTATTTTCATTTCTGTACTCTTACTCAAAAACAATTTGACATGGTATCCTGAAACATATAAGTGTTGCTTATGACCCAAGGGGTGTGCCCTATTATTTTGTGACTTTTGCCTTTCTCTATGGCATGTCGCAGAAGGCAACTAAAATTAGAAACAAACGGCTGCTTTCCTCGTAATTCATAGGATTGCAGCAGGCTGGGTAGTTCTTGTTCCAAATCCTTTATTTTTTTCTCGATGTAAATAGGGTTTGGAATGGGAATCAATTGGCCTGTCACCAGGGACCCTGTGTGGTTTAATTGGGGGTATAAGAATAAACCACTGCAGTCCCGCAATCGTCACATCTGTCATTTCATCTGGCAGAACAAACCTGACAGCATGCATGTCATAAAAAGTGACAAAAGGGGCATCATTCTGTGTTTTGCCCATTCCTCATTTATCATGGTTGTCTTATGTTGTTGCACATGTATCTTATTTTCATCTTCCATTATTGTTTACTAAGTAAGTGCACCCAATATGACCTAACTTGTTGATGGGCCTTAAAACGCTATCCATTCATACTATTATTTTCGGCTCACATGGGTCTAAGGTCAAGGTCATACGTGAACATTGTTTTGAAAACAACTTCTGTTCTCTGATTTTGCTGCTCCAGTGACAAAATGCTGGTAGGGTGGTGAATATTTGTTCACTTTATGACTTTTCGACTTGTTTCAGCATTTGTGTGGATACAGATAGGAACATCTTTTTTGTATTGTTTCGTGTTATAGCAGGTCTGCGAGTATACTTTGCTTGGAACAGAATGTACTGGTTTGAATTTATCAAGTTAGAAATATGTATGTTAGGGATACTGTAATTGTTTAATTTTTCATGAGGGCACAAAGGTCTTACCTTGTTTTCCTATAACCATTACATGCATTTTTAATTGTTTTTATCTTGGAGTTGTTTTTCTTTCTCTTATAGATATGTACATTTTTTAGGGTATATTTGTATGGATTGGGGTAAATTTTCTATTCATTCAGGTTGTATAAGAACACAGAGAAAACTTACAGTTTCAGGCATAGTATCAAGACTCATGGAATTCTAACAGATTGTTCAAAGGTACAGGTGCTTATTTTAAGGTTCTGAATTATTGGTACATGGGATGTTTTCTATTGTTTTAGGCAGAACAAGATTATATTCTCTTGTTTACCAGGTTCAGGTAATGTATCACCTGCGTTCAGGGAACTTCCTCAGATTGTTTCAGGGCATCAGGTATTAACCCTTATCCTGCCGAAAAAAAAATGGTTGACGATCAAACAAACACATTTTGCTAAATGTATGGGCATTGGGCTGGACTAATGAAACCCAAACTACTAATAAAACAGCGGAGGATGTAGAGCAAGATCAGACTACACATATGTGCCGGCAGATCTTGCTGTACATTCTCTACTAAAGTCATCCATGGTCGCGCACGGCAGGATAAAGGTTACAGATGCAAAAGGATTAGAGCCATGCTCTGGCAAAAGGAGGCTTAATGCACCTCCATGATGCATTGTCAGAGCCCCAGATAAGAGGGAGTGATGGTATTGTAAATCCATTGTTTCTCTTGCAAACCCTATGTTGTGGGTACTCATTAGAATCGTCTCAATGAGACAATTCTAACAAGTACCTCCAAAATAGGGTTTAGTGGAGAATAAGTAATATCTTAATTTTGAAATCAAGATCACTCTCTCTATCTGGAGCTCTGCATTGTATAATGCAAGCGATGATACAATATTGGATTAATTATATCCATTTTTTCAGACAAATAATCAATTTCTGTGGCAGAATGGTGCTTGGGCATGCAGAACATTGACCTGAAGCAAAACGTTTCAACCCAATGGCATGTCATATTTAAGGCTAAGGCAGTTTCTTTATGTTTGGCCGTAATTTACATTTTTATCCCCCGCCGTAGGCAGAGGGATATAGTTTTAGCGTTGTCCGTCCTTCTGTCCGTCCGTCCGTCCGTGTGTCTGTCCCGGCAAATATCTCCAATACCATTATACAGAATTTCGTGAAACTTTATACACGTGTACAATGACCCAATCTCCCGAGACACTTTTTTTTTTTTTTATTCGATGCAAAATGGCCGACTGAGAGCGATTTTAAGTTTCACTTAAGTTACACTTAAGTACACTTTTAATGTTTGGAGTCTTCTCTTCAAAACTATACAAAGTTTTTACATGGAACTTGTCACATCTGCCAACCTCCATTAGGAAATGCAGGAAAAAAAGTTTCACCTACGTTGACTGTGCAACACCACAGTTATTTGCCCTTGTTTTTGTAATAAGGTGTCATGGAAAAAGGGGGTTTCATGTTATATTTCATTCCATTTCTTTTGAAGGCAACTCATTCCACATTTCTTGACGGAATTGAATAGAATTTTGACAGAATATTTCTTGTCATGTCACCTGTTGCATATTGTCAACATTTTGCGATTTGTACCTGCGTCATGAAAAAAGGGGGCTTCATGTTTTATTTCATTTTATTTCTTGTGAATGCTACTAGTCCCATATTTCTTGACAGACTTGAAATGAATTTCACAGAATGTTTCTCATCATTTCACCTATCGCATATTCTGAAGGTCTTACAATTTGTAGCTGCGTCATGAAAAAAGGGGGCTTCATGTTTTATTTTATTTCTTGTGAATGCAACTCGTCCCATATTTCTTTACAGAATTCTATGGAATTTTCACAGAATGTTTCTTATCATCTGAGCTATTGCATATTCTCAAGGTTTTGCAATTTGTGGCTACGTCATGAAAAAAGGGGCCTCATGTTTTATTTTATTCTATTTCTTGTGAAGGCAACTCCTCCCACATTTCTTGGTAGATTTGAATGGAATTTTTACATTATCATGTGACCTAACACAACACCTCCCACATTTCTTGGCACATTTGGATGGAATTTTCACATGATCATGTGACCTACGCCATATTGTCAAGGTTTTGGGATTTGTAGCTGCATCATGGAATAAGGGGGCTTCATGTTATAATTTCATTTTTCACCTGTATCTCTTTAATTACTGGACATATCTCGACAGATTTGGACGAGATTTTCACAGATCATGCGACCTAGCACATGTCTGGGTTTTGCAATTTATCACTGTATCATGGAAAAAGGGGACTTTATGTCAAATTTAATTTTTTGTCAGTGTATCTCCAACTTTTATGAAATACCAAGCTCTGCCAAAAGGATACTTAATGTATAATCTTGTAATGGACTTTTTTTATGTAATGAAATCCTGTGCCATGGAACAAGGGAGCTTAATGTATAATTTCATCATCGACCAATAACAAAAAGGCCACATGTACATGCAAAACAGAATACCTCCTATATGTTTGTATCAAAAAAGGTCTTTTTCGGCGGGGGATATCATTTCAACAAAATTGCTTGTTCAAATTATTTTTTCAGAAGAAACTGAAGGGTGTAGCGCCCCTTGCCTCCCCAGCTGAAACTTTTTTTCAGGAATAGAAGATACTAAATGATTTATTAGATAAACATTATCAGGTTTTCATTTTCAGACTATGTCCATATGCAGACAGCTGGTTACCTTTTTTTTTTAGGTGACATTATTGTCTATTTATTTCTGTTTTGAAATTAGCCTGAATGACTGTAACATATTTATTACAAATCCTTCACTGCAAGATATACTGCAAGATATACCACTAATGCAATATGTCATGGTGGTGGTTTTTTCTGTGCTTGTCAAGAAATTATGTATGGAAAATGCGTTATTTTTCTCACCTAAATACTGTTGGCAGTAGTTTCTTGTTTTCTTTGTACCTTTCCATCATCTGCTGTTTTTATTTAGTCTTTCTCTGACTCTTCTCATTACATGTGCACAAATAGTAGTCAGCATGTCTTGTTGATATGATTTAATATCATATGAATTGCTTAATATTATAGAAATGCTGAGCAAACTTTCTATATAACATATGCTGGCACATGTTTTTTCATTATGTGGCAACCGAAACCATAAATTAAATTTCATTCACTTCTTTTTGAAGTCTGACTAGTAATTCTATGAGTTGGAGATAAAAGTGACTATATATATTTTTCTTGTTTTGTAGTACATAAGGGCATAAGGTTTACATATCATTGTATGTTAAAAAAGGAAATGAGGTGTTCTTTCTTTGTTTCAAGATGTACATATAGGGAGTAATATTTATTGACATAGGCTGTAACAGGGAGACTGTGTTTTTGTGTCAGGGTATTAACTCATTACCAAAGAATCAAATTTTAAGTTTGTCCAAATCGAAAGCATTTGCAGACAACAAAATAAAAGTGACTGAACATTTGAAATTTGTTTTGTGAAGGATAGAAAACATTGTGGGAAAAAGAGAAAATGCTGGTTACCAGCATTTGCTCCTTTTCCCACAATGTTTTCTTAAGGCCTCTTTCTCATGGGCGTGAAAAGGGCGTCAAAAGTAGGGATTGTGTGGTAATGGGTTAAAGTAACACAGGTGTTATTTCATTTTGCTTTAGTTTGTATTACTTTTAAAGTTTTCATAGTTTCAGGTTAAAAATACAGTAAGTATATCTACTTTTGTGTAGATTGTAACAAGGACATGTTTAATGTTTTATGTACATGAGAGGTTTTAATTGTTTTGGTTTGTATCATGGTATGAGGGTTATTTTTAATGTTCAGCTCTTTAAAAGGGATAACAAGAAAAGTATAGATTATTTTATGCTGTAGTTCTACATGTAGCATGGGAACAAAGGATTATTTATGATAGTTTAGGGCACCACAGTGGTCTTTTTTTGCCTTACAAGTGGTGTCTGCTCACAACAATTTTTTGAAATTTATTCAATTTGTTTAAGGTAGGAAAAGAACACCCAAAACAATATATAGATATTGTAAGATATGTTTACAGGAACATATGGGGTATTTTGTAATGATTCAGTTGTTTAGGGCACAAAGGTTAGTTGTATACAGGGAAAAGGGATATGTTATCATTTCAGTTTGTAACAGAGCCATAGGGAAAAATGTGAAAGTTACACAGGCTGTAAAGGGACTCGAACATGCTTTATGATGTTTCATTTTGTCAAGTTATGTATGTAGTTGCAAGATGTAATATAGACACAGGTTATCTCATGTACTTCTGGTTGTTTGAGGGATATTTTATACAGGTTATATTTTACCAGGTTGTATGAGGATACAAAAGATTTTTTTTATTTTTTCAATATTTATTTATTTATACCCAAGTAATACAAACTAAAGCAAAATGAAATAACACCTGTGTAAACCTTATGCCTTTATGTACTACAAAACAAGAAAAATATATATTGATTTTTTTATTGTTTCAATATTTATTTATTTATACCCAAATAAACATATATTTAGAAATACAAGGAAATAGTAAACTGTTACAAGTGAAATAGGTATGCTTTGGATAGTGTACAGCTATGGTTTAAATGCAATATAAATATATGTAGAAATATTATGTACTACAATACTTTGACAAATGAAACAGGTATGCATGGTATAATACATATATATCATTTCAATGTTTTTTTTTTCTTCAGAGTGTTATTTTAACAACACAATTCTTTTTTCATTGTTATGCTTTTTAATAGAGATATTGTATATTTTTGTTCAGGATGTTAACTGTAAATGTTTTATATATTTTCATATTATGTCAGTTGGTATTAGGGAATATGTGTATGTTTAAATTGATTTAATTTTTTTGTGAGTCTGTAGCAGGCTATACCATAAAAAGGATATATTTTAACTGTTTCATGGAACTCATGGGATACCATGTAACCATGACTCGTGGGGTATTTTTCTATTTGTTCAGGTTGTACAAGACCACAGAGCAAATTTGTAGTTTTAAATTGTTTCAGTACAGAGGAACTTTCTAGGTAAAAGTATCGGGGTACAGGTGCTTGTTTGCATGCACTAAAGTATGGGCTAAAGGGGTTTTTATCTATTTTTTAGGCAGAACAATATCATATGCTCTTATTTTACAGGTTCAGGTTGCATCAGGGCTCAGGAGACTTTTTAGGGTTGTATCGGGGCATCAGGTGTTATAGGTGCAAAAGGATTTTGTTTAGGTTGCTCAAGGGGTATTATTCATTTCCCATGACTGAATGAGAAAAATGGTGTCAATGGTCAGGGAAAAACTTTGGAGAGAAAAAAAAAAATCAAGGTCAGGGAATTGTCAGGAAATATGAGATTTGTCAGAAAAATTTTGAATTTAAACAGAAAGTCTGGAACTTTCGAAATAACAAGCCTATGGATGAAAAAACAATCGAAAATAAAGGCTAAGGCAGTTTCTTCATGTTTGGCTATATAATAACCGTGACAATAATTTTTTAATCATATAATTACATTTTTCAAATTATTGTTTGAGGAGAAACTGAAGGGAGTAGCGCCCCTTGCCTCCCGAGCTGAAATTTTTTTCAGGAATGCATAATACAGGGAGATGCTCAGATCGCCATGGTGTATACCATCCATAAAGTTTTGAATTTAAAAATTTTATTGCTCAGTCTGTTTATAGCCATCTAAAAATAGATATACTTGTTTTTATTCCTGAATGGAAAATTATAATTGTCCATTTATTTCAAAAGAAATAAGCATAAATGACTGTAACCAGTTAATTTTCCTATACAACATTCCATATTTCTATGTTATAGACATCAGGTGTTCTTTCATTCATTTCAAGTTAATCATATAGGGAATAACATGTATAGCTGTAGGCTGCGATATATATATATATGTTTTTGTTTCAGGTAATTAAAAGTGACATAGGTAATATTTCATTTTGCTTTAGTTGGCATTAGTTTTAAAGTCTTCATGGTTTCAGGTTGATAATGCAGTAAGTATATATTCTTTCATATAGATGATAACATGGATGTATGGGATGCTATATGCACATGAGACCTGTTAACTGTTTTGGGTTGTATCATGGCACAAGGATTATTTTTTATGTTCAGTTTTTAAGAGGGACAACAGGGACAAATGCATTATTTTATGTTGTAGTTTTAATTGTAATATGGACACAAGGGATATGTCATGTTGTTTAAGGGTATTCAGGAGGTCTTTCAGTCTCTAACACTGTATCTGGCCATTTGAATTTTCATCATATTGATTAAGGTATAAAAAGAACATGCAAAAAAGAACATATTGTAAGATATGTTTACAGGAGCACATGGGGTATTTTGTATTACTTTAATTGTATAGGGCACAAAGGGTTATTTTATTGTAGAGTTGTATACAGGGATAAAGGATATCTTATCATTTCAGTTTGTAACAGGGCCATTGGGAAAAATGTGAAAGTGACAAAGGTTGTAAGAGGGATTGAAACATATTTTATAATATTCAATTTTGTTAATAGAGTAATGCTTATGTATGTAGTTGTATGATGTAACATGGATACAGGCTGTTTATGTACTTCAGGTGGTATAAGAGATATTTTATACAGTTCATATTTCACTAGGTCAATTAAGGATACAAAAGATTCATATGTTGGTTCAGTTTATATGTAAATGAAAATAAATGTAGAGATACGGAATTAGCATACTGTTACATGTGAAATAGGTTTACATAGGATAATGTGCAACTATTATTCAAATTTAATATAAATAAATATAGTTATGTAGAAAAATCATGAACTAGAAAACTGTTACAAGAGAAGTAAATATACATGGGATAATTCATAGATAGTGTTTTAATGTTTTATTTATTTTAATTCTTCAGGATTTTACTATTACTAGGCATATCTTTTATTGTTAAAGTTTTTGCTGGGATGTTATGTATTCTGGGTTGTATACATTAGATGCCTTATGTATTTTCATAGTATGTCAGTTTGTATGATGGAAAATGTGTATGTCTTTACTGATTTAAGCTGTATCAGGGCACATTTTTTGTAAGGTTACATCAGGGTATACTGTAATAGGGATATTTTTTGTATCGGGATACAACAGGTGTGTTTCAATTTACATGTGTATAAGGATTACTTGTGAAAAATCATGTACCAGTATTCTGTAACAAATAAAGTAGGTATGCGAGGGTTAATGTATAGATATTGTTTAAATGTCTTTTTTTATATAGGGTTTACCATTACAAGGGGTATTTTGGATTTTTTCAATTTTTAAAACGGATATTATATCTTTTTTCGGTTTTTAAAACGGATATTATATCTTTTTTCAGATTATATCTGGTATAAAAGAGATACTTCTTGAGAATTGATTTTTATTTCTTGTTCAGGTACAATACATTATTTATAATCATATTTTCAAACAATTAGTTTGTATGAAAAATGTCTTTTTTCCTCTATTTATTTAAAGAAACATGTCTTTAAAAAAAAGGATTATGTTTTATTGTAATATGTTTTTAATCATGACACATTAGTTTTTTGTGTCATTCTTGTTTTTGATGGTGTAGGTGTATAAAAATGTTATAATGTGGTGGAATGCATCTGGTTGCAAAAGACATTTTTACTTTGTAATGTCTGTTACAGTGACATATAGAATTATGTTAATACAAGTTGTAACAGAGATACACAAGATATTTTATTTTTATTTTGTCCCTACAATTACCAGGGGTTGCAACAGTAGAAGGTATATGTTTCATTTTTTCATGTTCTTATTTTTTAAGTCATAATATTGAAATAAAAAAAATTGATGTATATGTTGTAACGTGTTGGACTGACTCATGGGATACTTTGTGATTATTGAGGCACAAGAGATATTTGTTACCTTCAGTTGTGCAACAGATCTTTTTTTAATTGTTTTTTAATTTTTTTAATTGTTCTTCATTGTGCCAGGGACAAGGGGAATAATATATGGATTGTTTCAAGTTCTACCAAGGGCACGAGGAATGTGCTATTTATTTTTCTAATTATGTGTATAGTTTGAAAGTTGTATCACTGCATTCAGGACCTTTCCATATATCTCATGTCATATTCGCATAAATTGTTATTCATTGTTTATAATAGGGAGGTGAGACAATTATTTACTGCTCTGAGTTTCTTCTCATGTGTCTTTTTATTCACTAGTGTTATAGAATTTTCTATATTTATTGTTTCAGGCTTACTGTACTAGTACAAAAAGGATTTTATGAAATGTTACATATATTGATTCATGATGACACAGCCATAATCAAGTTTTATAGCTAAACAGATTACCAGCTACATAAGTGATACGAAACTTTCAAGCTGACTGTAAAAACTCAAATTTTGCTTTTTTTTATTTTATCTCTCCTTATTGGATAGTGGAGATCCAAGATCAGACTGCATTCTGTATTACAAGTATTAATTGCAGTACTGTGGTTTGGAAGGCCAACGATATTTTGTACTTAGAATGAGTGAGACAGGGAGAGGGTTGGGAAAGTAATGTTACAGGTGGGATTCTATTTAATAAAATACTTTGAAGCACATCTAGATATTATGAAGGCATATGTGTGTGTGTGTGTGGTATTTTCACTTTTAGCCAAGGGCAGAAACACATGGGAAAGAATACATGTTTTGATGGATACTTTTTTTTATTTTGAAGTGATATTTAGAGAGAGAGAGAGAGAGAGAGAGAGAGAGAGCAGTCAGTAGGTCTATAGTTTTGAAGTCTGATACAGCATGGAAACATGAACATTGAAACTGTGCAGATTTTTCGAAGAATGAATTGCATTCCCTTTTGTGAGTATACATTTTTAAAGTTATAGATTTAAGTAAAATGTGAATGAAAACATATGAAGGCATTGGAAGATAGACATATATCGAATACCAAGGAGTAGTGCCATATAAATTTTAAGGATGGCACTAGTTTGCTTTAGAATGCTGTCAAAAACATTCAAGATAAAAGGGAAGTGTGAATTTGATAACTTTTCTATACAACCAATGTGACTGCAGGGGTTTCACACCATTGAAAGGTAAATGAATAATTATTTTTGGAAGGAACAGGTTTTATCTTTCCTGACTTGTGTGGGATTGTATGATTACCGATGCAGGTACGAAGGTAATATGGGAGAAAAAGAATCTTTTCATATACAGGTAAGAGTATATAATTGTTGCCTAGAAAATGTAAAAAGTTGTTACATTCTTTTCACAAGTGGACTGCCGTGAAAAAGCAAGCATAAAGATCATAGCCATCTTAAATCAATCGCCGCTATAATTATCCATGGTATACAAATAATGATGATGTCACATACTACAGTTCTATTACACTACCCAATCTGGCGTGCCAAATCTTCAATTTTGACCTCAACTCCGTAGAAAGCATCTGTATGGTATCATTATTGTTGTAGTTACATTCCATGCTTTCAAATTGTGCAATGTATCTTTCAAAATTCTTTCAGGAGTTTGAACAACGTAAATCTATGGAAAGGACCGCAAGACATGAAGCCACAAGAAGTGTTGTCTGATTAAGGTGCAGTTACATGTGAACCATTTCAAAAGTCAGACCAGAAGTTAAAGGGATATGGAACAAACATAATCATAGAGAATGTGAATTTTGGCCCCCAGCTGTAACTTTGACCTAAGAGTCTGGCGTCTGAAACCTCTGTGTTGGACATCTTATCAGGGTGAAAATCTATCATAGATATACTTGACCTTGAAGCCTGCTGTTCTGAACAGTCCTGTACATAGTCTCATCATGGCGCACACATGTAGGAAATATTCTTGAAAACAGATACAGGGTTCAAAAGCTGTGGATCTGACATATTCTATGGTTATCTGACCTTTAACCCCTTTCTGCGACATGACATTGAAGCTGGTGTCTGAAGCCTCTGCACTGGTTATTGTCTCACCATGGTGCAAAGAGTTTCAGAGAAGACAAGATATTTGAAAGCTTTACCTTGTACTCCTGTGGTAACCTTGGAACCTGCTGTCTGAAATCTGAGCCTAGTCCATTGTCCTACCATGGTAAGTGTTGTTTAAAAAAAGGCCAAAGGTTCAAAAGATTGGGAGCTGATTATTTTTTTGACCATCTGCCAATCACGCAGAGGATCCAAGAGGTGTTGAGCTGGCTGGATTAACGACCATCTGATCATAACCCCCCATGCTGTGACCTTGACTTTGGTGCTTGGCATCTGAAACCTTTGCTTTGCTCAAGGTCACTTCAGGGTGCACAGAGGTTTAAGAGGAATTCAGCAGACAAGATTTTTGAGCATCTGACCCTTTACCCCTGATGTGAACACTGACCTTGAAGCCTGCCGTCTGAAACCGAAACCTAAACTTTCCACAGCCGACAAGATTGATGAGCACCTGACCATTGACCACTCTCCTAGCTTTGACCCTTACCTTTGAGCATCGCATTTGAAACTTCTGCACTGCACATCTTCTTCAAGGTTAATACTTGTGTGAAATATCACGGGAAAAAAGTTAGATAAGGGATCCAAAACATTTGGAGCCAACACAATGAGAATCTGATCATTAACCAACCTTTTTTACCTTGGATTTTTGGAGCTGAAACTGCCGCTCTGCAGACAGTTACATCAATGTGCACAAGTGTTATGAAGGATATACAGTATATGAATATGTAGCCTTTTACCCCAGCCAAGACAACGACCTTAGAGCCTGGCCTCTGAAACCTCTACTCTGCATATCGCTTTATGTGAAGTTGTAATAGGGAAAATAGACCAAGGGTTCAGATGTGAATCAGAGGAAATGGTGTTAAAAATAGATAATCGCAGATAGCCACCGCAAACATCCTCTCACTCACAAACTAACTCTCTCACTCTCTCTCTCTCTCCCTCACTCTCACTCACTCACTCACTCTTAATCATCCACTCAGTCACTATCTCACCCACTCACTCTCTCACTCACCCCCTCACTCACTCACCCACCCACTCACTCAATTGCACACACTCATTCACACTCAATCATCCACTCACTCACTCACTCTTAATCATCCACTCAGTCACTATCTCACCCACTCACTCTCTCACTCACCCCCTCACTCACTCATCCACCCACCCACCCACTCACTCAATTGCACACACTCACTCATTCACACCCAATCACTCACTCACTCACTCACTCACTTTCCTCCCTCCCTCCCTCACTTACTCATTCAGTAATCCTCCCCGTATTCCAATCAATTATGCACACACCCATTCCTTATTCAACCATTTACAATCCCAGTTATTTGCCCTTTCCTTTTTCAACCACTCACTCAACCACTTAATCAGTAAGTCACTTACCCATGTAAATATTCCTTCCCTTACTAATTTCTTTAAGTAGTTACATGTGTCTCTAAAATCTTTCTCTTTGTCTGTCTGTTTCTGTCTGTCTGTGTGTATGTCTGTGGATCTGTGTGTCTGTCTTGGTCAATCTATCTGGTTTTTTTTGTCTCTCTGTCCCCCGACCCACCTGTCTACCCACTTTTACTTTGTGTTGCTCTCTCTCTCTCTCTC